>CM051234.1:496871393-498367699 GCA_027917425.1 Gastrophryne carolinensis
AATTGCCAGCACTGGAGCATGCCCCATCTAAAAGGAGGCCAGGGATGCTGATCCTCTAGTGGGCCCCAGCCACTGACCCAGGACCACTATCAGGGCAGTCCTATAGGTTTTTCTGGTTTACCTGGAAAGTTCTGTAAGTTTATTATGGAGGTTATTTAAGAAACGCTAACGCCACGTAGCATCAGGTGAACGCTTGTCGCAGTGTGTGAAAACCATATATATATGAAATTCAATCTGGTCAGGGCCTCTAATAGCATCACATAGCGTCACATGTGTCACTAGCGTAGTGTGTGGAAACCATATATATGAAAGTCAATCTGGTGAGCGCCTCTAATAGCGTCATGTAGCGTCACATGTATCACTTGCGGTGGCTCAGTGGAAAGTGCCAGTGCTGTGACTCAGTGGGAAGCACAGCGCCATGTAGCACCTGTCGCTCAGCAGCGTTATGCAATACATTTCAATGGTGTTTTATTTGGTTGTGTATAAATAGCGTTTTCCTCAAGTAATGTTCTAAATTTTTGGTTCAAATGATTGTGTGGCCTCTCCTGTCCAGCAAACAAACACTTTTATTGTGTTTTTTTTATTTTTTTTTTTCGATTGGCTCTGCAGTGAATCAGGGAGAGCAGTTATACAGCGCCCTGCAGACATCACATTTATCACTGCTGGACTGGGTAGTACAGCGTCCCGCTATTCTAATGGTGTTTCAGCTGGGCCCCAAGAATGGCCTCCTCTGGTGGGCTCAAGATGCTTCAGTTTGACACTGCCAGTAAATGAGCTGCATTCTGCTAATCAAAAACAGACAAGTGTAGATCTTAATGTGGAAACAACAAGACCAACCACAAATCCATCCTCATCTTTCTGTGCTATACATGAGAAGAAATATTACATCTCAGTAAATGTAGACAGGTTATTTACGACCACAATGTCTACCCCAACAATTTTTTCTATCACCTTTAAAATGTTGAAATTCTTTTTTCCTCCTTATCCTTTTTTCTTGGTGCTCACAGTCAAGGATGGGGTCTGCCTTTATTAATCCTCCTGGACAATTTCCCCATGATGAAGTCTTAGAGAAGTTAGTTAAGGCATTAAAGAAGGCATCAGCAGGAGTGCTTAATGTGGAACAATCTTTCCCGTCTGGGATGGCCCGCTGTGTGAAACCCCCCAGATCGCACAGAAAAAAGATCAACTTTCCCCAGTCCTATGGCGCATGCGCTGGCTCTCATCCAATCAGAGCAGTTTGCTGTGCATTGTTAATGTTCGGCAATTGTCTCTGTTTATGCCAATCGAGAGCACAGGAGGCTGCGCACAGCCCAAAGAGGCTGGGAATGTGGCTGCCCGATATTTACATCATTGAGGGAGCAAGGAAGAAGTTACGTTTCATGGGGCCCGATGGAGGCTTACACACAGCGGGGCCAGGGAAGGTCAGTGGCCGGCCCTGGGATCTTTTATATTTGGGTTTTGTTCTGCTCTAAGATATTTAGGGACACATTTTAATTCTATCTGTATGGAAAATCAGAAAAAACAAGCGACATCCCCAATACAGCCAGTAAGCGACATCCACCAATACAGCCAGCAAGCTGGATCCCCCCTTATAGCCAGCAAGCGGAATCCCTCATCATACAGGCAGTAAGTGGCATCCCTCATTACAGGCAATGAGCATCATCCCTCCATTACAGGCAGTGGGCAGCATCCTCCATTACAGGCAATTAGGGGCATCCCTCATTACAGGCAGTGAGGGGCATCCTTCAGTACAGACAGTGAGGGGCTTCCTTCAGTACAGACAGTGTATAGCATCTCCCATTACAGGCAGCGAGGGGCATCCCTCATTAGTAAGGGGCATCCCCCTCCCCAGAAAGCTGGACAAAAATAATGCAGCAAGCGGGCAAGATAATCGATTCATGCCTGCCTGCCCCCCACCACTGCTGTTGCCGCCACCCCCCCACATACACTCCTCGGTTGCTGATATGGCCGACATCCAATGAAAGAAGACACAGGCCACACCCACTGGCCGAGGAAACTACTGCCTTAGCAAACGGGAGCACGGGTAACCTTGATTGTGTGTGTAAGTGTATGTGTATATGTGTGTTTGTGAGCAGCGGCAACAGAAGTAACGGACGCAATGTCGGACAGACATGCAGGTATAAACCCTGTCGTCCCGCTGATTTCTTTTTGTCCAGTGCTAGCTGGGCATCACCTGCCCACCCACATGTGCAGCCACCAGCCATCCCGCATCCTCCACAGCTGTCCCAGGTGCCAGCCCTGCGGGCACTGGGACAGCCGCTACAACCCGCAACAGCCTCGCAGGAATCAGGACGGTTGGGAGTTATGGACTATGGCCTGTGCAACTTTGCATTACCTTATGAAGGACACTGATAATGCCCAGCCCTGAGCACAATGTACCTTCCATGTATTCAAATCTGCCAGACATCCCGCAAGCCACAAAGAAGTAATTAGAAAACCACATGTAGGTACTGAGCTACTTGTTGGGGATATCTGGACTAGGGTCTTTTGTGTGGTAGTTGCCTTTGAGGATCCTTTAGGTAAGCATGAATAACACTCCTGCGGAGTTGCAGAGCCCTGGTAGCCTCCATAATGAATGCCTATATGAAAATGCATGAGTCACATGGGGCATGTAAATAAGACAGTTGCCAAGCTTGTACATCTATTTTGTAGGTATTTTTATGAAATTAAATGATTAAGCATTAGCGTGTAGTCTACATTATAAAATAATGAACCTTCCCTGATAAATTCCATTTGTATCTCATTTACAGCAGGTTTCTCTGGTCTGTCTATGGATAGGATGCAATGACAGCTATGAAGAGCATTTCTATGTACTATTAGTGTCTTTGCAGTATTAAGTTATATTTGTGTGAACAGCGGCAACGTATTTGCTGAACACTATTGTTAACAAAGGCTTAGTGTACATTGCTAGAGATATCCTTACACCTTCCATGTCAATACAAACATTTCAGAGGTGATTCAATGACCTATTGTGTTCAATAACCTGTTGTAAAAACGTCCATGCTTCACAACTACACTTCCTGCCAGTAACCTGTTTTCTGATCACTATGTTGTTCTTTTATTGACCCGGAAGGAAGATTCTTGTTCTTTGTTAATCCTGATTTTCAAGTTCCTAACCGTCTGTCAAAAAATACCAAATGTTTGCATTGCATTTTTTGGTAACCAAATGCTAAACACAACAACATTTTAAACGAGGGACCTGAAATTAAGAGGGCTAAAAGATAAGGGAATCATTTTTGTCAGAATCATCTTTGCGATCAGGGTGCCCTGAGGCAAAGGACCAAATCCCAGAATAGCCAAAAATCTGGGTTTTGGTCCTTTGCCTCGGGGCACCCCGATCGGGGGTGCCCCCCTGCATGAAACCACCCAGATAGGCAAAGCCAACTCATCTCTTCCCAGTCCTATGGCACATGCATGGTCGCTCGTCCAATCAGCGCGCTCGGAGCCCCTGACGTCATGTCGTCTAAGGCCAGCGTCTCAGCGTCAGTGCGCTGACAGCAGCATCCCCCGCTACCCTCTAACAAGTAGTGTGCCCGCGCCGGCCATTCACAAATGCTTGGCGCGGACACACGTCATGCTAGAGGGATAGCAGGGATGCGGCCAGGGCTCGCACATTCACTGTTGGACTGGGAAACCAAGTAAGTGTATGGGGTGACCTGGGGGGTTTCACATAGTGGGGCATGCTGATTTTGAATTGAATCGATAAGATTCCCAGGCCGATTGCAGTGGGTTTTGGTCCGCTTTAAGTGCATCAAAGATTTTATTCTATTCCTATTATGACGGTGGCTTCTTACATTGGATAAATCCTTGCCAGGTTAGAGGCTGGTTATCTTTACTTTGCCTGGTAATGTTCTGTATTGGACTGATCTAATTGGCTAATTGGTACAAATATGAAGTGGTTTAGTTTTCGGGTTCCCAACCAGAGGTACACAAGGTCAGGTGGTATGTAAGATCGCTGCAGATTGATATGTACCCCAAACTGATCTGCTGCCATCTATACTTTGCACAGTCCTGGTTTGCTTCAAAACTGCCCCAAAAGGTGATTCTATTCATAGGCATTTTGTGTAATTCATGAACTGGAAATTGTTGTTTTGTGCATTTGTAACATGGTTTTAGGTGAATGGCAACCTCTACAGACCACCCAGGTGACCATTGAGCAAATGAGAAAATGGAAAGTGGTACTTGGTGAAAAAAGGTTGGAAACCCCTGAGCTACCTTCAGGCACCTCTTCAGAAATAAATCCCAATCCAACACTGTAAAGTTTCCTCTAGAAAGAAGTACTGTATACTCAATTTGATAGTAATTGTAGTTTGCTCCATTGATGGTCTAGTGTCTAGTCCATTTTTGTATTTCCTTATTGGACCTGTGTTAAAACAATGCAAACATCATAATAAGGCACAAAAAAACTATAATGTTACCAGTTAAGAAAATAGACTTGGTAGGGTTTGAAGGCAGAAAGACATTTCCTGTGGGCATATTGAGAAGGGGATACCCTGGGGTGGATGACAAGGTGGACTTAAATCCTGTTTTGACTATTGGCCACGTTTAATATCATCATTATCTAAATCATCACAGGTAAGTATAAAGGTTGGGGTGATCAGATGAATTCTTTAGCTTCTGTGGAATGGAATCCCTTGAGTTGGGCACAAGCCCAGGACTAGTTGGTTCCAGAGCTTTTATATGCTTGGTCCATAACACCAATCTCACACCCCGTTAGGATATTACCATTTTAATATCAAATCAGAGTGACACTTAGGCCCTTATTTATGAAGGGATAGCGACAGGTAGCGCCTGGTGAGCGGCCGGTAATGACGGGCCCCGCCACGAGAACGCCGGCTCCCCACCACAATCACACATTTATCAAGCCAATCCTGCTTAGCGACTGAGATAGCGCCAGATAGCCACTCATTCATCATTATTCCAGCCTCAGCCCACAGCGCCAGCGAGTGACCTTGAACAGCGACAGGTATGACCTCTCGCTACCTGGCGCTCTCCAATGCATTTCAATGGAACAATCTTTAAATATTCATAATTAATTGTTATTAATGTTTTTTTTTTGTTTTTTTTTTTTAAATGTGAAAAATTCTGTGACCACTTCTGCCATGTTAGATAATTTTTTTAAGGTAAAAAAAAAAAAAAAAAACATTTGTGCAGAATTGATATTATAGGTATGATATTATTGTATTCATATTACTAAATTCTTTAAAAAAATTTTTTTTTTGGTTTCCAAAAATATGGTGGTTTGGGGGTTGAAAAACTACTTGTAACACATCGCCGCCAGCGCTCTGGGGTTTAAACATGCATTTCACAGCGCAATAATTTTTTGAGCGTGATTTTTTGATGAATATGGTGGGAGCCGGTCGCTCTGACCAGTCGCTATCATGCGCACCCATACAGCGCGGAACCTGTCAAATAGCGACTCGTCACCCCCCGTATTCAACATTACTGCACACCTGAGTCGCTATCAACAACCGAACAATGGCCAAGCACAGCGACTACTAGCGGGCGCTGTGAAAATACTGCTACAGTCGCTCAACTGTCGCTACCTGCCGCTATTAATGAATCGGCCTCTTAGTGGCTGACAGCCCACTTAAAAAAGAACACTTATAGTAAGGGAAACCCTTATATACATACAAAAACATACTGTGTTTTTTTTTATCAATATAAGATGCCCATTTACTGGAAGCTACATATTAAAAGGGACTGAAATCCCAATGGCAAGCAGCTCACTTGAAGCCTGTCCCATATGCATTTCCTCTATTTCCTAAAAAGCAATGTAGAAGCCATAGCAGGGCTTCAAACTTTGCCCTCCTTTAAAATCCTTTTTCAGGCCCACTCAAATAAGTAGTTTAACAGCTACTTAGTGCAAGCCACAGTGGTCCTGCAGCTGGCACTGACCTCAGAAAAGCACACACATAACATGCCATTTCCATACTCAACCATGCCCAGAAATTAAAGCAAAGCCAGCAGCTGTGCTTAGTATATATAATCAGAAATTCTAAGATACTTTTGAATAGCTCATTTTACACTGGAGATAAAGTGGAAGGAATTTACTGTGTACCCAAATAGGGACTTTAAGATAGAACTTTTTATTAGGATTCTCTAGGGCTCAGTGAATGTGCATTCAAACTCAGGGTGATGGGTGTAGGGGCCCTGATCTCCATTTTGATTTTAAGGCCTCTTTATAAATGGTATTAACTGTAAAAATAAATGTGGTTATAAATACATGTCTATTTAACAATCAGAATATAAAATAAATTAATATACAGTATAATCTCTTAAGTTAATTTATCCAAACATTTGGACTGTGGAGTTTTGATGGTTGACCATTCATAACGTCCTATCAACGCATGCCATTTGAGTGCAGTAATCAGAGCAGTTTCTAGGCAGAATAACACTCAATGCAAAAGAGAAAAAATTCTGCCCCCTCCTTACCCATCCTATGCGGCTGCCGTCCAATACAGGTACGTGCTGCGCCTCAACCTTCTTCAGCCTGTGCCCCCTCTCCATTACAAATAAAAACAAGACCAATATTTATATGGCTGATTTTTTTAAAAACGCCAGTGTAAGTGAGAGTTACACAATAAAGACACATGACATTTTATGATCCTTTCATTCCAAGTCCTTTATTTGGGGTTTCCCCACTCTGAGACACAAGGAATTCTTGTAGATGACCTTCTGGGTAACGTCCTGATTAAAAAAAGAGTCTCTCAGCTCAGCTGAAATCCCCCTTTGGAGGTCACAAGGAAAATCAACAAGCATGTGAATACATACGCTGCTGCCACTGGAGTGATTTGTGTGTAGGATACAGAGAACTCAAAGTGACTCACAAATGTCAAACAGTCACCAACCCACACACAATACTGCAGATGAATGGAGGCAATCTGACCCGCTGCACTAAAACCTCTGGGCAGCAAGACGGCTCTGTTCTGTGGCAGCTTTCATGTCCTGATCCGAAAATTCCAGCGTCTTGAAGGTCTGAATTTCCATATTGTCCACTCATCCAAACACCTTATGTATTATTCCACGGCACTGCAAAGGGAAGAAATCTGCTATAATAGCTTCTGGCATTCAATGCAATTGTTTCCATATAGGGGCCTTAGAAAGCTAAGGTTACCTCCATGTTGTTTGTGTGTTTTTCATTTTGTTTTTCCTTTGTTTCCTTGGGGTACTCTGCTTTTTTTGCTAACCCCCCAAAATAGACTGGTGAGTTATCTGTTGTCTAACCATATTGTGTATTGAGTATGCTGATGTCTTGGATCTGGTAGGATCTAGTGCAATCCAGCCTATGATTTCCCATGTCAAACTGTCAGCTACTTCACTGCCCTTTTTAAAATGGACCAAAACCCAGGATTTTGACTATCCTGGGTTTTGGCCTTTGCCCCCCCCCCCCCCCGGGCACCCTGATCGGGGGGTGCCCCACTGTGTAATACCCCCCAGGTCGCCCGATCTCACTTACCCTTCCCCGGTCCTACGGCATATGTGCAGCCCTCTCGTCCAATCAGCACGCTCGGATCCGCTTGTCTAATGCGAGCGGATCCAAGCACACTGGCGGCTGCATCCTCCACTTCCCTTTAACAGGGAGCGTGCCCACACCAGCCATTTACAAATGCCTGCTGCAGGCACGTGCCCTGCTAAAGGGATAGCAGAGATGTAGCCGCTGCTCGCACATGTGCTGGTGGGTTTTCAGGCATCCTGGGGGATTTCACACAGCTGGGCTCCCCAGGAGCGAGTATGCCTGTCCTGGAGTCTCATAGACTCCAGGGTGGGTTTTTGATCCACTTTAATGCAAGGGAGCTTAGGCAAAAATGAATGTGCTGAAAGAGATTAATTCTAAGGCCCTTATTCATCAAGCGATAGCGCCAGGTAGTGTCTGACGAGCGCCAGGTAGCGGCAGCTAACGGCGACTACCGACTCAAGTACGCCCGGCGGCGGTCACAATGACGCATTTATCAAGCTAAATGAGGCTAGCGCCGGCGAGAGCGACGGCTAGCGCGGCATTCATCATGAAGCCGGCTGGCCCGAACAGCGCCGCTGCAAATTCCTTCACAGCGACACGTATTACCTGGCGCTACCTGCCGCTCTCCCATACATTTCAATGGCAGACGCTGCAATGATTGTTTTTAGTGGTGTTGGGGTTTTTTTCTTTGGTACAAAATTCAACACATGTTTATATTGATATGTTTTATGAATCTGGCTGGTTATTTATATGTATTAGATGTTTTTTTTATTTTTCACAATGTAATGTTGTGAGTGACATGGGAATTGCATCTCCTCCACCCAAACTCATTGGCATCAAAATCGCTGGTTTTCCACACAAACGGGGCTTGTAAAGCTATTTTGTAGCCTGTCAGGTTGGGCGGTCACGTTCGCTCTTCGAAATTGTCAGCGCCCAAGCTATTCGGCAGCCCTGTCCTTGATGAATCTGTGTTGGTCAGTGTTTGTGCAGTCGCTGTTTTAATTCGCTATGTGGCGGCGCGAGCGTCGCTGTGCCTCGCTGCGCTGCGTTGTGCGGCGCTGTGCTGTTCATACATGTGCCCTTCTGCCATTTGCAAGGAATTCACTTCCCGTGACCCCAGTCGTTGTTAATGAATACACTGTAGTTGTGAGCGTGCCTGGCCACATATTGCAGGATTAACATTCAGTCGTACCAGCTCATAACAACCCGTTATGCATTCTCATGTGTGCCACATTTTCAGGTAGTTGTCTAGTTTGATTGTGTGATGACTTTGTGAAGGAATAAGATCTGTATATTTAAGCACAACGGTGTATGCTTTAGAAGGACCTATGCATTACAGTATGTAGAATCCCCTGCTAAATCAAGCTAATAATTCGTGGCGCCTTTGGCCCTAGCTTGTTTTGCAGCGTCCTTTTAATGTTTTTCCGCCACTTAGCGTGCACATAGCTGATATTAGCTTGTCCCTGTTGCGCGCATGTTTGTTTTTGAATTTTGAAGCACAGTTGCTTGCGCCATATCCGGTTCCGGGATCCTCCTTTGCGTTTCAACGCCACCTTAAGGTAAAACTGTCTAGCGCTTATGCCAATAGCTTGTTTTGCAGCGTCCTTTTAATGTTTTTCCGCCACTTAGCGTGCACATAGCTGATATTAGCTTGTCCCTGTTGCGCGCATGTTTGTTTTTGAATTTTGAAGCACAGTTGCTTGCGTCATATCCGGTTCCGGGATCCTCCTTTGCGTTTCAACGCCACCTTAAGGTAAAACTGTCTAGCGCTTATGCCAATAGCTTGTTTTGCAGCGTCATTTTAATGTTTTTCCGCCACTTAGCTTGCACATAGCTGATATTAGCTTGTCCCTGTTGCGCGCATGTTTGTGTTTGAATTTTGAAGCACAGTTGCTAGCGTCATATCCGGTTCCGGGATCCTCCTTTGCGTTTCAACCCCACCTTAAGGTAAAACTGTCTTGCGCTTATGCCACTAGCTTGTTTTCAAGCGTCATTTTAGTTTTTCCGCCACTTAGCTTGCACATAGCTGAGAATAGCTTGTTGCTGGGGCGCGGAGCGTATTTTTGTTAGTTTTTTTTTTTTTTTTGGTCTAATGTCGCTAGCGTCATTTCCGGTTCCTGTTTCCTCCTTAGCGTTTCCAATATGGCTCCAAAACGCAGAGTAATGCGCCTCCCCAGCTCCTCCTCAGATTCCGGACCCACCACCCCTCCCCCACCTCCCCCACCTACCTCACCTTCCCCAAATACCACCCCTCCCACCCATTCCCCTCCTGGGCCAAGGAAACAAAGGCGCACCCGGGTGGATAGCCGTGTAAATGGCCAGGTGGTGAAAGTGAGTATTTTATTTATGTATTTTTAGCTTAAAAATTGATAAACACACAGGGGGGATAGGGGCCGAATTTGTATTGTTTTCAGGCCAAAATTTAACACTCCACGTGGGGCATCCCCATTGTGGATGTCCTGCTGGGATGGCCCCCCCCCCCTGGAGGGCCCTAAAAATTACCTCTGCCCCGTCCCATCTGTGCATGCGTGAGTTGCGGATGCCTATTGCGCTTACCTCTAGCAGGGTGTACCCCTGCGCCATACATATTTTCATTTTGTGTGCAGGCGCACTCCCTGTTAGAGTCAAACGCCACATGCGTACTTTGCCGTGCAGACACAGCTGAGCTGGTATGCACCTCCCAACGGCCTTGGATGCGCATACCACACCGGCGTGGAGCGCTGTGTTTGGCTTGCGGAGTGACGTGGGAGTGTCCTCAGCGGTGTATTTGTGGCCTTCCAAGGGGGTTGCAGACAGTGGGCCACCCACAATAGTTGTGGCCCACAAAAGTGCACCCAAACCCAGAATAATGTTAATCCTGGGTGTGGGTCCACTTTGATCTTGTCTCTGTATAACTGTTTATGACATTGTTCTGATGTCATGTATTTATTTTTTATTATTTTTTTTTTTTTTTTCATAGGACTTCTGCCTGGCCGAATACGACTATGCCCGAGGAGCTAAAAAACGCCTTGCCATGGAGGTGAAGGCCACTGTGTCCCGGCGCTTCAAGACCGACCTGACCATCCGGGCCATCCAACAAAAATGGTCTGATTTCAAGCGCCGGGACCCAGAAGGCGTGTACCGCCTATATGATGCCTACGCATCAGGTAAGTTAAAGCTTATGTTCTTTTTTGCCTTTGTGCAGAATCATCTGCTAAGCTGTGTCCTTTTTTGCTCTTTATATTAATTATTTGCTTTCACCCCCTCCACACAGATAAGCGTCCTCCCCTGGGGAAACGTGGGAAGGGATTCCTCCCCCGAACCAGGCAGGCGGACTCGGGGGAGTCATCGGGGGAGGGTCCCTCCCGCGGGTCCTATTTAGAGGACCCAGGGGAGGAAGGGGATGACGCCCCAGAGGAGTGTGCTGCTGGGGGGCAGGCTGGATCAAGCCTCAGCTCCTCACACTCTGAGTGTGAGGAATCTCACCAGGCAAGGGGCCACTCTCAAGCAGGGAGTGAGAGGGAGGAGGGTGGCCCTTTGCCTGGTGGATCTTCTGAGCAGAGTGTGAGGAGCCGAGGCTCCCCGCCTCCTCCTCAGAGCCCTCCCTGGGCTTCAAGTGGCGCTTCATCCCCTGGTGAGTTTACATGTTTTAATTGTTAGTCTGTGACAGGTTTCATCTGACCATTTGTGCTTAGCCCTTGCCATTCCTCTGTAATTTGCAGGGCATCATATAGGCGGCACCTCCATGGAATTTTGGCGTCAAATCCTCCTCGGGCATAGTCGTGGTAAGTGTATGTTGTTAGCCATCTCATTTTGGAATTTATGTCATTCCTTAAAGTGGACCAACAAACATTGATGATATTGCTTGGATTCTCGCGCCTTCCCTGCCCAATCACATCCCTCACCCAGGGCCACCCCCCAACAAAACAGCACAAACTACTTCCCTCTTTGGGGGTGGCAGAAGCCATTGTCCCCGCCTCCTGTGTGGCACTCGAGATGTGTGTGCGCCTGCGCTCTGTTTCATACTGGCATGCGTGTGCGCACACACTGGAGGAGTGATGTGCGGAAGGCAGGGGCGGTGGCGGACTAAAATTGTGTGGCTCTGCCAAAGTAGACTAAAACACTGAATATTAACAATCCTGGGTCTTGGACCACTTTTAACATACACGTTTCCTGGTCCATTGTCTCAGCTGGTTTGCTAATGTACATTAACATCACAAACCACACTACAGTGCTAGCCAACTGGCAACCACCCCTATGTTTCTGGCCACACCATGATGTGTGCTAGCAATAGTTAATTTACGTTAAGTAGTTAGGCCAAACACATGTTGCACACTGGTAACATTAGCCATTAAATTGGTAATGAGTCATTTACATTGCAATGTAAAGGTTAGTGCCAGATTATCATAACGGATACATGTGGCAACCATAAACACTTCACATTAACTAATGGACCAGGAATATAGTAAATATCGTTTAACATGTATGTAAACATGTCTTTTTTTTTTTAGGTAAGACTCAATAACCAGATGGATGTCTTCGGGTGTCATAGCTCCACTAAATGTTGTTTTGTATTTTGTTTTTTTATGGACAGATGTTGCTACGCAGACGGAGGCAGAATTCCTCCTCCCCACACCAGCTCCAGGGACGGCCAGCAGCATGGGCCACCGCCACAGCTGCGATGGTGAGTACATCCAAATTCATATGGGTAAATACTTGTGAAACCTTTCTCTTCTAGTTACGTCTGTAGACATTTTTAATTTACCAATGTGTGAATTTCACACACATCTAGGTTAAATGTGTTTGTACAATAATCCAACATGCCAGTCACCATCCTTGATAGTTGCCTCACATTCTTGTTACGGACACATACGGACTATTTGTGGCGTATAGACAACCAAATGGGCCTGATTAGGTGTTTACCCATAACATTATAGGGCAAACTTGGATCATCCTTAGGCCCTGATGTTTGGCTGGGACTAAAGACATAAATGTCCTTACTTGGCCATAAACATTATTACATTTGCAAGAGTTAACGTGGCCCAACACCAAGGGTGTTTAATGTGCATTAAACATTTAATTTGCCAACAACTAACAACTAACACCCCGCGGAACATACGATAATTGCATGTACCGCGGGTCAAACCCACCAAGCAAACCCCTAATTATCGGAACTTATCTTCCGCTGGCTCCCGCGCACCACTCCAGACGTGCATTTGTCCGCCCTGGGCCTCTGTGAATGGCCGCCGGGTCCCCATGAGCAGCCAGAGAGTGACATGCGTCAAGAGGCGGCGGAAGAGGATTGTACATTCCTGTTCCCTGCATAGACGTTAGCGTGCGTTTTTTGGGCCAATCACGTTGGAGCATGGAGAGGTGAGTGGCTATGGATTACTGTGTGGATACACACATCAGGGAATAAACAGATCTGTGAGCAACAACAAAGTGGCCCAAAACCCATGATAAACTATATTGTGGGTGTTGGTCCACTTTAAGAGTAAAGGTATGTTGTCCTAACATGTTTTCAAGCCAATATTAAACCTTTAATTTTAAATGTTAAGGGCACATTGTTCACCAATGTTAATGTGAGTGTTAGCAAGTTAGAAACACTGACATTACATTGCTACATCTGTGTATGTTGAGTTCACAATCAAATTCTAACATATTATTTTGAATCACATCTCTACAGCTTGTATACGCCAGCATCGCAGACTGTGGCGGGCCTTCCGACAGATGAAAGGGATGCTGCTGGCCATGAAGAGGCGTCGGAGACGTTAGGGTGGGGGGGATGGCTGCCATTTGAATTGTTTGTGGCTTTGTTGGCCTATGTTGGCCGTGTTGGGCCAATTTTTTTAAATACAATTTTTTGTACTAATAACTGTGTTGTTCCTTGACCAGCATAGGTTTAGATTCCAAAAAACCATTATGTCTAAAATTAGGCAGCCATTTTGAGCCAGTACATGTTTACACCATAGTAAGCAATGTTAACTAATGTGGCACATAAATGGTGGCATAATATTAGAGATGATGGAGCAAATCATCCATGACTGTGTATTTCGCTTTCACATGTATGGATAAACACAATTTAGAGGTGGTTTTCAAAAATATATTTACATAAATCATAAAAAAAGGTTTACAAATTAATATTCTTGGCTGGGTGGCCGGGGAGGTTGGGAGTCATTGCTAGGGGCGGTGTTGGGGGACAACAGTGCAGTAAAAAATATAGACTGCTGTTGTATGAGCTGTTGTAGCAACAACAAAGTTTGGTCCTGCCGCTGTATTGCTTCTGCCTGGCGCTGTATTGCTTCTTCCTGGCGCTGTACAGATTGCTCTATTACATTTGCCAGCCGACCAAGGTCCTGGTTCTGTAGTTGGTTTTGCCGTAACTGGTCCACCTGGCGCTGCAGGGCCTCATTTTGTTGCTGACACATCAGCACCTGATTTTCCAACGCCGCAATGCGCTCATTAGTTCCATCACGCGGCTGTTGGCGACTGTAGTCCTCCAGCATCCGGACCCCTAGCTCGTAGAAATCGGCACTGGTTGGTGCCACACCTCCTCTTGCTGTGGTTTGAGGCTAAACAAATAGTAAACCACATTTTAGTCAAACAGAACCAATGCAGTTATGCCCCTCCAAAAAATTACCATAAACACTCACTATACAACTTACCCTTGTCTGAGCCTCTGAAGCTTGGCCACATGGGACTTGGGAAGAGGTCCCAGCTTGGGGTTCTGGTTCCGCCTCCTGCCAAAACAACAATGAAAGGAAATGTGACATGTTGCTTCTTCCACTACCCACGAATATGCCAATGTGTTTCGAGGTCGTCTACATCAGCCATGTTACCTGCGTGTCCTCCGGCACAGGTAGGCTCGAGGTATCGCTGCCAGAGAGTCGCAATTCAACATCCGAGATGTCGGGCAAGTTGGCATATGCTAAACAGGAAAATCAGGTTAGTAGGTCTGTGGGCCAAACTCTAATGTAACCTGGTTAGGCTATCGAGGCCATACCTATAAAAAGTTCCCAAATACACACTAGACCAAAGGTCTCTGTTAAACTCAGATTGTTAACATGTATGTTACAGGACTAAGACGCACTAATTTCTGCAAATCTCATCATAAACATTGCTTAAATTAAACATACCCGCAATATCCCAGATGTCTGGAGTGGGGTCCTCACTCGAGCTTGGACCTTGAAAATACATGTGGACACACAAGTTGCCAGAAGCAAGTGGCACAAAAGTAGAGCCAAAATACAGACTAGAGCAAGGCCAAACCACTTACCCTCATCTCTGGCAGCTGGAACTTGAGGGGCCCTTTCTGGACAGCCACTTCCGATATTCGGGTCAACTAAAAAAAAAAAAGAATGTCTCTAAATAATCAGCAAACTACTACGGGGAATGTTTGGCTAAAAATATGTCCGCAAAAATACATTGCTATCACTCAAATAACTAATAGACTGACCCTGGGGAGGCAACCAGCACTCCCAAGAGGCATCTTCAAGTTTACCAAGCAAACATGTAGCTTAGTAGACTAACCAAATTGAACCAGTGTAACATAAACAGCATAAAGGATACATTATGTATTGCTCTACACACCAACAGGGTCCTGTTGACCGGCAACATCGGAAGTGGGGTCCAAAGATGAACCAGTCACTTGGCCTACCAAGAAAAAAGAGGAATGAGACACATGCACTTGAGTAAAAGTGGATCAAGCAAGGTGAACACATGCACTTACCGACATCCAAAGAGTAGGTTGGATCCGGAGGAGATGCTGGGGCCAAGGGCATGGGAGCTAGGCCAAAATAAAACCAACATTGAGCCATAGCTAATGTGCGTTGCAAAATACAACATGCATTAAGGTGTGTGAGCAGCTCTTTCACTAATATTCACTAATCAAGCCAAGTGTGGCTCCCACATTGATATGCCGATATATGGCTACACATCTCTGGCGTCCTACATATCTACACATGTTAGGGCCTTGTTAGTTACTTGCTGTGAGTGTTACAGTGGGCGTGCAATTAGGGCGCAGGCACATATTATTAATACTCAACAGGGCAACCCTTGATTGTTTGAGCTGCTCCCACACCCATTTGTTAAAAAAAAAACCAGCAACCAAATTATGGGTAAATACCTTCAATGGCAGACTGGGGTAGCCTTGAGGTTGCTGGAAGGGCAGGAGCTTGGGTGTCCTGAGGCACATCCCGGACAGCAGCATGTGCACCTATGCATAAAGCAACAGACAGAAAAGTTACAAATGTTTGAGCTGTAATGTAATACTTCACAGGTCCTACTGTTAGTTGGTCAGAATGTAAAAATGCAAATCACATACATTAACATTAGGTTATTGTAAAAGCCAGAAAATATGTACCTTCAGCCCAACCGGTGGTGTCATCCCCAGGATCCACACCCTGCAGCCGAGCCAGTGGGATTTTGGCCTTCAGCATCTCCTCATACGGCCTGTAGGTACTCTTTGGAGCCTGGATGAACCCACTGTCCACATCAAGATCGTGATTCATCTTTTTCATAAGGGCCCCTCGCAAAGTGTAGAAGCGTTTCCTGCAGGATGGGCCACTACGTGGGTGTTGAGCTGTGCTACTAAGCTCCACACCAATGGCATCCCACAGTTTGCTTCTTTCTTGTTTGCCTATGGACTTGCTTTGGGAGCCAAATATCAGCTCCCATTTAGCAAGTGTAAGGCGCACAAGATGATTATTCTCAGCCAAATTAAATTCAGGCTCCCTCTTGGCACCTGGGCGCTTAGCCTGGGGTGCTGCCCCACCTTCAGGCTGTGCCCTTTTCCGTAAGGGAGGTCTGCGCACAGCACCCACCAAACTCCTACTCGGGCCTGCTGTGGCCGGCAGATGTCCTGAATTTGGCTCCATCCTGTAGCTGCACACACACACAAATACACACCCAACAAGCACGCATGCACACTACAGAATGGCATCGCAATCTCTTAGGCTTGGGCAGGTTTTATGTGCTCTAACAGCCAATCCAAAAGCAGCCCACTTAATTGATTCACACATACAGCCCAGTTCCTTCTAGGCACACCTCCACTGCACTGACAGAAGCATGTGTGTTAGCCAATTAACTCATTACAGACCTCATTAAACAAACAACACACACCCAAATCCAACAATGGACTGATGTATCTCAAACCCTTGTGACATGTGCTTAGCCTAACGGCTATTTAAAAAAACATCAGCTTCCCTTTCATTGGTCCACCCCTGATTTTTGGGCCATGTCCGTTAATGCACGCAAGTTACGGCTCAAGTACGCTAGTAGCGCTACTAGAGTGCGCGTGCGCACTCTGTTTTACGCACACCTGGGTCGGCTAATTGGCGCCCGGAAATAGCAGAGCGACGCAAAAGGCGGCAAAGCGGACCTGTCACTTTAGAAAATGAAGTATAAAAGGAAGGAATGTTCTAGCTTCTGCTATTCTTACACTGTGGCAAAGGCTGTGGTGTGGTGCTGTGCTCGCTTCCCTTAGCTCATTTGAGCCTCTGTCTGGTTTCTGTCCTCACTCTCTGTGGCTTGTTGGGTGATTTCTGACATCAGTGCTGTTTCTTTAGGAGCTTGGTTTGGGTGGCATCTGCAAATATTGTGTAGCATACAGCAAGTGAGGCTTGATTTTGGGGCCTTTTGTGGGCTGTGCAGCAACTCCCCTCTTGGTTGTGCTTAACTTAGAAAGCTGGTTTTCAGCAGGCTGGTGGTTTGGACCACTATAGTTCTGGTTTTGTGGTGAGCTGCATTGTAGCGGGTGTGTGTGGAGTGTGATTGTTTGTGTGTGTGTTGTGTGTTAGTGTTTTTTTTTGTTTTTTTTTGTTTTTGTATATATCTTTAGTGTGTGTGATGGATAAGAGGGTGATGTATGGTGTCTGGGTGGATGGATGTATGTGTATGCTGAAAGAGCAGGAGGAAAGGGAGCGGGGTGTTGTGAGGCTTAGGGCACCCCGCTCCTTTGCAATCCGCCTTTCAGTATGGGACTTAAGTGACGAGCAGATCAGGAGCCGCTTCCGTCTGAATCGTGCTGCACTACAGTCCCTATATGATCAGATTAAGACCAAAATCGAGCCATCCACCAAACGCACTCATTCCATTCCAGGCATAGTACGCCTGTGTGCCACTCTTAATATTTTGGCACGAGGGACCTTCCAGGCAACCTCAGCCCTCCTCAGCGGGATAAGCCAGGCTACTATGAGCCGCATACTAATCCAGGTAGTTCTGGCAATTTGTGATTTAATCCCAATTTACATCAAGTTTCCTGAGGATGAGGAAGAGGTTGCCAAAATAAAACATGCTTTCTATCTGATGGGAGGGATCCCGAATGTGCTAGGGTGCGTTGATGGTACACATATCCCTTTCCGCCCTCCCCGTGCACAGGAGCTGTCCTACAGAAACCGGAAGCAGTTCCATTCGCTTAATATCATGGTGGTCTGTGACCCAGACATGAGGCTGCGGGCGGTGAGATCGGGGTTCCCCGGCTCATGCCACGATTCTTACGTCTTGCAGCGGACAGTCCTGTGCCGGAAGTTTGATAACAACGAAATGCCAGCTGGCTGGCTACTGGGTAATAAATTAACCATGTCAATGTATTTTGCTAATATGTGGCCTAGTAAGCCAATTTTAACCAAACTACCACCAAAAAACATGTACTAGTACTAATTGCTGTCTCTCTCCTTGTGTTTTTTCTACAGCGGACAAGGGATATGGGCAGAGAACGTGGGTCATGACTCCGGTCAGGAACCCACGGACCTCTGCCCATGAACGCTACAATGCAGCGCATCGCAAGACCAGAAGCATTGTGGAAAGAACCATCGGCCTGCTGAAAGCACGCTTTCTCTGTTTGGCACGGCCAGGAGGAGAGATGCTCTACAGCCCACAGAAGGTTTCCAAGATCATCCTTGCCTGCTGTGTGCTACACAACATTTGCATTTGTCACCGAATCCAAGCCCCCGAGGAGACAGCACTGGTGCCAGAAATCCCCAACCTGCCCGCAGAAAGAAGTGAGGACACCCAGACTGGCGATGAGCTAAGGGAAAGGATGATCACTTCTTTTTTTGCGGTAAGCTAACTACCCTTCACTCTAATGCAAGTACTGCACTACTGGTTAAATGTATTTGACCTCCCATCAAAATGAGCAAAAAAACACACTAAGGGGGGTGTAAGATGACCAAAACCACTCTAAGGGGGGTGTAAGATGACCCAAACCACTCTAAGGGGGGTGTAAGATGACCAAAACCACTCTAAGGGGGGTGTAAGATGACCCAAACCACTCTAAGGGGGGTGTAAGATGACCAAAACCACTCTAAGGGGGGGTGTAAGATGACCCAAACCACTCTAAGGGGGGTGTAAGATGACCAAAACCACTCTAAGGGGGGTGTAAGATGACCCAAACCACTCTAAGGGGGGTGTAAGATGACCAAAACCACTCTAAGGGGGGTGTAAGATGACCCAAACCACTCTAAGGGGGGTGTAAGATGACCAAAACCACTCTAAGGGGGGTGTAAGATGACCCAAACCACTCTAAGGGGGGTGTAAGATGACCAAAACCACTCTAAAGGGGGGTGTAAGATGACCCAAACCACTCTAAGGGGGGTGTAAGATGACCAAAACCACTCTAAGGGGGGTGTAAGATGACCAAAACCACTCTAAGGGGGGTGTAAGATGACCAAAACCACTCTAAGGGGGGTGTAAGATGACCAAAACCACTCTAAGGGGGGTGTAAGATGACCAAAACCACTCTAAGGGGGGGTGTAAGATGACCCAAACCACTCTAAGGGGGGTGTAAGATGACCAAAACCACTCTAAGGGGGGTGTAAGATGACCCAAACCACTCTAAGGGGGGTGTAAGATGACCAAAACCACTCTAAGGGGGGTGTAAGATGACCCAAACCACTCTAAGGGGGGTGTAAGATGACCAAAACCACTCTAAGGGGGGTGTAAGACGCCAATGTTGGTTATCAAGTTATGCATTTTTTTTTGGGCAACGACAAAACAACTTTAAAGATATATACTAACTGCACTTTTCTTATTTTTTCAGGCACCAAGAGATGCACCCTGATCCCTAATTTCCATTTCAAAAACTTTCCTGCACTTTACTTTGCTTTAGAATTTCTGTTGGACTTTTCATTTTCAATTTCATTTCTGTTTTATTATTTTTTTTTTTTTTAGTGTAAAAATAAAAAAATATATATATATATACATGTGGCTATGTGTTTAATTCTGTTGTAAGTTTCCTTTTCATTCTAATTCCTATTTTAATTTTCCTTTTCTTTCTCTGTTCTGTTTTTATTTTCCTTTTCTATTTTCCTTTTCTTTCTCAGTTCTGTTTTTATTTTCCTTTTCTTTCTCAGTTCTGTTTTTATTTTCCTTTTCTATTTTCCTTTTCTTTCTCATTTCTGTTTTTATTTTCCTTTTCTTTCTCAGTTCTGTTTTTATTTTCCTTTTCTATTTTCCTTTTCATTCTAATTCCTATTTTAATATTCCTTTTCTTTCTCAGTTCTGTTTTACACCACTCTAAGGGGGGTGTAAGATGACCAAAACCACTCTAAGGGGGGTGTAAGATGACCCAAACCACTCTAAGGGGGGTGTAAGATGACCAAAACCACTCTAAGGGGGGTGTAAGACGCCAATGTTGGTTATCAAGTTATGCATTTTTTTTTGGGCAACGACAAAACAACTTTAAAGATATATACTAACTGCACTTTTCTTATTTTTTCAGGCACCAAGAGATGCACCCTGATCCCTAATTTCCATTTCAAAAACTTTCCTGCACTTTACTTTGCTTTAGAATTTCTGTTGGACTTTTCATTTTCAATTTCATTTCTGTTTTATTATTTTTTTTTTTTTTAGTGTAAAAATAAAAAAATATATATATATATACATGTGGCTATGTGTTTAATTCTGTTGTAAGTTTCCTTTTCATTCTAATTCCTATTTTAATTTTCCTTTTCTTTCTCTGTTCTGTTTTTATTTTCCTTTTCTATTTTCCTTTTCTTTCTCAGTTCTGTTTTTATTTTCCTTTTCTTTCTCAGTTCTGTTTTTATTTTCCTTTTCTATTTTCCTTTTCTTTCTCATTTCTGTTTTTATTTTCCTTTTCTTTCTCAGTTCTGTTTTTATTTTCCTTTTCTATTTTCCTTTTCATTCTAATTCCTATTTTAATATTCCTTTTCTTTCTCAGTTCTGTTTTTATTTTCCTTTTCTATTTTCCTTTTCTTTCTCAGTTCTGTTTTTATTTTCCTTTTCTTTCTCAGTTCTGTTTTTATTTTCCTTTTCTATTTTCCTTTTCTTTCTCATTTCTGTTTTTATTTTCCTTTTCTTTCTCAGTTCTGTTTTTATTTTCCTTTTCTATTTTCCTTTTCATTCTAATTCCTATTTTAATATTCCTTTTCTTTCTCAGTTCTGTTTTTATTTTCCTTTTCTATTTTCCTTTTCTTTCTCAGTTCTGTTTTTATTTTCCTTTTCTTTCTCAGTTCTGTTTTTATTTTCCTTTTCTATTTTCCTTTTCTTTCTCATTTCTGTTTTTATTTTCCTTTTCTTTCTCAGTTCTGTTTTTATTTTCCTTTTCTATTTTCCTTTTCTTTCTCATTTCTGTTTTTATTTTCTTTTTCTATTTGCCTTTCTCATTTCTGTTTTTCTTTTTTCTATTTTCCTTTCTCATTTCTGTTTTTATTTACTTTTTCTATTTTCCTTTCTCATTTCTGTTTTTCTTTTCTTTTTCGATTTTCCATTTTTCTCTGTTCTGTTTTTCTTTTCATTTTCTTTCTCATTGGTGGTTGAATTGTATTTCCTTTTTATTTAACAAATAAAAAAAAAAAAAATTGTGGCTATGTGTTTAATTATGTTTTATTTTGCATTTATATTAGAATATCTGGTTGAATTTAATTTCATTTTCAACACAAAATAAAAACTCTTTAAATTTTTAACAAATGTGGCAATGTGTTTTATTCAGAAGGTACTGGATGGCCAGGACACAGCAAAGCTAACAGGCGCTGTGTAGAATAGCGTGGTCACACTGACTGACAGCGCCTACAAAGCTGAGGGCCAACATCATATTCAGCAATGTAGGCGTTGTTCGCAACAACGCCAGGTAGCGACTGAGGAGGCCTGCTATAGCGAATCGCTACCGCCCGCGGCTGACGCTGGCGGCGCTCTTAGCGCCATACTTCAGTCGCTCATCTGTCGCTACCTGGCGCTATTGATGAATCGGCCTCTTAATGTCCCTGTCCGGGCACACACTAACTTTCTTCCAACATAACCATTCCATTCTTCCATTCCAAACCATTTTAAAGCATCTCTAAGTCTAAATCTCAGATTTTATGTAAATACCATATGCATTCTAAGCAAAGCAACTTGCTTTGCTTCAGTTTGTGGCTGCGCTGGGAAGGGCATGTCATGTCACAGCTATATGAGTCTTGAGCATGCTCTGCTGTAGTCAGAGATAACTGTGGGACCACTATGGCCTACAGTGCTTGCTCACATGGAGAGCACCAAGAGTGGCTGTTAGACCACTTTTTGCATGCAGGAATGGAATTGAAAGGAGGGCTGCTTGCTGCCTTAGGGGGTTATTTAAGAAAGGATAGCGTCAGGTAGCGCCTGGTTAATGAGAAGTAGTGACAGATAGCGACTGGTGAACGCAGGACACGGCACGCAATTCCACATTTATCAAGCAGAATCTGTTTAGCGACTGGGATAACGCCATGTAGCGTCTGATTCATCATTTTCACAGCCTCCGCGAACAGCGCCAGCGTTCAGCCTTGCACAGCGACAGGTATGACCTCTCGCTACCTGTCGCTCTCCAATAATTTCAATGGACGATCCTTTTCTTCTCTTTAAACGGGTTTTTTTTTTTGTTTTTATTTTTCCAAAAAATCACAAATAATTGTGTGACCCCTTCTGGCATTGATAAAGCTGTTTTTTCACATTTTTTACATTTTTAAAATATTTCTTCAGAAATGACATTACAGGTCTGGCATTAAAGTGTTCATGTTACAATGTTGCTACAATGTAATTCCATATGTTTTCGCTTTGTTACTAGTTGATAGATGCTTGAAAACCACCGCCCCCTGCACTCTGTATTTTTCAGCGCCACAGATTTGTGAGGCTGTTTTTTTGCTGAATATGGTGTGAGTCGGTTGCTATGAGCAGTCGCTAACATGTGCTCCCATACAGCGCTGTACTGGTCAAATAGCGACTCCTCGCAATGTATTCAACATTACTGAACAGCGACTGAGTCGCTATAAAGTAGCGACTCACGGCCGAGCCCTGCGACTACTAGCGGGCGCTCTGAAAATGCCTGCTACAGACGCTCATCTGTCGCTACCTGCCGCTAATGATGAATCAGCCTCCCAGTATTACTCTTGGGTTTACAGTCCATTTCAGGTGCAGACAGGTCTAAATTATTTACCAGGTTTCAGGAACAAATGCTAATCCTATGGTTTGGATACAGGTCAGGTAAGTGATTGCCCTTTACTTCCAGTGACCATTGCAGTTACACATTCAAGCACGGGGTGTATAGAGCAGGGACATTCATTCATGAGACAATGTGGAACAACTGATAGGGAGAAGGACTATATAAAAAATAATGATGCTTTTCCAGGTCCAGCATTATAACAAAGGAATCATATGACATCTAACAGACAGGCCGGGCCACCTGTAAAGAGATAGGTAAGCCAACACACTTTTCTGCTTGCCCAGCTCAGTTGACCTGCCAGCCACATGTAGATCCTGAAATACAGGATGGAGATCCCTGCTCCACAGGCTGCATCCATCACCAGGAACAGAGCAAACGCAGCAATAGCGCTGCCAATGTCATACTGACCAATCAGAGCAGCAGAGGATGCGCCGGTGGGCCCTAGGCACTGATCCAAAGTCAGGGCAGTAGAGAAGATCTAAGGCAAACACAGCATTTCTGGTTTGCCTGAAGTGTTCTTTGAGGTTGTAAGTTACCTTTGTCATTTATTTTATAAAACACTGTACTTTATATTGTGCAACAACATATTTTTTTTTTTTTTATATATATAGCTGAAGGGCCCTGCAAATGATTTCCTCTAGCAGCTCTTTCTCTGCGTTGCTGCACTATGTTGCGACACAGTTACAACACAGAGGAAACAGAGGTACATAATTCTAGATGGGTTACTTTACATATATAGCGTTACACAACGTATCAAAAAAGCTTTGCAGGCACCCTTTTCAGCCCAACGTAGTAACAATAGAAGTCTATGGCAATGCAAGCGCAATGTATGAATAACACAGTGTACCTGCATTGCATTTGTGTTGCCATAGATTTTACCATTTATTTATTATGAACAAAATATTTTTCTTTTAAAAAACACAATGCAAACGCATTGCTAATGCATCAAAAGCGCAGTGTTTGTTTTGATACATTGCCCCTCTGGCATATTTACAAAATGCTTGCTCTTAACGCAACGGAGAGATGTGAACAGAGCCTATACCATAAAAAGGTTATTAATTACCTACTCACCTTATCACATCGCTGGCTCCCGCGCCGCCATCTTGCTACACCCGGGAGCATGCATCTCACAATCCTCCTGGGTGCAAGCTTTGACCTCTGGAATGAGGGAAGTGCGGGAGCGGGTGGAGGGTACAGAAGCAGCTGCACAGCCGACACCAGTTGGACATCCAGACCTGTGCCTGGAAGGTGAATACGGCTTTTATTTATAGACGTTTTGGTCTGCTGTAAGATTTCCTCTAGTTGGCCCCAAGGTACTCCTACCTGACAATGATCGCAGACATGGAGGCTGATTCATTACTAACGGCAGGTATTGGCAGATGAGCATCTGTATAGCGGCGCTTAGAGCGACTGTTAGTAGATGCTGTAAGCGGGTATCGGTTGCTGTAGTAACCTGGTCCGCATTAATGAATGTGATGTGTGTCGGGCGCTCTAACACCAGTACAGCACTGCAACCAGTGAGAGGTAGTGCCAGCTCCACACCATATTTATCAAAAAAGGACACCCAGACAGCATTGGCGCTCTAAATCTGGTCGCTATAGCATAGAGCGCCACATGCTGTGTGATTAAAGTCTGTTTTTGAACACATATGCACCTGTAACAAAGCGCAAACACATGGAATGGCATTGTTTTAACACTGTGACAATAACACTTTAGTGCCAGACCTTGTAAAGTCAAAAACGTTTCTAAAAATGTTTGTTTGCAGCAGGAGAGGTCACACAATCATTTGAGCAAAAGAAAATAAAAAATGTCAAACATGACATAAAAAAAAAAAAAAAAAACAAAACATAAAAAAAACAAAACAAAAATAAACGGCCATTGAAATGTATGGGGGAGCGACATTGAGCGAAAGGTAATACCTGCCGTTCTGGAAGCTAGAGCACCGGCGCTATGCGTCGAGCCACCTGTAATAATACATTGGGCGCTACGTGGCGCTGTTAGAGTCGCTCACCAGATTTGCTTTCATAAATGTGGTTTTGCGCACAGCTCACGGCTTTCACCAGACGCTGTCTGCCGCTACGAGGCACTGCCGGCGCTATCCCTTCTTAAATAACCCCCATAGATGATAACATCTTCCAAGAGGCATTTAGAGACTTCTTACCAGCTGACCAGCATAACAGATCATTGTATTTAAAGCGGCCCTTCACTCTGAATAAGAGTTTATCTTATATGTTTCCCACACCCTGTACATACAGATTGTCCACATTAATAATCATCCTACCTGCATCTACTGCATGTTATGAGCCTTTATACATCCAATATGGTGGCTCATGGAAGCCGCCATCTTATCAGGCAGCCTGCAAACAGGAAGTACCTCCTGACTGTGCTGCTCTGCATTCTGGGACTGCTGACCTTTACCTGACCCCAACTCTGCTCTGTCTGAGCAAAGCACAGCTATAACCCGCCCCCCTGTACCTTGTCCCACTCTCCTCTCCTCAGTAAGTGTGATGCTTCGGAGTCAAGATGGCGGCGCCCGTATCCTAAATTCCTGAACAGAGTTGCAGCCCAGTGGGGGAAAGAATAATAAGTTAGTGACTAAAAACTTAAAATATATTAATTTTAGATGCTGGGGAACCGTTTTTTAAGATTTTGGGCTTTTCATTAAATCACGCTGAAGGTCCGGTTTAATTACAGTTTCCACTGGCAGTATACTGGCAGCACAACCTGATGCCCTGTAGGCTGCCCTACCCTAAACCGAGCTCTGAAATCCATGTCTCAATAATATTTAGAGCTACACACATGCCCACCTCACAGCAGAACTTTCATTTTAAGATGGCAGGTAGAAAGCTTTCAATTTTTTACAGAATGGATAAAATAAAGCAGAATCTGCAAGAAGAGAAGTGTTAAAACAGTATTGTATGACACACACACACACACACACACACACACACACACACACACACCAGCCTCTATTCAAGCATGGTCCATTGGCTGCATATACAACGCTACCTAAAAATCCCTCATAGCACTAATCATGCAATTGTTGCTTATACTGTAACCTTTTTACTGTCACAACATTTTGCCCCTAGGGCCCAACATTTTTACTAAACAGTATGGGCCTTATTCATGAAGGGATAGCGTCAGGTAGTGGCTGGTTAATGAGAGGTAGAGACAGGTAGCGACTGGTGAACGCCGGACACGGCACGCAATTACACATTTATCAAGCAGAATCTGTTTAGCGACTGGGATAACGCCGTGTAGCGTCTGATTCATCATTTTCACAGCCTCAGCGAACAGCGCCAGGTATGACCTCTCGCTACATGTTGCTCTCCCATACATTTCAATGGACGATCCTTTTCTTCTCTTTATACGGTGTTTTTGTTTTTTTGTTTTTTTTTCAAAAAATCTCAAATAATTCCGTGACATCTCCTGGCATTGATAAAGCAGTTTATTCACACTTTTTTCATTTTTCCTATATTTCTTCAGAAATGACATTACAGGTCTGCCATTAAAGTGTTCATGTTACAATGTTGTTACAATGTAATTCCATATGTTTTCGCTTTGTTACTGGTGGAAAGATGCTGAAAAACAGACTTTAAACACACCGCCTCCTGCGCACTGGGCTTCTGACAAATATTTTTCAGCGCCAGAGTTTTGTGAAGCTGTTTTTTTTGCTGAATTAGGTGTGAGTTGTTGCTATGACCAGTCGCTAAAATGCGCTCCCATACAGCACTGTACTGGTCAAATAGCGACTCCTCACAATGTATTCAACATTACTGAACAGCGACGGGGAGGCCGATTCATTAATAGCGCCAGGTAGCGACAGATGAGCGACTGTAGCGTGATTTTTTCAGCGCCAGCCAGTATTCGCTGTGCTTGGCCGGCGTTAGCTTGATGACAGCGACTCAGTCGGTGTGCGGTAATGTTGAATACGGGCTGGGGGGTCGCTGTTTCACAGGTCCAGCGTTGTATGTGAGCGCCTGACAACGAATGGCCAGAGCGAACGGCTAGCTTCATATTCATCAACAAATCACGCTCTGAATGTGCTGTCGCTGTCCATTCCTTGTTTAAACCCCAAAGCACTGGCGGCGATGTGTATTAACTAGTTTTTAACCCCTAAACAACCATATTTTGTGAATGTAACATTATACATGTTTTTAGAATCATTTTGTAATATGAATACATTAATCTCAGACCTGTTAGATCAATTCTGCACATTTTTTTTTTTTTTAATTTTTTTTTTTACTTAAAAATAAATCCTAACATTGCAGAAGTGGTCTCCGATTTTTTGACATTAAAAAAAAAAAAAAAAAAAAAATAATACCAATTAATTATGAATAATTATAGATTGCTCCATTGAAATGCATTGGACATCGCCAGGGAGCGACAGCTCATACCTGGCGCTGTGAGGGAATTTGCAGCGGCGCTGTTCGGTCCAGGCGGCTTCATGATGAATGCCGCGCTAGCCGTCGCTCTCGCCGGCGCTAGCCTCATTTTGCTTGATAAATGCGTCATTGTGACCGCCGCCGGGCGTACTTGAGTCGGTAGTCGCCGTTAGCTGCCGCTACCTGCCGCTCATCAGACACTACCTGGCGCTATCGCTTGATGAATAAGGGCATAAGTCGCTATGAACTAGCGACCGACGGCTGAGCACTGCGACTACTAGCGGGCACTCTGAAAATGCCTGCTACAGACGCTCATCTGTCGCTACCTGGCGTTAGTGATGAATCAGCCTGTATGTGATTATCAGACTACTAAACGCTGAACCAGGCAAGATAAATGCTGCTTCTGTTCTGTACACAATGCCATGTGAGCACAAATCAGAGAAATGAGGTGGAGGGGAAACAGTGGTAGGGCTACAGGATCTCAATGGGTGTCAATGTTGTTGAAATCTCTGCCCCCCCCCTACCCCAGTTATGTCCACAGGCAACACATACCAATATTGAACACCCGTCATTAAAAATGGAGACAACCAGTTGGATGACTAGTAAAGTGTCTTCAATAAAAATACAACTCACTAATTACTTTAGAGATACAATACCTGAAGGAATGGGAACCTGCACAGCCAGAAAGACCACACGTAAACATATGTTACAAGAAATGCAGCCTCTCTGGTGAGACCTGTTTTTGTTTCATTGCTGTAAATTTAGGGGTTTATTTAAGAAGCGCTAGTGCCACGTAGGGCCACATAATTGCTGATTCAAAGCCTCTTTCACATGAAAAAGCCTGTATATGTGTATTTTTTCCGTTGGGTTTGGGCCATTTGTGAGTTTCTCGTTAGCTTTTTCCATCGTATTAGGCCCTTATTTAACAAGGGATAGCGACAGGTAGCGCCTGGTGAGCGACCGGTAATGACGGGCCCCGCCACGAGAACGCCGGCTCCCCACCACAATCACACATTTATCAAGCCGATCCTGCTTAGCGACTGAGATAGCGTCAGATAGCGACTCATTCATCATTATTCCAGCCTCAGCCCACAGCGCCAGCGTCCGACCTTGAACAGCGACAGGTATCACCTCTCGCTACCTGGCGCTCTCCGATGCATTTCAATGGAACAATCTTTAAATATTCATAATTAATTCATAATAATGTTTTTTTTTTTTTTTTTTTTTTTAAATGTGAAAAATTCTGTGACCACTTCTGCCATGTTAGAAATTTTTTTTAAGGTAAAAAAAAAAACTTTGTGCAGAATTGATATTACAGGTCTGATATTAATGTATTCATATTACTAAATTATTTAAAATACTTGTTTTTTTTGGTTTGCAAAAATATGGTTGTTTGGGGGTTAAAAAACTACTTTTAACCCATCGCCGCCAGCGCTCTGGGGTTTAAACATGCATTTCACAGCGCGAGAATTTTTGGAGCGTGATTTTTTGATGAATGTGGTTGGAGCTGGTCGCTAGGGCCAGTCGCTATCATGCGCACCCATACAGCGCGGAACCTGTCAAATAGCGACTCGTCACCCCGTATTCAACATTACTGCACACCGACTCAGTCGCTATCAACAACTGAACAACGGCCAAGCACAGCGACTACTAGCGGGCGCTGTGAAAATACTGCCGCTGTCGCTACCTGCCGCTATTAATGAATTGGCCTCCCCGTGTTTTCGTTGTGTGTGAAAGTCTTTTCCGTTGTGTGTAATTGCGTTGTATTTTTTTTCACATTCACGTAAAACTCGTGATGAGTGAGACTTCCACATGATTCAGAGCCCAGATTTAGCATGTGAGAGAGGGCTTTACAACGGGAAATTTCCGACGGCACTTCCGGGTACTATTTGTTGGTGAGATTGTGCTTTGGTGGTGTGTGAAAAAACAGAATTGAGTTCTTAAGGCACTAGGAGAATGTCACCTTCTTTTAAACACCCCCGAAATAAAAATGTTTAAATATTTTTTAATAAAATGTGACCTATTTTTTGATAAGGTATATTTTTTTTTTACTTTTCTATTCTATAAAATTACATTTTCAAAAACATTAACCACCCCCCCAAAATATTAGAAATATTAAAAATAAAAAATACATTATGAATAATAATTTCATAGTTTATATATATTTATGTTTTTATACAACTCTTAAGGTCTGCTTGAATGTTATCAAATTATCCCTATTTGTTTATTTCAAATTTTGGTCACACTGCTTAGGTGACTTGCCTGGAAGTAGGAATGTTTTTTTTCTGGGGAGCAGGGGGAAACTTGGGCCTGGTGCAACAGGTCAGGGAGTTACATTTTCTTTTTTTTTTCTTTTTTTTAATTATTTTTTTTTACCTAGGTGCGAGAAAAAATACCTAACCCTGTGTTACAAAAGTGTTTGTTTGCAGCCAGGAGAGGTCAAACAATGATTTGAGCAAAAAAAATTCATTTTAATTTCCCAACACACTATTAAAACACAAGCAAATTAAACCCTATTGAAATGTATGGCAGAGCGACACTGAGCGAAAGATAATATGTGGCGCTCCTGAACCTGCTGAGCTGCCTGTAGTAATACATGTGATGCTACATGGAGCTACCGTATTAGAGGCACTCACCAGATTCACTTCATTAAATGTGGTTTTACGTACAGTGCCCAGCGTTCACCAGACACTACGTGCTGCTAGGTAGCATTACCTCAGTAATTTTTACATTATATCCATGTGGGCATCCCAAATATTCAACTAGGAAGAAGTAGAGAAGAATGCATGGCAAGCATTAAAGTGATTAAGGTATGCTTTATGAATTAAAAAGAAGAATGCATTAAAGTGGTTAAGGTATGCTTTATGAATTAAAAACAAGAATGCATTAAAGTGGTTAAGGTATGCTTTATGAATTAAAAATAAGAATGCATTAAAGTGGTTAAGGTGTGCTTTATGAATTAAAAAGAAGAATGCGGGGGGCGTGGCCAAGATGGCGACCTGAGTAGACGTGCCTGAACGGGGCTCCCTGATAGAATCCTGAAAAAATACCTTGGCTGTGGTGGCTGAGCGGCCAGAACCTGTGTTGAGGCTTTCCCTGTTCCTGGGATCGAGCCGGTGTGCAGTGCAGCGGCGGCGGAGACGGCCATCGTGAGTGGCGGCGGGCGCATGTGGAGGGAGGTGAACCCGGTGTGTGAGCGGAGGAGAGAGGCCGGTGTCCGGGACCTGTCAGCGGAGGCGGTGGTCTGATCCTGAGCCGGGCTGCGGCGGTGCGGTGAGCGGAGGTACCGGAGCGTGCAGCAGTGTGAGGAGCGAGGGGGACGGTGACAGACTCCCGGCCAGCGTGTGCGGCAGAGAGGCGGCGGCTCGGCGTTTGAGCGGAGGGAGCCAGCATACTAGATTCGGCAGCAGCAGAGGCGGCCTCTCCCTGACGGCGGGTGGTGACGGAGGTGTGATCGGCACACGAGAGTGAGTCTCGCCTCCCCACAGCAAGGTACTCCCGGCGGTGTGAGGGGGGCGGCGGCGGGCCCCGAACCCACGTGAAACATCGGCGACGGCGGGAGGCTCCTCCATAGCAACATCCCCTGAACTGCCTTGGGCTGGGACGGAGGGGGTAGTGCAGACACCTCCCTGCATGGGGGACGGTGACAGACTCCCGGCCAGCGTGTGCGGCAGAGAGGCGGCAGCTCGGCGTTTGAGCGGAGGGAGCCAGCATACTAGATTCGGCAGCAGCAGAGGCGGCCTCTCCCTGTTTGCGGGTGGTGACGGAGGTGTGATCGGCACACGAGAGTGAGTCTCGCCTCCCCACAGCAAGGTACTCCCGGCGGTGTGAGGGGGGCGGCGGCGGGCCCCGAACCCACGTGAAACATCGGCGACGGCGGGAGGCTCCTCCATAGCAACATCCCCTGAACTGCCTTGGGCTGGGACGGAGGGGGTAGTGCAGACACCTCCCTGCATGGAAGGCAGCACGTGGAAGGCGCGAAATTAACAAAGGCAGGCGCCATATTGGAGAGAGTGAGGGAGGGAGCATCTGATCAGTTCTGATAAGCAGCAGTGGCTGTGCACAGCCAAATATCCTGCCCTGGTGCCCTTCTTCTTTCCCTCCCCTCCATCCTGCTGGCTCCTGTATTCCAGAAGGAGTAGTCCACTACAGTCCGGTGTGAAGCACTCCCAAATGCAGTAGTGCCACCAGCATTTGATGACTCCCCCTGAGCTAATCCTGGGATCTGCATATCATCCCCACAGCGGCACTTGGCACTGCAAGCCCTGAGAAGACGAGTGGGCCTGTGGTACTCATATCTGTACCGCCTCTGGCTGGGGTGACTGTGTGTCTCCTGCCCGGGACAGTTGCGACATCTGTTCTGAGGGATCAGGACACATCAGAGGAGGCCGAGGGTCACAAAGCTCTGCCCCGGGGCTGGGAACCCCTTCCCTATCTTTGGGATTGGTCTGGGACCGCCTGGACGCTCTTCTGCTTTCTATACCCCCCCTCAAAAGAACCCTGAGTGCCTGGGGTGGACTGTAGTCTCCTGTCTTTGGATCCTACCCTGACGGGGCTGTTTCAGCCGGGGGGCCCCCCTACATATGAGAGGCAATAAGAAGCGCAGAACAACCGTGGTCGCCTGTAGTACGCAAACAATGGAGACCCCTTGTGGGGCTGAGCAGGGGACCTCCAACCCTGATACTGCAGCTATAATGGCAGCTATTGCCTCATGTCAGAGTGCTCTCACAGCTAAATTTGACACTCTACAGGAACAATTTAACTACTTCCGCCATGACTTGGATAAGATCCGTGACCGCGCTGGGGAGGCGGAGAGGAGAATCGGAGACGCAGAGGACCGACTCTCCACCCATTCGGAAGAAATCGCCACCCTGCGGAGGCAGGTGACCACTCTCATGGGGAGGGCTGAGGACGCTGAAAATAGAAATCGGAGAAATAACGTCCGGATCCTTGGCCTGCCTGAAAAAGCGGAGGGAGCCTCTCCAGAGCAATTTGTTGAGAACCTCATAAAGGAGACTCTGGCGCCGGTGAATCTATCCAAATTTTTCACAGTGGAGAGAGCGCACAGGATCCCCACGAGACCCCTGCCACCGGGGACACCGCCAAGGCCCTTTATATTCAAAGTCCTCCATTATAGAGACAGGGACGCTATCCTGGCTGCGGCTAGAATGAAGGGAGTGGTGACTTTCAACAACACCCGATTATCCTTCTTCCCGGACTTAACCTCGGAGGTCCAAAAGCTGAGGCGCTCCTTTAATGGCGTGAGAGAGAGGCTTAGACGGAAAGGAATTAAATACGCCATGATGTTTCCAGCACGATTGCGCGTGCAAGATGGAGAGTCGACCAGATTCTTCACGTCGGCTGAGGACGCTAATGCCTGGTTGGACTCTCCTGGAGCCTAACGACCTGGGCCCAGGGTAGAGACAACATTTTCTCAAAGTCAGCATTACTTGATTTGATGGGGGTGCCCATAGCCCGGGGCCCTCTCCTCTGCTGCGGTCCGCCTGGAGCTGGGTCCGGTGTCTTGATGCCGCCCGGTAACGGGGATCGCCCTGCTTAGTTTGTAGGTTGATAGCTGTTGAAACTGTCGTGAACTGTTGTAATTTTGTTGAAATCTGTTCTGGCCGCTCTAGTCACATTATATCCTGTTATAATCAGTACAGGAGAGCCGTGGCTCGGGATTCCCATGGGGTGATGGCCCCCTCCCCATTGAACCTCCCCCTTACTATCCTTTACTCCTGGCAGCCCCCCCTTGTCCGGTCTACCCTGCCTCTCCCCCCGACCGCACCCCCCCCCCTTCCTACTCATGCCTGCCTGTCGCCCCTGATTTCCCCTATCTTGCCCCCTGGGAACCCTTGGTGACTACGTCGCCAGCCTGTACATGCTTAGGGTAAGGTTATGTTATGGGCCCATAGACAGTGGGTCTACGCACCCCGGTGCAACTAGTTACACCGTTGTTGTATTTTATTGTTGGGGGGGAATGAAGCTCGCCAAAGTTTGGGGGTGGTGGAGCGGGGTGGGGGTGGGCGGGAGTGGTATATGTACATTCAATTTAGAGTTTAAGAGTTTGTATAATGTGTGGTGTTGTGTTGGTATGGATGGGACGAATGGTAAACGGACCCTGGAAGTTAGGTGTGAACGCGTGGAGGGGCTGACTAGTTGGTGTAGTTTGATATCTGATAGAGGGGTTAACACTCCGATCTATGAGTATGGGTGATTGTAAGATCCTCTCCTGGAATGTCAGGGGGCTAAACGATAAAATCAAACGTTCCACGGTCCTCCAGTTTGTCAAGAGATATAGACCCAGTGTGGTAATCCTCCAGGAGACCCACCTAATGGGGCGGAGGGGACTCGCTCTTAGGAGACCCTGGATTCAGGACTCATTTCATGCTCTCTTTTCCTCCTACTCTAAAGGGGTCTCGATACTCATCTCCAAGGGTACCCCATTTGTGTTGTATTCTGTGCAGACGGACCGGGAGGGTTGCTATGTAATCATCCACGCCAAGCTTATGGATACAGATGTAATTATAGTTGGCATTTATATCCCCCCGCCCTTCAATATCCAAGTATTGCACCGGATTATGAAGAAAGTAGTCAACTACCCCCCGTCCCCGATATTGTTGATGGGAGACTTTAATATGGTGCTGGACTCAGCGTTGGATAGACTGGACAAGAGACCGGGCCCTAAGACGCAGCTGGCGTCCTGGGCAGCTGCGATGGGCCTACAGGAACTATGGAGGTGGAAACACCCAACTGATAAGGCTTTTTCCTGTCATTCGGCTACGCATAGGTCCCTGTCCAGGATAGACCTCGCCGGGTTGGATGGACCCTGAATCCCCTGTGGTTAGAGACTCCTGAAGTCAGAGATGGGCTGGCCTCTGCTGCGGAAGTTTTCTGGGAGTGTAATGCGGACGAAACGACTGCGGGAGTGAGATGGGATGCCTTTAAGGCGGTTACTAGGGGATGCGCCATAAGCGCCATAAAGGCGGTCAGGGGGAAGCAGGGGGAGGATCGGATAGACCTCGAAAGTAAACTCGCACGCGCGGAAGAGGAATTCATTGCATCGGCAGACGATAGGGCACATTCGTATCTGACGTCTCTTACACGAGAATATAATCTGTTACTATCCGACTCAACTAGGAAACTATTGCTACATAAGCAGGCGTTGATATTTGACAAAGGGGACAAAAATGGCAAGACTCTGGCCTATCTAGCAAGGGCTGAAAACAAATCCAATAGTATTGCCGGGATAGTGGTAGCAGGAGAGACGGTAACAGAGGGTGAGAAAATTGCACAACAGTTCCTCAGATACTACTCGGCCTTGTACTCCTCTAGGGTCAACTACGGGATGGAGGAGCTGGAGAACTATCTGGACCAAATTAAATTCCCTGAACTGGCTCCAGCCGATCAGGAATCTCTTGACTCTCCCATCACTGTGGAGGAAGTTAAGAATGCGATGAGAGCACTTCCCGGTAGGAAAGCGCCTGGGCCTGATGGATTGCCGGCCGAGTGGTATAAGCAGGAGATGGATCAGATCGCCCCTAGACTTTGGGAGGTTCTGAAACAGGCGTTGGACGATGGGAGTCTCCCGGCCTCCTTCCATGAAGCGCATGTGGTCCTTATCCACAAAGAAGGGAAACCCCCCGATATGTGTGCATCATATAGACCCATCTCCCTCTTAAATCAAGATGCCAAAATTCTGGCCAAAATCCTTGCCAATAGGTTAAACAGGGTCATACTGCAGTTGATCGGGCCTGACCAATCAGGCTTTATGCCGGGACGCACGACGGGGATAAATCTGCGCAGACTGATATCCAACCTGCAGATAGTACACGACAACTGTGGCAGCCGGGCGATAGCCTCACTGGACAATGAGAAGGCCTTTGATTCGATCGAATGGGTGTATCTCTGGGCAGTGCTGGCCAGATTTGGGCTCCCCACGAGTTTTATAGCATATATAAAGCTGTTATATGACCGCCCAACGGCCAGAGTGCGAGTCAACGGCTGCTTCTCTAACCCTTTTGTACTAAATAGGGGGACTAGACAGGGCTGCCCGCTCTCGCCGATGCTCTTCGCGCTGGCCATTGAACCGTTGGCAATCATTTTTAGGAATTCTCCGACCATTACTGGGTGGAGGCTGGGGGAGATAGAGGAGAAGATTTCACTTTACGCTGATGACACCCTGCTATATCTAGCGGATAGCTATGAGTCCTTAGAGGCTGCTCTGGATACCATTGGGGTGTTTGGGAGATTCTCCGGATTGAAGGTCAACTGGGATAAATCTAGCCTGTTGCAAGTTGATGAGACTGACCCCCATGATATCTCCCCCAGGTCCCAACTAAAGAGAGTCCTGCAATTTAAGTACCTGGGGATTGTGATAAGTGGGCGGACTGAGGAGTTTGTCTCTCTCAATATCTCTCCGATAGTGGCGAAATTGAAGCAAAGAGTCGCCCAGTGGGTGAACCTTCCCTTGTCGGTCATGGGCAGAATCAATATATTTAAAATGATTTTCCTCCCCAAATTCCTATACATTTACCAGGCCTCCCCAATAATGCTTCCAGTCTCCCATTTTAAAGCATTGGAGTCGATCATCTTCAACTTTATATGGGGTCATTCCCCCCCAAGGCTAAATCGACAGATAATGAAGGCGCAAATAGATACCGGGGGACTGGCGGTGCCACACATGCAATTATACTTTTATGCAACGCAGCTCCTGTTTGTTCATTGGTGGTTTTGCCTACCGCGAGACAATCCGGTGGTGTGCTTGGAGGTGGCACTGCTGGGCTCCCCTGAAAGGTTGACTTCCCTGGCATACAGGGGCACGAGAGGGATCCGAGAGGCGACCACGTGTATGAGGGCGGCCAGCAACATCTGGGAGAGGGCGGCCAAACTTGGGATGAGGGTGGGAGATGACCCGGCGTGGTCCCCCCATGCCCCTTTGTGGGACAACCCCAGGTTGCCAGAAATGGGTGCTATGCAGGACCCGCTGTTCTGGTCTAGGAAAGGTGTTAGGCAGATTGGGCAACTATATAGAGGAGGGGTGCTGATGTCCTTTGATCAGTTCAAGGAAGAGTTTCATCTGTCCAATCGGGACTTTTTCCGTTACCTACAACTCAGACATGCACTGCACGCCCAATTCCGGAGGGAGGGCCCGAGGATCACAGTGTCCACGGTGGAAAATGTAATCAGAGACGAGAACCTTAAAAAGCCTGTCTCAGCGATGTATAAATGCTTGATAGGTGAACTGGAGTCCCCTAGGAGTAAGATTGAGTCTAAATGGCAGGTCCTAGACCCAAGCCTGGACCGGGACGACTGGGAGGAGATAATGGATAACCTACATGCGTCGGTTGTGGAAGCTAGGGATAGATTCATCCAAACCAAGTGGATCCATCAGGCTTACATCACCCCGGTTCGTCTGCACAGAATGGGCCTAACTGATACTGATATATGTCCTAGATGCGGGAAAGGAAGTGGCTCGTGGATACACATGATCTGGTCATGCGAGGTCCTGACGGGCTTCTGGGAGGGTGTGATGGGTCTGATCAGCAGAGTGGTGGGTTTTCAGATACAGAGGTCTCTCTCCATATGTCTTCTTGGGGTGGTGGAGTCGCTCTCGGAACTGAGGGCTCTTAAGGTCCTGGTCCGGTTGCTGCTCTTCTACGCCAGGAAGTGCATCCTGATGAACTGGAGACACCCCGCTAGGCCCTCAGTGCAATCATGGAAAAGACTAGTTAACCAGAAACTCACCTTGTATAAACTGACATACGCCGCAAGGGGGGTGCCGGATAAGTTCGAAAAGGTCTGGGATCCATGGCTGCAGAGCCAAGAGTCAGCGTATGACGCGGAGTGAGCCCGGGGGGGGGGGGACTGGAGGAGGATTTCTGGGGTCAAGTATGACACCTACAGTATATCTGGGGAGCTGGGACCGTGAGTTAATACCTAACAAATAATGTAAGGGATTGTGAAGCCCGTGCGCACCGTCTAATAACTAGTACTTCAGCCTCTCTTTCCAGGTCTTGAACCGGGAGGGCAGCAAGATCTACCAAGGGTCCGGGATGAAAGCTGTGTGAATGGTTGTCAGTGTTGTCACCTTTTTGCCAGTCATGAAGTTGGGTGGCTGTGGCACCTTAATGCCTTACAAATGACTTGTACTGTTGTGTCATGTATGTCTGTTTATTGCAAAATAAAAACTTAAAAAAAAAAAAAAAAGAAGAATGCATTAAAGTGGTTAAGGTATGCTTTAGGAGAAGAAGAATGCATGGCATGCATGGCATACTAAGTAGTTTGGAACAGAGTTGGCACAGCAATAATTAAGTAAGGGGCTAGCAGAACCAGGGTATGTGAAACAGTTAAAAAAATAGGTTTGCATATGTCAGGTGAATGTCAGAACCCAGCACAAAAGGTGTAGTTTTCAAACTGTTATCAAAGTGCCAGATAAGACCCTATCCCATAGATGTCAATGGGCTGGTATGGTTGTAATTATTTTGGGCACTTTTAAAATTTTGTTTTTTTGGGGGAGGCTGGTGCATGTGCCACGGGATCCCTGGGCTGTTTGGAACAGTTTTTGTATGCATGTTTTGCACCTTTGGATTGCGCCGCAAACTTGAGATTTGGGCCATGCAAAACCTGTGTCATGTCTTTCAATTGTCTCCAATGCAATTCCTTTTTTTTTCATTTTTATTGTGCTGCCATTTCCACCAAAATCAAAAACAGGGATTGCAAAAGGTGCTGCATTCCAGCAATCCCCTTTTGACAGCGCCTTAAATTCTTTAGTTTAACTGTATTCCCAGGGGCCCTGTGCTGTATTCCCAGGGGCCCTGTGCCCAGATGTATTCCCAGGGGCCCTGTGCCCAGATGTATTCCCAGGGGCCCTGTGCTGTATTCCCAGGGGCCCTGTGCCCAGATGTATTCCCAGGGGCCCTGTGCTGTATTCCCAGGGGCCCTGTGCCCAGATGTATTCCCAGGGGCCCTGTGCCCAGATGTATTCCCAGGGGCCCTGTGCCCAGATGTATTCCCAGGGGCCCTGTGCCCAGATGTATTCCCAGGGGCCCTATGCCCAGATGTATTCCCAGGGGCCCTATGCCCAGATGCCGGCCAGGACAGAGCGAGGGAACAGCGCCGGCTCTCTGCAGCCAGCTCTGCAGTACGGGCAGCCCGAGCATCTCGCAAGAGACAATCCACTCCCTGTCCAGTAAGACTGACAGCTTAATGAGGTTTCTGACTGGTTAGGGGAGGGAAGTCAGGTACAAGTATAGAATGATGAGTAAAGTGGCCTCCTCTTGTTAGGGTAGAACAGTCTAGACTGTCTGGTCTCTAGTAATTGTCTTGTTCAGCACTTTGACTCATTTATAAAACTTTTGGGTGAGTCAGCGACCATTTTGACGCACACAGTGTTTCTGTAGGCGGCGTGATTCATATAGGCCTTAGTTTTTGCAGTGGTCTACATGCTAATCTGAGTCATGCTTTTACAGCCTTCATAATTCACGGATGACTTTACATTCTTTGTACCGGTATATTAATGTTTTGCTAATTAGCCATGCCTTTCCCTGCCTTTCTATGTTTCTGTAAGTTTCTCTCTCGCCTGCAGCCTCTTAGAACCCATGCTGGCTCACCTTTCTCATATGTGTGCCGCTGGTAACGCAGTGCCGGGTGGCCGCTTTCTCGATCCTTACATGAAAGTGACTAGCTCAGGGCCCCAAGAGTCAGGAAGAAAAGGGTGCTTGCCAGAGACCTATGGGCCTATTGCCGGAGACCTATGGACACCCTTCACCCTCGGGTCTTTGTTGTGAATCCACTGCTGCTCACCAAACAGAAGCTGACAGAACAGTACAGCTCACAGATCGGATGTGACAGGGAGAGGTGATTCCTCCCTCACTTAGAATATGACAGGACAGGCATCTGGTTGGCAGTAGCATGCTGGATGGGCGCAGTCTTGTCAGACAGGGTTGTCAGGGTTTCTATTGGAGGATGGATACAGGGGGAGGTGCCGAAGGCAGAGTAAACGGAGAGCATTTTCCCCTTCCTGACCATGTACCAGGGCAAAACACACCATTGCTTTAATGCTTTTTTACTATAACGCTGGCCAATCCCACATCCGATTTCTACATTCTGGGTGTGGGTCTACATTGTTACCAGCTCAGGGGGGCATTCAGATTGCCAAACTCCCCCATGCATAGACCCCTGCAAAAGCAACCCCCCCCCCCCCCCCCGCGACTGACCACAGATCGGCAGTGCAATAGATGAGTCCAGTTTCATTAGCACTCTTCCATGCTGTTGAAGATCTTGGAAAGCCACAGCCATTCAGTTGTGGAGGACAAGGCCTTGCAAAGCTGAGGAGGGGAGCGAGTGATGCCAGTGCTGGTCACGCATGTGCCGTGGGCTCGAGGAAAAGATAAGAATATTGGTTGACTTGGAAGGTGTCACAGATAGGGAGTAGGCCTGCCCTGGAGTCTCATAGATTCCAGGGTGGGTTTTGGTCCACTTTAAATACAGGTTATAATGTAACAAAATAGAAAAAATGCCACTGTAGCTAGTCTCATATGAATGCAAGGGTGTGCTAGCCATGAGTACCTATGAAGATGGGCCAACAAAAACCTATAAACAGAGGCAGTGCCATCCAAATAAACTAATAAAACAAGTGCATTTTGGAATTGCACATTGAATAAACAAATGGCTAGACATATACAAAATATCATTAAAATAATTTAAAATCATAAATGTTTATGAATAATCTGCTTTTACTGTGGATCCAGATCTCTCAAGGAGACTCGGCGGCAAGTGCATGAACAAGTGACGCACATGTGCATAAGTATTGTCAATTTGGGTAAACTGTAACCATGACCTAAAGCACAACATGTCCTAAATTATCTTGTTTATTCTTTTTTTCTTGCTTTACTCTTAAATTGGAACAAAACCCGGGAATTTGACTTTCCTGGATATTTGTTCCATTCCCTGGGAACATCCTGAATTGAGATGCCCAGCTGTGTGAAACCATCACGTTCCAACGGCGCGTGCACGGGCGTGCAGCCTATGGAAACCGTTTGCCATGTTTACCTCTTTCAGCAAACGGCTCTCAATGATTTAAATGGGGTGCACATGCTGTCGCATCCCCAGCATCCCTGACCTTGTGCATGCTCCTGTCTGAGCCTATTTGAATATCTGGGGCGGAAGCATGCACACATCGCTGGGGATGCAGGGGATGCGGCAGCACACGCTCCCCATTAAAAAAAGAGAGTCATCTGCCAAATGACGTAGTCACGGCAGGTTGCTCTCATTGGACGAAAGCTTGCACAGCCCTGGGGGATTTCACACAGCGGGCATCCCGATTCAGCCAGCAGCCAGCCCTCTAATCTTTTAGATTCCATGCCAGTTGATGGTGGGTTTTGTTCCACTTTAAATTTCAGTCTGTGACAGGTCATCTTTCTATGATTGTTACACCTTAGTCCTTTTAGCTGCTGCAAAGATAAATGATCTATCTTTCTATCTCTGTGTATCATCTATCTATCTATCTATCTATCTATCTATCTATCTATCTATCTATCTAGCATCATCTATCTATCTATCTATCTATCTATCTATCTATCTATCTATCATCATCTATCTATCTATCTATCTATCTATCTATCTATCTATCTATCTATCTATCATCTTCTTCTATCTATCTATCTATCTATCTATCTATCTATCTATCTATCATCTATCTATCTATCTATCTATCTATCTATCTATCTATCATCTCCTATCTATCTATCTATCTATCTATCTATCTATCTATCTATCTAGCATCATCTATCTATCTATCTATCTATCTATCTATCTATCTATCTATCTATCTATCATCTCCTATCTATCTATCTATCTATCTATCTATCTATCTATCTATCTATCTATCTATTATCTATCTATCTATTATCTATCTATCTATCTATCTATCTATCTATCTATCTATCTATCATCTCTATCTATATATCTATCTATCTATCTATCTATCTATCTATCTATCTATCTATCTATATCTATCTATCTATCTATCTATCTATCTATCTATCTATCTATCTAGCATCTCCTATCTATCTATCTATCTATCTATCTATCTATCTATCTATCTAGCATCTCCTATCTATCTATCTATCTATCTATCTATCTATCTATCTATCTAGCATCATCTATCTATCTATCTATCTATCTATCTATCTATCTATCTAGCATCTCCTATCTATCTATCTATCTATCTATCTATCTATCTATCTATCTATCTATCTATTTACCTATCTATCATCATCTATCTATCTATCTATCTATCTATCTATCTATCTATCTATCATCTCCTATCTATCTATCATTATCTATCTATCTATCTATCTATCTATCTATCTATCTATCTATCTATCTATCTATCTATCATCTCCTATCTAGCTATCTATCTATATCTATCTATCTATCTATCTATCTATCTATCTATCTATCTATCTATCTATCTATCTATCTATCTATCTCTCTGCCAGTCTATCTGTCTATCTATCTATCTATCTATCTATCTATCTATCTATCTATCTATCTATCTATCCCTCTGCCAGTCTATCTATCTATCTATCTATCTATCTATCTATCTATCTATCTATCTATCTATCTATCTATCTATCCCTCTGCCAGTCTATCTATCTATCTATCTATCTATCTATCTATCTATCTATCTATCTATCCCTCTGCCAGTCTATCTATCTATCTATCTATCTATCTATCTATCTATCTATCTATCTATCATCTATCTATCTATCTATCTATCTATCTATCTATCTATCTCTCTGCCAGTCTATCTATCTATCTATCTATCTATCTATCTATCTATCTATCTATCTATCTATCTATCTATCTATCTATCTCTCTGCCAGTCTATCTATCTATCTATCTATCTATCTATCTATCTGTCTGTCTGTCTGTCTGTCTGTCTGTCTGTCTATCTATCTATCTATCTATCTATCTATCTATCTATCTATCATTATCTATCTATCTATCTATCTATCTATCTATCTATTTATCTATCTATCTATTTATCATCTCCTATCTATCTATCTATCTATCTATCTATCTATCTATCTATCATTATCTATCTATCTATCTATCTATCTATCTATCTATCTATCTATCTATTTATCTATCTATCTATTTATCATCTCCTATCTATCTATCTATCTATCTATCTATCTATCATTATCTATCTATCTATCTATCTATCTATCTATCTATCTATCTATCTATTTATCTATCTATCTATCTATCATCTCCTATCTATCTCTCTATCTTTCTATCTATCTATCTATCTTGGAGAACAAATGTAAGTTCCCAAGAAATGGAAAACCAAATTTACAGTGTATTACAAAATGAAAGTGGTGTGTGATATTTGTATGGTATATTTGATATTTGTTATATTATTTAAATTTTATCGATTTATTGTGATGAAATGAAGAGCAAATACCTGCTGAAATATGTCGATTTTTATCATTAATGCTGTTAATTTGTCTTTATTCAGTATGACTCCTGAGATGCATTGATAACATTCTGTACTTCAGCTCTGACACCTGGTATTGTAATATTACACCATTCTCAATAACTGGTTCCTGTAGAGTAGCGAAGCTCAGGATTTAATGGCTTTAGCGGAAATTTGATGCCTTTGCAGTTGTTATATATTTTATTGGACCAACATGAAATGTTTTCCTAGATGTTTCTGAACATAAGGCTTCAAGACCTCAAAAGACCTTTCGCAGAGAAGAATATGCAACAATGGTGTAGAACAAAGAAAGATTATGGGTGGGTGTAAAGTATTAGTCAAGGCACCAAATCTATGGAAATAGAAACGTACTGCTAGAAAATAGTTACATGGCTAATAATGAAGTATATATTACAGTATACATAACCATAGTAACAACATTTTCAAAAATGCTCACCTTGGTACAGAATTCAGCACTCGGGGTCTCCTTTTTCCGCTGTATGTTTTTTCAATTTAACCCTTTGTGAACTGGTAAGGAGTCCATTAGTCCCCCTAAACCTGTTTACAATGGCATAATGACCAGGGTCGGAGACGCCCTGGGGCCTGTGACAGAAGGTCACATAAGGGATCCAGCCAACGGTTCACCCCTGATCGTGGGCGATAAGCCAGTCTGTGTAAGGCTGCGGGTCAGCCGGGAATGGTTCATGAGGTGCGGGGGTAGGATTGGTCCCAGTAAATTCCCCAGCAGCGTGGGTGCGGGTTGAGAGGCAGGTGAGGGAGGGCGGGTGGTACTCTAAGCTTGCTGTGAAGCCACCTGCACTGCCCGCCCCAGCTCGCTGTTTCCGCTAGAGACCCCGCCCCTGTGTGATGTATGGTCACATGATAGGAAAAGGGCAGCAGAGTGGGAACAGCTCAGACAAGCAGCGCTGCTGGCTTCACAGTAAGCTTAAAGCACCAGCCACTTAACCCGAACCCCCACTGACGCTGCAGGCCTTTGCGCTGTTCACGCTGCCAGGGCCCCAAGCGGACTTTTCTGGGCAAACAAGACTGCCAGTGGGGCCCATGATTTACACAAAGAATGACGCTGGGGAGCAGGATAGAGATTGGGGAACAGAATGGTGCTGGGGAGCAGGATAGAGATTGGGGGACAGGGCGGAGATGGGGAGCAGGGTGGAGATTGAGGAACAGAATGGAGCTGGGGAGCAGGATGGAGATTGAGGGACAGGGCGGAGATGGGGAGCAGGATAGAGATTGGGGGACAGGGTGGAGATGGGGAGCAGGATGGAGATTGGGGAACAGAATGAAGTTAGGAGCAGAATGGAGATTGGGAAGCAGGACAGAGATGTGGAGCAGGATGGAAATTGGGGAACAGAATGGAGCTGGGGAGCACGATAGAGATTGGGGGACAGGGTGGAAATGGGGAGCAGGATTGAGCTGGGGATGAAGCTGGGGAGCAGGTTAGAGATTGGGAAGCAGGACGGAGATTGGGGAAAAGAATAGAGCTGGGGAGCACGATAGAGATTGGGGGACAGGGCGGAGATGGGGAGCAGGATTGAGCTGAGGATGAAACTGGGAAGCAGGATGGAGATTGGGAAGCAGGACAGAGATGGGGAGCAGGATGGAGATTGGGGAACAGAATGGAGCTGAGGAGCAGGATGGAGATTGGGAAGCAGGATGGAGATGGGGAACATGATGGAGATTGGGGAACAGAATGGAGCTGGGGAGCAGAATAGAGATCGGGGAACAGGGCGGAGATGGGGAGCAGGATAGAGCTGGAGATGAAGCTGGGGAGCAGGATAGAGATTGGGGGACAGGGCGGAGCTGGGAGCAGAATGGAGCTGGGGAGCAGGACTTTAAGCTTGAGGCTACCCACATAAATTGCTGTTGACATGTTATCACAAAGCCCTGAATCTCCCCAAACAGGACCTTTTGAAGAAAAAATATCCGGTGGAATATAGGAAAAAGGTTGCCAGTCATGTGGTCCAGTTCTTGACCCAATTGGTACCCACTGGGAGAGATTTTGAGATGTTTTATCCTCCCACTGGCAGGATATCTTATACCTGGATCCCAAAATTGCGGAGCGTCTGCCCACGCCCTCTGCTGATGGACAGACTAGCCTAGAATATGTGGGACAGTCTGGTGAAACAGTTGTGCTCAATATTGATATTTTTTTCAAATGTACATGTATGAATTCATGCATAAAACAATCACATTATGGGCCCGAATAGTAAAACTCCTTGGCGAATCTTGGGGTTCATTAATTGCGGTTTGGAATATGTTGTGTACTTGCTCACCTGCCCGTGTGGGTTGCAATACAGTGTAAGACTATCCATGGTTTGCACATGCGGGTAGGTGAGCATGTGCGCATTCGGAAGGGGAAATTAGAAGCCCGATACCCCAGCACTTTAAAGAAAAACATCAAGGTAACTCGTTGGGCCTGAAAGTGTTGGGTATCTTCCAACTCAAAAAGGGAAGGCCGTAGAGGCTTCTGGGACAAGAGGTGTAAGGAACTTACCTAGGGGTCTGTCCCGCGGCGCCTCTGCGCACTTGCTGGCGGCATTGCCCCTCCGGCGGCCGCTCCATCAGCGTCGGGCCTGCCGGCAGCCTCCTCCTCCTCGCGAGGCGCGCCCGACGGCCGTGCACGCGAGCAGGTTCCTCTTATGCCCTCCGGCGGCGCTGCTCCCAGCGCATTCGCCGGGGGCAGGTTTAAAGGGACCATTCCTGGTCCGGGGATCCTCTGCACCTGGGATGCCAGAGACTGGACAGCCTGGCTGGCTAGGGCGGTCCAGTTTCTGGGGTCGTTCCTATCAGGGGCGAGATTGTGAGTTGCACCAATCACTTCACTGTTGCACCAGTCAGCACATTCCCTTTCCCATTGGCCAGTCACCATTTAAATATTTTCCTGCCCGGACCACCAGTGCCCGTTATAGCCATTTCTAGCTTGGGTGTGCTCTTGAATTTCGTCTTAGTGTTTTTGATCCGGCTTCGTCCTTGACTAATCTTGCCCGCTGCCTGCATCGACCTTCTGCCTGTCTGACTTAGTTTCTGCCTTACCCCTTGGATACCGAGCTTCTTTGATCACCCGGCCTTGACCCATTGCCAGTCCTGACTATTCATTGCCTAGCCCCTTGATTTTGACGTTTTCAGAGTTTTGTCGCATGTACTCCTGTTTTGGGATACCCCGAAGTTCATCTGTCTTTATTGTAAGCCAGCAATCTTTGCGCCAGTAAGTCCTGGGGGCAGCCGAGTCTGGAGAGGCATAACCCGTGTCTCCAGCAAGCGGGGGCTTGTCTATAGGCACAAGAGGCGGTGGAGATTGGGGATTGTTGGCTCACGAGAGAAGGGTGTTCGGCGGTCCCTGACAAGAGGTTTCTGCAACAGGAGGCTAGAATAATCTATGAACTAGGGCCCCTGGTGGTCTCAATACGGACATGGGTCTGGGAGCCTTTCTTTGATATGCCCCACTTCTGAACATAGAGAAGCCCCTTTCATGTGCCCTTTAGTGTGCTCTGGGTACAACTGTTGTGACATTGTTATTGGCCCCATGATTGATAGATTGATGAGTTGACTATAACGTAATATATATATATATATATATATATATATATATATAATAAAATGTATGCAATAGTACAATATATATAAATAAAAGAATAGGTCCAGGTAGGCTACATTGTTACAAAAAGCAATTAAACTAGTTTTTCCTTCGTACTAAATATACCTCTTTTTGGCCATAATTTACTGAATTAACTTAAGTGTATGCAGGTGCATGTGTATAGAGCTGAAGCTGAGGAATACTAGACAGCTCAGATAAAGGAAATAACCAAGTGCCTAACAAAGAAATTACATTTTAGGACAACATGTAAATAAGAACAGAACATGCGGGATATTCCTCACAACACTACAGCGCATATGCAGTGTAAACCGCGAACCGCCGATGTGACTTGTAGTCCACTGCCGCAGTACGCCATCCTCCCCAATTGCAGTTAGCATATGCACATTGGATGGTGTGTGAAAAGAGGGGTTGTGATGGGCAAGGAGGGGTGGAGTCAGGATGTTGAAAATTGTGCTGTGTCCCTGCAGTGTCTTAGATGACTTTATATCTGCTGTGGATATACTATTGTCACCATTCAATTGATTTACTCTTACAGGCTGATTTATTACTAGCGCCAGGTACCGACAGATGAGCATCTGTAGCGAGGCATTGAGAGCGACCGCTAGTAGTCGCTGTGCTCCGCCATGGTTCGCTATTTCAGAGTGTCTCAGTCGCTGGCTGGCATTGATGAATATATTGTGTGAGTTGCTCTAACACCAGTACAGCGCTGTATGGGAGCGAACGGTAGCGCCAGCTCAATTCGACCGACTCACACCATATTTAACAAATAGCCCCATACAGCGCCAACACTCAAAATCTAGCAGTAGTAGGCCAGAGTGCCAGACGCTGTGTGATTAAAGTCTGTTTTTGAATATGTATCCACTAGTAACAAAGCGAAAACATATGGAATTACATTGTTATTACATTGTAACATGAACACTTTAATACCAGACATGTAAGGACAATTCTGCATAAAAATATTATAAATCAAAAAAGTTTTCAAAAATGACTTTAAATAGGCCAGGAGAGGTCACACAATTATTTGATAATTTAAAAAAAAAAAAGAAAAGAAAACCCTGTTTAAAGAGAATAAAAGGATCATCCATTGAAATGTATAGGAGAGCAACAGGTAGCGACAGGTAATACCAGGCGCTCTGAAAGCCAGAGCGACATCGGTATACAGTGAGCCGTCTGTGACGATGAATGTCATTACATGCAAGGAAGGCATCCAGGCCACTTTAGAAATCCCTCAGTGTATTTCTAATGACTGAATAAAGGGGGGTGGGAGCAGCTCAATCACTTTTATTTATACAAAATTATCAACATTATTATTCAGGGCCTGGGAACTAATTTACCACCCAGTTTAACCCTCTCATCAACTAAATATCAAGCAACAAACATGTCTAGCTATGTGGAAAGACAGAGATTTGGTTGCATATATCTGCAGATACATGTGGAAGCCACACTGCCCCGGCAAGGCACTCTGTGTTTAGTGTGGTCCCTACTCTTAATTCTGAGTCCCCAAAGTTGGGACATGCAATGCAGACAAATATCTGAGAGCTAATCACCTGGGAAGCTGCCAGCCTCCCTTTAGAACACTTCACAGGGAGAAATCCATATTGACTGAATTCCTCCCTGCTTGTGCTCATGGCAATTCAAATGAATAAAGGGGGGTGGGAGCAGCCCAATCACTATTATTTATACAAAATTATTATTATTATAGGGACCACACTAAACACAGAGTGCCTTGCCGGGGCAGTGTGGCTTCTACATGTATCTGCAGATATATGCAACCAAATCTCTGTCTTTCCACATAGCTAGACATGTTTGTTGCTTGATATTTAGTTGATGAGAGGGTTAAACTGGGCAGTAAATTAGTTCCCAGGCCCTGAATAATAATAATAATTTTGTATAAATAATAGTGATTGAGCTGCTCTCACCCCCCTTTATTTATTTCTAATGACTACCTACTCTGGCCGAGAGTTTCACAGTTTCACTGCTCTTACAGTAAAGAATACCCTCATATGTCGGTGCAAGAAGCATCTTTCCTCTAACCTTATACGTATGAATAAATCATGGGACAGATTTTTGTATTGACTCGGATATATTTATATGTAGTTATTATATCACTCCTCAGGCATCTCTTTTTCAAATTAAATAAACCTAAGTTCGACAATCTTTCAGGGTACTCACATCCCCTCATTCTATTTATTACCTTTGAACGTGCTCCAGTTCTGATTAGGGATGAGCGAATCGATCCGGACGAACCCGGATTCGATCCGAATTTCAGGAAAAATTCGATTCGGATCGAATCCGAATTTCCCCGCGATTCGATCACTCGAAGTTTTCCTTTAACATCCATTCATTTACATTTACAGGCATTCTAAGATGGCGGACGGGACATGTCTGGACATGTATCCCGCGCCAGTGCAAGCTGGGGCAGTCACATGCAGCCTATCAGCAGCCAGCAAGCCTGGTGACGTCACACAGCGGTATTTAACGGCGGCCATCTTGCTTTTCCTCATTTCTCTATTGCATTCGTGAGAGACAGAACGCTGTGTAGCTGAGGGACAGACAGTTAGACAGGCAGGGACAGACAGGGACAGACAGGGACAGGCTGGAGACAGGCAGGAGACAGACAGGAGACAGACAGAAAGCCAGGGAAAGGTAGGGAAAAACGGAGGCTGTGACAGGGAGATTTTTTTTTTTTTTCATCCAGCCTGAGTGTTACTAGCTGGCTGACAGGCTTTGTTAGCGTTTTCAGGCTGCTTATAGTAACTAACTGTGCATATATACTGAACTGATCTTAAGTCTGCTGTGAGGCATCCCATTCTGTGACTACAGCAGCCTCTGTTTAAGACCATATAAGCATTTGCTCTTATCATATTTGAAATTAGGCCTGATAAAGACACTTTTGCTGGGCAAAGCACTACTGGACCCTGCCAGGTGCACTCCTATTTGGGGCATCCCATTCTGTGACTACAGCAGCCTCTGTTTAAGACCATATAAGCATTTGCTCTTATCATATTTGAAATTAGGCCTGATAAAGACACTTTTGCTGGGCAAAGCACTACTGGACCCTGCCAGGTGCACTCCTATTTGGGGCATCCCATTCTGTGACTACAGCAGCCTCTGTTTAAGACCATATAAGCATTTGCTCTTATCATATTTGAAATTAGGCCTGATAAAGACACTTTTGCTGGGCATAGCACTACTGGACCCTGCCAGGTGCACTCCTATTTGGGGCATCCCATTCTGTGACTACAGCAGCCTCTGTTTAAGACCACATAAGCATTTGCTCTTATCATATTTGAAATTAGGCCTGATAAAGACACTTTTGCTGGGCATAGCACTACTGGACCCTGCCAGGTGCACTCCTATTTGGGGCATCCCATTCTGTGACTACAGCAGCCTCTGTTTAAGACCATATAAGCATTTGCTCTTATCATATTTGAAATTAGGCCTGATAAAGACACTTTTGCTGGGCAAAGCACTACTGGACCCTGCCAGGTGCACTCCTATTTGGGGCATCCCATTCTGTGACTACAGCAGCCTATGTTTAAGACCATATAAGCATTTGCTCTTATCATATTTGAAATTAGGCCTGATAAAGACACTTTTGCTGGGCAAAGCACTACTGGACCCTGCCAGGTGCACTCCTATTTGGGGCATCCCATTCTGTGACTACAGCAGCCTCTGTTTAAGACCATATAAGCATTTGCTCTTATCATATTTGAAATTAGGCCTGATAAAGACACTTTTGCTGGGCAAAGCACTACTGGACCCTGCCAGGTGCACTCCTATTTGGGGCATCCCATTCTGTGACTACAGCAGCCTCTGTTTAAGACCATATAAGCATTTGCTCTTATCATATTTGAAATTAGGCCTGATAAAGACACTTTTGCTGGGCATAGCACTACTGGACCCTGCCAGGTGCACTCCTATTTGGGGCATCCCATTCTGTGACTAAAGCAGCCTCTGTTTAAGACCATATAAGCATTTGCTCTTATCATATTTGAAATTAGGCCTGATAAAGACACTTTTGCTGGGCAAAGCACTACTGGACCCTGCCAGGTGCACTCCTATTTGGGGCATCCCATTCTGTGACTACAGCAGCCTCTGTTTAAGACCATATAAGCATTTGCTCTTATCATATTTGAAATTAGGCCTGATAAAGACACTTTTGCTGGGCAAAGCACTACTGGACCCTGCCAGGTGCACTCCTATTTGGGGCATCCCATTCTGTGACTACAGCAGCCTCTGTTTAAGACCATATAAGCATTTGCTCTTATCATATTTGAAATTAGGCCTGATAAAGACACTTTTGCTGGGCAAAGCACTACTGGACCCTGCCAGGTGCACTCCTATTTGGGGCATCCCATTCTGTGACTACAGCAGCCTCTGTTTAAGACCATATAAGCATTTGCTCTTATCATATTTGAAATTAGGCCTGATAAAGACACTTTTGCTGGGCAAAGCCCTACTGGACCCTGCCAGGTGCACTCCTATTTGGGGCATCCCATTCTGTGACTACAGCAGCCTCTGTTTAAGACCACATAAGCATTTGCTCTTATCATATTTGAAATTAGGCCTGATAAAGACACTTTTGCTGGGCATAGCACTACTGGACCCTGCCAGGTGCACTCCTATTTGGGGCATCCCATTCTGTGACTAAAGCAGCCTCTGTTTAAGACCATATAAGCATTTGCTCTTATCATATTTGAAATTAGGCCTGACAAAGACACTTTTGCTGGGCAAAGCACTACTGGACCCTGCCAGGTGCACTCCTATTTGGGGCATCCCATTCTGTGACTACAGCAGCCTCTGTTTAAGACCATATACGCATTTGCTCTTATCATATTTGAAATTAGGCCTGATAAAGACACTTTTGCTGGGCAAAGCACTACTGGACCCTGCCAGGTGCACTCCTATTTGGGGCATCCCATTCTGTGACTACAGCAGCCTCTGTTTAAGACCATATAAGCATTTGCTCTTATCATATTTGAAATTAGGCCTGATAAAGACACTTTTGCTGGGCAAAGCACTACTGGACCCTGCCAGGTGCACTCCTATTTGGGGCATCCCATTCTGTGACTACAGCAGCCTCTGTTTAAGACCATATAAGCATTTGCTCTTATCATATTTGAAATTAGGCCTGATAAAGACACTTTTGCTGGGCAAAGCACTACTGGACCCTGCCAGGTGCACTCCTATTTGGGGCATCCCATTCTGTGACTACAGCAGCCTCTGTTTAAGACCATATAAGCATTTGCTCTTATCATATTTGAAATTAGGCCTGATAAAGACACTTTTGCTGGGCATAGCACTACTGGACCCTGCCAGGTGCACTCCTATTTGGGGCATCCCATTCTGTGACTACAGCAGCCTCTGTTTAAGACCATATAAGCATTTGCTCTTATCATATTTGAAATTAGGCCTGATAAAGACACTTTTGCTGGGCATAGCACTACTGGACCCTGCCAGGTGCACTCCTATTTGGGGCATCCCATTCTGTGACTACAGCAGCCTCTGTTTAAGACCATATAAGCATTTGCTCTTATCATATTTGAAATTAGGCCTGATAAAGACACTTTTGCTGGGCATAGCACTACTGGACCCTGCCAGGTGCACTCCTATTTGGGGCATCCCATTCTGTTACTAAAGCAGCCTCTGTTTAAGACCATATAAGCATTTGCTCTTATCATATTTGAAATTAGGCCTGATAAAGACACTTTTGCTGGGCAAAGCACTACTGGACCCTGCCAGGTGCACTCCTATTTGGGGCATCCCATTCTGTGACTACAGCAGCCTCTGTTTAAGACCATATAAGCATTTGCTCTTATCATATTTGAAATTAGGCCTGATAAAGACACTTTTGCTGGGCAAAGCACTACTGGACCCTGCCAGGTGCACTCCTATTTGGGGCATCCCATTCTGTGACTACAGCAGCCTCTGTTTAAGACCATATAAGCATTTGCTCTTATCATATTTGAAATTAGGCCTGATAAAGACACTTTTGCTGGGCAAAGCACTACTGGACCCTGCCAGGTGCACTCCTATTTGGGGCATCCCATTCTGTGACTACAGCAGCCTCTGTTTAAGACCATATAAGCATTTGCTCTTATCATATTTGAAATTAGGCCTGATAAAGACACTTTTGCTGGGCATAGCACTACTGGACCCTGCCAGGTGCACTCCAATTTGGGGCATCCCATTCTGTGACTAAAGCAGCCTCTGTTTAAGACCATATAAGCATTTGCTCTTATCATATTTGAAATTAGGCCTGATAAAGACACTTTTGCTGGGCAAAGCACTACTGGACCCTGCCAGGTGCACTCCTATTTGGGGCATCCCATTCTGTGACTACAGCAGCCTCTGTTTAAGACCATATAAGCATTTGCTCTTATCATATTTGAAATTAGGCCTGATAAAGACACTTTTGCTGGGCATAGCACTACTGGACCCTGCCAGGTGCACTCCTATTTGGGGCATCCCATTCTGTGACTACAGCAGCCTCTGTTTAAGACCATATAAGCATTTGCTCTTATCATATTTGAAATTAGGCCTGATAAAGACACTTTTGCTGGGCATAGCACTACTGGACCCTGCCAGGTGCACTCCTATTTGGGGCATCCCATTCTGTGACTACAGCAGCCTCTGTTTAAGACCATATAAGCATTTGCTCTTATCATATTTGAAATTAGGCCTGATAAAGACACTTTTGCTGGGCATAGCACTACTGGACCCTGCCAGGTGCACTCCTATTTGGGGCATCCCATTCTGTGACTAAAGCAGCCTCTGTTTAAGACCATATAAGCATTTGCTCTTATCATATTTGAAATTAGGCCTGATAAAGACACTTTTGCTGGGCAAAGCACTACTGGACCCTGCCAGGTGCACTCCTATTTGGGGCATCCCATTCTGTGACTACAGCAGCCTCTGTTTAAGACCATATAAGCATTTGCTCTTATCATATTTGAAATTAGGCCTGATAAAGACACTTTTGCTGGGCAAAGCACTACTGGACCCTGCCAGGTGCACTCTTATTTGGGGCATCCCATTCTGTGACTACAGCAGCCTCTGTTTAAGACCATATAAGCATTTGCTCTTATCATATTTGAAATTAGGCCTGATAAAGACACTTTTGCTGGGCAAAGCACTACTGGACCCTGCCAGGTGCACTCCTATTTGGGGCATCCCATTCTGTGACTACAGCAGCCTCTGTTTAAGAACATATAAGCATTTGCTCTTATCATATTTGAAATTAGGCCTGATAAAGACACTTTTGCTGGGCATAGCACTACTGGACCCTGCCAGGTGCACTCCTATTTGGGGCATCCCATTCTGTGACTAAAGCAGCCTCTGTTTAAGACCATATAAGCATTTGCTCTTATCATATTTGAAATTAGGCCTGATAAAGACACTTTTGCTGGGCAAAGCACTACTGGACCCTGCCAGGTGCACTCCTATTTGGGGCATCCCATTCTGTGACTACAGCAGCCTCTGTTTAAGACCATATAAGCATTTGCTCTTATCATATTTGAAATTAGGCCTGATAAAGACACTTTTGCTGGGCATAGCACTACTGGACCCTGCCAGGTGCACTCCTATTTGGGGCATCCCATTCTGTGACTACAGCAGCCTCTGTTTAAGACCATATAAGCATTTGCTCTTATCATATTTGAAATTAGGCCTGATAAAGACACTTTTGCTGGGCATAGCACTACTGGACCCTGCCAGGTGCACTCCTATTTGGGGCATCCCATTCTGTGACTACAGCAGCCTCTGTTTAAGACCATATAAGCATTTGCTCTTATCATATTTGAAATTAGGCCTGATAAAGACACTTTTGCTGGGCATAGCACTACTGGACCCTGCCAGGTGCACTCCTATTTGGGGCATCCCATTCTGTGACTAAAGCAGCCTCTGTTTAAGACCATATAAGCATTTGCTCTTATCATATTTGAAATTAGGCCTGATAAAGACACTTTTGCTGGGCAAAGCACTACTGGACCCTGCCAGGTGCACTCCTATTTGGGGCATCCCATTCTGTGACTACAGCAGCCTCTGTTTAAGACCATATAAGCATTTGCTCTTATCATATTTGAAATTAGGCCTGATAAAGACACTTTTGCTGGGCAAAGCACTACTGGACCCTGCCAGGTGCACTCCTATTTGGGGCATCCCATTCTGTGACTACAGCAGCCTCTGTTTAAGACCATATAAGCATTTGCTCTTATCATATTTGAAATTAGGCCTGATAAAGACACTTTTGCTGGGCAAAGCACTACTGGACCCTGCCAGGTGCACTCCTATTTGGGGCATCCCATTCTGTGACTACAGCAGCCTCTGTTTAAGACCATATAAGCATTTGCTCTTATCATATTTGAAATTAGGCCTGATAAAGACACTTTTGCTGGGCATAGCACTACTGGACCCTGCCAGGTGCACTCCTATTTGGGGCATCCCATTCTGTGACTACAGCAGCCTCTGTTTAAGACCATATAAGCATTTGCTCTTATCATATTTGAAATTAGGCCTGATAAAGACACTTTTGCTGGGCATAGCACTACTGGACCCTGCCAGGTGCACTCCTATTTGGGGCATCCCATTCTGTGACTACAGCAGCCTCTGTTTAAGACCATATAAGCATTTGCTCTTATCATATTTGAAATTAGGCCTGATAAAGACACTTTTGCTGGGCATAGCACTACTGGACCCTGCCAGGTGCACTCCTATTTGGGGCATCCCATTCTGTGACTACAGCAGCCTCTGTTTAAGACCATATAAGCATTTGCTCTTATCATATTTGAAATTAGGCCTGATAAAGACACTTTTGCTGGGCATAGCACTACTGGACCCTGCCAGGTGCACTCCTATTTGGGGCATCCAATTCTGTGACTAAAGCAGCCTCTGTTTAAGACCATATAAGCATTTGCTCTTATCATATTTGAAATTAGGCCTGATAAAGACACTTTTGCTGGGCAAAGCACTACTGGACCCTGCCAGGTGCACTCCTATTTGGGGCATCCCATTCTGTGACTACAGCAGCCTCTGTTTAAGACCATATAAGCATTTGCTCTTATCATATTTGAAATTAGGCCTGATAAAGACACTTTTGCTGGGCAAAGCACTACTGGACCCTGCCAGGTGCACTCCTATTTGGGGCATCCCATTCTGTGACTACAGCAGCCTCTGTTTAAGACCATATAAGCATTTGCTCTTATCATATTTGAAATTAGGCCTGATAAAGACACTTTTGCTGGGCATAGCACTACTGGACCCTGCCAGGTGCACTCCTATTTGGGGCATCCCATTCTGTGACTAAAGCAGCCTCTGTTTAAGACCATATAAGCATTTGCTCTTATCATATTTGAAATTAGGCCTCATAAAGACACTTTTGCTGGGCAAAGCACTACTGGACCCTGCCAGGTGCACTCCTATTTGGGGCATCCCATTCTGTGACTACAGCAGCCTCTGTTTAAGACCATATAAGCATTTGCTCTTATCATATTTGAAATTAGGCCTGATAAAGACACTTTTGCTGGGCATAGCACTACTGGACCCTGCCAGGTGCACTCCTATTTGGGGCATCCCATTCTGTGACTACAGCAGCCTCTGTTTAAGACCATATAAGCATTTGCTCTTATCATATTTGAAATTAGGCCTGATAAAGACACTTTTGCTGGGCATAGCACTACTGGACCCTGCCAGGTGCACTCCTATTTGGGGCATCCCATTCTGTGACTACAGCAGCCTCTGTTTAAGACCATATAAGCATTTGCTCTTATCATATTTGAAATTAGGCCTGATAAAGACACTTTTGCTGGGCATAGCACTACTGGACCCTGCCAGGTGCACTCCTATTTGGGGCATCCCATTCTGTGACTACAGCAGCCTCTGTTTAAGACCATATAAGCATTTGCTCTTATCATATTTGAAATTAGGCCTGATAAAGACACTTTTGCTGGGCATAGCACTACTGGACCCTGCCAGGTGCACTCCTATTTGGGGCATCCAATTCTGTGACTAAAGCAGCCTCTGTTTAAGACCATATAAGCATTTGCTCTTATCATATTTGAAATTAGGCCTGATAAAGACACTTTTGCTGGGCAAAGCACTACTGGACCCTGCCAGGTGCACTCCTATTTGGGGCATCCCATTCTGTGACTACAGCAGCCTCTGTTTAAGACCATATAAGCATTTGCTCTTATCATATTTGAAATTAGGCCTGATAAAGACACTTTTGCTGGGCAAAGCACTACTGGACCCTGCCAGGTGCACTCCTATTTGGGGCATCCCATTCTGTGACTACAGCAGCCTCTGTTTAAGACCATATAAGCATTTGCTCTTATCATATTTGAAATTAGGCCTGATAAAGACACTTTTGCTGGGCATAGCACTACTGGACCCTGCCAGGTGCACTCCTATTTGGGGCATCCCATTCTGTGACTAAAGCAGCCTCTGTTTAAGACCATATAAGCATTTGCTCTTATCATATTTGAAATTAGGCCTGATAAAGACACTTTTGCTGGGCAAAGCACTACTGGACCCTGCCAGGTGCACTCCTATTTGGGGCATCCCATTCTGTGACTACAGCAGCCTCTGTTTAAGACCATATAAGCATTTGCTCTTATCATATTTGAAATTAGGCCTGATAAAGACACTTTTGCTGGGCATAGCACTACTGGACCCTGCCAGGTGCACTCCTATTTGGGGCATCTCATTCTGTGACTAAAGCAGCCTCTGTTTAAGACCATATAAGCATTTGCTCTTATCATATTTGAAATTAGGCCTGATAAAGACACTTTTGCTGGGCAAAGCACTACTGGACCCTGCCAGGTGCACTCCTATTTGGGGCATCCCATTCTGTGACTACAGCAGCCTCTGTTTAAGACCATATAAGCATTTGCTCTTATCATATTTGAAATTAGGCCTGATAAAGACACTTTTGCTGGGCAAAGCACTACTGGACCCTGCCAGGTGCACTCCTATTTGGGGCATCCCATTCTGTGACTACAGCAGCCTCTGTTTAAGACCATATAAGCATTTGCTCTTATCATATTTGAAATTAGGCCTGATAAAGACACTTTTGCTGGGCATAGCACTACTGGACCCTGCCAGGTGCACTCCTATTTGGGGCATCCCATTCTGTGACTACAGCAGCCTCTGTTTAAGACCATATAAGCATTTGCTCTTATCATATTTGAAATTAGGCCTGATAAAGACACTTTTGCTGGGCATAGCACTACTGGACCCTGCCAGGTGCACTCCTATTTGGGGCATCCCATTCTGTGACTACAGCAGCCTCTGTTTAAGACCATATAAGCATTTGCTCTTATCATATTTGAAATTAGGCCTGATAAAGACACTTTTGCTGGGCATAGCACTACTGGACCCTGCCAGGTGCACTCCTATTTGGGGCATCCCATTCTGTGACTAAAGCAGCCTCTGTTTAAGACCATATAAGCATTTGCTCTTATCATATTTGAAATTAGGCCTGATAAAGACACTTTTGCTGGGCAAAGCACTACTGGACCCTGCCAGGTGCACTCCTATTTGGGGCATCCCATTCTGTGACTACAGCAGCCTCTGTTTAAGACCATATAAGCATTTGCTCTTATCATATTTGAAATTAGGCCTGATAAAGACACTTTTGCTGGGCATAGCACTACTGGACCCTGCCAGGTGCACTCCTATTTGGGGCATCCCATTCTGTGACTAAAGCAGCCTCTGTTTAAGACCATATAAGCATTTGCTCTTATCATATTTGAAATTAGGCCTGATAAAGACACTTTTGCTGGGCAAAGCACTACTGGACCCTGCCAGGTGCACTCCTATTTGGGGCATCCCATTCTGTGACTACAGCAGCCTCTGTTTAAGACCATATAAGCATTTGCTCTTATCATATTTGAAATTAGGCCTGATAAAGACACTTTTGCTGGGCATAGCACTACTGGACCCTGCCAGGTGCACTCCTATTTGGGGCATCCCATTCTGTGACTAAAGCAGCCTCTGTTTAAGACCATATAAGCATTTGCTCTTATCATATTTGAAATTAGGCCTGATAAAGACACTTTTGCTGGGCAAAGCACTACTGGACCCTGCCAGGTGCACTCCTATTTGGGGCATCCCATTCTGTGACTACAGCAGCCTCTGTTTAAGACCATATAAGCATTTGCTCTTATCATATTTGAAATTAGGCCTGATAAAGACACTTTTGCTGGGCAAAGCACTACTGGACCCTGCCAGGTGCACTCCTATTTGGGGCATCCCATTCTGTGACTACAGCAGCCTCTGTTTAAGACCATATAAGCATTTGCTCTTATCATATTTGAAATTAGGCCTGATAAAGACACTTTTGCTGGGCATAGCACTACTGGACCCTGCCAGGTGCACTCCTATTTGGGGCATCCCATTCTGTGACTACAGCAGCCTCTGTTTAAGACCATATAAGCATTTGCTCTTATCATATTTGAAATTAGGCCTGATAAAGACACTTTTGCTGGGCATAGCACTACTGGACCCTGCCAGGTGCACTCCTATTTGGGGCATCCCATTCTGTGACTACAGCAGCCTCTGTTTAAGACCATATAAGCATTTGCTCTTATCATATTTGAAATTAGGCCTGATAAAGACACTTTTGCTGGGCATAGCACTACTGGACCCTGCCAGGTGCACTCCTATTTGGGGCATCCCATTCTGTGACTAAAGCAGCCTCTGTTTAAGACCATATAAGCATTTGCTCTTATCATATTTGAAATTAGGCCTGATAAAGACACTTTTGCTGGGCAAAGCACTACTGGACCCTGCCAGGTGCACTCCTATTTGGGGCATCCCATTCTGTGACTACAGCAGCCTCTGTTTAAGACCATATAAGCATTTGCTCTTATCATATTTGAAATTAGGCCTGATAAAGACACTTTTGCTGGGCAAAGCACTACTGGACCCTGCCAGGTGCACTCCTATTTGGGGCATCCCATTCTGTGACTACAGCAGCCTCTGTTTAAGACCATATAAGCATTTGCTCTTATCATATTTGAAATTAGGCCTGATAAAGACACTTTTGCTGGGCATAGCACTACTGGACCCTGCCAGGTGCACTCCTATTTGGGGCATCCCATTCTGTGACTAAAGCAGCCTCTGTTTAAGACCATATAAGCATTTGCTCTTATCATATTTGAAATTAGGCCTGATAAAGACACTTTTGCTGGGCAAAGCACTACTGGACCCTGCCAGGTGCACTCCTATTTGGGGCATCCCATTCTGTGACTACAGCAGCCTCTGTTTAAGACCATATAAGCATTTGCTCTTATCATATTTGAAATTAGGCCTGATAAAGACACTTTTGCTGGGCAAAGCACTACTGGACCCTGCCAGGTGCACTCCTATTTGGGGCATCCCATTCTGTGACTAAAGCAGCCTCTGTTTAAGACCATATAAGCATTTGCTCTTATCATATTTGAAATTAGGCCTGATAAAGACACTTTTGCTGGGCAAAGCACTACTGGACCCTGCCAGGTGCACTCCTATTTGGGGCATCCCATTCTGTGACTACAGCAGCCTCTGTTTAAGACCATATAAGCATTTGCTCTTATCATATTTGAAATTAGGCCTGATAAAGACACTTTTGCTGGGCAAAGCACTACTGGACCCTGCCAGGTGCACTCCTATTTGGGGCATCCCATTCTGTGACTACAGCAGCCTCTGTTTAAGACCATATAAGCATTTGCTCTTATCATATTTGAAATTAGGCCTGATAAAGACACTTTTGCTGGGCATAGCACTACTGGACCCTGCCAGGTGCACTCCTATTTGGGGCATCCCATTCTGTGACTAAAGCAGCCTCTGTTTAAGACCATATAAGCATTTGCTCTTATCATATTTGAAATTAGGCCTGATAAAGACACTTTTGCTGGGCAAAGCACTACTGGACCCTGCCAGGTGCACTCCTATTTGGGGCATCCCATTCTGTGACTACAGCAGCCTCTGTTTAAGACCATATAAGCATTTGCTCTTATCATATTTGAAATTAGGCCTGATAAAGACACTTTTGCTGGGCAAAGCACTACTGGACCCTGCCAGGTGCACTCCTATTTGGGGCATCCCATTCTGTGACTACAGCAGCCTCTGTTTAAGACCATATAAGCATTTGCTCTTATCATATTTGAAATTAGGCCTGATAAAGACACTTTTGCTGGGCAAAGCACTACTGGACCCTGCCAGGTGCACTCCTATTTGGGGCATCCCATTCTGTGACTACAGCAGCCTCTGTTTAAGACCATATAAGCATTTGCTCTTATCATATTTGAAATTAGGCCTGATAAAGACACTTTTGCTGGGCAAAGCACTACTGGACCCTGCCAGGTGCACTCCTATGTGGGGCATCCCATTCTGTGACTACAGCAGCCTCTGTTTAAGACCATATAAGCATTTGCTCTTATCATATTTGAAATTAGGCCTGATAAAGACACTTTTGCTGGGCAAAGCACTACTGGACCCTGCCAGGTGCACTCCTATTTGGGGCATCCCATTCTGTGACTACAGCAGCCTCTGTTTAAGACCATATAAGCATTTGCTCTTATCATATTTGAAATTAGGCCTGATAAAGACACTTTTGCTGGGCAAAGCACTACTGGACCCTGCCAGGTGCACTCCTATTTGGGGCATCCCATTCTGTGACTACAGCAGCCTCTGTTTAAGACCATATAAGCATTTGCTCTTATCATATTTGAAATTAGGCCTGATAAAGACACTTTTGCTGGGCATAGCACTACTGGACCCTGCCAGGTGCACTCCTATTTGGGGCATCCCATTCTGTGACTACAGCAGCCTCTGTTTAAGACCATATAAGCATTTGCTCTTATCATATTTGAAATTAGGCCTGATAAAGACACTTTTGCTGGGCATAGCACTACTGGACCCTGCCAGGTGCACTCCTATTTGGGGCATCCCATTCTGTGACTACAGCAGCCTCTGTTTAAGACCATATAAGCATTTGCTCTTATCATATTTGAAATTAGGCCTGATAAAGACACTTTTGCTGGGCATAGCACTACTGGACCCTGCCAGGTCCACTTCTGTTGGGGCATCCCATTCTGTGACTAAAGCAGCCTCTGTTTAAGACCATATAACCATTTGCTCTTATCATATTTGAAATTAGGCCTGATAAAGACACTTTTGCTGGGCATAGCACTACTGGACCCTGCCAGGTCCACTTCTGTTGGGGCATCCCATTCTGTGACTAAAGCAGCCTCTGTTTAAGACCATATAACCATTTGCTCTTATCATATTTGAAATTAGGCCTGATAAAGACACTTTTGCTGGGCAAAGCACTACTGGACCCTGCCAGGTCCATTCCTGTTGGGGCATCCCATTCTGTGACTAAAGCAGCCTCTGTTTAAGACCGTATAAGCATTTGCTCTTATCATATTTGAAATTAGCCTGATAAAGACACTTTTGCTGGGCATAGTACTACTGGATCTTTTTTGGGGGGCATCCCATTCTGTGACTAAAGCAGCCTCTGTTTAAGACCGTATAAGCATTTGCTCTTATCATATTTGAAATTAGGCCTGATAAAGACACTTTTGCTGGGCAAAGCACTACTGGACCCTGCCAGGTGCACTCCTATTTGGGGCATCCCATTCTGTGACTACAGCAGCCTCTGTTTAAGACCATATAAGCATTTGCTCTTATCATATTTGAAATTAGGCCTGATAAAGACACTTTTGCTGGGCAAAGCACTACTGGACCCTGCCAGGTGCACTCCTATTTGGGGCATCCCATTCTGTGACTACAGCAGCCTCTGTTTAAGACCATATAAGCATTTGCTCTTATCATATTTGAAATTAGGCCTGATAAAGACACTTTTGCTGGGCAAAGCACTACTGGACCCTGCCAGGTGCACTCCTATTTGGGGCATCCCATTCTGTGACTACAGCAGCCTCTGTTTAAGACCATATAAGCATTTGCTCTTATCATATTTGAAATTAGGCCTGATAAAGACACTTTTGCTGGGCAAAGCACTACTGGACCCTGCCAGGTGCACTCCTATTTGGGGCATCCCATTCTGTGACTACAGCAGCCTCTGTTTAAGACCATATAAGCATTTGCTCTTATCATATTTGAAATTAGGCCTGATAAAGACACTTTTGCTGGGCAAAGCACTACTGGACCCTGCCAGGTGCACTCCTATTTGGGGCATCCCATTCTGTGACTACAGCAGCCTCTGTTTAAGACCATATAAGCATTTGCTCTTATCATATTTGAAATTAGGCCTGATAAAGACACTTTTGCTGGGCATAGCACTACTGGACCCTGCCAGGTGCACTCCTATTTGGGGCATCCCATTCTGTGACTACAGCAGCCTCTGTTTAAGACCATATAAGCATTTGCTCTTATCATATTTGAAATTAGGCCTGATAAAGACACTTTTGCTGGGCATAGAACTACTGGACCCTGCCAGGTGCACTCCTATTTGGGGCATCCCATTCTGTGACTACAGCAGCCTCTGTTTAAGACCATATAAGCATTTGCTCTTATCATATTTGAAATTAGGCCTGATAAAGACACTTTTGCTGGGCATAGCACTACTGGACCCTGCCAGGTGCACTCCTATTTGGGGCATCCCATTCTGTGACTACAGCAGCCTCTGTTTAAGACCATATAAGCATTTGCTCTTATCATATTTGAAATTAGGCCTGATAAAGACACTTTTGCTGGGCATAGCACTACTGGACCCTGCCAGGTCCACTTCTGTTGGGGCATCCCATTCTGTGACTAAAGCAGCCTCTGTTTAAGACCATATAACCATTTGCTCTTATCATATTTGAAATTAGGCCTGATAAAGACACTTTTGCTGGGCATAGCACTACTGGACCCTGCCAGGTCCACTTCTGTTGGGGCATCCCATTCTGTGACTAAAGCAGCCTCTGTTTAAGACCATATAAGCATTTGCTCTTATCATATTTGAAATTAGGCCTGATAAAGACACTTTTGCTGGGCAAAGCACTACTGGACCCTGCCAGGTCCATTCCTGTTGGGGCATCCCATTCTGTGACTAAAGCAGCCTCTGTTTAAGACCGTATAAGCATTTGCTCTTATCATATTTGAAATTAGCCTGATAAAGACACTTTTGCTGGGCATAGTACTACTGGATCTTTTTTGGGGGGCATCCCATTCTGTGACTAAAGCAGCCTCTGTTTAAGACCGTATAAGCATTTGCTCTTATCATATTTGAAATTAGGCCTGATAAAGACACTTTTGCTGGGCAAAGCACTACTGGACCCTGCCAGGTGCACTCCTATTTGGGGCATCCCATTCTGTGACTACAGCAGCCTCTGTTTAAGACCATATAAGCATTTGCTCTTATCATATTTGAAATTAGGCCTGATAAAGACACTTTTGCTGGGCAAAGCACTACTGGACCCTGCCAGGTGCACTCCTATTTGGGGCATCCCATTCTGTGACTACAGCAGCCTCTGTTCAAGACCATATAAGCATTTGCTCTTATCATATTTGAAATTAGGCCTGATAAAGACACTTTTGCTGGGCAAAGCACTACTGGACCCTGCCAGGTGCACTCCTATTTGGGGCATCCCATTCTGTGACTACAGCAGCCTCTGTTTAAGACCATATAAGCATTTGCTCTTATCATATTTGAAATTAGGCCTGATAAAGACACTTTTGCTGGGCAAAGCACTACTGGACCCTGCCAGGTGCACTCCTATTTGGGGCATCCCATTCTGTGACTACAGCAGCCTCTGTTTAAGACCATATAAGCATTTGCTCTTATCATATTTGAAATTAGGCCTGATAAAGACACTTTTGCTGGGCAAAGCACTACTGGACCCTGCCAGGTGCACTCCTATTTGGGGCATCCCATTCTGTGACTACAGCAGCCTCTGTTTAAGACCATATAAGCATTTGCTCTTATCATATTTGAAATTAGGCCTGATAAAGACACTTTTGCTGGGCATAGCACTACTGGACCCTGCCAGGTGCACTCCTATTTGGGGCATCCCATTCTGTGACTACAGCAGCCTCTGTTTAAGACCATATAAGCATTTGCTCTTATCATATTTGAAATTAGGCCTGATAAAGACACTTTTGCTGGGCATAGCACTACTGGACCCTGCCAGGTGCACTCCTATTTGGGGCATCCCATTCTGTGACTACAGCAGCCTCTGTTTAAGACCATATAAGCATTTGCTCTTATCATATTTGAAATTAGGCCTGATAAAGACACTTTTGCTGGGCATAGCACTACTGGACCCTGCCAGGTCCACTTCTGTTGGGGCATCCCATTCTGTGACTAAAGCAGCCTCTGTTTAAGACCATATAACCATTTGCTCTTATCATATTTGAAATTAGGCCTGATAAAGACACTTTTGCTGGGCATAGCACTACTGGACCCTGCCAGGTCCACTTCTGTTGGGGCATCCCATTCTGTGACTAAAGCAGCCTCTGTTTAAGACCATATAAGCATTTGCTCTTATCATATTTGAAATTAGGCCTGATAAAGACACTTTTGCTGGGCAAAGCACTACTGGACCCTGCCAGGTCCATTCCTGTTGGGGCATCCCATTCTGTGACTAAAGCAGCCTCTGTTTAAGACCGTATAAGCATTTGCTCTTATCATATTTGAAATTAGCCTGATAAAGACACTTTTGCTGGGCATAGTACTACTGGATCTTTTTTGGGGGGCATCCCATTCTGTGACTAAAGCAGCCTCTGTTTAAGACCGTATAAGCATTTGCTCTTATCATATTTGAAATTAGGCCTGATAAAGACACTTTTGCTGGGCATAGCACTACTTGTCCCTGCCAGGGCATCCCATTCTGTGACTAAAGCAGCCTCTGTTTAAGACCATATAAGCATTTGCTCTTATCATATTTGAAATTAGCCTGATAAAGACACTTTTGCTGGGCATAGTACTACTGGATCTTTTTTGGGGGCATCCCATTCTGTGACTAAAGCAGCCTCTGTTTAAGACCATATAAGCATTTGCTCTTATTATATTTATATTATAAGACACTTTTGCTGGGCATAGGCTTACTGCTGCCTGCCAGGTGCACTTCTGTTGAGGCATCCCATTCTGTAACATAGCATACCCCTCTTTATTTACACTAAGCAGCTCTCTTATTTACACTAAGCAGGCCTGTTGGAGGCTGAGTGTTATTGCTCACTTTTGGTGTGCATTATATTCTGTTTCATATAGACCCACCGCTGCCCGGGGGATCTTAAAATATCACCTACTCCCACGCCAGTTAGACTATGTCGGGCAGACAAGTGCCTGGAAGTGAAAAGAGGAGTGGCAGAGGCCAAGATTCCGCAGGCAGAGCTCGCATCAGACTGGGGGCCAGTAGCAGCAGGAGTCACGCTGAGAGACCTAATCTGCCAGTATCTGCTAGCGGTCGGGTCTCCACCAGTAACGCATCTGCCGTGGTAGATTGGTTGACGCGCTCATCAACAACATCATCACAACTTACGTCTGAGACCCCCAGTCTAGGGTCGGTAGGTTCCTCTGACACAACCCTGAGTTGGCATGCCCCGAGAGCAGTCCCTGTCCTCCCATTGCCTCTGTCCTACGCCGTTCCCTCCCCCAGCGACGTATCCTATGCTTTGGGTTCAGCTCCACTCTTTAGTGAGGAGGACCATCAGATAGAGGACAGTCAGCAGCTACTGCCCAGCCAAGAAATGGAGGTGGCTTCTCTAGCTAGGCAGACAGATAGTGATGTGGACAGTGTCGTGGGTGCTGCGAGCGTTCCAGCTCCTGCGCCAGACACTGTTGACGAATCCACGAACATCAGTGACGTACAGCCACAACTCGGTGATGATGATGATGACGATGAAGCCGATCGCACTTGGGAGCCGGGTGATGAAGGGGCTTCATCGTCATCATCAGGAGAAGAGGGGCGCAGGTTGCCCCGGAGTCAGCAGCTGAGGCAGCAAGGTGGTAGCAGTCAGCATGGGGGCACAATTCCAAAGGCTGGAGCCGGCCGGGGCCGGGGCCGGGGTAGAGCACCTGCTGTGCGGCAGTCTACCTTATCGGGAGGTAGTGGAGCAGGGGTTCCTGGAGTTGGCAACAGCAGCAGTGAATCAGTGAGGCCAGGGGGTGGGAAAAGTAGCTACTCGGCAGTGTGGCAGTTTTTCCTGAGGCATCCGCAGGAGGGTAACATGGCCACATGCAAGATATGTAGGCAAAAGGTGAAGCGTGGCCAGGGTCCAAATGTTGGCACCACGGCCCTGCGTCAACATATGATGCGTCACCATAAAACGACCTGGGAGAACCGAGGCTCCCAAGGGGTGGTCCAGTCTGCTTCCTCACCAAGTGAGCTCCCAATTTCTGCCAGCCAAGGCTCCAGCACCTCAGCCGAAGGCAGCTGTGCGTCATACCCATCCTCTGTCGCTCCTGCTCCTCCTCCTCCTCCTCCAAGTCATGCATCCCGCCAGCAATCCATCAGCGAAGCCATGTCCAAGAGACAGCAGTATGCGCCCACTCATCCTACGGCGCAGAAGCTGAATGTGCTCCTGTCCAAGTTGCTGGTGCTGCAGTCGCTCCCTTTTCAGGTGGTGGAATCTGCACCTTTCAGAGAACTGATGGCTTGTGCCGAGCCGAGGTGGAGAGTCCCAAGCCGTCATTTCTTTGCCAAGAAGGCAGTACCAGCGCTGCACACTTTTGTTGAACAGAAGGTGGGCCAGTCCTTGAGCCTGTCGGTGTGTAGCAAAATACATGGCAGCGCCGACATCTGGAGCTGTAACTACGGTCAGGGGCAGTACATGTCGTTTACGGCCCACTGGGTGAATGTGGTCCCTTTGCAGCAGCAACTTGGACAGGTCACGCCGCTTCGGCCTCCGCGCTCTCTGCCCATTGGGCCTGTGACACCGTGCGACTCGGCCTCCTCATCCTCCGCCATCTCCTCACCCTCCACTGTAGGCTCAAGTCTCAGTGCCCCTCCAGTCTACCATGTGTGCAGGGCACGGAGGTGTCACGCAGTGCTTCACATGGTTTGTCTTGGCGAACGGAGTCACACAGGGGAGGAACTGCTTAAATGTATTCATCAGGAAATCCAAACATGGCTTACTCCGAGAAAACTTAAAATGGGAATCATGGTTACCGACAATGGGAAGAACATTTTGTCTGCGCTGCGCCAAGGACGCCTGACCCATGCCCCCTGCATGGCTCACGTCTTCAATCTGGTTGTCAAGCGGTTTCTGAAGTGTTCCCCCCATCTGCAGGACATCCTAACAACTTCACGGAAACTTTGCATGCACTTCAGCCACTCCTACACCGCCAAACACACCCTTCTTGAGCTACAGCGTCAGAATGGTATCCCCCAACATAGTCTGATTTGCGATGTTTCCACCCGTTGGAATTCCACCCTTCACATGTTGGACCGATTATATGAACAGAGAAAAGCCATCACGGATTTCCTGATGATCCAAGCAGATAGGGGGACTCCCCTGTGTAACTTCAATGTCAACCAGTGGCAGCTCATACGTGACACCTGCCGTTTGCTCAGGCCCTTTGAGGAAGCCACTTTATTTGTCAGTCGGCAGGATTACGGGATGAACGACGTGATTCCACTGCTTCATGTACTACAGCACATGTTGGAAACCATGGCTGGTCAGGGCACTGGAGACATGGCGTTTACATCTTACGGCCACATGAACCCCGTTGGAGCTGAACTGGAGGAGGAGGAGGAGGAAGAGGAGGAGGAGGAGTTGCCCAGCGAAACACAGTTTAGGCTTGGCGAAATGGCTGGTTTATCTAGTCAGCGGACAGGAGAGGAGGAGCAGGAGCAGCCAGAGGAGCTAGAGGTTTTTGAGGAAGGAGAGACAGAGGACCCGGGCACACCGTGGCAGTATGCAGTGGAGATGGAGACAGGTAGTCCATCCGAGTCACTTGCGCAAATGGCACGAAGCATGCTCACATGCTTGCGTAGTGACCCCAGAATTGTTTCCATCTGTCGGCGGGATGACTTCTGGCTGTCCACCTTATTGGACCCTCGCTTCCGGCACAAAATGGGGGCATTTTTTAAACCCACCGAGAGGGAGGACAAACTCAACTACTACAAAGACATTCTACGTAGGCAGTTGGCCGATGCCTATCTGCGCCATGGTCCATACTCTCGCAGGTCTGACTCGAGGGGACCTCTGCGCTCACCTTCCACTGCCATGGCCGCTGGGGGGGTTGGCAGCAGCAGCAGCAGAAGCTCCATCAGCAGCAGCAGCCTCAGTCTTCAGTCGCTAATGAGTAGCTTTCTACACCCGCATAGTGAGGCTACTCATGAGCAGCAGGAAGACCTGGAGCAGGACCTGAACCAGCAGGTCATGTCATACTTTGACATGACCATGCCAACACACCTTGAGGATCCGCTGGACTTCTGGGCAGCCAAACTTGATTTGTGGCCGCAACTAGCAGAGTTTGCCCTGGAAAAGCTGTCCTGCCCGGCAAGTAGCGTGCCATCTGAGCGGGTGTTTAGTGCGGCGGGGGCCATAGTTACGGCGAGGAGAACTCGTCTGTCAACTAAAAATGTGGAGAGACTCACCTTTGTCAAAATGAATCAGGGATGGATCAGCCAGGATTTCCACCCACCAATGCCTGATGCATGCGACTAGATTCAGCATGGTGCCACGTTTTACACTTTCCAAATGGTGCAAAACATATTTATGTCTTTAGGCCATTTTTTGGGCTCCTGCTGCTGCTACTGTCAACTCCTGCCAACTCCAGGGTGTGATTCATCCAATTTTTGGGCTCCTGAGGCCAACTCCAGTGTATATTTGGGCTCCTGCTGCTGCTGCTGCCAACTTCTGCCAACTCCAGGGTGTGATTCATCCAATTTTTGGGCTCCTGAGGCCAACTCCAGTGTATATTTGGGCTCCTGCTGCTGCCAACTTCTGCCAACTCCAGGGTGTGATTCATCCAATTTTTGGGCTCCTGAGGCCAACTCCAGTGTATATTTGGGCTCCTGCTGCTGCTACTGTCAACTCCTGCCAACTCCAGGGTGTGATTCATCCAATTTTTGGGCTCCTGAAGCCAACTCCAGTGTATATTTGGGCTCCTGCTGCTGCTGCTGCCAACTTCTGCCAACTCCAGGGTGTGATTCATCCAATTTTTGGGCTCCTGAAGCCAACTCCAGTGTATATTTGGGCTCCTGCTGCTGCTACTGTCAACTCCTGCCAACTCCAGGGTGTGATTCATCCAATTTTTGGGCTCCTGAAGCCAACTCCAGTGTATATTTGGGCTCCTGCTGCTGCTGCTGCCAACTTCTGCCAACTCCAGGGTGTGATTCATCCAATTTTTGGGCTCCTGAAGCCAACTCCAGTGTATATTTGGGCTCCTGCTGCTGATACTGTCAACTCCTGCCAACTCCAGGGTGTGATTCATCCAATTTTTGGGCTCCTGAAGCCAACTCCAGTGTATATTTGGGCTCCTGCTGCTGCTGCTGCCAACTTCTGCCAACTCCAGGGTGTGATTCATCCAATTTTTGGGCTCCTGAAGCCAACTCCAGTGTATATTTGGGCTCCTGCTGCTGCTGCTGCCAACTTCTGCCAACTCCAGGGTGTGATTCATCCAATTTTTGGGCTCCTGAAGCCAACTCCAGTGTATATTTGGGCTCCTGCTGCTGCTACTGTCAACTCCTGCCAACTCCAGGGTGTGATTCATCCAATTTTTGGGCTCCTGAAGCCAACTCCAGTGTATATTTGGGCTCCTGCTGCTGCTGCTGCCAACTTCTGCCAACTCCAGGGTGTGATTCATCCAATTTTTGGGCTCCTGAAGCCAACTCCAGTGTATATTTGGGCTCCTGCTGCTGCTACTGTCAACTCCTGCCAACTCCAGGGTGTGATTCATCCAATTTTTGGGCTCCTGAAGCCAACTCCAGTGTATATTTGGGCTCCTGCTGCTGCTGCTGCCAACTTCTGCCAACTCCAGGGTGTGATTCATCCAATTTTTGGGCTCCTGAAGCCAACTCCAGTGTATATTTGGGCTCCTGCTGCTGCTGCTGCCAACTTCTGCCAACTCCAGGGTGTGATTCATCCAATTTTTGGGCTCCTGAAGCCAACTCCAGTGTATATTTGGGCTCCTGCTGCTGCTACTGTCAACTCCTGCCAACTCCAGGGTGTGATTCATCCAATTTTTGGGCTCCTGAAGCCAACTCCAGTGTATATTTGGGCTCCTGCTGCTGCTGCTGCCAACTTCTGCCAACTCCAGGGTGTGATTCATAAAATTTTTGGGCTCCTGAGGCCAACTCCAGTGTATATTTGGGCTCCTGCTGCTGCTGCTGCCAACTTCTGCCAACTCCAGGGTGTGATTCATCCAATTTTTGGGCTCCTGAAGCCAACTCCAGTGTATATTTGGGCTCCTGCTGCTGCTGCTGCCAACTTCTGCCAACTCCAGGGTGTGATTCATCCAATTTTTGGGCTCCTGAAGCCAACTCCAGTATATATTTGGGCTCCTGCTGCTGCTGCTGCCAACTCCTGCCAACTCCAGGGTGTGATTCATCCAATTTTTGGGCTCCTGCTGCTGCTGCTGCCAACTTCTGCCAACTCCAGGGTGTGATTCATCCAATTTTTGGGCTCCTGAAGCCAACTCCAGTGTATATTTGGGCTCCTGCTGCTGCTACTGTCAACTCCTGCCAACTCCAGGGTGTGATTCATCCAATTTTTGGGCTCCTGAGGCCAACTCCAGTGTATATTTGGGCTCCTGCTGCTGCTGCTGCCAACTTCTGCCAACTCCAGGGTGTGATTCATCCAATTTTTGGGCTCCTGAAGCCAACTCCAGTGTATATTTGGGCTCCTGCTGCTGCTACTGTCAACTCCTGCCAACTCCAGGGTGTGATTCATCCAATTTTTGGGCTCCTGAAGCCAACTCCAGTGTATATTTGGGCTCCTGCTGCTGCTACTGTCAACTCCTGCCAACTCCAGGGTGTGATTCATCCAATTTTTGGGCTCCTGAAGCCAACTCCAGTATATATTTGGGCTCCTGCTGCTGCTGCTGCCAACTTCTGCCAACTCCAGGGTGTGATTCATCCAATTTTTGGGCTCCTGAAGCCAACTCCAGTGTATAGTTGGGCTCCTGCTGCTGCTACTGTCAACTCCTGCCAACTCCAGGGTGTGATTCATCCAATTTTTGGGCTCCTGAAGCCAACTCCAGTGTATATTTGGGCTCCTGCTGCTGCTGCTGCCAACTTCTGCCAACTCCAGGGTGTGATTCATCCAATTTTTGGGCTCCTGAAGCCAACTCCAGTGTATATTTGGGCTCCTGCTGCTGCTACTGTCAACTCCTGCCAACTCCAGGGTGTGATTCATCCAATTTTTGGGCTCCTGAAGCCAACTCCAGTGTATATTTGGGCTCCTGCTGCTGCTGCTGCCAACTTCTGCCAACTCCAGGGTGTGATTCATCCAATTTTTGGGCTCCTGAGGCCAACTCCAGTGTATATTTGGGCTCCTGCTGCTGCTGCTGCCAACTTCTGCCAACTCCAGGGTGTGATTCATCCAATTTTTGGGCTCCTGAAGCCAACTCCAGTGTATATTTGGGCTCCTGCTGCTGCTGCTGCCATCTTCTGCCAACTCCAGGGTGTGATTCATCCAATTTTTGGGCTCCTGAAGCCAACTCCAGTGTATATTTGGGCTCCTGCTGCTGCTACTGTCAACTCCTGCCAACTCCAGGGTGTGATTCATCCAATTTTTGGGCTCCTGAAGCCAACTCCAGTGTATATTTGGGCTCCTGCTGCTGCTGCTGCCAACTTCTGCCAACTCCAGGGTGTGATTCATCCAATTTTTGGGCTCCTGAAGCCAACTCCAGTGTATATTTGGGCTCCTGCTGCTGCTACTGTCAACTCCTGCCAACTCCAGGGTGTGATTCATCCAATTTTTGGGCTCCTGAAGCCAACTCCAGTATATATTTGGGCTCCTGCTGCTGCTGCTGCTGCCAACTTCTGCCAACTCCAGGGTGTGATTCATCCAATTTTTGGGCTCCTGAAGCCAACTCCAGTGTATATTTGGGCTCCTGCTGCTGCTGCTGCTGCTGCCAACTTCTGCCAACTCCAGGGTGTGATTCATCCAATTTTTGGGCTCCTGAGGCCAACTCCAGTGTATATTTGGGCTTCTGCTGCTGCCAACTTCTGCCAACTCCAGGGTGTGATTCATCCAATTTTTGGGCTCCTGAAGCCAACTCCAGTGTATATTTGGGCTCCTGCTGCTGCTGCTGCCAACTTCTGCCAACTCCAGGGTGTGATTCATCCAATTTTTGGGCTCCTGAGGCCAACTCCAGTGTATATTTGGGCTCCTGCTGCGCTGCTGCTGCCAACTTCTGCCAACTCCAGGGTGTGATTCATCCAATTTTTGGGCTCCTGAAGCCAACTCCAGTGTATATTTGGGCTCCTGCTGCTGCTGCTGCCAACTTCTGCCAACTCCAGGGTGTGATTCATAAAATTTTTGGGCTCCTGAAGCCAACTCCAGTATATATTTGGGCTCCTGCTGCTGCTGCTGCCAACTCCTGCCAACTCCAGGGTGTGATTCATCCAATTTTTGGGCTCCTGCTGCTGCTGCTGCCAACTTCTGCCAACTCCAGGGTGTGATTCATCCAATTTTTGGGCTCCTGAAGCCAACTCCAGTGTATATTTGGGCTCCTGCTGCTGCTACTGTCAACTCCTGCCAACTCCAGGGTGTGATTCATCCAATTTTTGGGCTCCTGAGGCCAACTCCAGTGTATATTTGGGCTCCTGCTGCTGCCAACTTCTGCCAACTCCAGGGTGTGATTCATCCAATTTTTGGGCTCCTGAAGCCAACTCCAGTGTATATTTGGGCTCCTGCTGCTGCTACTGTCAACTCCTGCCAACTCCAGGGTGTGATTCATCCAATTTTTGGGCTCCTGAAGCCAACTCCAGTGTATATTTGGGCTCCTGCTGCTGCTACTGTCAACTCCTGCCAACTCCAGGGTGTGATTCATCCAATTTTTGGGCTCCTGAAGCCAACTCCAGTGTATATTTGGGCTCCTGCTGCTGCTGCTGCCAACTTCTGCCAACTCCAGGGTGTGATTCATCCAATTTTTGGGCTCCTGAAGCCAACTCCAGTGTATATTTGGGCTCCTGCTGCTGCTACTGTCAACTCCTGCCAACTCCAGGGTGTGATTCATCCAATTTTTGGGCTCCTGAGGCCAACTCCAGTGTATATTTGGGCTCCTGCTGCTGCTGCTGCCAACTTCTGCCAACTCCACGGTGTGATTCATCCAATTTTTGGGCTCCTGAAGCCAACTCCAGTGTATATTTGGGCTCCTGCCGCTGCTACTGTCAACTCCTGCCAACTCCAGGGTGTGATTCATCCAATTTTTGGGCTCCTGAAGCCAACTCCAGTGTATATTTGGGCTCCTGCTGCTGCTGCTGCCAACTTCTGCCAACTCCAGGGTGTGATTCATCCAATTTTTGGGCTCCTGAAGCCAACTCCAGTGTATATTTGGGCTCCTGCTGCTGCTACTGTCAACTCCTGCCAACTCCAGGGTGTGATTCATCCAAATTTTGGGCTCCTGAAGCCAACTCCAGTATATATTTGGGCTCCTGCTGCTGCTGCTGCCAACTTCTGCCAACTCCAGGGTGTGATTCATCCAATTTTTGGGCTCCTGCTGCTGCTGCTGCCAACTTCTGCCAACTCCAGGGTGTGATTCATCCAATTTTTGGGCTCCTGAAGCCAACTCCAGTGTATATTTGGGCTCCTGCTGCTGCTGCTGCCAACTTCTGCCAACTCCAGGGTGTGATTCATCCAATTTTTGGGCTCCTGAAGCCAACTCCAGTGTATATTTGGGCTCCTGCTGCTGCTGCTGCCAACTTCTGCCAACTCCAGGGTGTGATTCATCCAATTTTTGGGCTCCTGAGGCCAACTCCAGTGTATATTTGGGCTCCTTCTGCCCCTCATAGTGATGCCACTTCAACTCTCTGCAATTGTGCCGCTCTGCGATTCTATTAGCGATGCCTCTGATCTGCATGTGATATTTCTTCAAAGTATTATTTAACTAACCCAGCACGCATCCTGTGCGTGTTACAGCAAGGCTGAATGGTTTACAACCCTATTGAGGCTCTAGGAGGCTCAGAAATAGCCGTTTTTAATAGCGATTCGTCGCGAATTTATTCGGGTCGAAACTATTTTTGTCGGAAAATTCGGCGAATCAGTCGAATCGAATTTTTCAAAAGTTCGCTCATCTCTAGTTCTGATCTGTCCTTCTTATGCACTGGTGCCCAGAACTGTACACAATATTCCCTACGGGCTGACTTACAGAGGAGTAAAATGATGCTCTGGTCATGGGCACCTATGCCCCTCTTGATGCAACCCATGATCCTGTCTGCCTGATATTGATCAGTACAGTTTAGTACTTAGTATTGTTTACTAAGGGCCTTATTTATAATGTGCACTGTTTAGCATCTTTCTGGTGGCTATAGCGCCAGTTTTGGAGCGCCAGGGTTTTTATTTTTTTCTGGGGGCTGAGCTGTGGACTACAAATGATGCTATAATCACAGCGGCAAATGCTAAATCGCTTTGATTATTGCACTAGGTATTGGCCGGCCTGTGTCAGCGCCTGTTGGCCCTGACTGACGATTATCCCAGCACCAGTGAGCCTCACTTTGTACCGCATTGTTTCTGGCGCTGCACAGTGTATTAACTGTATGATTTTTTTCCTCCTAAATTCTTTGGCGCTTTCCAGCGCTGGTTGCATCATGTCATCAGTTACAAGAAATCACTGCTGGGGACAAAGGGGACAAACTTTACAGTGCGTTTAGGCTGAATTTTAGTTGCTGTTAGCCAAATTACACATTTGTAACCAAAAAAAGCTATGAAAAATGATTTTTGTATTAAAAAAACATAATTCGACAACAACATCTAGGTCCTGCATTTCTATTATTGACAAGACACAGTGCAAGTTCTGTACAAAGATATGTGTGTAATATTAATTATAGACATAAAACACTTCAATACAGTTCTGCCCATTGTTCTTCATGAGATCTTGATCTACAGCTTCAGGTTTCATCTGGCGCTCCTTCAACCAGAGCATCTGGCGCTGTGACCTTTTGTTAATTAAGACGCTAGCTGGCAGCCGCATCAGCGCTGGCGTTTTTTGGTTTCTTGAGTGAATCGCTGAGTGCTGCTGATGCCAAAAAAGTGGTACTGTGTGCCGCTGACACTTCATAAATAAGGCTCTAAAACTCCTAGGTGTTTTTTCTATTGTAGTTTTAGCAAGTGTTTTCTTATTTAGTGTATAATCATGGCAAAATTTGCTCCTTTCCATGTGCATAACCATACATTTATCTGTGTTAAACTTCATTTGCCATTTTTCTGTCCATATATGTTTGTAGCTGCATGCTGTCCTCTTTTGTGTTAATTACTTTACACAGCTTAGTTTCATCTGCAAAGATTGCTATTTTACTGTCCATTATTATATATATTGAAGAGAATTTGGCCCAGCACTGACCCCTGCAGTACTCTGCTAATAACGCTGATCCAATCTGAGCATGTACCATTAATTACCACCCTTTGTTTCCTATAACCAGTTACTCACCCATGTGAACATGCTTTCCCCCAGTCCAAGCATTCTCATCTTTTGTACCAGTCTTTTGTGTGGCACAGTATCACACGCTTTAGAAAAGTCAAGATATATGATATCCAATGACTCCCTGATTTTTTTGTATAGGTTATATTTATTTTTCAATAGTTCTTAAAATTTGGAAAACACACAGAGATAAATGCAAATTCTTTATCATAACCCATAGGGTGCTGTTTCTAAACCTTTAAAAAATATATTTACCTCATTGGAAAAGTACTTCACCTGTAAAAATCCCTCATGGCTGGTACAAGTGATTTTTGGGGAAAATTAGAACAAAAAAACACTGTTTTGTGTTTTCAAATAAAAAAGCTCAATCTCATGTAAGACACCCACAAAGATATATTTGCTTCACAATTAATGAGTGCAAAAGCCTAATGCAATGTGCGTGATGGAGGATTGGCAATCCAGAACTAAATGAATGGTTCCCAGCTCACAATTTAAGCATTGCCTTAATTTAATATATAAAACCTGTTTGGAGATTTCTACCCATCACTCGAGTTGGAATGCCACCTTTGCTATTCATATGGCCTCGATTCACTAAAAGTTGAAAAAGATTCCTGTGATAGTATGAAAGTCAATGGCACTTTTTTACTCCTGATACCATTAACTATCATTGTCTTCCTATCAGGTGATTCATGAGCTGAATTTTTACTACCATGAGAATTTTTTCAACTCTTAGTGAATCAAGGCTAATGAAAGTCAATGGCACTTTTACTACAGAGTAAACCGTTCAATAATTTTCTAAGGAGTAAATAGGTGCCATTAACTTTCATTGTTTTCCTATCTGGGGATTCACTAAAAGTGATATTCTCATGCCTTTTTTCATGAATTGGATTTTTTACTACCACGAGAATTTTTTTCAACTTGTGGAGGCTGATTCCTTACTAACGCCAGGTATCGGCAGATGAGCGTCTGTATAGCAGCACTTAGAGCGACCACTAGTAGATCATGTAAGCTGTAACAGAGCACCTTGGTCGCTGTAGTAACCTGACCCGCATTGATGAATGAGATGTATGTTGGGCGCTCTAACACCAGTACAGCGCTGCAAGGAGTGAAAGGTAGCGCCAGCTCAGTGCGACCGATTCTCGGCGCTCCACGTCATACTTATCAAGAAAGGGCACACACATAGCACCGGCGCTCTAAATCTGGTCGCTATAGCATAGAGCGCCAGACGCTGTGTGATTAAAGTCTGATTTTTTAACACATATCCACCAGTAACAATGCGAAAACACATGGAATAACATTGCGATACTCTGAGTCGCCTGTAATAATACATGTGATGCTACATGGCGCTGTTAGAGTCGCTCACCAGATTCTCTTTCATAAATGTGGTTTTGCCTACAGCACCCGGCGTTCACCAGACACTTCCTGCCACTATGAGGCACTACCTGGCGCTATCCCTTGTTAAATAACCCCCTTAGTGAATCAAGGCCTATGTTTTAACAGTCGACATTACGAGCTGAGAACACTTCCCTCAGTTCTCACTTTGGAAATTGAACACTTCTATTTCTTTCACCTGAAAATAACTTTTCACCTGTTGCTGACCCCATAGTGCCATGAATGAACATAAGATGTGCCTGGGGCCCACATTGCATAAAGTGTCTTGGAGGTGAAGTTCAGCAGGTTAAAGTTACAGGAGTTGATTCATTTAAAAAGACTGAAATAATAATATAAAAGCATGATCAATACAATATATATATATATAAATATACTATCCAACCTTTACAAATCACTGTGTATAGATTTTAGAAGTGTTATTTCAGATCTTTCCACCTTCACTGTAACCCAGTATCTGTACAGCTTAATGAAACAAATATACTTTAGGGCTGATTCAGCGCTGTGAGAATCTTTACTCACGTGAGAAAAAAAAATGTATAATTATTCTTTTTCTTCGTGCAATTCTGCAATATAGAGATGTGTGAAGTATTTAAAAAATGAGCTCAGCTAAAATGGTACTGAAAGCGTGAAGAAAAAAAAATCATAAACATGCTCTTATAAAAAGACTTGAGAAAAAAGAAAATTCTCAAATGCTGATTCAGCTTGCATAGGTGTGCACTAGTTGGTCCTGTACTTCAGTTTGAAATACTGTGCGTGTTGTTACTGCGACCACATATTACACCCCAGCAAAATTCTCGGACTCAAAACTTTGCCCTGTTTGAGACTCCTCCCTGTCAGAATCATAGTTACATAGTTAATATGGATGAAATAAGACATATGTCTATCAAGTTCAACCAAGAGTGTTGAGGTCGGGGAAGTTATGTTTTATTTAACGCTTATAGTAACTGTTAATGTTATTTTCTTCTAAATAAACATCTAATCCTTTTTTGAAGCTGTCATCGGTTTAAGCTGTAACAAGCTTTTGTGGGAGGCTATTCCACAGATTTATAGTTCTTAGGGTAAAAGAATGATTGTCACCTCCTGAGACTGAATTTCTTTTTTTCCAGTCGAAGGCAGTGCCCCCTTTAGAGAGGATTTTACCTGAAATAGTGTTTCCCCATATTTTTTGTATTGGTCATTTATATATTTATACAAGTTAATCATGTCCCCCCTCAGTCGTCTTTTCTGAAGACTAAACAGATTTAATTCCCGTAATCTTTCCTCATAACTAAGATCTTTCATTCATTCATATATCTGAAACAGATCTTTTACCAAATGTATACAAACATACATCCTGTATTTGCATACAAGGAGTTATTTGTGATGGTGGGGACAGTATATTGAATTTGGAAGGAATTACAGTGATATGGTAAAGGTGAAGTGCTTTAGTAGGCCAGGTTTAGGTGCACTATGGGAGAACAAGGTTTCAGCGGAGTGAGGCTGCTAAGCCAGGGCAGGGTGAGGAGGAGAATCAGTGGACTGTAGCATCCGGCATATGGTAGACATGTAGACAATGATAGGGGTGCATAAAGGAGAGCTACAGGGAGCACCCAGAATGTGGGGGAAGGGAGGCTGGAACATTGAGTGGAAAGGAAGAGGGCTACAAGAAGCACCCGGCAGGTACACGGGAGGGTAAGTAGAAGTAATAGTAGTCTAGAAGTTTTGTCTTCAGCTTACTACAGAACCTATAGATGACATTCTACCAAGTATTGGATAAAGTTTTCCCAGCCTTTGGATTGTTTAGTAGTGTATCTATCCATTCCATCTTAAACAGGTGTAATGAAGGGCAGTGAGAGAGGTTGTCGGGAAATCTACCAGTGAAAATGGGTAAGTATGGTTAAGTACTGTTAACAGACCATTTTCAGGCTTCTGAAGAGGGCTTTGAACTTAGGTGCATCCCTATATGACATGCCAGTGGCGTGGAGGACATAGAGCAGAGGTACATTTAAGACACTCAACAAAATCATTTAACACACTGCTTGTTTTAAGAATTGGCCTAAACAATTTTGTAAATATGCAAAGTAAAGACATTGTAATTGTAATAATATGTGTAAATTAATGTCTTTGTTTGTATTATATAGTATATATTTCATTATTTACAGTTAATCTTTAACATGAAATTGATGGCTGCTGGAGTTAGAAATGCCTTTTATCTAGTTGGGTGTTTGAAGTCAGGTTCATTTTACATTCCTTCCACAAATCAAAACTCACAGTCCCGTCAGCCTCCCAGCACCATTTGTTTTATATACATGAGTATGTATGTACTCCTACTACAAACTTCCAGCAAGGTGGTCTAGAAGGTCATGGGTGATAGAATGCAGTCAGGTCAACAATATCATTCTACAGCTGCCCAGCACATTCAGCTGCCACTCTCAGAGGAACTCAGGTTCAGTCCTGGCACCGTTTCATGCATTAATATATATTTGGGGAATGGCTTGCATTATTTCAAAAACCAACATACCATTGAAGAAAGGTATCAGCCTAAATACGTCTTGCAACTACAGTAACATAGCAATGGTTTTCCCTTAACTCCATTATTTACCTATTTGGATGATCGAGATCTGCCCTACTTTTGTTAAAGGGACTGTCCAAGAAAAAACAAATAAAAGTGAAATTCACTTTCAATAATATTTATTGGGGCCCAACATATTGTACAGCTCTGCGGCATCCATGGTTGTCTACCATCAGCATAGGTGAGCAACGTTCGCCCTCTACTGTCAGTCACAATTTCTCAAGCATGCCTACCCCTTCCACTTTAAGAGATGGGGGTGTCAGGCCTTGTCACTGGTCATCATCATGCCAATAGGACCAGAATCCTGCAGATCTGTCCCCATACCTTTCTGGGGGCCATGATCCATTATACATCACCTGTCTTGCAACTTTTTGTCATGTGTTTAGATTCATTTTTAAATGATTTATTTTTTTTCAAACAAAATGGATGTCTAACATTCAACTTCTGCTATGTGTTCAATTGTGAATAGGTAATGGTTATATGACGTTTACAAATCATTGCGTTTTTTTGGTTTCTTTAGATTTCATACAGCGTCTTTTTTATACAGCAACTTTTTTGTAACTGGGCTAGCGCCAGGTAGTGTCTGACGAGCGCCAGGTACCGCCAGCTATCGGCGGCTACCAAATCAAGTACGCCCGGCGGCGGTCACAATGACGCATTTATCACGCTAAATGAGGCTAGCGCCGGCGAGAGCGTCAGCTAGCGCGGGATTCATCATGTAGCCGACTGCAACGAACAGCGCCGCTGCTAATCCCATCACAGCGACAGGTATGACCTGGCGCTCCCTGGCGTGGTCCAATGCATTTCAATGGAGCAATCTTTAAATAATCATAATTAATTGCTATTACTGTTTTTTTTTTTAATGTCAAAAATTCTGTGACCACTTCTGCAATGTTAGGATTTCTTTTAAAGTAAAAAAAAAAAAATAAAAATGTGCAGAATTGATATTACAGGTCTGATATTCATGTATTCATATTACAAAATGTTTAGAAAAACTTGTATAATTTTTACATATAAAAAAAAAGGTTGTTTGGGGGTTAAAAACTACTTTACACACATCGCCGCCAGCGCTCTGGGGTTTAAACAAGGAATTCACAGCGCGAGAAATTTTTGAGCGTGATTTGTTAATGAATCTGCAGCAAGCCGTTCGCTCTGGCCATTCGCTGTCAGGCGCACCCATACAACACGGAACCTGTGAAACAGCGACCCCTAACCCCGTATTCAACATTACCGCACACCAACTGAGTCGCTGTCAACAAGCAAACCCCGGCCAAGCACAGCGAATACTACCTGGCGCTATTAATGAATCGGCCTCCCAGTTTGTAACCATGAGAGCAAGGCCCTTATTCCTTTTCTACGAATTGCTGTCTCTTTAGTTGCTATGTTATTTTTTACTCTATTTGTACACTAACCCTCTGGGGTTTTAATAGTGTTTTATTTTTATGGAAAATTTGAAAATAGCTAATCTTTCAAAGGTCGTGTTGGTGGGGGGGGGGGGGGGGTGAGGAAAATAAAAGTGTGGGAAGGAGGGAGAAGGCAAGAGAGAGAAAATAAAAAGAGAAAACAAAACAGCCAGTCAGGGGGGCTAGCAAGGCACAGTAAGGGTAATGTGTGTAGGGTGTGTTTTTACATTTTTGTTAAAAAATCCACTGGCACCCTGGAACAACTGAGATTACATAGGAGGGCATTGTTAGGAGGAGTGCACAAACCTTAGAGGCAGGGAAGGCAACTGCTACTGGGCCCATGGCCGAATGGTGACCAGTGCAAGCTTCCTCCCCTGTCCCTTAGATATACTAGCTTTTAGGTCCCCCAGCTGTAACTTGTCCTGGGAGGGGGCTGTGGGGATGGGGGGGGGCAGCAATTACAGGGCAGAATGCAGCATGGAATCAATTGTCTTTTACTTACCAAGTTGCTGCATTTAGCTCTCCCTCCCAGTGATATGAATGCAACACTTTGATAAGCGACTAGGGGGAAGGAAGGCTGAATGCAGCAACTTGGTCAGTAGAAAAGCATTGCTTCCAAGCCGCACTTTTGGAAGGTCATAACACAATTGCCCCCCATACCCAGTTAAAGGTTACCATGTAGCCTAAATTGGGCAAACTAGTTTAATTCTTGCTTAAACCTAAAGATGTTTCAAACAATATTAGAAGTCTATAGCCTGCCTTCCCTGTGCTGCCATGTGGGATATGTAATTGTATATTACATTACTGATTTGCATCCTATTTTGCATCTGTAGTTCATTATATTGGTAAATGTGTTTTACATATTTAGAATATACACATTCAGACATGGCCACATTATTGGATCAAAAGGATTAGCATTTTATTTCAGTTTTTTTGCTTTTTAAGAAATGCAAAACCCCAAATACTGTATATGCTTTCTGTCGTATTGCCAGACCCACTTTATAAACAAACTTTGCATTTTTCAGTATTTATTCAGGAATTCCTGTCCCAGGGGAGCCTGTGCAACTTCTCAAAAAGACAAAACTTTCGGTACACCAAATATTTTATACCCCATATAATTAGCACTGTAAAGTACAAATGTAAAATATGTTTCTCTTTATTTATATATAAAGTCACGAATAAAGCAAATGGTTTGAGGAAGTTAGGTGTCTTCACATTCTGCTATATTTTGGTACAAATCGACACAGATCAGTTAGACATGCCCTGTCAATAGAACACAAAGGAAACATCGTGGGGCACATTAGTAGATTGGCAGCTGGCTGTTTTTTGTAATCAAAATAGTTAAATTTTGATCATTTTGATAGAATTTGTTATGTTACAGTACACATGTTTTCATTTAAATCTCAAAATTGAAATAATAATTTGTTACCAGTGTATTGTAAGTCAGATAAGGTAAATGAAAAATCAATACCACTTTCAAGTATTTTTGAAATTGAAGTAAATTTTGAAACAATGCAACTTAACTAATGGTTAAGATGACAATGCAATTCATCTAATTAAACTAATTAATTAAGGAGTAAACAATTTAGCATTAGTTACGTGATTTTACATATGTACAAGAGAAATCTTCACAGAGTTTAAACCGGACATTCAGCATCATTTAATGAAAAGCCCAAACCCTTAAAAAAACTATTCCCTAGCATCTAAAATTAATATATTTTACATTTTAGTCACTTTTTCTTCTTTCTTCCACTGGGCTGCAACTCTGTTCAGGACTCCAGCATGCGGGTGCCGCCATCTTGCCTCAGAAGCATCACAAACTGAAAAGAGGACGGGAGGAAACTGTGGGGAGGGGGGTTATAGCTGTGCTATAGGAAAGGACAGAAATCCCAGGATGCAGCCTGAGACTCCATGTGCTGCCATCTTCGATGTTTAAAACTCAGAAAATGCAATAGGTGCAGGTACGTTTTAATGTGAGCAATCTGTATGTACAGGGTGGGGGGGGGGCATACAAGATAAGCTCTCATTTAGAGTGAAAGTTTGGTTTTAATCTAGCAATATTCTAATCCTGCTACAACAGTGGGTCAAGAATAATCAGAAACATGCATTATCATTAGAGGTGAACAAACATTTCGGGCGATTCACAGAATTTCGAGTTCGTCTGAAACTTGGATTCATCATAACCAAACTTTTAACAAACTCGCTCCAAAAAATAAGGAAAATAGGCATACCTTCATCCCTGATGAAGTGCTGTCCTGCACCGATCTTCGCAATAGAGACCCCAGTTGGGCTTCTGACAGCGAGGGGGGCTTTTATAGTGGGAGTTAGCTGTGAAGTCACAATAAATAGCCCCTGTCAAAGGTGGGGCCTGTCAGAGATAGGTGTGGATCCTCACAGCAAGCACTGCTGTTAGAATGCACGCAGGCCTCACTCCCAGGGGGGCCCAGCTTCAAAAGACCATCCTTGTGCATTTCACACTTCTAACCTGAGCTGCAGCCATAAGGTCTATCGCACAGATGACCCCATGCAGAGAGCTCTCCCTCTGCAAACACCATACCTGCAGTGTGCCAACACAAAACTGCCAATAATTGAGCCACTATCTTTCCCATCATCAAGCCAGACACAGTACCGAAACTAGCCTGAAAAGCTGCATCGATGCATACTCAGACCATGAGCATGCCTAGTGGGGAACCTGAGGAAATAGAGATTTTGGGTTCTGGCCCATCTAGGGACTTCATCTTTGGATTCTCCAGATGCCCCATGACAAGTCCCTGTAAACTGCATCCCACTACTCAGAACTGGTATTTGTAATATTTCCACCATTCCACCTCTAATTACCATGAGTTTGCACCCCAAGAGGGACTCCCAATGTGAAGGTTTTGGCCCCATTAATTACTTCTCGGATGACTGTGTAAGAACATTGCTAGATTTAAACTCTTGGCTTTAGTTCCTCTTACAAGTACATACATCATGTAATTAGTTGCTTACTGGTTTAGTTCTTAAGCATTAATTAGATCATTATGTATTGATAGCCTAATCATTAGTTAATTACTGATACATTATATTGTTTAATCATTTAATTAAACTAAATCTGTATATCTATTTAGAGTGCTAGCTGTTTATGTTTTTATCTAACTTGACCTAGCAATACAGCCAGGTAAATAGATTACTTATATGCAAGGAATTGTGTGGGTAGGGAGGCTAGGTTAGGGGCATAACAGATACCAATTCCAGCAGGGGCACAAAAATGGGGTGGGAATTGCGAAAGATCTTCCCCTTCACAGAAGCCGCTAGTCTAGGTTTGGAGTTGTTAAACAACAGAAATGGTAAGTGTAGGGCCAGCAAGGTAAAACAAACAGAAGTTTAAGGGACTGTCCAGGCAAATAAAAAAAAAGAAACAAAGCTCATGTACCTGCCAACCTACATGCGAAATCACTTGTATTCCTGCTGGATTGCCAGTACATATGCAGCTCTATCAGCTTCAAATCTGAGAGTAAGTTCCCAACAGACCCCTGGAAGCATCTGAGTATCCACCACTAATTGCACATATCAGCAGTGAACAGTTGTGGTAAGTCTCTTGAAGTGCTTCCTGCAGCCAATCAACATGAAAGCCTGCTTCCTCATGCAGGCGCTTTCTGCAGCCAATCAACATGCAGCCTATAGGATTCTTAATCTGTGAAATCGAGCCTACGGGATATAGGGATAAAGGGTACAGAAAGTAAAAAGAGGAAGGGATAGGGGGGTGGTAGCGGGGGTACAGCATATGCATTCTCATAATTGAGTACATTGACCGAGTCGCCAGCCCGTCTTCCTCAACAACTCCCAGTCAAGTCAATTGGTGTTAATCACATAATTGGCCGACAAAATCAGACTGCACATAAGCAGACTATGAAGCTTATATGCATTCTCTCAGAGGAACCAGCAGGGCCGATCTTACCTACACATAGGTATTATTTGTGTCAGGCTGCTAACGAAGATTGAATATGCTATTTCTGCTTAGGGAATTGGGAAATACCTGGGTGTAGGAGAAGGAGGTTAATAGAGTTGGGGGGGCGAGTGGAGTGTAGCAACTGATAAGGGAGCTATTGGCAGGGTGGAAGATTTTAGAGAGTGGAGTGGGATGCGTCCCACGATCGCTCATTAGCCCTACAGTCTAGTAATGGTACCTTCAACTTGGTGCTCTGGGGGTAGCCCCGAACAATAGCGAGGTATCCCCTATAAGAATCCTGAGTCTATCTCTGAGATTGTAACAGGGAAGGTAAGTGTGAGACCCGGTAGTCCAACCATCCTGCCCAAGTCCTCACATATCTTTCTTGCTCCTTTATCGCTAGAGGTTAGGTTTAGGAAAATATTTTTTCCATGGATCACCTCTAATTCCTTTGTCCATTCTATTAGTGTCTTGTCTTGGAATAATCGCCCTCATAGCTGCCACAGCTTTTTGAAGCTAGATACGGATACGGACACTTCTGTGTATGACCCAGCCAAACTGTAGATGTCCACTGGGCACCTGTACCATCAAGCTAGTCTTTTATAGTTCCGTTGAACGGTGGTCACTAACGATGTGCAATGGGTGCTTGCATATATTTTGGATATATGTCGGCCTCTGAAAATCCAAGTCCCAGTTCCTTCTCCCATCTACTTATTAATAAATAAATCAAAATAATAAATGCATATTAATAATAAATAAATTATAATTAATACATTTAAGGGGGGTCGAGTGGTTTGCTCTGTGAGTTCATAGAGGGAGGATATCACATGGGTGGAAGGAGTATTTTGGGTGATTAAAGTGGACCAACACCCTCCCATGATTGGCCCGGGAATCTATAAGATTCCCGGACTGATCAGACCTCTGACTGTGGGGCACCCCGATCGGGGGTGCCCCGCTGTGTGAAACCCCCCAGAAACCCCTAAATCCCTACCTTATCCACGATCCAGCGGCGCCCGCCGCCGCCGCCGTTTGTGAATGGCTCGCGTAAGAGTGACGCGCGGGAGGCGGCGGCGGGCGCTCTCTCTTGTCCGTCGCTGCCTCCCGCTTGTCCGTCGACGGGGATTGGCAGCGGCGGTCACGTGGGAGCGAGGAGAGATCAGTTTTTCGGGGTTTCCGGGGGGGGTTCGCACAGCCGAAGTGGACCAAAACCCAGGATAGTCAAAATCCTGGGTGTTGGTCCACTTTTTTTTAGAAGTTTCTTTTTATTTGCAGTTCAACAAACATCAAACACAAATACAAGTCACATATCACATTGAGGTGCCGCAGGCACCCAGTTCAGTAGCATAGTTTCAATAAACATTTAGACACGACAACCATTCACTCAACACACAAACATTCTGGACTCGAATATCTAGTTAACTATTCACCGGGATGGGAGGACCAGTCGGAGAGCCACATCTCCAGGATGCTTCTCTCGTCTCTCTAATGCCACTTTAACTCGCTCAATAACTCAACCTATCATAGGTGAGCAGCCTCGCCCCTTTAAGTAGACCTTTTCCCTCCCTAATCGTCCTCTGAGGCGGTGTCTTGACTTTGCAGCCAGGGACCCCATATCTTCTCAAACTTATCAGGCTCCCCCCCAGCTGTGTATGTCAGTTTGTACATAGTGAGTTTCTGGTTAATTAGAGCCCTCCATGCCTGTACGGATGGTTTGGCCGGATGTTTCCAATTAAGCAGAACACATTTCCTGGCATAAAAGAGCAGCAGTCTAAATAATGATTTCAGCGGCCTCGACAGCGACAGTGATTCGACCACCCCCAGAAGACATAAGGAAATCGAGCCCGTGATCCGAGTGCCCACCACTCCACCAATCAAATCCATCACCTCTCCCCAATATCTCACCAGAACCTCACAGGACCAGGTCACATGTTCCCATGTACCAGTCTCCTTCTCACACCTGGGACATAAATCACTAGCCAGTAATCCCATCTTATGCAGCCGTATCGGCGTGATGTAGGCTTGATGTATCCACTTGGTCTGGATAAATCTGTCTCTGGCTTCTATGACCGATGAGTGTAAGTTATCTAAGATTTCTTCCCAGTCATCCCGGTCTAAGGTTTGGTCCAGGGTCTGCCACCTGCTTTCAACCTTCCCTCTGGGGGATTCCAGCCCAGCAACCAGGCACCTGTACAATGTAGAGACAGGTTTCCCCAAGTCCGTCCCTCTCACTGCACTCTCCACCTGGGACACCGAAAAATTCGGACTGTCCCTGTGGAATTGAGTTTGCAGAGCGTGCCTGAGTTGCAGGTAGCGAAAGAAGTCCCGGTGGGAAATTCGAAAGGTCTCCCTGATTTGGTCAAACGACATAAGCACTCCATCCCTGTACACCTGGCCTAGCGTCTGGAGGCCCCTTCCATCCCAAAACTGCGGATCCTGCATTGAAACCAACACAGGGAGCTTGGGGTTGTTCCAGAGAGGAACAAAGGGGGACCAATGCTGGGCCTCGTCCGGATTCCTGATCAGCTTGGCCACTCGGCCACAACCGGTTGCCTCCCGGACCCCCGAACCCCCCTATACACCAAGAGGGATAGTTTCTCAGGAGAACCCAACACCGCCACTTCCAGACCTACCACCGGGTTGTTTTGCGGCTGACAGAGCCACCAGTGCACAAACAGGGGCTGTGTAGAATAAAAATACATTTGCATGTGCGGGACCACTAGACCCCCCTCCGCCACCTGTGCTTTCATTATTTGTCTGTTAAGCCTAGGTGGAGACTGCCCCCAGATAAAGCCAAACAGAATTGAATCCAACGTCTTAAAGTGGGAGACGGGCAGCAACACTGGCGAGGCCTGATATATATACAGAAATTTTGGAAGGAATATCATTTTGTATATATTGATTCTGCCCATGACTGACAGGGGCAGGTTCGCCCATTGAGCAACCCGCTGCCTTAGCCTTGACACGACAGGGGAAATATTCAGAGATATGAACTCACTTGGTTGCCTACTAATCATGATCCCCAAGTATTTAAATTGTTGGACTATTTTTAATTGAGACCTCGGGGAGATGTCGGGGGAAACAAGCTCATCCACTAACATTTGACTGGATTTATCCCAGTTAATCCTCAGTCCTGAGAACCTCGCAAACACTCCAATAGTGTCCAGAGCTGCGTCCAGACACTTGTGGCCATCCGCTAGGTACAGCAGTGTGTCGTCTGCATATAGGGATATCTTTTCCTTTCCTCTACTGCTCCCAACTTCCATCCAGAGATACTTGGGGAATTCCTGACAATGATCGCCAAGGGTTCGATAGCTAAGGCAAAGAGCAGCGGCGATAGTGGGCACCCCTGTCTTGTCCCCCTATGCAAGGCGAATGAATTAGAGTAACACCCATTAACCCATATCCGGGCAGTTGGCCATTCATATAATAATATGATATATGTAATAAAACTAGCAGGGAGCCCAAATCTTTCTAAAACTGCCCAGAGATATTCCCATTCTACCGAGTCGAAGGCTTTTTCATTATCTAATGATATAACCACCCGTTTCCCATGGTTATCATGTATAATTTGGAGATTGGACATCAGTCTGCGGAGATTCACACACGTGGTACACCCTGGCATAAACCCTGACTGATCTGGCCCGATGAAATGTAGAATAACTTTGTTTAGCCTAGTGGCCAGTATCTTGGCTAATATTTTTGCATCTTGGTTCAACAGGGATATGGGACGGTAAGACGCACAGGAGTCAGGGGGTCTCCCTTCCTTATAAATGAGGACCACATGTGCCTCATGGAAAGAGGCTGGAAGGCACTCACTTTCAAGCGCTTGTTTCAGCACTTCCCACAACTTTGGAGTCACTTGTTCAAGGTCCTGTTTATACCACTCGGCCGGCATCCCATCTGGTCCTGGCGCCTTCTTGCTAGAGAGCATCCTAATTGCGCCAGAGACCTCATCCATGGTGATAGGGGAGTTCAAAGCCTCCCGATCCTCCTAAGTCAGCCTCGGAAAGACAATCTGGTCCAGATAGTTACCCAGATCAGTCGTCCCATAGCTCACCCTCGAGGAATATAAGGCCGAGTAGTACTCCAGAAACCTCTGGGCTATCTCCTCCCCCCCTGTCACTCTCGTCCCATTATCTAGGATTTCAGCAATGTGGTTGGGTTGGCTTTCAGCTCTCGCTAGGTAGGCCAGGGTCTTACCGTTCTTATCCCCTTTATCAAAAATTGTTGCCTGCTTATATAGCAGTAATTTCCTAGCCGAGTCGGTCAGAAGCAGATTATATTCCCTCTATAATGCCAACAGTGTTGAATGGTCTCTGCTATCCAAGGTTGTACTAAACTTCTCCTCCGCCCGTGCCAGTTTACTCTCAAGATCTGCCACTTCCCTCCCCTTCTTCCTCCTAGCTGCAGCGATAGCGCTAATGGCCGCCCCTCTGGTAACAGCTTTGAAGGCATCCCATCTAACTTCCACCGACGTCTCCACCGTATTACAGCCCCAGAACGCCTCGGTAGAGGATTTCAGACTACTCTTAATGTCAGGGGCTTCCAACCATAGAGGGTTCAGGTTCCATCCCACGGTGTTGGTCCACTTTAAGGATTTGAGCTCTGATGGTGTGTTGCCTCCACTATGTTATTGGCGGCAACAAATGCGTGAGGCTGTCTGTGAAATAACCAAGAAACATGTTTACCTCTCACCCTCCCCCTTAGGCCTTCCAGCGTATGTACTTTCCCTTCCTTTAATACTTGTCCTGCTGTGATATTGAAAGAGGACTCCCAGATGAGGAAGTTCCTGGAGAGCAGCCCAGGCTCAAAGCCGGATTATCAAATATCGGCGTTAGAGGGCCAGGTCTATGCACCTACTTACATTTGTCCTGAAGGGGGTCCCAAGTGCTGCATAAGAAAGGGTGTGGATTCCCTTTGTGATCTGGACAAAGGGCTAAGCATGCAATAGTGGTGGAAATGAATGGCAAAGGATTTTTTTTAAAAAAAATTACTATACAAGGAGGTTAAGAGATGAAGTAAGAATCCTCCTGCTTTAAAGGCCACCTACTAAGTCAGCCATTTTAAGGTGCCACTTGAAATTATTCCAGCTTAGGAAGTAGAAGAAACCATATCTATGCTAAATATACGTATATACATCTTTCTGGCACTACTTCATCTATAAGACGTTTAAAGTAGTAAAGTGGTAACAGGTTCCCTGGACACATAAGTTTTTATGTATCTAGCACCACTTTTTTGCTGGGCCCCATAGCTAGAGCAAGTTTCAAGGCAGATGCTTTAGAGACATGCTTTAAAGCCGTCACACAATTTCCAAGCTCCATTTTAAAGCATTGGTTTAGTCACAACAACATGTGTAGCTCTCTACCCTGTTATTTTAAAAGCATTGTCCATCCATATAAAAAACAAAAGGGAATTTGCCTCCCACAGCTCAGCAACTCACCTGATCGTTGGATCACATCCAACGCTGCACAGGACCTGAACAGCAGTCAGCAGCACTTCCGTGACCAGCTTGTGCCTCCTGCCATCAGTCACAGCAGTGCTACCACATCATTTTCATTCTATAATGGAGGGGGGGTGTCTGGAGATCGGAAGACTAGATTTCCACTTTAAAACAGTTTTTTATGTTAAAAAGCAATACATGCAGACTGCAATAAAGATACAGCTGTGATACAAGTGGCAACCAGGAAAGGACGCAGAAATGCAAAGCATAGCTCCTCTATGTTAGGGTGAGCGCTGCACCCCCGTCTCACAGCAAGTCACTTACCTCCATGGCTGCATGCAGCTGTCATCCATCTTGGAGCACTTCCCTCATGGCTGCATCCAGCTGCCGCCCTTCCCCCCATGCTTCCTCCTCACATGCTCAGGTGCGCGCATGTCTCCGTCCACTAGAGGGCGAGCGCACTGGATTCCTGAGATTTAAAGGGCCTGTACAGCACTGATTGGTGCCTGCTCATCCAATCCTGCATCCACTTCCCCTATTTAAAGAGGCACTTCCTTTCCTTCAGTGCCAGATCTTGGTCTCTACATGCCTGCTGAAAGTCAGACATTCTTGGATTGCTCACCCGTGTACCGACCTCTGCCTGTCCCCGAATCTGAACCTTTGCTGCCAGCCCCGATCTCTGCCTGTACTTACTACGCCTTTTGCCTGCCACTTGTGTACCTCGCTGAACCTCGGCTGACTGTGGGACTGGGCCGCTGTTTGGGGGTAGCGACCTGGGGGTCAATCGCCGCACAAGACCAACCTGCCTTGCGGTGGGCTCTGGTGAATACCGGTGGCCCCTTAGACTCCGCTCCCCTGACACGGTACCCGCCATCGGTTCCACAGTTAAAGCGGATCCACACCCGAGTCCGCTCCACCCGGTCCGTGACAGTAAGATCTGGCCATGGATCCCGCTGAGGTGCCACTGCCTAACGCCTCAGAATTGCTCACTGTAGTGGCTATGCAGACTCGCCAAATCAACCAGCTCACCGCCATGGTTCAGCAATTACTAACAATCCTGCAGCAGCAATTGCCACCTTCCACTCCGGTGTCGCCGCCACCTGTAGCACCTCCAGCTAGAGTTTGTCTCTCCTTGCCGTCTAAATTTGATCGGGATGCCAAGTCATGCCGAGGTTTCCTTGCCCAGTGTTCTCTGCATCTGGAGATGTTGGCGGACCAGTTTCCCACTGAACGAGCCAAAGTGGCCTTTATTATTAGTCTGCTTACAGGAAAGGCCCTGGCCTGGGCCACTCCATTATGGGATCGCAATGAACCAGTGACTTCCAACTTACATGCCTTCGTTTCTGAGTTTCGCCATGTCGTTGAGGAACCAGCCCAGGCCTCATCGGCAGAAGCAGCCCTGCTTATCTTGGTCCAGGGCGACCGGTTTGTTGGCGAATATGCCGTACAGTTCCTCACCCTGGCGTCAGAATTATCCTGGAATAATGAGGCCTTGTGTGCCTCCTTTAAGAAAGGACTTTCTAGCCATATTAAAGATGCCCTAGCGGCACGTGATTTGCCTTCGTCTTTGACTAATCTTATTCGCTTGACCACACGCATCGATGTGCGTTTTTCTGAAAGGCGAGAGGAACTCCGCCTGGGAAAGAACTTCGAGTGCCCTAGGAGGGCTTCACGTCTGGCTCCTGTTTTCCAACATCCACCTTTGCCCGCACATGCGCCTTCCACTGAGGAGGCTATGCAGGCGGACCGATCTCGCCTAACTCCGTTGGAGAGAACTCGTCGAAGAAACGAGAACCTTTGTTTGTACTGTGCCAGCTCCGAGCACTTCTTGAAAGACTGTCCTGTTCGCCCGCCACAGGCGCACCTAGTAAGGGTGGGAGAGGCATCCTTGGTTGGGTGTGCTACCTCTTCACGCCTTACGGTTCCAGTGCAACTCTCCATTTCTGCTAACGTCTCTGTGAATTTGTCGGCTTTTCTGGAATCGGGCTCCGCGGAAAACTTCATCAGGGCCTCTTTGATTGACAAGTATAATATCTCTGTGAATCGCCTCGCAAGGCCTCTAGTTATTGCTTCAGTCAATGAAGATAGACTTGATTGCATTGTGCGATATCGCACAGTACCGCTCCTTTTGAAGGTTGGACCCGACCATCAGGAGAGTATTGAGTTCTTCGTCCTCCCCAGTACCACTTCTCCAATTCTTCTCGGCCTACCTTGGCTTCAACGTCATGACCCCACGCTTGACTGGAATACTGGCGATATTAAGTCATGGGGCCCAGCCTGCCCCAAGAGGTGTTTTGGACCCATTCCTGCCAAGCCTGCTCCTGTCACTGCTCCCTCCGCCCTGGTACAGGCACCAGCCGGAGAGCCCTTTGTATCTCCTCGCCAATACAGCAAAGTCTTGAAATTAGAACCTGAAGAGAACATTCCGGTTCATAGTCTCATCCCTGACTTTCTGGGTCCCAAGAAGAGGGGGAGACCCAAGGGGGGGGGTACTGTTAGGGTGAGCGCTGCGCGCCCGTCTCACAGCAAGTCACTTACCTCCATGGCTGCATGCAGCCGTCATCCATCTTGGAGCACTTCCCTCATGGCTGCATCCAGCTGCCGCCCTTCCCCCCCATGCTTCCTCCTCACATGCTCAGGTGCGCGCACGTCTCCGTCCACTAGAGGGCGAGCGCACTGGATTCCTGAGATTTAAAGGGCCTGTACAGCACTGATTGGTGCCTGCTCATCCAATCCTGCATCCACTTCCCCTATTTAAAGAGGCACTTCCTTTCCTTCAGTGCCAGATCTTGGTCTCTCCATGCCTGCCGAAAGTCAGACATTCTTGGATTGCTCACCCGTGTACCGACCTCTGCCTGTCCCCGAATCTGAACCTTTGCTGCCAGCCCCGATCTCTGCCTGTACTTACTACGCCTTTTGCCTGCCACTTGTGTACCTCGCTGAACCTCGGCTGACTGTGGGACTGGGCTGCTGTTTGGGGGTAGCGACCTGGGGGTCAATCGCCGCACAAGACCAACCTGCCTTGCGGTGGGCTCTGGTGAATACCGGTGGCCCATTAGACTCCGCTCCCCTGACACGGTACCCGCCATCGGTTCCACAGTTAAAGCGGATCCACACCCGAGTCCGCTCCACCCGGTCCGTGACAATCTAGACTGAGTATAAGGCAGGTTCAGCATCAGATCTGCTCATTTACTAATAAGCAACCACATGCCCTTTTTATAAATATATTTAGGTGTGAGTATGTCTTGTTTCCTTATAGGCAAAATAGGACTCCCCTAAGTTCTCTTTGGTCTATGCTTTAGCTATAAATAGGAGGATTTGGGCTAATGAATCAGGAACTAGTAAATTAATTAAGTGAATTCTTCACTTAAAATTGTCAACAGTGTTGCAAGAAACGTGTTAAAGAAAAAAGACGTGAATGAACTGCCAAAGATTTGAGAAGAATCAAACACGAAGCTACCAGGAACCCATTATCCTCCAGTGCTGTCATATCTCAGAAATTCAACCTCCCTGGTGCCTGGTGTGGTGGTGGTCTCATTGAATTAAGAGGTGATCGGTGCTCAGAAACATGTTCAAGGTAAGAAAGCCTAAATCCCGACCACCACTGAACAACACACATAGGTGAAACGTTAAGTTCTGGCCATGAAATATCTGAAGCCTTTTTTCAAAGCTTTTATGGATGGTGAGTTTAGAGTAATTCTTGATGAATTACTTACATCAGCCATTACAATGGTAACAAAGCTCCACTTTGACACCAGTAAGATTAAGGTGGGATAGTGCTATGGGCTAGTTGGACCATTTTGTGTTAAAGACTCAAAATCAACTCCCAAACTAATTATTAGAGGACATTCTTTTTGCAGCGCCACAGGAATCTCATCTCACTCTAATCTCATTAGTCCATAAAAACTTATGTGTCTTGTTCAGTGGAAGTCAGGTTTCAAGCATTCTTATCTTGGCCATGTCTCTGAGCTCTGAACACTCAGAGACACTCCAGGGAGGTTGCAATTCTTGAATATGACAGCACTGAAAGGATAATAGGTTCCTAGTTGCTTTGCGTTTGATTTTCTAAAATACTTGAAAGTTCATTTGCATCTATTTTTGCAAACCTTTTGACTGTTTGCCACTAAACGTTTATTGGCTCTGTGATCATCAAAATCTGAGCAATTTCAAGAGTGCTGAGATACTTTTAACAACTTTTGAGTCTGGTAAATCCCTTTTTGTCCCAACACTAGCTGACATTGGTCTTGATCTCTTTAGCCCTTATTATACAAATACACATCACCCGATATGCTTGAATCCAATTAGCATTTAAATGTATACAGCTTGAAGCTGGAAAATATGAAACAAATGGTGATGTTGAAAATGCTCCCCTGCCCAATAATTGTACACACAGTGTATGTATTCTCTGTTTTAGTCTGGCTGCAGCTTTCCACAATATTCTGAGCAATGACTGGCAAATGGACTAATAGCCGCACTCATGTAAAGTAAATAACAGTCACACATCAGTCAGAGAAGATTTACAGTTGAACTGAGTCCTGTCTCATCTAAACAGAGAAATATATTGGAGACTGTAGCAGGATGCGGCACAAGGTACATCTGGAAGGGTTCACATGTAAGGCTTGGGGCTGTCAGCACAGGTCACTCCGGAGTACAGTACACTGCCAGTTTGTGCAGCAGCTGTGCAAACTGTTTTCAGGGTTTATATAAAGGATCCTGGGGGACAGTGCCTGCTTTGTGCATTCCACAGCTCAGCTAATCCTGCAGACTCAGTGGGCCTCTATGTGTACAGTATGGCCGACATTTCCTGCATCTCAGTGCAGTGCTAAGAAATAAAGATGCTGGAAGAAAGAGACCCTACAGTCCTTGCTGGGATCAAGTAGTTGACACTCAGAACTTTCTAGTGCATGGTGGGAGATACAGGTTGGATTTTGGCAATGTCATACATCTTAACAATCTGCCTTTTTTTTTACCCAGTTATACATACTTAGAGTGGACCAAGGATTTTGGCTATCCTTCCCCCGAGGGAACCCGATCACCTAGATCGGCAAAAGAAACTCACCCGAAGAGACTCTTCCCGGTCCTACGGCGCATGCGTAGCTGCTCGTCCAATCAGCGTGCTCGGAGCTGCTGACGTCAGGCCATCTAAGACGATTCACAAATGGCTGGCGCGGGCATGCACCCTGCTAGAGGGATAGCGGGGATGTGGCCACGGCGTGCATTGGAGCAGGAACGATTTAGGATGCCCTGAGGGAAGGGAATAGATCGAGCAGGGTTTTACTGTAGGTAAAACTTTTACACATACAGTGGGAGAGGGTAAGCTCTGAAATTTTATTATAGGTATTTAGACTCATTTCTCTTTGATTACAAACCCCAAAACTATTAGGGGTAGGTCCAATGGTGTACATACTATAGAGGCAAGGAAAGCAGGTGCTACCAGGCACATGGACAACAGGGGTGTGACAAAGCATGCAATACTGGTAGAAGCATCCTCCCTTGCCTCCACTGTATGTACAGCAACACTGGTTGACAGTGTACCTGCAGCACTGACAGAAGCTCAAGTTGGCTGCTCTGCTTATCCAAATCCCCTACTAGAGCCGCCTGCCAACTATGCTCCTCATGCCGGCACACCTATGTTCTGTCTTTTCTGTCTCCTCCACCACGATTCAACTCCCAGAGCCACACCACTACACACTAACTTAACTGGCCCCCGTTACACTTGAACTGTTTGTTTTACAGGAGGGAGCTGCTGCCACCTACCTTCTAGGTGAGGAGTCTCAGCTGCTTCAAGTGCACCCCTGAGGAGCTGCACTACTGCCTGCAGGAGCAGCAGAGGATGGACTCTGGACTGGCAGTTGCTAGGTCCTGCTAGGGAGAGTGCACACAATACAACAGATGTCCCAACATTTAATGGGTGTCCATCCATGCATGGGAATCCCAGTTGCTGATGCTCCCTCCACACATACACTCCTTGGTAAGTCCCAAAACCTTTACTTGCTCCTCACCCCTCCTTTCAAAAAGCGGTCTCACAATTGACCAGTGGTCATGTGGTCTGGTCTGTTATTGGCTGTTGATACTGAGACCCTGACCAAGACCATGTGGACGCATTTGGGGAGCAATGAGAAGGGAGGGTCCTGGGGCTTACCAGGGGTCTATGTGGGCAGAGGGATCATTAGCAATCAAGGTGATCCCCATGCACGGACCAAATAGGTGTTGGTCCACTTTAAAGAACATTTTGGCAGTCCCTACTCTAATGCGTTTTTTTACTTGCCTGTATAAATGCAGCCCAAGTCGGTCCCACACCTCCCAGACAGGGGCCACCAGCAACAGAGTGCCTCTACAGCACAGAGCATCCATCAAAGAGAAGACAAATCTTGTGGACTTTTGGCTGTGTTTCTTTGCTGTGACCCCGGCTGGAAGTTCAGAAGCAGGGCTGTAGATATTTAGAGTACAGAATGTGGTGGTGGCCCAGGGCAGATCATAGAACCTGAGGGAGGGGAGGGAAAAAGGTTAGGAGACCTTCTTGGAAATGCTTGTGAGACCCTGTGTGTCACCACCTACCCAGTTACAGCATGACAGGGGGGTCCACCATGACTTTTGATATGGGGCACTTTGAAGCCTGTGCATGACCCTGGGTAGGTCAGTATCAAATTCTTGTGACCAGAAACAAAAATTACTGTTAAAATAAAAAAAAAAAAAAATTACTTCTGTGAATGGCACCTGAAGGCTGCAGGCCCACAAAGCCCACAAGGGACCTGGGCTCTCCTGCACCCCTCTGTTGTAATGTAATCGATAGACACCCATTCCTGCCCAGTACCTCGTAGTTATGTATCAAGGGTTAAACCCTTAAAGATGAAATGAAATGTAAAAAAAAAGTTGTGAGGCCCCCCCCCCATCCAGCAAAACCAGCAATGCACCAGCTTATAGGGGTTAGTAGGAATGTGGCTTTTATGCACATTATGATTTTCTTGAAAAAAAGTTACAATTTTGTTTTATTTTTTTATTGTTTTACACATATTTTATACAAAAATATGTATAAAAAAGCACTGAAAACATTTCATACAAGACATTTCTTTTTAAAGTGAACCAAAACCCACCCTGTAGTCTATGAGACTCCAGGATAGGCATACTCGCTCCCCCTGTGGCTCCCCAATCGGGGGTGTCCTGCTGTGTGAAACCCCCCTGGTCGTCCAAAGGTTAAAAAATAAATATCAGTAGCTGACCTTTCATTGACTGGCTCGAGCATTGTTCTTCTGTCTGTCTCCTTAGTTAGGAAAATCACTTCCTCATTCAAATTTCAGTCCCCACCCTGCTGACCTGGTCCATCAACCAACCTTCAGTGGTCCAAAACGGAAACACCCCCCACTCCCTGCCCTGACGTCCTGATTGGCTGCCTCTCTCTGCAGTTCTGAAACACCGCCTTCGTTTCTCCTCTCACACTTTTCACATCACTGTTGCAACACCCACTGTTTCTTTTCTTTTTTTCTATGAATCTCCAATGCTCTAATACTTTTACAAATAACTTAGGAACTACAGGGTCTTTTTGAAAACGGATTGTAGTTTAGGACAGTGCAATGTGTAGCCCGAGACAACAGAACAACAATTGTGCTTGCCTTTAATTAACTTTAAAAATTGTCTGGCAACAAAGGGTGACAAAATCTCTAGGTAGGATGGCATGGAAATGGTTAAACAGGGCAACCATGTGCCTGCTGCATACCTGAGCACTCAGGTGGGAGGTGGGGGGATATAAAAAGTTTTTGGGCTGCTTTGAGATTTGAAATTCATACTTTTACAGTAGATTGACCTGAACTGGAAAAATAATGTGGCTGCCAGCGCAGAATACTCTATTACCTTGACAGGCATCAGAAGGGACTTGCTTAGTTTACTGATTTCTCATGTTCAGAGTCCTCAAAGATATTGTAAAACTCAAATCACCGGTCCTAATTTACTGCAGCACAACCATTCAGTTTCCTAAAACAATGTCGCCTTTCATGTTATCAGAGGCGAGCCAGGAAACATTCGAGAGATTGCCCTTCTCAATGGCCTTTTAGGAATAGAGATTGTAATTTTCAATGCACAGGGAAGGAGACTGACACATCCCATAATCTAATTAGGCTGCCTCTTAACATTCAGCATTGCAGAATTTGCTCATGACCTAGACAGGTTATGTTTACATTTTTTAAGGAATTTAGAGTTGCTAAAAGTTGTGACAATGTGTTGAGAGATTTTTCCCAGAGATTTTTCCATAGTGTATAGAATAGCCAGGAGGACAATTAAACCTTGGTTATTCACCCCTTGTAATTGTGTTTTGCAAGGCGATAACTTGCCCTGCAAATATCCTGCTATCATTTGTGATGCATCAGCTATTTCCATCAAAGGGAAATTGTCTCATTTGTAAGCAATATTGGTGGAGGAATCTGTAACAAACCTGTCCAAACAGGCAGGTGGTGGCTGAATCTGGAAGCCCATGGCTATGAAATGACAGGGGATTTCAAAACAAGATGATGGTTGGGACCTCTAACCATACAGAATATTTCTTTCCTATGACTGATTGATAATATCAATGCCATTTTTTACCTAATTTGTAAAAAGGGTTGTTCAGAGGTCATGTCATATCTGTAGATACTAGGGAAATTGTGAGAATCGCAAGATGGCCACAGTTGGTCTTCCCAGGTGAGGAAGCCACTTGCCAATAATTTCTGCAAGACAGGGGTCAAGAATCCCTGAAATGTTTTTTTTCCTCTCCAGGTTGACGGTCATAGCCAGGATGGTGTGTTTTTGAATTTAGGTTTACATTTTGGCAGAGAGCTTGCACTTTACCATGCTCTATTATTAAAGTGATAACTATACCCAGAAAGGAAGTTTATGTTGGCACCTTCTATCCCCAGCCCAGCACCCCCTGATGCTGTCCAGTGATTATATTATCAGCCTAATCAGTTTTAATATTGGCATTACATATCAAAGCACTACAAACTAAACTGCCATATACACCACATGTGGCTGTTTAGCTTGTAACTGAATGTATCGTTGTTGGAGAGCACCAGGGAGCACTGCTACATGATCAGGGAGGCATACAGATGTCATTAGAACAGCAGACTGCATCTAGTTTGTGTTTTTATGAATATTGACCAAAGGCTTTCATAAAAAGACATGGGCTGTTTTGGGGCACTGGGATGGGTATAGAAGGTGATGACATAATAAACTTCCTCTCATTTTCTCCCAGAAATGGCCATAGTCTCTTTAATATGCGTCAGGATTCCCCTTGGTGCATCAGGTGCTACAGTAAAAGAAAAGGCCAGTTCGCATACATTTTACAATAGGTTAAGTTCTCAGTCTTCTGTTGCATTTCTAGCTAGTGTAAGATCTGGGCCTAATATTACATTTGCAAAAAAAAAAAAAATTACTTACTAAAGCTAAGGGGGGGGGGGGGGTTGTAGTCCACACCTATAGGCATCTATGAGCTATAGAAGCAATGTACAGTGCCTATATACTATAATGTGCAGAACTTAGCTAAACTCGATTCTCGCTGACTACAAACTGGCTGCTTTATTAAGTCAGGTAAGGACTTGAAAACATGCCTGTTCATTATTGTGTATTTACTGTGTAATGTACATGCGGGATATGTCAATCAATGTTTTCTTAATAGATGGCAAAAGTATGCAGCTTATACAGGTGGTGGTTTGTTATGTCCAAGGAAAATGGCTGGAGTTTAGTTTTGTGGAAAAACTTCAAATCCTAGAAATGTTTCCTCACTTCCTGACATCCAGTTATACAAGTTGACAGTGGTAAACTGGAGCCAAAAGTCATCCCAGGATTTTACTGATCCTGAACAGCTCACGACATTCTTGTTTGTTGAGCACCCCCTCAATGTGCTTATTGGACAATTAATGACTGGACTCTAGTATCCCAGCTTTAAATTGTAAGCAACTCCAGGGCCAGCTGTGATATTGGGGGGCTCACACCCCTCATATAATCACCTTGAGACTTGATCCCCCTCTCAACATCTCCAGCACCCCTATATTTGATGCGTATGCCCCCTGTCAGCATATCTTAAAGGGTAAGTTCACTTGTGATGGGATTTTGGCAAATTGATATTTTTTGTGGCAAAACAAAGTTTAGGGTGCTGACCTGATCTAGTGTTTTTTTATTTTTTTGTTCTATGTTAGCAAATGTGTGTTTTATGAAAGCATTTTTCACTATTTACAATCTGTTGCTATTTGTAACATACAATAAGAAGCGAGGCTTGAGTCCTGTACACGCAGAACACTGCTGCTATGGCCACTGCTGAGGTGAGGGAGCTCACACATGCCCAGCAGCAGTGTTTCATACCTATCAACTATTTAGGGTGGGACATTTGTTAAATTAGGCCACGTCCCCTCATTGAGGTATAGATAGGAGATAGGGTGTAACAGTTACAACACTATAAACACTTTAAATAGGCAAATGAATCATTTGTTGCTGTAGATCTGCATGTTACACCTCAAAGAGGGACAAATGAGAACAATGAGGGACAGGGGGACATGGACTCAAAAGAGGGACAGTCTCTTCAAATCAGGAACACTTGGGAGGTATGGTGTTTTGTGCAACTATCTGCAATCTGCTGCTATTGGCAACGTACACCACGCCTGCACTTGGTATACATAGCAACAGATGAAAACATCGTCATGCCACACAAAAATATATACTTTCAAAAATTCAGGCGAAATTGTACTTACCTTTTAATTGCTGGCGACAGGTATGGCAAGCAGATGGGAACAGCCAGTGGGAGGTGCTCAGCAATCACTCCATTAAGCAATAATTATCAGTTATAACTGATTGGACGAGAGCCCACATATGCACCTTGGAAACGTGGTACTCTAAGCAACCTTGAAATCCCTGGGATTTAACACACAAAGCAGATCCTGGGTAAGTGATATTACTATAAGTAAAGGATAGCGCTGAACTTTTAGTATTGTATGGGCAGCTAATGTGGCAGGGGTGACTATTGCCCTCCCCACAGCTGTGATGCTGAGGATATAGCATTGGGAGCAAACCATGGGCTTAGAGGTACAGTCAGCGCTATATTTAGTGTTCATGGTGCCCTAGGCACTTTAAGTGGCACCCCAGCAGAAATATGCAGTGTATGTGCCCCCATAAGGACTTTTTTCTTTTACTAAAGCAATGATGTTCAATCCTGCGCAGGTGGACACCATAGGCACAGGCCTAAAGTTGCCTAATGGGAAATATGACCCTTTGGTACAGTGGCACTAGGGCCCTTATTTAACAAGGGATAGCGACAGGTATCGCCTGGTGAGCGACCGGTAATGACGGGCACCGCCACGAGAACGCCGGCTCCCCTCCGCAATCACATATTTATCAAGCCGATCCTGCTTAGCGACTGAGATAGCGCCAGATAGCCACTCATTCATCATTATTCCAGCCTCAGCCCACAGCGACAGCGTCCGACCTTGAACAGCGACAGGTATGACCTCTCGCTACCTGGCGCTCTCCAATGCATTTCAATGGAACAATCTTTAAATATTCATAATTAATTCATATTAATGTTTTTTTTTTTTTTTTTTTAATGTGAAAAATTCTGTGACCACTTCTGCCATTTTTTTTTTATGGTAAAAAAAAAAAAAAAAAAAAACTTTGTGCAGAATTGATATTACAGGTCTGATATTAATGTATTAATATTACAAAATGTTATTAAAAACTTGTTTTTTTTGGTTTCCAAAAATATGGTTGTTTGGGGGTTAAAAAAACTACTTTTAACCCATCGCCGCCAGCGCTCTGGGGTTTAAACATGCATTTCACAGCGCGAGAATTTTTTGAGCGTGATTTGTTAATGAATATGGTGGGAGCCGGTCGCTATGGCCAGTCGTTATCATGCGCTCCCATACAGCGCGGAACCTGTCAAATAGCGACTCCTCACCCAATATTCAACATTACTGCACACCGACTGAGTCGCTGTCAGCAACCGAACAACGGCCAAGCACAGCGACTACTAGCGGGCGCTCTGAAAATACTGCTACAGTCGCTCATCTGTCGCTACCTGCCGCTATTAATGAATCGGCCTCCCCGTATTGGAGGGCAGATCTAAGGAGGTAGTTATTGGATGGGGGCATTAGAAACAGCAACTCAGCCACCTTCAAGGCTCACCAGTAATTCTTCTACGTCTCCCTATGGCCAATCCTTCTATGGTGGTGGATAAAACTGGAAACCAAGTTTGCAAGAGAGTCATGGATATCACAGGTCCAAACACTAAACACAAGCATTACCAGCCCTATTGGGACCATCCCTTTACTATTTAGCAAAGTTATCCAGCTGAAAAGACTATAACTGACTTTCAAAAGCATGCAGTGGTGTAACTAACTGTGATGGGGCCCTGGTGCAAACATTAAATGGGGCCCTTTCACCATTTTTTTCTGAGGGACACATTTTGGGTGCTTAAAGTATGGCGCTAGGTTAATTTCCGATAGCAACAACATTGTATCATGTGTGACCAATGCTGTTGTTAACAAAATTAATCCAACAAGAAGAATGTTAAAATATTAAAAATATTAAAATATTGAATTTTTACTTCTGTGCTCCAAAAATATTTTAATTTTATTTCATTTTAATTTGTGCAACAATAGCGGTAATACAAGTGCATTGCAAAAAAATTAGAATGTCATTAAAAATTTGTATATTTTGAGTAATTCAGTTGGAAAACTGAAACTCATATATTATATTGAGGCAATACAAACACAGTGAATGTTTTTTTCAAGTGTTTTTTATGTTAATGTTGATGATTAGGGCTTACAGCCAAGGTAAACCCCATATTCATTAGCTCAGAAAATTAGAATATTATATAAGCCCAGCTGTAAAAAAGTTATTTAACACAGAAATGTTGGCCAAATGATAAGTAAGTACAGTAAATTCTCTCAATACTTAGTTGGGGCTCCTTTTGCATGAATGGCTGCATCAATGTGGCATGCCATATAGGCAATCAGCCTGTGGCACTGCAGAGGTGTTATGGAAGCCCAGGGTGCTTATTGGTTCTGGTGTCTCTCATCTTTCTCTTAACAATACCCCATAGATTCTCTATAGGGTTAAAGTCAGGTGAGTTTGCTGGCCAATCAAGCCGTTGATACTGTGGTTATTAAACCAGGTCTTGGTACTTTTGGCAGTGTGGACAGCTGCCAGTTGGAAATTGAAAATGAATACAAAAGACTGGCAGAATGTTTGTTGTTACAGATGATAGACATGACGAGAGACACTCTCCCTGTACAGTGCAATCGAGGCCCTCCATGCCACAGAGGGTAGAAAAAGACTGGGAGAGAAACAAGCAAACATGTTGATTGGCTCTGAGGATGATGAAATGTGTGTTAGCCAAAAGAAGCGTATCCTGGAAGCCAAGGACCTTGGAGTGGATGTTCTGTGAGACCTCACTGGACTGATATTTTTAACATGTTATCCTTTCTGGGTCTAAATAAAGGAAGCTTGTTCTCCAATTCATCCGGTGTACATTGTGCATCTGTGGCAGCATCACAGGGAGAATACAAAGGTAAAAAAAGAAATGGACGAGTACTGAACGATATTGGAACTAGCAGCAGGCAACAGCACCAAGAGGAGGAAGCCATCAGAGGCATTTAAACTACAGGCGTTCCTGGATTTGGAGCTGCCCAGGTGCCAAATGACCTGGGCTGCGGTGGTGAGTCCAATCCTGCTTTTTATTCTTTCTTCTTATAATGATATTGCGTTATAAGTAAGGTTCTGTAATTGAGAGGAAAGCGGGTGATGCTCATAGCAGGACTCAAGACTTCCCAAAAATAAAAGTGCGGCCTGAGAGAGTGGATGCAGCCAAAGCAGTAATAAAATACTGTATGAATATCCCACCCTTATACATTTGGTGTTAGCGCTGTTTACACTTCTTTGTGGGACATTTGGCTATTATTTTAGCTAGCGACTGATAGCGCTGTTGTAGTCCACAGCGCAGAGCCAGAAAAGACAAAACTGGCACTATGGCCACCAGAAAGATGATAAATGGTGCACATCATAAATAAGGCCCCTAATGTAGAGCCCAGAGCATAACATAAAGCAAGTTTGTCTTTAGAGAAGATCATCCAATCATAGCAAGAGGATTACATCTCCCCAGCTACTTACTACACAAGAATAAGCAGCTATTACCGTGACGGTACAGCGGGATTTGTTCAGACAAAGTTCTATCTGCAAGAAAACTTTTTTCCTTCATAGTCTGCCTGGCACAGACTGTTCATGTGTTGACAAGCACATCAGTGCGGAAACAGAGTCATCAACATGATTTTAATGTGCCTTGCTCTCATACCCAGCATTCCATGTTCAATTAAATCATTATCTACTTAATTAAAGCACAGAAGCAAAACCTTCAGAGGAATGAAATAAAGTCCTGTCTGATTCATGTTGTGTAATAACACCTCCAGCTTCATCCAACAAAGCACTTACACAGACCATAAAATGTTTTGAGCTTGTCTGTAGCATAATGTATTCCAGGGTAATTTTTTTTTTCTGGCAGACTCAATTACTACCGGTATAAAAATGCAAAACAAAAGGTATATAGTCCACGCAACTTCAGCTTCCTTGTGTGCAGGTGACTGTATTCCCAGAAATCCATGACTTGAGGCAGTTAGTGTATAAATGTTGTCCAGCACACAGGTAGTCCCATACAAACAATGCAAGCATGTTATGCAGCCCCAGCAAAATGTCCCCAAAAAACAAGCGGTAAGAGCAGCAGCACCTGTGGGGAGGAACCTTCCACATTATCATGAAAACAATGTGAGCAGGAACAGAAAACATCCCCACCAAGGGTGCCAAGTCTCCAGCTCTAACCAATAGGGGGGCCAAAAGCAAGAGCATCTTACTGAACCACCGGGGAATAACCCCGTACCATTAATCATGTTTAGTATTGTGATGTTTGCTTCTGTAATATAGAGGTGGATAAGAATGTGGCCAAGGTGGAGACTTTGTAAGGATCGCCCATAATAAATTATCTGGTTTAAGAAAGGGTTCCCATCTCCAAAGCTGTGGTGTTTCTCCCACCAGCTCATATCTTATGATGCAATATATTTTAATTGTTTTTTATATATGCATACAAAGCACAGTATTTTACATATGACAAGATAGTATATCCATTTACAGATATAACATTTGTAGATTAAGAAAATGCAACCTGTTTGTTGATACATCGTGGATTCACCCTTTCCAGTGGAGTGGGGTTAGAGTTTCTTTACCCAGTGTCTCCACGATCTGTTGACAGCTCCGAAATCCAGCGTAAATGAGAAAACTTATAGTTGGGGGCTGACATATTCAGTGTGTAGTTTTAAAGGAAAGGGTCGGACATAGAGAAAGAGAAATGGAGGAGAGAGAAGCAAAAATAGAAAGAGAGGGAGAAAAAATATGAGCAGGGAAAAAACACAGAGAGAGTAAGTTAAAAGGAGAGAGGGGAAAAAAGGAACATATATGAGGGGGTGGGCATACAATGGGTGTCAAAAAGCAACTTGGTTTATGACTGGGTACTTTGTATAGATTTAAAAAGTGTTAATTGTTAAGTCAATATTTCTCTTGTAGACATCCGAGTCTTTAAATTGGATCTATTTGTGCCAGTTATGGCAGACTTGGACTATGGCATCTCTCTTGCATGCAGGAATGCAGGATATTCTCCATTTCTTTGATAAAATTCATGCATATGATCCAATCCCTAAGGGTAGGTGACCAGGGGAATCTCCAGTGCAGTGAAATTAGTGATTTAGCTGCATTAATTAAGTGGATGTACTACAAGGTTTTATAGGTTTTGAAAGACAACGGGAAAAAGGTATGTGGCTGCCAAGAAGGAGAGAGGGTTGGTCATGATGAATTAGTCCTATATCCCACCATTTTCAGACAGGACCACCAGATTTGAACCAAGGAGCCTTATCTAGGTCACAACTCCAGCATTTGTCCGACACAGTTGGAAACATGCTATGGAGAAGGTCTGGGATCTTGGACACAGTCTTATTCCCCTTTGCATCATGAGAGTAAACATCACAATAAGAATTGTTGCTCATTCCTCTGTTGCTCATTTTGCTCCTTTATAAAACAAGGCAATTAGTTAACATCCAGCAATGGTGGACACAAATACCCCATTATGGGGTTCTTACATTGTAAGACAGTCTATAGGTTGTACCACTAGACCGTTCAGAAAATGTTTTTTGGAACAGTATATATTCATCTCCAGTTTCACCAAACATTGCTAGACCTCCTGGGACATAGAGGGGGAACTCTACAGTACAAACAATCTAAAAGATTCCAGGGTCAGCAGCTGGCTTCCCCTGGGGCATCCTAAATTGGGTGCTCCTCTGTGTGAAACCCAAAGCCCAAAACGCCACCATTCACTCGTTACTCCACGCTCCTACGACGCATGCACGGGCCAATGAGAGCCATCTGCAATGACCATGTCATTCGCCAAAGAGCTCTTATTGTTTTCAATGGGGAATGTGCACTGCCACATCTACCTGCATTGCCCGTGGCGTGCATGCGCTCCTGTCCCAGCTATTCAGATAGCTCCCTATTCAGATAGCACTCCCCATTGAAAACGATGACAGCTGTTTGCTGAATGACATAGTTATGGCAGATGGCTCTCATTGGACGAGAGCCCGCACATGTGCTCTTGTAACAAGGAAGAGGTGAATATCTAGTCAAATGCTAGACACATGTTATATCAACTGATTTTATGCCCAACACTAATATTACAGTGAGTGACTCCCGCAATCTATTGCAGCTGCCAAAGTTCCTATTGGGGAAGCCACACCCCATAGCACTGCTAACCAAGGACCCCCCACAAGCTGGTCATAACTATCATAGAAGGAACCAGAAATGTTGTGCCGGTCACCGCCCTTTGGTTCTCAGCCATGCAATGGCTGTTCACTAATTCATGCTGTTGGTAAGTGAAGTTTTGGTCTGTTCTATGAAGCTCAGCATTATTCCCTTCTGTTATCAAGATGAGCCATCTAAATGGCATCTCCAGTAGAGTATTATCCTACGGGGAAAATGTAATACAAATGCATCATCAAACTCAATGAAATGGAAACATGCTCTTCAGAGAGGTAATAAATCTTTCGGTTGCGTAACGGGTGGCTGATGTGTCAAGTGAAAAGCCTCAAATGCTCAAAGCAAAGAAACAAAAACATCAAAGAGAAATATCAGAGAAGAGTTACAAGATATTTCACATTTCTTTTTCAGCTCACATCCCACAAAATTGATGCTTTGGGGCATTCGCTGCTTACCACACACTCTGGACACAGGGACAATGGCAGGGGGTTAGTATTTATAGTGAAACTTACATTTGTGCTGAAGATGATATTTCATTAAAGCGGACCAACAGTCAAAAATGAATTAAGTTAGACCAACACAACAATCAGTCCTCATATGCATCTCTCTCCAGGACAATTTGGATTGCTATACATAAAAAATTTTTTTTAGATATTTAAAAAAAAAAACCTTTTTCTAACGCCTACTAGGATAAATTTTAAAAATAAGATGGCCGCTCATGGGCTGTCAGGCCACCGGCAAACAGGAAGTCTTGCTGGGCTTCCGGTTACTGTGTATTTCAATTATGTCAGTTGGGAGTGGAAGCTCCAAAATGGTCGCTACCTTTCATTTCCAACTGTGCCAGGCTGTTGGTCTGGTTTAAATACAAGCAGCAATTGCTTTGCTTCTCAACAGATGATATTTAGATCAGACCTATAATCCAAATTGGCTATATGAACTTTTAGTCACGCCTCCCCCCCAGGGCATTTCAATTTGGGATGTCTGTCTTCTTAAAAACGCATTCAAAAACATTCAGATTTATTACCACTTTGTCTGACGGGAATTCTCGAGACAATGTTGAAACTAATTTCAGAGCAGCATGACTGGCCTGTGCACAAGTTTTTGTTGTCCATAATTGTCCTTTAAATAACACAGGCATACAGCTGTACAACTAAAATATATGCAACAAGATACATTAAAGATAAACTAATGAGTTCAGTTGAAGCCAAAGCTTTCAGTGAGGGTGGTCAGAGCAGCATAAATTCAGCATCTTTATAGTAAATTTAAACTGGACATTTAGCATCATTTAATGAAAAGCCAAACCCCCTAAAAAAAACTTTTCCCCAGCATCTAAAATTAATATATTTGAAGTTTTTAGTCGCTTACTTATTATTCTTTCCCCCATTGGGCTGCAACTCGGAGGGGGGTGAAAAGCACAGCATATTGCGTTGTCAGGTTAAACACGACCAAAAGTCAAAATATGCGTTTAGTCTAATACCTATGTTCCCTAGGGGGCATCGCAAAGCAGGAGTTTTTCTCTGATGAAGCCCCCTTGGCCTGATCAGCTTAATTACTTATTTTCGGGATGCTGTGGTGACCAAATATGGCACTGTGTAGAATGGCTTCACCCTGCACTGGTTGGGGGGGGGTCATTAGAGAATTACACTGGGGGGCATCCTGTTAGTGGGAGGCCTCAGAGTGAGAGTGTGAGAGGACACACTTCATGATCAGCCACTGCTTTTTACTGCATGCAAAAAATGAACGGAATTAAAGCTTACCATTGGAGGAGAAGCCTGTGGGTGTCTTACATAGAAACATTGAAGGCTGATGGCAAAACGAGCCTTTGGTCCATATGGTCCATCCAGTCTGTCCTCATGTGAGTATGTTCTCTTTATCTTAGGATAGATGTATGCTTGTCCCAGGAATGTTTACATTCTATAAAATTCTGTCCCTCTTAGGTAAGTCTTTGCTCATGCCATACACCTTATTTAGAGAGACTAGTCCTTTTTGAGACCCAAATCCACTCTGCCCCCTCATCTGTCCCCAGCGGAGTAGCTAGGCTTTCTGGCACCCAGGGCAAAGATTCAAAATGGCGCCCCCCACCTGTGCTCAGTCCCCCCTATGGTGCCTCCCAACCTGCTGCACCCAGGGCAAATGCCCTCCCTGCTCCCCCCTAGCTACGTCTCTGGCTTTCCCTCCTTTGGCTCTGATGTACAGATTCAGTATAACAGAAATAACTTTCAGAATCTGGAATAAATGTGATAAAAATGTAAAAATGCTGCTTAGAGCTTTAATGCGGATAAAACACACTGTGGCTGGCCCTGTTTCAAATGCCCTTCTCGGGGCACCGTAGAACTCACCCGCTTCCTAGTGCTCTGGGCAATGTAAACATCCGGCAGCCGCATCCCCCGCATCTTCAGGCTGTGAGCATGCTCCATTCGCCCTGCCAGTTAGGATAGGGGCAGGAACACGCTATTCGGATTGCACCCCCTACTCCCCCAATTGCTGTTTGTTGACCATTACATATGTTTCACACAGCGGGGCATCCAAATTCAGGATTCCCCCGGGGCATGTGACAAATACTGGGATAGTCAAAATCCCAGGCTTTGGTCCACTTTAAGGAGGCATATTAACAAAACAGCGGCAGCAGCATGGAGGCTTCAGTGAATGTTGCTGACTATATGTGTTTTAATGATAGCACTGTAGGAGCTAGATAAGGTATATCGCTAACTCTTCTGTTGATATAGCCATCTGTATCTAGACTAGTAAGATACTCACAGAGGATTGCTTGTCTCCTGAGATCAGCAGATCTGCCCTGCGCTGCCATTCTAAAGACATGTCTTGTCAATACAACACTTCATAATACACCTTTCCTGGGACTAAGCTGGGAAAACACCAGGTATCACTGAATAGAACTCCCCTATCTGCTCCTAGCCACTATTAGTCATTACAAAATTACTGGATGGCCTAGTGCTGATGTGCAGCAGGCAATTGAGGATGTTAGGTTCAGCATTCCTCTGTTCCACACAGCTTAAAGGACAGTTAGCATTAAACACATTTGAAAATGTAAATGCTATATATGAAAGGCCAGAGGGTCCAACTTTCCATTTTCCAATTATCACAAGTACAACCTGGGTAGTACGTGCGGGTTGTTCAGTCACCTAAACCTGGGTTCCCAAACAACTATTTAAATTGAAGTTTCCATCACCCATTGGAACCAGTTTTGTATGGATGTCAGCAGAAAGTGACAGGACTGAGCAGCCTGATGGGGTGAAGGGGGAGAGTAGCGTGTGTCTGTTCACACAGTTTTCAGGCTGTGTCTCAGGACACTCAAATCACAATCATGAATTTTAGGTGTTTAGGAAAGGCACCAAATTGAAATTTATGATTGGTCAGGGAGAACACAGTGCTGCATTCTTTGTAAAGCAACTCATGATGTCCTGCCGAAGAAGCTGCTGGAATTCTTCAGCCCAGGCTTATTATTGCATTTGTCTTCCATTGCCTCATTTGGGGGGGGGGGGGGGGGACCCAATAGGGGAAATTGTGACAGGTGGATAGTAAAAAGAAAGCTTAGCACCCTATCCATGGAGTGGGCCCTGGGAGAGCAGTTTAATAATTAGGTCCCATAGGTTATAATAGGAAATAGTTTTCAGTTGTAGTATTATCTAAAATGCACTAGATGGCAGATATCTCCTATAGAGTCCTATAGACTTCTATTGTAAGTGGGTGAAGTTGGACAGGTTACAGTTCTAACCGGTTTACCAGCTTATACAGTTTTCCAGAAGCATGTGCAGCATTTGTGGCCTAGGCCATGTGCGGCATATGTCTGGGTGTGACTATGGGAGTGTCTGGGGTAATGAAGGAACCTACAGAGGTGACAGTAATGAAGGAACCTACAGAGGTGACGGCACTCATAGTGCAATAAATTGCGTTTGTCTCTGGGACCCCCTACCAGGTCTCAAACTTAAAAAAAAATAGAACTCTCCTTCCGTCATCTTCCTCCTCCTGTCCCCTCAAGTCCACCGGGTCAGGGGCTCCCTCCTGATCTGGCAGGTGCCGGTCTTCTGATGTCAGGGAGCTGCTGTTGCAGCCAATCCATCGGTATCTGTTGTGAGGGGAGTGATAGAGGTCTTCCTCCTTCCTTCTTCCTTTGAGGAGAGGGACATGGGGGGATTTCCCATCTTCCTTTTGCCTCTCCCCTCCAGCGACATCAGTAGTCAAATGGGGGCTTACACAAAAGACCAGCACCTGCTGGACCAAGAATGGACCCCCCCGCCCTGGTGGACCTGAAGAGAGGACATCGCTCAGTGAGATACAGGAGGAAGACGCTAAAAGGTGGACTATTTTGAAAGTATTTTTTAACAGTTTGTGAACTGCTAAGAGTTCTAAGAGACCCCTATACCAGTTTCCATGTAGTGGTGGCCAGAATGCTACCTGCTAGCACCAGCAAGTGACATTTCGGATGATTTGGGGTTGAATCTAGCTTTAACCTGGATGATCCAAAGCCTCTCATTAGTTAGGAGATAAAACACAGGTTGCATTATCTTTTCCTCCTGTTGTGAATTTAACATTAAAATTAGCCATTCTGGAAAGCTTGCCAGCTCCCTGGTGAGTGATACTTCGTGTTACATTGTTATAGCTAGGCTTTAGCTGATGTATCATAATTGTTTCAATCATGAGCCTGCTATTGAAATGCAAATAGTTCACAGCTGACTTTCTGTGTGTGTATTGCATTGAGGATTGTCTGCACTGTATTTGAGGCATCTCCAGAGCCACTGTTCTTCTGTGTTAGAAGTATCAGATGCGTACCCTAGGTCCCAATAGAACCTCCCTCAATCCTCACACATCTGCAAATTACTTGGCCTGGCAGGGAGCCTAACAGAAGGAGAGGCTGCAAAGTACATGACAGCTGAGTAAATCCTTGAAGCCCCTCTCCTGTCACTTCAGGTCCAGAATCATAGAAGCATGTTGAATCCTCTCTGATACCAACCATACGGGGCTTATACTTCATATGGGCTCTCCTCAAGCGTTCTTTTTTGTGCATATTAATGACTGGCAAAGTATGCTGAATAAATGGAAACAGTGAGCATCTCTTCACTCCCCCTAGGACCGTGCTCTGTAGTGGTACCCGGGCAACTAGGGGTGAAAGTAGGGGGACATGAAGACAAACCACTGCAAAATAGGATTTGCCAAGTGACCAAGTTAGCAAGCTGCAGGAGTGGACCATCATTGCTGGCAGAAGAGCTTAGATTTTTGGGCAAGTATAAGACCTCTAGCCTCCTAAGTGAGTCTGTATTAGTGGTGGTAGGGGTGGTACTTGGGGTAACTGGAAAAAGAGAAGTGGTAGTAAATGGATGCCCCTACACAGCCTGGTAAGGCAGCAAGATGACTCAGGAGCCAGAAGTGGGATTGCTTAGTACACATGTAAGATCAGGTGGTTATTTTAGTAATGTGGAGGGGACTGGATAAGCCTTATTCAAGGGTATACATTGGGTGTATACACAAGATAAACATTCTACAAATTAAGACTTTGTAATTGTCTCTTTAGGTGAGATAGATTGAGCCCAATATAGTTCAATGGCAAGCTTTTATTTTAGTTAATAGTTATTATTATCTAATTATATATATATATATATATATATATATATATATATATATATATATATATATTCCCATAAATTGCTGGTGATCATTGCAGCCACCTTACTGGTCTCTGTAGGTGACAATTTTAGAGCAATATTATATATGGGATATTTTTCTGGCATTTTTTTTCTCAAACACTAATCTGTGGCATCCCGTAAATTCTGCTGTGAGGAACAATTTGGGAAAGCACCAGTTTATATGTTTTAATCCATGCAATCACATGGAACTGGAGAATTTGCCAAAACAAGCTATTCTTTGTATTTGATGCAGGTGAAATAACATTTCCAAAGAAGTTCGAGAATTTTGGAATATGCATGATTGGCTGAAAAGTTTTTTTAGTGAATATTGAACAATGGGATCATGTAAGGATTGATTTGGGCAGGTGGTCCAAAAAGCATTTGAGCATGGCTGCCTGACCACGTATGACCTGTGATTTACTAAATGGCATGGGGCTTGACAACCTACCCTTCTCAGAAAAGTAATTTCTGTTGAACAGAAGCAGCGTGCCATGTAAACCACATTTACATATGTGTTCTAACCATGAATTATACTTAGGAATGTTGAATGAACTAACCTTGTGCTGTCACCAACTTTGTATTCATTGTATTTAATGAAAAAGTTAACTAATTATGTAGCATGTAGGACTTGTTTGCAAAGCTCCTCAATCCACGGAATTAAAGTTTTTAATAGAGTAGGTCTGATTCTTTGGGTTTGTTTGCTAGAACCCTCACTTCCTGTTTTCAATGACCAAAAAAGGTAGTCATACAGAAAGGTTTTACCGGTAGAGGAAGCACGAATATGTGTTGTCAACTAATGATGCAAAAAATTCACCAAATTGGGGGTGGGGGATGCGGGATCAGAGGACCACTGCAAGATTTTTGATTTTAGGCACACTATTATAAATCAGCATTGGCAAGACAGTAGCAAGGGAGATGCACACACTTGTTTTTATTTTATAAACAGTGGGCAAACGGACATCAATACAACAACGGGATTATTAAAAGAACAATAAATTAGGATCATTTCACAAATAGTGAAATTACAGAAAATTAAAATTGCTTGCCCAAAGGTTGTTGATACGGTAATATTTCAATAAGGTCTAACCTTGGAACCAGGAGGAGCTCCTCCAAACGCGCCCATATCATATCACCACTCGTAGCACGTCTGGGTTTGGCATTGACAACTTCTTAAGAAAAGAAAACACTTATAGGAGATATGTGCGGGAGTAGGGGCAAGGGGCTCCAGCAATCTGGATGCGCCGCCGCGAACAGAACTTTGGTGTCCAACACCCATTTTCTAAGTAAGAAGAACTGTTCAAAAAAGACTCTACTGACTACATAGTTTTTAATTGTAACATGTCTAAACAAACTAGACATTAGACATCTTGCTGGATAACTGCCCATAACTGTAATAAACCTAAATTCTGCGTTTGTGCTGAAAAAAACATTCATGGATAGGCAGTGCAAGCCTGATGGTTTCATGTTTCAAAAGGCAAATTGCTATAGAATTTTCGTGCAGGGTAAAATAAGCCTCTCAAACATAAGCTTGCTTATCAAGGGTTCCTTACCCTGCTTCAAAGCCTAGCTAAATTAGTTAAAGGTAAATGAATGATTTGCCATACCGTACTTCTCTGTTTTACCCCTGTCTGAGCCTTTCACAAAGCATTGTGGGTAAACATGTAAAACTGTTGGGCACATTATATACTTTCGTTTTCTACTGTTAGAAGTGTCTTTCTCAGTAGCCTCTGCTCATCTTTATAAAATTTGTCTTGCATTTGATATCTATTTGATATCATCAGGGAGAAAACATTTGCGCTTGGGTTTAGCTCTATTGTTAAATACATCTTCAGTTTGTCTTATGATAAAAAAAAACTAGAGCACTTCTCATCTTGTTCACAATGTGGATTATGTTGTGACTCATTTGATCTCTCTGCAGTTTGTTAAACAATTTCTTGTCTCTTGACCTCTTAATTCCTTGTGATTGCTCTTTATGAAGTTCCTAAATCTCTGGCTAACACAGTGCTGCCCATACGGTACTCAGAGCAGGGATTCCTTCTACCCAAGTGCATGATTTTACATTTAGAGACATTAAACTCTAGTTTCCACAGTTTTGACCATCTATCCAGTAAAGCTAAATCATTTTCCATGTTGCAGACACCTCCAGGAATATCCACCCTATTACTAACCTTTGTATCATCAGCAAACAGACAAACTTTTCCTACCAAGCCTTCTCCTATGTCACTTACAAATATATTAAAAAGAATGGGGCCCAGGACAGAGCCTTGCGGCACACCACTTGTAACTCACCTTTTTTTCAGCACACCATTAACAACAACATTCTGATACCGATCCCTCAGCCAGCTAGAAATCCCCTGAACTATCCAGATATTAAGTTCTAACTTCAATAACTTATTTATGAGCTCTTTATGAGGAACAGTGTTAAAGGCTTTGCTAAAATCCAGATAGGCGATATCCACAGCACCACCTTCATCTAACACTTTAGTGACATTATCAAAGAAATAAATTAGATTAGTCTGACATGATCTCCCGCCAAACAACTGTGCTGTTTCAGGTCCAACAGGTTGTTCATTTTAGATGGGAAAGGATCAGTTTTTTTCAATAGTGTTTCCATTATATTTACCACTATAAATTGCCTGGTCTGTAAGTACTGGCGTCTTCTCTATTACCCTTCTTATGGATTGGTACAACATTGGCCATTCTCCAAATATCTGGTACCTCACCGATTTAAAGGGAATCAGTTAGTAAATCAGTTAGAGTGGCTACAATCACAAATCTGAGTTCCCCTAAAAGTCTGGGGTGGATTCCATCTGGACCCACTGCTTTACTTACCTTTAGATGTGCCAGTTCAGCTCAAGACATCAGCCTCCAGAAACACAGGAGCATGGACTTTAAGACATAGCTATACATGTTATTAGTTTGAAATCCACCATTTAATAAATACCTAACAAAATAGCTATTCAGATGGTCAGCAACAGCCTTATATCCATCAATATAATTATTTTCCCTATTTCTAATTTTTGAGACTGTGCAGCTTTTCCCCTTTTTATTGCCAATATATTGAAAAAAGTTTTTATCTCCCTTCTTCACAGATTTGGCCATTTCTTCCTCCTTTTGCCCTAGCAGCATTCATAATCAGTTTTGCTTCCCTCTGTTCCACTTTCTTTATACTTCTTATAGGCAGACATCTTTTGCTTTTACTATAGTGCTGAATTTCCTAGTAGAGAACCATAGCGAATTCTTCCTTTTATTTTTGCTAGTTTGTTTCAGGTATTGCTTAGTTGCCTTCAAGTTGCCCATCTTTAACAGTGACCACTGGGCACTCACGTCTGCTGCTCTATTCTACTCACCCAATTCCATCTCTACATAGTCCTCCTTTTCCTTAAAGTTCGTTTTCCTAAAGTCTAGCGCTTTGAATCCAGTGCGGGATTGCACAATGTCTGTTTTTAAGCTAAACCATAAGCATTTATGGTCACTGGACCCCAGATTTTTTGCTGCCCTGACCTCAGATCTCCCAGTCATTGTAATCCTTGAACCAAGCCATTAACTCACAGAGCTTGTTGCCGAAGCTGCGAGCATAGGTACACATCATGTGGAGGTTGTTGGTATTGCATTCTAGTTTGTTCTTAAGCTTGTCCACTTCTAATCTACCACTGACCAGATATCCTGAAGTGCCAACACTCCACTTCATTCTAAGTTGGGGACAGAAATCATTCTTACAAGTTAAATCCCTGTCCCCTTCATCTAGTCTATCTCTATCATAATATGCAGTGCCTTACTGGGAAGGATGCAAACCATCCCTCTTGTACAATGCTTTGTCCTCATCCATGTGGGAACATGTGAAATACTTCTTAAGTCACATAAGTCCTGAATGTATCTAGCCAGATTTCATTATCATGGCAGGTCTCTCCCCTGGCTAAAGCCCAGTGAGCCTCTTTACTATTCCTAAAGGCTGCTGCAACCTGTTCCCCTGTTTAGCTTTCTGCTGGTATGTACAGGAGTTTGGGAACTCGGTCTTAGTCAGGGGTATCAAACTGACCCATTCCACCAGGGTGATCTTTCGCTGATCAGTTTCCTGCAACCACAAAGCTCAGCCAATCAGCTGAATTGAAAAAGGGCCGGCTCCAGGGTTTGTGGGGCCCCAAGTCTTAGTGGGCCCATTGTGTCACATCACATGCCCCGAAGTGAAAAGTAAAAGTAAAAAGGGCAAGAGAAATAGAATGAGGGAGAAAAAAAAAAGAAAGAAGAGAAAGAAAAAGATACAAAAAGAAAAACTGGAGAAAGTGGGGTATAAATAGAGAAAATAGAGGGATAATGTGAGAAGAGGGAGAAAGAAAAGGAAATAAAAGAAGAAGAAAAATGGATAGATAGATAGATAGATAGATAGATAGATAGATAGACAGAGGGGGGCAGAGGGCGGGGAACAGAGAAAACGTAAGCAGGAAAGAAAAGAGAAAGAAATAAATAAGTGAGGAGGAAGAGAAAAGCAAGAGAAGGGAGAGGAAAAAAGAAAGTACAAAAAAGATAGAAGGAAAAAGAAAAAGAAGGGCGCGAGTGAAGCAATGAAGAGAGGGAAAGCAGAAGGGGGGATAGGTAATGAAGAAGGAAATAAAGAGAGAGATAGAGAAAAAAGAGGAATAAAGAAGAAACAATGAAAGAGTGTATATGAGGTATAGAAAGAAGAGTGAAAGAAAAGAGAAAGGAAGGAATAGAGGAATGAAAGAAAGAGGTTAGTGGGATGGGGAGCAAATAATTAAGAAATAAAATGAGAGGGCGGTACTTGTTTGAGTCTTTCTGACAGTTCCTTACCGAATTGGAGGAGTTGTTTCCTGATTTCAACCTGTGTATTCACCTCGGCTTCTATATTTATAATTTCTAACATCTTTTTTGACCACTTTCCAAAAGTAGGTGGGGTAGGCTTGCGCCAATGATTATTTGGAGCCCATTATGATAGTGTTGATCAAGGACCTCTTAGTCTTGGGTAAGTCCGGGATTGGGATATTTAGAAGAATTCTTGCTTTGTCTAGTGTGACGTTTATCCCCTCTATCGTATTTACGAAATGAATTATGTCCTGCCAAAGCCTTGTGATGTGGGCACATTCCCACCAGATATGTTGTACAGAGGTAAGGGGACATATTCTTATTATGGTCAGCGGTTAAGTAGAACCTAGTAATGTATTTGAAGGAGAAGATTCTTAGTGGGGCTGATAGTATGAGGGCATTTTCCTTGTAGATATTCTGCCAGTCTGTTTACGAGAGTGATTTCTGAATGTCTCCCTCCCATTATTCCTTGAATGAATCGGGTTTACTATCTTCAGTCGGGGCCACGTCACAGAGTATCCTGTAATAAGCCCGTAGCTGTTTGGGTCGAGTGTCTAAGGTGAAAAATAATGATTGGAAGCTGGATAAGGGAGGAATAGTATCTGGTTGACTATGGTCTCTAAGGATGTTAGTGGCTTTAGTATACTTTAGAAGAGAATTAAGATTGTGGCTTATTTTTTTCTTTGCAGTATATTTGGGCAATTTCTATTTCATTTGACCAAATGTCTTGTATCCTAATGAACTCCCGTGGGAATTCCAACTTAATATTGGATTTCCCTGTTTCTTCTTCTATTACCCTCTTTTTTTCCAGGCTTATAAGTCTTTGTGGGAGTGGGGATTTTGTCTGGTCAAGGATTAGACATTTTAAGGTGGTGAGAGTTGAATGTGCCAGTGGGTGTGATGTGAGACGCAAGACTTCTGTTAGAGTTTTTGGGTTTAAAGAGAACAAGTCATCTATTTTGATGGGATCTAATTCCAGTTGTGGCCAGGATTCTGTATATACTGAGTGTTTCCATCTGAAGATTCTTTGTATCTGTACAACTTGGTAGTATTGTTTGATGTTGGGGGCGCTCAGTCCTCCATAGTTCAAGGGGCGGCTTAGGTAATTATATTTTGCCGTGTGTTTTCTCCCTCTCCATTTGAAGTCTGAAATGATTCTGTTTATTTCTAGGAAGTATTTTCCTGGTAGGTTTATCGGTATTACTTGAAAGAGGAAGATTAATATCACGCTCTGGGTCCTCTAATGATCCCCTCAGGTAACTCCAGTCCTCCGGGTAAGCCCTCAACCCCCAATCTCCGCAGCCAGCTTCACCTGTAGGGGCCCCCGCTTGCCGGGACGCAGAATACGCCTGCCCGGGATCGGTTGCCCCCAGGACTTCAATGGCTCAAAGGATGGAGGCTTACTGTTCGGAGGTCTGAAGAACCAGTGGCTGGGAGCGGTATAGAGAGAGCCCAATGGCTAGAGCGTATAGCGGAAGTCCAGACAGGCTAAGGGTCGGCACCGGGTGTTCAGAGATGGCTGCAGTACAAATGGAGGAGGCAAATCGTGGTCAAGGTTCTAAGCAGAGGTCGGCAACGGAAGTTCAGATCAAGGTTGGTCGGTTCAGGCAAAGGTCGGCAACAGGGTTTTGGATCAAGAATGGTTGGTTCAGGCAAAGGTCGGCAACAGGGTTTTGGATCAGGAATGGTCAGTTCAGGCAAAGATCAGCAACAGGATCAATCACGATACACAGAAACGAAAGGCTAGGTTCAAGGCGCTATCACAGGCACTCAGCAACTGGTGGGGTAAACCTTTATAGGAAATGGATATGATTAGGGCTGGGTGTGGGATTGGTGCTACTGCAAACCAGCACCTGATTGGAACATAGGGCGAGCGCAAGCACGTGTATTGATGCCAGAGACGCCGGCAGAAGAGGAGGAAGGGAGCGCGCCCGCAGCTGCGCGCGCAGCCGCCCGGCGCGGCCGGCGCTTGAAAGATGAGGCGACGGGGACACCGCTGGAACACGGCACAGGTAAGCTGATTGTGACACTACCCCCCCCCCTTCACGAGGGGCCTCCGGACCCTTACCAGGTTTCCCCGGATTGTCACGATGGAATTTCTTAATCAGAACTTTAGCATGCACATCTTTTGCCACAACCCAACATCTCTGCTCAGGACCGTAACCAACCCAGTCAATTAAATATTGTAAAGAATTACGGAGCTTGCGCGAGTCAAGAATCTTGTTCACTTCGTATTCTGGTTCGTTATCCACTAGAATAGGCGACGATGATGGACGCGGCACATTCTTGGCTGGTTTTAGCAGTGACACGTGAAAAGAATTTGGGATTCTCATGGTTTGCGGGAGTTGAACCTTAAAGGACACGTTGCTTAATTTCTGAATAATGGGCCCTAATTTACTGGACGGTTGCCGGAGAGAAATATTTTTTGTAGAAACCCAAACAAAGTCCCCAATCTGAAGCACGGGTTCTTGAGACCTGTGGCAATCGGCGAACTTTTTATATCTAAGAATAGTTTCTTTCAAAGTCTCCTGGACGCGGGTCCAGATGCTCTTACGCTCTAGGAGCCACTCTTCCAATGCCGGTAAATTGGAAGGAGACCCAGAGAGAGAGGAAGCCCTGGGGTTCTTCCCAAAATTGCAGAAAAACTGAGAAATTTTGGTACTCTCACTCGGCGCATTATTGTATGCAAATTCCGCGAAGTCAATGTATTCCGACCACTGTTCTTGAGCGTCAGAAATGTAACACCGCAGATACTGTTCAAGACTTTGATTGGTTCTCTCCGTCTGTCCGTTGGTTTGAGGATGGTACGCACAAGACAAAGATATCTGAATCCCCAAGCGAGAACAGAAGTTCTTCCAAAAACGCGAAGTAAATTGCACACCCCGATTGGAAACTATATTAGATGGTATGCCATGGATACGGAAAATATGCGAGATAAATAATCGCGAAAGCTCAGGAGCTGACGGTAGCTTAGATAAAGGAATAAAATGTGCCATCTTACTGAAACAGTCGACGACCACCCAAATCACAGTATTCCCATGTGAGAGAGGCAAATCTACAATAACATCCATAGAGATATGAGTCCATGGTTCTTTAGGAATCTCAAGTGGGACTAAACGCCCACTAGGGGCCTTGTGAACCCCCTTACTTCGCGAACAGAACATGCGTCGATAAAGGCAGTAATATCGCGTCGCATAGTAGGCCACCATACAAGGCGTCGGGCTAAACTGAAAGTCTTACGATTTCCTAGATGACCAGCAGTTTTGGCATCATGAAACTCGCTAATTACATCAGAACGCAGATGCAGCGGTACAAACTGACACCCTAAAGGAACATCTACAGGGGATTCATTTTGAAATGGCGCCAAGGCATTAGAAAGATCAGGAAGCAAAGCCCCAATCACACAACCCACAGACAAAATAGGTTCACCCATATCACCCCGATCCTTGCAATCCCCAAACAAGCGGGACAGAGCATCCGCTTTAGAATTTTTTACTCCTGGCTTAAATGTAATTATAAAATTAAAGCGCGAGAAAAATAATGCCCAACGAGCCTGACGAGAGTTCAGTCTCTTAGCTGAGCTAATGTACTCAAGGTTTTTGTGATCAGTATAGACCATGATCGGATACAAAGAACCCTCCAACCAGTGACGCCATTCATCAAAAGCCAGTTTAATCGCCAATAACTCCCTGTTTCCAACATCATAGTTCTGTTCCGCGGCACTAAATTTCCGTGAGAAGCAGGCGCAAGGATGCAAACGTTCAGGATGACCAGAGTATTGCGATAACACCGCCCCCACACCCAATTCGGATGCATCTACTTCAATGGTAAAAGGTTTATTAACGTCAGGGTGAACTAAAACTGGTGCCGAAGTAAAAGCCTGTTTTAGAGTCAGGAAGGCTTCATTGACCGAAGATGACCAGTTTACAGTGAAGGCGCCCTTGCGAGTAAGGTTGGTGAGAGGAGCAACAATATTGGAAAAACCCTTAATAAAGCGTCGATAGAAATTAGCGAAACCTAAAAAATGCTGTAATTCTTTTAAAGATTTGGGTTGTACCCAATCCCGCACCGCCGAAACTTTTCCCGCATCCATCTCTAACCCCTGGCTAGAGATTATATAACCCAAAAAGGGAACGGTGGTGACCTCAAACATACATTTAGAAATTTTTGCATACAAGTTATTCTCTCTCAGTTTTTGAAGAACCATTTTCACATGTTGTCTATGTTCGGACAAAGACTTAGAGAAAATGAGGATATCATCCAAATAAATTACCATGAATCTGCCCAAATTGTCTCGGAAGACATCGTTAACAAAGTCTTGGAAGACCGCAGGAGCATTACAAAGGCCAAAGGGCATGACTAGATATTCGTAATGACCATCTTTAACATTGAATGCCGTTTTCCACTCATCCCCTTGCCGAATACGAATCAGGTTGTAGGCCCCCTTTAGGTCTAGCTTGGAGAAAACCCGAGCACCTACTACTTGATTAAATAAATCCCCAATCAAGGGAAGGGGATACCGTTTTTTTACAGTAATCTTATTCAGGGCTCTGTAATCTATGCAAGGCCTTAAACCACCATCTTTTTTCTCCACAAAAAAGAAGCCAGCCCCCGCAGGTGATGTTGAAGGATGGATGAACCCCTTGCTTAAATTCTCGGAGATGTACTCCTTCATTGCCTGCTCTTCCGGTCGGGTAAGATTATAAATCTTCCCTCTAGGAGGGATGGTCCCGGGGAGCAGGTCAATGGGGCAGTCATAGGGCCTATGTGGGGGAAGGGAATCTGTAGAACGTTCAGAAAAAACATCAGTCCAATCTGCATAAGGCTGAGGCAATCCCTGAGGCAGCATCTGAAAACTTTTGAGAACAGTGGAAAAACAATGTGTCTTGCAGTAACTACTCCACCTCACTAAATCCCCAGTCTGCCAGTCTAAAATGGGGTTGTGGAGTTTTAACCAGGGATATCCCAGTACTACCGGGGTTTCCGGACAATCAAAAACCAAGAACTCAATATATTCAGAGTGGGAAGAGCCAACAATGAAATTGAGAGGAGGGGTCTTGGTACTAACCGGACCTCCCTGGATGGCCTTCCCATTTATGGCCAGAACCTGTAGAGATCTCCCAAGGGGTACCAGAGGAATTCCCAGGACGGAGATCATGCTCCAATCCAGGAAATTACCCGCAGCTCCACTATCGATAAAGGCGGATACTGCCTGTTTGGAAGGGCCCCAAGAAAGCTCTATGGGGATTAACATTTTGTTCAAGTGAGAGTAATTAATGGACTCACCTAGATCAGTACTCTCCTCCTGATCTAGGCGAGGAAGTTTCCCGCCGGGTATCCCTTGTTAGGACAGGACCTAGCAAAATGTCCCGGATTCCCACAATATAAGCATAGACCCATGGAGCGTCTACGCTGCTTCTCGTCCTGGGTAAGACGAGCTCTACCGACCTGCATGGGTTCTTCCAGTGAGGAAGAAGGTGTGTTTACCCTAGGGGAAGTGGGTGGGTTGGGGGTCTGAGATGGCTAAGTGGGTAGTTATTATCTAATGCATTAAATAATTCAGTTAGGTGTGGGGCCAGCTCTTCTCTAAAAGTTTTGTAATATTCAGCTGGGAAGCCATCGCTACCTGATGCTTTTTAATTTTTAAATTATTTATTGCCCACTTAACTTCTTTGATGTTGAATGGGCTTTCCAATGTTTGTTTCAATTCTTCCGGGATTTTTGGGATGTTTATTTCTTGAAGAGAGGAATCACAGTTTTTATTAAATGGTTCTGGAACATTGTACAAATTCTCATAGAATTGGTAAAAAATATTCTTAATTTCTGTTGTTGTATAGTGGGTAATACCATTTATGTCTGTAATTGTTGCAATAAAATGTTCAGCCTTGTTGTCTTTTGCTAGATCTGCCAAGCGTTTCCCATTTTTATTTAGTTCATGTATTCTTTTTATTTTTGCAATTTTATTTTCTCTGGGGTTTAATATTTCTTTAAGAGCTATTCTTGCCTTTTGTATTTCATGGTAGAGACTTTCGGTCGCATGTTCTTTATGAGAAGTTAATCTAGTTTGTTTATCAGGTCTTTTATCTGTTGAGAGATCAGTCTTCTATTTTTTGCTGCAATAGCGATGCATATACCTCTTATATAGCATTTATGGGCTTCCCAGATAGTTCTGATCTTTACTTCGCTGGTATGATTAGTCTCGAAAAATTCTCTGATATTGTTTTTTATATTCTGTTGATCGCTGTCAGATTTTAATATATTCTTATTTAATTTCCATTGGTGAGATAAGTCGATTTTGTATCTAAAGTTCAAGGTCATAGTTACTGGTGCGTGATCCGAGAGGGTTATATTTCCTATAGAACAGTGGGTGATCACATGCAGGTTTTGCTGCCTAGTGAAGCAAAAATCTAATCTTGAATATGAGTTTTTAGCTCTGTTGTAGCAGGAGTAATATTTATCTGTTGGGTGGAGTGTTCGCCAGACATCGATTAGGTTAAGGCCTCTAATGTGGTCCCATATGTGATGATTAGTTAATAATTCCGTGTATTTCCTTTTTGCTCTGGTTGAGTCAAGATCGTTGTTAGCTATTAGGTTAAAGTCCCCTGCCCAGATTATGATGCCTTTTTTTTTCTGGTCTATTTTTTTTTGCTACGTTTATTAAATATTTTGTCTGGCCTTGATTAGGAGCATATGAATTGATAATAGTGCATATTTGCCAGCAGATCTTTATTGTTATTATTATAGTCCTGGCTTGCTCGTCTAAGTATGAACTATTGAAGATAAGATATGGATTTATCCTCTCTATATGATGAAAATCTACTGAATATACATTTATCAATAGTGAAGATGTACATTTAATTTCATTATATAATTATGTGCTGTCAGCTGTATTATTACATACAGATTGATATCACTGCTTAGTTTCTTAATCATCGTTTTTTTGTTCCCCTGCCTACAGTTAAAGTAGCCCTTTAAAGCGGTCCTTCACTCTGAATAAGAGTCTATCTTATGTTTCCTACATCCTGTACATACAGATTGCTCACATTAAAAATCATCCTACCTGCATCTACTGCATGTTATGAGCCTTTAAACATCCAAGATGGCGGCTCATGGAGCATCAGGCAGCCTGCAAACAGGAAGTGCCTTCTGACTGTGCTGCTCTGCATTCTGGGATTGCTGACCTTTTCCTGACCCCAGGTCTGTTCTGTCTGAGCAAAGCACAGCTATAACCCGCCCCCCCTGTACTTTATCCTACTCTCCTCTCCTAAGTAAGAGTGATGCTTCTGAGTCAAGATGGCGGGGCCCATATCCTAAAGTCCTGAACAGAGTTGCAGCCCAGTGGGGGAAAGAATAATAAGTAAGTGATTAAAAACTTAAAATATATTAATTTTAGATGCTGGGGAATCGTTTTATAAGGGTTTGGGCTTTTCAATAAATCATGGTGAAGGTCCGGTTTAAGTCTTGTTTAACTATTGCCCTCAGACCACTTGATTTGCGGTTACAGTTAAAAATCTGCAGCATGCCAAAATCAGACATGAAGCTCTGGATGACAGAAAAAAAACATGTCTGCTTTTGGAATAGGTGCCACTTCCCCATGTGTGTGCAGCTCTTTCCTTTCCCATATTAGAAGGCATTCTGCTAGAAAAAGGTGAGGGCTCATCAATAGTGTAAAAAGGTAGATTACTATAGAGTCCCTAAGGACAGAACCCTCCCTGACACAGAGTTGCCAGAAAGGCACTAAGTCCCCTTTCAGGTCCAGTTATTGTTTGTTAGAGATATTGACCAGTCTTTAAAATCAATTGCCTGGCAGTTTCCCTGGTTATCTGATTACCAGTTTACCTGTCTCTTCGTTCTCGTCTCTGTCTCTCCGCCAGCACATCATCCTTGATTCTGACCACAAATACAATTGTGATACTCATGTCAGATTGATACCTTTCAAAAAAAGCATTGACACGTGTAGCCTTAGGAATACTTTTCGTTGTGTCTGGGCAACTACTTTGTTTCTTTAAAGGAGGACTATCATGAAAAATTGCCCAATAATAATCTATATAAACATGCTGGATGGTGAGAGGAGGGGTCACTTACACACGGCATCAAGAAAAATCCAGCCAAGCTTCTTTCTTTCTTTCAAAATCGACCAAAACCCAGGATATTTACTAGTCCAATCAGCACGAGTGCACTGGCGGCTGCATCCCACGCTACCCTCTAACAGGGAATGTGCCTGCGCTTGCCATTCACAAATGCCTGGTGCCGGCACGTGCCCTGCTAAAGGGATAGTGGGGATGCGGCTGCTGCATCGTTGAGGGAAAGAAGGTGAGTTTCTGGGCGACCTGCGGGGTTTCCATCCTGATTATGGATGCCCCGGGGGGAGGGAATCTATTGGCCCAGGGGCGTGGGTTTAGGTCCACTTTAATGGAAGGAAGAGGGAAAGCACAGGTTCTGTCTCCTCTGATACACTCAAACTGGCACGCCTGGATTTTATTCCTTCCAGGAGAGTAAAACCACAAGCTTGGCAAGAGTTTAATTCAGTTCAGGTGTATAAGTGACCCCTCCTCTCATTAGCCAACATCTTTACTATAGCATTACTATAGCATTGTTGCCTGAAGTAAAGTTTTTCTATATGACAGCAATGTTGCAGTTATATGTGAAATCTACATTCATGTATGCTGTGATATATATATATTGGATCCATGACTAAAAAGAGGAGCTCCATATTCCATGGTTTAAAAAGTAAAACTGTTCTTTGCCCCATTTTCTGCACTTGAGAAGAAAACACAGCATCTGATAATGCGACTCTTCATCATCACCATATTCCTGATAGAGTTTTATTCTGATGACTTGCCAATAGAAGGTCTTGTGGTATGATCTGCAAACAGCTCTCCGCATGCTAGTAGATTCATAAACAAAACAAAACACACCCACAAAAGTCTATTGTGGCTCTGGTTATTATGGATGTTCTTCAAACAGTGCTAAAGAACAAATAAACAGGCCGCATGGCACAGTTTCTGTTTGCTCAGGGCCCTCCCAACCTCAGTCATCTATCTGTCAGCAATTACAGACATTGCTGGAGAACAGAGATAGTTTGTTTCATCATTTAGTGCAAAATGCCCTTCATGGTGGTCAGGGCCAGATTAGAAGTGGTGGAGGCCTCTGGGCACAAGATCTGGTGGAGGCCCCAGATACAGTATTTTTTCCCTTTAAAATAATAGCCCAGCCAAGTAACTGATTGGTGGTTGTCTGGCATCTGCCTACTTACTGGAGGATCAGATCAAGTCCCTTGTGCCACACTTGTGCGGGTGCGTGCTGCTCGGGAGCTCCTGCTTTGCCATTCTGGGTGGGGGGTAGTGTACTTACCCAGCTGGTCCAGCAGAAAACAGTTCCCTTTGTGAGCTGGATCAAGAAAAGCCTCCTGGACCAGGAGGAACCCAAAGGTTGGTGGAGGCCCCCTTTGCAGGGCAAGTGGTGGAGGCTCTGGGGCTAGAGCCCCTTGTGCCCCTCTCATAATCCGGCCCTGAAGGTGGTACCCGCTAAGGCTGCAGACTGATCAACCCCATTCAGTTCTGATTATACTTTATCCAAGCCTGATTGGCTCTGTGAATACAAAACTGCTCAAAAGTTTGATGAATAAGATGTATGTGCATTTAATGCAATGCAAAAGATTACACCAAGAATGATAGTGTCAGGCCCGTGGGACACCCGTCTTCAGAGTAAGCCCACAACCCCCAATCTCCGCTGCTAGCTTCACCTTTAGACAAGCCCCCGTTTGCCGGGACACTTTATACGCCTCGCCGGACACGGTTGCCCCCAGGACTTAATAGCACAAAGGATGTGAGCTTACAGGGGTTGAAGGCAGATGAACCAGAGGCCAGACTGGGCAATGTCAGGTAAGTGCTGGAAACAGTTCGGGTGCTTCAGAAATAGGTAATACTGGAAGCAATTCGGGTGCTCAGGAGAATTCAAGCGAAGTAAGACGTCAAGCCAGGGGTCACAACGGGAGGTCAGAGAGCTGCGCAGTACAAAGGGATGAGACGAAAACGTGGTCGAGATTCAAGCAGATGGTCAATAACGATATAAACAGGCAATCAAAGGAACAATAACAAGCCAGCTAAACGCTATCACAGGCACTGACACACTGAAGAGGTAATCCCTTTATAGGACTGAACCCGGCTGGATTGGACAGGGAGGCAGTGGCTGTGATTGGTGCACTTTGGATCTGTGTGCTGATTGGTGCACTTCGGATCTGTGGTTTGATTGGTGCACTTAGAGAGCTCTTGGCTGATTGCCCCAGCTGAACTCCAAAGGCATACTGCCCAGAACTGCACCTCCTAGGTTTAGCTCTTTTAAACAGCCTCCAGTGGCCAATCTGTGTATAGCACCACCGGAGGACATAAGCTGACTGTACTCGCGCGCAAGCACGAGTAGAATGACAGTGGACGAGGGACGAGGGCGCGCTTGGCGACACACGCGCCGCTGGAGCTGGCATCTGAGGCAGAAGCGGCTGCTGGGCAGGAAAACCCCTGGCCAGTTGCCTAGGGACACCACGGGCACGGGCTGAAGGCAAGTCATTCATGACAGATAGCGGGCTCCTCAGAGGGTAGTGGGCACTGCTGATTTGTACAGAGCCCCCTAACCTGCAGACCATCTAGAGCTACAGGTGTTGGAGCTGGAAGATAAAGGGAGTAACAACCACCCCACTAACAGCCTCTTCCTTTTGCTGCCATCAGGGAAATGCTTTTGCACCTTGAGGTCAATACTGAGAGAATATTTCCCACAGGTCATCCTACCTTCAACCTAGGGCCTTATTCATGAAGCTCTAGCGCCAGGTAGTGCCTTGTAAGCGCCAGGTAGCGTCAGGTGAACGCCGGACACGGCACGCAATTACACATTTATGAAGGCGATTCTGGTGAGCGACTTGAACAACGCCATGTAGCGTCCGATTCATCATTATCCCAGGCTTAGCATACAGCGCCGGCGTTCAGCCTTGCAGAGCGCCACGTCTTACCTGTCGCTACCTGGCGCTCTCCCATACATTTCTATGGATGATCCTTAAATCCCTTTCCTGATCCCAATTTTTTATTTTTTTCTTAAAAACTCAAATCTTTCCGACATGTATCCTGGCCTAGAAAATTACATTTTTGTAAACTTTTTTGATTAATAATATTTTTATGGAGAATTGTCCTTACATGTCTGGTATTAAAGTGTTCATGTTACAATGTTATAACAATGTAATTCCATATGTTTTCGCTTTGATACTAGACAGACTTTAATCACACTTCTGGCACTGTGGGCTACATCGACCCGATTTTGAGCGCCGGCGATGTTTGAGGCTGTTTTTTGGATGAATGTGGTGTGAGTCAGTCGCACTGAGCTGGCGCTACCATTCGCTCCCATACAGCCTAGTACTGCGAATCACATAACGTATTCAACAATGCCGGCCAGCAACTGAGGCGCTCTGAAACAACGAACCATGGCCGAGCACAGCGACTACTAGCGTTCGCTCTTAAATCCTCTCTACAGATGCTCATCTGTCGCTACCTGACGTTAGTAATGAATCAGCCTGCCCGTCAACAACCTGGTCACTCTTAAAGTGGACCAAAACCCAGTGTGATCGGTCCGGGAATCTATAAGATTCCCGGGCCGATCGATTCCCCAAAATTGGGACCCCCCAGGTCGCCCCATACACTTACCTTGCTTCCCGGTCCAATGGTGCATGTGTGAGCCGTGGCTGCATCCCTGCTGTCCTTCTAGCAAGGCGCGTGCTCACACCAGGCATTTGTGAATGGCCGGCGCGGGCACACTCCCGGTTAGAGGGAAGCAGGGGATCCAGCTGCCATCACACTAGACGAAGGCTTAGTCATGCCAGCGACTCCAAGTGCGCTGATTGGACGAGTGGCCCTGTATACAATTATAAGAATATAATAATAATAGTAATATCTCCTGGCTGGCGCAAGCCAATTATGTAAACAATATTAATAGCATAAACAACTAAAATATTAATAATATTATGTATATATATTAATATATCCTGCCCGGCTCGACTAAAATAGGCAACACATATACCAATACTATCAATATCTGGCCAATGATCACGCAATGGATACACGCATAAGACTATAAGACTGTAGGTTCTTTTGACTTCTGGTAAATGCAAGAGACACTGAGACACGCAGTAAATAAAGAGATATATTGTTGACTAAATAACACAATGATGCAATCAAATCTCAAATCAAACACAATACATGAGACTGGCATACAGTTATGAGACAGGCATACATATATACAGGGAAAGACACATTACCCTCCTGATACGGCACTCACAAGCTTCTCCTGTGCAAGCAGTCTCAGCTCTAAGCCGTCTCCCCTGTCTTGCCTACCTTCTGCCTCCTTTCCTTCTGCCCCCCTCCTGTCTGCACCCCCCTCAATTATACTAAGAGTCGGCTTCTGGTATTCCTTTGATCTTTTACGACCCTAGTCTTCTTCTAATCTGGCCTCTCAATCTTGTCCCAGCCCTGCTTTATTGTTGCAGGATGCTGTCCTATCTGATTGATTGGAATACAATTCCTGCCCGGCCACCTGTGCATGCTGGTATTGTAAACTATTTGCTGTATATTCCTATACTTAAATATGCAACATTATTAGCAATATTGATTTTCCATAAAGGCCCCTTATTTACATATCGCCCACTTGAGACAGAGATATATATATTATATCTATATGTATATATATATATATATATATATATATATATATGAAGTTAGTGTTCCTTTCTTCAAAAAAAGAAAGAAGTTCTTTTGGGAGCGCTTCAGGTTGGGGACAGCAGCTGCCTTTAAATAAGGGGTCACGCCTTATTGTAATTCGTGGAAGTGGCTATGGGCTAATACACTTGGAAAGTTTATTAGTTTTAGGCGCGCTTTGAGGTAAAGGATGAATGGAGGAGGGGGGGGGGAGGGGGGTGGGGGAGAGGACTTGTTCTCACTTAATGGTTCTAGGACTGTTAGAGGCCAATTGACACCAGATAACCTATGGCACCAAGTGATATCTAGTTACATGCAATACCTCTAGGATAGATAATTTCTGCTGCCTGATTTTAGTCATGCGGCAAATAAACTCAAAGAATATTTGTTATAGTAGTAGACTCCTAATCAATAGGACTAAACCGACACTTGTAAGTATTCATATGTCACTTTCTGCAACGAGTTACCTTTTTACTCTTATACTATATATCAAGAACAGAGTAAAAAACAAAATAAGAAACTCACCGCCGCGGCCCGGGGGTGCGCCGACCTACCCAGGGCCTCTGAGGTTCAATAGCCTGAATCAGGGTTACCCGGTGTGAGGCTTCTGCTGTGCTGGATGTGTCCTTGTGGGTGGTCACCCCGATATCCGGTGCCTCTCACTCCGTTGCTCCTTGTCTGCGCCCTGGGGTGCTGTGCCTTCCCAGGTGATTAAACGATTAACAGCTGGGATAATGAATTTAGTTGCACAGGGTCTTTTCCAGGTTATTTTCGCCTCTTTAAAAAAGACCGTCACGCACCTTCTTAAAGAGTAAAAACCTTTTTATTTTGTACAAATTGGGGTAATTGGTTCAATCATATAGTCTCTAAAAATGGGGGGGAGTGTAACTCCGGATTGTATGAAGATTTGGGGCTGAGCGCTTATGTCTTTCTGTGTGCAGCGTCGCTCTGGATCCTCCTGCACGTTAGCGCTTTTCTGTCCTTAAAGTATATATATGTCTGCCTCATGCGACTCTAAGGCAGAAATGATAAGTGTAAAGTTTGTAGATAAAACGGAGGCGCAGTAATGCGGCTTCTCTGCTTCCTGTCTCCTGTATACTTCTATCAGTTTCAACTCACCGACGCGCGTTTCGGCATTTCCTGCCGTCCTCTGGGTGCATTCTGGGCGTGCGTCCTGCAGCCCTTTTTATTGGTCGTGGGGAAAAGAGGAACGTCCTTCCTTCGCAATGCCTTCTGGGAAGTGTAGTCTTCTCTTGTAGTTTCAATTGTCGGCTTTTAATGCCGCCGCCGGCTTTCTGTTAATTGGCGGTGTTTACAGTTTTTCTTGGTCCAAGGATTTATTATGAATTACTCAAAAGGAAAAAGAGAGGAGAGGGGGAGATGTAACAGAAATATGAGGTTAGGGTCTAAGGTGTTAGAACTTCATTCTTATATAGACACACGATCTTTAGCTAATAGTGGAAAAACGGCCCTTGTCACTTCTGAACGCAGATACTTCTGTATATAAATACCAAAAAGGGGCTGATAACATGTAAGACTGAGTACGTGGTTAAGCGGTTATGTATTGTTATTCGTGATTAAAATTAATAATATTACTCAATACAGCATATGCATATATATATAATTATAATGAAAATAGATTGTTATATAAATTAATATAAATTAATATTATATGTGTATATGAATTATATATGTATATGTATATGAAAATATGAAAATATAGAAAATATAGATTGTTATATAAATTTTTGTATAAATTAATATTATATGTGTATATAAATTATATATGTATATGTATATAATTATGATGAAAATATAGAAAATATAGAAAGGTTCTAAATTGTAGATTGTTATATAAATTAATATTAATCCATACTATGGTTAAAACATTACCATTCATCCAGATGGCGTGTGTTGGAAACATATATAGTCATTTTACAATATAGGTAGAGGTGTGTTTAATAAGAATATGCTGTGATCACTGCGTGAATGCTAATTTTGTCCAGAATTAATATAAACTGAATGTGTGGTTCGAATTAAAATGCACAATATTAATTAAAAGATTTTTAATATATATACATTACACAATACAATCAAGATGGATACTTTTAATTAAAATATATCGTTCTCTTTGTTATTATGTTATACCGTGTATCCTAAGAGCATAAGACTAGAGTTATTTAATAAATCCTTTACTTAAATTATTGTATTATAAAATTATTGTGCGCTACAATTTAAAAGGATACGTTTCTACAATAGAAAAATGTGTGTATCTAAAAGTATGGTGATGGCTACCCCCAGGCCAGATCGTGGCCATCGGTGTAAAATTAGTAACAAAGTAATTTAAAGGTACCAATTGTTAATGGATGATATGTAATGTTGGAAGTGGATGGCTTGTGGGTGATGTGTAATATTGGGAGTGGATGGCTTGTAGGTTAAGAGCTAGAAGGGTGGCTGAGGATTGATAGTGACATTGAGAGTTCAGTATCCGTTGTGGTGTCTGATTCTTCACGATTATTTGTTCTCCAAAAAACAGTTTAAGTCCAAGTCTACATTGAGGCCATTTGGTACAAGGCTGTCTAATTCATACATCCAGAACATCTCTCTTTGTGCCAAAGTCCGCTCTATATTGCTTCCCCTCCAGTTCTTATGGATTTTTTCAATGATCCAGTAATTGAGACCTGTTGCGTCTTTATTGTGTTTTTCTGAGAAGTGTAAAGATAAGTTATGGGTTTTGAGTCCATTTTGTATATTTCTTACATGCTCCGCTAGGCGTATTTTGAGCTGTCTCTTGGTCTTCCCTACATATAGAAGATCACATGGACACTTCAAACAATAGATCACTTCTTTAGTGTTACAAGTGGTAAATTCTTTCATCTTGTATTCTTGATTGTTTTTGGGATTAATAAATGATTCTTGACTCGGGATAAAAGATGCTGTTTTTAAAGCTAATCTGCAGGCTTTACAGTCCCTGCATCTGGTGAACTTATTGGCTGTGGCGGCCTTCATGTTTGGTGGATTAATGTAACTGGTGGTCACTAATTGTGCCAGAGTCTGGGGTCTTCTATATAAAAAAGTCGGTTTTTCTTTGAGGAACTTCTCCAGTATAGGGTCCGACTGCAGGATGTTCCAGTGTTTTTTAATAATATTCTCTAATTTCCTGTAGTCTTTGCTGTATTTTGTTATGAATGGTACACTTATATCTGTTTTTCTCTTCTTGTTGTCTCTCTGAGTTTTGGATTCTTCATTTACTTCTGTAATGGCTTTGTCAATCGTCTCATCTGGGTAGCCTTTTTCTATAAATCTAGCTCCCAGAAGTTTTGCTTGTTCAAAAAAAGTTGCATCGTTTGTGCAGTTCCTTCTGATCCGTTTGAATTGTCCCTTGGGGATATTCCGCAGCCAAGTAGGGTGGTGGCAGCTATCTACGGGTATGAAACTATTTCTGTCCGTGTCCTTGAAGTAAGTTTTTGTCTTAATTTGTTGATCTTCTTTGTAGATGGTGAGGTCCAGGAAGTTAATTTCTGCATCGCTGGTTTCATATGTGAATTTGATGTTCCATGTGTTGTTATTGAGTGATTGCAAAAATTGTTGGAGGTCAAATTCTGTACCCTCCCAGAGAAAGATGCAATCATCTATATATCTCTTATAGAATTGTAATTCTGATGGTTTTCGTTGGTACATTCTTTCTTTCTCCCATAGGGCCATGAACAAGTTTGCTAGGCTGGGAGCAAACTTACCTCCCATCGCTACACCAATACGTTGTAGGTAAAAGGACCCCTCGTACCAGAAATAATTGTGAGTTAAGCAAAAGTGGAGGGTTTCTAGGAGGAATTCTATCTGTTGTTGGGGTAATTTCCCGTCTGCAGTTAGGAAAAATTGTACTGCTTCTAATCCTTTTTCATGAGGTATTATTGTATACAGTGCGCTGACATCAGCCGTCGCTAGTATTAAGTTGTATCTGGTTTGATATTGTTTTAACATTTCTAAAAGGGCGCCCGAGTCCTTCAAATATGCAGGTGTTTGCTGTACTAGAGGCTGAAGGAAGGAGTCAATGTACTCTCCTAGTCTGCTTGTTAATGATCCTATTCCGCTCACGATTGGTCTGCCTGGTGGGTGATCTTTGTTCTTGTGTACTTTGGGCAGGTGATAGATCGTTGGGATTCTTGGTGTCTCCAGATTTAGATAGTTGTATTCTTTTTTGGTTAGGATGCCTGTTCTTCGACCTTTGTCTAGTAGATTTCTTAATTTCTGGTGGAATTCTCTAGTGGGATCTAGCTTCAGTTTCTCGTATGTGTCTGTGTCATTTAATAGTCTATAAGTCTCTTGCAGATATTTCTCCTTCTCCAGGATTACTATTCCCCCTCCCTTATCCGCAGATTTTATGACTATTTCCGTTTTCTTTTGTATTCCTTTGATTGTTTCTTTCATTCTTTTTTTCTCAAAGAGTTGGTGTTTTCTAGGCTTTAGTTTTAGATTTTTGAGGTCCTTAATGACCAGGTCTCTAAAGACGGTTATTGCTCCCTTGTGGTTTTGGGGGTTGAACGTGGAGTTGTTCTTTAGTTCAGTGTGGATGTACTGAGGTTGTTGTATCTCTCCATTAATTTCTGGTAGGGTCTCATTTAGTGGCTTGTCTTCAAAGAATTTTTTTATATTGAGTTTTCTGGTGAATTTATGAATATCAATGTATGCCTCGAATTTATTCATGCTGGAAGGGGGTGCATATTTTAGGCCCTTATTTAATAACTCTACCTCTTTATTGTTGAATTCAATATTGGTGAGGTTAAAAAGCCCGTCCGCAGGATCTTGGTTTATTCCTCTTGCTCTCTCCTCCTTTTTTGATTTTTTAGATTGAATTCTATTCCCTGCTCTTGTGCCTCTAAATCTGGATTTTTTCTTTTCGGTGTGTGAGGGAATTCCAAGCCTAAAAAACGTTCTGTATGGGATTTTTTATGTTGCTCCAGTTCTATCGTCTCTGTATGCTTGTTGTTCTCTTTGTTAGGGTATTGTACAAATTGTTGGTTTTCCCTGTACCTGTGTCGGCCCTCTTGCCTTTGTGGTTTAGGGGTTGTATGTACAGGCGATCTTAAAGCGGTTCTCGTGTGTCTCCTAGGTGTTCCTTGATCTCCATAGGTTCTGTGTTTTAGACGGAAGGGTGACCTCCAGACTGGGGAAGGTGATCTTCTTGTATACCGGGGTTGGTTATAGCGATAATTCAAGTTCGGATGTTTGCGGTATTCATGTTGGTATTCTCTATAGGATTCTCTGCGTGGATAGTTGTTGAAATGTTTGGTAGTCCTATACTGTCCTTTATGGGAATTGTGGTAATGTTCTCGGTGGTTTCCATAATCATGATGCCCTCTCTGTTGATCTAAATTCCTATATCTAACATTTCCTGGTCTTTTAAACACAACTCTTTCTGGTGTTGTTTCATTCTCTTGTTGAATCGCTGTAGAGTTCTGAATCTGGTTGTGTGTGGTACCATCTTTCACTCCTTTCTGCCATTTATAGATCATGTTGTTTTTTTGGTCGGCTAAGTCACGGGAGAACTTGCGTTGTTTCTTCAGTTTTTGTTCCTTTTCAAAGTTTTTTAAGTCATGTTTTATCTCAGTAATGTGATCCTGATATTCCTCCAGATCCTTACAGGGAGCTAAATTGCCCTGCATTTCATCAATTCTGGTTGTAATGGTCTCTAATTTCCTCTTTTTACGTTTTATAATAAGTTTCATTAGATTCATACTGCAATCGTTAAAAAAACCTTGCCATTCTTCTAAGTCTGGAATTGTCCCACCCATATCTCTTTCGGGTGCTATATCCCATCTAAGGCTCCTGGGTATCATGCCCTTCTGGATGTATGTTTCAAGTGTAGAAATATGCCATTTTATGGCTAGTTCTTTTTGTAGTAAGTGTTTCACTGTCTTGAAGAGTTCGTCAAAACTATCTGTAATTTCTCTCATGTCTTCCTCCTCTTCTATTAGTAATGCTGACCTGTTAAATTCTCGTCTCAGTTGTGATATGTCCATGATTATTAAAAATTGGGTTGCTCTGAAGTGTTTGTGTTGCCCTGAGGCAGCTCCTTAATAGTGACCAAAGGTAAGTATGAAGTTAGTGTTCCTTTCTTCAAAAAAAGAAAGAAGTTCTTTTGGGAGCGCTTCAGGTTGGGGACAGCAGCTGCCTTTAAATAAGGGGTCACGCCTTATTGTAATTCGTGGAAGTGGCTATGGGCTAATACACTTGGAAAGTTTATTAGTTTTAGGCGCGCTTTGAGGTAAAGGATGAATGGAGGAGGGGGGGGGGAGGGGGGTGGGGGAGAGGACTTGTTCTCACTTAATGGTTCTAGGACTGTTAGAGGCCAATTGACACCAGATAACCTATGGCACCAAGTGATATCTAGTTACATGCAATACCTCTAGGATAGATAATTTCTGCTGCCTGATTTTAGTCATGCGGCAAATAAACTCAAAGAATATTTGTTATAGTAGTAGACTCCTAATCAATAGGACTAAACCGACACTTGTAAGTATTCATATGTCACTTTCTGCAACGAGTTACCTTTTTACTCTTATACTATATATCAAGAACAGAGTAAAAAACAAAATAAGAAACTCACCGCCGCGGCCCGGGGGTGCGCCGACCTACCCAGGGCCTCTGAGGTTCAATAGCCTGAATCAGGGTTACCCGGTGTGAGGCTTCTGCTGTGCTGGATGTGTCCTTGTGGGTGGTCACCCCGATATCCGGTGCCTCTCACTCCGTTGCTCCTTGTCTGCGCCCTGGGGTGCTGTGCCTTCCCAGGTGATTAAACGATTAACAGCTGGGATAATGAATTTAGTTGCACAGGGTCTTTTCCAGGTTATTTTCGCCTCTTTAAAAAAGACCGTCACGCACCTTCTTAAAGAGTAAAAACCTTTTTATTTTGTACAAATTGGGGTAATTGGTTCAATCATATAGTCTCTAAAAATGGGGGGGAGTGTAACTCCGGATTGTATGAAGATTTGGGGCTGAGCGCTTATGTCTTTCTGTGTGCAGCGTCGCTCTGGATCCTCCTGCACGTTAGCGCTTTTCTGTCCTTAAAGTATATATATGTCTGCCTCATGCGACTCTAAGGCAGAAATGATAAGTGTAAAGTTTGTAGATAAAACGGAGGCGCAGTAATGCGGCTTCTCTGCTTCCTGTCTCCTGTATACTTCTATCAGTTTCAACTCACCGACGCGCGTTTCGGCATTTCCTGCCGTCCTCTGGGTGCATTCTGGGCGTGCGTCCTGCAGCCCTTTTTATTGGTCGTGGGGAAAAGATATATATATATATATATATCGAGGTCTCACAAATATATATAAAATGTAAGTGCTGAAAATTTGCTGAGACCGATGGGACCCGATATATTACCGCACAATGTTCTCACAACCCCCAGTATCTCAAGTTACAGCCTGCATCCTTCAGCCACCACATACTGTTTTAATGCCACACCTTCTTCAACAGATCATCAAACATATTTCATATTTTTACACCATCCATAACCGCTTATGTGATTTGGGTGACCAAATCTGGTGACATCCGGATTTATTCACTGCTGCTGGTATTGACAGACATCCGTCGACTTCCATTGTATGTTGCAGACAATGCTTTATCAGCTGTCACTGAGTGTCCAAGGCCTGTATTATCAACGAAGTGGGTGCACAAGGTAACAGTCCATAATATACTGATTGCACCGTGTGACAGTCCATATGGTTATGAGTGCACATCATCAGAACTGCCCATGGTTTCATGGTGCACAGCATCAGAACTGCCCATATTGTCATGGGTGCATATCATTAGAACAGTCCATATTGTTATGGGTGCACATGTACTTTGACAGTTCACACAGACCATAAGGAGTTACAGCAACAGTACATCTGCAATATTAGAAGCAATCGGTGATATACTCTCCAACACAGTGATACACAGCAGACTCCAAGAAATAGATTTTTGGTCACAGAGCATAAACATAATGCAACATAGCAAACGGCGTATTACGGTGGAAATGTCTGAAAGAAAACCTTGAACAAAAGAAAGTGTGACTCTGTAGATGTGGCTTTGAGGATTCAAGCTATAACCAAAGAAAAATGAGGTTGCCACTATGCTATATCAATAATCCCCTCCGTCTCTGCAAACTCAAATCAAGGGCATATCTGGGCTATCTATGGAAAATCTGTTAAAAAGTTATGTTTACAATATACCACATATTACAACAAACATCCCTAAGATATTAGGTCAGCCTAATGCAGACCTGGTATGTTGACCATATTGAAAAATCCTAAGCACTAAACCTCGCCCACTTCATAACATCTAAAGTAAAACTTGGGGAGAAAAGCTGCTCGCCCACTTCATACTATTCAGAGTAACAAAAAACATAAACAAACAGATAGTTTCAAATTGTGTGCCTGTGTACCAACTACAAAAAAAAGTTCCTTAGGAAAAAAAATAATGGTTCCCACTCCAATAACCTAACAGGAAAAATAGCTTACAAGCACACAATTTAAAATGATTGATCCAATGAACAGGCTAAAATATGAATTTTAACCTTTTCATTGTTCATTGTAAAAGAAAAAAAAAGCGTAAAAACCGGTTCCCAATGTATTGTCACTGGAAAGACACTGGCTGTATAGAAATGCTAATGATAATGCTTGTGAGTGACACTGCAGTCCCAGCAACCGAGCATTCCACACAGCCTGCCAGTGACACCTGGGAGCACAACCTACAAACACTAGGCTGGCACTAGTTACTAAATATGCGCAATCTGTAAGATATAGCGCAATCATAAAAAAATACTAAATTTTCACTTTAATGGAAATCAGGGATATCCGAAACCCTGTCCATGCCAGCTTAGCAGTTCAGGTCTTTTAACTAAAAACCAAAATGAATTTAGATTTTTGATAACCTGACTGCTTTCATCAAATTAATCTTTGAGGCTTATCCTAAACGTGTGCACATAAAAAAAAAAAAAAAACCAACACAAAAAAGCCCACGTTAAGGTCCTCAAAACCTAATGGGAAAATCAAAGCGTTAATCGGAGACTTAGCCGGAGTTTTATCCAATGGACCTAAAAGACAAAGCACACAGAGTTAATAACACCTAACTGGGTGCCTCTCTATAACCTTTGGTGCAAGCCTTGGCTCATCCGACATTCTTCTGTTCCCCGACATACTTACCTCTTCTCTTATGGCCATAACCTGTTGTATCAGTGAGCTCATATCACTCCTCAACTGCAGATTTTCTGCCATAAGGTATTCATTTCGTGCTCTTAACCATTTTACTGGGACACACTTTACAGGTTTGCTTTGACTATAATGTTCCCTAGCAAATTTCTTTTGGTTAAAGCTTCCTGTCCCAAATCTAGCAGAGTAAACCATTGTCTGCCTTTTGTGGATTCTATAGGTCTGGACTTTATTACTACACATTGGTTTCGCCGAGGGGCAGAGCCTGGAAATGTGACCTGCTTGGCCACAAGAGTGACACTTCACACTTCTAGCTCTCTTTACATTGTCTCTGCACGGTACAGCAGAGTTAATTATTCTAGGCATTGCTTTTTGTAATGGGGACCTTGAGACTGCCACTGGAGCTTGTTTGACTGCACTAACCTTTGGGGCTACCTTTGGGTAATTTTCACTCCTACAATTACCCTGCACCCCCGAATCTATATGCTCATTTGGTGAAGACCCACATGAAACCTCCTCAGCAGCACCAGGAAAAGCATCATCCTGTCTCCTGATATCCACAGACACAAGTTCAACTTCTTTTTCTGTGACTATCAGCTTTTCTGACATCATCTGATTGTTTCTGCGCAATTCTCTGCTCTCAGCTCTCAGCTGCTCCACAATTGCGCCCAAACTTTCAGTAGATGCCCTCATGGCTCCTAGCGCTTTATCCAGGGAGTTTACCTCCTCTTTGAGGCTTTCATTTTGTATTTTCACCAAAACAAACTCCTTTGCAATCCAAACTGCCCCATAAATCAAAAAGCGTTTGCCCTCAGATTTGGAGATTTGCTTAGCAGCAATGCATTTAGTCACATAATCCTGGGCTTCAGCCCATGGGTTACTGGATCCCTGCATTGCTCTAATAATCCCCTCTGCATTCTTTATCTTGTTCATCTTTTTTGCAAGACCCTCCATGTCTATACAATAAGGCACTTCAAATCAATTGCAACACTTTAAAATATGCTATAGTTACCAATAGCAACAGCGGTCTGTGAACTATAGAAATTGAATTGCACACTGTATTATATACCACAATACACTCAATATTCACCACATCCCAGTGCTCCGCAAACACACAAGATGCCTCGTGCCTGGCTTAGTCAAACTGTAAACAATTATAAGAATATAATAATAATATTAATATCTCCTGGCTGGCGCAAGCCAATTATGTAAACAATATTAATAGCATAAACAACTAAAATATTAATAATATTATGTATATATATTAATATATCCTGCCCGGCTCGACTAAAATAGGCAACACATATACCAATACTATCAATATCTGGCCAATGATCACGCAATGGATACACGCATAAGACTATAAGACTGTAGGTTCTTTTGACTTCTGGTAAATGCAAGAGACACTGAGACACGCAGTAAATAAAGAGATATATTGTTGACTAAATAACACAATGATGCAATCAAATCTCAAATCAAACACAATACATGAGACTGGCATACAGTTATGAGACAGGCATACATATATACAGGGAAAGACACATTACCCTCCTGATACGGCACTCACAAGCTTCTCCTGTGCAAGCAGTCTCAGCTCTAAGCCGTCTCCCCTGTCTTGCCTACCTTCTGCCTCCTTTCCTTCTGCCCCCCTCCTGTCTGCACCCCCCTCAATTATACTAAGAGTCGGCTTCTGGTATTCCTTTGATCTTTTACGACCCTAGTCTTCTTCTAATCTGGCCTCTCAATCTTGTCCCAGCCCTGCTTTATTGTTGCAGGATGCTGTCCTATCTGATTGATTGGAATACAATTCCTGCCCGGCCACCTGTGCATGCTGGTATTGTAAACTATTTGCTGTATATTCCTATACTTAAATATGCAACATTATTAGCAATATTGATTTTCCATAAAGGCCCCTTATTTACAGCCCCACATGCACCGCAGGACCAGGAAGAGGCGAGTTGCGCTCGGCGATCTGGTTGAGTTTGACATTTCATGCTCTTATAATAATATGATTCAGAGTAGATTTGTCGTTTTTGTAAACTTACAGTTGTACAGTTCTTTCGCTGTTTTTTTTGTGTATACTTTTACATTGACGTATTTTACTGGGACTGAATGTTTTCATATTTGTCTTTCTATACTTTGGTTCTTGTATTTCATTTGTAGTGTTAGGAAGTCGCAAGGAACATTTCACAGCATATGGATGTGTATGGGACCATTAAAGTGATAATTCAGGCAAAGGCAATTGTTAGACCATTATGTTGGGCTACATTTGACACTGTCCCAAACTGTTTTCCGTTTTTACATTGAAAAAGAAAGGGCAGAGATATCAAGGTTTACAGTTTTACCCCATGATTTCTCTTCTGAAGGATGCATAATAATCAGCATAATGGTGGGGTGGCACTGGGCGCTTGCTAGGAGGAGGCTGGGTAGTGAGGAGGGAGGGGTTAGCTGGGCTTGAATGCCAGCTCTGAGAGAAATAATTATTGGGGCCCAGCTGCAGAAGTATTTCTTGGGGTTAACATAATGCAAGACCACATATAATCACACAATTATATGGTTGCACAATATAAATTGTGAGGATTATTTATTACCATATTTTTTGTTCTATAAGACACACTTTTCTGCCCCAGAAGTGGGGGTCTAGGGCGTCTTATGGTATGAATACTAAAAAAAAGTGAAGTGCGAGTGTAGCCAAAAACAGATTGCTGCCAATTAATACAAATATCGAATACACTCTCATCAGTTTGAACATAAATACAAAATGCAAGATTAAATCAATTGCACTCAAGCACATTTATCTCTAGCAAAATGTATCCACTGTCAGCAGGGCTGGATTATGAGGATGGCGCAAGAGGTGCATGTCCCGGGGGCCTCCACCATTTGCCCTGCAAAGGGGGCCTCCAACCATTGGGTTATGTCTTGTCCAAGTGGCTTTGCAGTCTTGGCCTGATAGTCTGCAGGGATGGCAACAAAGCTATTAGCGGCAGTGGGCCCCCCTGTGCCTGGGAAATCCTTTTTTTGTTTCTGCCAACCTGCAGCCAAAGCCATCACAGGGCAGGACGGAGAGTTTAGAGCAGCGAAGCCACCGTCAGCAAAGCTACAGTGATGGGTGCGTGCAGAGCTATCAATCAGCTGCCACTCACTGCACATAAGCCACCAAGCACAGCCGCTGGCCGCTCAATGCTGGGATCTACTTTCTGATGGACCAGCTAGACGACTACAGCCCCCTCCTCAGGAATGCCCAAGCAGAATGTACCCACACAAGGGTGGCACAAGGGACTCGATCTGAAGTTCCAGTAAGTGGGCAAGTGCCAGACAACCACCAATCAGTTACTTGGCCGGACAATTGTTTTAAAGGGAAAACTACTGTGTCTGGGGCCCAGGAGCCTCCACCACACTTAACCTAACTATCAGTGTGAACAAAGTATATAAATATACACATGTAACAAATAGTCTGTGCAGATAATAAACAAGGAGACTGCCTGAAATGTCTTTCTAAAGTGCTACCATTATACAAAACATAATTTGTTAACTTTGTTAACATAGCTTGGATGATAAAGAACATGTGCAAAAAAAAAAAAATCAAAGGTGACATTAAAGGAGCACTATCGCAAAATTGTGTAATGTTAAAAATACATATAAACACGTCGGCTAATGAGGGGAGGGGTCACTTATACACCTGAACTGAATAAAACTCCTGCTAAGCTGTGGTTTATTCTCACATGGTAGGAACAAAATCCAAGGGTGACAGGTTTAGGCCCTTATTCATCAAGCGATAGCGCCAGGTAGTGTCTGACGAGCGCCAGGTAGCGGCAGCTAACGGCGACTACCGACTCAAGTACGCCCGGCGGCGGTCACAATGACGCATTTATCAAGCAAAATGAGGCTAGCGCCGGCGAGAGCGACGGCTAGCGCGGCATTCATCATGAAGCCGCCTGGACCGAACAGCGCCGCTGCAAATTCCCTCACAGCGCCAGGTATGAGCTGTCGCTCCCTGGCGATGTCCAATGCATTTCAATGGAGCAATCTATAATTATTCATAAATAATTGGTAATAATTTTTTTTTTTTTTTTTTTTTTTTTTAATGTCAAAAAATCGGAGAACACTTCTGCAATGGTAGGATTTATTTTTAAGTAAAAAAAAAAAAATATGTGCAGAATTGATCTAACAGGTCTGAGATTAATGTATTCATATTACAAAATGATTCTAAAAACATGTATAATGTTACATTCAAAAAATATGGTTGTTTAGGGGTTAAAAACTAGTTAATACACATCGCCGCCAGCGCTCTGGGGTTTAAACAAGGAATGGACAGCGACAGCACATTCGGAGTGTGATTTGTTGATGAATATGAAGCTAGCCGTTCGCTCTGGCCATTCGTTGTCAGGCGCTCACATACAACACTGGACCTGTGAAACAGCGACCCCCCAGCCCGTATTCAACATTACCGCACACCGACTGAGTCGCTGTCATCAAGCTAATGCCGGCCAAGCACAGCGAATACTGGCTGGCGCTGAAAAAATCACGCTACAGTCGCTCATCTGTCGCTACCTGGCGCTATTGATGAATCGGCCTCCCCGTCTATGAGGTGTGACAGAGCCTGTCGGGTGTATAAGTGACCTGTCCTCCCTCCATCCTGCATATTTATATGGATTTCTATCATTGGGCCATTTTTTCGCGACAGTGCTCCTTTAAAGTGGATACTCATCTAGTCAGGAGTAAATGTGCCAAGGAGTCACATGATCCTCAAAGTATGTTTGTTTTGTATAATATTAGCACTTTAGAGACACCTTTCAGACAGTTTCTTTGTATATCATCTGCACAGGCTATTTGTTACATCTATATGTATGTAATGTATTTATATACTCATATTTTATAATAGAATTAGCACTGGTTACACTGTGTTCATAATGACAGTGGTTATATTCTGCAACATTGATACATTTTGCTGGAGATAAATGTGCTTGAGTGATTGATTTTAACCTTGTATTTTGTGGAATTATTTTGTATTAATCTGGAGCATTCTATTTTTGGCCGCACTTAAGGGGGGCTATATGTCCACTTAAATATTTTTCTATTATGAAGCCTGAATAGACAAATGAACTTGGAAGATGCTGTCTGTAATGGGGGATTGGGGGAGGGGGGGTCTGCACACTGTCTGTAATGGCATGATTGTGGGATATTCTGCAAACTGTCTGTAATGGGGTGATGTAATGGTGGGTGCACATTGTCTATAATGGGGTGATTGGGAGAGGATTCTGCATGCTGCTTGTTATGGGATGATTTTAGCACACTATTTTGGTTGAATATTTTTTTTTATTTTCCTCCTCTAAACCCCAGCAAATAACACATTTTACACAACACTTTAGGCATATCAATTACTCTGTATTAGTTCTGGACCACTTGTACTCATGGCCGGCGTTTGGGCTGTGCAACCTGCGCAAATGCATGGTGCCACTTGGGTCTCTTTGTGAGGGGGCACCATTCAGAAGCCTTTTTTTTCTTTCCTTTTACTGTCTCAATCTTTCTTTTTTTTATATGAGCTCTTTATCTTTCTCCTTTTCCTCTTATTTCTACATTCTCTCCTCATTCTCTTTTCTTTACCAGATGCTTCTGTGTTTTAACATTACATGCATATTTCTACTCAGTTTTCTCCATTTCTTCTTTCCATCTGTTATTTCCTTCTCTATAGCCTCTTCATTTTTTCTACCCTCCCTCCTACTCTCTGTCTCTTTTGCACATTCCATTCTTTTTCAGACCTTTAATCCATCTCTTATTCACATTCCCTCTATCTCTCTCTTCTATTTCTCTCTCCTTTTTCATTCATGTATCCCTTTGATTGCCTTCTCTAAGTCATTCCTTCTCTTTTAAAAGAGTTGCTTTATGTATGTTTTAAAAATCTTACTATTATATTACATTCTCCTTTTTCTCATTCTTTCAACTACCTTTTTTCTTCCCTTTTTCCATTTTTTTTAGTTTTGTCTGTCCCTTCTTGTTCCCTCTGTCTGTTGTTTTCCCTGTGTGAATCAGTTTGTGTCCTTTAGGGGGCACCATCCTAAAACCTTGCACATGGCAATATTTTACCTAAAATAAAACTTAAAAAGTTCTAAAAAAACGCGCTTAAAATATTAAACAATTAAACAATTTAGTTTCCTTATATATAGTCTCTTGCTCCAAGCCTTTAGACTGTTGTCACCTCAGTCTCGATATTCAATATGTATATATATATATATATATATAAGGTATATATAAGGCTCAGCGAAGCAATTGTATCACCACAGGTGCTCTTCGTGTCAATTTTCACCTCCTTAGCTCCGCGTTTCGTCATCACTCATCGCCATGAGCCCATGAATAAGTCGTGATGACGAAACGCGTTGGGCGGAGCTAAGGAGTGTCACGTGAGTTGTGTGGACGAGCAGCGCCGCTGACTACGGCCGGAGGAGGCGGTGAGCTGGAACTTGTTCCTTTGTAAACTGGTGCGCGCGGACTGTTTGGAAGGTCTAGATGACGCCAGTTCTTTTGTAATTTTATGCTGAAAGTTTACTTGTTTTTAATATCTGGTGAGCAGCTTTTTAAAGGGCCAGTGGCCATAGAGTTGAATCCCCTTGTGTGAAATGTACTTACGCTATTGGAGCACTTTGTGTTTCTGTCTTTTTGTCCTTTGTATGTGTTTTAACAAATCTGGAGCAATTTGATATATCCCTTTGTGGAAATTGGAGTCCATTGATCTTTTATGAGGAGGTGAATATCTAAGCACCTAATAGATAAGCATTTAATCGAGCTAGAGGAGGAATAGTGGAGCCCTAAAAGGGGAGTCAGATGTGCCAAAAACCAAGATTGAATCTGGTACGTTATATATAAAATGGTGGTGGTGATGTCACTGAATTGACACAAAGAGCACCTGTGGTGATACAATTGCTTCGCTGAGCCTTATATATACAGCTTTAGGGCTGTGTATATATATATATATATATAAATATTTTACCTAAAGCTGGCTCTGCTTGTACTGCCCTGCTGGTGGCCCTGGGTGAGTCTCTCGAGCTCACAGGAATTATCCTCTGTTTCTCTGGAGATGAGGGCTTGTGGACCATTGTTATTTAGATAATCTGATCTGTCCTACATTGTCCATTCATAATCCCCCTTCTAATGAATGCCTTATATTTTGTATTACATTATGCTGCTATTATGTCAATAAAAAACACATAGACCAAGATTTGAGATCTAGACTGCAACATGAGTACTGTATTAATATGATTCTCTTTTTTAGTTTCTTTTTGAATATTTTTAAATACTTAAAATCATTTTTATTGACTCAAATCAACAATATTGGGAAAGACCTTGAAAGTCTTCATTTAGGAAACTGCCTAGGAAAGGTTCGTACACAAATCTGTAATATATTACCCTGCAAATTACTTTGCAATACCGGTATTGTCTACATTGCTGTAAAACTCAGAGCAGATGTTTCCCATTTCCAATAGAATTTACAATTTCAACAGCAGTCTGCCTGTTTACCTTGACAGTGTTTTTTAGACTGCAGTAAAGCCCCAGAATTAGTTTTGTCTCAATGTGGCTTTCTCAAAGCCAGCCAATGCTAAACACAAGCATATGAAAACTGTTTGGACGCAGATTTCAAATGAGAGATGGTACATTTGGCAGGGGGGGGGGGGTAATCTATATCTTATGAATGTAATGGAAAATATTCACCTTGTGCAGCTAAACACCAAACTGTTTCAGATACAACAGTAGCAAAAGATGAATGGTATCACTCCACTGCATGTAAAGGAGCCCCAGGTATGTGGCCGGGATTGTCTCAATTGCCCAAGACAATGAGCAGAAATGTGTGGCCGCACTCTGGTATAATGTATAAAAAATCAGCTCTAAGATCAGATCTAAACTGTTATAAAACGTAGGTGTTAACTAGGGTTGAGCAAAACCAAACCGTAAAGTTCAGGATTCGTACCGAACAGCTGGTGTCCGTGTCCCTGTAAGTGGTCACGAACTTCTCCTGGAATCCATGTTTATGCTTCAAACCGTTCAGTGTTCTGCTAAAAGGCTTTACGCACAGTTCCAGGTAGTGAGGGAAGCGAGCCACTGCCCGACAGTGACAGCTCATTTGTACTTGGAAGCAGCACTTTCCTGCTGATCCGGTGCACCTCCTTATGACTCTTGGAGTCGGTTAGGCTGATAGCGTCGGAGCAGGGTGAATTAAGGGTAGGGGTAAGCACCAGGGCCCTGTGGGCCCTACAGCGTTTTTTTGGTGGATGACCCCTAGGGGTTGGAGTTCCCTTCTAAAGGTAGGGCTGTTGGCTGGAGATGGTGGCTTTAAAATTTCGTGGCAAGGAGGCAATAGCGCAGTTGGTTGAAGGGCAGGGCCGGGGGCATGGCTTCACCTCTAGCAGGAAGGAGAGTCAAACACTTCCGGGTCGCGTTTCTCTTCCGGTGGTGACGAGGAATTTCAGCAGGCCAGTCAGCAGTGGCTGCTGCATCTCTTAAGGAGGATCACTCCGTTGAGCTGAATCCCCGGCATCTCCAACAGCTACCGTGGCTTCGCTCGACAGCAATTCCTCGACAGATTCTGCCGCATTCGCAACCGCACCTCCCTGGGCCGCTGGCCGCATAAAGCTGTCTGGTTCCTTGCGGGCTGCTGCCTGCTGCCCACTCTGAAATTTAGGCTATTTGTTCTTCTGTCTTTTAGATACTGTGGATAGGGTATATTAGGTTGTGGTCCACCCCTAGAGTCTCGGAATAGTCACTCATGACTATCGTGATTCCTCATATACTTATGTCTTAGGCCCTCGAGGATAATAGAATGACTTCACTATGACTGAGGCCTCTGGGCATCTAGGTCTGGTATCTTAGCAGAGAGTGTCACCCCATGCCCACAGAAGAGGACAATCCTATCTGCTCAAAAAGCATCGCCATGGTGGGACTAAAATGAAGAAGGGAGCTGCCACCCTCACAGGCATTTCCCTCCATGGAAGCTTCAGGGTCAGCTTTCTCGGAGCTTAATGCTCCTCCGGCAGTTCCACCTTGTTCTGATTTTCCAGGTTTTCATTTCATTTCCAGCTGGAAAAAGCGGAAATGTTTCCATGGAGCCTTCCAGTTCTGAGGAGGATAATTATGCTGTCATAGAATCTCAGGAAGATTCTTCTGATAGGGAGTAATCCGGATTCATCTTCTGAACAGGATCTTCTATGTTTAAGGAGCAGATGGATAATCTGATTTCCTCTGTTGTAGAGGTTTTGGGTATCCCAGCTCCTAGAGCTCCTAAAAGGTCAAGAAGGGTAATCCATACAGAAAGACAACAGCAGCTGTTTCCTGAGCTGTCTCATTTTACCAAGCTTATCTAGGTCCTGGATACTAAATAATCTTGTCCCACTGACCTAATTAAGTTTCAGGGCTCTCTAGGATGATATTGTGAAGAGAGCCAAGGGGGGGGGGGGCAAGTCTACTAGACTCCCATAGATCATTGTAGATCTTCCAATACTCGGCCATTTCACAGTAGCAGATGTTCCTTCTCCTCTAGACACCAAGAGGAATTCTGGAGTAAACCTAAGACCCAGAACAAGACCAGAACTTTTGGCCAAAACAAGGCTAAACCCCCTCCTTAGCCCTCTCAGACATGAAGGGGTGCCCTTACTCTTTTGGGTGGGGGGACGGCATCTGCATTTTGCCCCCTTTGGAGGCTACATGTAATAGATGCATGGATCCAGGAGAGTTTCTTCAGGTTAAAAAATCGAATTGAGTGCCAGACCTCCTCTGAGGTTCTTTCTGTCCAGGGTATCCCAGAAACCGGGAAAGGCAGAAGCATTGAGGTCCGCTGTAACTCACCTGTTGCAGATAGGAGAAGAACATTCCTTTCCCCTTTCAGAGAGGTCGCGGATTCTACTTCAATTTGCTCCTAATCCCCTAGAGGGATGGCTCTTTGCGCTCCATTTTGGACCTCAAGGGCCTCAACAGTTGTGTTCGACTTTGGATATTTTGCATGGAGTTATTAAGATCCACCAAGGCGGCACTTCAGTCAGGGGCTTTTATGACCACAGTGGATAAAAGGGATGCCTATCTGCCTATCTACATATCCCTATCTTCTTAGGCCATCAGAAATATCTGTTTCAAATTAGATGGCCTATACTTTTAGTTTCTGGCTCTGCCCTTTGACCTGTCTTCGGCTTCAAGCATTTTTATCCAGGTTATGTCAGGCCTCATGGCCCTTCTAAGGCATCACAGGATACAAATTGATCAGAGCCCCTTCTTTTCAGGAGACTTTGAGAGATCTTATCGAAAACTTTGGCTGGATAGTCAACTATCCAAATTCGCATATCGCTCCCTTCGTTTACCTTTTTGGGAATGATATTAGACACAGCTCAAGCCAAAGACTTTATCCCGGAACAAAAAAGACTCTCACTTCAGGCCAGGGTACAGGCTCTTTTGACCTGCCCTCACCTGACGATCCGTCAAGGAATGCATCTGTTAGGCATGATGGTGTCTTGCTTCGAGGCAGTTCCATTTGCACTGTTTCACACAAGACCCCTGCAGTTGCAATTGCTCTCGATTTGGGATTGAACAACAGACACCCTGGATCTCCCCCTTGACACAAGCAGCAAGGCAGTGTCTAGTCTGGTGACTGTATCCCCAACCTCTTCAGGTGGGCAAATCTTTCTCTTCTGATACAGTGGAAGATTGTCATCAAGGATGCCAGCCTTGGGGCAGGTTGGGGGTGTCATGGGGTCACAAACAATCCAGGGCCAGTGGGGCCTGGGGAAGAGCCGACTGCCCATAAATATCCTAGAGCAGAGAGCGATTCTACTGTCTCTCACACATCTCCAATCTCAGAGGTAATCCCATCAGGGTTGAAGCAGACAACATGGTGGCATATATGAACCATCAAGGGGGCAACAAAAGCAGGGGAGCTCTCAAGGAGGTTAGCCGGATCTTACCTAGGAGAATTTTTCCATGCATCTCTGCAATCCACATACGAGACGTGTACAACTTGCAAGCTGATCATCTAAGCAGGGCAACCTTGGATCAGTGGGAATGGTCCCTCAGTTAGGGGATTTTTCAAGCCCTATGCATGCACTGGGGGCTTCAGGATGTGGATCTCTTTGTGCCCCACCACAATCGGAAGGTTACGAGATTTGTCTCCTGGTCCAAGGAGCCTCTTGCTATAGCAGTAGATTCCCTGACCCTTCCTTAGTCAGCATTCGGGCTTCTCTATGCGATCCTTTCGTTTCCACTCCTGGGTCGAGTACTAAAGAAGGTAGCTCACAAGGGGATACTAACCATCCTGGTAGCACCCAATTAGCCAAGGAGAAATTGGTGTCAGACATAGTAAGAATGGTAGAAAGCGACCACTGGCAGCTGCCCGACGATCTAGATCTCCTTAAACAAGGGTCTCTTTGGCACCCCTAATTTACAAGTTCTGTCTTTGGCTGCCTTCCCTACTATACCATAGTGGTTTCTTCTTTCTTCTATTTTTGCTAGTTTGCTTAACATATTGTTTAGTTGCCTTTAAGATCACTGTTAGGGATGAGCAAATTGAATCTGACGAATCCAAATTTGTTACAAATGTCAGGAAAAAAAATCGATTCACAACTAATCGAATTTCGCCACGGTTCGGTTGCGCCAAATCACTTCATTAAACTCCATTTAGTGCGTTCCAGGCTCCAGGGCATCTAAAATGGCAGATCGACATAGGCTAAAAAATCCCGGGAAGGCGGCAAGGCGGGATGACCCTGAATAACATGCAACATGCAGCCTATTGGCAGTCAGCCACCCCAGTGATGTCACAGCCCTATATAATCGGCAGCCATCTTGCGGCCACTCACTTCAGCGTTCTATTGCAGAGAGAGAGGGACAGAGAGACAAACACAGAGAGAGGGACAACTAAACGGACAGAGAGAGGGACAGAGAGACACATAAAATCATTTTACAGCAGTGATTCCAGCCTAGAAGCACTTATAGGGAAGGGAGAGAGATTGATAGAGAAAGTGCACTTGTGGGTGTATTACAGCAGCTATTCCAGCATAGAAGCACTGATAGGTAAGGGAGAGAGATTGAGAGAGAAAGTGCACTTGTGGGTGTATTACAGCAGCGATTCCAGCCTAGAAGCACTTATAGGGAAGGGAGAGAGATTGATAGAGAAAGTGCACTTGTGGGTGTATTACAGCAGCTATTCCAGCATAGAAGCACTGATAGGTAAGGGAGAGAGATTGAGAGAGAAAGTGCACTTGTGGGTGTATTACAGCAGCGATTCCAGCCTAGAAGCACTAACAGGTGTGATATTGAGAAAGAAAGAACAATTTAGTGTGTAGTACACAGTGACAGTGTGCTGCAGCACTGGTGTATATAACTGAAAAGCTAATAGTAGCCAGCCAGTTAGGGTGAGCAGAGCACTAAAAGTGTATTGTCCTCAAATAAGTGTAACCTCTGCGTTGTAGTGTTGTACCATTTTGTTCCTGTTAAAGTATTAAGGGCCTAGTTACTGTGAAAGGCCCGACAAAATGACAAACCTGCCCAAAAGTACACACTTACTGCTGTTGTAGACAAATAGTCTTTTAAGCGTACTGGAGCACACTGAACTCCTCTCATAAGTGCATACCACATACGACTCCTGATGCTGCTGCTGCTCCTCCAGGCTGTGTAATTCAGGCACTGTATGCTGCCACCAACTCCAGGCTGTGTCATTCAGCCACTATATTGTCTCCTCATGCTGCCACCACCTCCACACTGTGTAATTCAGCCACTATATGTTCTCCTCATTTTGCCACCAACTCCAGGCTGTGTCATTCAGCCACTATATTGTCTCCTCATGCTGCCACCAACTCCAGGCTGTGTCATTCAGCCACTATATTGTCTCCTCATGTTGCTGCCACCTCCACACTGTGTCATTCAGCCACTATATTGTCTCCTCATGCTGCCACCACCTCCACGCTGTGTCATTCAGCCACTATACGGTCTCCTCATTTTGCCACCACCTCCACGCTGTGTCATTCAGCCACTATACGGTCTCCTCATTTTGCCACCACCTCCACGCTGCGTCATTCAGCCACTATATTGTCTCCTCATGCTGCCGCCAACTCCAGGCTGTGTCATTCAGCCACTATATGGTCTCCTCATGCTGCAGCCACCTCAATGCTGTGTCATTCAGCCACTATATGGTCTCCTCATGCTGCAGCCACCTCAATGCTGTGTCCTTCAGCCACTATACGGTCTCCTCATTTTGCCACCACCTCCACGCTGCGTCATTCAGCCACTATATTGTCTCCTCATGCTGCCGCCAACTCCAGGCTGTGTCATTCAGCCACTATATGGTCTCCTCATGCTGCAGCCACCTCAATGCTGTGTCATTCAGCCACTATATGGTCTCCTCATACTGATGCCACCTCAAGGCTGTCATTGTTCTTCTCTGAGCCAGTGATTCTAATAGCGATGCCTCCAATGTATGTCATACTGAATAACAGTATTATTTCACTAACCCAGCACACACCCTATGCTTGTTACAGCAAGGCAAAGTGTTCTACAAGCCTATTGAGGCTCATTGTAGGCCAGAAATAGCCGTTTTAAAAAGTGATCCGTGCAGAATAAATCCATACCAAATTTTTGGGGAAAATTGGCGAAATCGAATTTTTCAAAAAATTTGCTCATCTCTAATCACTGTTGTCAGTGTTTCTGTATAGCAGTATTGATATAGCAGACTTGCATTGTGTAGAGTTTCTTGTGGCATCCCAAGTGTGCACATACACAATACAGTTTGGCATAATGTCTGTGTGTATAACCAGTCGATAATATTTGAAGTGTAGGGTGTGTCCCACAGAATCATTTCTACTGGTGAATCCAGATCACCCCCCCCCCCGACACTAAATCCACAAGTGAAGAAAAGAAATGTGACAGATGAACATAAGCATGCACTATACAACTGACTTCAATGAAAACTGGGACATTTTTCCCAGGTTTTTGGTGTTCTGCACATTGTTTTCCTCTTTTGGAATGTAAAATAAACACTTGTGTTAGGATTGTGCCCTCATACCTGTGATTTACTTCCCTGTTTCTTATATTCCTGTGGTTCTGTGTTGCTAAAGTGGGAGTGTCTTACTTAAGTAAAAACTACCGACTACAATAGAATTCATTCACTGTAACAAGTGAACTCATCAGTAGCTTTGGCTATATCATATAGCAGTAATGACCTCCACAGGTGAGACTGCATCCATTAACCCTTTAGCTACTGGAATACAAGATTGGGAGCCATTCATCTGAACAGGTTAAATTAAAGCAGGAGGGGTTTAAAACCTCAGGCAGCTCAGAAATGTGGAGTCTCATCCCTTCCAGGTACACCAAACACACCAGTTGATGTACGCTGCTAAGGCAAACACATTTTTGCTTTTATATATTTGTTTTCTTTTATAACACAGAATTGCAAACAACTAGAAAAGAAAATAATAAAACAAGCTCAGCACCATTTTCACACTCAATAATAGAAACTTTTAAAAAATGCTATTGAAATGGGAATTAGTCATTAAAGTAGACCAAAAGTAGCCCCGCCGGCCCTTGAATCTAAAAGACTCCACCTTACCTTTCCGCTGGTCCCTCACTGCGATCGCAGGCTGCTGCCATACACCTGGTGTCCATGCAGTTGTGTGCACTGTGGTGCCCAGACGTTCAGATACTCAGAGACTCATCAATGTTAAAGGTTAATGTTTAATAAAATGGGTGCTATCGAATTGCCACAGACAGTGTTGCTTTATGTTGCACATATCACAATAAAAGGGTTATGATGAGGAATCCTGTACACATCACACTTACAATGCAATGCAGACTTCATTATAGCCAATACCAGGGTTTAGGTCCGCTTTGGACAGGGGCACCATTTTTTACTTGTCAGGAAAAGCCTCTTCTAGGATTCCCCTTTATATCCTGATCCTGGACATACTTCTGTGTAAAAAATTATATCTCAGAGAATGTTTAGGTTGTTAACTGTACGCCCGGGCAGCAGCAGGTGTGTATTTGCGGGTCACTTAATCATACATGCATATGCTAACATACTCAGAGACAGATACCGACAGCCAAGATATTAATCTGAAAGATTTTTCTTGGCACACAGTGCCATATTTTTTCGCAAATACCAGCCCTTAAACTGTTGCCAAGCTGTCTAGCCGTCTAAGTTTTTCGTTCAGTATTTAGTTAGTTGTTATGAAGGGCTCAAATAACTATTTGAGCTTTTGAAGATTTTTTTTTAAACGTTGCCTCCTATGGTTATACTACATTTTTCTTGTGCCTTAATCCTTGGAGGAGAGGTTTTGGGAAATTGCTTTCTGCAAGAGTTACTGGCATTTATTTATGGGAAGCAGTCCACTGCTGCTACAGGTCCACATCTGCTATCTAGCTGCTTTCTAAACCGCAATGTGTTGGAAAGTGACAGTTTAAAGGAACATTGTCATATATGCCATTTTTATGACACTGCTCCCTTAACGCCCCCCCCCCAAAACAGCCAGATAATCTCCACCTGCCCCCTGCCCACCTGCCAGATAATCTCCACCTGCCCCCCAGCCCACCTCCCAGATAATCTCCACCTGCCCAATTCTGGTATTAATGTTCCAGTCCGGGCAGAAAAGATACTCTCCAATTTCCCTGGGCAGCTGATTCACCCCATACCAGTAGTTTGAAACTTACCAGTACTGGCGATCTTGTCCCTGCCATCCCAGGGGCTCAGAGCTGAGTGGACGCCCCCTCTCTTCAGTCATAGTGACTGGCCACACCCGCCCCATTCACTACAATGGTAAGGGCTGAAATGAATGGAGTGGATGTGGCTAGTCCCTGTGAGTGATGCGAGGAGGCAGCCAGGCGACCACAGGTTGCGAGTGGTAATGGCGATGGAACTTCGGTGGAAGTAAATTTTCAAAATCCTGGAATAGGGCTGATCAACTATTGGCACTATCGGTTGTTGGATATATAATACTTTTGCAAGAGCTTACAACTTGTCTTTGAAATTGATTAATGACTTTTGTTAGATTTATTGCAGTTTGCAATAAATTTGATCCAAAGCTTCTACGATGTTGAATGTGGCTTCCTATCATCTCTCAGTGCTGAAAGTGGCAATCCTGGTAATAAAGCTTTGTTAATAAAGTTCTGATCTAGAACTTCCTATTTTGAGCTGGGCATGCCCTTCCACTTTGATGGAACATTTTCACACCATGGTAACTGTCTGGGTGCTGTCATGTCATCTGCCCTGGTTTACAACATGGACCATAAAGTGTATGGGTGGTGTACAGGGAGCCACCCTTCCCAAATACTAATATACATACACGCCTAAATCCCTGAAGTTTTCTAAACTTCTAAACTATCGGTTGTTGGAGATATAATACTTTTGCAACAGCTTACAGCTTGACTTTGAAAGTGATGAATGACTTTTGTTTGATTTATTGCAGTTTTTGCTAGTTAGAACACTAGATGGTGCTGTGACCAATGCACAACTGCAGAGTTTTCTATGTAATTTACTGCTGTGTTGTTATTTCCTGTATATCGAGCTGTAATCTCTATGACTGCAAGTTTCTTCCTGTCTGTGTTATAGCCAACATGTAAGGTGATATTCTCTGACTACATTCATGTTCAAGTAAATACAAGTTCCTGTTATACCACTAATGTCTATCTGGATATGACTCCACTTTACCCAGCACTCACACTCTGAAACATCGGTGAGTATGCATTGTTTATTATTTTTGCGCCACCCCTTTAAATCTTTGGGGGTTGGGGATTTGCTTGTGCAGGGCAAGTATTTTATAGGAAGCGGAGATCTGCCTTCATTCTGGATTTTACATTTGGGGGGCTGGACGGAATCTTTGCACTCTTATTGCTTATTCTTTTTTGGGGGCTAGGGAGGAATGCACTCATAATTGGCTTGATGCAGAGCCTCCCCGTTCAGCTCTCCCGTGCGTTTTCCCGTTGGTTTTGGCCTTTGATCGGGTCAGGAAAGGGTGCTACGTTGATTTTAGTGTGCGCTTATGCGCTCAGGTGTGCGCTCAGCCGCCTTTCCGATTGTCGGCTCGCACGAGGCTGTTTCCCGGGAAAACGGACGCCTCGTTCATTGGTCCGTTTTTTCCAGTGATGCAGAGCCTTGATTTCCGATTGAAATCACCCTAATAAAACGGGGCCGCCGAGCCTTCACTTACGGCCAGTCTGACCAGCCGTATTGGAGCTCCGTGCTTTTTGGGAATGCATTCCTCTGTGGGCCAACATCAAAGGCGCCAGCTACGCCGTCTGATAGTTCTGAGTATGGCAGAAACCAGGCTGCAGCGCACGCCTTTGGATATCGATGGCATGAGTGACGTTGACCTATTCGAGCTCACCCGCCTTAACCGTGTTTCTCTCCATGCCTTGTATAGCGACCTGCGGCCATGGTTAGCCCCCACCACAAGAAAGGGGCATGCAATTGCAGGTATGACCAAATTGGTTGGCTGCCTGCAATTTTTGGCGAACGGCTCGTTCCAGAGACTGGGTGCCTTCTCCCTGGGGATGTCCCAGTCTATGCTGAGCCGCAGCCTAACCAAGTTTTTGGATGGCATGGCTACCCTGGCACAGAATTACATTTTTTTCCCTCAAACAGGGGAAGCCTGGAATGCGGTTAAGTTGGGCTTTTATAACATAGCCGACATGCCCAACGTCCTTGGTGCAATCGATTGCACACATGTCTCGCTCATCCCCCCTGCGGACCAGGAATATCTGTTCAGGTATGTGGTTTGGTTCTGCTTTTTTTCTGGTTACCAAACATTTTTTAAGGCTCACACTAATTCCACTGTTGTTTTGCTTGGTGCAGGAACAGGAAGATGGGCCATTCCATCAATGTTCAGGCAGTGGCGGGCCCTGATCTTCAATTTTTCAGTCTGTTTGCTGGCTTTCCTGGGTCCACGCATGATGCGCACATTTTGAGGAACTCCAGCCTCTATCAACGGTTTCAATCTGGAGATATTTCTGGAGGATGGTTACTGGGTCTGTGTATTAAAGTTGTATTTGTTGGCCCCCAGGTTTGAATGTGGATTTGCCACTACCCCACTAATCTGTGAGCTCTTTCCTTGAAACTTGAAAATGTTTTTTATTTAGTTTGTTTACAAATTAATGGGTGAAAGTATTCACCACTATTGGTTTATGTTTTGGCACTCTTATCTAAGTAGCATTACACAGACATTTTTAATGAGTGTACAGGTTGCATGTGTTTGTAAGCTCATTAAAAATGTCAATTACTCCCACCATACCTAGCTCACCGATTTGTCCCTGTGTACTAATGTTTCTATGCACACCTAAACCTTTTTTTAGCCATCCACCTTATGTTTGTCTTTTGGATTTTTGCAGGTGACTCAGGCTATCCCTTGTTACCATGGCTGCTCACACCCATCATGCACCCATCTTCCCAGGCACAGGAGCGCTACAACACAGCCCATAGGAGGTCTCACTCTGTGGTGGAACGTGCCTTTGGGTTGTGGAAGATGCGTTTCCGATGTCTGGATCAGAGTGGGGGTTCTCTTCATTATCAGCCTGGCAAGGTTATCAAAATAATTATTGCTTGTGGGGTCCTGCACAACCTTGCCATTAGAAGCAGGATTGCTCGATATACTGACCTGGGTGCAGAACCTTTCCCTATTTCTGACGAGCAGACCCCTCCTTACACTGGTACACCAAGTGGGCCAGCACACACAATCCGTGCTGACCTTGTGGCCAATGTATTTTCTTGAAACCACCCCCTGTCTGCAGGCTGGGGAAGATTAAATCACACCTAAGAAGTGTTACATGCTGGTCCAAAAGCGACTCTAAATGCATTTGGGCTTTACCTCTGCTGCCGGCGCATGTCCATTTTTGGACAACTATATGATTTCAGGTCCACAACTGTCCGCTTGATTTGTTTATTATCTCGATGGACAGAACCCCATAATGTACCCAAACAGCATTGGCAACAGCCATGCTTTGTGCTTAGGTTTTGTGGGTATGCTTGGTGTGTTGAGGTTGAGTATGCTGCAGGGTCTTACTAGATTTAGCACCCTGGTGTGTTTGTTTGTTTTTTTCTGGCGGGGGTGAATGGGTTAATGTCTCCTTGCTCCTGCGTTTTGGGGAATGTGCCTGTGTCTGTGGAGTACACACCGTTTTAGTTGGTGCATGTTCTGCATGTGTGTTGTGCCTGCTCTTCTGTTTTATTTAGAATGAGGCATGTGTGCGGCTGCTATGTGCCTTTGGCCTTGCCTGGCTATTTTTGCTCACTTTAGGTCTGCCAATATTGATATGGTATCCTACACCGAGCGGAGTGGCTTGTTCTTTAAATATGTTTCCCGTGTGGGCGTGCCCAACAGCGAGTGCGCGCCTGCGCGCACGCACGCACGTCAACGCGGGGGAACGTCAGAGCTATATAGCTTTGTAAAGAAGACAAGATGTCGCCCGCCATCTTTACCCCGGAGCAGGAAGACATCATCATGGATGTGAGTATGCGAGCGTGCGTTTATGTGCGTGCACACATTCCTTGTAATTAAAAAAAAAACAAAAAACAAGAATAGTCTGAAACAACTTAGTTTGTCATGTTACATACCAGCCCACCTTAGTTTAACACATGTACGCAGCAACAAACTAGCCTACATGCAGAGAGCAGAACTAGGGCAATGTGAGGCAGCAAGAGGTTAATAAAGTGACTTGAGTTAGGCCAGGAAACTTGTTAATGTATTTGGTGGATTAATGGTGTGTCCTTGTATTTTTTACTAACAGATGATGCTGAGGAATCGCTACGACTTCCTGCCGTCAGATTATGCCAAACGGACGTTGGCCCTGGAGGTGGTGGAGGCGATAGAACGCCGATCCCAAACCACCTATACCTTCACCCAGATCGCCCAACACTGGTCTGATTTAAAAAGAAGGCATAAGCCCCGGGTGAGGCAGTACTTCGACAAACATTTCCCATGTAAGTGTAGAAAATGTAAATGCACCTATAACCCTGGCATCGCCTGGGCGTGGTTTAATGTTTGTGTTTGTATTTCAGCCCATGAATGGAATATACGGTTCCGCCCCACCCGGACCAGGACACGCAGCCCAGTGTTGGGCGAAACAGGTGAAGGTGTAGGCGGCCCACCGCCAGGGTCAATGGCCACCCCCTCCTCTGTAAGTGACTCGGAGGAGCCGCTGGACCTCAGCATGCAGGGGAGGGGGCAATCTGACGGCAGGGAGTCGAGCAGAACAGAGCCTCAACCGGACTCCGGTAAGGGAAATATAGTTAGATATGTGGAAATACATGCATTAAATACAGATACTCATGTGCACTATTGTTGTAGATTCAGACGTCGCTGGAACATCCCAAGGGATGAGTGAGGAAGGGGGCGAGGAGGAAGAGGTTGCTGTGGAAGGTGAGTAGATTGATACCTAGAAGCCTAACTTAATATTCTATTCATGAAAGAACAACAGTCTCTAATATCAGTGTGTTTGTCATCCATACAGATTCCCAACTGCCACAGAGGGAGAATGAAGGGAGACTCCGCCCCCGACGCAATGTGTGGCCAAAACCTTGTAAGTGGTGTTTATTTAAACTAAAGAAAATGAGCAAAAAATTCAATTTGAAAACTAAAATTCAGAGACATTTCCAAAATAAATTATAAAAAAAAGCCCTTAAAGTGGACCTTAACTCTGAATAAGAGTCTATCTTAGATATTTCCCACACCCTGTACATACAGATTGTCCACCTTACAAATCATCTTACCAACCTTTTCCAGAGCACAGCTCTGCTCTGTGTGAGCAAAGCACAGCTATAACCCACCCCCTGTACCTTATCCCACTCTCCTCTCCTCAGTAAGTGTGATGCTTCTGAGTCAAGATAGCGGCGCACGTATCCTAAATTCCTGAACTAAGTTGCAGCCCAGTGGGGGAAATAATAATAATTGATTGACTAAAAACTTACTATATATTATTTTAAGATGCTGCGGAATCTTTTTAAAATAGTTTGGGCTTTTCATTAAATCACGCAGAAGGTCCGGTTTGAAAAGGGCCCCAAAAAAACCACGCCCAACCAAACCAAAAAAACAATGCTAAACTAATGTTGTTTTTCATTCACAGATCAAAGAAGACAACATCCACAAGACCCCGAGGCCAAATTTTTTTATAAATTTTAAAAATGTAAAGATTTATTTGTTTCTGTTTTACCACAAAAAAAAAAAACCTTAAAAAAACAACAAAAAAAAACAACGTTGGAATAATAAAAAAAATATAATATTTTGAGAGTTGTCTTTCCTGCAAAAGTACAATCACACAACATCAGCACACATTTACATGACACAAAAGGTTTAGATATGGGACAATAAATCAGAAAAACACACAAACAATTAAGGTATGCATTAAGGACAAAGAAGAAGGAACAACCAAGGAGATTAAGGTATGCATTAAGGGCAAGGAAGAAGGAACAACCAAGGAGATTAAGGTATGCATTAAGGACAAGGAAGAAGGAACAACCAAGGAGATTAAGGTATGCATTAAGGACAAGGAAGAAGGAACAACAAAAAATTTCATAAAATATATACATATGTGTGAAATTGGCAGTTGTGGCCATATGCATATTCCAATGGAGGTTGAGGGATGTGCGCTTGCGTGTAGCCAGATTGCCAACTGAAGAGCCATGGAGATGTAAGTATACTTGACAAAACCACCAAAATGGAAGGTCAAATATGACGGAAGGCAAGCAGGTATGTTCAAAAAAGCAGGAAAAATCAGGGAAAAACGGGCCGCCCGTGTGAACGTGAACGGGAGCCCCGATCAAATTGAAGGCACCCGAGAGAGCAAAAAAAGCTTTCCGAGTGAAGTCAAATTGACGGATCAGTTAGGGAGCCATTCCGACGGAGGCTCTGCATCACATTTGAGCCACAATTCAAACGGGAGCCCCGGACAACCGGAAGGTTTTAAGGGCAGTTCAGAGGAGGCTCTGCATCAGGCCCAATATGCATATCAAGTGTTGAGAGTTGGAGGGGGATACACATTTTTTAGGAAATTAGAGGGGACACTGCTTGTAATTAGGGGGGGGGGTTAAAGCAATGATCAGCTGAGCTGTTAAGTTAAGTGCTTTCAATTACTTTATTGCATTGTTTTTGGAAACATTTTTCACTTTTTTTTAATTTGATCCATAGCATCTACAATATGTTGAATGTGACTTCCTACCATCTCGCAGTGCTGAATGTGGCTCCCCTGGTAATAAAGCTTGGGGACTTTGGAATCTAGAACTTCCTATTTTGAGCTGGGCATGCCCTTCCACTGTGATGGAACATTTTCCGACCATGATAACTGACTGGGTGCTGTCACGTCATCTGCCCTGGTTTACAAATTGGACCATAAATTGTATGGGTGGTTTCCAAGGAGACACCTTTCCCAAAGACTAATATACATACACACTTAAATGCCCAGAGTTTTCTAAACCAATACAATTAAAAGTGGGGCACGTACCCAAAGGAAACAGTGAACCAGGCAAGTCCATTGTTAGATTAAACCAAAAATGTTATTGGTTGGACATGCCAACAGTTTACTTCAGTGTCCTAACCATGATGAGTGTTTTTGCCAAGTAAAACCCATTTGTTAAGGTTGAAGGAAACTCCTAGTTTGGGCTGCAAAGATAGGGGACCACTGGTGCCCACCATTAAGCCAAAAATATTACATATGTGCCCGCTATATGTCTCACCCTTATTTCCCCAGCTGCAGGGACAATTAAACAATTCTGTATAAATGCTTGGGGAATATTAAAAATATACAAAAAGCAAGGTATAAAAATAACACTCATTTTGTGGTGGACATAGTAAAAGAAAGTTGATGGTAGAGGTCTACAGTTGTGTCATGCTGTGCAAAAGAACTAAAAATCATTTCTGTTAATGTCTGTTCTATGGAAAAGTAATGACTTGTTATCTAAATGTTTACTCAGTTGTAAATTTTTTTGTGGTCTGGCCTTACTTCTGCCGTGTTTAAAGCCCAGTTGCCAAATTCATGGGATTAGGCCATTTTACAACATAAAAACAAACAGCACCAACCCAACAGTACAAGCATACTAACAGAGCACTTTTCAAGATCACCCTTTTAAAAAGTGTGAGATGAAATTGTATACCTGTCAAAATCGGTGCTGCACTTTTATTTAGATGCCATCTTTTAACATTAAAAGTTTATGTGTTTAGTGTGTTTATGGTATAATTCACGTCATTCTACACAGTCATTGTGAGGCAGATTTTTTAAGCTATTAGTTTTTCTGCTTTGATGTCTACTCAACTTTCTGATCAAAATCAGCAGTAATTCAGTATTCTTAAGTATTTTGAATTCAGTATTTATTAGTGTGCTGCCAAAAATATATGTATATCCATGGGAGGTCTTTGGGGTGTTCAGATGTATTGGAGGTATTGCACATCATCTTAGGGGCGCTAGTGGTGGTGGTGAAAGGGGGGGGGGGGCATCTGCTCAGCTCTGGTTCTTCCATATTGCTTTTTTGGAGGAAAGTTTGGTTTATTGGAGGGCGGTCAGTGTCTTGTGTCCAAGGAGAGCAGAGTGCACCACCTGCACACCACTGTCAGGTATTTCGGGGGGTGGGAGGTCCATTGGAGGGCACACATTCAGTTTTGTTCATTCCACTGCTATACCCCCGCACCCTATGCTGAACTGACCGCTCCAACTTCTGATGATCTATTTTGTACTTTACATTATTTTACCACCTTCCAAAGATGTTCCACCGCATTGTATTGCTGATAGACTGTGATGCATTTATATTCCATACAATTCAATTATCCCCAAAAGCCAGTGGAAAAATATATGTAGAAGACACTACATAAACAAACAAAATACTAGAGACCAGCTTCCTTGGAATCCTTGAGGAGACGCGAGAGCCCTCAGCATGGAGCCTTGGCAAAGCACATGATCAGAAAGGAAGACTGTTTCATCTCGAGGTCCTGTAAAACATAGCATTTTGTCTAAACTTTAAAACAGGGACCAACACATCCAAACCATGCAATCATGAAAGCAGCATTATGTCCATTAACGTTTCATCATCAAATATATATATATATATATATATATATATATATATATATATATATATCATCAATCATATAATGACACACAATATGAGCTTACCTAAAATAATGTAAACAATGTAGGCTGCACCATTTACCGCTGCACATGCCATGGTTACCAGAAACTAGCTGAAGGCTACACCTTTTCCCCTCCACCTGACTCCCCTGTAAAAAGGCACCCAGATAGGACAGTCCAACCTAGCCCACCGCCCATCCACCTATGCATCCAACCATTTAAATGCATCTGTACAAAGCAGCGCCATACCAGCATGGGCCACTAAGCTATATGTAGGTGTGGTTAAGCAGGGTGCACGTTTGTGGGAAAACATAACTTTAAAGAGTAGTTAAATGCATCATTTCAGCATCATTTAAAGAAAATCCCAAACCCTTAAAATCTATTCCCCAGCATCAAAAATTAATTTATTCAACATTTTTAGATACTTTTTATTCTTTCCCTCACTGGCCTGCAACCCAGTTCAGCACTCTAGGATACGGGCACCGCCATCTTGGCTCAGTAGCATCACATACTGAGGACAGGAAAGGGGTCAAAAGTGCAGGGGAACAGAGTTATAGGTGTGCTTTGCACAGACAGAGCAGAGCTGGGGTCAGGAAACAGTCAGCAATCCCAGAATACAGAGCGGCACAGTTAGAAGACACTTCCTATTTGCAGGCAGCCTGCACGCCCATGGGCCGCCATCTTGGATGTTTAAAGTCTCAGAAAATGCAATAGATGCAGGTAGGATGATTTTTAATGTGGGCAATCTGTATGTACGACATGGGGGAAACATATAAGATAGACTCTTATTTAGGGTAAAGGTATAGTTTAAGCTGCCCTACGTAAGCATTAGCCAGGTCGTATATAAGATAACATACAGAAAATGGTACTTTCAAAAAGGTTGGAAACCGCTGCTTTATTAATTTGTTTATTGATTTAAATGGTGTCAACCTCTTCCGTGGTACAGCACTAAGTGGAGACTACAGGAGTGTAAGACGAGTAAGCTACTTAGAAAACATAATATCTGTCATGGGCATACATAGAGCCCTGCAGCTCCCCCCTGGAGACTAATTGGGCAGGAGGTGATGAGGTGCATGACGCGCGCATGAAGATGAGGATGGCGTGGGCACACAGAGAATAGGATGACGTGCAGCATGCGCACAGGCCCGAGGCAGCGTGCTCAGCACGAGCAAGGAGAAGTAGACAGCATGTGCAAGGAGACGTGTGGTAGGGGCCAAGAGAAGCTGCCACAGATGAAGGAGGTGGCATGGGTAGGTAAGTCACCAGACGTACATGCTGAAGAGGAACTGCAGGTAACTTGCTCCTTGTCCCACTGGCCCAGGGGTTTATTTTACATTCCAGAACAGAAAAATAAGTCAGCACACCAAAAACATGACAAAAAGAGTTTTCCTTTAAGTTATTAATGTGAAGAGGTAATATACAAGATGCATATGCAGGTTTATGTTTTTTGTGTTTCAATATTTTTATTGAGTTTTCAACAGTACACGCTTGGAAGGCATACAGTCAATATAACCATCCCACGCAGGGGAGGTAAAAGATTGCAATCTGTCATACATAGAAATGCGCCTTACCCGTACCTGATTAAGTTTTAAACAGCAATCTGCCCCGACCCGTACCAGGGACAGTGCGGGCCCTGGGGGCTATCAGCACCCACAGCACGCACTGCCACCAGCACATCTGCCATCCCCCGGACCAAGTGCCAGATGGGATGAGGCGTGGTTTATGCTATTGAACATTTCCAAATTTGTAGGCATAGAAATATTATTCAAAACTTTTAAATCCTTGGTGTTATAAGAGGAAAAAAGGGGGAGAAGAGGGGAATCAGACTAGGGGGGTCAAGGTGGGGGGAAGGGGGGTGTCAGGGATGGAGGGGAGGGAGGGAAGGGAGGGTAGGTTAGGTTAGATTGCTCCCGCGTTCCTCCAGCCGCTCATCTGGTTATTGGGTAACAATCCTTATAATACCCGCGGAGGTTCCCCAGACCACGTAAACCTTATCCAGGGCTCCCATAGGGAAATTAATTTATCATGAGAGTCGGCCAGGATGCTGGACAACCTCTCGTTAGTAAGAAACCCATTCATCCTGGCCGACACCTCTGAGATTGGGGTAAATTGTTTTTTCCAGGCTTTAGCTATAGTCTGCTTAGCCGCTAGCAGCAGATATACAAAGAGTCTGTGTTGCTTGTTAGTCAGCTCCCGGGGCTTGCAGTGCAGGAGGGCAACCCATGGGTCTCTTCTCATACTGGTTTGAAAGACCTCGTTGGCCATCCTGTACACCTGGCTCCAGAAGCGGGCAACATGGGACAGGTCCACCATGTAAGAAGTCCTCCTCCACACTACAGCCTCTAAAGCATGAGCTAGATTGCCCCGGAAACATCCTGCTCAGGCGACCCGGCACCAGCAGGTTTATGTTTTTTATATAGAATACCCTCCTTGTCCCCTGATGAAGCCCATTTTGGTACATTGCATCAGGCATTAGTTTATCTTGATGGAGTGGGAAGTTGCCCATTTTATAGGGTATAATTAGTAATGAGATAAAGTCAGACTTTAGAAATGTCCGATATTACCAATATACGTTATATGATCACTGTTTTGTATAGTTCTAGATAGCAATAATTTTAGATCCACATTAATAGGTGTGCTGTGTGATTTATAGTTTATTACATGTTCTTCCCCGTTACTACTGGTCAGTATTAGATGAATCTCAAGAGCATCAAACCCCTAATCAGTCACTAGTTTTTTTGAAATCCCTCGTCCTAAGGAGTAAAAAATAAATTCATTGTTACAAATCACCCAAGACTCTCCTTGCCACCTTCTCATCTATTAGCAGTGCCAACTTAATACTCATCTTTTGTCATTCGCACCCCACCATTCAGGATCTTAAATGGTCATGAGATCTAGTCCCCGCACTGCCCATGGCCAATCTAAGTCATCAGCAACCACCAGACAAACACACGGAAAACTCACAGAGATCGAGTTCTTGAAATGACATTTGGATGAGGATCTTAGATGGCTGATATAGGCGGAAACTGTACTTAAAAAAGCTTTGTGAATTTGGAGCAAGTTTACCAAACTTGAAGAATCTGTCTTGCACTGGCATATTTGCACTGGTGTACATTATTGATTGCAAGCAAAACTCCATGAACTTAGGAGACCAGTATCTGTGGATCTATCATTTCCACAATGAACTTGGTGAGCACACACAGTATAATGGTACAAAAGAGAAAGGTGGCAGCCATTCAGGCCAATTTATAACTAACCTGAGGTGCATGTGGAAAGGGCAATTAGATTAGACAAATCTTAAAGGAGCCATAGGGCTAAACCCTGTTAACCAACAACCAATACTATAATATGTAGCTAAAATTTGGTTAGATTTAGAGGTTTCGGTCGGCACGCATATGTTGATGTATGTTGAAGCTGCACTGCCACCGACACAATGTCTTGGTGTAGGTGCTAGGTATCTTTAGGTGTCCCCTTTGAGACATACACAGAAAATGATCAATTAGGCGCAGCTTCATTGGAGGTTGACCTATATCTCCAATACAGCACGTCAAGTGGAATAATAAAAAGCCCTCCCAACCAGCTAAAGATTCCACCCCCCCATGTGTTTGTTCTAAGCCAAAGGCCAACGTACGCAAAAGAGAAAGTGGCAGTCGCTCAACCAATTCATAACTAACCTAGGTGGTACCTAGGTGGCGCACATGAGAAGAGAAGAGTATTCACAGCACTCAGTCCTGTTAGCCAGTAATATAATGAAGTTATAGGCCCATCTCACTTAAGCTGCTCCCAATTGCCGTGAAAGTCCCAAAGGGGGCTCTCATAGATTAGAGTTAGGACTGCATCTAGACTGAGGCACTATAGCATCTGGTGGTGCAGCTTCAGCATACCTCTGCAGATGTGTGCCAACCAAGACCTCTGTTTTTAACTATATTAGAGACAGAATCTTATGCTTTAAGATTTGAATACCCTCCAAACTACCTTCCAAACTAATAATAAACATTATAGCTGGTTCTTCTGCATGCTTTATTCAGTTTCCAGGTTTGCTAGCAACGCTGAACAATTAAAAGCAGAGCAGGGTCTGGTTGCTGCAAGCTTGTGACAGGTTGCTTGTTGGAACAGGTTTGCTCCGCCATGAATGAAGTCTCAGTGTGTGGCCGGACAGCATCCTGGGAAAAACACCAGGAACAAATAGCAGGATGTCACAAGAAGTGGAATAGAAACGTCCCAGGTTTGTTATGCTAGTTTTGAGCCCTGAATGCATCTTTGTCAGACACTGATTAATGCTTCTCTGACATTCAGTCGTGTGTGTCTTTCCTATTAAGATGTATAAATCGGAGCCCAAATTCAGAAAAAGAATTTCCTCTCTGGGATTAGGAAAACTCCTATTGCAAATGCTTATCAGACACAGTGAAGCAGAGTAAATAAATAGCACATCATTCCTGAAAGGCAGAGTTTCTGCTTCACATGCAAGCATAGGATCACACGTTCATATCAATATATCTGACAACTGCATACACAGAAACAGTGCAAGCTACATGTGAAAAGCAGGATGTGTTTTGTCCTTCTTACATGTGACATTGTGCATGTATAAATAATGCAGTTTAATGCCGTCAGAACTTCTACAACAAACTGTGAATAAAATATTTTGTGCGATTAAGTACAATGATATGTAACACTGGTTATAGACATAAGCACCTAATTTTGTTTATTTATGCAGATAAATTTAAGCTAACCTGACCCAGATGTTAAATATATTCTTTCAAATACATTTCTTGGCAATAATGAGGTCTGGCTTTAGACAATTAGAATCAGAATCATGTTTATTTTGCCAGGTATATATGTGTACATACATACTAAAATTTTGTCTGGCAAGAGCAGTATGAGGCCTTGACAAAGTTGAAGAACCCCATTAACAATTTCACCCTTTCACTGGCAATCTAAAATATTTGCAGGCTATTGATATGGCATTGTAGAAACTTTTTCAATATTGAGGGCTCAATTAGATTGACTGTTTAATTGAATAATGAGCAATTAACATAAAATTGAGTACTCAATTGAAGAATTAGTGATTAGCTTGATCAAATAGCAGATACTGATGACAGTAATATAGACAAAGGTCCAATGCATTCAAATAATACCATAAGCATTAATGCAGCTTATTATCACTGAACTCTATAATCCAAGATAGAAAGAGCGCTCACCAAAGATAAATCAGAAAACATCAACCCGACGCCAGCAAATAATCCACCCTGAAATCATCATCATACTGGAACCCCAACGGCAGAGATGATGAATCAGTTTTGCCTTTATGGGAGACCTCAACTCATCTCAATGGGCATCCCACTGAGTGGTATGCGAAAATGTTTCCTGCACCTGTCGCTGCGCTCAGTAATATATCTTTCACTGGCAATGGGAGGGACCAGTTGCCACCAGCGGGAAAAGTCTTTCTCTAGAAATTGAAGATGGCTTAGCGCAAAAATGTCTATACAGGGGTGAAAAACATTCTCTCAGCTTTCATGACATTCTGATAAGAAAAAAAGTTGCACAATAAACAAAAATGGAATCCAAGTCAACCATCTTGTTTGTCTAATTATGAGCCTAATCGCCTAATAATGGGCATAATCATGTAATTACGGTGTAATGGTTCGGGATAACCATTAACTATTTTATATCAATAGACTATTTAAACTTTTAGCTATTTAACTATTTTTTTTATTACAGAAGGTAACTCAAACCTGCACCCAATGGTATGGCATTGAAGGAGGAGTGACCAGGATGTGGGAAATCTCTTTGAAGGTCCTGGACTTAACTCCACACTTGATCTAGATTAGTAAGTGGCACCACCTTGATAATCTTATCTGCCATTTCGATTATTCTCTGTAATCAATGTTATTCCCACTGGTGCCACCATACCCGGCAGGAAAGGATGCTTTTAGTAGTACATGGTCATTATTTAATGTGGAAGACCAAATTTCCCGAGCTGCCTCGGAAATTAGAGACTTTGTTGGGCTTTCTTCAGCACCTTGTCGACATACACGCTTCACTTAAGGTCATGTGTAATATAAACCCTCAGAAATGTTGTCTTCGTCAATCTCATTACCTCAGTGGTATCAACATGAATTGGTGTGAAACTCGTATGTGATTTTCTAAAATCGATCACCATCTCAACCGTTTTCCCTTGGTTTAAGTTCAGATTGTTGTTGATGCACCACTGGGCCATTTTGTTGACTGTATCACAGTAGGCCTGATCTCCATCACTATTAATGAGACCTATGATGGTAGTATCATCTGTGAATTTCACCGTTGGAAATGCAGTCCTTTATGTAGAACAAAATAGTTTCATAGTACACAACCCTGGGGTGCACCAATGTTGATAACACGTGAGTCTGCTGTGAACATCCCAAGTTTGACCTCCTGTGAGGGAGCATTTTAACCAATCACGGGTATTAGGAGGGACAGTTTTGAATGAATTATGTCAGGGTGTTAAGAGCAGAACTGAAGTCTACAAATAGGATCCTGACGTATGAATTTGAATGATCTAAGTGCTCCAGAATGTAATTAAGTGTGGTGCTGACAGTGTCCTCCACTGACCTATTTGTTCTGTAGATAAATTGTATGGGATCCCTTTGGTGTTGTGTAGATTTTTTTAGGGAGGCAAGCATCAGCAACTCAAACACCTTCACTGCTACGGAGATTAATGCTACAGGTCTAAAGTCTCTGTGGCTGATTTATTCTTGGGAATCGGGTTTATGGTTGACAAAGTGCCTGGCCAAAATTAAAAGTGAGACCCCAAGTTCTGAAATATTGTATCAACAACATATCATATTCAGTAAATATATGTTTAAAAAAACTGTGCTCAGTCCCTGCTATCCTCCCTCCCCATCAGTCCAGTACATGATATCCTCTCATATGTGTTCAGTACCTAATATGCTACACCATGTGTCCAGTCTCTGACATCCTACATCATGCGACCAGTGCCTGACATCCTTGTGTCCAGTCCCTGAAATCCTCCCAATCCAGTACTTGACATCCTCCCCCAGGTGTCCAATATCTGAAATCCTCCCAGTGTGTCCGGTCCCTGGCATCCTCCCATATGCGCTCTTTCTCTGGCATCCTCCAACATGTGCTCAGTCCCTGACATCCTCCAACATGTACTCAGTCCCTGACATCCTCCTCTGTGTGGCCAGTCCCTGTCATTCTCCCCTTTGTTCTCAGTTCCTCACCTACTCCTCATGTTTCCAGTCCCTGACATCCTGCACCATATGTCCAGTCCCTGCCATCCTGCACTGTGTTCAGTTCCTGACATAAACTTTTATGTGTTTAGTCCCTGAAATCCTCCACCATGAGCTCAGTACCTGGAATCCTCCTTCAAGTGTTCAGTCCCTGTCATCCTCCCCCAGGTGTCCAGTCCCTGACATTCTCCATCGTGTGTCCAGTCCTTGACATCCTCCCTCAGGTGTCCAGTCCCTAACATCCTCACCATGTGTTCAGTCCCTGACATCATTCTTTATGTGTCCAGTCCTTGACATCTTCCCTCAGGTGTCCAGTCCCTGACATCCTCACCATGTGTTCAGTCCCTGACATCCTCCACCATGTGTCCAGACTTTTTTTTTTTTTAATTCTTTATTTAGTTTTCAAGCAGGTACAAGTATATACCAACAATGCAGACAGTATAGAAAAGTATAGATACATACAGCTTACAGGTAGAATGATCAAAGTATTAGTGCTGAGACCCAGTTCAATCTGTTAGCTCCCAACTCTCATCTGACCACTGCCCTCTGCTTGAGTACATTTTGGGTTTTTCTCACCCTAGGGCCGCGTTTCTGTTGGGTTTTTGTGAGGGGCTCCGAAGGAGTCCTCGTAGTTCTATCCCCCCTCATCTTTAGGGTGATTTTAGTTCCTATTCGTCTTTTCCCAGATCCACTGTCTACACTGCGGTCCTCATACACTCATGCAGGGGGGGACCTTTTAGGATCCAGTACCCTTTAGGTGTGGGTTATTTGAAATCAGAGCTGGTCATTAGACAGTTCAGGGGGCCACCGGGAACATCCTCAACCGGGGCTAGGTCTCATAAGTATAGAAGGTAGAGAAGCATATGGGTTGAAGGAGAGAGGAGAAGTGATAGGAAGAGGGGAGAGACAAGGGGGGGTGGGAAGGAGAGAAAGAGAGGAAGAAGAGGATGGTAGAAGGGGGCGGGGGGGGGAGAGGCGCCTAAACTGCGATTTCTGTTGCCAGTAGCCAAAGAGAGGGGGGTGGCAGCGGGAAGGGCAGTGGGATTGACCTAGGAACATAGCCCAAGCCTACAAGGTTGCTCGCGGCCTTCCTCCAGGCCCACGACTGATCCACAGTAACCACGTCAAGGGTGAGGTAGGTCTACTCCTCCAATGATGTTCGGGTCACGAGCCATGAAGTCCACACCATTCGAGTTTCATCTTCCCTATCATGGACCGCTGCTGTTAGTTCCTCCATTTCTTGTATCCTGTCCATTTCTCTGAGCCAGTTCTTTACCATTGGGGTCTGTTCGGTTTTCCATAGTCTGGGGATCAGTACTTTGGCTGCATTAATCATGTGCCTCAGGACCGACTTCCTATAGTCTGCAATTTGACTTTTGGTGTGGTGCAGGAGCATAAGGGCTGGACAGATCGGAACTTGCGTGCCCACCACTTTGGTCATAATCCTGGTCACCTTCCTCCAAAACTGTTCGATCCTGGGGCACGTCCATAGGATATGGAAGAACGACCCTTTTCCCTATCCACACCTCAAACAAGTGGATGGGGATCCTGGGAACATGGACGCCAGTCGCTCCGGAGTGTAGTACCATCTCGTTAAATATTTATAATTGGTTTCCTGGATTTGTGCTGACATTGAAGATTTGTGGGTGAGCGTGAATATTTTCTCCCATTCATCTTTCGAGAATTTCTTGTTCAGGTCTCTTTCCCACTCTGTACAGAAAGTAGGGGTCAACTCCTGTCCCCCCTCTAGAAGCTGGTATATCTGCGAAATCACTCCTCTAGGGGGGTCTTTATTCATGACCATCTTCTCAAATTGCGTGAGGCCTCGTCCCAATGAACTCTTAGGTCCCGTCTTTTGCAAAAAGTGTTGGAAGAGCAGGAGGTACCATGGATCCATACGGGGGTTATCCCATCTGTTTCTGAGTTCTTCTATGTGACACCAATCCTGTCCTCTCACCAGGTCGCGTCCCCTTATCGTTCCCAGCCCCTTCCAGTTTTCTAGGACCTGGGGTCTCTGGCTAGGGGGCAGTTCTGGGTTTTCTACTACTGGTATCAAAGGTGACGGCCAGGATGATATCTCTTCTCCCCTCCTGGTTCTGTCCCAGACGCTGAGGGTGGCTTTGATCAGTGGGTTAGGTCCAGACCATTTGCTTGAGTTGTCTGAGGCCCAGGGGATCTCTTTTAATGGGGTCGCTAAACAGCTTGCCTCCACACCTACCCATTTCTTAGTGCCCGCATTCCTCATCCAGTCCATCACTCTCTGTAGGTGGGTCGCCTGCCAATATCTCCTCAGGTTTGGTAGCGCTAGGCCTCCTCTGACCCTAGGTCGTTGTAATAGCGTGAACCTGATTCTTGGTTTCTTATTCCCCCAAATAAATTTAATGAGTATCGTGTTTAGATTTCTGAAATAATTTGCTGGTATGTAGCATGGAAGGGTTTGGAATAGGTGAAGAATTCTGGGGAGGATCGTCATTTTTATCGCTCCCATCCGTCCAAACCAAGTGAGTGTTAGAGCACTCCAACCTGACAAGTCTGACTTAATTCTGTGTAATATTGGGACAAAGTTATGTCGAAAGACATCCCCGATGTTATTTGGGATTTTTGTTCCCAGATATGTCAATGTTGACGGATTCCATTTGAATGGGAAATAGATCTTTATGGGAGACAGTACCGTCTCCGGGAGTCCAACATTGAGTGCCTCCGATTTATCGAAGTTGATCTTAAAATTGGAAAGGTATCCAAAAGTTTCGAATCCCTTCATAAGGATCGGAATTCCGACTACTGGGTTGGATATAAAAAACAAAAGGTCGTCCGCATATGCAGACACCTTGTGTTCTCCATCTTTTACCCGAATTCCTTTCAAGTCTACGTTATCCCTCATGTGCCTTAGGAAGGGTTCTACTACCAGGGCAAAAATAAGGGGAGACAGGGGGCATCCCTGCCTAGTTCCGTTGGTTATTTGAAAGGGCGAGGAGAGGCAGCCATTCACTTTTACTCTTGCCTGAGGCTTAGAATAAACACCCCAGATGTAAATGAGTGCTCTACCCTGAAAATCTATATGTTTTAAGACCTCTAACGTGAAGCCCCAGTCCACACGGTCAAACGCTTTTTCAGCGTCAGTGGATAGTAGCATGATTGGGAGGTTATCCATACGTGACCTGTGTATAAGGTTCAGGGTTCTAATCGTGTTGTCCCTGGCTTCTCTGCCAGGGACGAATCCACACTGATCTTCGTCAATTAGGCTGGGCAGGTATGGCGCCAGGCGAGTCGCTAAAATTTTTGTAAATAGCTTGAGGTCTATGTTCATCAATGAAATTGGTCGGTAGCTTTTACAGCTTAGCGGGTCTTTCCCTGCCTTGTGAATTACTGTTATATGGGCCTCCAGTGTTTCTGTTGGTACTAACATAGGTTCTTCCTCCCGCTCAGAGGCACTAAATGCTAAAAGAAATGGCCTACATAGTACATTTTCAAATTTTTTGTAGTATGCGATGGTCAGCCCATCGGGGCCTGGGGATCTCCCGTTTGGGGATGACTTTATCGCCTGGTGTAGTTCAGCGCCTGAGATTGGTTCTCCTAGTTTAGCTATAGCTTCGTCGTCTAGCCGAGGCATTGCAGAAGTTGTTATGTAGTCCCGCATCCGATCGAGATCTCTGTGGGTGTTCTCTGTGCCCTGTGAGCGCAGATTGTATAATTCATGGTAGTAGTTCCGGAACACGCTGGCGATGTCTGTTGCTTTGTGCCATTTTTGTTGTTTTCCTTCAATTATGGCTTCAATGAAGTTGAGAGATTGCTGTTTCCTCAGAGCTCTAGCCAGGAGCGAGCCGCTTTTATTTCCCCACTCATAGTAGAATCTCTTACACCTCTTTATGGTGTATGCTTCTTTCTTAAGCAGCAAGGAATTCAGCTGCTCCCTACATATCGTCAGTTCCTGTAAGGTGTCTCGTATCTGAGACTCTTTATGTCTTCTTTCCAAAAATTGGATCCGTGATAAAAGACGGTCCCTTTGTAGTGTGTGTGCCTTTTTTAGTCTGGACGCATGTTGAATAAGCACTCCTCTTATTACTGTCTTGTGCGCCAGCCAGACGGTCATTGGGGGTACATCGCCTGATCCGTTCAGTGTGAAGTATTCCGTAAGTGCGGCTTGGGCAGCTTGTTCTATTGTTGGATCTTTTAATAAGTTTTCATTCAGATGCCACGTCCAGGCTTTTTTACTGTTTTCGCTTGTGGCTAAACATACCCACACAGGACTATGATCCGATAAGGATGCAGGTCCTATGCCAGGATTGGTCACTCTGGGTAGTAGGTTATGTGAGACTAGTATGTAGTCCAATCTCGCGTATGTCGAATGTACAGAGGAGAAATGTGAGTAATCCCTATCCTTAGGGTTAAAAATCCTCCAGGGGTCGCATAGTTGGAGATTGTGAAGTGCCCTCCTGATCTTACGTAGCCCTCCGTACGGGATGGAGGATTTATTGGTCGATGAATCGAGTAAAGGTTCTAGGGCGACATTCAGATCTCCCCATGGAGTATCTTCCCCTCCTGAAAGTCTGCTAATTTCTCTAGGAGCTTTAGGAGGAAATCCACCTGGCCTTTGTTAGGGGTATATATTGAGGCCATGGTGTATTTCTCTCCCCATAATGTGCCCTTTATCATTATGTACCTGCCCTCGCTGTCCGCCAGACTCTCCTGCATCTGGAATGGGACGTCTTTGGCTAGTAGTATTGCTACTCCCTTGGATTTGGATTCCGAAGAGGAGCTTACATAGCATTGAGAGAAGAACCTAGGAGACATTCTGGGGCAGGCATTTCCTTTAAAGTGCGTCTCCTGCAAGAAAATGATTTTGGCTTTCATTCTTCTCAGGTCCGAGATCACAGCCGACCTCTTTTCGGGTATATTGAGGCCCCTACAATTCAGGGATACCATTTTCATGTTTGCCTCTAAGGGGTCTCGAGTTCCCCCTGCCCCCCGTCTCAATGTCTCGGGGTGTGTGGCATCTGGGGCAGATTGGTTAGCGGTATGGCGCGGACGAATCATGGATAAAAGATATGGCACAAGATGCCGGGTAGGGGGGGGGGGTGTAGAAAGTGGGGAAAAATACAGAAATCAGGAATAGAAAATCAGTAGTGTTAATTCTTAGATTTTAAAGCACCGGAGATAACCTTAGGGAAAAACCCAGGTTTGTTATAAGAAAACAATAATACTGACCTCTCTAATATAGGGAGGTGTTGTTCAGCGCCCCCTGAGGGAGTCTCCGGTAGCTCCTCCCGGGAAGGCGCAGAACCTCTAGGGGAAGTGGATACCAGGCAAAGAGGAGCTAGAATCAGAAGGTTATTGTAATAACTATGTCCTATCCTCCTGACCCGGCAGCCCTCCCATCCCCATAACTCATCAGCAGTAAAACAGCAACTCCAATATTAAACTTCTATAATACTCATGGACTTCTCCCCAGGATCTCACCATCCCCCTCAGATATCCCCCCATCCTCTCGAGCGGCGGCGCCCCCCCCCCATCCACACAGGCCCCGGCACCGGCCAGCGTCGGATTTAATATCGGGCTCCATGGGTAGTGGGGAGAGACCCCCCCCCGGAACAATCTGGACCCGGACCGATGGGGGCGGGGCGAACGCAGCCTCCCGAGAGAACCATCTCCCCTCCAAGGCTGCATCGACTAGATCACTGTATAACATTGCGTATCATGATACTATATTAAATAAATCCCGGGGGAGGGCATCCCCATAGGGGGCACTCCCCCAGAGCCGTCAAATCACATTCAATCAAATCAGCTCCGGGGCAGGGACCGGCCCGGTCCCACAGAGGGAGCACCCCACCCGCGGGGTGCGCCCCCCCCCCGGCGGGCCTAGGAGCCATCCCCTAATCAGAACCCATCCCCCAAGCGGGGCAGGCCCCCCCCCAAGAGAAGGGCGGGACCCGGGCGGGACCCGCCCCACGGGGGCGATCCGTGCGCCGGACGGCACCGCGGTCACAAAGTGCTTCCCAGGGAGTCCGCCACGTCCGGAGAGGGCGTCCCAGCCCAGCCGCGAGGCAGCCCCCCCGGAGGGGGTCTACACCGGGGTCGGGGGGGAAGCCCTATAGGGCATGTTTACCCTGTGTTTCCACTGGGCCATCCGACACCAGATACCTCAACATCGCCAAATATAGATGGAGGATCCCAGGGGGCTATAATCTTAATTTCTACGTATAATAGGGAGATAAAGAGGAAAAGTCCTAAACGTCAACTAAACGAAGCAACAATCAAGAACAACTTTATACTGCAGAACTGTTCCGACCGTAACACAGTATCTTCTTACTCAGCTTCCGGGGGGGCAGGTCTTCGCCCGACCCCTGGACCGGGCCGGGGGCCCTGTCGCCTCCGCTCTCGGCCGCGTCTCCTAGGGCGCTGTGGAAGCGGGCCCATCTCCTGATCAAGCCCCAGCGCAAGCCAATCCGGGACCTCGATAGGTGCGGCCTCCAAAAACTCAAATAGTTCAGTCAATTGTGCTGGTGTCTTTAGAATGTAGGTCCTCCGATCCTTGCGCACAGTTACCTGGAACGGGTGTCCCCATCGGTATGTTGCCCCATGACGCTGTATCAGCTCCAGTAAAGGTTTCAGCATCCTCCGCATTTGGAGGGTCCGGCGAGAGAGGTCCGGCAGCAAGGTGATCCGTACTCCCTCCAAGTCGATCGGACCTCTGTCCCAGGCTCTCTGCATGATCGCCTCCTTGATCTGGAAAAAATGTACCCTGCAGATTACATCTCTTGGCCTGCTGGGGTCGGCCCGAGGGGGGCCCTGGGCCCGATGGACCCGGTCGATCTCGATATGATTCGAGGGTGGGAGGTCTAGCAGTTTGTTGAAAAGACCGCAAACTCTTGATTTTAATTCTGATGGTGCTATAGATTCAGGGATGCCCCGCAGCCGTATATTATTACGTCGGTTTCTATTCTCGTGGTCGTCCTGTTGTATTTGGAAGGAGGAAAGCAGTCGCCTGGTGACGTCGCGATCGCGTTCCAGTGCTTCCACTCTAGCTTGGATATCAGCTTGTGCAGCGTTGTTAGCATCTACTCTGTTAGATAGATCTGCCATGTTGTTCTGCATAGATGTTATTTCCCTGCGGAATGTCCCCTCCATTCTGGTTATGTAAGCTTCAAAGTCCGCTCTGGACGGCAGTGTTTTTAGGGCGTCTGCGATATTTGATCTGACCGATTCCGTGACAGCGGCGATTAGGGCTTGGGGCAGGGTCGTCACCGGGGTCCCCATATAGGCAAAGGTCGCAGGCCTATCCTCAGACATCGGTGACCATGCACTCACAGGGCGCTCAGGGGGTGCAACGGATAGGGGAGGGGACACTGCAGGCTCCTGTCTCTCTGCAGAATTGGGGTCCTCCACTGCACTCCTCATATATGGGTTGTCTCTATCTGACATCAGCCCACGGGTTTCCCATACGTATGCTGCTGGGTGCTGGTTATTCGGTAGCTGCAGCAGGGTTCCCGGCCCCATACCCTCTGATTCATTAGGTGCAGGTTCAGCACTGCAGTGTATTTGTGCAGTGGTCACCATCAGCCCCACGTCACCTAGTGATCTGCCCCTCGATCCCCCTCCCGCGCCCATTGTCAATGGGTTTAAGGGGGTTATATCTGCTGGGGGTCTCCTCACCTTGTGAGCACGATGTGGGTCTGATGCCAAGGCTCGTCTGGTAAGGCAGCAGACCCCGTTCTCTCCTCCGGCGGTGACATCATCCTGCTGCTCTTCAGCCCCGTTCGCGGGGACAGATTTTCATTATCCGCCGGCCGCGGGAGAGATCTGGAGCTCAGCATGCGCTCCTCCCCCAGCTGGGCAGCGTCCATAGGATCCGCCGGCTGGGCCGCCGCAGTCAGTTGGCGCGCAGCCTGCGGGGTGGCAGTACCCACTCTCCACTCCGGTGCGGCCGCCGCCACACCGCCCGCCTCCTCCTCAGTGCTCGGCGGGGGAGCCGCACGCTCACTCCGCCGCAAGAGAGGCCCACATTCGACCCTCCTCTCCTCCTGGGCACCAGGTGAGTCCTCGTTCGCGATCATGGGTGGGGGTCTTTCTCCCTTCTTCTCCACCCCTGCTCTCGCGGCCGCCATCTTGGTAGGTGAGGGTCCGGGACTTTCAGGTGCATTAGCTCCGAAATATTGTTTTATGGAGGCTTCCTTGTGGGGTCGGATGGTTCCCCCGGTCTTCCTCCTCTTCGTCATTTGTGTGAAGCTTCTGTTACTATTTATAATGCAGAAAATAGGGGGATAAGGTAGGGAGCCTCTGGTTCCAGCGTCCTACCCCGCCATTAGCTAGCCACGCCCCCCCGTGTCCAGACTTTTTATGAAGTTTCCAATATCTGATGCCCTCCACAAACAAGGGGTCACTAATGCCTATAAAAAAAGATGCCTGCAAAAAGAGTTCTAAAGTGGGCATGTTTTGCATATATATCAGTGAACTTTACACTGTATTCTGTGGATACCATGGGTAATAACAAACTTCTAGCACTGAAGCCAGGGCCACCTTTGGAAATGAAGACCATGGGTAGTTGCCAAGTTTGCAACCCCAGTCACTTGCCCAGGCAATAGTGTGGATCATCAGAAATTTGGTGTATCCATCCTTCTTTAACATGGATATAACTAATCTAACTGGATCCGGTGAGGAGAAGACAAAGGTTCCTACAACTTTGAATGACACAAAGCACAACATATTGTAGCTGATGGGTGGCAATAAATTATTAGGACACAGACGAAGCACATTGCTCCATAGCTAAATGTCCATGAGGTTACATCCAAGAAAACCTCTCATGAAAAACTGAGGCATTGGTACAGTTTCAGAATATTTAATAGATTACATATTCCTGGCTCCAGGACTGGTGTCACGGACCGGGTGGAGCGGACTCGGGTGTAGATCCGCTTTAACTGTGGAACCGATGGCGGGTACCGTGTCAGGGGAGCGGAGTCTAAGAGGCCACCGGTATTCACCAGAGCCCACCGCAAGGCAGGTTGGTCTTGTGCGGCGAGTGACCCCCAGGTCGCTACCCCCTAACAGCGGCCCAGTCCCACAGTCAGCCGAGGTTCAGTGAGGTACACAAGTGGCAGGCAAAAAGGCGTAGTAAGTACAGGCAGAGATCGGGGCTGGCAGCACAGGTTCGCGGTAAAGGTGAGTAGCCGAGGTCGGGGCAGGCAGCAAAGGTTCAGAGTCGGGGACAGGCAGAGGTCGTTACACGGGTGAGCAATCCAAGAATGTCTGACTTTCAACAAGCATGGAGAGACCAAGATCCGGCACTGAAGGAAGGAAGTGCCTGTTTAAATAGGGGAAGATGATTCTGGATTGGATGACATAAACACCAATCAGTGCTGTAAATGCCCTTTAAATCTCAGGGATCCTGTGCGCTCGCCCTCTAGTGGACGGAGACGTGTACGCACCTGACCATGCAAGGAGGAAGCATTGGGGGAAGGGCGGCAGCTGGAAGCAGCCCTGAGGGAAGATGGATGACGGCTGCATGCAGCCATGGAGGTAGGTGAAATGCTGTGAGACGGGCGTGCAGCGCTCGCCCTAACAGTACCCCCCCCTTGGGTCTCCCCTTCTTCTTGGGACCAAGAAAATCTGAGATGAGGCTACGGTCTAGAATATTCTCTTCGGGCTCCCAAGATCTTTCTTCAGGTCCACAGCCTTCCCAGTCGACCAAGAAATATCGTTTTCCTCTGGAGAGCTTAGAAGCCAGAATCTCCTTCACTGAAAAGGTATCCTCGGTGCCCGAGATTGGGGCAGGCACCAAAGTTTTAGGAGATAATCGATTGACAATAACTGGCTTCAACAGAGAGACGTGAAAAGAATTGGGAATTCGCAGTGAAGTCGGTAGGTGAAGCTTATAGCAAACTGGATTGATCTGTTGTTTGATCTTGTATGGTAACGGGGGCCCAATTTGTAGCTAGGAATTTTGAAGCGGATGTATTTTGCCAACAGCCACACCTTATCTCCTGGAGAATAAACAGGCGGAGCTCTTCTCCTTTTATCAGCGCTAACCTTCATGCGGGCGGAAGCTTGACAAAGGGAACGCTGTGTTTCTTGCCAGATGGTGGAGAAATCCTGTGTGAGATTGTCCACGGCGGGCACTCCGGAGGACGTGGATAAAGGCAAAGGCGGAAGGAGTTGACGGCCGTACACCACCAAAAACGGGGACTTCCTTGTGGACTCAGAATCCTTAAAATTATACGAGAATTCCGCCCAAGGCAACAGATCGACCCAATCGTCTTGACGCGCTGAAACAAAATGGCGAAGATAATGCCCGAGAATCTGGTTGACTCTTTCCACCTGGCCGTTAGACTGGGGATGATAAGCGGAGGAAAAGTCCAGTTTAATTTTCATTTGTTTACAAAGAGCTCTCCAGAACTTGGACACAAACTGCACACCTCTGTCAGACACAATATGTGTAGGTAGACCATGAAGTCGAAAGATATGCTTCAGGAAGTATTTTGCCAACAGAGGAGCTGACGGGAGGCCAGGCAAAGGAACAAAATGCGCCATCTTAGAAAACCTATCCACTACCACCCAAATTACAGTATTGCTATGCGAAGAAGGGAGGTCGGTAATAAAGTCCATAGCAATGTGTGTCCATGGGGTATCCGGAATAGGAAGTGGGTAGAGTAGGCCAGCAGGTCTTTGGCGAGGGGTTTTGTCGCGAGCACAGGTGGTACAGGCCTGAACGAATTCGGTCACATCCTTTTCAAAAGAAGGCCACCAATAATATCGAGAAATGATAGAACAAGACTTCCTGATACCGGCATGGCCGGCTACATGGGAAGAATGCCCCCATTCTAATATTTTGCGACGTTGGCGGGCTGGCACAAAGGTCTTTCCCGGCGGTGCTTGTACAAGAGTAGCGGGGACAGAGTGGACAAGGCGTTCAGGCGGGATGATATGTTGTGGAGTGGATTCAACACCAGAGATGTCAGAGGAGCGAGAAAGGGCGTCTGCCCTGATGTTCTTAGCGGCTGGCCGGAAGTAGATTTGAAAATCAAATCGAGCGAAAAACAACGACCAACGAGCTTGTCGTGGATTCAATCGCTGGGCAGTTTCTAAATAAGATAGATTTTTGTGATCAGTATAGATGGATACTTGATGGGCAGAACCTTCTAAGAGGTGTCTCCACTCCTCCAACGCCAACTTGATGGCGAGTAACTCCCGATCTCCGATGGAGTAATTCCTCTCCGCTGGCGAAAAGGTCTTCGAAAAGAACCCGCAGGTGAGAATTCTGCCAGTAGACGATTTTTGAGTGAGCACCGCTCCGACTCCAATGGAGGAGGCATCTACTTCTAGGGCGAAAGGCCGAGATGGATCTGGCCTAGACAACACTGGTGCAGAGGAGAAGGCCTTTTTTAGAGCAATGAAGGCCTCTTCAGCCTGAGGAGGCCAAGACTTCGAATTGGCGCTCTTCTTTGTGAGGGTCACAAAAGGCGCCACTACAGTGGAAAAGTGAGGAATAAACTGCCGATAGTAATTGGCGAAGCCCAGAAAACGTTGAATAGCTCGCAGGCCAATAGGATGGGGCCAATCCAGAACTGCTTTCAACTTGCTGGGGTCCATCTGAAGGCCACGAGCTGAGACAATATATCCAAGAAAGGTTAAGGCGGTTTGATCAAATAGACACTTCTCCAGCTTGGCGTAAAGATGGTGTTGACGGAGACGAGACAGGACTTGCCGGACATGACGGTGATGTTCTTCTAGATTAGATGAAAAGATGAGTATATCATCCAAATATACAACAACACAGGAGTAAAGCAAGTCCCGAAAAATGTCATTTACGTATTCCTGGAATACAGCGGGTGCATTGCAGAGACCAAAGGGCATCACTAAATATTCAAAGTGGCCATCGCGGGTATTGAAGGCGGTCTTCCATTCATCGCCCTCGCGTATACGTATCAAATTATAGGCTCCCCTCAGGTCAAGCTTGGTGAAGACCCTGGCCCCACGCAGTCGGTCAAATAATTCGGCAATCAAGGGCAAAGGGTATCGATTTTTAACGGTAATCTTATTGAGGCCGCGGTAATCAATACAAGGGCGAAGAGAGCCATCTTTTTTCGCCACAAAGAAGAACCCCGCGCCTGCCGGAGAGGAAGACTTCCGTATGAACCCTTTATGAAGATTTTCTCGAATATACTCCGACATGGCTTGAGTCTCAGGAGCCGAGAGAGGGTAAATTCGGCCACGAGGAGGAGTGGTACCCGGTAGGAGGTCTATAGGGCAATCGTAGGGGCGATGAGGCGGAAGTACCTCCGCTTGTTTCTTGCAGAATACATCAGCATAGGTCTGGTAGATCTCAGGCAAGCCAGGTAATGGTGCTGAAGCAGGAATAGGTCGAACAGGAACAGACTTCAAGCACCTCTTAAAGCACCCCAAGTCTTGATATCACCGGTGGTCCAGTCAAGCGTGGGATCATGACGTTGGAGCCAAGGAAGGCCTAGAAGAATCTGAGAGGTGCAATTAGGGAGGACGTAGAACTCAACATTCTCTTGATGGAAGAGTCCAATTTTTAATTGGAGGGGAACGGTGCGATAGCGTACAGTACAGTCCAGCCTATCACCATTGACTGAGGCGATAAATAAGGGTGTAGCAAGGCGATTCACAGGGATATTATGTTTATTGATCAAGGCAGCTTCTATAAAGTTCCCTGCAGTCCAAAAAGGCGGTTAAATTCAGGGAGGTGGAAGGTGAGATGGAAAGTTGAACAGGAACAGTGAGCCGTGGAGAGGAAGCACATACACCCAGGGACGCCTCTCCCACCGCCACTAGGTGCGCCCGTTTCCCTGACGTGGAGGGCGAATAGGACAGTCCTTCAAAAAATGCTCAGAACCACCGCAGTACAGACAAAGGTTATCGTTCCTTCTGCGAGTTCTCTCCAATTGGGTCAAACGGAATCGATCGACCTGCATGGCCTCCTCACTGGGAGGTACATGTGCAGACAAAGGGTTTTGAAATACTGGAGCCAAACGGGATGCCCTCCTAGGGCGCTGAGAGTCTCTTTCTTGGCGTAATTCTTCACGCCTCTCAGCAAAGCGCACATCAATGCGTGTGGCCAGATGGATGAGTTCAGTGAGAGATGAAGGCAAGTCACGAGCCGCAAGAGCATCCTTAATTTTACTAGAAAGTCCTTTCTTGAAGCAGGCACACAAGGCCTCATTGTTCCAAGACAATTCGGAGGCAAGAGTGCGGAACCGAATGGCGTATTCACCAACGGACAACTCGCCCTGGACCAAGTTCAAAAGGGACGATTCAGCAGATGAAGCCCGGGCAGGTTCCTCAAAGACCTGGCGAAACTCTGAGACAAAGGTGTTAATACTGGAAGAGACAGGGTCATTGCGATCCCACAAGGGAGGGGCCCAGGCCAAAGCCTTTCCAGGAAGCAAACTGATGACAAAGGCCACCTTAGCTCGTTCAGTGGGAAATTGATCCGCCAACAACTCCAAGTGCAGGGAACATTGGGCAAGGAACCCTCGGCATAACTTGGCATCCCCATCATATTTAGCCAGCAAGGAGAGACGGATTCTGGCAGAAGATGTTACCGGGGGCTGTGGCGGTAATGCTGGAGCCGGTGATGGAACTTGCTGTTGCTGAATCATTAAAAATTGCTGCATCATGGCAGAGAGTTGATTAATCTGGCGGGACTGCATAGCCACTATAGCAGGCAATTCAGTGGCATCCGGCAGCGGTACCTCAGCGGGATCCATGGCCGGATCTTACTGTCACGGACCGGGTGGAGCGGACTCGGGTGTGGATCCGCTTTAACTGTGGAACCGATGGCGGGTACCGTGTCAGGGGAGCGGAGTCTAAGAGGCCACCGGTATTTGCCAGAGCCCACCGCAAGGCAGGTTGGTCTTGTGCGGCGAGTGACCCCCAGGTCGCTACCCCCTAACAGCGGCCCAGTCCTACAGTCAGCCGAGGTTCAGTGAGGTACACAAGTGGCAGGCAAAAAGGCGTAGTAAGTACAGGCAGAGATCGGGGCTGGCAGCACAGGTTCGCGGTAAGTGTAAGGTGAGTAGCCGAGGTCGGGGCAGGCAGCAAAGGTTCAGAGTCGGGGACAGGCAGAGGTCGGTACATGGGTGAGCAATCCAAGAATGTCTGACTTTCAACAAGCATGGAGAGACCAAGATCCGGCACTGAAGGAAGGAAGTGCCTGTTTAAATAGGGGAAGATGATGCAGGATTGGATGACATAAACACCAATCAGTGCTGTAAAGGCCCTTTAAATCTCAGGGATCCTGTGCGCGCGCCCTCTAGTGGACGGAGACGTGTGCGCACCTGACCATGCAAGGAGGAAGCATTGGGGGAAGGGCGGCAGCTGGAAGCAGCCCTGAGGGAAGATGGATGACGGCTGCATGCAGCCATGGAGGTAGGTGAAATGCTGTGAGATGGGCGTGCAGCGCTCGCCCTAACAACTGGGTTATGAGGAGGGCGCAAGGGGCTCTAGCCCCGGGCCTCCACCACTTTCCCTGCAAAGGGGGCCTCCACCAACCTTTGGGCATAGCCACTGGCAGCTCAATTCAGGGAACTGTTTTCTTCTGGACCAGCTGGGCCACTACACCCCCCACCCAGAATGGCAAAGCAGGAGTTCCAGGGCCGCACGCACCTGCACAAGGGTGGCACAAGGGACTCGATCTGACGTTCCAGTAAGTAGGCGGGTGCCAGACAACCACCAATCAGTTATTTGGCTGGGCTATTATTTTAAAGGGAAAAAATACTGTATCTGGGGCCTCCACCATATTTTGTGCCCAGGGGCCTCCACCACACTTAATCTGGCCCTGCCTGGCTCATTAGTTGGATAACCAAGAATTAGACAAAAGTTCGCTACAAGACTGGCCAATGTCTGAAGAGGACAATGCAGGTTCAGCAACAGACAAGCAGCCCTGTGCCTGAGAGGGATTGCCACAAAACAAATGTTACTCAGGTTACAGACAACAAAGTACAGGCCATTTACAGAAACCATACATATCAAGAACAAAAAATGGAAAGGAAGGCAGTTCATCCAAAGTACAGATTTTAAGTTGTTTGCAACTTTGTGTTATAAAAGAAACCCATTTTCTGTAGCAACAATAATAGCAACGTATATCAAAGTGGTGTTTTTAAGTACATAAATTGTGTATATGCATCAGAATTCACACTATTTTTGCCCTTTTTATTTATTCTTGCAGGAATGAAATACAAATTAGATTTTGCTCAACCTAGTTCAAGGGTATATCAGATGCACAAAAACACAAACTTTTTAAACGTTCAGTTCAAGTGATTGGCCAAATTTCCCCAAAAAATTCAGGTTCGTCCAAACCGGACTTTTAACAAACGAACTGGTCTCTACAGAATCCAGTGGCCAAGCTGGGCTCCCGACATCTCTGCTCCCCTAACATCAGCTGGCTCTGCCTGTAAAAATAGCCCCTCTCTGTGGCGGGGACAGTACAGAACACCACGGCTTTGATTTTTGCAGTGAGAGCAGTAATGGATTAGTAGTAATTATGGGGGGGGGGGGGGGAATGAATAAAATATTTTTTTACTAGTGTCAAAGCTTAGGGTGGGTGCAAAAGAGCCCGTTAGGGTTCTGCGGGCTGGCAGCCTTTAGGGACGGAAACTGGCGGCTCGACCTCGGCTCCCTGGTCTACCAGCCCCCATTGCTGGCGCCTGAGCTGGCTTTGCCTGGTAGGGGGAACGCCACACCTTTTTATTTTTGAGGGTCTAAGCCTTAGAAATAAAATAAAAAATGCATAGGGTCCCCCCTCCTGGAGAGGGGCACCCTATGTCATATACATTTTTTTTTTGTTAAGGGTTAAACAATTATTTTAAAAAAGGGTCCTCCCTATCCAGCAAAACCAGCCTGAGCACCTCTTTTGCACCCCCCTGGGCTTTGGGGATGCTTTTGCTGGCAGGTGACCTACCAGCCCCTCCTGCCTTGTGAACTGGTATAGGGGACTCAAGAACCCCTTACCAGTTCACAAAATGTGAAAAGACACAAACAGCAAGTACAGCAGTGCTTTGCTCCACCAGGCTTTGGGGGGTCCTGACACTGAGACTGGCAACTGCAGGGATAAGCATCCAAGAGTGGTCAAGTGCTGTGCTCCTTTGTCCAATCAGCCTTCTCTCTTTTGACTTTTACATACCCTGGAACCAGCTGGGAACAAGCCTTTGCCCTGGAGAAGGAAGGGTGAGAACTGCTAGTGTGTAACCCATTATTTTATGTTCATCACCTGTATCATGAGCATCACCGAATCAAGTGATTAAACACCACAATCACAGTGTGGACTTCAACATTTCACACAGTTTCAGCCAATCCTCAAGACTCCAAATCCAGATGTAAGATTGTTGCAATAGTTCAGCACTAGTACACTCTCCCGCAGTGGCTCCGTCCTCTCTATAATTCCTTTTATTAGGCAGCATGGGGTGAGAGGAGCTATGCACTTAGTGAGGCCTACTGGTCATCACTCACCATAGCCTGGTATGTGGCAGCCTTGTTGGCACGAGCATAAAAGGTGCATTTAGCTGGGTGATTAACAATAATATCGTAACAGTATTACCTGACACCCAGCAAGCCTCAGGGGAGGCATATATTTCAGCCATTTTACAGGAATGAGCTGACTCTAGAGAAATTGTGTATTTCTAAACTCAGCACTTTGCTAAATGTAGCTGTATAATGGAACGTGTTGTAGTTGTAGACATACTAAGATTACCTCTGAAGCAAGTGACAGACCTGCACCTAAGCAGTGAGAAATCTGAAAATTACAGATCTTTATGCTGCAGCTTAGATCTTGGAGATCATTTGGTGAATGGCTAATGGAGAGGATTAGAAGTACATTGTGTGCCTGTTCACTACAATCAGGGGTTCCCAACCCTCCTCCTCAAGGCCAGACAACAGGCCATGTTTTATAGATCTCACAGACAGGTGAGCTATAGAGATAGCAATGAGGAAAGCCACAAAACATGAACCACTGGTGGGCCTTGAGGAGGAGGTTTGAGGACCCCTGCACTACATGAGAGTGAGCCTTAAATGTAACTTTTTTATGATGGCATAGCAAACAGGTTATCACTTCATTATAAACATGTGACTGCTTTTGCTGTCCTTGTTTTCTTTGGTCCTGCTCTGGACCAGTGACCGGCGGGGTTTGACACCAAACCTGGTTTACATGGGTTTTTAACACTTTTTACAGGGTTTACATTTAAGAATTTACGATAATAAATTAAAACTGTGTTATGTTTTTTTTTTTTTTTTTTTTTTTTTTTAAATTGTAAATTTTTATTAGAGAGAAGCAGGTTACAGACTTTGCTCAGGTTACAAAGATAAACACGCCATACATATAAATAGAAACATTACAGCACTACGGGAAAACAAATTTATAAGCTGCGCGAGACAATCCAGCCCACAAAAGGTCCGGCATTAATGGGAAATCAACGATATCCTAATCTAAAGGTGCCTCACAAGACCATTTTCCTGGGGACCTCTGTGGGCGATAAAGCGCCCCACCGATCCAGCTTTGGCGTGCAACTGTAAATCTTAAAGAAATAAAGGATGGGCCTGAGGCCTGCAAATCCCGCCTCTTCATTCTTTTTTTAGTTAATAAAACAAGGCTGATGCTAGCCCAACACAAACCAAACCAAACACTAACCAGTAAACGCACATAGGGTATACGAACGACAGTATCACACACACATCAGGGGGGGGGGATACGGCGGACAAGGGGGGCAGAGGGAGGGAAGGTAAATGGGAGGAAAGGCGGGAAGGGGGGAGGGTCGGCAGGCACTAGGGGACGGTAATTCACTTACTGCTCAATTCCTCATTACATCTTCAGATATTCTAGGTATTCCGCAGAGAGGGTGAAACGGTCCCACTCACACCAAGTCATCCTGTATTTCTCTGAAGTGCCCTTCAGCAAGGCTGTAAGCTCCTCCATCCTACAGATATCTTTAACTCTAGCAAGCCACAGCGTGGTAGAAGGGGGCTCCTGGGATTTCCAACATGCCGGGATGCAGGACCTCGCCGCGTTCAGGAGGGGGGCGAGCAGAGATTTGCTTCGTCTCCGGATGGAGGTAGGAGCAAGACTGAGCAGGTAACCCGCCGGATCATCACCCAGATCTATGTCCGTCAGTGCCAAGACAACTTTCCGGACATTGCCCCAGAACCCGGAGAGGTCCCGACACTCCCAGAAGACATGTAGCATGGAGCCTCTTGCGCTGAAACATCTCCAACACAAGGGGGAAGAGGAGGGGAAAATCCTTGATAGTCTGGTGGGAACCAGATACCAACGAGTGAGAATCTTATAGGACGTTTCTTGATATCTGCAGGACATGGAAGACTTGTGGGCCAGCTGCATCATAGCCAGCTTTTGCTCTTCTGTGAAACTCCTGTTCAATTCCCTCTCCCATCCCTCTATGAAAGAAGGTGAGGGAGGTTCCGGGGGACAGATCACCAGCGAATAAGCGAAGGCCAGAGCGCCCCGGAAATGGCCACCCCCCACGCAGACCTGTTCAAAGGGGGTGAGAGGCCTGGAGGTCTCAGCGACCCTGCCTATCGTATGTTTTTTTGTTTACTTTAACTTCTGACCTGGTAAGGTGTCCCATACCAGTTCAATAGACCTGATTCAGAGCCTCTTTCACATGCACTTTCGCATGTGTCTGTGTAAGTTTTGTGAGTTTTTGCATGCTTTTTCTGAATTTTCGTTAACGTTTTCATGCAAATATACGTTTACGCTAAGGCGAATACGCAGTTTTGATGGTCGTATGTTTATTGTAAAATTTCTGTTATGTCAGGCAACTTATGTTATTGGTTTGGGCTTGCGCATGATTCAGAGCCTTGATTGTTAATTACAACCCGGCCAATAAAACAGGTTTGTTTTCGTTCAACTTACGGGGTCGTTTTGTAGGAGAAAGTTAGCTGTTGAGATCAGAGATGATGTTTGCTGAATACGTGGAGGAATACGAGCGCTTGCAGCTAAACGGCATGCTCTGCATGAGCATGGCCGAATCCAGATTGCACCGCGCACGTATGGACATCGATCACATGCATGACGTTGAGCTATTCGAGCTCACCCGACTTAATCGTGTTTCCCTCCATAACTTGTATAGTGAGCTGCGGCCATGGTTAGCCCGCACCACAAGGAAGGGGCATGCAATTTCAGGTATGACCAAAATGCTTGGCTGCCTGCAATTTTTGGTGAACGGCTCATTCCAGAGGCAGGGTGCCCTCTTCGTGGGGATGTCCCAGTCTAAGCTGAGCCGCACGCTCGACAAGTTTTTGGATGGCATGGCTACCCTGTGTCAAAAATACATATATTTCCCTGACAACATGGTAGCCTGGAATGCTCTTAAGTTGGGCTTTTTTGAAATAGCCAATATGCCCAATATCATGGGTGCGATTGATTGTACGCATGTTGCGTTGCGTTGACTTATATTAACTCATTCAATCACAGTATGTTTTAATGTATATCTAAATCAACCATTTTCATGTAGACCTTAACTAATCATTTTCATGTAGTCCTTAATTATTCCTTCTCATGTAGCCCTTAATTAATCATTTTCATGTAGCTCTTAATTATTCCTTCTCATGTAACCCTTAATTAATCATTTTCATGTAGACCTTAATTAAAGCCGAGTGACCAAATATTAATTATTCGTTGTAGTTATAATTATTATTTAGAAACAAACAATCTTAAACAATAAGGGTCCCTTATATTTTTGGTTTTTACTTGGTTATTTGCTTGATTGTTTTTGTGTGCTAAAAACCTGTATTTCTGCTCTTACAGGAACCAGAACGTGCAAGCTGTGGTTGGGCCGGACCTTCGGTTCTTCAGTGTCATGGCAGGGTTTCCCGGATCCACCCACGACGCGTATATGCTGAGGAATTCCAGCCTCTATGGTTGGTTTGAATCAGGAAACTTGTCTGGTGGTTGGCTTCTGGGTAAGTTTTTAAAAAATAGTTTCATTAGAGTTTAACTGTATGACTATGAATGTTTTTGGATAACCCTGTCTCAACATATGATGTTTTTTCCCTCTGATTACATGATATACAATGTAACTATGAAGACACTAATTTTGTGTTTTATTATTTTCAGGGGATTCGGGTTATCCTTTGCTGCCGTGGCTGATGACACCAATCCTGCGGCCTCAGACTCAGGCACAGGAGGGCTATAACCGTGCCCATAGGAAGACCCGGGCTGTGGCGGAGAGGGCCTTTGGCCTGCTGAAGAGCAGATTTAGATGCCTGGATCATGCAGGGGGGCCCTGCAATATGACCCTAGCAAGGTCATAAAGATAATTATTGCCTGCTGCGTTCTGCATAATTTTGCAATAATGCAGAAGGTCCCCCGATACATCGACATGTCCCCCTCTCCAGCAGTAATGAACATTCCCGGACGAATTATATGAGGGCACCCAGAGTACTTCTGGGCAGTCAGTCCGGGACCCACCTTATAACCAATTTTTTTTTCTTAAACTTTATTCATTTTGGTTAATTTTTGGTGTCATGATTTATGTTATTTCATTGTGATTAAACAATTTGTTATTATTTATACTTTGATTTGCTTATGGTCACAAACTAATACAAAAAACCTTTGGAACAGATTTGAGCTTAATTAATTTTTATTTACAAAGATTTTCTTTAACAACACTCATCTTTTTAAAACCAACCAGATCAAAAATGCCTAAAAATAACACAGAACATAGAAACTTCATTTAAATAAATTTCTATTCCATAGAGAAATTAGGTGGGGAAGGGTACTCGCAGCATACGAGGACATCCACTAGGCAAAGGAAGGATCCATTGGGCCAGACTCCAGCCACATCCAGGATGGCCAAGGAAACTTCCTCCAGCCAGAATGCTCCCCGTCCACCAACATCCAGAACCATATGGAGCACTAGTATTAAGGGCAAGGGAACAGTAGGGCAGGAATTCATAGCCCACCAACAACACCCTCTCCTGCTTGAGGGCTATTTGAGCATTACAATGTAGCGAGCCCTGAGTCAGCGGCCAGCTCAACCGCTGCAAGTAATTGGGCCAGCCAGCCTATGACACCCAGCCCCCAAGCAAGTCCAGCACAATTCTTTCAGAGCAAAAGTTGTTGCTATTAGTGGGGTGTTAGTCAGCCAAGAATGTCACCAACTATTCCACCGACCAAGGATGAGGCAGCCAGGATTTCATTAGGCCTAAACCTGCTGTGTGGGAGCTTGAGCGGGCGCTTTACTGAGCCCCAAACTATGGCTTAGGCAAGTGGGGTTTCTGCTACTCAAATACAGGTGGAGCTCTAGGGCTAGCCCACCATTATGTCCTCATAGATAAGGCTGCACACCATTTCATCATACAAATAATCAATTTATTAATCAAAAATGAATACACTAATCCACATACAAAAGACACACATAGCAGATTAAAAAACATATAATTAAAAACCCCAAGTGGGGAGGAACTCCAGGGCTAAATCATATAAAGACACTCTAATATAGTGTCTAAATAACCCATTAAATTTAATGAATGTGTTAATATGTTCACATCAACCAATATATATACACTGACGTTTGCAGGACAAGATACTAAGTGCTTGTGCAGTATATAACATAATCCTAAGGTCTATAATAAATTATAGAGTAAGTGCAACTCCATACTGAGTTGAAATCTATACACCCTGGAGATGATGGAGGTCTAGGCCTAGCAACAGGAGCAGATTGGGTAGGCTAATCCTCTGCAGCAGAGCTAGCACATGGGACAGTTGGTTCTGTCTCTTGCTGCTGCCCATGCTGGTTTGCCAACAGAGGGCATGATTGACTCTGCTGCAGAGGATTTGTGGGTGGCTGCTGCTGGTGTAGTGGCAGATGATGATGCTGGGTTAGCATTTGGAGGGGCATGGAAATGTTATCCTCCTCCTCCATATGGTGTATTGCTTCCATTATGTGTGGTGTCTATAGGGACAGGAACAAAAATGTGTGAGATAGTTGCTCAAATATATTTTGGGGCAAGTAGTCATCTTCCTTCACATGCATCACCAGTTAGTGCACAGTACACTTACCAGATCGAGCTGTTCCTGTGTAGGATATGTTGTTAAGGGCTGGCGGGAAGTGGTGGCAGTGAGCTAAGAGGTGGAGGGTTACACAGTAGTATTTTGAGGTGTTGGAATGTAAAAGTAAAGGCCAGTTAACACATAAACATATCTTGTGTAGACATAGGAGTAGCTAGGCTTTAGGGCATCTGGTGCAAAGATTCAAAATAGACTCCCCCACTGGTTTTCAGGACACCCTGTGGCGCCCCCCTGAACTGCTGCACCCAGGGAGCGTTGCCCCCCCCTGCTCCCCCCTAGCTACGGCTTTGTGTGTACCTAGGCTTATAATCTACATTTTCTTATTGAGAGTGAAGGACCGCTTTAACGTTTTAACCCTTTCAGAGCTTCTACTCCACTTAAGTGCCAAGCACGTAGAATCTACATGCTTGACTTTCCCCCCTGCTAGTAAAAAAAATAAAAATCACAAATACTCACCTGACCCCTCGTTGGATCCGGCTGGGTCTCCTCTTTAATTTGGTGCCATCCGATCCCCCGTGGGAGCCATAGGAGCTGACAATCGGGTGAGGTGAGTAAAGTAAAAAAAATTTTTTGCGGGGGAATTTTTTTTTTGTACATTTTTTTTATTTTTACGGGTTAGGGTTAGCCTAACCCTAACCCTTAAAATTAAAAAAAAAATTAAAAACAAAAAATTTAAGGGTGAGGGTTAGGGTTAGGCTAACCCTAACCCTAACCCTTAAAAAAAAAAAAAAAAAAAATGACATGAGGGGGGGTCCCCATTTTTTGGGGGGAAATTTTTATTTTTGTATATTTTTTTATTTTTAAGGGTTAGCCTAACCCTAACCCTTAAAATTCCCCCAAAAAAGGGGGGGGGGAACCCTATGTCATGTCATTTTTTTTAATTAACCCCTTATGTTTATAGTGTGGATAGTAGTTGTATTTTATTTGTAAATGTAATAAAGTGCTCTTTTCAGTTTGGGGGGTCTCCTGGACAAGAATGGGGGAGCTACCGATACATATGTGGTACTGATGTAATCGGGAGAAATGGGGCTATCACATGCAATATGGTTTTCATTTAAAAAAAAAGGTTTTATTTAAAATAAAGGAAACAATTGTTTAAAAAATATATTTTTTTTTGTTTTTTTTTGTTTTTTTAAGCAGAAATATTCAAAAAACAGTAGAAAAATTACAAACAAGACATTTCATGTTAAAGCCTAAACTCTGCTGCAAAAAATGTATATGTAATGTATATAATTTTTCTGGAAATTCCAGCAAAAATCACGGTTAATCATGCCGCAAAATGGGGAAAAATGACCTGTCAACAGAGGGTGACAAAACTTCAAGTAGGCTGACAATTAAAAGGGGTACCATAGTACCTATGCATGTTGGGTATTGTTCTGCTCGGGGGACCTTGCGCTTTCAGATTTAGCTTGTTTTTTCTTGTTTGCATATTGATATTTTAGGAAAACATGGTTTTTATTCTGCTTTTTTATCATTGTTTTTAGGGAAATCCTGTGCAACCGAAGAATTCTTCAATGGATTACTTCCAGAAAGATGAGCCCACTACAACAAGCTCAGTACTCTTAGAAAGATTAACATGTGTACTTTCAGGGAATATATGGTTTGTGGGGATATTCTAAATTTAAAGGGTTGTTTTGGTTGAAAAATCGCAAGGTGCGCACTTTGTCTGCAGAGCTGAAATATTTAAGCAAAATTACCGTTATGCGCATGCTTTACTTTGTATTGTTTGGCAACTCTTCCCTTGACAGTACCTATGCATGTTGGGTATTGTTCTGTTCGGGGTTGTTGCTTTTTCAGATTTTAATTGTTTTTTTCTGTTTGCATATAGTTTTTTTTAGGAAAATGTGGTTTTGATTCTTCTTTTTTATTCTTTTTTAGGGAAACTCTGTGCAACCAAAGAATTGATTGGGGGATTACTTCCAGAAAATTGCGCCCATGTCAACAAACCTGGTATGCCTAGAAAGCCTGAGGTGTATACTTCCAGAGAATATATAGTTTTTGGGGGGTATTTCAAATTTAAAGGGTTCTTTTTCTGGAAAGACCGCAAGGTGCGCTTAGCGCGGTGCATAGTTGTATTTTATCTGAAAATCTCCTAAAGCGCTGTTTCAGTTTGGGGGAGTCTCATGGGCAGGAAAGGGTGTCTACTTATACATATGTGGTAACGCTGTGACCGGGATTAATTGGGGTTTCACATGCAATAAGATTTTATTGACAAACTTACATTTTTTATTACAAAAAAACACTACAAATTGCAAAAAATAGATTTTTTTTTATTTTTTGCACATATTTCACCCAAAAGTATTGAGAATACACCTAAAAAATTACAAACAAGACATTTCATGTTAAAGCCCAGAAACAATAAAAAACAATATATCATTTTCCTGGGAAATCCCTGGAAATCCCTTCAAAAATCACATTTGAACATGGGGAGCGCAAAATAGTGCAAAATGGTCTGGCACCAAGCGTGACAAAAACTCCAGGTAGGCTGGCAGCGAAAGGGTTAAACATTAAAAATTATAATCTTTCAAAAATGTATTAAAAAAAAAAAGTATTTGGAAATAAAATTTTAAAAAAATGTGGGTTTTAAAACCCCCAATAAAAAACCAAATCAAAATAAATATATTTAAACTTAACCATGTTTCTTGTTTAATTTCTGTAAACATCCAAAAATTAATGCATTAACACATCCACTAAAGAACATACATCAGAAGACATCAAGAAGGAATAGAAAAATAACGACAGAATGCAGAACATTAAGGTAAGTATGAATGTCGGGAGAACATCTAAACAGGAACTGCTAGTGAGTTAAGGTAAGTATAAATGTCGGGAGAACATCTAAACAGGAACCGCTAGTGAGTTAAAGTAAGTATGAATGTCGGGAGAACATCTAAACAGGAACCGCTAGTGAGTTAAGGTAAGTATGAATGTCGGGAGAACATCTAAACAGGAACCGCTAGTGAGTTAAGGTAAGCATTGGAGCAGAAGTGAGTGAGAGAATAGTTGAGACGGGGGACATGAATGAGTTAAATAGCTGCACACATGCGTACATGCATGCAAACGTAGCAGCTTTCTGACAGATTTCCGTCTGGACGTATATTTGGAGAAAGATGCATGCTTGGAAGCTACGTTGGAAAACTCTGAAAAACCAGTTTGGCCCCGGCATTAGTAGCCTCCATGTCTGGTATGCTGGGTTGGTGAGCGTCAATGGGGGCAGGAGATGCTTTTTTCAGTTTTTGGGTGGGAGGGGCTTAATTTTTTAATTTCTTCTAAAAAATAAGCCCTTCTAACCCCCCCCCCCCCCCACAAAAAAGCATGACCCCTTTCTAAAGCGTCCAAACTCTGCAAACAAAGCATAGGGGCTGGGAATGCCAGGGCTCAAGTAGAGAAGTAGAGTAGAGAGTAGAGAGAGCCGTTGCCAGCACTTATGTCTTACACGTTACCAGCCCTTATGTCTTACACGTTACCAGCCCTTATGTCTTACACGTCACCGTGCCGAGCACCGGGACTATGTTATGGGGCACCGGGCTCACCCACACCAACAATTGGTGGAGCAGATAATGGCATTGAACTAGGGGCTTTGGGACCTCTTACCAGTTCAGAAGTAAAGTTAAAGTTTCCCCAGGAAAACCCCGTTCACCCCCTCCCCTCCTGGGAATCCTGTGAGGCTCCTTCTCTGATGTATGAAAGCTTCCATCCGGCCTGTCAACCATATCCTGGCTGGAAGCTCCCATGTTCCCTTACTAAAGAAGGCAAAGGAGAGTCATATTTTGACACTCACCGCCATCTAAAGTAGACAGTTAAGAGTCCCCAAAGAGCCCTGAAGGTGGAGCAGAGACCTGCTGAACAAGATGGCGGGGGGAAGAAAAGACGTGAACAGAAATGGGAGAGGCCGGAGGCATTTAGGGAAGCAGATTGTTAGAAACGGATATGATGAAAAAAATAGCATCAACTGATTTCCTATCAGTAATACAACTCACAGCTATTGCAGAGTCGCTGGTCCTTCTCCATTCTGAAATGGCTCATAAAATCATGTTATAATCTACATTTTTGACACCTAATTCGATACACATGGACAAAACTTATTTACCTGATGGCATGTTTTTATATTGTCAAAAAAAGGACAGTTAGGGAAGTTGTGGGAGTGCTACATTTAATGAAGGCAGAGAATGCTGTATCCCCTGTCCAGGGGGATGCCGGAACACGGGCAGGCTGATTCATTACTGGTGGCAGGTAGCGACAGATGAGCGCCTGTAGCAGGCATTTCAGAGCCCTCGCTAGTAGTCGCTGTGTTCGGCAGTGGTTCGCTAGTTCAGAGCGCCTCAGTCGCTGTGCAGCATTGATGGATACGTTGTGGGGAGTTGCTATATGAGCAGTACAGTGCTGTATAGGAGCGAATGGTACCGACTGGTCAGTGCGACTGACACACCATATTATCAAAAAAACAGCCTCACACACCGCCGGCGCTCAAAAATGCTTCACTGTAGCCCAGAGCGCCGGAGGCTGTGTGATTAAAGGCTGTTTTTGAACACATATCCACCAGTAACAAAGCGAAAACATATGGAATTACATTGTTATAACATTGTGACATGAACACATTAATGCCAGACCTGTAATGTCAATTCTGCATAAATATATAAAATGGCAACATTTTTCTAAAATGTCTTTTTCTATGCCAGGAGAGGTCACAACATTATTTGAGAATTAAAAAAAAATTATTAATAAAAACACCCTTAAGTGAAGTTTAAAATGAAGTTAAAGAACGTCCATTGAAATGTATGGGAGAGCGACAGGTAGCGAGAAGTAAGACGTGGCGCTCTGCAAGGCTGAACGCCAGCGCTGTACGCTGAGATAATGATTCATCCAACGCTACATGGCGTTATCCCTAGCTCAACAGAATCCACCTGATAAATGTGTAATTGCGTGCCATGTCCGGCGTTCACCTGCCCCAGGTGCAGTAGATCAGAGGAGTGCCAAAGGGAGGCCTCGTGGGGGCGCAATTTCCGATCTTTGCCCCGGGTGCCAGAAAGCCTAGCTTCTCCTCTGCTTGGAGATCTCAACCTGAGTAAGCACAGCAAGCCCCAATGGTCCCACAGCTTTCTCTGACCACAGCAGCACATTTTTAAGATTCATAAAGCTGACATGACTTGCCTTTCCCAGCTCAGCCATGACCCAGGAAATTGAAGCAAATAAATTATTTTTGCCTAGAATACATAAGATATTTACATACAATCAAATATTCTCTGGTGCTATTAAATTGCTTATTTTATACTGTTCTCAAGGGGGATAAGGCAGGAGAAGGTTATTGTGTGCCTGGACAGGGACTTTAAATGGCGGTTTATGTGTGTTTTTATCATGTATTTTTGTGGAGGGACATCCCATAAGCAGGAGATACCGTAATTAGAAAATGGAATGTGGTTGAGCACCTCTGTTCTAAAGGATAAAGAATGACGGCAAAGAGAAAGAATGACAAGTGCTAGGTATTGAGTTTGCTGGCCTGCGTCTTATGGAGGTTATAAGAGTTATTTAAACCAGGTTATATGCTTGTCTGAAGAGGTGAGTTTTGATGGCTCTTTTAAAAGTGTTGAATTAAGTTGGGGAGGATTTATTTTGCTGAGCCTATTCTGATATTTAATGAACCCTAATTTGCATTATTGCCATACTAAACAGAAAAAGATTAGCTCGGCAACCAAGTAAACATGAATGTATGTCTGCGTGTGCACTATTGGCAATAGAATGTTTAGTGTAAATATAGCTACATCCATTATAAAGACTGATCAAAGTAAACTGTCATCGGGGACCACTTTGCACCATGACATTAACGCTTCAAAAGCTGCCGCAAGCAGTGTATACCGTAATTCATTTAACATGTCTGTATGAAGAAATGTGATGGACAGTGTTTAACAGAAACCATATTATCAACATTTATGGTGCATGCAAACAAGCAGTGGTGTTTTTCGTAGCATATAAAGAGCTCATTGATTGGTTGGATGTGTTAAGTTCCTGTAGAAATACGCTCAATAATCCCTTGGCAGCAGTAACAAGGATTTCCCTGCCCTGCATCCCCTTGTTACATTCCTTCCATGAGCGCTTCTTGGTGCGGGTGGAATGAATTTCAGGAATGGAGCTATGAAACAAATGTGCTGAACAGCAATGGATCTATTGATTCCAGGCTGACTCCTGATTCCTTCCAGAATATATATACATTAAGGAACAACTTTGATTGCACTGTTTATCAAGAGCGACCACATAATCAATCACTAATTGATATTAAGGGAACGCTTACCCTTTTAGCAATTAAAGTGAATCTGTCACCAAATCAGAAATACTAATCTATGAATATTTCCTTGATGCAAAGTTAAAATATGCTGTAGAAACCCCAGGAAAGGCAAGTTTCGAGGGCAATCTGCGTGGATACAAACAGTGGGGCATCCCAAATTTGGATACACCGGTAGTAGCCAAGTGGTCTTTTAGACTTCCTGGCCGTGCCACAATGGTTTTGCTCTCCTTTAACAGTGAGGTTCATTCTGCCGCTCTATTTGCTATTCCCCCTCTTACTGCAGGGCATCAGAACCTTGTATGTAGTATTCATAGTCACAACAAATTTTAACATTTTAAAGTGGACCAAAACCTTTCCCGGGCATCCAAAATCAGGATGCCCCATAGTGTGAAACCCCCCAAGTCGCAAGATACACTTATCTTGCTTCTCGGTCCAACTGCGCATGCGCGAGTCGCAAGTAGCATCCCCGCTATCCCTCTAGCAGGGCGCGACAGGCATTTGTGAATGGCGGGCACGGGCACACTCCCTGTTAGAGGGAAGCGGGGGATGCGGCCACCAGCGCGCTCAGAGCCACTGGCTTTAGACGAAGCTTAGACGATGTGACGTCAGCGGCTCCGAGCGCACTGATTGGACGACGCATGTGCTGTAGGACCGGGAAGAGTTGAGTTTTGTTCAGACAACGTGGGGGTTTCATGCAGCGGGGCACCCCGGATCGGGAAAGGACCAAAAAACAGGATTTTGATCCACTTTAATGATGCTGTTATTTTTAATTGTAGAAAATTGTTATATACCTGTAAAACTGCCATGACCATCAAAAAACCTAATTGGATGGGGGCTAGGGGTTTAAATAATGTTGTTGATCGCACTTTATTGTGTTTTGATGCTCTCAAAAAGTAATATACTGGTATTCATAGAATATTTCAGTGTCTCTGAAGGATTAAACCCAAAGGCAATAATAAGGCAACAAGCAGCTCATCTGGTTCCTGGTCCTTGTGACTCTCCTCCATTTCTTGCAGTGCTCTGTAGAAGCTGTAGAGGGTCTCTAACATTTGCTCTCCTCCCAATTCCATTTCCCCAAGGACCACACAAAAAAGTGGTCTAACATTCACTCTGTCACTTGGAGCTCTCAGTTTGAGTGAGCACGGCAAGCCACAGTTGTCCTGCAGCTGTCTCTGCCCACAGCAGAGCATGTGTATGACTCATATAGCTGCACCATGACATGACTTTGTCAGTTCAGCCACTAACCAGCAATTGAAGCTAAGAAAGTGGCTTCACTTAGGATACATAAGGTATTTATATATAATCTGAGGTTTTGAGATGCTTTGGAATTGATTATTTTACACTGTCCCCATACGGGATAAGGTGGGAGGAAATTAATGTGTGTCTGTACAGAGATGGGGAGGCTAATTTATTATTATAGGTGGCACTTAAGCGCCTCGTCCGAGACTCTCGGCAGCGCCCGCAATACCTGCACTGCATCAGTGGCTTCAGGCTGGCGACACTGCTAGCTGTAGCGTCCCGGCCAGGCAGTGTTTGCAGCGTCTGGCTTTTCTTGTGCCTATGCACTAGCGACTCCTAGAGGCGGACGGGAATGCCACAGACATAGCACTCCCAGAGGCGCTCAAATAACGGGATTTCAGGTACAAAGCACCTATTGGAAACCCAATTTTAAATTTTTAATGGTCCTGGAATTTTTCTTTTTAAAAATAAAAATGGGAATAGCACTAGAAAAACATGACATAGCTTTATCAAGGCCCAAACCACAGGTTTGCAGTGCAACACAAAAGTTCTAAAAATTCATCCAAAAATAATCCCAGCCAGCCCAGAGATCCCATGGCACATGCACCAGCCCAAAATGCCTAAATAATTATAACCATCCCAGCCCATTGAAATGAGATAAGGCCACACAGTGCAGGGTGAGCGCCTGGTCCTATCTGGCACTATAGGGAACTCTTCACCGGTGCTGTTGATAGATGGGACACTACCTGGTGCTATCACTGACGCTCTGGATTTTTGACTTGAGAAATAAACCATTTTCAGTGGGACGTGACATTCACCTGACGCTCATCTGGCACTATGTGGCCTTAGCATTTCTTAAATAAGCTCCTTAAACTCTCACACACTACTATGAACGCTAAGTAAATTCCTTTCATTACATTATGTTGTTTTAAACAGTTGGTGTGCAGTGTACAATGTGAAAGATTACAGATATCAGTATATATAAGTTATACCAAAGACAGCCTGATTATTAGCCATTGTCTCAGGCTACACGTTGCACTATCCTAAACTTCAATCCATTTAAAAAAAGACCCTGTAATTCCTAAGTTATCTTTAAAAGTATTCGAGCATTGGAGATTCATAGAACAAATGAAGAGAAAAAACGGGTGCGGCAATAGTGATGTGATATAAGCACACTGTGATGAGTGTGAGATGAGAGAGGAGAGAGGAGGGTGGGTTTCAGAGCTGCAGAGAGGCAGCCAATCCGGACGTCTGGGCAGGGAGTGGGGTGGTGTTTCCGTTCTTGGTTCACGAAAGGTTGATTGGTGGGGACTGAAAGCTGAATGAGGAAGTGCTTTTCCTCACTAAGGAGACAGACGGAGAAAGAAGAACAGCACTTTGGCCACTGAATGAATTTTTTTTTAACTTTTGACTTGCCAATCACTTTAAGGATGCAATGGCTGAGTGGTGAAGATACAGGAATACTGGAGACAGGATACATTGCATATATAATGGTATGGGGGTACATATACAGGGATAAAGAATACACAGTATATATATATATATATATGTGTGTGTGTGTGTGTGTGTGTGTGTGTAGTACACATAGTATATATTTAGGAGGTACAGATACAAGTATGCAGGTTGAAGGGTATGGATTTTGCTATTATAGGGTTGATTCTTTCTGCCCCCAGTACCCTTGAAATAGCTCTGGACCTGTACCGAAAGGCATAGGGTGAGCCTTTGAGCCCTGAGTATGAATGGTGCTATGGCTGGTTGGCTCAGGGAGGCAGGGGGCATGCATCAAATAATAAAATAAATTCTAGGCTTTTACAGCCCTAGCAGTGCCAAACCTCTCAGAGACGGACTCAGAGCTGCAAAATAAAAACAGTCAGAATTCTCATGCTGTCATTTATTATACCCCAGCCCCACACCCGCACATTTTCCACATGCAAGTGGAGGGGTGAATTTAAAAGGGGCACTCTTGTCCGGTGCTGAATGAATACTTGTATCTCACCCTACATTTCCCAACCATGACCTTATTTTCTACCCAACTACCCTTACTTCTTCTAGCCTTCACCTTTTCCCTGCCAGGAACTCTTCCAAAGGGGCTCCTTGGAATGGCTGCCTGGACAGGGGCTCCTGCTACAGTAAAATGTACTTCCCCTATCCACCTAGCTCTTATGTTATTTCTCTGTGTGTAAGTAGGCATTTAAAGGGGGGGTAGAAAATTGGAAGCAAAGAAGAACTTGATCTTGTAACCTGATGAAAGTCCCTTTCTGACCCACGTGTTGAGGGGGCCTGCCCAACATTTGCCAACCTTCATAGGCATCCTCTCCATTCTCATGGATGAGGGTGTCACGTTGTGCTAAAAATTATGTATTTATATATGTGGGCTTGTCTTGACATGCTAATTCTAAATGAGGCCCTGTATCTTCTCAAATCAGCCTTGTTTGCAAGGAGGTAAAAGAACCTTTGTTAAGCAAGGTCCTCTGAGTGACTAACTTGCCAGGATTAGGGTGCTCCTCTGTGATACCTCTAATGACCACTGGAGGGGCATGGGGGGGATTTCCTAATACATTTCTTCATGCAAGCATTAAACATGGCGGCATGCCACGGTAGAAGGACAGAGGACATGCAGAACTACAGACTTTGACAGGGAGACCACAAAAGCTGTTGCCGGAGTCATCGGAGCACCTGCTGGGGGCTGGCTAGTCTGCCTCTCAACCCTGAGTTGCAAGCCCCTATGCCTGGTGCACCTAAACTGGCCATTTTTGTGGCCTCAAATTGGAACATGGGCCAGTTTACAGGGTAATGGGTGCGGCAGGACTGTGATTTAGGGATGTGGCTTATTTGCTGGCTTTTGAGGAACAAATATTTATATGACCTAACACTCAGCCAATGTATACATTCATCTGCCATTTAGCCAATGAACCAGAGCTTAACTGATGAATGGATTGTGTAAGACAGTCTTCCCCATAAGTGGGATATTTCATTTTCATGGAGACAGTGGGACAAAATGCCTCTAAGTGGAACTGTCCCAATAAATATTGGATGCTCGGTCAATTTAAGTTGGCCAGCAGGGGGGTTTACAAAGAGAACTAATGACCAAAAACATTTGGTTGATTTTCCTCCATAGATATGACTACTAACAATGCAAGTGCAATGCAGGTACATGACAGTATTCTCCGTTATACCGAGATTGCGCTTGTGTTGCCATAGATTTCAAATGACCTGCGTTAGTGTTACGCTGTGTTGAAATGCTGCTGCCTTTTCCTAATGCAATAAACAATATTTTCCGGCATTGTGCCTGGATTGCAATGCAGCACAGAAATGCAGAAAAATACGTGGCTGTGAAAAGAGCCTTAAACTTCCAATAGCGAGCTCAGGCACATATTTGTGTGGCACTAGGAACGTTTTTTAAAATTAGAAGCTCGGTTTTTAATGGAGGAAAGGTGATATAATCTGAAATATTTGCCTGGAATTCATCTTTAAAAACTGCATTATTAAAGAGACCTTTTGCTCCAAACTGTAGGGTGCAAATATAACCCTCTAAGGCCCTTATTTATGAAGGAATAGCGACAGGTAGCGACTGGTGAGCGACCGGTAATGACGGGCCCCGCCACGAGAACGCCGGCTCCCCACCACAATCACACATTTATCAAGGCAATCCTGCTTAGCGACTGAGATAGCGCGTCATTCATCATTATTCCAGCCTCACCCCACAGCACCAGCGTCCGACCTTGAACAGCGACAGGTATGACCTCTCGCTACCTGGCGCTCTCCAATGCATTTCAATGGAACAATCTTTAAATATTAATAATTAATTGTTATTAATTTTTTTTTTATTTTTTTTTTAAATGTGAAAAATTCTGTGACCACTTCTGCCATTTTAGATAATTTTTTTAAGGGAAAAAAAATAATAAAAAAAATTGTACAGAATTGATATTACAGGTCTGATATTAATGTATTCATATTACTAAATTATTTAAAAAACTTTTTTTTTTTGGTTTCCAAAAATATGGTGGTTTGGGGGTTAAAAAACTACTTTTAACCCATCGCCGCCAGCGCTCTGGGGCTTAGACATGCATTTTAAAGCGCGAGAACTTTTTGAGCGTGATTTTTAATGAATATGGTGGGAGCCGGTCGCTAGGGCCAGTCGCTATCATGCGCTCCCATACAGCGCGGAACCTGTCAAATAGCGACTCCTCACCTAACATTCAACATTACGGCAAACCGACTGAGTCGCTATCAACTACCGAACAACGGGCAAGCACAGCGACTACTAGCGGGCGTTCTGAAAATGCCGCTACAGTCGCTCAACTGTCGCTACCTGCCGCTATTAATGAATCAGCCTCTAAGTTTCCTTTATGACAGATTCCCTTAATTTTTAAACATTTTTGGTGTCCCCGGACATGATTAGTGCATGTTTCATTTAGAATTAAGATCTGCTGCATTTCCTCATTTTTTTCAATTTATATCAATATATTGTCAGATCTACAAATTACAGGGACATCTACAGTAATTCAAGTTCAATTCAAGTCAATGTCTAAAATCAGTTGTTTCTTTTTCTTCCTTTGTATTTTGATTACAAAGTATAAGGCAATATCCAGATCCGAGAGGACATAGATCACTCATTCTGACCCTACACAGTTCCAACATGTAGGCCATTGATTCTATTTAGTATCATAGATATATGGCAATCATTATATTGAGTTAAGGGAGTAATTGTAATTAATGACTCATCCCAGACAACTCAAGTTCACCAACTCATTGATTATCATTAGACTGCTTTGCTTATCTCTATCACAATGCACAACAACATTCATTACGCTTATTCTCTGTCCGTTATCTCCATAAACTTTGATTACCTCGACTTGTTGCCTGATTGATTGTGGTCATCATGTCACAACCTGACAAATCAATGAGAACAGCACCCAGCAGACATATAACCAGAAACCAAAGCTGCCACTTTTCCTTTGTCACTAACAACTTGTTAATTATCCAGACAAGGCCAATCATCAGTGTTTGAATTATTAAAACTGATGATTTTGATGCTAATCTTGCTTTAGATGACCCCATCTGCAAAATGAAGAAGCCATCTTGTATTATTCAGTGCAAAGAAGTTCATTTAACATAGAACCATGTGATGGACAAAAGGTGGGGACTACTAAAAAAAGGGGGGTCCTTGTCATGTGCATTTAAATTTTAGTACCTACTATGGTAGGGATCATCAAGGTATATGCTGTGCAGAACAGAAGCACCATTTGCCTCTGCTGTTTTTAGTTGTTTTAGTTGTCTAGCTGCATCCAATTGACTTAAAAGACAGAAAAATATTTATTGTATGAGCCTTGAACGCGCCCCATTTAACATTCTCACCAGAGTTCCGTCACATTTAGTTATGCCACTGGTTGTCAGATGAGTGGTGCAAGACCACCTTGTCTTTTTGTCATAGGATGGTTATATAGTCTATTGTGTTGCAAATTGACAGAAGATAGTCATTATGTCAATAAAGCCTCTTAGGGACTAAATGGATGTTGTCATATATTGGTGGCCATTAATATTTTTCAGGTCAAGCTAAAGGTAGAAACATTATTAAAGTTCTGGAAAATCCAAACATTGTGATCGTTGGTGGACTATAATTTAGCTTTCAGTTCCATAACGACCTGCCAATTAGTGCCAAGCTTAGATAATTAGGTTTAATGCAACTCTGTACCTGGCTGCATGATGTTGGGGATCGGCGATAATTTATCCAGGGGGGGGATCCCCCGGGTGCAGCAGGTCAGGGGGACACAAAAGGGAGGTCTGGGTACAGTTGGGACTTTCAGTGGCATTGAGCAAAATCTGTTTAAATCATTTTATGTGCACATAGCTTATGTGTATTAAGATACCATAGAATTACTCTCCTAAGGCTAGTAGCCAGGTACATAAATCAAACAGCTTTGTATACCTGTACAGTTCAACCATCTATATTTATTGTTTGTGAGGTTGGTTGCCATCTTCTCCTTCATACCTATCACCAGAATTTTGCTACGCTCTGTATTTAGATAGCTATCAGGAGGCCCCTGGGCCACTGAAGGCGACTTGCCTGTTTCAGGTTCGGCCAGTAAGACACATGAAAGGCCTCAATACATCAGATGTCCCCATTTGCCACACCAGTAACTCCTGTATGAAATAATCATGGTGTGCAGTTGTTTCTGAGACTGTTTACAGAAGAAAAAGGTGCAATATGAAATGGTGTGGGGGGTGTTATTTCATAAAATATTGACTTTTATATCATCATTATTTACCTGGCCTTAGCGACATTTACAAGTCGATTGAGCTATTTATACAGGTTTACACAAGCCAGCAGTTATTTCACGACTTTAAGCCAAATGGACATTTTTAGGAAACAGCAGCGAGTATAAGCGGTAACATTTCTCTATAAATGCTTAGCAGACTAGTGAAATAAATGATATACGGTAGCTTAAATTATTTACAGGAACTGGATTTTTGATGATAGGTACCTCTGTCCTGGTATAAATAAATTGAAATGACATGACAGGAATCATAGTGGGAAAATATTACAGATGAATACAGTGTTTTTTCCAGTCAGCGGTGATTGCTATGAAAGCATATGAAGGCAGTTTATCATGGCAGACGGCAATGGCTGGTTTATGTTTGTCAACAAGGCAATTAACATGACGCCTGGGTGACAGCAGAGAAAGTGCAGACCTCAATTCAGGGGCTCAATAGTAGCGGAAAATTGTAGAGAATAAAAGACTGGGATCCTGAAGATTGAGTTTGTTAGGATGATTCTAACTTCAGAATGAAAGAAATCGGGTCTAAAATGATGCATCTTGTATAGAAGTATTAGTATATTACTATATAGTATTTAATAAAAGCAAATTGTGACAAAATCCTTTTGGACATTTACATGTACATTTTCATACAACTACTTTCTGGCAGGCTGATTCATCACTAACGCCAGGTAGCGACAGATGAGCGTCTGTAGCAGGCATTTTCAGAGCGCCCGCTAGTAGTCGCAGTGATCGGCTGTGGGTCGCTACTTTATAGCGACTCAGTCGCTGTTCAGTAATGTTGAATACATTGTGAGGAGTCGCTATTTGACCAGCACAGCGCTGTATGGGAGCGCATGTTAGCGAATGGTCATAGCGACCGACTCACACCATATTCAGGAAAAAAACAGCCTCACAAATCTCTGGCGCTGAAAAATACTTGTTTGAAGCTCAGAGCGCAGGAGGCGGTGTGTTTAAAGTGTGTTTTCAAGCATCTATCAACTAGTAACAAAGGAAAAACATATGGAATTACATTGTAACAACATTGTAACATGAACACTTTAATGCCAGACCTGTAATGTCATTTCTGAGGAAATATTTAAAAAATTAAAAAATTATGAAAAAACTGCTTTTTCAATGCCAGAAGAGGTCAAAGAATTTTTTGTGATTTTTTTGAAAAAAAAAAAAAACAGTTTAAAGAGATGAAAAGGATCGTCCATTGAAATGTATGGGAGAGCGACAGGTAGCGAGAGGTCATACCTGGCGCTGTTCGCTGAGGCTGTGAAAATGATGAATCAGATGCTACATGGTGCTATCCCAGTCGCTAAACAGATACTACTTGATAAATGTGTAATTGCGTGCCGTGTCCTGCGTTGACCAGTCGCTATCTGTCGCTACCTCTCATTAACCAGCCACTACCTGTCGCTATTCCTTGTTAAATAAGGACCTTAGTCTTTAGAAGCCCAAACAGCTTTTGATGATTCTCAGGTGCATATAAGTGAACTGACCAGATGTCCCACTTTGAGGCATTTGTCCGACCTTCCCCATGAAAACGATGGGAACAATTAAATGTTCCACTTTGGTGACAGTATGGATAAACTGTCCCTCCGAAATTGGAACCTTTAAGTGTCCCCGGAGTTTTTGTGGGGAAAGTGGGACAAGTGCCTCAAAGTTGGACAATTGCTTTCTTTAGCTGAATGACAGTAGTGGAATGCATTGGCTCTATAACCAACATATTTTATGCGCTGAAGATCCTCGGAGCAGGTGACTTAGGAGCCCCATGGGAACACAGATGAGTAGTATAGAATTCTGTATAGAATTCTGTGGATATTTGTTACTCATAAAGTCTGTAATTAGGCCACACACTTAAACCACACGCCTATCACACACAAAGTGGTTAAAGCTGTCCCACTGTCAGGCCCCCAAGAAGTGATCAATTTACATATAAGCACTTGGTTTTGACGTGTCTCCATATGTCTACAGCGAGTGTCTGTAAGAATGATGAGAATCCACAATAGGTGGTGGTGAGGATGCTGCTGATCAATAACTGGTGGGTACAATTTTGGCAACATGGTAATACAAATCTGAAACAATCAATTTCTGGATTATTTAAATGAATTCCAATCATTCCAGTCTTGCTGTAGAGTGTTTGTCACCATTTTACAGCACAGAGGCATGGCCAGGCTTTAAGGTGGGCGAGCTGTGCACCGATCGCTATCCCATCCAATTCTCTTTCTCTACTTTGAGGCCGATTCATTAATAGCGCCAGGTAGCGACAGATGAGCGACTGTAGCCTGATTTTTACAGCGCCAGCCAGTATTCGCTGTGCTTGGCCGGCGTTTGCTTGATGACAGCGACTCAGTCGGTGTGCGGTAATGTTGAATACGGGCTTAGGGGTCGCTGTTTCACAGGTTCAGCGTTGTATGTGAGCGCCTGACAACGAATGGCCAGAGCGAACGGCTTGCTTCATATTCATTAAAAAATCACGCTCCGAATTTCTGGCGCTGTCCATTCCTTGTTTAAACCCCAGAGCGCTGGCGGCGATGGGTGTTAACTAGTTTATAACCCCTAATCAACCATATTTTTTGATTGTAACATTATACATGTTTTTTGAATCATTTTGTAATATGAATACATAAGAATACATAATGAATACATATGAATACATAATAATAATCTCAGACCTGTAAGATCAATTCTGCACAATTTTTTTTTTTTTTTTTTTTTTACTTTAAAAAAAAAACGAACATTGCAGAAGTGGTCTCAGAATTTTTGACATTAAAAAAGAAAAAAAAAAAAATAATACCAATTCATTATGATTAATTAAACATTGCTCCATTGAAATGCATTGGACAATGCCAGGGAGCGACAGGTCATACCTGGCGCTGTGAAGGAATTTGCAGCGGCGCTGTTCGTTCCAGGCGGCTTCATGATGAATCCCGCGCTAACTGTCGCTCTCGCCGGCGCTAGCCTCATTTAGCGTGATAAATGCGTCATTGTGACCACCGCCGGGCGTACTTGAGTCGGTAGCCGCCGATAGCTGGAGGTACCTGGCGCTCGTCAGACACTACCTGGTGCTAGCCCGTGATAAATAAGGCCCTTTGTGTTGCATCCTTCATTCTCTTGCTCTTCTTCTGTCTCTGGCATTTCCTTTTTTCTTTTGCTATTCATTGGCATTTACCCTATGTTTTCTGTTCATTGCTTTCCTTCTCTACCTGGCATTTCCTTTTTTCCCTGCTATTTGTCTCCATCTTCTTCCCTCTCCCTGTTTCCATCTTTCTCTTTGTTACATGGTTGTGCTACATTTATCTATTTTCTTGCATCTTGATTTCCCATTCCTTCCATATTACTTTCAATCCCAATTGACTTCATCCCATTTCAACATGTTTGTCCTTCTCCTCTTTTTTACATCCCCTCCTTTTTTCCTTGTATACCTTCTCTCCATCTCTCGGATCATATCTCCTTCACCTTCTCTATGTCTTTCTTTTTTATGCTTCCCTCCTTATCTCTCTGTGTTTCACATTCCCTCTTCCTCTCTCCTCTATTTTACACCTCCCTGACATCTCTCTTTTCCACTTCCCCTCAACCTCTATCTGATCACCTCCTGTTCACCTTGATCTTTTCCTCCTGCCGTTCTCTTTCTATTTCTCTATTTCTCACTTCCATCTTACTTTAGTTTTTCTCTCTTTTCCTTCTCTCTCTCTTTTCTGTGCTCCATCTCTCTCTGTTTTTAGAACCCCTTCTGAATTTCCTCTGCATTCCCTCCATTTTTTTCTAACATTCTCTGCATCTCGCTACCATTTTCCCTCCATCACACTTCTTCCACTTTCCCTGCCTCTGTCTCACTTTCTCATTTCACCAATGGCTACTTCTGAGCGGAAGATGCTATAGTTTGGACAAGAAAACTCCAGCACAGATTCTGATGGGCTTTTACAGGCCCCACATCCACAGTACTATTCAGTTGTCCAAGTTGTCTCTCCTACATAATCCTCTACAGGTACGGCCTGCGGGTTTCTATTGAGGTCAGTGCATGTTTAGAACCCCCTGAATGCTGCTGCCTGCTCTGATTGGCCTTGTGGCAGAGCTAGAAAGCTACATCATTCACCAAAACTCCCCCAATATGTGCTCAAATGTTTTGTAAATGTTCTATATACCTCCCTTTGGTAAGAAAGAACTCAATAGCTATTCACCAGAGACAGTGTTTTTTGAATGGATATTCAGTGGTGTTAATAATCTGCCAATATGGTTAATTATTCCCTTAGGATAGTGTTATCCTGAGTCCTCAAAAGACTTGTACTGACCCTGGGCATGTGTTCTGTTCTAGATATCAGTGGCAGGGATTTGTATTCTGAGACGGGCAGGCTGATTCATTACTAACGCCAGGTAGCGACAGATGAGCGTCTGTAGAACGGATTTCAGAGCGCCCCCTAGTAGTCGCTGTGCTCGGCCATGGATCATTGTTTCAGAGCGCCTCAGTCGCTGTCCAGCATTGATGAATATGATTAGAGATGAGCGAACTTCTTGAAAGTTCGATTCGGGCGATTCGCCGAATTTCCCCAAGAAATTTGGGTTCGCCCGAATCGAACTTTCACGAATCGCTCATCTGAAAAAAAAAATGCCGGCATGGTGGGAGCGGGCAGGACGGCTACGCCGGACAGCGCAGCCGGCCTGCCCGCTCCCACCATGCCGGCATTTGTTTAAAAAGCAAACACTTACCTGCATGGTCGGAGCGTGGAGGCCGGCGCCGCTCTCAGCTGTCATCAGAGGACGCGTCATCAGAGGGCGCCTGAAAGCGGCGCCGGCCTCCACGCTCCGACCATGCAGGTAAGTGTTTGCTTTTTAAACAAATGCCGGCATGGTGGGAGCGGGCAGGCCGGCTGCGCTGTCCGGCGTAGCCGACCTGCCCGCTCCCACCATGCCGGCATTTTTCTTTTTTTATTTCAGGGAAAATTAGATCGGCACGAACCAATAAAAATTCGGGTTCGTGCCGAATCAAATTTTCCCTGAAATTCGGAGCGAATTCCGGTTCGTCCGAACCGGTTCGCTCATCCCTAAATATGATATGTGAGTCGCTATACTATGCTGTATGTGAGCAAACCGTAACGCCAGCTCAGTGCGACTGACTAACACCACATTCATCAAAAAAACAGCCACAAACATCGCCGACGCTCAAAATCATGTAATTGTAGCCCATCGTGCCAGAGGCTGTGTGATTAAAGGCTGTTTTTGTCCATGTATCCACTAGTAACAAAGCGAAAACATATGGAATTACATTGTTATAACATTGTAACATGAACCCTTTAATACCAGACATGTAAGGACAATTCCGCATAAAAATATAATTAATACAAAAAGTTTTCAAAAATGTTATTTTCTTGCCCATTCAGAAGGTTTGTGGGGTTTTTTTGGGAAAAAAAATTGGGATCAGGAAAGGGATTTAAGGATCATCCATAGAAATGTATGGGAGAGCGCCAGGTAACGACAGCTCCTCTTCTTATTCATTTTAAAATCGAGTATAATAATAAAAAGAAATACATTCAAAACTTGAGTTTAAAACCTAAAGTGGAATATTACCCTGTGATAGAAAAACCTTCTCCTTCCATAAATACATTATTTTACAGTTGATTTGTTTGCCTCGTTGCGATTTAAAGTCACACTACAGTCCCCAAAAAATCTCTACTTACGCTGCTAGTCCGGTGCTCACACCCTTACCGGATCCCTGTCCTGCGCCGCTGCCTCTACCTCCGCCACATCAATGCATCCATAATGCTGTGCAGTAGCCTATGGCCTGCCACGCACCATCATCACAGGAACTATGGCACCTCCCTCTCCATTTACTGTAATAGAGAGGCCATAGTTCCTGTGGCGATGGCATGGGGTGGGCCATAGTCTACTGCACAGCGCTGTGGATGCGTCGATGTGGCGGAGGTAGAGGCAGCGGCACAGGACTGGATTTGGGCAATCCGGTAAGTGTGTGAGTACCGGACTAGCAGCGATGGCCTGAGGGGAATTTTGTGTGACATTAAGGGAACTGTCCAGGCAAAATGTAAAATACATGATTCCACAGCTTACCTTGTCTTATCTGCCATCTCCCTTCCTGTAACCTCGCAGCAGTACTTGGGGGGTTATTCCTCAAGCCAGAGCGCCAGGTAGCGACTGGCAGCGACAGGTCTTGTATTTAAGTGTTAACGTCACAATGTAATAACAATGTCATTCCATATGTTTTCGCTTTGTTACTAGAGGATATGTGTTCAAAAACAGACTTTAATCACACAGCTTCTGGCGCTCTGGGCTACAGAGACACAATTTTGAGCGCCAGCGCTGTGTGAGGCTGTTTTTTTTTATGAATATGGTTTGAGTCGCTCACACTGACCAGTCGCTACCGTTCGCTCCCATATTGTGCTATACTGGTGTTATAGCAAGTCACACGTCAAGTTCATCAATGCCGGCCAGCGACTGAGGCGCTCGATAACAGCAAACCATGGCCGATCACAGCGACTACTAGCGGTCGCTCTGAGTGCCTCGCTACAGACGCTCATCTGTCGGTACGTGGCGCTAGTAAGAATCAGCCTGTCAGTGAAGTCGCAAGTTTTGGGCTAAAGGAAAATACCGGTTTTGTAGGGTGAAAAACCATGGTCACACACATATGTGCTCATAAAGTGATTCATTTAAAGCAGTGTTATGTCAGGTGTTATGCCCCTCCATGTTGGTTTTAGCTTGTGTATTAGTGTGTGATGTGCTAATAAAAGTAATTTATTTTACTATTAAACATGTGTGATGTAGCCTGTCCTAAGCAGGACTTATTAAACTGCTTATCCGGGTGTACATGCATTTATTGCACTTGGTAGTGCCCCTTTGTTATTTTTTTCCTTTCTTTTAGTTTGCAACTCTGTAGCAACAAATGTGCAGCAAAAGAAACTGACAAGCTGGTCACAGCATTTTTTTTTGCACACAATATGTATTAGAAACGTTCACTTTCCTGTGTGTAGCTCCTCTCAGCTGCGGCATCCCAAATTGGGATGTCCCACTGTACATATCCCCCAGGTCACCATAAAATCTCACCTTCTTTCCGTTTCCACGGCGCAGGCATGGCTGAAACCGAGCTTGCTGAGCTGTCAGCTTAACCAATCAGCGCCCTGGGTGTGGCTCCCTTCGGCTCTGCTAGTGGCTAAACTGAGCTGAATAGCTAACAGTAATGAGCCATCTGCTGTGTGAGTGGAAGAGGCGAGCCTAGACTCTGCTCCTGTTGTTGGAAACCCTTAAACACACAGGGAAGTTTTGACCACGGCTGGGATTGTTGTCCCAGGACAGTCCCTGATTAAAGCTTAAACCAATGGGACCACTGAAAACCTAACATCAAATTGTGCCCAACATCCCTAAGGTGGAGCAAAACTCCCTTAGCAACCAAGACCCTGCATTCTTCCCTGTCTAATTTACTAAGGCCCTTATTTATGAAGGAATAGCGACAGGTAGCGACTGGTGAGCGGCCGGTAATGACGGGCCCCTGCCACGAGAACGCCGGCTCCCCACCACAATCACACATTTATCAAGCCAATCCTGCTTAGCGACTGAGATAGCGCCAGATAGCCACTCATTCATCATTATTCCAGCCTCAGCCCACAGCGCCAGCGTCCGACCTTGAACAGCGACAGGTATGACCTCTCGCTACCTGGCGCTCTCCAATGCATTTCAATGGAACAATCTTTAAATATTCATAATTAATTGTTATTAATGTTTTTTTTTATTTTTTTATTTTTTTTAAATGTGAAAAATTCTATGACTACTTCTGCCATGTTAGATAATTTTTTTAAGGTTAAAAAAAAAAAAAATTTGTACAGAATTGATATTACAGGTCTGATATTATTGTAATCATGTTACTAAATTCTTAAAAAAAAAAAATTTCAGGTTTCCAAAAATATGGTTGTTTGGGGGTTAAAAAACTACTTTTAACACATCGCCGCCAGCGCTCTGGGGTTTAAACATGCATTTCACAGCGTGAGAATTTTTGGAGCGTGATTTTTTGATGAATATGGTGGGAGCCGGTCGCTCTGACCAGTCGCTATCATGCGCACCCATACATCGCGGAACCTGTCAAATAGCGACTCGTCACCCCGTATTCAACATTACTGCACACCGACTGAGTCGCTATCAACTACCGAACAATGGCCAAGCACAGCGACTACTAGCGGGCGCTCTGAAACTGCCGCTACAGTCGCTCAACTGTCGCTACCTGCCGCTATTAATGAATCGCCCTCCCCGAGCTAGTATTCACTCCAAAGTGATGTGGACCAGGCCCTGAGATACCGTGATTAACTGTGAACTCTCCCAGAAAGGTTGACATTGTAAAATGTGTGTTTGGAAGTTACTGCTAGAATGTGAACTGTGTTCTGTGATGTGAAGTACTTTGATATAGTGCTGTGATATGCTGCGATTGGAGATCTGCTTGTGTGCAAATGCCCCTAAATCAGGAGCAGAATGTTCATGCAAAAACGTGCTTAAATGCTTTGGCGACCAGTGCTGAATCGACCTTCATGAGCCACCATCTGTACTATCATAACTGAATAGTCTGGGGTGGGGTGTGCTGCTCTGGGGAGGGCCTAACTAGCTACCAAAGATTCAATACCTTTTAGTCTAACCACCCAGACTGATCGGAGATTTTAAGAATCTCCTACATGGTAACAGCTGAGCATCCGTAGTGTTATTTCTTAATTTGCCCAGAGTTTGACCTAGTTGAAAATACCTGGGGGCCCCAAAAATAGTGGTTATAAAGCTAAAGGTTATTTTGAACCAGTTATTTTAGACCTGAGTTCCTAAATACGAGTCCCAGATTACTTCCACCGTAACAGGGGAGCTCATTAGCAGCTTTGGCTGAATCAAGCAGCAGTAATAAGCTCCCCAGGTGAAAACACTGCCAGTAACCCTTTAGCTACTGGAACACAGGATTTCGACCCCCCTCCTAATTTGAAGAGGTTGTATTAAAGCAGAAGGGGTTAAATCTGTCATTTCTGCCTTAGCCAATCAGATGATAAGGAAGTCTGTGATATGTACACCAAAACACCACTTTGGTGTACGTTGCTAACATAAACACATTGTTGCTAGGGCAGAGAGGCAGTGTCAGTGATGACACAAAACATGTGGGCTCAGCCTGCATGGAGCATCCCTCCATTTAACATTTCTTTAAGTATGCCACCATTGTTTTTCTTGCACTACTGGCACTTTGTTTTGCTGTTTCCTGTATGGTCTTCATACAAATTTGTTTGCTGCACTTTATATGGCTGCTTGATTAGTTAGCACTTTATAACTAGCAACACCTGTTCACATCTAGTTGTTTCTGACAGGTGATATACCCCCCCCCCCCCCCCACGTTGGTTTTAGCTTGTGTATTAGTGTGTGATGTGTTAATGAAATGAATGTATTTTACTAGCCTGTCCTAAGCAGTACTTTTCCTGGCAATACTTTGTTTGCTATACATATCAAACTGCTTTTTCCAGGTGTGCATGCATTTATTGCGCTAGGTAGTGCCCCTAGTTTCTTTTTCTGCACATTGCTGATACAGAACTGCAAACTAAAAGAAAGGAAAAAAATAACAGATAATCTCGGCACACAATATGTATTAGAAATGTTCACTTTCCTGTGTGTAGTTCCTCTCTGGTGGGGCATCCCGAAATGGGATGTCCCACTGTACATACTCCCCAGCTCACCATAAAAGCTCACCTTCCTTCCATTCCTACGGCGCAGGCATGGCTGAAACCGAGCTCGCTGACTGGCTGAGCAGCTGAGCCGTCCTCTTAGCCAATCAGCACCCTAGGTGCGGCTCCCTTCGGCTCTGCTAAGCTGAGCTGAATAGCTAAATTGAAGGAAGCCAAATGCCGAGTGCGCCACCATTTCTTGCTCAGCTTCTAGCTGTGGCGTCCCCGCGCCTGACATTCAGAAAGGCCTGATGCGGTTGCGCACACAGAAGTGAGCAGGGCTGGTGAGGGCATCGGGAGCAGGTGAGTGAAACAAGTAATCTGGGGTGTTTCACACAGTAGGGCATCCCAATTCGAGATGGCCCACAAGGTGGAACTCAGGTGGCCCTGGAGTCTTTTTGACTCCATGGCCTCCGAAGTTCCTCTTTAAAAATGCCATTGAAAGTGGAATTACCCTTTAAACTGGTATCTGGTCTCTAAATCTATAGCTATGAAATATGGGAAAATGCTCAATTACATGCTTTTTTTGTTTAACGTGTGCGTTTTTATAAACATTTTATATCTTTTCCCTCCCTCTCAAAAATGGGCCTTTCTTGGCACACCCCGACTGGAGACAGACTGGACACATACTATGGCCAAGCTAGAACATCCCGAGTCTTATGGCTTATGTCACTGTGACTTTAAAGGTTACAGGGCTGATTCAGCACTGTATTATATGTATATATTTTTTTTCTTTGATCAATTCATCAACAGTTTCAGCTTTGCAAATGTTTTCAAAATTTACACAGCTAAAAATGATTCTGCATTGCACCAAGGAAAACAATCAAAAAAGGGTGAGAAAACAATTCTCACAGTGCTGAATCAGTCCTAATATGTTCCAATCCAACCTGAACACACCTTTTTGCAGAATTGATCCCAGAGACAATATAACAAATAGCAATACATAGGTCATAGATGCAATATGAGCAAAAATTCATGTATTTATGGGTGATCAGCTGAAAAGTAACTAACCTGGCAAAAACAAACACTTTATACAATGTAAGAAACTGGGCAGAACGCTAACTAAAAGGCTGGAGATAAGCTGAAATCACACAAGTCACAAGCTAGAGAAAATGCTTTAAACCAAAATTTTATTTTAACCAGGAACTAAGGGGGTTATTTAAGAAAGGATAGCGTCAGGTAGCGCCTGGTTAATGAGAGGTAGCGACAGATAGCGACTGGTCAACGCCGGACACGGCACGCAATTACACATTTATCAAGCAGAATCTGTTGAGCGACTGGAATAGCGGCATGTAGCATCTGATTCATCATTTTCACAGCCTCAGCGAACAGCGCCAGCGTTCAGCCTTGCACAGCGCCAGGTATGACCTCTTGCTACCTGTCGCTCCCCCATACATTTCAATGGACGAACCTTTTCTTCCCTTTAAAAGGGTTTTTTAATTTTTTTATTTTTCCCAAAAATCTTCTGGCATTGAAAAAGCAGTTTTTTCACATTTTTTACATTTTTTAAATATTTCTTCAGAAATGACATTACAGGTCTGGCATTAAAGTGTTCAGGTTACAATGTTGCTACAATGTAATTCCATATGTTTTTGCTTTGTTACTAGTTGATAGATGCTTGAAAACAGACTTTAAAGTGGACCAACACCCAGGGGTGATCGGCCCGGGAATCTATAAGATTCCCGGGCCGATCACCTCCCTCACCGCGAGAGATCGGGATGTCCCGCGGTGAGGGACCCCCCCCAAAAAACCTACCTGATCGGCGGTGGCAGCGGCCGCCGCCGCCTCCCGCACGCCCCTCTAGGCGGGCACGCGCACTGTCAAAGGGGCGCGCGGGAGGCGGCGGCGGACGCGCTGTCTTGTCCGCAGCTGTCACCCGCTTGTCCGTGGCTACGTGGGAGCCATCGGGGTGCCCCCCTGAAGTGGACCAAAACCCAGGATAGTCAAAATCCTGGGTGTTGGTCCACTTTAAACACACCGCCTCCTGCACTCTGGGCTTCAAACAACTATTTTTCAGCGCCAGAGATTTGTGAGGCTGTTTTTTCCTGAATATGGTGTGAGTCGGTCGCTATGAGCAGTCGCTAACATGCGCTCCCATACAGCGCTGTACTGGTCAAATAGCGACTCCTCACAATGTATTCAACATTACTGAACAGCGACTGAGTCGCTATAAAGTAGCGACCCACGGCCGAGCACAATGACTACTAGTGGGCGCTCTGAAAATGCCTGCTACAGACGCTCATCTGTCGCTACCTGCCGCTAATGATGAATCAGCCTGCCCATCAGGAAAGGCTTGAGCAATTCATCAAAGACATTAACCTGCATGAAATCCCTAGCATTAGAAGCCACTTTAAAGAGTAAAATTTGGGGGATACATAATAAGCAATTTTCTTCACAGATGGTGCTCTCATTATTCTCTCCTAGTCAATGAGCACATTACTCAACTTATTTCTAGAATTAAATCAATTTGCTTCTACATCTGGCCTCATAAGGAACTAGAGTAAATCGGTAGCACTAAATATCGATTTGACAGTATCCGAATCAAAAGAGAACCCTGAAAATATGAAATATGAAATATGCTGGATGGCGGGGGAAGGGGTCACTTAACCCGATATCAAGAAATATCCAACAGGTTTTATTTCTACCAAACCACAAGCTTGGTGGGAGTTTATTCAGTTTGGGTGTATAAGTGACCCCTCTTCCCATTAGCAAATGTGTTTATATGGATTTATAATATTACAGTTTCGTGATACAGGTTGAACTTTAATTTTAAGTGGGTCTCAGGATCTCTCCCACACCTGGATTTATGAATCACACCAACTGAGGGGTTATTCATGGCAAACTTACACCTTTGCCACTTACAGTTAACAATATACAGGATTTCAGGTAAAAGCCTCCTATCTCATGCATAGGCTGAATTTACGCTGTTAAGATGACTCTGCGCCCCAAAATACTCCAACCGCATATATTAATGACTTTGTATTGACATTGTATTCTTGACTCTTATGTCCTATATTCCAGTAAAGGTACCCTTTAGAGCTTTTGGAGGGAACGCCTGCATTGTACTGACTTAAACTTCAATAAACAATATTAAAACAGAAAAATAAATTGTAAAACATTTCACTCAAATGTTACCAAAAGATTGATTAGATCAGCAACAACCGTCTAATAGGTTAATAAAACTGGTTTGATATTTCCAAATACTCACTTTGCTCATCTGACAAATGATGAATTCTCACCATCAAGTGGGAAGGCACTACACGGAGGTGGAGAAGTTTATTCTTTAGTAAATAATTAACTCTGCCTAAGCCCATCACTTTCCTCCATACTACAGGTCTACCCCAAATAGAAGCTGGGGCAGAGTAGTCACTTGGTATTGACTACTCTGGGTCGTAGTGAAGAAGAAGAAATAAGGAGAAAAATGATTGTGGTGGCTAATGGGTTTCAAATAAAGGTTAACGACTATTGTGAAAATATTTCCTACTGTCCATCTGACCAAGTTCTGCTGACCGCCAACTCTAGTCAGAAGAGGCTAAAGCTCATAGAAGATCAGGTCATGGTATGTACATGCTGACACAGACCACCCTAAAAGTATAAGAACCCAAAGTACATTATGAAGGCTGTTTTACTTTTTTTACATAAAAAGAACAGCATTGTTTTAAAAGATCTTTCAATATGTCAATAATATCTATATTTGTATATAGTATAAGGGCCTTATTTGTACTGCTTTTTTCCTGGCACTCCCCAGCATATTTATGTTTTTTTTCCTCCTTGAAATCTTTGGCGCTGTATTTTTCCGGCACTGGTCAGCGTTTTTTCATTACAGTTACAAGAAATCACTGCTGGGGACAAAGGAGACAAACCTTGCAATGTATTTAGGTTGCGTTTTAGTTGTTGGTGTCCAAATTACACATTGTTTAGCAAAAGAAACCATTAAGCTCAATTTTAATAACACCCACAAAAAACATTTTGGCCCATCTCGGTCCTGCGTTTCCATTATTGACAATTCACAATGCAAGTTCTGTACAAAAAATGTGTTTAATACTAATTATAAGCATTTAACACGACAATCCAGTTCTGCCCATTGTGCTCCATGGGATCTTGACCTACAGCACCAGGTTTCATCTGGCGCTGCTTCAACCAGAGCATCTGGCGCTGCATCATTTTCAGCGCTAGTGTTAAATAAGACGCATCGGTGCTGCCATTTTTTCCCCTTTCTTAAAGTGGACCAACACCCTCCCCTGATCGGCCCGGGAATCTATAAGATTCCGATCAGAACTGATCAGCTCCCTGACTGCGGGGGAACCCTGATCGGGGGTGCCCTGCTGTGTGAAACCCCCCCAGATCCCCGAAAATCCTACCTGATCCTTGTTCCAGCGGCGCATGCGCGGGCCGCCACCGCCTCCTGCGCGTCCCTCTAGCAGGGCGCGCACCCGCGCCGGCCGTTTGTGAATGGCCAGCGCGGGCGCGCTCCCTATAAGAGGGACGCACAGGAGGTGGCGGCCCGCGCTCAGCTTGTCCGGCGCTGCCTCTCCTTGTCCGGCGGTGGCGATTGGACGAGTGAGTCACGTGGGAGCGGGGTTAGGTGAGTTTTCGGGGCTTTCTGGGGGGTTTCACACAGTGGGGCACCCACGATCGGGGTGCCCCGCGGAAGTGGACCAATACCCAGGATAGTCAAAATCCTGGGTGTTGGTCCACTTTAAATCCCACACTGAGTGCTGTATGGCGCGATGCTTCTTAAATAAGGCTCCCAATCTTACCTCTTTATAGAAATTCTTATAGAAACAAGCCTATTCCTGAACAAATTCCTGTTCAAGCCTGGCTTCATACCCAGCTGCCTATTTTATGTTTTAGGCACCAGAGCCCCATAAACATGTAATATATTTTACAAAGAATTAACTGAGCTAAAATTGCCACTTTTAGAACATCTATTTGAAAAAAAAACATGTCCATTCCACCTTCTAAATGGTTCCATGAAAAAAAAGTGATGTGCAGCTGCCTTAACATGACAATAAAGCACAGTGTAACCCCGAGCACTCAAGCCACATGCTTGCTGCATAGTAGCTACACACCTGAGCAAACAAGACTGGCAAAAAGTGTGGCTGATTCCTTAATCAAAGCAAAAACTAAAGTAAAAAGAAAGCAACCCCCCCAAAAATTGGCAGCATTTCATGGCTGTAAAATGGCTTTTAGACATTTATTTAAAACTACCGAAATAAGACTGAACGTGACAGGCGCAGCTGTGACAGCACAGACCGTTTTTATTTACTATGGTATTTAATTAAACTAAAATGAAGTGACATGGTGGAGCAGGTTGTGCATTCTTTCTTTGGTGTTTATGTTGCAAACTTATTAAGGTCACAATTGCTCATATCAGTTGCCATTGCTGAATACCTACTGTATGTACAGAGGTGCTGTGAGGCCTTCAGAATGTTCTGTATTACTGCATAAATTGGACCTAATATACTAATGCCTTAATTCAGTAACACAAGTTTTAAAGGGGGCACATCACTTAGCCATGTTAGCTTGCAACCAAACCTATAATATGTCTCTAAATCTGGTTAAGAACAGAGGTCTTGGTCCACACATCTGCAGAATTTTGCTAAAGTTGCACTACCAAATGCCATGGTGCCTCTGTGCAGGTGTAGTCCTAACTCTAGTGCGCACTGCGCAGGGAAACCGCGGATGCCGAAGCCCTGTCCAAAACAACGATTTTGGGCCGTGCATTAGTATACAAGGCATAAAGCACTGATTGGATGAAAGCCTGCCCATGCACCATGCGACCTGGGTGGTTTCAGACAGAGGGGCATCCCAAATTCAAATGCCCCAGAGACAAGGACCAATTACCAGGATAGTGAAAAGCCTGGTGATTGGTCCATTTTAAGGCTTTCTGATCTGAGTGTTGTTTTCCTTCCCTCCTTATTAATGCTTCGCTCCTAACCTGTGTTCCTGTTGTGTACACTTCCCAGTCAGTCCTCTGATCCCCTTTCCCCAAGTCTGCCATAACCAGAGAAATAGGCAGGACATGTGCATCTCCCCCTTCTCGGACTAGGCTAAAGGTCAGGGGGTGACTCATGGAAGGGTATCGGACCTCCATTGCCCTGAATGATAGGAAGCTTGGTAGTGCAGACATTTTGTCTTTGTGACCCTATGTTTGGTCCCAGCCTAATTTGCTTGTTTCCACTCCGTGCCTTGTCTGTTTTCACTCTGTGCTCCCCTATCTATTCTTTGTATGTGTTGTCAGCTTTTGGTTTGGACAGTTATCTGAATACAGACTTGTCTTATCATCTCGCTTTCTTACTCCACCCCTGCTATGGATTTAGGCTCCATTTATACAATAATCCCACATCTAGTCCCTGTTACTGCTTTGCCTGATGCAGCCCCAATATCAGGCCATTCCCAAACTTTCACACTGGGTCTGACAATACCATTTCATACACAAGACTGGCCCTGCTTAGAGTTTACCTCCATACAAACCTTAATATATGAAGAAGCATTCAATTTTATAACAGTTATCAAGGGTGAGACCGTCAATTCAAAAGAGATACACATTCTGAAAAATATATAGTATATTGGAATCTTATGTGGAGAACACAAATACTGATAATTGTTCAAAAATAGTTTTAGTTCTTAACTATTATTTTTGCTGCCACGTATTTGGCAAAGCTCTATCCATACATTGCATGTCGTAGCATTAAATGGCTCTGGGGTGTTACTGTTTATTAATCATGAGCCTAGACTGACCATCAACCAGGCAATCTAGTATGTGCCAGCAGCTATTGCTAACATAGGTTTCTTGATGTCAGTGGCAGATTTATAGCAAAGTCAATGGCTCACTCAACAGGTCTTCAGTCCCTAGTGACTGAGAGGCTACCTAGGGAACCTGAGTGATTTATATGTTTGTTTTAATAATGAAAAAGGTCCATAGCCTCCAAAACATATTAGCATATTGTTAATAAACCAAGTTGAAATGACAAAACACCCAAAAACTGTATAGAAGTGAGTTTTTTAAGCAGCTCATACTGTATACATATTGCTTACTAGCCCAATGCACCAAGCTTATAAGCTAGGGCTCAAGGGCTCAAGGGCTAAACCCCTGGCCCTAGTCTTTACCAGCTCATATGCTCTTTGGCACAGGTCTGAAGCTCTTTTAGAAGTACCCCGGGAGCCCTGGAAGAACACCGGGCCAGGGGCACTGGCTCTTTTACTTTCCCTGGCTGTAGTTTGGGCAATGGGCAGAGCCACCGTGAAAACTCCCCCATGTGACTTTTACATCACTGGAGGGGAGCAGCATGAAGGGGGATACCAAGGGTCCAAGGGACCCCTATACCAGTTCAAAGGTTAGGGAAGGCTGGAGTTATTGTATACAGCATTCAAGAGTGTTTGACTGGATAGTGCATGGCAGCTCCTGTCACTACCATAAAAAACCAAGAATCATGTTGCCATACTATAGTAGTATAATGCAATGAAGATGAGATATTACAAACAGGAGAGGGAACACCCCCACTTCTTTCACAGATTAATGTAACAAGCACGGTCTCAGATTTACAAATACTACAAAGCAAGCAATAGAAATGGGAGCAATGATGGATCATTTAGCTGAAAAATATTTTAATGTGTGTTCATGGCCAAGGGCAGGCACAAGACACAATGAGAAGAATCAGACCTGAGGACAGTGGAGACCAACGACCAGTGTTGGCTGCAGCAGGAGGCAGCATGCGAGACACCTGAGACTAACATCTGAATGAGTACTAAATGAACCCAATTTATATATATATAATATAACTATATAATAAAAAATAGTCAACATAATCTTACGTATGTAATCTGGTGGAAATATTCTGGAAGATATTCAAAGCATAACTGGCTGTAAAGACATTAAGAACACATGTTTTAAAGTAAGTGGTACGCAGTTATAGGTACATTTACCCCAAAACAGCTGGAATGCTTACGTCCTGGTAAAATGAAAATAAAAATAACTACATTGTGTGAACAAAAAACAAAGGAAAAGATGATGTAGTTACGGTAGTTTCCTTTCTGCATACAAATGTAGCGTGTGTGTGTGCGCATGTGTGCCCATTGTGCTGTATACCATCCTTTTATCGATCATCTCCATATGTATCAGAGCGCATATCTTATGCACACTTATGATGTAAGCTTATCTGCCTCATGCTATTTCCTTGTTACTTCTTCGTTCTGCATATGCTCTCTAAATGCTGGCATAATGGTGTAATGCCTCACATTGTGTTACACTGACCATTGTATGTCATTTAATTGCTACATAATTATGCCTTATATATGTTTCTTAACATACTATGCACAGACAGCATTGGTGAGTAACCCACAGGAGGATCTGAGTGCTACCTTATCTAGTATCCATGGTAATCATTTCACCTACTTATAGTACTTATGGTTATGGTTAGAGATTATTGTTTACTCTTCCATTTCTATTCCTTGATAGTATACAAGGTGTACGACTCTCCTGAGGATTCCATTGGGACTTCACTGAATACTGTACATGTATTCTTTTTCTGTGCAAAGAGACCATTGTGTGTGAATTTTAATACACTTTTCTTGCAATTTAACATCTATATTGTGCGGTGTGCATCCTTCATAATAATTATTTCTGCTACATGTTGAGGCAGAAGTGGAGGAAGCTTCAGAATGGATAGCACCCACTACTTCTTGGATATACATATTTAGGTGTGCAGTAACCTATACATTTAATTATATGTGTATTCTCTTCCACAAGTTTAAACACCATTGTTTCTCCTTTCTTTGCCTTTGTTACTTGTTTTTTTTTACATAATAGGGTGGGATGTCTTCCCAGACTGTACAATTCAGTGATGTAAATACCCTTACAGATAGACAAGCCACCTCTTTGGCTTATACACAGGCAGCCAGACAAGCCCATTTTTAAATGACTATGTGGACCTAAAAAGGCAGTTTGAACCAACATATAAAAGGCTGATCCAGTACCAACTACACTCTCTAACAGTAGTAGAATACCTCAAAGTGAGACGTATTCCTTGCGTTTTATGCCTCGCTATTGACCCGACCTTCTGCAAGGAGGACAAGGAGCTCTTTACCAAATGATACAGAATCCTAAACAAATGCAGCCTTGAACTGATTGCATTGGCCATAGAAGGCATAACATCCCAGATCAGTGATGTTGAGAACGGCAGGAGGCTCAATCCCAATTTGAAAAACATATCTACTCCAGATTTAAAAACATACTTGCAGGAGGTCAAGATTCAAGTAGATAAGTACCACACTGATGCAGTAAATATTGATGTGATTCTAAGGATTATCAGGACAACATTGTGTACATGTGGAGGGCGAAGAGCGAGGCATACCTTCCCAAACTGACAACATCAGTCTGGTAGCAACTCTAGTAGCACATCACATTCCACTAAACCTAATTATTTAGGGGCAACACAGGGCCAAACCCAAAGAAGACGTGGAAGGCAAGGAGGGGCAAAAGACACTCCAACAGCCAGATACTCACTTGGAGCCACGCACAGATGAAAAATGATTGATAAACCTATTTCAGCGTACCGCTAAGAATAGGGTATTGAATAAGGGTTTGGGTTTTGTTCCATTGTTTGTGGGTGACCTTGTACAAACAGATATTGCTTCCCTAGAGATGGAACATACTTTACTGACACCGATGCCCACAGGTATTGATTTATTATCTTGCAAACCCCATAGTAAGTGGTCACCTCCACCCACATAACCTACAGTAAAAACATTACAAGCCCCTGTGTTCGCTTTGCTGGGTTGGTAATGCTTATAGGGAGGACCCCACGCATTTACCAGATTTTTTTCTAATTTTAACCGCGCTCATGTTTAAAATGTTTCTTTTTTTAAAATTACAAGCCCAGGCTGGTAGCCTTTGGGGGGAGACATTTTTTTGTAAGAAAAAATAAACAGCCATGAAAAAATAAAAAGAACCCTGCAGTCACCTTCCCTGCTTTAATGAATGCCGCTTAAGCAACATTTATTAAAACAAGGAAAAGTAACAAAAACAAACATTCGGAACAAACGTTTTCTCGTTAGATAAAAATTGTATCCAACCAGAAATGCCCAAAACATGACACAAAAAAAATATTTAAAAATAAACCCTCATCCAGTTTCAATGTTAAATGGGATGACTTTAAAACCAGCATTTCGTAAAACACTTAAAACTGAAAAAATACAATTAAAAAATAAAAAGTCAGGCTATTCTCCATTAGATAAAATTGTATCTAACCAAAAATGCCCAAAAAATGACCAAAATAAAAAAAAACCTACAGGCAGTTTCAATGGGATGCCTTTAAAAACTGAATGGGGAGCCTTATTTATGAAGCGTCAGCGCCACACAGCACCACTTTTTTTGCCTCAGCCCTTATTTATGAAGGAATAGTGACAGGTAGCGACTGGTGAGCGACCGGTAATGACGGGCCCCGCCACAAGAACGCCGGCTCCCCACGACAATCACACATTTATCAAGCCAATCCTGCTTAGCGACTGAGATAGCGCCAGATAGCCACTCATTCATCATTATTCCAGCCTCAGCCCACAGCGCCAGCGTCCGACCTTGAACAGCGACAGGTATGACCTTTCGCTACCTGGCGCTCTCCAATGCATTTCAATGGAACAATCTTTAAATATCCATAATTTATTGTTATTAATGTTTTTTTTTTTTGTTTTTTTTTAAATGTGCCATGTTCTGCCATGTTAGATAATTTTTTTTAAGGTAAACAAAAAAAAAAACATTTGTGCAGGTCTGATATTATTGTATTCATATTACTAAATTCTTTAAACATTTTTTTTTTTGGTTTCCAAAAATATGGTGGTTTGGGGGTTAAAAAACTACTTTTAACACATCGTCGCCAGCGCTTGAATTTTTTGAGCGTGATTTTTTGATGAATATGGTGGGAGCCGGTCGCTCTGACCAGTCGCTATCATGCGCACCCATACATCGCGGAACCTGTCAAAAAGCGACTCGTCACCCCGTATTCAACATTACTGCACACCGACTCAGTCGCTATCAACAACCGAACAACGGCCAAGCACAGCAACTACTAGCGGGCGCTGTGAAAATACTGCTACAGTCGCTCAACTGTCCCTACCTGCGGCTATTAATGAATATGGATATTAATGAATCAGCCTCCCCGTGTTCGATTTTAGAAAGAAAAAAACGGCAGCCACGATGCAGCCTCCAGCTTAGCGACACTAACACCCAAAAGGTCACAGCGTCGGCCACTCGGGTTGAAGCAGCACCTGTTGAAACCTGCTGCTGTAGGTTTAGATTCTTTAGAGCACAATGGACAGAACTGGATTGTAGTACACACATTTATTTATACAGAACTTGCATTGTAACTTGTCAGTAATGGAAACGCAAGACCTAGATGTCACCAAATGTCATTTTTTGAGGGGTCATTAAATTGATTTTCATGGCTTCTTTTACTTAACAATGTTTAACAACTAAAATGCAGCCTGAACGTACAGTAAAGTTTGTCCCCTTTGTCTCCAGCAGTGATTTCTGAACTGTAATGATGACATACAGCGGCAAACTTTTTAAAGAGGAAAAAATTCATAAATATGCCGCGTAGCACCGGAAAAACAACGATACAAAGTGGCACTCACTGGCGCTGGGATAATCGGCAGTTGGGTCCAACAGAGGTTGACATGGGCCGGAAAATTGCAACAATCAAAGCAAATTGGTTAGCATCCAGCACTGCGACTTCTAGCATCCTTGTAGTCCACAGTGCAGCACCAGAAAGGACAAAAGCGCTGGCGCTCCATAATTGGCGCAATAGCCACCAGAAAGATGCTAAACAGTGCACATCATAAATAATGCCCTTAGTAAAACCCTCAAAACTGAAAAAATACAATTAAAAAAAAAATGTTGCTATTCGTTGTTAGATAAAAATTGTATCTAACAAAAATGACAAAAGATTACCCAAAAATATAAAAGCAGCCCATGATGCAGCTTTTCTGTGTTTGGGCCGAATGCCTAACCCCGGCATGGACTTCTAGCTTCTGGCTAAAGTCCATGTTCAGGTTCGGGGACCAGAGCGGTATGAACCTGAACTTTGCAGTTTAGGTTCGGCCATCACTACTCATCATATCTATAGCATCATTTCACATTGAAAAGCATCCTCCTGTACTCACTACACAGAACACACACAAAAGCCATATATAATCATTCATTTTATCACATAATCTCCTCCACCATCCAGACCCAGGAAATCATTGAGGGTGGCACACTATCTGTGCATCTAGCTGAGATGCATGCCCACGCTGGACTGATCAGGTGGATAGTCAAAGACCTCCTTTATCTCCTCAACAGATAAAACGTTTCTGGGCAATATTCTTCTTTATTATTATGCACTAAAGTTGTCACTTCTATCCAAGCCTCTAATCCTTTCACACTCCCAAAAAATATGCTTTGTTGACCAGAGCGATGAAATGCTTGGACCATGTCAGATCCTGGTATATACTGGACTCCAAGATAGTGGAAATGGACACTCTGTCTGCTGGAATTTTATTTATTATAAGAGTGTGCAGTTCCTATTTTATAGGTGTACATACCATAGAGGCAGGAAAGGCAACTGCTACTGGACCCATGGCAGATGGGGGCCCAGTGCAAACTGCCTCCCCCGCCTTGAAGCACCTGCGGCATCAGCCCGGGGCCACAGCAGTATGCAGTATTGGCACGCTGTCTACAAGGAGCACTATAGGTGCTGCAGAGTGCATTGTTTCCATCCAGAGCTCCTCGTATAGGGCACTCAGGGAAAAAAGCACCTCAGGAAGAAATGGACCTCACCAGGCTCCAGCAACCTGGGCCCCAAAGCACTCCAACACTACATAGAATTTCAATCAAACCACAGTCTCTGACAGCATCGGACCAGGGTGTCTGAGACCCATCAGCGGAATGGACTCTGGGGGCCCACTTTACAGTTACATGCAAATATAACTGGCTTATTTTTGCAGACACAGATGAGCACAGATATTAAACCAATATTGTGTATGAGTGAAAACCTGTGCTCTCCTGCCATAGATCAGTGACATCCAGCATTACCTACTTTTTCTATCCGAGAAAAATGGACAGCACATTATTTGATATCTCCCTTTTGAAAATAGGGGCCCCCAAAGGGTCCTTAACTTCAGGGGTTCACAAGGGGATTCCTTGGTAACCTGGTAAACGAGTCTGCCATTGGTTTTTCTATTTTGCCAATTCTAACTATGTATCACAATTCCCATTCTGTATATCTGCTTTTCCTACTCTGCCCTGTTCCTGCATCTGGTCTGGCTGGTCATGTATGTAGTATGTAGTACTGTAATACTGTCATCTAATATATGCTGTGATGGAAAACTCTAGTCCTTTAAGTTCTCAAGCTTTTCCTGAACTAACCTTGCCAAATAATTTTGTACTGGTTTGTAGGTTGTTGGAATCTCCAATAAATGCATAAAATTAGGCCATGGATAGAAAGAGATGCTCACAGGGCATTATAAAGTTCATTGAGCTTTTCTGCTGGCTGCAGTTGAATTGCACCTATGTGGGTTATTAAAAAAACGCTAAGGCCACGTAGTGCCAGGTAGTGTCAGATAAACGTCAGGCGAATGTCAGGTCCCAGTGAAAACAGTGTATTTATCAAGTCAAAATTCCAGAGCGCCTGTGACAGTGCCAGGTAGTGTCCCATCTATCATCAGTGCTGGCAATGGGATGAATGGCAGTGCTGATTTCCCTACAGTGCCAGATAAGACAGGCGCTCACCCTGAACTGTGTGGCCTGATCCAATACATTTCAATTGGCTGGGATGGTTATAATTATTAAGGAATTTTTTGGGGGGCTGGTGCATGAGCCACAGGATCCCTGGGCTGGTTGAGATTATTTGTGAATGATTTTTTAGAACTTTTGTGTTGCGCTGCAAACTTGTGATTTGGGCAGCGAAAAAGCTATGTCGTTTTTTTATAGTGTCCCTAATGCAATTCCCATTTTTATTTAAAAAAAAATTCCAGGACCCTAGAAAATTAAAATGTGGGATTCCAACAGGCGCTGTGTGCCTGATATCCCTGATATTTAGCGCCTCTTTTTTGAGTGCTATTTTTTTTTTTAATGAATATATTCAGCCTGCGGCACTCCCAGCCGGTGCTAGGTGTCGCTAGTGCATAGGCATATAAAAGCCGTGCGCTGCAAACAATGCCTATGTAATAATTAAATCTTCTAAACAATGTAATAACTAAAATATTAATAAAAATATATAAACATCCCACCCGGCTCGACTAAAATAGGCAAACAAATATATAAATATTATTAATACCTGGTCAATGGTAACGCAATGGATGCACGCAAAAGACTGTAGGATCTTTAAACATCCGGTAAATCGCAGGACACTGAAACAAATAGTAATTACAAAAATATATTATTGGTAAAATAACAAATAAGATGCAATCAAATCTTACAAAACAACAAGATATAACACACTATGATCAGAGTTATTTGATAGGCATAAACATATACAGTCATTAATGCAAACTTAAGAGCATTACCTGATCAGCAACTGGTACAATTATCCTCCTGACAGGGGAACAAAAGCAGACCTTTCAACTGACAGCCTTTTTGCCTCCTTTCTCTGCTCTTTCGGGCCCCCTTTCTGACAGGGCCTCCTTTCCTCCTCAGGCTCTCCTTTCTCCCTCAGTTATATCCTGATATTCCTTTGATGTCCAGTCTTCCGAGTCTTGCTACCCTGAAACTTGACACAACCTGATTTGCTCGACTCTAGGTGGGTAAGTATCGAAATTTCCCAGCATCTGCCCTCCTAAACTTGATCTGAAAATCTGTTTTTATTAGGGTGGGGAAACAGAATGTGAATTGGAGAGGAACATTGGCCTACGTGAATGACCTGACTGGTCAAATGCAATTGATTATACATACAGAAATAGATTAAAACATTACACAATATTTTAACAATATTCATTTTCCATAAAGGCCCCTTATTTACACCTGCCAGGAGCACTACAGCTGATATTGCCGCCAGCCTGAAGCCAACGTTGCGTTCTAGGCGCTCTAGTGCCGCCCGCACCTATAATAATAAATTAACCTCCCTATTCTCTAATGCCCATTCTCACAATGTGTAACGGTACCATTTTGGATGAAGTCTGGCTATACTAGGTTTTGCAGATTATTTTCTAATACCAGCTGGTGTATGTCTACATCAAATAGTTTAATACTATAGATTTCATACAACTAAAACTGAATTTAAAAGCACCAGTTATATAAAAAGAGCCCCTCTGTATTTTGTCAGGATTTATTGTGCGTAACAGTAAATGTTTTTTTGGGCAGCAGAACAATGCAGCTAAAGAAAGGTTGAGCTTCATCTTTGCAGCTAATACCTCTGGAAACTGAAGTGTGATATCCCAATGAGCCATAATATGGAATCTGCTAGACATAATACAAGACAAAAGGTGTCCTTAATAAAAGGTTGTGAATGAAGACCAGCTCACGTTCAGGACTTCTACCAATGAAAAGGGATCACTGTGATGAGAATCAGATGAAGCGGGGAGAAAATGAAAACTTCTGAAATTTTTTCTTTTTCCATATTTGCATCTTGGCCAAATCTATCAGCATATCTCAGACTTCACAATGCAGCACAGGACTTTCTGTCCAGCTCTCAGTTGTTCCTCTAAGCTCTTTAGCAGTTTATTTTCTTGGAAATCTGAGTTTCTTTTCAGAGGGTTTGAACTCCGAACAATATGTTGCACTGGTTTTATTTTTTTTTTTCATATTTTGACAGGAACAAAACCTCTTTTTCCAAGTGGACACTTGGGGAAATGATTCAAAAATGTCAATGAAAGTAGTGTGTTTGGGATGAAAAACATTATGAATGAAAGAAAACACTTGTCATTTAAAGAGATAGACATGCACAGTGACGGGAGCAAATCATTCATAAAGGTTTGTCATCATAAACTACGGCACATAGAGGAGCCAAGCTTAAATACTGCTATAGATTGAGAAAGTGGTAACATGAAGCAGGGGCACAATTATGGGGGATTTTAGTATTAAATGTTTTTATTACATTTTAATTATTGTATAGAATACAAAAGTCACATGCTTAAAGGATTTACAACAGCCTATTTTATCCAAGCAGGGATATATACACGTAGATTATTATCATAGCATTCTAATAGCATTCTAATATTCTTCACCCCATATGCAGATGCAGCTTTCTTTAAAACTCAGCGTGTGCACTGGTGCATCGTGGGCATTTGGTAGTGCGCCCATGCACTTTGGGAGTGTGCACATGTACTTTGGGAGTGCCCGCCTGCATTTTGTGAGTGCACACATGCACTGCGCTCATGCAAATGAAAAAAGTGGGTGTGGCTCATGAAATTGTGATTCTGCGTAATCAGCATAATGGGTGGGGTCTATAAGATTCCCAGTACTTGCATAAGAGACCCTGGCTGTGCTTCTCTCCCTATCCCCCTGTTGCTAGGCAACACTGGAACCTAGACCAGCACTCCCAGACACACTACTAAAGTGCATGCGTTCACTCCCAAAATGCATGCGCTCACTTTCAAAGTGCATGTGCACACTTCCAAAAACCGTGTGTGCACTCCCAAAGTGCTGGGGGAGAGAGGTGGGGAGGCAGGCACCGCTCTGCTCTCTCCCTGCATTGGCCAGGGGAGAGAGGAGGAAGTGGGGTAGCAGTGCCGTGCTGCTTTCTCCAGACATCGGCCAGGGGGAAAGAGGAGGAAGGTGGGGTGGCAGCCACAGCACGCTGCTCTCTCCTGACATCGGCCGGGGGGGGGGGGGGGGGGAGAGGAGGTGGCATGAGTGAAAGAGGAGCGTCTAGCAAGGTAGATGTGTGCCCCCTACCATGGCTCCCAACCCCAGAGGGGGGAGAGGAATCATGCCGCTGATGGACGCTGACATCCCCGCCCTCTCTCCCGAGAAAGTATCTGCCCAGCTTCAATGACACCGCTGGCCTGACAGGCGCAACAACGTCACTTCCGGCGGCAGCACTTGAGGCCCCGGACGTGATGTTCGAGCGCTGACACGCAGATGCGTGTCACAGACTTCCTCTGTATGGTGCGCACTACCGGCCCACCCACCAACTATATGGCGCGCATTATCGGTCCACTCTTGTATGGCGCGCATTATCGGTCCACCCACACAGCCACTTTGCACAGGTATTTATAGTAGGTTCTGGATTTAGACAATTTACTCACCCAGCGAAGCGGCACGGGCGGCCGCGAACGTAGGTGGCCCCACTGCTAGACCCCACTCCGTGATTCCACGTGATTTTTTCACCCCTCTCTTTTTTTCTTGTTACCATTGTTTGCCTTTATATGTGTGCTTTAAATTTTGGTTCAGCTTATTGTCACCTTGATTTGATTTGTATACTTACAGGTGTTCATGATCATTTCTTGTAGGTTATTTATATATGCACTTAGTCACTTTCACTTCATATTGTATTAGGGCTTATAGTTATCTAGTGTTATTTATATGATGTATAGTATTAATTATTTTTATTATTATCTATTTTTATGCATTGTCACTTTACTTGTATATCTTTATTAGTGCAGTATATAGGGGTTATCTGTGCCGGCACAGTAGGTTATTATTCATTACTAGGGGTTGTATACGTGTTTATAATAGGAGTTTTCCCAGGTACTCTTTATGCTGGATTACACAGCACTGGATGAAATTTTGGGGTGCTATGCAGTGTTTTTAATATGTTAGTTCTGTATGGTATGTCATGTAGTGTATGTTTTATGTGGATGTTCTACCAATAAATTATATTATCTTATATTGAATACTGTTTGGTGCTCCTGTCTTTAGACTCATGGGGACCTTCTCCATGAGCCTAACTGTGTTTTGTATTCTAAGTATTGCAGTGTAGCACAGTCCTATTAGTATTTGTGGTGCACCACTTTGGTTCTTTGACATCCCCGCCAAGAGCGTAGTGGGTTCTCCGTGCTACTGGCAGAAGGGGAGGCTGTGAAGTTGGAGGAGGAAGAAGAAGGGGCAAGATAAGGGGGAGAGAGGGACAATATGATAACATGTATATTGTGGGAGTTATACCCTTTATAAAATATGTATCTAATCTCACAGAGGCTGGTTGTGGGCAGATCATTGCAGACACACCCAGGAGGCTGGGAATGCTGCTAAAGTTTGCTAAACATTACAGAATCCAACTAGAAAACATTCAAAATATGGTATATATGGTAAAATATACAACATATATAAAACCAAAATGGATGAGCCAGGATGCCTTACATATTATCTGCATTCAGGGAAGTCACACAAAAAATGATAATCAGGTTAGAAAAATGTATTTGGAACAACATATTGCTTCATAAGCTTAGATAAGGAAACTTGTTTTAAAACCAGCCCACTGCTTTGGAGGCGGCCATTTGCCAAACATTACATATACCCAGCAAACTGATTGGATGAGAGCCCGCTCATGTGACCATAAGTAATTTATTATGGCGAATCTGGGAGGTTTCACACAGCGGGCAGGAAACTAAATCTGGGATATTCAAAATCCTGGGTTTCTTCCGCTTTAAAGTGAACCAAAACCCAGGATTTTGACTATCCTAGGTCTTGGTCCTTTCCCCGGGGGCACCGCGATCGGGGGAGCCCCACTGCAATGAAACCACCCAGATCGCGGGAGCAAACTCATCTCTTCCTGGTCCTACTGCGCATGCATGGGTGCTCGTCCAGTCTGCGCGCTCGCAGCTGCTGATGTCACGTCGTCCAAGAAAGGTCGTCCAATGATCATTCACTCCTTTATAACCATCATATACCCCTAGCACTGTACCAGGGGATTATTACATTATTGGACACAGTATCACTTGGATGATTATCCCTGCATATTCTCGAGCCTGATTGATTCCTTCATTATTTTATTCTCGGTACAGTGTAAATGAGATATAGACAGATGTACAATATTAAATTGTGTGTTAACTTCAGATTACATGGTTTGTATTATGGAATTGTAAATAGCCTTATTGTCACTTGAATTATCTTTTTATATAAATTATTTTTGCAACATATTTTTGAGTGGTGTGTATTACTACACAAATAATATTTCCACAAAAAAAGGTCCCAAAAAAACACTTACACATGCAATGGGGCAATTCTACTGGTGAGATTAACTTATTTTTTAAGGATATATATTTTTTTAACTTTTAGAAACAACAGCCCCCTATAGGCTATGCAAAAAAAATGCCACATAGGCTATTAGCTTTTTGGGAAAATGATGCCTCTCACCTGTAATAATGCCCCATTGCAGGTGTATGTAATATATTGGAATCAATTAGAACAAAAATGTTATGTTTATAGATTTTTTAGTGTAAGTTACAATACACACCCAAAGGTAAACCTGCTTCACCAGAGCTTTAGCATGCACCCCATTGCTTAAAGTGGACCAAAACCCAGGATTTTGACTATCCTGGGTTTTGGTCCTTTCCCCAGGGGCCCCCCTGTGTGAAGCCCCCCAAATCGCCCGAACACAGCTCACCTCTTCACGGTCCCACGGTGCGTCTAAGAGCAGCAGCTCTGATGACCGCATCCTCCGCTTTCCTCTAACAGGGAGCTTGCCCACGTCAGCCATCTGTTAATGCCCGGTCTCTGTAACACAGCAGAGATTCTCAGAACTTATAAAGCTATTCCCTGACATGCCCTTCCCAACTCAGCAACAACACAGAAATTTAAGGGAAGAAAGTGGCTTAGCTTAGAATATATAAGGAATTTACATATAATCAGAGATTTTGAAATGACTACCACTGCTCCCAAGGGGCATAAGGTGTGAGAAAGTGAGTGTGTGCCTGGAAAGGGATATTCATGTGATGTGAAAGGGCAATAAAGGCTATACTATGGCTTCCAAACATTTTAAAGGCAAGCAAAAGAAGTGCTGCATGTGAAGGCTGATTCATTACTAATGCCAGGTATCGGCAGGTATCGGGCACTGTGACAGAGCTCCTCAGTCGCTATGTTGGGCGCTCTAACACCAGTACAGCGCTGCAGGTAGCAAAAGGTAGCGCCAGCATAGTGTGACCGGCTCCACATCAAAAAAGGACACACACACAGCGTCGGTGCTCTGGATCTGATCGCTATAGCATAGAGCGCCAGACGCTGTGTGATTAAAGTCTATTTTTGAACACATATACAACTGTAACAAAGCGAAAACACATGGAATGACATTGTTTTAACATTGTGACATTAACACTTTAGTGCCAGACCTGGAATGACAATTCTGCATAAAAATATAAAAAGTCAAAAAAGTTTCTAAAAATGTTTGTTTGCAGCCAGGAGAGGAGAGATGATTTGAGCAAAAAAAAATGGCAAATACGCTATTTAAACACAAGCAAATGAACGGCCATTGAAATGTATGGGAGAACGATACTGAGTGAAAAGGTAATACCTGGCGCTCTGGAACCTAGAGCGCCGGCGCTATACGCTGAGACACCTGTAATAATACATCAGATGCTACATGGCGCTGTTACAGTCGCTCACCAGATTCGCTTTCATAAATGTGGTTTTGTGTACAGTGCTCGACGTTCACCAGACGCTGCCTGACGCTATGAGGCACTACCTGGCGCTATCACTTCTTAAATAACCCCTTAGCTTTCACTGTGTGTTGAAAAAGATGATTTCCAGGCTTTTGCAGTCACCTGCTTAGTGGCTGTAAAGGACTTTTCTTGATTGTAATCCCATAAATGGAATCCTTCATCGGATTTGAGGTGCTGCTAGCAAAAATTGACAGGTGTCTTAGTAAGGCGGCATCTAATGACAGTGCCAAGTTAGCCTGTAAAAGCTGGATCTGAAATGGAATAAATGTCAGTAGCTTACCTTTCACTGAGTGGCTGGAGCTCTGTGATTCCTCCTCTGTCTGTGTCCTTAGTGAGGAAAATCCCTTCCTCATTCAGCTTTCAGTCCCCACCCCACTGACCTGGTCTCAGGGCTGTATTTACTATTAGGCAACCCTAGGCCTGGGCCTTGGGTGGCCACTTGCAGGAGGGCTGCTATGGAGTGTGCTGTTAATGCTATAGTTTAAAAGAAACTCTTGCTGGCACCTTAATGCCCCCTCTTGAGCTCTCCCCCATTCGCGGGGGTGGGGGGGAGGATGCAAGTGGCTCACTGTGGTCATGAGACTTCTGTGTGTCAGGAACCTGGAAATCTATTAAAAAGTATAGGGCTCGACACTTCACTAGTTGTACCCTCTCCCCCTTCTCCACCCACACTGGGGTCGATTCAGGGCCTGGTGAGAATTTTCACTCTTTTTAGAAGAGAAAACTGTCATTAACTTTCATTGTCTGCTAGATGTAGACCTGGCTCTGAATCAGTCCCAAGGTAAACAATGAAAGAAAATGGCAGTTTTCCTAAAATCGGAGTGAGAATTCTCACCTGGCTCTGAATCGACCCTATTGTCTGCATACAACCCCTGACACCCTCACCCCACACTCACACTGTCTGCATTTAAACCTCTTGAGACCCCCCCCCCCCCCGCAAGTGGGGTGCAAGCAAAACAGAAGTGACTAGGACAGTCTGGACACCAAATACAGCCCTGCTTGGTCCATGAATCAACCTTCAGTGGACCAAGAATGGAAACACCCCCACTCTCTGCCCAGACATCCTGATTGGCTGAATTTCTCTGCAGCTCTGAATTCCCGCCCCCTTTGTCCTCTCTCATCTATCCTCTCACACGCATCACAGTGCGTTTACATCACATCGCTGTTGCCACACCCACTGTGCCTCCTCATTTTTTCTTTGAATTTCCAATGCTCTAATACTTTTAAAGATAACTTAGGAACTACAGGGTCTTTTAAAACTGTTTCTGTTTGCAAAACGGTACCGAGTCGTCTTTTTCACTATTCCTAATGCCCACACAATATGTGGCAAATTGATGGCCTGGCAGGTTGGACTTATTTTTTTGGCACATCATATGTCATGGCTGACTAGTCATTACTCTACACATAGTATAAAAGGTAACACCCATCCTGCAGGTATGAAATAAGCCTAAGGATTGGCGTGGACAGCTCATAACTGAGCTCATTTTACAGTAGCTAACTTGAACCAGAGGCCATTTATTGTAGCTATAGTGCATATTCTGATTGATCATCTTTGGATGATTGAACCCAATTTATTCAGAACCTTGTTCGTTATTAGGGGGGGGTTTCAGGTTTTTTAGCTGTAACTATAGGCCACTATACTATAGGATTCAGCACGGGTCTTAAAAGAACTCGACTCGTGTGCAAGTCAACTTGAATGCGCAAACTCTTGTACTGGCGCATGATTTAGGAGACACATGAGATCATGCACAAGCATGTGAGATAGGCATTCAAGATTTCTTGCACCGTGCCCTATTTAAGCGAGAAATTACACCCAGAAGCACTATTTTAGCGAGGAATGACAGCACTCTCGTAGCTTTCTCATTACAAAGCTCACATGACTTCATGACTGCAGCTCCAAAGGTTCAACTGACTGTCCCTCACCATGCTTTGTATAATACTTCTTGCCCATACTGATTAGTAGAAATGTAATCTGGTTTCATTTATTTTAGTATTTATGCCTAACATGTATATGATGACCTGCTTCTAATACCTCTGTACATATATTTCATATTTTGAGGTTTGAAATAATTAGAATATATCATGTTTGACTAAAAATAATCTTAAATGAATTTAAAAGTAAAAACATTGTTAAAATCTGGAGAATTACAAATATAAAAAAAGCCACTAGAATAACCAGAGATGAACAGTGAAGTTTCATAAATATCGCAGCAAGGTATTTATCAAAAAGCCTCCATTTCTCCAAAAAGAGAGAACAAAAACACACCAAGAGAAAAAAGAGAGAGAAAATTCTCACACCAATTTCTCGCCTTAATAGCCTGTCTTTAAGGTTATATGTGGTTCCTGAATCATGAGAGTGTGACCGAATTTGCGCAAATTTTCGCACACATGAGAGCTCAAATTTAAGCTTAAAAAAGCATGCATATAAAAAGGTGCCTGCTGAATCTTGCAAGGCACAAAATAAGGTTCTCGCATGTGATGCTGTACGATAATGACCAGTGCTGAATTGACCCTATAGTGTCCATCCAATGTTTTTAGCAATTCTGTAGGAAAAGTTCTGTAAAAAATGAAATGGTTCTGCTTTTCCTGCTGTAGCTTGTAATTTATTTTAATTCCATTTGTCTTTTATTCCAGGCCAGTGAAATACTCCACAGTTCACTGGCTGTTTTCAATCAGTAGAATTAGAGACTGTTTGCTTTAAAATCTGGCTTTTTCCTCCAACTGTTCTGCTGACAAGGTGTGAACTGCAGCCAACAGACATGTCTTCCTAATTATAAGTGATGCTGATCATTCCATCTTGTTTCACTGATATATTAACTTGCTACCATAAAACGTGGCTACTTATAACAGCTAAATGTTGCTAAGAATTTTTAGTTTAATGGTCAAAAGTGATGTGTATAAGTTAAACCTGCCAAACTAAAAAATAATGCATGATGGCAGGCCACTCTAAATTGATGGCCCAACTGGGCTAACAGGCTGATTCATCACTAACGCCAGGTGGCGACAGATGAGCGTCTGTAGCAGGCATTTTCAGAGCGCCCGCTAGTAGTCACTGTGGGTCGCTAGTTCTTAGTGACTCAGTCGCTGAGCAGCAATGATGAATACATTGTGATGAGTCGCTATTTGACTAGTACAGCGCTGTATGGGAACGCATGTTAGCGACCGACTCACACGATATTCAGCAAAAAACAGCCTCACACACCTCCGGCGCTGAAAAATGCTTCTCCGAAGCCCAGAGCGCCGGAGGCTGTGTGTTTAAAGTCTGTTTTTCAGCATGTATCCACCAGTAACAAAGCAAAAATATATGGAATTACATTGTAATAACATTGTAACATGAACACATTAATGCCAGACCTGTAATGTCATTTCTGCAGAAATATATAAAAAATGAAAAATTTGTGAAAAAACTGCTTATTCAATGCCAGAAGAGGTGACATTATTTGAGATTTAAAAAAGAAACCCTGTTTAAAGAGAAGAAAAGTATCGTCCATTGAAATGTATGGGAGAGCGACAGGTAGCGAGAGGTCATACCTGGCGCTGTGCAAGGCTGAACGCCGGTGCTGTTCGCTGAGGCTGGGATAATGATGAATCGGATGCTACATGGCGTTATCCCAGACGCTCAACAGATTCTGCTTGATAAATGTGTAATTGCGTGCCGTGTCAGGCGTTCACCTGTCGCTAACTGTTGCTACCTCTCATTAACAAAGCACTACCTGACGCTATCCCTTCATGAATAAGGCCCTAAGTCATGTTCTGGCTTATATGTCTCAAGTGTTCTCAAGTCTCAAGTCTTCCTGCTGCATAATGAAAGAAGATCTCTTTATATCGACAATGAGCAACGGTTTGTAGTGGGTGTTCAATTTGTTCACTAGCTTCATCAGAAGGTCTATTTGTCTACAAGATGCAGTACTAGTTATGCAGTACTAGTTATAGATTATGTTGCATAGAACTACCAGGTAAGGTACATGTGTCAGGTGGTCGAGGTGAAGGACTGGACAGGCTCATTGTCACTGTTGTACACATACACATGGGGGTGTTCTCTCAAACTAGGTTCACTTACTACTTACTTACTGGGGAGCCGCCATCACATTCACAGCAACTGTTCAGAAGTACTTCAGTATAATTCGCACAGATGGTTTCCAGTACCATCAAATCACAATTGCACAAAAAATCAAATGCAGGTCTTGTCTTCTCCTTTCAAGTTAGGATTGCCACAGTACAGCTTACCCCTTCTCAAAGGAAAATGAGCCTTGGCCCCTTCCACAGGTCCTTGAAGCAGTTGTCTGGTTAAGCCCCAGCCTTCTGGTCCCCAGTTCACTTGGCTATTTTCTAGATAGTTTCCTCCTGCATTAACTCCTAAATGTGTGTCCCATCCAGTCTCAGCACTGTAATTTAACAGGCACATGCACTGGGTTGTGCATGGAGATATCTAGAATCCACCCATTATAAGAACCCACCTATTATTATGATATTAATAAGGAAGCCATGGGCTTCGCATGGCTTAATCCATGTGCTGACCTAGTACTACCAGAATATTGGCTCTAACACTAACTACAATTAGTTATCCCTCTATTCCAATACACAAAACTCCCTTCTGACTAATTTCCCTTCTAGGGCTGTTAAAACTAGGGGTCCCCACTAACAGTTCTAAATCCACTAACTCGTCTACCTGTCAGATCACACGCATTTTTACTTTGCCAGAGCTTGCCTGGGACCAGACATGGCCTTTGTGGCTGCACTCACCTAGTAAGATAAATGTGTCACCTAGCATAGCCCCCATTTCACTTGTGCACTTCCCCCTTGGGAGGTCGCATCATAATGTTTACAACCGAGAGTAAAGAAAATGGATGAGGACAAGTAGGCAAAGGCAAGGAGACAAGGAGGCAAAGGCAAGGAGACAAGGAGGCAAAGGCAAGGAGACAAGGAGGCAAAGGCAAGGAGACAAGGAGGCAAAGGCAGGGAGACAAGGAGGCAAAGGCAGGAGATGATGAGAAGAGCGTTCAGAAATTGACGTATAGTTTACAGCTCTTGGTGGTATCACAAAATAAGTAGTATCCCCTTGAGGCTTTTAGATTTAGATTCACCCAGTGCACTGAGATTCTGGACTTGGTTTAGGCTGTACTTTTTTCTTTACGCTCAACAAGATGATTATGGATTAAAAAACAATGTTTTGTATTTTCTTTATTTTCATTCTCCACAATCCATCACTTGCAAAGGTCTTGCTACACCTACAAGACAAATTGCCTCACCCCAAGAGAATTGGAAGCTATTTGTGGTAAGGAAAGGTCTAGCTAAACCAGCAATATAGGGAGTATGGTGTTTCAGCTGCTCTGTACTTTGGCCTAAATATGTTCTACACAAATTGGTGGCGGGCCTTTCTCATGCAGATGATCCCCAGGCTGTTTATTGACCCCATTTACATGATGGGGACAGATGTTGCAAATGACCATGATTTCATCATCAGGCAAGGAGAATACACCCACTTAGCAGATAATCTGTTATATTTTTTTACTATTTTTCACCAAGTACATAGTTAACAAGTAGTTTAGCTTGACACATGTAAGCAATGGGCACATTTGAGGTAAAGTGCAAGAATCTGTTAATAGTGTAAAAGGAAAGAAGTAGGGAAAGATGTATAAAGCAACTATTTGTAGTGTTTTTTATTATAAAAAGGCAACTATTTAAAAATTGTATGAAGGTCAAAGAATAATAACTATTCCAAATGAGAAGCTGTTGAGAGTCCGACAGGCCTTTGAAATTCTGAAATTCGGTAACTGGATGGCTTGTGGACAGAAGCTCTCTTTATTTCTAGAAGTCCTGACATACTGAGCCCCTAGTCTTTTCCCCAGTGGTAGCTGGTGGCCAGTGAGAGCCGGTGCCCTGGGTGTGACAGATCACAGATACTTGATGAATGCAGACATTACAGATTTAATGGTGAGGGTTTAAAACATACACAGGATACTTTTAGGTAGGCTTATTTTCTTCAACTGATGGAGGAAGATCATCCGCTGCAAAGCTTTTTTCCATGTTTTCAGAGTGTGCATCCCACCTAAGGTTGTTTGTGATGGTGACTTCCAGAAACATTTTTCTCAACATATTTAACCACCTCGCTATGTATGGGGATTGGTAGAGTTGCTGACGGATTGTTCTAGAGGTCAGTTACAAGTTCCACAGTCTTGAGGGCTGTTGCTGCGTCTGTCAGTTATCTATCTATATGCAATATCATCTATGATGAGGTTAATGACTGTGGTGTCATCTGTGTACTTGATCAGTTTTACTGAATCGAGCTCAGATGAGCATTGTGATGCTGCTGTGAACAGTCAGCTGTGGTGCATACCCTGTCCTGAAAATGTTTCTACTGTTCCCCTCACAATGTCTGTTGCTTATTCTATTCCAAAATTCGTACCTCCACAATAGCCACCTCTAATTCCACCTCCAAGCACTGGATCATAACTGGCTGATGTTTGCTTGGGAACGGGAGAGCGTTGACTTTCCCTTCAGAACCAACACAGCTACTGTGCAGCACATCTTTCACCTGTAGTGCCATATGCAGTGCAGTGTTAAGTGCTTATCCATATCCAGGGAATTTCATACTGCAATTTCTCAAATATATTATTAGAAATTCAATGCACCGCACAATACACTGCTAGAAATCAGTCCTTTCTCTGTCCCCTGGAAACTTCTTAGATAAATGCCCCCTGTCCAGCAGTACAGATAATATATCTACAGTAGAAAATCAAGAGTCTAATTCCAAAAACAGAAAGAGTACCCTCCCAAAGAAAAGATATAGGATCCTCAAATCTCTGTCTCTTAAGCCTGTGAAAAAGCGCTATGCCTAGAAGCTGGAGTAAGAGATCTCCTCCTCTGGACGGTATGGATGGGTTACAAGTAAGCAACAAGCCGTTCAGAAATGTCATCCTCAAGTGCATAGCTTCCCACCTTCAAGTCGACATTACAGACTACAACCCATGAGAACTGTGAGATGTTGGTGATATAACACTTTTGCAACAGCTTGCAGCTTGTCTTTGAATGTGATTAGTGACTTTTGCTAGATTTACAGAAGTTATGACACTAGATGGCGCTGTGACCAATGAATAGATTCTATGCATTCGATGTATTTTCCTGTACATCGAGTTCTATGACTGGTACTTCCTCCTGTCTGTGTTTTTATTTAGTTTTTCAACAATGTCTATCTGGATTACAACTCTGCACCCAACACTCTGCAACATGGGGTAGAAGAATAAATTCTTTACTCTGGCTACTTATTATATATATATATATATATATATATATATATATATATATATTATTATAGAACAGGGGTTCCCAACAGGTGGTACTTTACGCGTGGCTTCTCAGAGGTCTTATAAATAGTTGCTTATCAATAGTGTTGAGAGAAAACGAACTGCAAATTTTGGGTTTGTACCGGATTTTGCGAGTTCAGGTTCCCAAACTCGAACACAGACTTCAGTCCGTGTTCGAGTTTGTCTTTTGGCCGGAACATGGAAAAGCTTAGCAGCCCATCAACCAGCTTCACCTAAAGGATGTAGCAGCATAAAGCTGCTGTACAACCTGAGCCCCGCCATCCCTGTCCCTTCGGTGGCACTGTTCCTTTAAAATGGTCTGAAAGACGGTCGCCACTCCCATAAATGAGGAAGGACACTCCTACTGCCAGCTCTGCCAGCTTGCACTAGGCGTGTCCTCACTCATGAAACATTGGCCATCTTTCTGTGACCCCTGCTGTGGACCATTTGAAATGAATGCAGCCACCAGGACTGGGATCGTGGGGCTCAGGTAACCTGAACACTCAAGCTTCCTGCTGCACACTTTGCTCCCCCCGCCCCAGAGGCAGATTCGCCCCCCAAAGTTGTGGTTCGGTTAAGGTCCTCGAACCCAAACTTTTTAAAGTTTGGTTGAACTTGCCTAAACCAAACTTCGGTGGGTTTGTTGATCCCTACTTATAAATAATTTCCTATGGTGCTCTTAGATTCTACCATTTAGGATAACAATACTGTTTTATCTCGAAAAAACTGATCACCAGTAAAAATGGCTGAAGCCTCCCTCCCCATCCCAATCCTGGCAAGGATAAAATTAAGCCCAAAATCAAACAAAATTGAGTATAACTGAGTCTACGTTCCCGATGCACATGTCAGGTGTGCACGTCATGTGCGTGCCCGTCCGGCAAAGTATTTGGGTCGAAATTAGAACAGGGAGCACAAGGCCAGCATAGGAGGGAGGAACCGGTGAAGCTGCCGCCAGGAAAGGGCTTCTTAACCCTTATGTGGCAGGTTGGAGCTCAAAGCAGATCTTTGGTTGATTTTGACTAGAGGTCCTTTTTAAGCTAGAATCTAAAACAGCTATAGAAAGCTCTCCTTTGCAGCAAAGTGTGTGAGAGAGGAGCTGTATGGGGTGTCTTAGTAAGGGAATACTGCTGATGATTTATGAAAAATACAAGAAAGAAATAAAATGACTGGTAATCTACACTAAAGCAACACTTCTGCCTGGCTGCACTAATTTATGTTTCATCAATAGCAACATTACTGAAGCCAAACCTATAACACTTCAAAACACTGGAGCTTTATTTGCCTTCGAGTAGAAGAAATGAGCTTTTGGCATTGTGAAGATGAAGAGATTGTGTTTCCCTGTGCCAAGAACACATTCCTCCTAATTTGAGAAATACCAATAGGAATTGAATAGTGGGGACTATTGTGGGTGCACAAGAGAGAGCTCTCTGGCATTACTTCTGGGGAAACTGAGCTCAATCAATTAACACAGAGGCTGCTTTATTAGTCGGCAAAGGGATGGTGCATAATGTGATGTTTGAGAGCAAGAGGACACTATATTTTTTGTGGTTTCTGGGTGGCAGGAACTTCTCAACCTTGACTTTCTGGCATTGATTTAAAGCTGTGATTAAAGTAAACTATCAATTTCATGCAAAGCAAGGTACAGTATGTGCATAACCCAATAGTACAGCACAGTCACTAGCCATGGCTGCCAGCCAGTAAGACTCTGAGCAGTACCTAAGTCTCAATGTTATTGAAGTATATGGACTGAATAGCATTAATGTTTTACTGATATTTACTATTATGTTGTACAAATACACATTTTTTTTATTTGCACTGATAATTTAAGGACATAAACATCTATGCCCCCTACCATCTAAGTCAGCCAGCCGAAGGTGTAAAAAACGTTGCTGCCGTACAGTCCTACAAACTGGTCATCTAATAGGCTGAGGATTCTGATAGGCCATTGTGCCCTGGTAGGGGCCAGGCTGAAACTAATACCCTCTGTGTCATGGAAGTGCCACAAAGAGAGGCACCAAAATGAGAGTCTATGGGGTTGATTTAGAGCCAGGTAGTAGGCAGACTCACGTATATGCAATGTATGTCCAGCTCCGGTCCCCCTGCAGTTGGTAATGATGTTAATGATTAGAGATGAGTGATTTTATGAAAAATTGGATTCGGCCGATTCACCGAATGTTCCGGAAAAATTCGATTTGGTCCGAATTTATTTGCGTCGAATCGCTATTAAAAATGTCTATTTCTGGCCTTCCAAAAGCCTCACTAGGGTTGTAGAACATTTTGCCTTGCTGTAACACGCATAGGATGCATGCTGGGTTAGTGAAATAATACTGTAAAGAAGTATGTCATGCAGATCAGAGGCATCGCTACTAGAATCGCTGTCGCAGAGCGGCACAGTTACAGAGCCTTGAGGTGGCATCAGCATGAGGAGCCCATATATTGCCTGAAAGACACACCCTGGAGATGGCAGCAGCATGAGGAGCCCATATATTGCCTAAAAAACACACCCTGGAATTGGTAGCAGCATGAGGAGCCCATGTATTGTATGAAAAAAAACCTGGAATTGGCAGCAGCATAAGGAACCCATATATTGCCTGAAAGACACACTGGAGTTGGCAGCAGCATGATGAGCCCATATATTGCCTGAAAGACATATCCTGGAGTTGGCAGCAACATGGGGAGCCCATATATTGCCTGAAAGACACGCCTTGGAGTTGACATCAGCATGAGGGGAACATATAAAGATTTTGGGCACATATATGTTATCCTAAGAATTTTATTAAAAGTTAAGCTTTACGTAATGCATTTCCTCAATAATGTTTGAAAAACAAGCGCAATATAGACAGACGCCTTAGCAAAAGAAAAAGGCAAATACACTGTCAGATGGCCTTAAAAAGGATGCCCATGGTCAGAGTTAAATGCACTACAGGCAGTTTTAAAACATGGTTTTGTTTGAAAAACAAGAGCGATATAGGCAGGCGCTCTAGCAAAAGATAGCAAATACACTGTCACACCATGGGCTGCTATGGGATTCCCCGGTGAAAGTGATTTAAAAGCACTACAGAACTTTTAAAACTTGGAGGCCGATTCATCAATAGCGCCAGGTAGCGACAGATGAGCGACTGTAGCGTAATTTTTTCAGCGCCAGCCAGTATTCGCTGTGCTTGGCCGGCATTAGCTTGATGACAGCGACTCAGTCGGTGTGCGGTAATGTTGAATACGGGCTGGGGAGTCGCTGTTTCACAGGTCCAGCGTTGTATGTGAGCGCCTGACAACGAATGGCCAGAGCGAACGGCTAGCTTCATATTCATCAAAAAATCACGCTCCGAATGTGCTGTCGCTGTCCATTCCTTGTTTAAACCCCAGAGCGCTGGCGGCGATCTGTATTAACTAGTTTTTAACCCCTAAACAACCATATTTTTTTAATGTAACATTATACATGTTTTTAGAATCATTTTGTTATATGAATACATTAATCTCAGACCTGTTAGATCAATTCTGCACATTTTTTTTTTTTTTTTTTTTTTTGACTTAAAAATAAATCCTAACATTGCAGAAGTGTTCTCCGATTTTTTGACATTAAAAAAATTAAAAAAAAAATTATTACCAATTAATCATGAATTATTATAGATTGCTCCATTGAAATGCATTGGACATCGCCAGGGAGCGACAGCTCATACCTGGCGCTGTGAGGGAATTTGCAGCGGCGCTGTTCGGTCCAGCCGGCTTCATGATGAATGCCGCGCTAGCCGTCGCTCTCGCCGGCGCTAGCCTCATTTTGCTTGATAAATGCGTCATTGTGACCGCCGCCAGGCATACTTGAGTCGGTAGTCGCCGTTAGCTGCCGCTACCTGGCGCTCGTCGGACACTACCTGGCGCTATCGCTTGATGAATAAGGGCCTTGGTTTTGTTACAAAATTAGTAAAGGGGGTGGGAGCAGCTCTATCCCTCTAATTTATATGAGATTGTTACTTCATACAAGATTATTGTTATTATTTAACCCTCATCATACAAAAATATTTAAGCAGATATGTGCAAGATATGAGCAGATATGTGCAACCAAATCTATGTCTTGTTTGATGCTTAATACTTAGATGATGAGAGGGTTAAACTGGGTGGTAAATTGGTTCCCAGGCCCATAATAATAATGCTGATTTTTGTATAAATAATAGTGATGGAGCTACTCCCACCCTCTTTGCTCAGTTTGAATTGCCATGAACACACACAGGGAGAGATTCAGTCAATATGGATCTCTCCCTGTGGAGTGTTCTAAAGGGAGGCTGGCAGCTTCCCAGGTGAGTAGCTCTGGCTGCATTGCATGTCCCAACTTTGGGGACTCAAAAATTAGAGTAGGGACCACTCTAAACACAGAGTGCCTTGTCGGGGCGGTGTGGCTTCCACATGTATCTGCAGATATGTGCAACCAAATCTCTGTCTTTCCACATAGCTAGACATGTTTGGTGCTTAATACTTAGATGATAAGAGGGTTAAACTGGGCGGTAAATTGGTTCCCAGGCCCTGAATAATAATGATGATAATTTTGTATACATAATAGTGATGGAGCTACTCCCACCCCCCTTTACTCAGTTTGAATTGCCATGAACACAAGCAGGGAGGAATTCAGTCAATATGGATTTCTCCCTGTGGAGTGTTCTAAAGGGAGGCTGGCAGCTTCCCAGGTGAGTAGCTCTCAGTTATTTGTCTGCATTGCATGTCCCAACTTTGGGGACTCAAAAATAAGAGTAGGGACCACTCTAAACACAGAGTGCCTTGTCGGGGCGGTGTGGCTTCCACATGTATCTGCAGATATGGATATGTGCAACCAAATCTCTGTCTTTCCACATAGCTAGACATGTTTGGTGCTTAATACTTAGATTATAAGAGGGTTAAATGGGGCGGTAAATTGGATCCCAGGCCCTGAATAATAATGATGATAATTTTGTATAAATAATAGTGATGGAGCTACTCCCACCCCCTTCACTCGGGAAAAGCTAAATAGGCAGGTTCTCTTTGAAGACAAATGCTAGCACACTGTCACATCATGGGCTGCTATGGGATGCCCCCGGTGAAAGTGATTTAAAAGCACTACAGAACTTTTAAAACATGGTTTTTGTTACAAAAGGAAAAGTTAAATAGGCAGGTGTGTGTGACCTGTTTTAACACTAAATAGGCTTGAAAGATCTGGGCATGAAATTAATGCAAACACACTGTAAACTGTCTCTCTCTGTCACTGTCTCTGCTCTATCTCTCCCTGACCCGTTCTCGCCGCAATACACCGCCGGAATGAGCCCCGCAAGATGGCCGCCACTTATATAGGGCTGTGACATCATCGGGGAGCCTGGCTGCTGATAGGCAGCATGTGATGCCTACCCAAGATTCTTTGCTCCATGGGACATGTCCTGACATGTGAATCCACCATTTTAGATGGCCCGGACCGCAGTAAATGGAGTTTAAGGAAGCGATTCGAGCGATCGAATCACGGCGATATTCGGATTACGAATTTTTCCTGAAATTTGCTCATCTCTATTAATGATGATAAAACGTAACCTTTAATTAGTAGGCTAAAATCCACATTAGAACTTATGCAGTGTGCAAATATGCGTCAGTCCAACGCAATGTCTCCCACTTAATAAGTGTGTCTGATCCGGTTAAGATAAGGTATATATATATATATATATATATATATATATATATATATTATTGAAAGGAACACTTATGTGCATGCCTGCGCCCTCCACCCGGAAGTGAAATCGCCATTGTATGATGTATCGTCCCGCTCGTGATGAAGCAGGATGTATACCCTATCCAATGGCTGGTGACCAGGGTGTTAAAAAGCGGATATGGCTCTGAGCGAAAGCGAAAGCACTGTAGTGGCTTGCGCTTGCTATATATCACTGAGCCTATAATGACAAAGAGGCCCTGTCATAACTGTCAGGCAAGTCCTCAACCATGATTGCTTAATAAATATAAATTCATTTTATGTGAATTAGGACAGGCCTTGCTCCTATATATCTGTATAACGCCTTGCACATGACTGACCTTCACCAGAAATAATAGGTGAGCAAACTGTGCAAACTATTGTAAGAAGTGTAGTCAAGGGTATACATAGGTTTCAAAGGGCCCTGTAGCATAAGTCATAGTGCTCCCTCCTGTCATGCTTTAAATGGGCAAGTAATCACACAGAGGGTATAAGGGGTTGGAGTCTCGGTGTACATCCACATTGTGGCGGCCATTGGCTGGAGCAGCGGCAGGGAGGAAGTGGGCGGAGGGGGTATAGCTGGTCCTTCCAACCTTAGTGCCAACAGCAGCTTGAAAAGGTAGTTGCTGTCACAGCCCTAGGCCAACTTCAAAACAGCCCAAAACCCTTATAACTTAGCCCAAGCATCTGAAAGTTTGCCCCAGGGGTCCCCATAATATCACCTTGTACCTCAGCACAGCCTTTTACCAACATCCTCACTCTGTTTGCTCACAAGGCAGATCAGAATGGCTGACATCGGGGATGCTGGTGGGTGATGTGGCAATGATGACCGTGCACTCTCATTTCCGCAGCACCCGACATCTCTCTTCACCCTGCGTGCCCTGGAAGGAAGACATTCAGGTCTGCCAAGCATGGTAAGCAGGCAAAGCAGGGATGCAGGGTGAGAGCATGCACCATTGGATCAAGGAGCGTGGTAAGAGATTGGTGAATCAGCAGGCTTTCACCCAGCAGAGCAAAAGATTTTAATCTGCTTTAACAGAGCCGTTATATCAATACTGGTCCAGCCAAACTTCCTCTCTGCTCCAGCCACTGGCCTCACAGTACAGCCTGATACCTCAACCTTCCACATCCTATCATCTGCCTACCCACCAACAGTGGCAACCAGTTAGTCCACATGACTCATCTGATTCTCTACTGTTAGCCACTATAGGCAGATCATCTTAGGGTCACACTAAAGCATCAGAGGAGCAGCAGTGATAGTGAAGGGAGTGAATGGGTAATTCACAGCTACTGAGAGCTAAGATTTATCCACATGGGGCAAATGGTTCCTTTGATTGACCAGGGAGTGCACCAATCAGATCAGATCTCTTGTCTACTGTGAAAGTTTTAATGTAAGAGGACAACAGGGGATGAGCGGGGCAACACACATCAGGAGGGGCACATAGGAATGATGTACAAAGCCGGCAGGGGAGGCAGCTTAATGTGACTTCTGCTAGGCCTCTTTCTGCTATGGTCCTGGAAGCAGCTGCCTTTGCTGCCTCCATTGCATGTGTGTCAATGAGGGGAGTGCTCTGGTTTCCTAATGCAAATATCAGGTACAGAAACAGGCACCCTGTGCCGGTCAGGTGAGTCCTGTTCGCATTTTTCCAAATTGGGCTGAGCATCAGGGTGGAGGGGATTAAATATGGCCGAACTTCCAATTTATGTGGCAGGTGACAAGACTAATGGGGGGGGGATCCCCAGTTTGGCAATGGTGTGAGGAGGTATTACTGGCTTACATTCAGGGCCCATGCACAGAAACATTTTCTCAAATGTATTGTCTCTGTATGTGCACTTGGGATGCCACAAATAAGCTATATCTACTTCAGGTTTTGTGTTGCAGGCCCTCCTTCAAAGTCTAGAATGTTTCTAAATCTACACATCAGCCACAAAAGAACTTCATAGACCAAGAACTACTTTATTCTCTGTTACTACCCTCTGCATTCTAACAGCAGCTCTTTTGTCATTCACAGGTATGCATTCAGCGATTGAACCAGTCTGTGACAATGATAAACCCTCTACAATCCATGCAAACTTTGCTGCATGTCTGCTTATGGTATGATGTTTTACAACCACTACTTTAACTTTAATTTGAACCCTTACTTGTCTCATCATCAGTCCTGTTTAGAATGAATGTCATAGTTTTGACAGCTCCTCTTGTCCCCCAGTCCACATCTATATTTGTAAAACTATTGTCTGGTAGTATTTGTAACACTGCTGTTGGCCAGTTATTGCCCTCTTTGTGCTTATTGACCCAGAGCATTAAGTTAAATTCCATTTGGTGTTTAAACCAGACCTTCAGAATCATTTAATGAAAATCCTGAACTCTTAAAAGAAAACATTCCCCAGCATCTAAAATTAATATATTTAAAATTTTTACTCACTTACATATTATTCTTTTCCCCGCTGGGCTGCAACTCTGTTCAGGACTCCAAGCTACAGCCACTGCCATTTTGCCTCAGAAGTATCACATATTGAGGAGAGGGGGACAAGTGCAAGGGGGTTTATAGCTGTGTTCTGCAGCAACCCCAGAATACAGAGTAGCATAGTCACTCCATGGGCCGCCATCTTGGAGGCTCCGAAAATGAACTAGGTGCAGGTAGAATGATTTTTAATGTTGGCAATCTTTATGTACAAGGTGGGGGTAAATACAAGATAGGCTCTAATTCAGAGTGAAGTTCCAGTTTAATTACCTTATCCTCCCTCCCTGCCCACCTAGGCCAAACTATTTTGACTGGCCTGAGCCCCACCCTCTAGCCCCAGCTGCTGCATCTGAGATAATCAAAGGTACTTAGAAAAATGTATTGAGACCTAGTGGCTGCAAGCCACCAGTGTGCTGCTATGCCTCCCAATCCCTTCAAAATCAGAACCTGCCTTAGTCATATACTGACTGGACTACTAAAACATCCTTCTTTATGGTTGAACCAACTAACAGACTGGCACCCTACAATCTATTCTGAAATCTGCCACTCACCTCATCCATCTTTCCTCTATTGGCTGCCATTTTACCTTACAAAACGCTCTCTCTCTCCAGCCAGGCTCCTACCTACATTTCATCTCTAATCCACCAATATCAAGCTAGATACAGCTGTCGCACTGCCTCCATCCCTCTCCTGTTCTCCACCCTGGTCTCCTCCACTCACTCTTATCCAAAAGACTTCTCACATCCCACATCAATTTTCTCCAATGCCCTCCACTGCTCAATTCACCACTCCCCAATCCTCCAAGCTTTCAAAAGCCAACTCATTTATTCAGACAAGCAGAGAACCAGACTTTAGCAATTCTCTAAAGGGCACATGCCACAAAACTCAATACTGACTATGATCCTTCCCCTTTGTCCCCATCGCTTATCCTTTAAACTGTAAGCTCATAAGTGTAGGGCCCTCATTTGTAGCTTTTATCAAGAATATTGACTGAGAAATGGAGAAACACCACATCTGAAATAGTCTTTGTACTGGATGTTCTACCCTGAGCTATGGAAGATGATGGTGTTTTATAAATAAATATTAATATTGGCAGGATAGGTCGATGCGCCATAAAAATCACCTGGTTCCACCACACTGCACCCTTGTCTATGATATAGGCTTCGATTCAATGAAGGTAGAAAAAAATTCTCATGGTAGTAAAAAATTCAATTCATGAGAAAAAAGCCTGAGAATGTCACTGTTACTGAATCACTAGATAAAAAGACAATGAAAGTCAATGGAAGCTTTTTCTACAGCGTAGAAAGGAGTAACCAGTTCTCTGTACTTTTCTTAGGAGTAAAAAAGTGCCATTGACTTTCATTGTCTTCCTATCTGGTGATTCAGCGAAATTCTCAGGCTTTTTTCTCGTGAATTGAATCTTTTACTACCATGAGAATTTGTTTCTACCTTTATTGAATCGAGGGCTAAAGCTAGCGGAAACTGGCAGAAGCTGGTGGATAATCCAGGCAGAAAACACAGGGGCCTGCAGAGTGAGCTCAGAGACCCAGGTATCTACGGGACTGTACTGTCTAAGATGGAATCATTGAAAGAAAAAGATAAGAACAGGTCTTCTCTGTAACCAAGCTGGAACAACTTCTGTGATGCTCAGTCAAGTCCACTACTGGAACAGTGCACTGTAACCCTGGAGACGCCTCTAATAAAGTAGGTAGAACTTGGACTCAGTTTGTATTTAGTAGTGTTTCCTGAGAACAGTCCTCATCCCGCAGATGTGCCACAGGACACCTCAGGGCCCAGAAAGAATCTGCTTACCACCTCCCCACAGTCTAGCAAGGAGTGTGTGGGCTACATATGGACAATGGATATATTTGCAATGAACTAATTAAAGTTCAAATTTAATACCCAAGGTTACTTTAGTGTTGAGGTTTCTTTGAGTTCTAAGCAAAGGGTGAGCAGAACAGCTAACTTGTCCTTAGAAAGAGAAGATCGGTCATTGGACAGATGGCGGAGTAACATACAAACCAATTTATTATTTATTATCACCCCCTGACAGGAAATTAGAATTTTTTCTTCAACAAGGTTCAAAGGACACATTCACTGTCACTGGATCAACAGTCACAGTGCCCAGTACATCTGGTTTGCAACGTTTTCCTAAAGAAAGAGGGTCTTTGACAGGTGATCAATGGTGAACTTTACGTCATGTGTTTCTGCTTCTTACATATTTAGAAGCCTGTGTAGGATGCTTGTGTTTTTTTAGTAAGTCAATTCAAATAACATCTCAACACAGGTAAATTATTAGTGACATACAAAATCACTTTTGATGGCAAAAACAGATCTTTACTTTTCAGGATTGCTGCTTTTGTGTTTCACTGTCTGGGATTATGACATTTGTAGCAAAACAACATGCTAAACTACAAAAACACTTTATTAAAAAAAAAAATTAAAAACACAAAAATCAAAATAATGGCATCCTAGCTGTCACTGGAGATCACCCCCGTGCTGCCCCTTGGCTGGTGCTGTGGTGGGTGGCAGCAAGTACTTCTTCCTGTGGCCATTACTGGCCACATGACCTCCATTGCTGCTGCAGCCTAAGGGCCTTATTTATCAAGCACCTCTGCCAGAATACGCCACATCGGTGCAAATTAGAGTGGTGCAAGACATAATTTAAAATGTGTTTTTTACAGTGGTGCAAGTTGCCTTGCTGCCCTGAAATTGCGAAAACATTATCTGTTCAGCAACATGCTGAGAAAATCCTAAATTATATTTGGTATTGTCAGTGGGAGACATTGATGGGGCCAGGGTCCCTGCTGATTGGATGTAGCTTATTTAAAAGCCTCCCCAGAAAAGGCAGGGCGCTAACTACAGTGTGTTTCAGCAGTCCCCTGTGCACCAGAGTAGGGATGGCTGCTGGTGATGTTTGGTTTCCAAACTCTGAACATGAATACGTACTTCTGTGAGAAGTTCAGGGACCCAGACAACCCGATTTTGGTACAAACCCCAAACTTTGCAGTTCAGGTCAACACCCCGCTGTTAAACTGGACCATAAAAATAAGCTTGGGGGGCATCTAGAGCGCTGGAGCCCCCACACATAACCCCCCCCCAAACGCCCAGTATTATTACCTTCACCTCGAGCCTGCACCAGAAAAGAAGTCCCCCGATTGGCCGCCAACTCGACTATAGCCCATGTGACCGCCCGGCAGGCAATCACGGAACTGGCTGTCAGGCCTTTGTATAACAGGTAATCATTTACAGAAAGACTAAAAACATCTGCTATATGTTGCGGACATATGGGCTGCTAACCCAAGGCTCATAGGCTGAACGGCCCCGTCCCTGTGAGTTCACCAGCCCCTATGCTCCACCTCTGTAGTATAAAAGCTTCTTTCCCCAGCTCATGTCATTACTATCGGAAGGATTTGTTGACATCATATGTTGCCACACCCACTGTTTCCCCCCTTTATATTTGTATTTGCCTTTACATTTGTATAATATGGTAGCATTATGCTGCTGTAATTGTTTAGATGGTTTGTATGGTTTGTCACAGCCGGTGGTTGGTCTCCCTCCATTTCCTAGGAGGAGGAACTTTCCTGCAAAGAACATGAGGAATCAAAGTAGAATCTTCTGAGCATTTGAGGCATGTTCTTTAAATGAAATGCCGCAAACCCTCAACATATCCATCTTATTTCCAGGTTGTGAGGTAGAAAGTCGTGAAAAATGGCAAGGGGGTGAATACATTAGTAAGCCACTGTATATACACCAGATTGTTGGGCTGGATGTTTAAAATGATAAGGTCACATAGCCCTTTTTCCCTTGTCCATTGATGAGCTGTCCAGGTATGAGCTGTTATCAAACATGTGCTGATGTGCTGGGATCTACAGTATGATTTCATTTGCAGTCAATCAAGAGTGTCTTATGAGATTCTGATATATATTATTCTTATTTTCTTTGAAACAGTTTGATCAATAGATCATGTGGGGTTGCACACTATAAAATTGAAAACACAACCTAAAACACAAACCTAAAATAAACCTGCACTGGGGTAAGAAAATTCCTGCCAACAGAATGTGTCTTTATAGCAATAATTAGATCCTAAACGATCTAGGATTTTACCCCGCGCACGATAAATCTTCTAAAACTTTGTGTGCATAAATCTTAAATTACTCCCATTAACAATTAATTAATTAATTGATCTTCCTTTATCCACCGTGTGTATAAGATCCTTTTACTTTCTCCACAAGTGATTCCTAATCACCAAAACATATAAATGCACGTACCCGATCCAGAATGAAAACCGTGCCTTTAAGTCCTGTTTAATATCTGCAGGTTGTCACCGCTTTTTCAAACACAAAAGCAAACCAGTGCAATTAGGTCCGCTTAAACTTGTATATGATAACTCCAATCACCTTCCACATTAATTCCTTCATTAACTTTTCCAACTAATAACTTATTTGAAAGTTCCAAATTTATTGCGTTAGCTTTTAGCTCATAAAAACTAACAAATATAGCATGATACTGTTGAAACACAGTTCGGCTGCAAATTCCAAAATATGCTCACCAGAACACATGAGTTAATGCGCTTATTAGAAATCCTGAGGGGAAGCAAGATGTATGCCTGAAGCTCCTTGTGCTCTGCTGCTAAGCTCCGTCTCTTGCAGTCACCCCTCATCCAATCCCCGGCGGCGGGAACTGGCAATGCTCGTGCTGCCGTGTACCGCCCCAGGCGCATTTCGTTCTATTGACTTGATCACTGGGCCCAGCATTAGTTTGCTGTTGTGTTTGAAAAGCGGTGATGATCTGCTGATATTAAAGAGGACCTAAAGGCATGGTTTTTATTCTGGATCTGGTATGTGCATTTATATGTTTTGCTGATTGCGAATCAAGTGTGAAGAAAGTAAAACGATCTTATACGCACGGTGGATGAAGGAAGATCAATTTATTAATTAATTGTTAATGGACTTAATTTTACATGCATTCACACACTGATGAGTATATGAAAATTATGGTGAAACGTTTTAGAAGGTTTATTGTGCGCAGGGTAAAATCCTAGATTGTTTAGGATCTAAAGTTTAATAATATATTTTCTTGGTTTCAATTCATCAGGACAAGCAATACAAACCACAGTTATGTAGTTCTGGGTATGCCAGATTTTTGGTAAAAACTGCAGATCACCTACAGGCCAATCCAGCAGTCCCACTAGACCGCCACTTTCAACCTGCAAAGTCGTGGAGCCAGCCAGTTTTTGTAAGCCAATAAAAATCCAATCTTTATTTTCGTCAAGGTTAAAAGGCCATCACAGCAATGTGAACTGATAATAGCATAATAGATAAAACGCGTTTCGGGCGGTAAGCCCTTACTCATGACAAAGGATCTCGCTCACATACACGTCATTTATGCAAACATAATTAGGGATTATGCGAGTCATTATAACAAATGAGCACACCTGAATGAATAAAGTCAATCTTACCTTACAGCATGCATCGCTGTTCGTTGCGTCTCTCCAGTCAATGTCCCGGAAAGTACGCTTGTACTGTTTCCACCAGTCACTGCTGGAGGCATACATGTCAGAGCCAGTGATGTCAAACTACTGGCAACAGAGCCGTATATGCAGACCGCATATCAAGGGTGGAGGTAGCAGTAACCTGTCATGCCACTTTCAACCTGCATGCTGTGATTCTTCCACTCAGCCTGACCACTAATATATATGATCCCCTTTTACCAGCTTTAAAACTAATTGCTTTCCCAATCTCATGCCGAACTGTAGTTAATCAATATTTAATTTATAACCTGTTCTAATCCCATCCATTTTATCAGGGTCTTTTATTAAATTATAACCTTCCTGCGAGTGGTCCAAAATGCACTTATGCCTACTCCCCGGGAATGTCCAGAAAATAGTCACAAACTCCAGTCACCACCATCAAGCCTATTCTCAAACATTTACAGGAATCAGTATTACTGACGCTAATCTCATATCCACGGGGTACAGTTTCTCAGGGCAGACATTCCACTGCTGACTGTCTAATTCCAGTGGTACACTGACTGCAGTGTCCCCTGTCCCTTTACTTTTTAGGTCCTTGGATAGCAGGTGGAAGGATGCAGGCCATACACAGAGAGAAGCATTCAGTGCATTTTCAATATAATCATATAAGGGTTATGCAAGCTGAAACCAAACCAAAGACAGATACAATCCAAGAAACCAAATGCAACTGATAACATAATCCTTCTCCCTGGGGTGCACCATCCTCTCCAGTGCTCCCCAGGGTACCACCCGAGCCCAGGTGGGCTGTTTTTGTAATGAAAGCCTCTACATTATTGCAATGCTTATATCAGCAGGTCCAGTAAAATACAGGTTATAGAAAAACTAAAAATGATGGCCTTCAAAATCCCTGTAATTGCCAACCGGTGACTGACTGGAGAGTGTGTGGCAAAATCTTTATTACTAGAATATACACAGGGGGACAAGAAAATCGCTCCAACCTGCATCAGGATCAATTCTACCTAAAAGGAGTCCTACACTTCTGGACAATGCACTATAGTCTATCTACAGTATCTTAGTCTGCTCTGTATTTATATGTCTTCCAGTCTGCATGCTCCTTGGGTGTATATTATAAAAAATGTGGATCTCTTCACGTCAGTGTTCGCAACCAATTGGGTGGTGTACAAATTGCAGGATGAACTCAATTAGCTACCGAAGGAAGTAAAGTTTTTAAGCCTGCAGCTTTAAACTTCACATCCATTTTAAACTACTGACCATCAACACCATATGGCGAATTTCAGCTATGTCATCTTCCATCTAACCTACAAAAAATGTTTTGCTAGGGGATAGCTCCCGACGGTAAAACAAGCCTATAAGGAGCATAGCAGTTAATAAATACAGTATTAATAAATATTGTAGTTCTGTGAAATAGCTATTTTTTTTCTTTCAAGCAAAGAAATAAAAGTGATTATAGACCTGTAATAGGCAGCTTAACAGCAACTGGTGGGCGCGGGTTGTCCAGCTCTGTGAGAGAAATGTGACCAGTAACCCCATGAAGTCTCCCATTCAGACTTATTTGTGTTGGTAACAGCTGGTCATAGCTGAGTGCTTTGATCTTTGCTCTAGCCTTTGTGCACAGAACATGATGGCACATACCACTGAATCCAGAATGGGGTGTAATATGAATATCTGATAACTATAGACACTCAATCGCAAGACATGCCACCAATTATAACATTGTTGTCAGGCGATCTGTGAACTAATTAAGGAATTTAATGAGCGTATTAAGCCATCTTTGAAACTTGTTACAGCTGGGAGATTTCCAGCTTCTTGGAAAATATCATACTTACCATAACCATGTAGCCAAGAATTTGTGGTACATATATATATTGTAAGGGGTTAGGTAGCGAGTAGTCTCCTCCTGGGTAGACGGCATACTCTCAGCATGCACAAAAGTCCACAGAGTAAAACAAAACTAAACAAAAGAAGTCCTATGCCTGTCCGGCTCTAACTAAACATTAGGTGCTCCTGACTAACCCAGTGCCGGCCTAGTAACGAGCACCATAACAGATCATAACATACCACCGGCAATGCTCCCACAGGCTCCTAGCAGATGTCCTGCTCCCAGGTTGAGAGCAAGAGTGTGTGTGAACTCCCTCCTTCTATCAGGCAAGCACACCTTGGACTAATCAGACAGCCAAGACCCGGACTGTCCGGGTGGAGTGGGACCCACCCTCTTCCCCACTCCAGCAACACGGGCCCTGTAAACGGGATTTTTTTTTTTTTTTTTTTTTTTTAAACCCGAAACTAGAGATCCTAGATTCCTGGTTGCTTTTACCTGACAGATACAAGAAATCTTGGGCAATCTTACACACCCTCTATGACTTGTCCAGACACTCAGTCACAATATATATATATATATATATATATATATATATGCAAATATGTGATAGATAACTGTAAATAAGGTGTATGTCTGACACTACCAACATGTGTAAAAGAAAAATCTTCAGATTGTGGCAACACCCCTACAACCCATAAGGACAGGGAGGCTGATTTAAGACTAGCACCAGGTATTGCCATGTGAGCGTCTATGAGGCCGATTCATTAATAGCGGCAGGTAGCGACAGTTGAGCGACTGTAGCGGCATTTTCAGAGCGCCCGCTAGTAGTCGCTGTGCTTGGCCGTTCTTCGGTTGTTGACAGCGACTCAGTCGCCGTGCAGTAATGTTGAATATTGGGTGAGGAGTCGCTATTTGACAGATTCTGCGCTGTATGGGAGCGCATGATAGCGACTGGCCATAGCGACCGGCTCCCACCATATTCATTAACAAATCACGCTCAAAAAATTCTCGCGCTGTGAAATGCATGCTTAAACCTCAGAGCGCTGGGGGGCGTGGTCAAGATGGCCGACTAGACGGACGTGCCTGCTAGGGGCTCCTGAACCCATCCTGAATTTTGGCCTCCTGAGCAACGTTGGGCGGCTGAGACAGATTCTTGTGAGACTTACTTGACCCGGGGGATCGAGCCTGCGGTCGGTGCTGCGGCGGAGGTGGCTCCTGGATGTTTTTTTGGTGGCCAGAGAGGAGCGGAGCAGCACTCGGTGGAGTACACGTGACCCCGCGGTGCTGAGGACGGGTGGTTGCGGCCTCGGTCGGTGACATCGGCTTCCTGGTAGCCTGAGCCGGGGGGTGAGTGACATCTCCTCGCAGCGGATCGCGGCGGCTTCGGTGGAGAGGAGCGGCGACCGGCGGAGGGGGAGTGCACGTGTCCTTGCCGTGCTGGGGAGGAGTAGTGGCGGCCTCGGGCAGCGACAGCGGCCCCTAAGTGACCCGAGCGGAGGGGTTCCGGAGGGGAGAGACGCCGGTGAGTCGGCGGCGGCCTCGGCAGCCGTTTTTCTTGTGCCTGAGTGGAGCTGATCGGGGGAGGAGAGGATCCAAGAGGCTGTGTGGCGTCTCCCCGCAACAGGCTGCAGTGGACGAGGTTTGGCGCGAAGATAGGAGCTGTCCGGCGCCATTTTGGAGCGAGGTGAGAGGGGAGGCTGCTGGCCTTGGGTCCCTGCACACAGCAGCACCGGAGTGTATTTGCTGGGGAGCACGCTGAACCGGGGTAAAGAGGGAGTGAAGAGTGGAAAGGAACAAGCAGTGTGTATTCTCTGCCTCACCTCTCACGGTCTGCCTGAGAGGAGTTTAAGCACATCAGAGCCCCCTAGGAGCAAGTCTCCCTCCACCTTTCTTGCTGGACTATTACCCTAATGGTGCATGCCTTTATTCATATACTGATCCTGTTACAGCAATTGTCTTAAAACCCAATATTGTGCAGCAGCAGCTATTCTTCCCTCTGAATCGGTACTACAAGCAGGCTCATTGAACCCTATATCTGCAGAGTGACAGTGTGCTCTTTGACCCTTATATCTGTGCTGCGCAAGAGCAAGCTTCTTGGATCCTATATCTGCTCTGCACCAGCATATATGTAGATCTCTGTGGATCTGCGGAGTCAGCCGCCTCCTTGAGCCCTATATTTGCTCTGCACCAACATCCTTCTGCATCCCTGTGGCTCTGTAGCATCAGCGGCCCCCCTGAGCCTTATATGTGCTCCATACCAGCATACCCTTTTTCATCTCTGTAGCGATACGGAATTGAACCCTATATAACCCTATACCTGTCCAGCGTCTGCAGGCTCCTTGAACCCTATGCATGGGCCGCGAACAGAACAAGCCTCTTGCACCCTATACCTATGCAGCGCCTGCAGCTCCTTGAACCCTATATCTGCGTAGCATCTGCAGGCTCTGTGAACCTTATACCTGGACCGCCCAGACGTGCTCCTTCAACCCTATATCTGCGCAGTACTTGCCAGTTCCTTGCACCCTATATCTGGATTGCATGCGAGCTACCTGGATCCCATTTCTGTGCAGCATTCGCAGATTCCCCGAACCCTACATATGTGCAGTAACGACAAGCTCCTTGAACCCTATATTAATGTGGTGTCTGCAAGCTCCTTAAACCCTATATTTGTGCCGCAAAAACAAAGCAAGCTCCTTGACCCTGCGTCTGTGCAGTATCTGCGGGCTCCTTGCGCCCCTCCTCTGAGCAGCAAATCAAGCTCCTTGTATTTGTGTCTGCCGACTCCTTGCCCCTGATTCCTGTGCAGTAATACCAGGCTCCTTCACATATCTGGGTGGCAACAGCAAGCTTCTCGAACCCTGTATCTGCGACCTTGTTTCTGAGTAGCAGCTGCAACGGGACTCTCCTGAACCCTAAACCTTACGGCCGAGCAACGCCTCTTCTCACATATGTCAGGTAATAAGAAGCGTAAATCCACGGCGGTCAGTTGTAGCACACAAACAATGGAAACCCCAGGCGGAGCCGGGCAGGAGCCTTCTAATCCAGACACAGCGGCCATCATGGCTGCCATCGCCTCCTGTCAAAATGCCCTCACAACGAAATTTGATACTCTTCAAGAGCAATTCAATTATTTCCGTCATGATCTGGACAAGATCCGGGACCGCACGGGGGAGGCCGAGAGGAGAATTGGGGAAACGGAAGATCGTCTGTCTGTGCAGGCTGGGGAGCTGGCGACCTTGCGAAGACAGGTGACTGTCCTAATGGGAAGGGCTGAGGACTCTGAAAACAGGAATAGGAGGAATAACGTTAGAATCCTTGGGCTGCCCGAAGGATCGGAGGGCTCCTCCCCTGAGGAATTTGTTGAAAGTCTTATTAGAGATAATCTTGCACCCAGGAACCTGACCAAATTTTTTTCAATAGAGAGAGCGCATAGAATTCCGCTGAGAGCCCCCCCTCCTGGGGCCCCGCCGAGACCATTTATATTCAAGGTCCTCCATTACAAGGACAGAGACGCCATACTGGCCGCGGCCAGGACGAAAGGAACGGTCTCTCATGAAAACGCTCGTTTGTCCTTTTTCCCGGACTTCACATCGGAGGTTCAGAAGCTGCGACGTTCATTCAATGGTGTTAGAGAACGGCTCAGAAGGAAGAAGATTAAATACTCCATGCTGTTCCCAGCGAGGTTGCGTGTTCAGGATGGAGAGACTACTAAGTTCTTTACCTCTGCCGAGGAAGCTAACATATGGATTGACTCTCTGCCAGGAGCCTGACGGACTGGGCTCTGACCGGAGAGAACAGATCTGCCATTGCTTTGGTCTCTTTCTTCCTTTTATGGCCTATGCCGGTGCTGTTTAGCCGGAGTCCGCCTCCGTTGCCTTCCCGGCAGCCCCCACCGTTGGGTATTTTGATACTGCCCGTGGTGGTGACTTGTTATGTATCTTGTTCGAGTTACTGCATATGTCTCTTATGACGCCCAAATAGCTAGTACATCCTGACGGTAATTGTTACAGGGGAGCCTTTGCTCCGGATTCCCAGGGTGGGTTGGATACTGCCGCCCCTTCCACTTTCCCCCCCCCCCTTTTTTTTTTCTTTCTTTTCCATCCTTGTCCCCCCCCCCCCCCGGGCCTCCTCCTTTCCCTGCTCCCCCTGGCCCTCGTTACTGGGGCTGCGAACCCCCCAAGGGTTTTTTTTTTTATTTTTTATTTTTTTCCCCTCCTTCTCTCCCTGACTGCCCCTACATAACTCTGGGAACCCGTGGCGGATAATCCGCTGACCTGTATTGAATTGGCAAGGACATTTTGCAGTCCCCTAAGCAGTGGGCCTGCGCACCCCATTTGCACATAGTTAAACCAGTGTTGTGTTACTCTGTTGGGGGGATATGAAGCTCGCCAAGGTTGGGGGGTGGTGGAGCGGGGTGGGGGTGGGTGGGGGAAGGGTTTACTGTTTTAAGCGTTGTATTATATGTTTTGTGTACTGTAGTCTGTGTGTTGGTATGAATGTGAAGTATGATTGCTGGACTCGAGTAATAGATGGATCTCGGGGGAAGGTTGAGAACCGCAGGGTGGTGGCCTCTGATAGAAGCACTTTAAGTAGCACTAATGGGTGAGTGTAAATTTCTCTCCTGGAATGTCCGGGGACTTAACGACAAGATCAAAAGGGCTACTGTCCTTCAGTTTGTTAAGAAACACAAACCGAACGTAATCATTCTCCAAGAGACCCATCTGGTGGGCCAGAGAGTGCTGGCGCTGAAGAGGCCGTGGCTCCAGAGCTCCTTTCATGCTCCCTTCTCGGCCTATTCGAGAGGGGTATCAGTGCTGATCTCTAAGGGTACCCCATTTGTGGTGTTCTCAGTACAGATTGACCGGGAGGGTTGTTATGTTATCCTCCATGCCAAACTTATGGACACTGTTATAATAATAGTCGGAGTGTATGTTCCCCCACCATTCTCTACTAGGATACTGGACAGAGTTATGGAGAAAGTGCTTTCCTACCCCCCAGCCCCGATACTGCTGTTAGGGGATTTTAATATGGTTTTGGATTCGGCATTGGACAGGATGGGTAAGAACCCGGGCCCCAAGACCCAGTTGGCAATCTGGGCAGAGACGCTGGGGCTACAGGAACTTTGGAGGTGGAAGCACCCCACCGACAAGGCATATTCTTGCCACTCAGCTACGCACAAGTCCCTGTCCAGAATTGACCTTGCGTTCTCCTCGCCTGAACTTCTAGCCAGGGTGGCGACCTGTAGCTATCTCCCGAGGGGGGTCTCAGATCACTCACCTTTATTGATAACAACTGGACTGTCGCTGAGGCGGGAGAATCGGGTGGGTTGGACCCTAAACCCTCTGTGGTTGGATTCCCCCGACATTAAAAGTAGTCTGCAATCCTCTACTGAGGCATTCTGGGAATGTAATACGGTGGAGACATCAGTGGGGGTAAGATGGGATGCCTTTAAAGCTGTTACCAGAGGGGCGGCCATCAGTGCTATTGCTGCAGCTAGGAAGAAGAAAGGGAGGGAAGTGGCAGATATTGAAAGTAAACTTGCGTTGGCTGAGGAGAAGTTTATTACAACATCAGACAGCGGGGACCATTCAACGTTGTTGGCATTAAAGAGGGAATATAACCTGCTTTTGACTGACTCGGCTAGGAAATTACTGCTATATAAACAGGCAACGATTTTTGATAAGGGAGATAGGAATGGTAAGACCCTGGCCTATCTAGCGAGAGCTGAAAGCCAATCTAATAACATAGCTGGAATCCTAGACAACGGGACGAGGGTAACTGAAGGGAGGGAGATTGCCCGACGGTTCCTTGAGTACTACTCGGCCTTGTATTCCTCGGGGGTGAGCTATGGGGCGACTGATCTGGGTAACTACCTGGATCAGATTGATTTCCCGCGGCTGACTGAGGAGGATCAGGAGGCTTTAGACTCCCCTATTACCATGGACGAGGTCTCCGGCGCAATCAGAATGCTTTCTAGCAGGAAGGCACCGGGACCGGATGGGATGCCGGCCGAGTGGTATAAACAGGACCTTGAACAAGTGACGCCAAAGTTATGGGAGGTGTTGAAACAAGCTCTTGATGATGAGTGTCTTCCGGCCTCTTTTTATGAGGCGCTTGTGGTCCTCATTTATAAGGAAGGAAGACCCCCGGACTCCTGTGCGTCTTATCGACCTATATCCCTGTTGAACCAAGATGCCAAAATATTAGCGAAAATTCTGGCCACCAGGTTAAACAAAGTTATTCTACATCTGATCGGGCCGGATCAGTCAGGGTTTATGCCGGGGCGTACCACATGTGTGAATCTGCGCAGACTGATGTCAAACCTCCAAAGTGTACATGATAATCATGGGAAGCGGGTGATTATCTCACTAGATAATGAGAAAGCCTTTGATTCGATAGAATGGGAATATCTCTGGGCAGTATTGGAGAGATTTGGGCTTCCTGCTAGTTTTATTAAATACGTCAAATTATTGTATGAACGGCCAACGGCCCGGATACGGGTTAATGGGTGCTACTCTAATTCATTTGCGTTGCATAGAGGGACCAGACAGGGGTGCCCGCTATCGCCGCTGCTCTTTGCCTTAGCTATCGAACCCCTGGCGATTATTGTCAGGAGCTCCCCAGGTATCTCTGGTTGGAAATTAGGAGCAGTGGAGGAAAAGATATCACTTTATGCAGATGATACACTGCTATATCTGGCGGATGGCCATGAGTCCCTGGACGCAGCACTGGACACTATTGAGGTGTTTGGGGGGTTCTCAGGGTTGAGGATCAACTGGGATAAATCCAGTTTAATGTTGGTGGATGAGCGTGCTTCCCCGGACATTTCCCCAAGGTCTCAACTGAAAATAGTTCAACAATTTAAATACCTGGGGATCATGATTAGTAGGCATCCAAGCGAGTTTATATCTCTTAATATCTCCCCTGTTGTGTCGAAGTTAAAGCAACGTGTTACTCAATGGGCGAACCTACCGCTGTCAGTTATGGGCAGAATCAACATATATAAAATGATATTCCTTCCAAAATTTCTTTATGTATATCAGGCCTCACCAGTGTTGCTGCCAGTCTCCCACTTCAAGACATTGGACTCCATTCTGTTCTGCTTTATCTGGGGGCAGTCTCCACCTAGGCTAAACAGACAAATAATGAAAGCGCAAGTAGCGGAGGGGGGACTGGCGGTCCCACACATGCAAATGTATTTTTATGCCACGCAGCTCCTGTTTGTGCATTGGTGGCTCTGTCAGCCGCAGAATAATCCGGTGGTGAGTCTCGAGGTGGCGGTGTTGGGCTCCTCTAGGAAATTGTCCTCCCTGGTGTACAGGGGGATTCGGGGGGTCCGGGAGGCAACTGGTTGTATGAGGGCAATGTGTACTATATGGGAAAGGGTGGCCAAGCTGAGCAGGAATCCGGATGAGGCCCAGTATTGGTCCCCCTTTGCTCCTCTCTGGAATAACCCCAAGCTCCCTGAGCTGGTCTCTATGCAGGATCCGCAGTTTTGGGATGGGAGGGGCCTCCAGGCGTTGGGCCAGGTGTACAGGGATGGAGTGCTTATGTCGTTTGACCAGATTAGAGAGACGTTTTGTATTTCCCATCGGGACTTCTTCCGCTATCTGCAACTCAGGCACGCTCTGCAGACTCAATTCCACGGAGACAGTCCGAATTTCTCGGTGTCCCAAGTGGAGAGGGTGGTCAGAGAGGCGGACTTGGAAAAGCCTGCCTCTACATTGTACAAGTGCTTGGTTGCGGAATTGGAGTCCCCTAGGGGGAAAATTGAAAGCAAGTGGCAGGTTCTAGACCAAACCTTAGACCCGGATGACTGGGAGGAGATTTTAGATAACCTACACTCATCTGTCATAGAAGCCAGGGACAGATTTATCCAGACCAAATGGATCCACCAAGCCTACATCACACCGATACGTCTGCATAAGATGGGTTTACTGGCTAGTGACTTATGTCCCAGATGTGAGAGGGACGCTGGCACATGGGTGCATGTAACCTGGTCCTGTGTACTTCTGGCGAGATATTGGGAAGAGGTAATGGATTTGATTGGTAAGGTGGTGGGTATCCGGATCACCGGTTCAATTTCTTTATGTCTTCTGGGGGTGGTTGAACCACTGTCGGAGACAAGTGCGTTGAAGTCACTACTTAGGCTGCTGCTCTTTTATGCTAGGAAATGCGTTCTGCTGAATTGGAAGCATCCGGCCAAACCATCTGTTCGGGCGTGGAAAGCTCTAGTTAACCAGAAACTTACTATGTACAAATTGACGTACGCTGCCAGGAGGGTGCCCGATAAATTTGAAAAGGTTTGGGGTCCCTGGCTGCGGAGTCAGGACACCGCTTCAGAGGATAATTGAGGATGGGGATGAGTTGCTTGGTGGGGCGGAGCGGTTGACCCTCGCTTGGTTGAACTACTGAACGTGCTGGAGTGAAAATTTGGGGACAGTAGAAACACCTTGGGAGAAATAGTGCACCGACCCGTCTTTCCATCCCAGTGAGTGGTTCATTAAATATCTGAGTCCAGTCTGTGTGCGTGCGGTGTGAATGGTTGTCTTGTCGTGTCTAAAATGTTCAATGAATCTTTGCAACTGAAATTGGTGCCTGCGGCACCTTAACGTGATATGTAACTTGTTGTTGGAGTTCTTTTGCTGTTTGTTGAAATGCAAATAAAAAGAAACTTTAAAAAAAAAAAAAAAAACCTCAGAGCGCTGGCGGCGATGGGTTAAAAGTCGTTTTTTAACCCCCAAACAACCATATTTTTGGAAACCAAAAAAAATAGTTTTTTAAATAATTTTGTAATATGAATACATTAATATCAGACCTGTAATATCAATTCTGCACAAATTTTTATTTTTTTTTCCTTAAAAAAAATATCTAACATGGCAGAAGTGGTCACAGAAACAGAATTTTTCACAATTAAAAAAAAAAAAAAAAAAAAAAAAAAACATTAATAACAATTAATTATGAATATTTAAAGATTGTCCCATTGAAATGCATTGGAGAGCGCCAGGTAGCGAGAGGTCATACCTGTCGCTGTTCAAGGTCGGACGCTGGCGCTGTGGGCTGAGGCTGGAATAATGATGAATGAGTGGCGCTATCTCAGACGCTAAGCAGGATTGGCTTGATAAATGTGTGACTGTGGTGGGGAGCCGGCGTTCTTGTGGCGGGGCCCGTCGTTACCGGTCGCTCACCAGTCGCTACCTGACGCTATTCCTTCATAAATAAGGGCCTATGTAGCAGAGCTTAGAGCGACTGCTAGTAGATGCTGCAAGCAGGTGTCTGGCACTGTGACCTAGCTTAGCAGCCGGACAAATGGTGCTGTACTATCCCGTCCAGCATTGATGAATGTGATGTCTGTAGGGCGCTGTAGAAGCGGTCTCCCTGATTCACTGCAGAGCCAATTGCGAACGCTCGAGGTCTAAAACTGGGTGCTCGCATTGAGCGCCAGAAGCTATCTGAGAAGCATCTGATTCATAATGGAATGACTTTGTTTTAACACTGTGACACTGGCACTGCAATGGTGAATCTGCACATACAATTCTGCATAAAATGAGGACAGACAATGATTTGAGACAAAAATTTTAACGTTTACTTTAGCAACATGCTATTTAAACACAACCAAATGAAACACCATTGAAATGTATGGGAGAGCGCTACTACATGGCGCTGCTGAACCTAGAGCGGCGGCGCCATGCGCTGAGCCACCGCTAGTAATACATGTGGCACTACATGGCGCTTTTAGAGGTGCTCACCAGATTGACTTTCTTAAATGTGGTTTTCACATACAGCGCCCAGTGTTCATCCGAAGCTACCTGCCGCTACACGGCACTACCCGGCGCTAGCATTTCTTAGATAACCCCCCAAGTCTTCAGCAGGGAAGATTGTGGCTACAAGATTTGGAGGGGCTGAAATGATTACTCTTAAAACAGAAGCTGTAGCAAACATCAATATTCAGATTTACAGAGACAGCTTTATTCATCACAAGTGAAATTGAAAAAAATTAATTTGCCACATTTTGCCATCATTTCCATGGCTGCTATTTATTACTGTGGCTTTGATTCTGCAGGAAGGCAAGGTGTCCACTATACAGCACACAATCGTGGTCATGCTAAGAAAAGTGCACCAGGAAATGCACAGTGATTGCACATTTGGGTGTACATTGCAAACTGCATTAACTTTAACACACTACAAAAATGCAATTAAAAATACTTATTGTACTTTTTCGAAAAAGAAAACACCTTTACATGTGATTGGCCATTCTTACAGATGAGATAAGTCATTTTTCCAATAAGTTAATGATAATTTTCAGAGAGTTTGGAATTACCAGCACCCAGTTGGGTATGATAAAGAATTAGCATTTTCTTTCTGCAAACTTTCCCAAAATTGCACTCACACCATTGGAAAAGTGATGTCTCTCATCTGTATAAATGCCCCATCACAGGGGTAGGTGAGTTTTTGGGAAATATTAGAACATCATTTTTTTTATAATTTTCTTATGTGTTCAAATACAAAAGCTCACCCAAATGTAAACTTGCTTCAGCAGATCTTTAGCATGACCCGAATACTCTCATGCATGTATTAGACAAGTGTTTGGCGATCTTCAACCAAACATTTATTGAGAGCTACATTAGGCCACTTAATACCTCTGGGTTAATTTTGTTGAAGTGTCTAGGATTTATGTTAAAAACTAAATTCTCAAGCATTCCTTTCTCATTTGAGATTATAACTTTTGAGGTGCCCCTCGTGATTCAGAAAATTGTCAGACCCCCTTTCAGTTTTCACAGTTGTAACCTCTGTAGGTACAGTAGGACTCGGAGTACTCGAAGTATTCTAACAAATATAACTATTCTTAAAGGGTAAGTCCATGCTCGATTTTTTGTGTCAAAAGTTTGTGCTTAAGGTGTTATTCCTATGTTAGCAAATGTATGTTTTATGGAAGCAGTTTTCACTATCTGCAATCTTTTGCTATTGGCAACGTACGGGGAGGCCGATTCATTAATTGCGCCAGGTAGCGACAGTTGAGCGACAGTAGCGGTATTTTCACAGCGCACGCTAGTAGTCGCTGTGCTTGGCCGTTGTTCGGCTGTTGACAGCGACTCAGTCGGTGTGCGGTAATGTTGAATACGGGGTTAGGAGTCGCTGTTTGACAGGTTCCGCGCTGTATGGGAGCGCATGACAGCGAATGGCCATAGCGAACGGCTCCCAGCATATTCATTAACAAATCACGCTCAAAAAATTCTCGCGCTGGGAAATGCATGTATAAACCCCAGAGCGCTGGCAGCGATGGGTTAAAAGTAGTTTTCTAACCCCCAAACAACCATATTTTTGGAAAAAAAAAAAAAAAACATGTTTTTCAAAACATTTTGTAATATGAATACATTAATATCAGACCTGTAATATCAATTCTGCACAAATTTTTTTTTTTACCTTAAAAAAAATATCTAACATTGCAGAAGTGGTCACAGAATTTTTGACATTTAAAAAAAAAAAAAATAATAGCAATTAATTAAGAATATTTAATGATTGCTCCATTGAAATGCATTGGAGAGCACCAGGTAGCGAGAGGTCATACCTGTCGCTGTTCAAGGTCGCTCGCTGGCGCTGTGGGGTGAGGCTGGAATAATGATGAATGATTCGCTATCTGGCGCTCTGTCAGTCGCTAAGCAGGATCGGCTTGATAAATGTGTGATTGCGGAGGGGAGCCGGCGTTCTCATGGCGGTGACCGTCATTACCGTTCGCTCACCATTCGCTACCTGGCGCTATCCCTTGTTAAATAAGGGCCATAGAGTCTGCACACTAAGAAAAGTGAAGTGAGTCCTGTATACAAAGAACACTGCTGATATGACCACTGCTGAGGTGAGGGAGCTCACTCAACCTTACACATGTCCAGCAGCAGTGTTCTGCGCAACTATCTGCAATCTGTTGCTATTGGCAACGTACATAGAGTCTGCACACTAAGAAAAGTGAAGTGAGTCCTGTGTACAAATAACGCTGCTGCTGATATGGCCACAGATGAGGTGAGGGAGCTCACTCAACCTTACACATGTCCAGCAGCAGTGTTCTATTTATCTGCAATCTGTTGCTATTGGCAATGTACACCAAGTCTGCACGTGGTGTACATTACCAATATCAACAAATTGCAGATAGTAAAAACTGCATCCATAAAACACACATTAGCTAACATTAGAAAAAATAAAACATACTAGATCAGCTCAGCACTTTTAAGACATCACTTTGCCACACAAAATTCCTAGTGGTGGCCCTACCAAGAGTACTAAAACTAAACTAAAGCTGAGAGTTTTAAAATATGCAGTATTTCTGCCATGCTGTGCAATGTAACAAGCAGGAGTCCTGTGGTATATTATAAGCATCCAGGTGTGCAACTTCACTCACAGGGTAAAAACACATGATCCCTGCTGTGTTACATTGTGCACCAAGCAGACATCCTGATGTAACAAGATAATAAGCTTCAAAGCTGAATGAGATATATTGTGATGGAGAGATCACTCTTATGTATCTGGACTTCAATATTAATACTATTCTTATAAGATATAACTGGAGCTTTTATATCAAGCCAGTCTACTCATTGTGAACGTTGTCCGTTAAAGCGGAACAAAACCCACCAACAGCTGCTGGCTTTCCCTCCAAATCGGGATGCCCTGCTGTGTAAAACCCCCCAGGGCACTGGACTCTCGTTCTATCAGGGATGCTCGCTGAACTTACGGAATTCGGCAAGGTGGCTCTGATTGTTTACTATGGGGAGCAAGAGCAGCCACATCCCCACTTCCTCAGGCTGTGCGCGCGCTCCCGACCTAGCCATTCTGATAGACACAGGCACAAGCAGCTGGGCAACAGGGGATGCGGCCGCTCTCGCTCCCCATTCAATCTAATCAGAGTCGCTCGCCAAATGACATCACTTCAACAGGCAGCTCTGATTGGACTTGGACCCTCTCAGGCACCGTTGGAGCGGGAAGAGGTGAGTCTGAATGTGGTGATTAGTTTCACACAGTGGGGCATCCCATTGCGAGATGCCCGGGGGCACAGAACAAAACCCAGGAAATTGAAAATCCCAGGTTCAGTTCCACTTTAAGAACAAAGGTTACTTGGCTTTAACTCAAATATTTTTAATATCTGTATTTTTTCTAGATCTGTCTCTGCATTTGCCAGCTTTATAAAGAGCACAGTAGTAATCAGCAGTTTAAAAGGAGCATTGAGTTGTCACCTTTAGTAACTTTAACCATTGACCGTTGAACCTTCCTCTCTTTTATCGGCTTCTGATCCATGTCCAGACGCTGTGTCTACACATGAGGAGAATGAAGCAGCTGAAGAAACCAGACGCCCATCCAGCACAGGAAAATGTGTCTGTGCTATAGAACACCCCTAAGTACAGCATTTCCCAGTCCTAACAGTTATAGTGTACACCAGCTTTTTAAAATGGACAAGAGAGTACTGTAAATATGAGTTTAGCAGAATTTTTGGGGGGCATTTATTGGAGGTAAATGTGTTTTTGTTCTGCTGAAGTTCCTTGTACAACATGGCTGCTTTATGGACAGAAGGTACGTATCTGTCATTATCTACACTAAAAGTAGGCCCAAATATTGGCACCATTTTGTTCTGATCAAACTGAAGTGAATATAGCTATACAAAATCTGAATAGCAGCACTTGTCATGACAGTTGCTGCTATTTTATTTGTACAAAGGCATGGCCATTTGTAAAGCATGAAGCAGTAGAAGTCTACAAAAAAGGGTTGTGCTCAGTTAGAACAGTACAGTGGGGGTCTTACAGAAGAAATGGATGGTCAATGGGGGGGGGGGGGGGGAATTGTTAGCAAACAGAGTGTTTAGATCTGGATGTAACCGTATGTATCAGGCTTCTCTGCAGGAGAACTGCCAGGAACAGGAAGGTGGTAGCATGCAAAACATCTGATGAAGCAAGTTTACAAAGGTATATGCTTTCAGGTGTGTACTGAAGTTTAATACCTACCATTGTGATGGGGCATTTTCACAGATGAGGTACATCATTTTTCCCATGAGATGTGTTTTTGGTAACATTAGCGCCCTATGGGCTATGCAGAACAGTTTAGCAAATTCTTTAGCATAGCCCATAGGATGCTGTTTTTTCCAAAATTCCTTACACCATTGTAAGAATGATGTACCTCACCTGTAAAAATGCCCCATCACAGGGGTAGGTGATTTCTGACTTTTTTAGTGTGTGCAAGTTAAACATCTCACTCAGATGTTAGCTTCAGTTCACAACCAAAGGCACACCCAAAGGTAAACTTGCTTCACCAGATCTGTAGCATGGCCCAATCATTTGACACAGGTTCTCTGTTAGGAAGAAAGGTAGAGGGAACATACCACTCATACAAATAGTTAGATATCTGTAGATCAAGAACTTTGTGGCCTCCTCTCCTCTGAACAACCTCTCTCCAAGGGTAGAATGTCTGCTTTGTATAGCTCCTAACAGGAGGGGAATACTGAAACCATCTCTTCTAACACAAGTAGACGGGAGTACGATTTATCACTTTGGAACATGCAGACTGGGACATAGCTTCAAGAGCTAGCTGAGTTCAAATATAATAGAGGCTGATATATGTTCCATTTTCGGTGGGGCAGTCAGACAGACAGTTTGATGTGTTTTGTCCCACTGTCACCCCAAAAACACACCTAAATGTCCCACGCGGTTAAAGGAAAAATGTATCCGACCGAATCTGAAATTTTGGTCAGTTTACAACTGGGGCCCTGCTCTCATTGGCTGAACAGCATTAGTGAAATGTACAAATTAGCTAAGGGCCTTATTTATCACGGGCTAGCGCCAGGTAGTGTCTGATGAGCGCCAGGTACCGCCAGCTATCGGCGGCTACCGACTCAAGTACGCCCGGCGGCGGTCACAATGACGCATTTATCAAGCTAAATGAGGCTAGCGCCGGCGAGAGCGTCAGCTAGCGCAGGATTCATCATGAAGCCGCCTGGAATGAACAGCGCCGCTGCAAATTCCTTCACAGCGCCAGGTATGACCTGTCGCTCCCTGGCATTGTCCAATGCATTTCAATGGAGCAATGTTTGATTAATCATAATTAATTGGTAATTTTTTTTTTTTTTTTTAATGTCAAAAATTCTGAGACCACTTCTGCAATGTTCGTTTTTTTTTTTAAAGTAAAAAAAATTAAAAAAAAAAATTTGTGCAGAATTGATCTTACAGGTCTGATATTAATATATTCATATTACAAAATGATTCCAAAAACATGTATAACGTTACAATCAAAAAATATGGTTGTTTAGGGGTTAAAAACTAGTTAAGACCCATCGCCGCCAGCGCACTGGGGTTTAAACAAGGAATGGACAGCGCCAGCAAATTCGGAGCGTCATTTTTTAATGAATATGAAGCAAGCCGTTCGCTCTGGCCATTCGTTGTCAGGCGCTCACATACAACGCTGAACCTGTGAAACAGCGACCCCTAAGCCCGTATTCAACATTACCGCACACCGACTGAGTCGCTGTCATCAAGCAAACGCCGGCCAAGCACAGCGAATACTGGCTGGCGCTGTAAAAATCACGCTACAGTCGCTCATCTGTCGCTACCTGGCGCTATTAATGAATCGGCCTCTAAGTATTAGGTCAGTCACCTACAGATCCTTGACTTACACCTACTTACTTACTTATAAGGGGAACAGTTACTTGCATATAAGGGGCATCAAGTAGAATGCTGTTGATATTTGTTCCATAAATGTAAACATTAAAAGGAAATTTTGTCCTTATATATACGGGTCTCACCAAATGGATATTACCCTCAGTAAAAGCTTAAAATTTTAGGCATAGCCAGTTGTTAGACCATTGTGTGGTTCTACAATTGGCACTGTCCTAAACTGTTTTCAGTTTTAAAATTGAAGACGCAATGGCAGAGATATCAGGGTTTATCTTATGAAGCATGTGGACGTGGCCCTTGGAGCTGTGATGCTGCATAATAATCAGCATAATGGGTGGGGTGTTGCTGGGAGCAAGAGTGCTTGTTATGAGGAGGCTGGGTGGGGTGGAAGGAGGGAGGAGTTAGCTGAGGTTGAATGGCAGCTCTGAGGGTGCCATTCAAGCCATCAATACAGAGGGGACATGGTTTGGACTAGCTCCTCAAGCTAGTATTGGTGGCCCACATCTGCAGGGTAGAGCTAGAGGGGCAGATTAGAAAGTGTATTTCCTCATTCAGGACGCAGAACTGAGGAGAGGCACCGTGCTGGAGGACTGCATGGCAAGGTAAGCTTTATGGGACTTTATGGATGTGCTCCCTAATGCAGTGACTGTAACCGCCATGTAATGTGTTGGAGTTCTCATTAATGGAGAGGTCTATCTATAAGCATTAGTATTCGATAGGTAGTCCTGTTTGAGGGTGCCGGTGGATATTTTTGTGCTCAGTTGTGGGTCAGTATTGGGTCAGTATTGTGCTTCATTTTTGGGCTATTTATAGACTTTGTCAAACTTAGGGGGGTTGTGTAGACTTCAGCAGTTGTTTCACATTGTGATTGGAGGTAATTTGTTGTAAGGATTAACATTTCTTGTAATATTGGCACCAGTGGTGCATGTTGCACTAGCACGTGGCACTTTTCATTAGCACTGAGGCACTTTGCATTTTCATCAATATTATTGTGTAATTGTTTTCTCTGGCACTAGTTATTTTGGGACTTCATATTGTCAAGACAATCCACTTACCTGGTCCCCGGTCCCACGGCATCATCGAATGGCGCTGCAGCCCTCCTCCTCCGACTCACCCCCGGCTCCTCAGTTCGTACTTGCGAACGAGCACTTCTTGCATATACCCTCTGGTGGCACTGCAGACAGCATAGCCGCCGGAGACTGATTTAAATGGGCCAATGAGCCTCTTTGTTGTTGTGAGGTAAGATGTCCTTAATCATTGTGGGCTAATTAGCCTGTAGGTTGTAGCTGGGCCTTCCCCCTGTAAGTCCGCATCCTTTGTGCTACCTAAGGCCTGGGGGCAACCGTGTCCGGTGAGGTGTATCTAGTGTCCCAGGGGCTTGTTTATATGCAGAAGCAGCAGAGGAGATTGGGGGTTGTGGACTCACCTGAAGTCAGGCCTCACACATATATTGTATTGGTCAACTGTTGTATTATTTTGCACTTGCAGTTTATTGTGACTAGGATAGACCCCTCCTTCATGTTTTTATGGGTTTTATGTTAAATACTGTGTAATGTGTTTATGTTGAGGCATCAATAAAATTTGAATATTTTTCAGCATTTAAAGTGGCCCAAAACTGAGCTCTATAAGATTCCCGGGCCGATCCATTCCCTCCCCGTGGGACATCCAAAATTGGTATGCCCCGCTGTGTGAAACCCCCCAGGACGCCCACTGCACTTACCTGAATCCTGGTCCAACGGCACATGCGCATGCCGCCGTCGCATCTCGCACTTCTCTCTCGCAGGGCGAGCTCCCTGTTAGAGGGAGGTGTGAGATGCGGCCACCAGCGCGCTCGGAGCCGCTGAGCTTAGATGTCGCTTAGACACCCATAGCTCAGCAGCTCCAGGTGCGCTGATTGGAGGAGCGGTCACACATGCGCCGTAGAACCGCGGTGTGAGGTGAGTTGGTTGCAGCAATTGGGGGGGGGGGGTTCACACAGTGGGGTGCCCCGGGGGAGTGGACCAAAACCCAGGATAGTCAAAATCCTGGGTTTTGATCCACTTTAACTTGTGGGGGGGGGGGATTATTGGATCAGCACCCTAATCTGGTGTGTAGGATAGTATACGCCCCCTTCAGCTGGAATAGTACATAGCATTGATTAGGTTGTGTAAAAGTAAAACAAGCCACACCCCTAAACCACACCCGCAGCCCTGTAAATTGGTCTGTTTATTTTACGTGTTTCACTTTAAGGCCCCAAACAATTGGTCGGTGGCTGAAATAAAATAACTACTGAGCTGGTATCTAGTGCCAGAGAAAATTCAACCGCTTCCTGGTTATTGATCTAAATCGATCTAAATGCTTAAGAGCAGGGGTGTCAAACTGGTCACCTTCAAAGGGCTGGTAAATAAAAGACAAAAAAACTAAATGGAAGCCTGACCATTCAAATGTATGGTTACAGGCACATAATTATTTTGCCAAGGACAGACACAGAATAATTTTGCCATGGACAGATGCAGAATTATTTTGCCAAGGACAGACGCAGAATAATTTTGCCATGGACAGATGCAGAATTATTTTGCCAAGGACAGACGCAGAATAATTTTGCCATGGACAGATGCAGAATTATTTTGCCAAGGACAGACGCAGAATAATTTTGCCATGGACAGATGCAGAATTATTTTGCCAAGGACAGACGCAGAATAATTTTGCCATGGACAGATGCAGAATTATTTTGCCAAGGACAGATGCAGAATTATTTTGCCAAGGACAGATGCAGAATTATTTTGCCAAGGACAGACGCAGGATAATTTTGCCATGGACAGATGCAGAATTATTTTGCCAAGGACAGACGCAGGATAATTTTGCCATGGACAGATGCAGAATTATTTTGCCAAGGACAGATGCAGAATTATTTTGCCAAGGACAGACACAGAATAATTTTGCCATGGACAGATGCAGAATTATTTTTCCAAGGACAGACGCAGAATAATGTTGCCAAGGACAAACGCAGAATAATTTTGCCATGGACAGATGCAGAATTATTTTGCCATGGACAGATGCAGAATTATTTTGCCAAGGACAGACGCAGAATATTTTTGCCATGGACAGATGCAGAATTATTTTGCCAAGGACAGACGCAGAATATTTTTGCCATGGACAGATGCAGAATTATTTTGCCAAGGACAGACGCAGAATATTTTTGCCATGGACAGATGCAGAATTATTTTGCCAAGGAAAGATGCCGATGCTGAAATATTTTGCCCAGGGCAGCACTTCAATCATTTGTTCCCACCCTACCTGGCAATAGCTATTAATAATACTTGCAGCATATATAGCACTCTCGGCTGTGGCAGTTAGTTGAGTGAGTTAGGCAGGTGCCCTTGTGTGGCAAGAGACACTGAACAGTTGCAGACACTATTCTCTTCTACCCCAATACGTTAAAAAGTTTGACACCAGCTGTTTTTAGACACCAGACCTGGGATTAGAGGTGTTACTGAGCTCCACAGTAAAGTGCAGCCTACCAGTGCTTCACTCAGCAGCACCTCATGCGAGGACATATGGCTGGTGTCAGAAGCCTTGGAGTGGCCACACCAGTTAGAAGGTATGCCACATAGCCACCACTGTCTGGTACTGTAAGAGGGCCACATAGCTTGGTGGGCTGCATCCAGCCCCCAGTCTTGAGTTTGACACATGTGCTTTAGAATCTGCTTGGATGTTTTTTACAGCAACGTGCCAGGATGAAAAAGAACTTGGAAGAAGCACGAAATCCTCTTTGGCAGGATTATGATCTTTGGAAAAAATGTCCACTACTGACTGGCTAAATTAGAAGAAATTTGGGACCTATGGGTATTGATTCTCATGATTCAGCCATTGGCATCAGGGGGTCATCTTTGTTTTCCTTCTATGTCCTCTCTGCTCCTCTAGCATTCCTTTCTCTCCTTGTCAGTCTTTAGTAGTATTTTTAGTATTTATAGTGTTTCATTATCATCATCATTTTTTTTTTCAACTGTCTGCTTTCTACCTGTGATATATCACGTTCATATAATTTATGTAAGCAAACTCTAACCTTTCTCTACCACTTTCATTAAGGGTGTCCTAACACATTTGGACTGCTAAACAGTACAAGGCTTAACTCAGAATACCCCTTTAACTTTTTACCAGCCTGCTAAAGACAACATGCAGCTAGATAAATCGAGCAGTGTCTATGCTGTTATTATGAGAGTCATGGTGCTTATTTTCTTCTTCTTTGTCCAAACAGTGGAACATTCCTTCTTTAAAAGAGCTGGCTGTTTTTGAAGCTTTGAAGTCTGACCATGCACATACCAATAGCCAGACAGGATACTTGACTTCCTGTGAAGGTTAATAAGGAATAATATCATATGTCCTGCCAGGGAGACTTATGTTTTCTATACCTAAATATTAGAAATGGTACCTTTCCTAACACTCAATTCCCAAATACACAAGCAGAGTAGACATTCCCCAGTACACCTTGTAAACTAATGCTGACCCTTCATTAACATCCACTGTGATGTTTCAGGTTCAAGTCAGATTCCAGATCTGGTGCAGTGCATATCTTGCATGTGCGGATTATAACTAACCCATACCCAACCCATCACCACCAGCTAACATCCAAATTCCACCAGTAACCCTCTTTTCCTCCTTAAAGAAAAAGTCCACTTCCGTGGAAATTTCCAAAGACCTCCTACCAGAACAATGCCAGAGAGCTTGAGACAGACCTCTTACTGGACCCAGAATTTAGCCACTTATGGTGACTTCATGCAATGTGCCTGGAGGTGGCCAACTGCCTAGGGAGTGCGGTACAGGTGAGCCAAATGAGACTTGCAATGGGTGTATGACTGGGGGGCAGCGGCACTCAGAATGCCCCCCCCCCCCCCGCACGCTCATCCCAGCAGAGATTCTCCTAAAATTGGTTGAATGTTCAATGATGCTTCCATGCACATTTCCCACATCAAATCTGTTCCCAAACTAGGCCTGGAAGTACATTCAATTCAAACCCATCTCAACACCCCTGACTTATCTGGAAAAAAAAAAAAGACCTAAATGTGATTAAAACATACTGGGCAAAAACCTGAAATAATCTCACCTTTATTCCTGCAGGATTTGCACATCACAGTCCAATTTGGGGAATCTCACTCCTCCTTATCAAAGCTCCATCCCAGTAGATTCAGTGCACCCCAGCTTTCAATCCTGACCATGTGACATTCTTACACAGTTTTCATTGCTAGAACCTTAATTTTGTACCTAACACAATTCAGCAGGCACCTATTTAGGTGCACATTTTTAAGTTTAAATGAGCCTCAGCACAAGTCTTAAATTCTCATTTAAAGTTTAATGCATATCAAAATACTCACAAATATGGTCGCACTCCCATGATTTAGTGACAAATAGTGCATGGTGTAAGAGATCTGGAACGCCTATCTCGCATGTTTGTGCACGAGCGTGAGTAACTTGCATGTGTTCCCTGAATCATGCACCAATGCAAGAGTCAATATTTTATAACCCAATGTGACTTAAACAAATACTCTAGGGGGTCGGGTAAGGCTTTACACCACTGGTCTTTACCAGCTTTCATAGTAAGCTTCACCTGCATGTAAAGTGCAGGGGCAGCAGCACTAAGAGCAATAAAACCTGTGCTGAGAGTTTTAAAATGTGCACTCATGTTGTGCCCTGTAGCAAGCAGGGCAAGGTCTTCCTGTTACGGCCAGCTCCCTGCTGTGTTACATTGTAAATTAGCTAGGTGCCCTGCTGTTACAATGTAAACAGCTTCACCGCTGACTGTGATGTGTGTGTAATCTCTATCGCACCACTGTTGTGATGGAGAGATCACTCTTTAAAAAGTATCTGTACATCTGTGTGAGTTTATTCTGAGATTTAACAGGCCAACATGTAAAGCCACAGTTGTCATCATTATCTTGTTTACAAAAGCAGAGAATATAGAAACTAAACCAAACACATTATACAACTATAACAACAGAACTACACAACCACAATATCCCACTTATCTAGACTGAACAACTCGTTTTTGGGGTGGTCATGCAGTAAATACATAAATATACTGTACTTGCTAGATGACTTTAGGTACCACTTGTGCATCAGCTGTAAATAGTATTGCAGTATTCTTAATTATTAAGAACACTAAACCCCCCCCTGTATTAGTGATCATGATATCATTGCTAAAATGTGTTGCATTAAGGATGTCCTGTGATAAAAGCAAAGTGCATGGGGTAAGCTCCTGACACCCTTCTTATTATGAAATGCTGGGAGCGTGATGGGGCACTGGTGACATTTTGTTAAAGCAGACCAAAACCCACATTTTTAACTAGCATCCTCTGAATTGCTCCCCCCATGATGAGTGACTTTTGCCAATTTTCACTGCTCCTGCTTCCCTCTAACCCCAGATAATGGCGCCTGTTTTAGCTGTAAAGCTCCACCTCCTCCATTCATTACCACTATTCAGTCCTGTCATCGTACAAAGAGGAACAGCAGAAAAAAATGTTCAAAAACTATTTGAAAAGTGAAAATATCGATATTTCTACACCCTCAGAAAGAAGGAACGACAGGGGCTTTGGCCAAATGTATTTCACAAGTTCAGTGGGTTTTGGTCCGCTTTAACAAATTTTTCCTACTTAAGATATTTCCAGATGAGAAGTTGTAAGAGACAAATACATGAAAGGATAATTAGCTGGGGTAGGAAAACATGTTGCTTTAAATCAGAATGGCCGAAGGTGCATGAAGACATAATTGGGTCCTGTCCAAGAATGATGAGTAGTACCGCTATCCTTGTTCAGTATTCACCATGCAACTACAGTGTGTTTTAAGGGAACATTTTTTTCTTTTTAAAATGATCTTAAATTTCAAAATCTTGCTGGGCCCCTCCCTTTCCCCCTCCCCAGCCTGGCACAGCTATGACACTAGAATTGGGAAAAACTCACCTGGTCCCAGCTTTTCTTCCTCTGCCCGGGCGAAATCGGGTATTACAGCAATGGCTGCTGGTGCTCTGATTAAGTGATGGGACTCTCATGGGAAGCTTATATTTTATGTACTGATTTCTACCTGTGTATATATTTGTACAGTTGTATTAGATGCACTTGTCTGTTATTAATAGCTATGTACAGCAATGTTAATGCAGGATACATCTCCAATATTATTTAGATGCTGGGAGGGAGTTTATCTGGCTGGCACCCTCTGCTTCCTGGCATAGGATGGCAGCAAAAAAATGTAAAATGTATGTTGTTCAGATTTATTACAGGGGCATAATTATAGGGGCGGACTGGTCATAGGGCACACCGGGACAATGTACCATAGGCCAAAACATCCCCTGCAATGGCCGGCTGCCAAGGCTCTGGCTTCTTGCAGCGGGCTTGGTGAATGGAAGTCCCGCAGAGTATCTGGTGCCCGTAGCAGCTCCCATTCACCTGGGCAAAGGCTAGAAGCTGGAGTACCGTGCAGCTGACCATTGCAGGATAGGTAGCAGCCTTCCTATGAGAGTCATGAGAGTCACAGAACTGTCATGCTGCTGCTGTGTTGCAGCCTGGACGTCATTGGCTGCTGCACAGAGCTGCAGGCGGCGAGTGCGCAGCCTCGGCTCAACAGCGTTCCTCAGCTCGCATGGGCGGCATCCCTGGATCCCAGAGGTGGCATCCCTGGGCTTTCAGCAGCAGCCACTCTGCATGTTATGGGGGATATTCTTCCACTCTGCATGTTATGGAGGAGATTCTTCCACTCAGCATGTTATGGGGGGTGATTCTGCCACTAAGCATATTATGGGGGGATTCTGCCACTAAGCATGTTATGGGGGGATTCTGCCACTAAGCATGTTATGGAGGAGATTCTGCCACTCAGCATGTTATGGAGGGATTCTGCCACTCAGCATGTTATGGAGGGATTCTGCCACTCAGCATGTTATGGAGGGATTCTGCCACTCAGCATGTTATGGGGGGTGATTCTGCCACTCAGAATTTTATGGGGATATTCTTCCACTCTGCATGTTATGGGGGGTGATTCTGCCACTAAGCATGTTATGGGGGGTTCTGACACTCAGCATGTTATGGGGGGTGATTCTGCCACTAAGCATTTTATGGGGGGTTCTGACACTCAGCATGTTATGGGGGGTTCTGACACTCAGCCTGTAATTGAAGGTGTGAATACCGGGTCAGACACACTGCAGAAGGGCCGAAGGGACCAGAAAAGTCCTGTTTCATTTTATCACCCCAGTCCACCTCTGACTATAGGGGGTACAGGAAGCAATCACAACATGGCCAAGGAGGTCCGGGGAGTCCCATCATTGTTGCTCCTCCACCATATTTATCATAATTGTGCTGACTTAGCTTCATTTAGCAGCATTTGTCTGTTTTAGTCTTTAGTTATCTAGCTGCATCCAATTTAGTCAAAAGACAGAAAAAAGCTTACTGTATGAGCCTTAGAAGGGCCCCATTTAATGTTCCCACCAGGGCCCCGTCACATGTAGTTATGCCCCTGGTTTTATACAGTGATTATGAAACTGCTGTGCTCTTCTTCATAATACAATTCAAGCTAAAGGAACGTAATAGCCACTGGTCCTGTACAAAACTTCTAATAAAATTTCCATTACTCAGTCAAATTAATTCAAGCTCATGAGATTGTGATTTATTTAGCTGCCATTAGTCTGGAATATACACAAATGAAAGACCATTTTTAGTTCTAATAATTAGATATCTGGTTTCTAAGTTTGTCACACACATCTTTCACCATTTCGGCTTTGCGTAACAATGACGAACTTGCCAACATCTGTATATACGGCAGAAAAAACGAAACCATATCAACACCTTCTGATCTTATCAGTCTTGCTTGTTCCACCTTTACTGACGCTTGTCTTGGGAAATGATTAGAGATTAAAGTCTCAAGGCAACTGATTCATCACATATTAAAGTATAATTACTAACTGACTTGTTTCATCAGAGTATCAGGAAGCCAAGGTATGAATGGTTTGAGTGTTAGTTTTACAGAGCTATGGCATTAATCAGATTATACCACCCACAGTACACGTCTCACTTCAACATTGACTACGTGTGCCAACGTCCATGAATGACAAGTCAGGTGATGTCTGAAACAAAGATTAATTCATAATTATGGTTGGCAGGATGTTCTCTGCCTGGGTAATAACTGAGCACATAGTGTAAATAGTATATTGCTTTTTTTTATTCTGCACACATAGTAAGGTGTTTAGTAATAAAAATGATTTTAGTTTATTTCCTTAAATAATTTATTTGGTAAATGTTATATCGTTAGAGATGTAACAAACACAAATATCTAGGATGCATGGTGAAGCTGCAACTTAAAGTGGATTTACAGCAGGGAAGCTGTCAACTCTTGTTGGCCACCCCTGCACTACACGGGCAGGCTGATTCATCATTAGCGGCAGGTAGCGACAGATGAGCGTCTGTAGCAGGCATTTTCAGAGCGCCCGCTAGTAGTCACTGTGCTCAGCCGTGGGTCGCTACTTTATAGCGACTCAGTCGCTGTTCAGTAATGTTGAATACATTGTGAGGAGTCGCTATTTGACCAGTACAGCGCTGTATGGGAGCACATGTTAGCGACTGTTCATAGCGACCGACTCACAACATATTCAGGATAAAAACAGCCTCACAAATCTCTGGCGCTGAAAAATACTTGTTTGTAGCCCATAGCGCAGGAGGCGGTGTGTTTAAAGTCGGTTTTCAAGCATCTATCAACTAGTAACAAAGCAAAAACATATGGAATTACATTGTAACAACATTGTAACATGAACACTTTAATGCCAGACCAGTAATGTCATTTCTGAAGAAATATATAAAAAATGTAAAAAATTTGAAAAAACTGCTTTTTCAATGTCAGAAGAGGTCACAGAATTATTTGTGATATTTGGGAAAAAAAAAAAAAAAGTTTAAAGTGAAGAAAAGGATCGTCCATTGAAATGTATGGGAGAGCGCCAGGTAGCAAGAGGTCATACCTGGCGCTGTGCAAGGCTGAACGCTGTCGCTGTTCGCAGAGGCTTTGAAAATGATGAATCAGTCGCTACATGCCGCTATCCCAGTCACTAAACAGATTCTGCTTGATAAATGTGGAATTATCTGTCGCTACCTCTCATTAACCAGGCGCTACCTGACGCTATCCTTTCTTAAATAACCCCCATAGTCTAAGTAATACTCACCTATTCCCTACCCAGTCTCTATGGGATGAGAGATGAATACTGCAGCACATGCAGCCGGCTTACCCCTGCTCCACCTTCACATTCTTAGCAATCAGCCTCTATCTTCTGGACTTTCCCAGTACCTCTTCTCTATATCACTTGAATTTCCTTTTCATTCCCACACTCGTTCTCATTCTAATGTTCAGGCATAACTAAATGAGGGTGTGATATTAAATAGGGACCATGGCCACCCTCAGCACCTAGGATGTCATCTTCTAACAAAGTTTGATACGATTAGACTACTAATCACTGAAACAGAAAATACAAAATGGAGCTTTCTTTCTGTGCATGATGCCATAGGAGCACAAATCAGATAAATAAGCTGGAGGAGCAACAATGGTTGATCTAATGGACACCAATGCTGTTGCTACCTATGCCCCCCTCCCCCCATTTTGTAGCTACATCCCTGTTTTCCTCCATCACTCTTTCTTTTTCCATATTGCTGCCTTTTTGTGTTTCTTTTATACATTACTGCCATTTCTCTTTCTCCATTTTCCATGTTCCAGCTACCTCTCTTTCTATCTTTCTCTCACTTTTCTACACTTCCTCTGACTCTCATTCTCTCTTTTCTACATTTCCTGTGTGTCCCTATGGTGTCCCTCTATAGTCGTCAGAGGGATTACATATAGGTCAGATAGGTATAGCTTATAGCTGGGGGTTGATACATGTATAAGTTAAGGTTGCAGGGGAACATACATGACATGGGCACAAAAATAACAACATAGAGGACACAGGGGTACAGAGTGTGAATTTATGTGTATGTGAAGAGACACCAAATGGCCCCATTTACCCTGTGCACTTTTCACATTTTGCCTTTCCACTGCATTGTGTTTTGTCACCAGTAGCAGTGATTGTGGTAGTAACCAATCCATAGGTTCTCTCTACTGTTTTTCATTCTGGCGAGGCCAAGGACGTCAGGAGGCGGAGGTGAAAGGACCCAGGCATTATGGAGGAGATGGAAGCGGCACCTAGTGATGGTGTGGCACCTAGCATCCGGTGAAGGTTGCAGTGACACTCAAGCATCCAGAAGAGGATGTTGCAGCTGCAACAGGCATCTGTGGAATGAGGGGGCAAATATTGTTGGTGATGGAGCCCATTCATTTCAGTGTGCATGACTTCTTCCCCACTTTTTTTATTGCAATGTCTACAATTTACTAGTGAAAACAGGGAGTTGTGAAAGGGGCCTAAGGTTGTACAGTACCTCACTTCAGAGAAGAAAAAAAACACATGCACCATTTTGAATACAATCGCATTGCAGTAGTAGTCAATGAGGGTTATGCCAATTACTTGATTAAAGCAGAACATAACCCTGGAATTTGATTTTCCCTTGTTCCATACCCCTGTGCCATCCCAAAGCTGTGTGAACTCCCCAGTTCGCCCATAAAAACTTACCTCTCCAGGCTCCAACGTTGTATGCATGGGCTCTCATCCAATGAGAGTAGCCTGCTGTGACTACTCACATTGAGTTCAATGGGGAGCGCCTACTGCCTCATCCCCCGCTCTGTGCTGTCCTGGCCCTTGGTCTGTGTCTGGGGCCCAAATCCTATCCCTGGGCCATCCCACTGTGTAAAACCCTCAGGGATCACCTGTATACTCACTTTGCCTGTGATCCCAAAGCACATCCCCAGTTTACCACAGTATGTTCATGTGGGAGCTCAGCCAGACAGCCTGGGTGCAGGAGCACACTCATCAGTGGGAGGGAAGCTGGGGATGATGTCCACTCCCCGCTCTCTATGCCATGCTCTGGCAGGGCCAGATTAGATGTGGTGGAGGCCCCAGATAAAGTATTTTCTTTTATTTTTTTAAATAATAGTCCAGCCAAGTAACTGATTGGTGGTTGTCTGGCACCCGCCCACTTACTGGAATGTCAGATCAAGTCCCTTGTGCGGGTGCGTGCTGCTCGGGAACCCCCGATTTGCCATTCTGGGTGGGGGGGTGTAGTGGCCCAGCTGGTCCAGCAGAAAACAGTTCCCTGCATTGAGCTGCCAACGGCTGGGCTTGGTGGCTTATGTGCAGTGACAGCTCTGCACGCACCCATCACAAGCTGTAGCTTTGCTGCTCTAGACTCTCCCTCCTGCCTGTGGTGGCTTTGGCTGCAGATTTGCAAAAAAATAAGGCTTTCCCAGGCACGGGAGGGGGGCGCTGATAGCTTTGCTGCTGGACCAGGAAAAGCCTCCTGGACCAGGAGAAACCCAAAGGTTGGTGGAGGCCCCCTTTGCAGGGCAAGTGGTGGATGCCCTGGGGCTAGAGCCCCTTGTGCCCCCTCATACTCCGGCCCTGTGCTCTGGTGACAAACAGAATTCTATGCTTCACATTATAATGGACCAAAAGCGCCAATGGAGTCTATAAGACTCCAGGACCACCTGATTCCCTCTCCTTGGGGCCATCAGATTTGTGAATAGCCGGGACAGGCATGCCCCCAGCTGGAGGCTAACAGGGATGCAGTCATCAGTTCACTCGCCTTCATTGGGGCCTTAGTCAAGGAGACCCCTCGATGGCTGAGCAAAGCAGAATGGAGCCAAGTGCACTGACTGCCTGTGCGCCTCTCCATGCGCCGTTGGGTTGGCAGTCATGTAAGTTTTACATGCAAACAGGGGGATTTGTCTGAAAAATGAGATGGAGGGGTGATTTGGTAGAACCAAAAAAACAATACACAAATGTTGGTTTGCTTTTGGGATCAGCAGGGGATATGTATTATAATATCTCTATATTTTATGTATGTCACTAATGGAAGCCTGGGTTGTTTTATTCTGCTTTCTGGCAGATTTCTGTAATTGCAACTCCCCCATCAAACAGAGTGGTTTACACTTCAGCCCAATGTCAGCTGTTTGGAAAGATCTTTGATGCTGAAAATGGCTATATACGGTAATATGGTGAGCATAGCTACAGTACATGACAGCCATACTACACACTAAAAAAAGAACTTGCAACTTTTATTATGACATACAGATACTATAAAACTTAAGAAACTATATTATTCAGTGGCATATCAATAGAAAGATACACACGTGTATTTATTTCAGTAAAAAGTAAAAAAAAACTGTAAGACAAAAAACAGCTCCAAAAATCTTGGCTTCCTGCCATGTCTCTCCTCTGCTTTGTATTAAGCCTGGTGAAAATGACTGCACCTTTACTCTTTACACTTTTTCCTGAGGAGGTGAAAGGCATACGTGTGATCTTGGACCAAAGCAGCTGGTCTTGGTGAGGTGTGATATGGCGCTCAGAGGCAGAACGCCACACCTTGTCATATATAACACACAGCATCTGCTCAATGCAGCTTACACTCCCCGCTATACTTAGGCCTGGCAGTTTTTTCCCATTTGTCTGCAGCATTTCTTTAGGGTAACCTGTTACATAGTGTAGGATTAACACACATTATACTTGTGGCCCTGAGCGAAATGGTATAGTACAAAATATTGCTCTCTTCTGATTTCTCAATAAAATAGGCAGAAAGCCATCAAGGTGGGGGAGATTTTGAAAAATATAGTATTATGTTTTAGCAATGGTTTAGCTGGAATGCAAGGCAAGTCAAAGTACAGAGGAGGTTTGAGCAATCTGCAAGAATGGCATCATTATACTTCTGGCTTAGCCTGAAATGAATACTTGGCTTACCTTTATGTAAGAAAAACAATTATGGTAAAGTCCCTGTCTGGGCACTCAATGACTTTCTCCATCTTTGTGAAATGAGCCATTACAAAGAATCTCAAACTTTCAGATTATACTGTATATAAATATCCTCTGTTTCATAAGTGATTTCTGTGCTTCAGTTTCTGGATTGTGGCTGAGCTGGGAAGGGTGTGTCATGGCGCAGCTTTGGTCATGAGTATGCTCTGCTTATGATCAGAGACAGCTGTGGGACCAATGTGGCTTGTCATGCTAGCTCACACACTCAGAGAGCACCAAGGGGCAGAGCGGCTGACCATTTTTTGCGTGGTCCTGGAGGAATGTAATTGAATGGTAGGCAAACTTTAGAGCCCTGCTACAGCTACTACCTGGCACTGTAGAAAATGGTGGAGAGGCATATGGGACAGACATCAGGTGAGCTGCTTGATGCCTTATTATTGCCATTTAGTTTACTGTTCCTTTAAGGTCAAACTTTTATATTAAAGGGGGTCTCTTTAAAGTGGACCAACACCCAGGATTTTGACTATCCTGGGTCTTGGTCCACTTCGGTGGGGCACCCCCGATCGGGGTGCCCCGCTGTGTGAAACCCCCCCGATCACCCTAAAATCTCTCCTCTCCCCGCTCCCTGCGCCGACGGACAAGCGATTTGACAGCCGCTTGTCCGTGGCTCCTCCGCCGCCGCCTCCCGCGCGCCCGCGCCGGCCATTCACAGACTAGCTAAGGTAAGGGGGTTTGGGGGTTTTGGGGGGGTTTCACCCCGCGGGACATCCCGATCTCGGATGTCCCGCGGGGAGGGAGGTGATCGGCCCGGGAATCTTATAGATCCCCGGGCCGATCACCCGAGGGTGATGGTCCACTTTAAGGCTTATATTACCAGACATATGGCCTCCTCTCTTTTTTGCTTGCCCTTTGGATCCCATATTTGACCTTCATGCTCCCCTTTGCAATAAAGTAGGTGAGCCTCATGCTTGCACACTGTGATGGAGCAGTAAAGTGGATTTCTAGCCAGACATGGCTTTGGTCTTACAAGATCATGGACAGTCTATCAATGGAGGGCTTTGACTAAGGAAGTTACCGAATTCTGAAGGATGAGCTATGTATGTTTCATTTTTGATCTTTGTCCTCAGCTGCTGATTTATGGCAGGATGTCTTATATTGGAATACTAAATAATAAATGATTCACACTCAAAGAAAAATGTTTTATTTTTTATTTTGAATGAGCATTTTCTGCCTACATAGAGATGCTACATCGCTGTACCAGCCAGAGATGGCCGGATGGCCAAACAAAATGGTTTCTTTATGCCAACTGAATTAGGTGAAGCTCCCAGGCCTTTGTCTAAAAGGAAATAATGGAATAAAGCAATATACAACGCAGTCCATGTGATGACCTTGATAGTCTAGAAAGAATTTATATAGAAAAGGACCACACATGGGAACACAAAACATTAGGATTTTTTTGTGTACATACATATCACAACGGGGAGGCCGATTCATTAATGCCCCATGGACTGGGGTTTAAACATGCATTTCACAGCGCGAGAATTTTTTGAGCGTGATTTTTTGATGAATACAGTGGGAGCTGGTCGCTCTGACCAGTCACTATCATGCGCTCCCATACAGCGCGGAACCTGTCAAATAGCGACTCGTCACCCCGTATTCAACATTACTGCACACCGACTGAGTCGCTATCAACAACCGAACAATGGCCAAGCACAGCGACTACTAGCGGGCGCTGTGAAAATACTGCTACAGTCGCTCAATTGTCGCTACCTGCCGCTATTAATGAATCGGCCTCCCCGTCTCAGATGTCATCTGAGTGTGTAAAAGAATATCTATAGTCTTAGATGGCATCTGCATGTATAAAGGAATAATAACTTTTGTTACCTAGACATTGCTCATATATTTTGTGTTGCTTGTGTTTTTGTCTACTAAGGGCCTGATTCACAATGTTTGCAGATTTTTGTGGAGTTTGCTCTAACTTTAGTGTGTCCTGATCGCTGCACATTTGGAACATAGCAGCAAACTGAGCTATAATTCCAGGAAACAAGACAATAAATGTAGTGGTAAATGTAGGGAAAACAGACTATTTGCTGGATTTTGCAGGGTTTTGTTGCTGGAAGAACTAATTTAAAAAATGGTTTGGTTCAAGCTGGAAAACTGCTGTGGCCGATTTGGTTATAAAACGGAATCTTGATGAAAACTTTTACAGCTTATGTCAGCATGGTATTAGTCTCAGATATTTGTGTGGTGTCTCAGGAGTGTCTTGGTTGTTTGGAAAGCATTATAAAAAATACAGTTTTTCAAATACTATTTATCTGACATTCAACCACAAAATATCTGATGCAAAATTCAACTAAAGAAACAATCTTGGAAGAACAACCTTTAATTCCAATGGTGTTTGCTGAAATAATATGGAGTACCACTCAGGTGTTTACCTGTCTTTGCCCAACTACACTAACCTAGTGGTAAATACAGTTAGCACCGGTGTAGTCGGGTGAACATGGCACATTTTGTTTGCTAAATACACCAAAATCTGTGAATACCCACACATTTTGTGTAAATACAGGCTAAGCGGTTCGTAAATCAGGGCCAGGGCTGGATTAAGGCGAAGGCCCCAGATACAGTATTTTTTCCTTCAAAATAATAGTCCAGACAAGTAACTGATTGGTGGTTGTCTGGCACCTGCCTACTTACCGGAACGTCAGATCGAGTCCTTTTGCCCCACTTGTGCGTGTGCGTGCTGCTCGGGAGCTCCTGCTTTGCCATTCTGGGTGGGGGGTAGTGTACTTACCCAGCTGGTCCAGCAGAAAGTAGATCCCAGCATTGAGCTGCCAGCGGCTGTGCTTGGTGGCTTATGTGCAATGGGCGGCCACCGACTAACAGCTCTGCACGGACCCATCACTGTAGCGTTGCTGACAGTGGCTTTGCTGCTCTAGACTTTCCATCCTACCCTGCGGTGGCTTTGGCTGCGGGTTTGCAAAAACAAAAAAGGCTTTCCCAGGCACAGGGGGGCCCCCACTGCCGCTGATAGCATTGTTGCTGGCCCTGTGGCCTGTCAGACCAAAGACTAAAAGACCATAACCCAAAGTTTGGTGGAAGCCCCCTTTGCAAGTGCCCCAGGACGCACGCCCCTTGCGCCCCCCTCATAATCCGGCCCTAAGGGCTTTGTACCTGTGTGCCCGCACAAAGCCTTCTTTGCCTTCTTTGTACTCCCCTTTGTGAGCTTTCTGTTCCTGGACACATACTTGATACCAGCTGCATTGTAAGACCTTATAATGACTTTATAAATAATAAAATAAACTATTGCACTGTTGTAAATCACATCATTAGTGAGCAGTGTTTTGATTGACAACTACAGTATAAGGTGCCTGGCAAGCATTTCAGCCTCTATATCCCTGTATAACCTTGTATTCATGCATACAGTCCCCCTGGAGCTGTTAATTCATTACAATCAAATTCAGTGATACAATGACATGACAGGGTAATAAATGTCTCAAATATTCCAATTTGTTGAAAAATTACGGATCATTTCATTTTTTGAAGAAAGCCTTGTTTACAGAGATCCACATTCTTTTAATTGACAATCCAGAATTCTTTTCTGTGCTAATAGCTTACAGCTAAACTGCCTTTGCTGTCAGACATAAAGAGAACAGATCAGAGCTCATTACTTGGACTGAATAAATTAGTCTGACTGATGAGACAATATTTTCCCACGAAACCACTGTCATTGGATCTCAGTAATAAACTTTTAATTGCACTTTTTATATTTGGTACTAATTGCTCAAACGCTGTTGCTGCCTTGGGGAGCAACTCCCGAATTAAAGCCTGGCCTTGTGGCACAGGCTTTATCCCCAGCTGTCAAGCTCTTGCATTTAAGCCAGCCAGAATGTGCTGAATTGGGAGGTATGGTTCCATGTACGCTGGACCAGGGATTTGCAAACTTTTTTAATCAAACACCACTTTCCATTTTCCACAAAAATGTGACTTAAGCTAAACAAAACACATTCACCCCTTGGGGCTGTCTTGCACATATGGAACAACTCAGTATCAAATGATAGCACCCCGAGTACCACCAGTGGTGCTAGTGCTGCTGCTTAGCCTGAAGATGCTTCAGACAGAAGAGATACTATTTACTATATATTCTAGCAATGGAACAGGTGGGTATTTTAGTTAAAAAGGGAGAATACCTGTGCTAAATGGTCTTGCTTTAGTTCAGGGTATAGGTGAGTTTAGAGAACTGTGGCTTGATAATAATAATATTGTATTTAAAAATAATAATGGTTTGCATTAACTTTTTTAGAACACACAGCATTAATTGTGTATGTTGAAGAAATCATAATGCTATTCTTTTCCTAATATAACAGCAGTATGGAGCCATCCCAAAACACACAGCACAGCTGTGAAGCCCAATACTCACTTCTTTCATGTTCTAGTGATGGCAGCCAAATGGTTAGCTGCTGCTGATTATCGAGGCTTGCTGTGCAGGCATGGTCATCATTATGCTCTGGAACTCCCCATGAACCAGATTGGTCACCAGTAATCACATGTGTGCTGGAATACAGAAGAGGTGAGTATCAACATACATCATAGTGGGCTTGCCAGGTCACGATGCACAGATGGACATCGCAGATAACGATACCCCCCCCCCCCATGCGGCTTTTAGGAAACAACAGAGGAAGTCTATATAGACTATTTCACTCTTAAGGTTGTAGTTAGAAGTTCAATCCTCCACTGACCATACAGTTATCTGCATAGGTGAGAGAGACTCTGAATGATGGAACTGGAGCAGCCATGGCTGGTAGAAAAAAAAACTGAGCAGAAGAAATAAATGCATTTGGCTGCTTTAAAGAGGACCAAAAGTGTAAATGAATTAAATCAGACCAAAATTATTGTCAATTGTTTAAGCGGCTGCCACTGTTCTCATTTTTTTAACTTTTGGATGTATGCTGCACTGGGGGTATAGGGCAAACTCAGGAAAGCTAGATCCCAATGCAGCTATTGCTACAGTATTTCCCAAATGCCGTTATTTGGTGTTGGACCTTGCCCAATGTCAGTCAATGGTTAAGTTCCCCATTTTTAATTATTGTAATGATGAACCATGAAGTAACTCAGGGAGGCCGATTCATTAATAGCGCCAGGTAGTGACTGTAGCAGTATTTTCACAGTGCCCGCTAGTAGTCGCTGTGCTTGGCCGTTGTTCGGTTGTTGACAGCGACTCAGTCGGTGTGCAGTAATGTTGAATATTGGGTGAGGAGTCGCTATTTGACAGGTTCCGCGCTGTATGGGAGCGCATGATAACGACTGGCCATAGCGACCGGCTCCCACCATATTCATTAACAAATCACGCTCAAAAAATTCTCGCGCTGTGAAATGCTTGTTTAAACCCCAGAGCGCTGGAGGCGATGTGTTAAAAGTAGTTTTTCTAACCTCCAAACAACCATATTTTTGGAAACCAAAACCAAAAAAGTTTTTAATAACATTTTGTAATATTAATACATTAATATCAGACCTGTAATATCAATTCTGCACAAAGTTTTTTTTTTTTTTTTTTTACCTTAAAAAAAAAATCTAACATGGCAGAAGTGGTCACAGAATTTTTCACATTTAAAAAAAAAAAAAAAAACATTAATATGAATTAATTATGAATATTTAAAGATTGTTCCATTGAAATGCATTGGAGAGCGCCAGGTAGCGAGAGGTCATACCTGTCGCTGTTCAAGGTCGGACGCTGGCGCTGTGGGCTGAGGCTGGAATAATGATGAATGAGTGGCTATCTGGCGCTATCTCAGTCGCTAAGCAGGATCGGCTTGATAAATGTGTGATTGTGGTTGGGAGCCGGCGTTCTCATGGCGGTGCCCGTCATTACCGGTCGCTACCTGTCGGTATCCCTTGTTAAATAAGGGCCTAAATCTATTGGTGCTAATTTCAGTAGCTAACAGTTTGCAGGTTTGGCTGGAAGAGAACATTTCTGGTATAATACTGGCTGAATAGTTTTCTCTCCCAGTTATTTCTAGCTGCATTGTCAGGGAATTTGGCGGGAAGCAGTAAAATGTGATATGCTGTAAACATAAGGTGGTGTCATAAAACCTATGAATGCTCAGGGTGAGATGCCGTGTCTTTTCTGGGGCAAAGATTGGTCTGTTAAGTATTTTTCGCACACAGAGTTATTTCCTGTATAGACAGACAGCTTTTCTACAGACATTTCCTGAAAATATCCTGCTGGCCACTGTTATTTTCTCTGTAGCTAAATATAAAAGTAATTTTTTATTAAAAAGGATGTAATAGAACTCTGAGCCATTGCCTTCACTCCCCGGGAGACTTCACGCATAATGAAGGACAGATTTAATAAGTAATGATTGGTCACGCTGTTTTTCATACAATACTCTATGTTCCTACATTAGCCTGGGGTTTACAAGAAGTCTCTGAATTTGCCTTTTGTTGGAATGGTGATTGGCTGCCAGGATGAAATATTGCTTGAATAACAGCTGTTATAAAGTAAAAAAAATTAACTCTTCGAAGTCCACAAGCCACAGATTTATGCCATGACCTCTAACATTCCTCAACATTTACGATAAATATATTTCTGAGGAAAGAAAAAAAAACAAACATTACCGAAAGTGGACCAAAATGGCCTTCTTTAACCCTTTCGCTGCCAGCCTACCTGCAGCTTTTGTCGCACTCTGTTGCCAGACTATTTTGCGCTACACATGTTCAACTGTGATTTTTGAAAGGATTTCCCAAGAAAATGATATACTGTTTTTTTCAAGAGAGTCTGGGTTTCAACATGAAATCTCTTGTTTGGCCTTTTTTTACTGTATTCTCAATACTTTTTGGTGAAATATGTTCAAAAAAAAATCTATTTTTTACAATTTGTAGTGTTTTTTTGTAATAAAAAATATAAGTTTGTCAATAAAATTTTAATGCGTGCGAAACCCTAATTTCTCCCAGTCACAGCGGTACCACATATGTATTGATAGACACCCTTTCCTGCCCAGGAGACTCCCCCAAACTGAAACAGAGCTTTAGGAGATTTTCAGATAAAATACAACTGCGCTATGTGCTGTGCGCACCTTGCAGTTTTTCCAGAAAAACAACCATTTACATTTAAAATACCCCCCACAAACTATATATTCTCTGGAAGTACACACCTCAAGCTTTCTAGGCGTACCAAGCTTGTTTATGTGGGCTTAGTTTTCTGGAAGTAATCCCTCAATGTATTCTTTGGTTGCACAAAGTTTCCCTAAAAAAGAATAAAAAGGAAGAAATAAATCCACATTTTCCTAAAAAAAACTATATGCAAACAAGAAAAAACAAGTAAAATCTCAAAAAGCAACATGCCCCCAACAGAACGATACATGCATAGGTACTGTCAAAGGAAGAGTTGGCAAACACCACAAAGTAAAGCGTGCGCATAACAGTAATTTTACTTGAAAATTTCAGCTCTGCAGACAAAATGCGCACCTTGCAATTTTTCAACCAAAACAACCCTTTACATTTGGAATATCCCCTATAAACCATATATTCCCTGAAAGTACACATGTACCCAGCTTGTTGTAGTAGGCTCACCTTTCTGGAAGTAATCCCTCAAAGAATTCTTAGGTTGCACAGGGTTTCCCTAAAAAAATGAATAAAAAAAATGAATAAATAACATGTTTTCCTAAAAACAAGAAAAAACAAGCTAAATCTGAAAGAGCAAGGTCCCCCGAGCAGAACAATAGCCAACATGCATAGGTACTATTAACCCTTTTAATTGCCAGCCTACTTGAAGTTTTGTCACCCTCTGTTGACAGGTCATTTTTCCCCATTCTGCGCCATGTTTAACCGTGATTTTTGCCGGAATTTTCAGGAAAGTTATAGATATATATTTTGCAGCAGAGTTTAGGCTTGAACATGAAATGTCTTGTTTGTAATTTTTCTACTGTTTTTTTAAATATTTTGTGTAAAAATAAATAAATCATTATTTTTTAGACAATTGTCTCCTTTATTTTAAATAAAACATTTACTTTAGAGAAAAACATATTGCATGTGAAAGCCCAATTTCTCCTGATTACAACGGTACCACATATGTATAGGTAGCCCCCCCATTCTTGCCCAGGAGACCCCCCAAACAGAAAATAGCACTTTATAACATTTACAAATAAAATACTACTACTATCCACACTATAAACATAAGGGGTTAATTAAAAAAAAAAAAATGACATAGGGTCCCCCCTCCGGGGGGGGGGGGGGGCATTTTTTTGGGGATTTTAAGGGTTAAAATTCTCTGATTCTCTGTGTCGGGTGCCGGCATTAAGAGGGCTGCTGGTGACATCACAACGATGTCACCCGGCCCCGCCCTCAGGAAGTGGGGGGGAGGGCAACTTCTGCCCTCTCCTCGCCACGGAAGAGGCTGAGGGGGAGATTGGAGGCCCCCCCAGTGAAGAGGACACCCGTCAGGAGACAGCGCGGCCTCAGGTAAGCAAATGTCATTTTTATTTTTTTTTTCTTTACAGTTAGCAGCTGCTGCTGCCGAAGCTGGGGGGGGCCCTATTCCGGGAGCTCTCCTGGAGCCATCCGACCCCCCACAGGGGATCGGATGGCACCAAATTAAAGAGGAGACCCAGCCGGATCCAACGAGGGGTCAGGTGAGTATTTTTGTTTTTTTATTTTTTAACTAGCGGGGGGGGGGAGTCAAGCACGTAGCACTTAACGCCCAGCCAAGCCAGCACGTAGGTGTTACGGGCTTGGCAACAAAAGGGTTAAACTGGACCAACAGCCTGGTGCAGTTGGAAGACAAAGGCAGAGGCCATTTTGGAACTTCCTCTGCCAACTGACATAACTGAAATGGACAGTAACAGGAAGCCCAGAATGACTTCCTGTTTGGAGGTGGCCTGCAAGCCCATGAGCGGCCATTTTTTTTTTTTTTAAATGTACCCCAGCAGGCGTAATAAAAAGGTAAATTTACGTAATGTTTATGTGTAGCAATCTAAATTGCCCTGAAAGGGATGCATATGAGCATTTTTTGTTGTTTTGGTCTGATTTAATTAATTTTAGAATGTTGGTCTGCTTTAAGAGATTTGGGATGACCCTCTGGTTTATTGCACCTATATACTCATCTTGATCCTCGATTTCATCGTTGTGGCGCCTTTTAGCCAAATTTTGCAACACAAAGCAGCATGCCCATCTCCACTGTCTGCCGCATGCGCTATGGAGGATTGAGTATACAGGGCTCTAGTTCAGGTTTTGGTCCAATGTTCCTAACTGCCTGAACACTATTAATTAAAGAGATTGTCCAAACTTTGTGTAAAAACAAATCATTGTTTGCTTAAACCGGACCAATAACCTGGCACAGTTGGAAAAGAAAGGTGGCAGCCATTTTGGAGCTTCCTCTCCCAGCATCTCAGCCATAACTGGCAATGCAAAGTGACAGGAAGCCCAGCAGCACTTCCTGTTTGCAGGTGGCCTGCAAATGCATGAGCCGCCATTTTGGTTTTAAAATTTACTACAGCAGGACATAGAAAATGGTAAATGATTTTTTATGTGCAGCAATCTAAATTGCCTGGAGAAGGATGCATATGAGCATTGTTTATTGTATTGGTCTGGTTTAAGTCATTTTTGACTGTTGGTCCACTTTAACTGTCATGCAGAGGAGTCATCCTGATGTGCTGCTGAATAAAGCTGTTGTTTTCTCAGATCTAAGCCCCCTTCTGTAGCCCAGACAATCCCTTTATTGGTTTATTTGGTTGAAGGTGCTGGAACTGTTTAATACACAACCAATATATGGCAGTCTCCTATTTCACAGCATTCCAAACAAGTAAGACGTCTTCAATCTTTCAGGTATCATTTTGTTTACATTTTTACTATAATGTATTAAAGTGCTGAAACAGCAACCCTTGCTTTTAAAATGAGAGAACACAAAATGTTGTTTTAATGTCTCAAGGAACCAAATAAAAGCACCATTAGTTGTTACGATTTGCTATGTTTGTGGCATTTCCTTTGAAGCTAGTATTTGTTTCAAGGTTCTACTAATCTCCATCTCAACAGCTGATTTTCCAGAACTGAAGTTGTAAAATTGTGTTTTCTTCTTTAAAGCAAACTTTCCAGAATCAGTCTTGTAGAACTCGGCTTTAGTTAGCAGAAGTGAATACACAAATATAAAGTAGGCTTAGTTATAGGGCGGAATACAAGACTGAACCTGTCTATTAGAATTAAAATAAATAAATAATTAAAGATCAAGGCAAACCTTCAACCAAATAAAAGAGACTATAGAGACACTGAAAATAGTACATTTACCTTTTTCCACAGCAGTTGTCGTCTTTAGCATGCATGTGCCTCGGCATTTCTCGAGTATCCGATCAATGGCAAGTGGTGAAAAGTCGGTCATTGTTCCTCCCCCTACTCTAGTCAGAGGGGCTTGAGCACAGCCACTCTATTCGCTGTACATGTGGATACTGGGGAACCTGAAATTCCTAAGTAAGAGCAGGAGTAAGCAGCCTTGGGGGGGGGGGGGGGGGGGGGGTCGAGAAAAAGTGAGTATTTTTTCAATAGATTGACAGTTCCTTTAAAGTGGACCAACACCCAGGATTTTGACTATCCTGGGTTTTGGTCCACTTCCCCGGGGCACCCTGATCGCTATGTGAAACCCCCCAGATCGCGCGATTCAACTCACCCCGTTCCTACGGCGCATGCACGTCCGCTTGTCCAATCAGCGCGCTCGGAGCCGCTGATGTATGCGTGTCAATGCAGCGTCAAACCTCAGCGGCTCCAGGCACGCTGGCGGCCGCATCTCGCACTTCCCTCTAACAGGGAGCGCGTCAGCGCCAGCCATTCACAAACGGCTGGTGCAGGAACGCGCCCTGCTAGAGAGAAGCGCAAGATGCGGCCGCGGCCCGCACATGTGACCGGGATGCAGGTAAGGTTAGCGGGCGTCCTGGGGGGTTTCACAAAGCAGGGCATCCCGGTTTTGGATGCATCGCGGGGAGGGATTGGATCGGCACGGGAATCTTATAGATTCCTGGGCCGATCCAGCTAGGGTGTTGGTCCACTTTAAAGTATGTGCCTGTGTGATATTTCCTATAGTCTGTAATGTAACAGCGTCCACAACCATGATTATCTGTGTGTTAAAAGTGAATTACTACATAACTGCCTGTCACTTTGCACTACTTACCTGCCTTCCACTCCCATGCTGCTCCCATGCAGTTTCTTGGCCTAGATAATGGTGGATGGGCCTCGTTGCCTGGTAACCACCAGCACTGCTCAGAGGAAACATGACTTTCTCCAGCATCAGCTGCCAGATCACTTTTGGAACCACTCTGCCCTTTAGCATCTGTGGTGTCAAGGAAATGTGGTTATCAGCGGACTTAGGCTCTCTTTCAGGGGTTGGCTGGGGTAAAAAATGGCACGAGACTTTTCTGGTCACAGCGGCCCTTCTGCAGTGTGTCTGGCCCGGTAGCAGCCCCTCCCCCCTCAGAACACATTTAGAAGCAAAGTTCCCCAATAACATGCTGAGAGGCAGAACCCCCATAACATGCTGAGCGGCAGAATCCCCCCATAACACACTGAGTGGCAGAACCCCCATAACACACTGAGGGACAGAACCCCCATTACAGGCTGAGTGGCAGAACCCCCCATAACATGTTGAGTGGCAGAATGCCCCATAAAAATCCCCAAAAATGAGAGCCAGAACCCCGTCATAACACGCTGAGGCAGAACCTCCCCATAACATGCAGAGTGGAAGGACAATTGCTCAAGGACATACCTACCTCCTGCACCACTTGGCACCTTTACTCCAACTCTTCCCCTCATCTCGCAACAGGGATGAAGTTGGTGGCTTTCCCTGCAACTGCCCATGGGCTGAAGAGAGTTTGGGATGAGAAGTAGGGCAATAGCCAAGTGGCAGGACTGGAGTAGAGGTGTTTAGAGGGCTTGAAGTGGGTGAGTAGCACTGTGCTGTCAGTATAACAACCATTAAGTAGAGGTTATACAAAGATCAGTTATTTTATTCCTTTTCATATCAACCACATCTTCGAAGGATGTTATAAAGCCAAGAATATCTTTATATAGATAGGATCATACAATCAGTTTGGAGAAGTATACAGTCCTATATTGTATGAACAGAATAGTGTAAATTAGTAATAAAATAAAATGAAAATCACAGCTTTTCTCACATAAGATTTCATGCTGGGTTTTTGTAGGTTTACTCTACTAGACTGAAATATCTTTTTTTTCTTTCATTTTAGCCTCCCAACCCAATCTAAGAGCATCTGATGCTAAGGGTTAAAGTATTGCAAGGCAAGTGATATTCTATAGTTAATACAATTGAAAAAAGACATACAGTATCTCCATGAAGTTTAATGGTCTATTAGAATAGATGTAGTGTCCTAAACATGCAGATTTTCACCCTTTCATTAAATTTGTCTTGCCCCTCAGATGACCTAAAGTAAAATATGACTTTAGGTCCTGTAATGTGCAAACCAATTGGGCATTTCGATTTGGCCCTTAAAGCATACGGCCCATGTTGTCATTCAATTACTACAACTCCAATTTCTGCACTGGTGGTACTCAAAATCCTATCAGGTGGTAGTCAGCAAGGTTGCAGAATGATCTGTGTACCAACTCCTTTACTCAAGCTTGATTTTCTTCAAAAGGTGCTATTTATTTGCATTTTATTTAGTTTAAATTGTTGTTTTCTGTGTTTCTAACATGGCTGTAGGTGCCTGACAAGCCCTAAACACCACTCAAGTAGTACTTTAGAAATAATAAAATAGAAAGTGGCGAGGGCGTGGGCTGCTAATGGAGGAGTAGGAAGTCAGAGCACGAGGCTCCCTGCTTTACCCCTCTTTTTGCACACTTTAACGAAAGAGCAGCAACAACAAGTGCCATGACGAAGAAGAGGAGGATGAGGAGCACAATCTGCCACCACCAGAGGAACCCTATTCCCTCTTATTTTGGCTCTATTAGCCTCAGAAGCCCCGGAACGCCGCTAGCAGAAATGGCGGCGCCGGAAGAGATGCTGCAGCGGAGGAGAGATGGCCTCACTCTCCCTCTGCGACGCCTGACTCACCTTCCCAGAGAAGCTGGAGCGAGGAGGACACTGATCGGACACCTCCTCGGCCGCCGGAGATGAGGAGAGCGTCACCGCCGCCCGAAGCGAGGAGGGAGGCGAGCGCAGGCAAGATGGCGCTGACCTCCCCGGAGCGAGGAGAAGAGGCGCCCGCAGCAGAGTCAAATGTGACAGGCAGCTCAGACGCTGCCGACGCAGAGCAGCAGAGAGGTGAGTGGCGGTGGGGGGGGGGGGGATCGACACTGCGCGGACGGAGGAACGTGTACCTGGCCCAGAAAAGGAGAGGCAGCACGAGAGTGAAGGGGGAACCTCAGCAGGCGGGGGATCAGCAGCGAGAATACACGCAGAGTGCTCTCTAACTTCCAAGTTCAACAAGATGACTTGGAGAACAGAAATCGCCGAAACAACATACGACTGAGGGGCATCCCGGAGTCGGTGAGCCCTGCGGAACTAAAGTCAACAGCTTGTGGCTTATTTAATAAATTACTAGATCGTCCTCCGACAGAATGCATTTAACTCGCCCGGATCCATCGTGCCCTAAGCCCCTCTAACGGTAACCCCGGCAGACCGAGAGATGTCATTTGCAGGGTACATTTCTACCACATAAAGGAATCGATATTGAGAGCAGCATGGAACAGGGGCCCTGTTGATCTGAATGGAGCACGGGTCACGTTACTACCAGACCTATCTCGCAGAACACTCCAAATGCGGAGAATGATGAGACCCCTACTGGATCTAATACAGCATCAAGGAGCATCATACCGATGGGGACACCTCTTTCAACTACTAGTACGGAAAGAGAGGAGAACATACGCTGTCAGAACCCCGGAGCATCTGACAGGTCTATTTGAGTTCCTAGATTCTGCACCCATAGCTATCCCTGATTGGCTGGTCCTGGAACTGGATCTGGGAGCGGGCCCGCTCCCGCAACGCCCCAGGAGAAGAGAGAGAGACCAAAGAAGACAAGCCCGCCGACCGGACCCTGAGCAGAGGGAAGATCCTGGCCCTAGGATCGGCAAGCAAGAGATACCAGACCCGGACGATATGTAACTATATGAAATAGTCTGATCTACGATCAGAATATATGCTATCTCTGATTTTTCTTTTTTACCTTGATTTATAGTTGTCGCTGGACCATGCTGGGTCCTGGGGTCTCTGCCTCTTTACATATATCAGACCCAGATGCCTGGTCTCGGACAGACGCGCGACTGCAGGAGGTAAAGGTGATCCGGTAGACTAAATCTCGACCGGCTCTCTCCTCATTAGAGGGAGAGACTGGGGGACCCAACCTTGTGTTGGCCTCCTTTCTTGGTTTAAGAAAGCCCCTGGCCGAGTGAAATTGACCACCGGGGGCGGGGGGGCAGTGCTCAGGGACCTTCACTCAGAGTGACCTGCCTCGGTAAACCGAGGTAGCCAATATATAATGTGATCCGGCCTTGAGGGGGGACGTCCTTGCGGTCCCGGGTATTCATACTCGCGCTCCCGCCCAGACCCCCCTCCCCCCCGGCCCTGGGTGCCCCGGTACTGGACGCATGCTCGGACAGATACAGTAGGTCCCCTGGAGTGGGGAGATTGGCCTCTGACCTGGGCTTGACCTCCCCCTTAGTTAACAGTTTTAGCGGGTGGCGGGGTACTTCACACATGTAAATACACGAGATAGTTCAAATTGCGGTTAGAAAATGTTATAATTATATTTCCGCCGGCTCTCTTTTTACTCTGAGTTATAGAGGTTACAAGGCTTTCATTGACCCGGGGGTCCCGACTCGCCCGCTCTACATATATCAGGCTTAGATGGCCAGTGTGGGATGGACGGACGACGGCATGGTGCTGATGCGACCCTGCGACCTTGCTCTCGGCCGATCTGCCCCTTCACTGAGGGAGCTACCAGACCGATTTGTGGGTCATTACATGGGGCAGGAGGCCCCCCCTATGGGGGAGTCCTTCCTGGCCATGTGGCAACTCGCCTGCTGGCTGCGTCTCCTTCAGACACATGATTCCCCCCCTGGCCTGAGGGGGACCCCCAACTAGGCAAAATACAATGCCGGGAGTGGGGCGGTCCAAGATGGGACGGAACAGTTAATGAGTGGAGCCCTTTACCAGAAGCGATTCACTTATACGGACTGGAGTGCGATCGCTGCCTGCGGAGGCCTGGGTTTGATAGGGGGGGAACGACTCCTGGTGTGGGATGAGCGGGAAGAGTCGGGACCGGTTGAGGGAGATGGACCCGGAGGGAGGGAACAGAAGATCTGATTACTATTTGACAATGTTTTGCGACATTGCGGTTTTTAAAATGTTCTGCTTACATAATGTTGCTGCTCAACCGAAAAAAGGTCAGCCATGATATCGGAACTGAGAAGATTGAAAGCCAAAGTCGTTTTCTTACAAGAAACACACTTCAAAGGCAACGCTTGCCCTAAGATGTCTCCTAAATATTTCCCTCAGTGGTATTTGAGCTCCGCGCCAGACTCCAAGACTAGAGGAGTGGCGATACTAATAGCTAGAGGTGTTCCATTTAAGATGACGGTGACCTCTGCAGACGCGGAAGGCAGATATATAATGGTGAAAGGTACACTATTTGGAGAAATGTACACAATAGCATCCGTCTACGCCCAAAACTGCGGGCAAGTGAACTTTCTCCTACGTTTCTTCCCCTAGCTGACAGATTTCCAGAAGGGGAAAATTCTTTTAGGAGGAGACTTAAATACCGCTCTTGACCCACTTCTCGGCTCATCCACCGGTAAGTCCTCCATCCCGTGTGGCGGACTACGGAAGGTGAAACAAGTCCTGCATAAACTGCAGCTGTGCGACCCGTGGAGGATTCACAATCCAAAAGGTAGAAACTATTCTCACTTTTCTCACTTTTCTCTCATTTGTCATCTGACATATGCAAGGCTGGACTACGTGCTGCTTTCACACAACCTGTTACCTAGAGTAGCTGAAGCTGCTATAGACTTGGCGTCCCTGTCGGACCACAACCCGGTGTGGATTTTGCTGACCACCAGAGAAGAGGGAAGGAAGGCGTGGACATGGAGGCTTAATGAGAGCCTACTGAAGGACCCAGTAACTGTAGAAGCTGCACAAGCGGCTCTAAAGGATTATTTCGAGCTGAATTGTACAGGTGAAGTGTTACCAATGACAATCTGGCAGGCACACAAAGCGGTAGTGAGAGGGACACTCATCCAACATGCGACCAGACTGAAAAAAGCCCACACTATGCAATAAGACCGGCTACTCTCACAAATTCAAGAACTAGAAAAGAAACATAAAGAAACTCAGGCACGGGAAGCCCTAAACGATTTATCAATATACAGAGAACAGCTAAGCTCCATGCTACTAAGAAAGGCAGCATACACCATAAAGAGATGCAAGCGATTTTACTATGAATGGGGAAACTAGAGCGGTGCCCTCCTAGCCAGAGCGTTAAGGAAGCAACAATCCATCAATTTTATTGAAGCAATACTTGTTGGAAAACAGAAGAAGTGGCACAAAACAGATATCGCTAGAGTTTTCCAGGAATACTACCGCAAGCTATACAACTTGCGCCCGCAGGAAGAGAGGCACCCCCTAAGGGATTTATCTAAGATACAGCAATATATTGAAACCTCGGGTATGCCGAAACTAAATGACGAAGCAATAACTAGGCTGGGAGAACCAATTTCAGGAGCTGAGTTACATCAGGCAATAAAGACTACACCGAATGGTAAATCCCCTGGACCTGATGGGCTAACCATTGCCTACTATAAAAATTTTGAAGCTGCCTTAAATAAACACTAGAGGCCCACATTACAGTCATCCACAAAACAAAAAAAACTGTAAAAGCTATCACTCCATATCACTACTAAACGAAGATCTAAAATTATTCACCAAAATACTAGCTGCCCGAATGGCTGTTTACTTACCGGAATTAGTGGAGAAAGATCAATGCGGATTCATGTCTGGCAGGGAAGCCAGGGACAACACAATTAGGACCCTAAATCTTATACATCGATCCCGAATGGACAACTGCCCTATGATGCTACTATCCACAGACGCTGAGAAAGTGTTCGACCGAGTAAACTGGAGATATGCGTTTGAAGTATTGAAACACATAGGACTCCATTAGAGTTCGTCCTATGAATATACTCTGAACCGCAGGCTAGAGTAAAAGTGAACGACCACCTCCCCCAACCCTTTCAGATCTCAAACGGGACCAGACAAGGGTGCCTGTTATCCCCCCTCATCTTCGCCCTAGCAGTAGAACCTTTACTAAGACACATAAGGAAAAACGCAGACCTAAAAGGAATCCAAGTACGTGTAACAGAACATAAGCTTGCCGCGTACACAGACAATCTCCTGTTCTTCATCTCCAACCCTGTGGTGGGATTTCCAAACCTTATGAACGAATTTGATACATTCAGGAAAATCTCAGACTTTAAGATGAATTTCGACAAGTCAGAAGCGCTTAATATCGGACTCCCAGAATCAGTAGTATCCCCCATCAGGTCCTCTTTTCCCTTCAAATGGACATCACCCACGCTAACTTACTTGGGTACAAAAATTCTGAAGGATACAGGGGATGTTTTTAGACATAACTTTGTCCCCATGCTGAAAAAATTAAAACAGACCTGGCGGGGTGGGATTCTCTGATGCTTACCTGGCTGGGAAGGATGAGCGCCAAAAAGATGACAATCCTCCCAAGGATCTTATACCTCTTCCAAACCCTCCTATGCCATATACCAACAAGATACTTTAAGAATCTAAACACATTACTCTTGAAATGTATTTGGAGCAACAAGAAGTCAAGGATTCGCTTTGACCTCCTGCAGAGGCCAAGAACAGGGGGTGGTCTGGCAATCCCGAACCTGAAGAGGTACTGGCAAGCAGCACACCTACAGAGGTTGGTGGACTGGGGGAGGAATGAGAAAGAGAGGAAGTGGGTTGTCGTAGAGGATAGCTGCACAGAAACCCCATTGAGAGAGATCTCATGGGCAACAGAGGCCTCAAACCGATGGGGCGGATCTAACTTATTGAATAAAGCGACTTTCTATGTGTGGGACGAGGTTAGGAGGAGCAAAGAGATATCGCCCTGGCCATCACCCCTGATCCCAGTAGTTGGAAACCCAGAATTATCAACTAGTCAGAGGCCACAAGCCAAAGGAGGCTGGAGAGACCTGGGAACGGTTAGGGGGAGAGACCTGGTGAAGGGGCGAGAATGGTACAGCATAGAAGAACTTAGAAATTGATGGAGTAATCCGCATCTAGACCCCTGCCAATTACGACTCTTCCAGCACTTCCTGCAGAAAGCGTGCCCCAAAAGTTCATTAGGACGAGACCTCATGCAGTTTGAGTCCTTGCACATGCAAAAAGACTCACAGACGAAAGTGATATCACAGATATACCAGCTTCTAGGGGCAGAACAGGAGACGACACCACCCTTTTGCAGAGAGTGGGAGAAAGACCTGGATAGGGTTTTCACGAAAGAGGAATGGAAGAAAATGTTCTTACTCTCCCACAAATCTTTGATCTCAGTGCAGGTTCAAGAAACGAACTATAAATATCTATCTAGGTGGTACTACACCCCAAAGCGGCTAGCTACGATATTCGCTTAATATCGGACTCCCAGAATCAGTAGTATCCCCCATCAGGTCCTCTTTTCCCTTCAAATGGACATCACCCACGCTAACTTACTTGGGTACAAAAATTCTGAAGGATACAGGGGATGTTTTTAGACATAACTTTGTCCCCATGCTGAATAAAATTAAAACAGACCTGGCGGGGTGGGATTCTCTGATGCTTACCTGGCTGGGAAGGATGAGCGCCAAAAAGATGACAATCCTCCCAAGGATCTTATACCTCTTCCAAACCCTCCTATGCCATATACCAACAAGATACTTTAAGAATCTAAACACATTACTCTTGAAATGTATTTGGAGCAACAAGAAGTCAAGGATTCGCTTTGACCTCCTGCAGAGGCCAAGAACAGGGGGTGGTCTGGCGATCCCGAACCTGAAGAGGTACTGGCAAGCAGCACACCTACAGAGGTTGGTGGACTGGGGGAGGAATGAGAAAGAGAGGAAGTGGGTTGTCGTAGAGGATAGCTGCACAGAAACCTCATTGAGAGAGATCTCATGGGCAACAGAGGCCTCAAACCGATGGGGCGGATCTAACTTATTGAATAAAGCGACTTTCTATGTGTGGGACGAGGTTAGGAGGAGCAAAGAGATATCGCCCTGGCCATCACCCCTGATCCCAGTAGTTGGAAACCCAGAATTATCAACTAGTCAGAGGCCACAAGCCAAAGGAGGCTGGAGAGACCTGGGAACGGTTAGGGGGAGAGACCTGGTGAAGGGGCGAGAATGGTACAGCATAGAAGAACTTAGAAATTGATGGAGTAATCCGCATCTAGACCCCTGCCAATTACGACTCTTCCAGCACTTCCTGCAGAAAGCGTGCCCCAAAAGTTCATTAGGACGAGACCTCATGCAGTTTGAGTCCTTGCAAAAGGACTCACAGACGAAAGTGATATCACAGATATACCAGCTTCTAGGGGCAGAACAGGAGACGACACCACCCTTTTGCAGAGAATGGGAGAAAGACCTGGATAGGGTTTTCACGAAAGAGGAATGGGAGAAAATGTTCTTACTCTCCCACAAATCTTCGATCTCAGTGCAGGTTCAAGAAACGAACTATAAATATCTATCTAGGTGGTACTACACCCCAAAGCGGCTAGCTACGATATTCCTGGGCTCCACACCTATTTGCTGGAGGTGTGGGATAAAGGAAGGTACGCTAATACACATCCTATGGCCGTGCCCTAAAATTACAGCTTTCTGGAAGAAGATAACAACGACCATGACTGAGATCATAGGATACTAGGTCCCGCTCTGCCCAGCACTCATGCTGCTACACCATACCAATAGCAGCGTGGCAGCCTATAAAAAGTCGATCCTAAGACATCTAATAAACGCAGCTAAAACGCTAATCCCTAGATTCTGGAAGATCGAATATATCCCAATGGAGACTGATTGGATCCAGAAGGTGGACAGGATAAGGGAAATGGAGGAACTGACGGCTGCGGTCCAAGACAACGAAGAAAAGACCCGACTACTTTAGATGCCATGGTACATGTTCCAGACCCCAGCGGCCCGCCCTGCCTCCTCCTCGGCCCCCCGAGGTCTAAAATAGAACCTAAAATGAGCGGCAACCGGACGCGTGATCTCTGGTACCAGCTTTAATATGTTCTCCTGGTGCGGGGGGGCATGAGGGCTGGGTCCCCCCCTCTCCCCCATCCTTTATCACTCACCCTTACCTGCACCCCTGCTTATTCCCCCTCTTCATTCCCCCTCTTTCTTCCACACACCCACTCCTCTCAGTGGACCTGGCACTGACCATAAAACGTCCTTGTTTGACCCCCAACTCATTAAGACACTAAGTCTGAAATTAAAACCAAATTTATTCCAAAGGACGAAGAAGGCATAAGACATACAGGTAAACAGCAAATTGATAAATAAAAACCTGAATCATTGAACTTTTAGCAAAAAACTAATAGAAGCCACATATCTTAGGGGGCGGAATTCCTAGGAAGGACACTTTTAATGTCCCCTGTGGGACCCTGGACCCTGAGACTCATTGTAGGGTTGGAAAACCCCTGCAAAAGAACCACAAGCATCTGAGTGTGGGAGATAAGCATGCATGCGACAAACCAGCGCCACTGTTATCCATAAGTCATCTCTGTACTTTGAACTATTTGTTTCTTTGATATTTTACTATCTTGTATTTGAAAAACTAAATAAAGAATTAAAAAAAAAAATAGAAAGTTGATGTGGTAAAAAAAGGTTGAGAGCACCTGTTTTAGATGCATAATTAGATTTCGATGATATACTTGAATATATACCAGTAAAGTATAGGTAATAGGTAAAGCATGTACGCAAGTTAGGTTGTGGTAATAGTAATAGTATCAGCTTAAACAATGTGTTCATCATATGATTTAATAATGGTTTAGAATGGTTGTCAACCTCTTGTTACAGATTTTCTTACGTATTTTAACTGGCACAAGCAAACTAGTACTGTTATCAATGGAGCATGCACCAATTTTCTCTTGTAGGGTAGGAGCTGAGTGTCACGTAGCTGAAGACCAGGCCGATGCCAATGCAGACAGTTCCCGGCAGTTCCACCTGCGGCTTTCCTAGAGGATGCATACAAGTGTCAAATAGAGTGGTGTTGCAGAATCAGAGGCACTCTGCTGAGACTGAGGAAGATCTGGAAGACAAGAGGGAGATAGGGCTGACTGTACCTGGAGGGAGCTAGCAATGAGCAATTGGGGACTTGCTGCACCATGCACTGATTCCAGTGAGGGGTGGGCTGATTTACACCGGAGCCCACAAGGTAGGACAAACTGGGAGGCAGACGAGCCAGGGTTCACCTACCATTATCAGAGGACAGTGAGCCCAGAATCCAACATGGGGAAATGCCAGCTCAGAGATAATCCAAGCCAAAGTCCAGAGTGCCAAAGCAGGTAGTCATCCAAGCCAGGGGTTAAGAGCCAGGATGGGGTCGATATCCAAGCCAGAGGGTCAGAGCCAGAGGGGGGGCGATATCCAATCCAGAGGGTCAGCCAGAGAGGGTAGTCAGCAGAGCAAAGGTCGAATGAGTGCAAAAGTGCAGAAACTCACACATGCACAGACCAGTGGATGGAGGTGTGCATGCAAGGAAACTCGCGTAGTAGGAGTGGGGTCCAGGATTCGCTCCTAGTATGTGCAGACTATCACGCCGTTCACATCCGTGATCATGCGTGCCCCTGGCTGCGGACAGTCCGGACAGAAACACCCAAATAGCGCAACCGCGCCTACACACATCCGCGTGTGTGACCAGAACTCCTACTGTGACACTGAGGCACAGATGAGGCATGGCTTTTGTATTTTCCAGTTGCTAAAATGGTGAACATAAGGAAGTGACCGCTACTGGAACCTTGAATATTATTTTGCATAACTTACTGCAGAACTATTGTGTGGCCAGACACCCACTCCCTGCACCTTTTAAACAATGACAGCCCATTTCTCTGTGTCCTGAGCTCCATGAACTTGTGGCTCCCACACTTCCTATTCCTGTGGCTGCTTTTCTTTGATTTCTGCTCTCACGTGTTACATAGTCATTGGCTGGTCACATCAGCTCTGTGCTCTAACAGAACTGGAAGGGGGTCCAGAGCCCTGGACCACCCCCTTGCATGCTCCTGGGAATCTTATGAGGTTTACCAGAGGTAAGTTTTCTGGAATATAAAAGCCATAGCTGAATTTTCTAAATTTCATAGGACATAAGCTTCAACCCTCAATTTCAGCTACACTTTCACGTATTCTGTGACACCAAGACAATTAGTGTCAGCTGCCAGTCACTTTGCGCTCCTACTGTAGTTCCAACCCTGAACACTTTTTCCATACAGTAGAGCAAATATATTTTTTAATTATTAGCCTTTTGGCTGGAGATTTCAATGGCTCACAGTGTATTTTATGTTGATCACTACTTTATTACTGTAAAGGGGACCTTTTAGCAAGACCAAAACTACTACACATTAGCATCTATTCTTTTTAGTTTTTCAGTATTTCATGAAGTATTAGGATAAACATAAAAAGTAAATATACCGTATTTAACAGAACTTATTGCGAAATCATTTTGTATTGTAGCTGTTTAAAAGCATTTTCCAAGTTTGATTTGTGAATTGGCATGGAGTTTCCTAGAAGAATGTATCTCAAACATTTTGAGTTGTTTTACCATAACTCAACTGTTTCTTTTCTACACTCTAATGCACTGCTGAGATTTTTGTCTTAGAGAACTAATCTTTTCAGGGCTGTCAAGTTGATTTTGGCTTTAAACTGACAGGCCTTCACCATCCTTTCTAGATGCTGTTACTTGAGTCTTGAAAATGGTATGGGTTAGTTTTCCTCTGTTTGAAGTCTACTTTATTAGTCGGACATATAAAATGAATATTGTACTGTACAAGGAATTACCTGATTAAAACATTATGGCTCAGAATATACAATAGAGTCAGGTTAAAACAATAATAGTGAAGATATTCCAGCATTAGCGGCTCCATTAGAATGATTTATTAGGAACTTTAAAATGGCAGGCAATGACAGGCAAACCCCATAGAAAAACACAATACAGCTAAAATTTCAGGTAACGCGTTTCGGGGGAATCCCCCTTAGTCTTACCTGAAACACTGGTGAGCCGTCTTTACTTAAATAGCCAGGACAGGAAACGTCATCAGCACCAACTGGAAATGATCGGTAACCACCCAACCCCAATCACCACAGAAAATAATCAAGTGAGGAAAGTGGAAACGATGGGGATGGGCCTCCCCGCCCCGACTACAAGACAGAGGTCTTCTTGTGGACTGCTATTGGCATCTGGCTCTTCATATATAGATATACAGGCAAGTTCCCATTTCATGCCTTATTGTTTTTTGCACATAGTCGCATACTGATCTCCTTTGTCATGCGCTAACCAAACATATAATCTTACTATGGAGGATAACATTCACCGCCGCATGAATAAGGCTGGAGCGATGATTAAATGGATATACATCAGGACAGTATCAAGTGAGTTGAAAGACGTATTTTTCGATTTGCAAAAAGTCATGCATAAAGAGATACGTGTCTAGTGAGCCAAAACCACTCTTGAAAAGTATATTGACGACAACAAGATACCTTGTGGTATTAGACTTAAGAAGAGGTGTACCACCCTCTTTGGGGATGAACTTGAGCAACAATGGAATGCAATTCTTTCAGACACCTCATTAAACTGATGGGCCTCAATATATTCCAGAGGAGAAACGGCAGGTTGAAATTAAGATTTTGGTGCCCTGAACACTAACCTCCTTACCAAAATGGAAAAATTGGAAAAAGTGATTACCACCCTCAAAGAGGAAAAGTTTAAAAGGGACCTGGAGGACTATGATACCAACAAGGTCTGTAGTTGGCAGTCAAGGAAAATCATCATGCAAGTCTGTGTCTTTTTGGGATACCAGTGCCTCTTCCAGTGATCAAGAGGACACCAGTCATCAAGCTACCTCTGGAGACTTGGTGGGGGAAGGCTGTCAGCATAATTCAGTTTCAAACAGCAGTTTCTTAGGCCAGTCTTCTCATCGCAAGAGAAGAATAAATAGAAGAATAAAGGGAAAAGACAAAAGAGGCGAACAAGCAGGAAATTCTGAGGTAAGAAAGGGCCACCAGCTCAGGGAAAGAAAACCCCCAAAGAAGAAGTATTACTTACTTTCCTATGCACCTACTTGTAACATGGACCTTTTTACTACAAGTGAGCTTGAACAAGTTTGTTTGCCATTTGGCTTTAAAAAAGCACTTCAGGACCAATGATGAACAGTCTTTGAGTATGAGTATGCTGCACCATGCTGTGCCACCTGCCCCCATGGAGACAAATATATTTGCCCCTCAAGAGACACATTACTCCACATTGGAGTTGCAGGACACTTTACCGTTGCAATGCAAGATCTGGAATGGGTGGATACGATCACGCAGGAAGAGGGGTCGGTGCCGAGTTTCAAGAATTTACCCCATTAATGCAAGGTCACTGTCCTTGAAAAGATTCCAGGGGGTGGTTCAGGCACAGCTTTGTGACCTTTACAGAGAGTCTTCACTTTTGAAGGGAAAGAAAAATGTGTCTTCTAAAGAGACAAGGGTGGGTCTATTGTGCTGATGCACAAGGCCATGTAAGCGGAGGAGGCACTTTGTCAATTGTACGACCGTGATACCTATGTGCAAGAGTGGGATATCTGAGATATACAAGAGTGGGCTTGGGTCACTGTTGGAGGATGAGGTTGTCTTCCATCACCTCCCCAAGGTTCACAAGCCAGAGCGGCCCTCTGGGGGCCGACTAATTGTGTTGTGTATTGATAGGCTGGGACAGGGGGTTGATTCCCAGCTCCAGCCTTTTGTTAAGTCCCTCCCTGTTCTCATAAATGATGCTGCTCATGTCTTGCAAAGTCTGTAGAAAGTGAAATGGCCCACACAGGCATTCTGGCTCACATGTGATGTACAAGAACTGTACTCTATTCCTCATGATTTGGCTCTAGTGGCATTGGAATCCAAGTTTCGTCATGTCACATTTATCATTCTAGTGGCTCACTACCTGCTCAAACATAATTACTTTATGTTTGATGGGGTTTTTATCTTCAAAGATGCGGCACTTCGATGGGGGCCCCTTTTCGCCCTCACATGCCAACCTGTATATGGGTTGGTGGGAGGAGCGCCACATCTCTGGAGATGAAAACCCTTACCGTGACTTGGTCTTTTTTATGGACGGTACATACATGATACACTATGGATCTGTAGGGTGAATTTTTTCTAAGGTGGACTGTATTTTACATTATCTTAATAATAATGATTTGAATCGTTATCAGACTTAGGGCCAACAAAATGACAGGAGCTATTGAAACAGAAACTTACCGAAACTTAGGAAGTAGCTGGTAATACTACATTACATGCAGCTAGTTGTCACCCACCTCATACAATTAGAGCAATTTCATATGGTAAGTTTATCCGCACAAGGTGTAACTGCTCAACAGATGTTTCCCTTAAAACAGAATGTGAGAGAATACAGGGATGATTGACCTGTCGGGACTACTCAAGTGAGTTGTTGATTCGAGCACGAGAGAAAGCTGAGAAGGTGAGCAGAGTCAGGGGGGGAAACAGAGTGTGAAATTTGTATTATATTACAAATATTATATTCCTGCCAGATTAGAAAAAATTACAATAACTTCTAATTTCCCTATGTTGAAGATTTGGAATCCTTGGTGGTTAAAGGGGTTGACGTAATAGCCAAGAGGGCACCCATGTCGGTGAACATCCTGTCTCCTTCATGTTGATGTCTGCTAACGCTGAAGAGAAATCCTGGTTGGATGTCAGGGGCTGTTTTCCATGTGGTGCGCGCTGATGCACATGCTGTCCTTTCATCAAAAAGGGAATCTGGCTAGGCTAAAATGTAAAGATTTAATTTAATGATAAAGGGGTAACCTCTTTGTACTGTAATGGAGTTATAGATTTATTATAATATGTGTTAGTTTATATGTTAGTGTCTTGCTTAAAACCATAGACAGTATTGCACTGTAGTTGAGGAGTTATCATCCACTTGGATGTGTATGTACCATATGCATGCTTAAATCTAAGTGTTATGGTGGATTTACTAATTCTTATTATTGCATAAGTGCCACTATGAATTTATAAAATGTTAATACTGCATAGTGTAAATGTTACTTAGTGAGGTTATTAGTATGTATAGCTATGTTATGATACCATTGTTTGACTTATATTGTGAGAAATTCTTACAGCTAATTGTTTTAATTTAATAATTTTCTGTGCCATTTAGGCTTTATTTAGGCTGTCCCACAGAGGGAGATAGCGAGGACGGGTCTTGTGGGGCATGTTTCAGGTCCTCTGCCACGCCCCAACTGATTTGCCCCTTTGCCAGCCCACTCTGTCCTTCAGCTATCCCATTATCTGGATAGTTGAATCCAGTCATTTCCAGTCGGTGCTGATGGTTTTTCCTGTCCTGGCTATTTAAGTGAAGACGGCTCACCAGTGTTTCAGGTAAGACTAAGGGGGATTCTCCCAAAACGCATAACCTGACATTTTAGCTGTATTGTGGTTTTCTATGGGACTTGCCTGTCTGCTATTTTAAAGTTCACAATAAATTGTTTTTTAATAGAGCCGCTGTTGCTGGAACATCTTCACTATAGCTGATAGTGAACTGGGAGTGGCCAGCCCCCCTTTTCCTGGTACATGACTGCAGCGGCATGTTTTTGGAGGAGCCGGCATTGTGTTTTCTTCTTGGGTAAAAACAATAACCTAAATTGGGCTTGTTCCAAATCTTAATCTGTATCTATCTTCTATAGCAAGGAGTTCTCCATAACATTGTTTCTGTTTGAGCCTGTAATCAAGGAGATCTTATTGAAATGTGTGCCAAATGGTTTATACTAGCACTATTATCTGCTTGTTGCCATCAACAGAACCTAAAGTTAATGGGTTCCAAACAAGGACAAAGCTGCCTCCCATAGGTTATTCCTGTAGCCAGGACACTGTATCAAATCACCTAAGTACCTGTTATGCAATCTTTAAGCCATGTACCCTGGTTCGTCACTCTTTAACTACTGAACAGCGGGTAGGGGTGTTCCAGAGACTAGTGCCGAAGCAAGCTTTGTGATATGGCCACTGGACAGCTGTCAATCCGGGACCCTTGGATTGACAGCTGATGGCAAGCATGGGGGGCCAACCTGGGATCACAGTTTGTCACTGCAGTGTAAATGCTGGTTGGACAACTTCTGGATGGGCTCTAGACATGGTGAGGCAAGACTTGATCTGGTGACATGGTCAGACAGGGCATGGTCAGCAACAGGGCTTAATACAGAAATGTGGTCCTCCTCCTCCAATTAGTTGAGACTGTAGGCCCTAGAGTATCGGCATTGCCTAGCAAAAGCAGATGTTAAAGAGTGGGTGGCACCAGAGGTTAGTCAGTGGGCAGTGCTCTCTATCTATCTCCTTTTATACCTAGGTCCCACCTAGCCTACACCCCGCCCCAAGTCTAGCTCTGCCTAATTTATCTTTCACTCCCTGAAAAAGTATCTAGTTAAGATAGACCCAGGCAGGGGAAGCACACTGGTAATGGCTCCCCCATGGGGTTTTACCAGCAACCGGGTGCTCAGGGGAGCCACTGCTGAATCTGGGAATGCCCCCTGCTATACCTAAGGAGCAGCCGATATCTCTGTCCTAGGGCACCCTGTCTCTGTGGGTAAGCCATGTCATTTCTGGTGGGCTTGGCCAACTTACATGTGCACCTCCCCCTTCTACAGTATTTCAATTATTGTAGCTGGCCTAGTAGATTGCACGATGAATGGTCCAGGTGCCCTGAAACATGCTGCGGTCTAGGATGTAGGATCTATGGATCTGTATTTAGCTTGAACAAATAAAATTTACATTTGATCTTCACTGTCTGAGGAGAATGACCAGATTATGTTTAAAATTCACACAAGTAAATTTTATACTATAAGTTCCTGATCCCCACAAATCAACTCTACAGTGTTACTAATTAGAGAAAATGTTAACAAGGCTTTATTTAGCCTTATATAACCTCAAGTATATGCAAACTTTTAGTATGCCATTATTTTCATGATTATTTATAATATGAGTTTTACTAAATTTGATCTTTGCAGTGGTTATGCTAACATGGCTGTAATGTGTAATCAAAGTTATGTTAATAATCTAATAAGAAAACATTCTTGAGCCTTGGGCAGTGCGCTAACTACGCTGTGCTTTATTTTCATTACAGGAGAGACAGCCAGCCAGACACCTGCCTGGCACAAATGAGGTCTTTGTGAGTTCCCAAGCATGGCTGCCATTAGGACCACAGCTGTCCGTCTGCCATAAAGCTCTTTCCCTACATTAACACCAAGCACCAAGGCTTCAACACTGGTTAGATGCTATCAATGGATCGCCTTGTTACATGTTACACCTAACACATTCACCACCTTGAAATTTAATGACACAACTTGCAAAATGATTAACCAGATAATTTTCGGTTTAAGTTATGTTTTTTGTATTTTTTGTCCTTTTTTTTCCTACCATTTGAAATAACTAATTCCAACGCACTAGTAACTATTTTAACCTGGTTAAATAAGGAGCCTTATTTAATAAAATAAATGTGCGGGTGGCACTTGAGCATCTCTTGCAAGATGCTGTGGCCACCCCCAATGCAGATATGTTGTTCGCTCCTGGCCTGCAGTTGGGTGCTAGCGCTGGTAGTGCAGTTAAAGTTTCAAAAAAAATCACCCATACGGGCACTGCGAAAAGGGGATTCAAGGCGTTCAGCGCCTGTTGCAATCCCCTTTTTTATTTTGGGGTGATGGCAGCTCAATAAAAAAAGAAGAAAACATGCAATTGCATTGGGGGCACTTGAAAGACATGACACAGGATTTGCAGCGCCCAAATCACAAGTTTGCGGCGCAACTCAAAAATGCAAAAAATGCATGCAAAAACATTTCTAAACAGCCCAGGGATCCCGTGGCACATGCATCAGCCCAAGAAAAATAATAAAAATAGGCCAACAAATTATAACCAACCCAACCCATTGAAATGTATGGGATAAGGTTACACAGTGCAGGGTGGCACTGTAGGGAACTCATAGACACTGAAGACAGATAGGACTGGGACCTGACATTTATCTGACACTACATGGCACTAGAGCTTCTTAAATGAACCCCTAAATTTAAATGGCAAGTATATACCCAGCCTTTTTATGGTGAGTTTACAAATAAATTATTAAAATGTTTATGCTAAATTACAATTATTTTTATTATAGAAATATAAAAATAAAACACATACCCTAATGTTTTAAGGCTGACTCTACTTTTATAACCCTGTGACCACTGCATTCCCTCATGCCCTGGGTATGCTCATCCACTTGAAATCCTATAAATATGCACACAATTATACTTACCATCACTTCAGTGTTCCTGCTGGATATGGGGCCTCATTGCAGCAGTTACTTTGCCAGTTATCCCAGGGTGTCACTGCAGCAGGAGCGTCACAGGAGAGCAAAGTGGCTCTGAGGGTGTTTGTCATATTTAAAGTGAACCACAATCCAGTATTTGTTCCCTCTGTTTTGGTCGGCTTTACAGGGGTATCTCGATTTGGCATGCCCTATGTGAAAACTTCTGCTTTACCAGGTAACTCACCTTGATCAATCCCCTCTTCCCTCCAGGCACTTGTTAAAAGGGGCAACAATTGATCCTCCTCTTCACTAGACTTTCTGGCCAGGGGCCTCCCGCACTTTCGATCCTGCCTTCTGAAAAGATACATTTAAGGGATGATTCTCCAGAATTATCTTTCTGAGATTCTGCTTGAATAATATCAGGGCACCAAAACACATTTAGTGACAGGGCACTAGTGCGAACATGAAATGAGGAATTTTCACGGATCACGCAGTAAAGTTGTTTGTCTTTTAAAGTGGACCATCACCCTCGGGTGATCGGCCCGCCGATCACCTCCCTCCCCGCGGGACATCCGAGATCGGGATGTCCCGCGGGGTGAAACCCCCCCAAAACCCCAAACCCCCTTACCTTAGTCTCGGCGGCGGCCGGCCGCCGCCGCCTCCCTCGCGCCCCTCTAGGCGTGCGCGCCCCCGCGCCGGCCGTCTGTGAATGGCCGGCGCGGGGGCGCGCGCGTCAAGAGGGACGCGCGGGAGGCGGCGGCGGAGGAGCCACGGACAAGCGGCTGTCAAATCGCTTGTCCGTCGGCGCTGGGAGCGGGGAGAGGTGAGTTTTTCTTGGGGTTCGGGGGGGTTTCACACAGCGGGGCACCCCGATCGGGGGTGCCCCACCGAAGTGGACCAAGACCCAGGATAGTCAAAATCCTGGGTGTTGGTCCACTTTAAGCCAGTTGGATGCAGCTAGACAACTAAAGTCTGAATGGTGCTTCCTTTCTCTAAATGATGCCAAGTGAGCACAAATATGATCAATAAAGTGGAGGAGCAACAATGATGGGGCCCCCTGACCTTCTGAACCCTGGTGTGGTCTCACCTGCTGCACCCAGATACAAAATTGGTGGGATATGGACAAAAAGACAACATTTCTGTGTTTTGGAAGGACAGAGCACCCCTTATGTACTGTTCAAGCATGCATTATGTGTATCATAGCTGCAAACCCTGTTTATGGCTCAAGGAGTTATCGCTGTATAACGTATTCAATGCCAAGCTAGAATTTTACTGTATACTATTCTGGTAGGTAGAAAATGTGTCCGTATGTAGATAATCGGAAGCCTATGAAAGCATCATCATCAAAGATAACTGCTTAAACCCTGCTGCCCATTTATTCTGTGTTTTCTTCCCCCATGAAAACTGTAAAATCCTAATAGGTTTTAAGGATTTTTTTTCCCAAGATTTGCTAATGTTGATTGTTCATTGTTGCCAAATAGGACCACACAGGAATCGGGTGTGTGATCACAAGATCCACCGGAAAGTTAATTCTTTTAAAAGAAGAACAGTATAAAAGGCCCATAAAGCATTTCCTAGGAACAAAACATTGCTTTAGATGGGTATTGGCAATAAATGTATCAGTGTTCCATTTTCTGGACTGGCAAAGAGTATACAGGAGCCAGAATGCTTCACCAACTTTAACAAATAGCTCTCTTAGTTGATTTTGAATTCATGCTCATTAAAATTCCATCTCGCCGCTGTCTAAAGTAAAGATAAACATGTACATTGAGGTAAATGCTCATTTTAACTTGATGCCTCCACAGAATGGATGATTTCAAGTCTGCTTTTTATAAGCCATTAATAGAAAATAAAATTGGATGCTTTGAAGAAACCACTCTTCCTTTGAGGACGAGCCAGTGGCATGGAAACTATTAATTCAGAAGAAGTTGGCCATTTATACTCCCTCTTGCAGTGTGACTAAAATATCGGTGCATATCATTTCCAGTTTCTCTAATTCAGCTCAGACACAACAGAACCCTGCATGTTTATTTTATGTGCTGTGACTAGACAGTGTGCTTTCAATTGCGCAGACTGAAGCTTTCTTTTAAACCATCTACATACTGTACATATTCTAAACTCAATAGAGTAATGATGAGCTCAGTTTGTCTTTTTTCTCGGGTTAGAAGTTATATGTCCAAATCTTAACATTTGGTATTTTGGGTCTCCTCCCAAGCCAAATCCCTTTAAATATATGTGGCCTAATGCATTCCCATATTTCCTTATTTTTTTAATTTTTGCAATTAAAAAAAAAATGACAAAAAGTGCACCAAGCTTAAAGTGGACCAACACAACAAACAGTGCTGATATGCATCCCTCTCCAGGACAATTTAGATTCCTGCACATAAAAATTCATTTACCTTTTTGTTAGAAACAAAATGGCGGCTCATTGATTTGCAGGCCACCTGCAAACAGGAAGTACTGCTGGGCTTCCTGTTACTGTGTATTGTCAGTTATGTCAGTTGAATCCAGACAGCAGCATGGCTGAGATGCTGGGAGAGGAAGCTCCAAAATGGCCGTTACCTTTTTTTTCCAGCTGTGCCAGGTTTTTGGTCCAGTTTAAGCACTGGAATCCCCAGGGCCCAAAGGCAGAAGGAGCCTCTACGGTCTTTTGGCATAGGCTGATGCTCTCTAAAGATGTTCTGGGTCCATGCCAATGTGCACAAGGCTCTTCTGCAGCTCCAGGGCCCAGGTTAATCAGGTGAGGGTATCGGCAAGCCACCTGCAACATCTGGCACATTTATTAAAGTTTTTTTTCTAACTTGCAGAAAGTTGTGGCAAGCATGTGCCAAGTGTCTTGTTGATACCCTGATCAAATATCTGCACCCCTTTCTGGGCACCAGGGGTGTGGAAGAACACCAGACCTGTCCCGAAAGACTAGTGTGTCGCTACAGGCAATGGCTGTGTGACTGACAATTAAGCTCTTGGAATACTAGCTCCCATGTCCCGTCAGGGGGTCACTATAAAAAAGTAAAAAAAAGAAAACATTGGGGAAATAGTTTTCCCCAAACTTTGCCTCTATTCAAGTCTAGCTGTGCTAAACTGAATAGGCAAAATGTGGTTTGAATTTAACTATAGCCAGAAGCTGAAATTCAACACTAACAAATAGTTTGTTTAATATCAGATTTATCATTGACAACCCTACTTTCATTTACTAAGTTTGTTGTAGCCCCAGGCAGGGCTGATGGGAGAGATAACTTCAGTATTTTGCTAGTAGTCACAGCCACTGAGAGCCACCTCGTAGTAGATACAGCTCCCTGAAAAATGAGGGGATCTGCTTTAAAGAATAACAAAACCCAGGATTTTCACTATTCTAGCTTTGTTTCTCCTCCTCAGGCAATACCAAAATGCAAAATCCCACAGACCACCTGAAAACTCACCTTTCTGGGAGCCGTGTTCAATTAAGGGCTTTATTTAAGAAACACTAACAACAGGTAGTACGAAGCATCACTAGCGGCAGCTCGGTGGAAAGGGCCGACGATGTATGTTCAGCAGCGCCATGTAGCAACTGTCGCTCAGTTGCGCTCCCCCATATATTTCAATGGTGTATATTTTGGTTGTGTAGAAATCACGTTTGGATTACATTTTTCTGCATTTTTTCACATAAAATTAGTGTGTTGGCTCTCCTGGGCAGGTTTAGGTTGCAAAATTGTATTTTGTTTCGCCATTGCAGTGCCAGTGCTCCAGTGTGTTAACAATGTCATTCCATGTGTTTTCACTCTGGGGCTGGGCTTTTTATTGGGAGAAACTGACTGCTTTCGAATAGCGTCTGGCGCTTGCCACCATAACGTCCGACACTGGCTTTGTGTTTTTTGGTCTTAAATATGGGCTTCAGCGCCGAGCGTCGGCTGCTCTATGCTGGCACTAGCGTTCGCTGCAGCATTGTCCTGTTGTTATATGTGGCATCATCTTGCTTTCCCAAGGGGAGCTACATCGAGCAACAGCAGTATTGGTACGTTCAGGTGCTGTAGTGAATCAGGGAGAGCGCTTATACAGCGCCCTCCATACATCACATTTATCACTGCTGGACAGGATACTACAGCATCGCTTGTCCAGTGGCCAAGCTAGGTTACAGCGTCAGAGCCCTGAACACTCCGGACATAGACACAAATGGCAATACGTGGCACCAGTCTTAAATCAGCCTCCATGTGTTTCTAGACCGCTCTGAGCAGTAAGAAAATAAAAATGGAGCATTCACAGCCGGCCACACCCCCCACATAGCCACGTCAGCCATTCAGAAATGCCTCATGCGGGTGCGGTAAAAACGCAGAGAGTTATCTTATCAATAAATTCTTAAACCAGACCTTCACCATGATTTAATGAAAAGCCCAAACCCTTAAAAAACTATTCCCTAGCATCTACAATTAATATGTTTTAAGTTTTTACTCACTTACTTACTATTCTTTCCTCCACTGGGCTGCAACTCTGTTCAGAAATTTAGGATACGGGGGCCGCCATCTTGACTCAGAAGCATGACATACTGAGGAGAGTAGAGTGGGATAAAGTACAGGGGGCGGGGTTATAGCTGTGCTTTGCACAGACAGAGCAGAGCTGGGGTCAGGAAAAGGACAGCAATCCCAGAATGCAGAGCGACACTGTCAGAAGACACTTCCTGTTTGCCATGTTTAATGGATGTTTAAAGGCTCATTTTTTGGATGTTTAAAGGCTCATAAAATGCAGTAGATGCAGGTAGGATGATTTTTAATGTGGGCAGCCTTTTGTACAGGGTGTGGGAAACATATAAGATAGACTCTTATTCAGGGTGAAGGTCCACTTGAAATGGTCTCCAATTACTGCAATGGAGATGTCATGGAAGGCATTGCCCCAGCACACGCCTTTGCATTGCCGTGAATAGAGCCTGTGGTGCCTCTGGCTGCGTGGGGCCATGGCTGCCGGCATGCCAGGGGACAGTCACTGGTCATGCAGGTTGTGGGGGACCTATTTTTATCTACAGAGATGAGCGCTGATAGTTCATGAAAAGTATATGTTTGCCTTAATATTTTTGGCATAATATTATTAACCACAATTACTATAAAACAGTAACAAACAAAGACCACTGTAAGAATCTACAAATCACCCCTAGTACTCAGTTTTCAGTAGAACTGAGTAAATAAGTATTTGCTGTCCAGCTAACAGAATGATTAATATTTACCTTCACCTTTATAATCCAGCAGTGAACCTGCTTTTGAGGTGAACGATAATAGAAAAAGACAAATTCGCACAAATCGCTGCTGAAACGAAATATTTCTCCCAGATTCCTAGCATGCGGTGACAGGCCCAGCCTAGATTCTGCAGGGAAAATACTATGCAAAGAATTCATTTTATCTACCCAGGATGAGCTGTTCAGCATTAGGTGCGAATGAATCTTTTTCTGCCAAAAGCATCAGTTAATCATGGTCAACTAAAAGATAAAAAAAATGCAGAACAAAGCATAATTCCTCCTCCTGTATTTGGAAACTACACATATTCCACCACAGAAACTGTAATAGAATCTTTATGGTTACACCAGCCTATCCAGCATATCTATGAGATGTATTATATACATAAGGTAGCATTTATAGTTTTCTGTATTCAGGAACCTAAAAAAAGGCACCTAAAGCACCTAAAAGGCATTACAGTTCTATATAGACTTTGAGGGCTATAACTGGGTGTATCCTTTGAACTGCCTCAAAATAAGTTAACCAAACTAATAAGAGGAATGAAGGATTTTAGTTATGAGGAAAGACTACAAGAATTTAAACAGTTTAGAGAGGAGAAGACTGAGGGGGGGGACATGATTGACTTGTATAAATATATAAACGGCCAATACAAAAATATGGGAAAACATTATTATATTACAGGTAAAATCATCTCTAAAGACAAGGAGGTACTCCCTTCGACTCGAAAAAAGAAATTCACGGCCTTATTTATCAAGGGCTAGCGCCAGGTAGTGTCTGACGAGCGCCGGGTACCGCCAGCTATCGGCGGCTACCGAATCAAGTACGCCCGGCGGCGGTCACAATGACGCATTTATCACGCTAAATGAGGCTAGCGCCGGCGAGAGCGTCAGCTAGCGCGGGATTCATCATGTAGCCGACTGCAACGAACAGCGCCGCTGCTAATCCCATCACAGCGCCAGGTATGACCTGGCGCTCCCTGGCGTGATCCAATGCATTTCAATGGAGCAATCTTTAAATAATCATAATTAATTGCTATTACTGTTTTTTTTATTTTTTTTATGTCAAAAATTCTGTGACCACTTCTGCAATGTTAGGAATTTTTTTAAAGTAAAAAAAAAAATATTGTGCAGAATTGATATTACAGGTCTGATATTCATGTATTCATATTACAAAATGTTTAGAAAAACTTGTATAATTTTTACATATAAAAAAAAAGGTTGTTTGGGGGTTAAAAACTACTTTACACACATCGCCGCCAGCGCTCTGGGGTTTAAACAAGGAATTCACAGCGCGAGAAATTTTTGAGCGTGATTTTTTAATGAATCTGCAGCAAGCCGTTCGCTCTGGCCATTCGCTGTCAGGCGCACCCATACAACGCGGAACCTGTGAAACATCGACCCCTAACCCCGTATTCAACATTACCGCACACCGACTGAGTCGCTGTCAACAAGCAAACCCCGGCCAAGCACAGCGAATACTAGCTGGCGCTGTGAAAATCACGCTACTGGCGCTCATCTGTCGCTACCTGGCGCTATTAATGAATCGGCCTCCCCGTCTCCGGAGGCGACAATGTTTTTTACCATAAAAACTATAAAGCTGTAAAATAGCCTGGAATAAGCTTGTTACAGCATCAACCGCTGACAGCTTCAATTAGATGCTTATTTAAAAGAAAATAACATTAATAGTTACTATTAGCTGTTATTGGTAAAAAACAAAAAAATAAAATAAACACCCTTGGTTGAACTTGATGGACATATGTCTTTTTTCAACTGTATTAAATATGTAACTATGTAATTATTTTTTCATTTAACTGCAAGCTTAAAAGAGGTGCTTTGACATTCGTACCAGCAATTTGTTACATATTATATATAATATATTTATACTTCTTTTACATCACTCCAAGAAAAATGTAAAGGCTCTATTTACACCTCTGCGTATATATGTGAACTGGCCCATTAAAAGTAACCTAGGTGCCTACAATGAGACGGGGAGGCCGATTCATTAATAGCGCCAGGTAGCGACAGATGAGCGACAGTAGCGTTATTTTCACAGTGCCCGCTAGTAGTCGCTGTGCTTGGCCGTTGTTCGGCTGTTGACAGCGACTCAGTCGGTGTGCGGTAATGTTGAATACGGGGTTAGGAGTCGCTGTTTGACAGGTTCCGCGCTGTATGGGTGCGCATGACAGCGACCGGCCATAGCGAACGGCTCCCAGCATATTCATTAACAAATCACGCTCCAAAAATTCTCGCGCTGTGAAATGCATGTTTAAACCCCAGAGCGCTGGCGGCGATGGGTTAAAAGTAGTTTTTTAACCCCCAAACAACCATATTTTTAGAAAAAAAAAAAAACATGTTTTTCAAAACATTTTGTAATATGAATACATTAATATCAGACCTGTAATATCAATTCTGCACAATTTTTTTTTTTTTTTTTTTTACCTTAAAAAAAAAATCTAACATTGCAGAAGTGGTCACAGAATTTTTGACATTAAAAAAAAAAGAAAAAACATTAATAGCAATGAATTAAGAATATTTAAAGATTGCTCCATTGAAATGCATTGGAGAGCGCCAGGTAGCGAGAGGTCATACCTGTCGCTGTTCAAGGTCGCTCGCTGGCGCTGTGGGGTGAGGCTGGAATAATGATGAATGATTCGCTATCTGGCGCTCTGTCAGTCGCTAAGCAGGATCGGCTTGATAAATGTGTGATTGCGGAGGGGAGCCGGCGTTCTCGTGGCGGTGAGCGTCATTACCGTTCGCTCACCATTCGCTACCTGGCGCTATCCCTTGTTAAATAAGGGCCTAAGCAATAAATGACCACATGGCAATACATAATTATGAGCAGCATTCCACATGTTAAAGAGGAACATCGGAGGCCCTGGAGTCTAAAAGACCCCAGGGCCACCCGAGCTCCATTCCCTGCAGCATTCTGAATTTGGATGCCCCGCTGTGTGCCACCCCCCCCCATCACCTGTTTCACTCACCTTTTCCTGGAGCCCTCACATGTCTGAGCACTCCAGCCGCATCCCCACTCACCTCTAGTCATGTGTGCTCCTGCGTCTGGCCTTTCTGAATGGGTGGTGCAGGCACGCCATGGCTGCAAGGTGATGCTGGAAGCACTACACATCTCCCTCCTTTGAATTCACTAGCCCCAGGAGCACACAAAAAAGTGGTCCAACTGCCACTCTGTCCCCTGGTGCTCTCAGCATGAGCAGGCATGGCAAAGCACAATGGTCTTGCAGCTGGCTATGACCACAGCAGAGTACGCACATGACTCCTAAGCCTGAGCCATGTCACAGCTCAGTCATGAACCAGAAATTGAAGCACAGACATTGGCTTCACTTAGAATATATAGATATTAGATATTAAGATATTTACATATATTTGGATATTTTGAGATGAGGTGAAATGGCTCTTTTTACACTGTTTATAAGGAGGATAAGCTGGGAGGAACTGCCTTGAATGTGAGTTCATGTGCTTAGGGAGTGCATGCATGTACCTTTGGAAGTGCGTGCATTCACTTTGGGAGTGCGCACACATTTTTAAGAGTGTGTGGCAGTGCTTTAAAAGTGCACGCAGGTGCTTTGGGAGTGCACGCATGCACATTTGGGAGTGCACACATGCACATTTGGAAGTGCACCCATGCACATTTGGGAGTGCACGCATGCACATTTGGGAGTGGACGCATGCACATTTGGGAGTGCATCCATGCACATTTGGGAGTGCACGCATGCACATTTGGGAGTGCACACATGCACATTTGGGAGTGCATCCATGCACATTTGGGAGTGGACGCATGCACATTTGGGAGCGCATCCATGCACATTTGGGAGTGCATCCATGCACATTTGGGAGTGCATCCATGCACATTTGGGAGTGCATCCATGCACATTTGGGAGTGGACGCATGCACATTTGGGAGTGCATCCATGCACATTTGGGAGTGCATCCATGCACATTTGGGAGTGCACGCATGCACATTTGGGAGTGCACACATGCACATTTGGGAGTGGACGCATGCACATTTGGGAGTGCATCCATGCACATTTGGGAGTGCAGGCATGCACATTTGGGAGTGCACACATGCACATTTGGGAGTGCATCCATGCATGTTTGGGAGTGCACGCATGCACATTTGGGAGTGCACGCATGCACATTTGGGAGTGCACGCATGCACATTTGGGAGTGCACGCATGCACATTTGGGAGTGGACGCATGCACATTTGGGAGTGCATCCATGCACATTTGGGAGTGCACGCATGCACATTTGGGAGTGCACACATGCACATTTGGGAGTGCACGCATGCACATTTGGAAGTGCATCCATGCACATTTGGGAGTGCACACATGCACATTTGGGAGTGCACGCATGCACATTTGGGAGTGCATCCATGCACATTTGGGAGTGCATCCATGCACATTTGGGAGTGCACGCATGCACATTTGGGAGTGCACGCATGCACATTTGGGAGTGCACACATGCACATTTGGGAGTGCATCCATGCACATTTGGGAGTGCACGCATGCACATTTGGGAGTGCATCCATGCACATTTGGGAGTGCACGCATGCACATTTGGGAGTGCACGCATGCACATTTGGGAGTGCACACATGCACATTTGGGAGTGCACACATGCACATTTGGGAGTGCACACATGCACATTTGGGAGTGCAGGCATGCACATTTGGGAGTGCACGCATGCACATTTGGGAGTGCACACATGCACATTTGGGAGTGCATCCATGCACATTTGGGAGTGGACGCATGCACATTTGGGAGCGCATCCATGCACATTTGGGAGTGCATCCATGCACATTTGGGAGTGCATCCATGCACATTTGGGAGTGGACGCATGCACATTTGGGAGTGCATCCATGCACATTTGGGAGTGCATCCATGCACATTTGGGAGTGCATCCATGCACATTTGGGAGTGCACGCATGCACATTTGGGAGTGCACACATGCACATTTGGGAGTGGACGCATGCACATTTGGGAGTGCATCCATGCACATTTGGGAGTGCAGGCATGCACATTTGGGAGTGCACACATGCATGTTTGGGAGTGCACGCATGCACATTTGGGAGTGCACGCATGCACATTTGGGAGTGCACGCATGCACATTTGGGAGTGCACGCATGCACATTTGGGAGTGGACGCATGCACATTTGGGAGTGCATCCATGCACATTTGGGAGTGCACGCATGCACATTTGGGAGTGCACACATGCACATTTGGGAGTGCACGCATGCACATTTGGAAGTGCATCCATGCACATTTGGGAGTGCACACATGCACATTTGGGAGTGCACGCATGCACATTTGGGAGTGCACGCATGCACATTTGGGAGTGCACGCATGCACATTTGGGAGTGCATCCATGCACATTTGGGAGTGCAGGCATGCACATTTGGGAGTGCACGCATGCACATTTGGGAGTGCATCCATGCACATTTGGGAGTGCACACATGCACATTTGGGAGTGCACACATGCACATTTGGGAGTGCATCCATGCACATTTGGGAGTGCACACATGCACATTTGGGAGTGCATCCATGCACATTTGGGAGTGCACGCATGCACATTTGGGAGTGCACGCATGCACATTTGGGAGTGCACACATGCACATTTGGGAGTGCACACATGCACATTTGGGAGTGCACACATGCACATTTGGGAGTGCAGGCATGCACATTTGGGAGTGCACGCATGCACATTTGGGAGTGCACACATGCACATTTGGGAGTGCATCCATGCACATTTGGGAGTGGACGCATGCACATTTGGGAGCGCATCCATGCACATTTGGGAGTGCATCCATGCACATTTGGGAGTGCATCCATGCACATTTGGGAGTGGACGCATGCACATTTGGGAGTGCATCCATGCACATTTGGGAGTGCATCCATGCACATTTGGGAGTGCATCCATGCACATTTGGGAGTGCACGCATGCACATTTGGGAGTGCACACATGCACATTTGGGAGTGGACGCATGCACATTTGGGAGTGCATCCATGCACATTTGGGAGTGCAGGCATGCACATTTGGGAGTGCACACATGCATGTTTGGGAGTGCACGCATGCACATTTGGGAGTGCACGCATGCACATTTGGGAGTGCACGCATGCACATTTGGGAGTGCACGCATGCACATTTGGGAGTGGACGCATGCACATTTGGGAGTGCATCCATGCACATTTGGGAGTGCACGCATGCACATTTGGGAGTGCACACATGCACATTTGGGAGTGCACGCATGCACATTTGGAAGTGCATCCATGCACATTTGGGAGTGCACACATGCACATTTGGGAGTGCACGCATGCACATTTGGGAGTGCACGCATGCACATTTGGGAGTGCACGCATGCACATTTGGGAGTGCATCCATGCACATTTGGGAGTGCACACATGCACATTTGGGAGTGCACACATGCACATTTGGGAGTGCAGGCATGCACATTTGGGAGTGCACGCATGCACATTTGGGAGTGCACACATGCACATTTGGGAGTGCAGGCATGCACATTTGGGAGTGGACGCATGCACATTTGGGAGTGCACACATGCACATTTGGGAGTGCACCCATGCACATTTGGGAGTGCACACATGCACATTTGGGAGTGCATCCATGCACATTTGGGAGTGCACGCATGCACATTTGGGAGTGCACACATGCACATTTGGGAGTGCAGGCATGCACATTTGGGAGTGGACGCATGCACATTTGGGAGTGCACACATGCACATTTGGGAGTGCACACATGCACATTTGGGAGTGCAGGCATGCACATTTGGGAGTGGACGCATGCACATTTGGGAGTGCACACATGCACATTTGGGAGTGCACCCATGCACATTTGGGAGTGCACACATGCACATTTGGGAGTGGACGCATGCACATTTGGGAGTGCACACATGCACATTTGGGAGTGCACGCATGCACATTTGGGAGTGCACGCATGCACATTTGGGAGTGCACGCATGCACATTTGGGAGTGGACGCATGCACATTTGGGAGTGGACGCATGCACATTTGGGAGTGCACGCATGCACATTTGGGAGTGCACGCATGCACATTTGGGAGTGCACACATGCACATTTGGGAGTGCAGGCATGCACATTTGGGAGTGGACGCATGCACATTTGGGAGTGCACACATGCACATTTGGGAGTGGACGCATGCACATTTGGGAGTGCACGCATGCACATTTGGGAGTGCACACATGCACATTTGGGAGTGCACGCATGCACATTTGGGAGTGCACGCATGCACATTTGGGAGTGCACACATGCACATTTGGGAGTGCACACATGCACATTTGGGAGTGCACACATGCACATTTGGGAGTGCACACATGCACATTTGGGAGTGCATCCATGCACATTTGGGAGTGCACACATGCACATTTGGGAGTGCATCCATGCACATTTGGGAGTGCACGCATGCACATTTGGGAGTGCACGCATGCACATTTGGGAGTGCACACATGCACATTTGGGAGTGCACACATGCACATTTGGGAGTGCACCCATGCACATTTGGGAGTGCACCCATGCACATTTGGGAGTGCACACATGCACATTTGGGAGTGCATCCATGCACATTTGGGAGTGGACGCATGCACATTTGGGAGCGCATCCATGCACATTTGGGAGTGCATCCATGCACATTTGGGAGTGCATCCATGCACATTTGGGAGTGCATCCATGCACATTTGGGAGTGGACGCATGCACATTTGGGAGTGCATCCATGCACATTTGGGAGTGCATCCATGCACATTTGGGAGTGCACGCATGCACATTTGGGAGTGCACACATGCACATTTGGGAGTGGACGCATGCACATTTGGGAGTGCATCCATGCACATTTGGGAGTGCAGGCATGCACATTTGGGAGTGCACACATGCACATTTGGGAGTGCATCCATGCATGTTTGGGAGTGCACGCATGCACATTTGGGAGTGCACGCATGCACATTTGGGAGTGCACGCATGCACATTTGGGAGTGCACGCATGCACATTTGGGAGTGGACGCATGCACATTTGGGAGTGCATCCATGCACATTTGGGAGTGCACGCATGCACATTTGGGAGTGCACACATGCACATTTGGGAGTGCACGCATGCACATTTGGAAGTGCATCCATGCACATTTGGGAGTGCACACATGCACATTTGGGAGTGCACGCATGCACATTTGGGAGTGCATCCATGCACATTTGGGAGTGCATCCATGCACATTTGGGAGTGCACGCATGCACATTTGGGAGTGCACGCATGCACATTTGGGAGTGCACACATGCACATTTGGGAGTGCACACATGCACATTTGGGAGTGCACCCATGCACATTTGGGAGTGCACACATGCACATTTGGGAGTGCATCCATGCACATTTGGGAGTGCACACATGCACATTTGGGAGTGCATCCATGCACATTTGGGAGTGCAGGCATGCACATTTGGGAGTGCACACATGCACATTTGGGAGTGCACACATGCACATTTGGGAGTGCACCCATGCACATTTGGGAGTGCACACATGCACATTTGGGAGTGCATCCATGCACATTTGGGAGTGCACGCATGCACATTTGGGAGTGCACGCATGCACATTTGGGAGTGGACGCATGCACATTTGGGAGTGCATCCATGCACATTTGGGAGTGGACGCATGCACATTTGGGAGTGCACACATGCACATTTGGGAGTGCACACATGCACATTTGGGAGTGCACACATGCACATTTGGGAGTGGACGCATGCACATTTGGGAGTGCACGCATGCACATTTGGGAGTGGACGCATGCACATTTGGGAGTGCACACATGCACATTTGGGAGTGCACACATGCACATTTGGGAGTGCACACATGCACATTTGGGAGTGCACACATGCACATTTGGGAGTGCATCCATGCACATTTGGGAGTGCACGCATGCACATTTGGGAGTGCACGCATGCACATTTGGGAGTGGACGCATGCACATTTGGGAGTGGACGCATGCACATTTGGGAGTGCACGCATGCACATTTGGGAGTGCACGCATGCACATTTGGGAGTGCACCCATGCACATTTGGGAGTGCACGCATGCACATTTGGGAGTGCACGCATGCACATTTGGGAGTGCACGCATGCACATTTGGGAGTGCACGCATGCACATTTGGGAGTGCACGCATGCACATTTGGGAGTGCACGCATGCACATTTGGGAGTGCACGCATGCACATTTGGGAGTGCACGCATGCACATTTGGGAGTGCACGCATGCACATTTGGGAGTGCACGCATGCACATTTGGGAGTGCATCCATGCACATTTGGGAGTGCACGCATGCACATTTGGGAGTGCACACATGCACATTTGGGAGTGCACACATGCACATTTGGGAGTGCATCCATGCACATTTGGGAGTGCACCCATGCACATTTGGGAGTGCACACATGCACATTTGGGAGTGCATCCATGCACATTTGGGAGTGCACGCATGCACATTTGGGAGTGGACGCATGCACATTTGGGAGTGCACACATGCACATTTGGGAGTGCATCCATGCACATTTGGGAGTGCACGCATGCACATTTGGGAGTGCAGGCATGCACATTTGGGAGTGCACGCATGCACATTTGGGAGTGCACACATGCACATTTGGGAGTGGACGCATGCACATTTGGGAGTGCACACATGCACATTTGGGAGTGCACACATGCACATTTGGGAGTGCAGGCATGCACATTTGGGAGTGGACGCATGCACATTTGGGAGTGCACGCATGCACATTTGGGAGTGCACACATGCACATTTGGGAGTGCACACATGCACATTTGGGAGTGCACCCATGCACATTTGGGAGTGCACACATGCACATTTGGGAGTGCATCCATGCACATTTGGGAGTGCATCCATGCACATTTGGGAGTGCACACATGCACATTTGGGAGTGCACACATGCACATTTGGGAGTGCACGCATGCACATTTGGGAGTGCATCCATGCACATTTGGGAGTGCACGCATGCACATTTGGGAGTGCACGCATGCACATTTGGGAGTGGACGCATGCACATTTGGGAGTGCACGCATGCACATTTGGGAGTGCACGCATGCACATTTGGGAGTGCACGCATGCACATTTGGGAGTGCACGCATGCACATTTGGGAGTGCACGCATGCACATTTGGGAGTGCACGCATGCACATTTGGGAGTGCACGCATATGCTTTGGGAGTGCACGCATGCACATTTGGGAGTGCACGCATGCACATTTGGGAGTGCACGCATGCACATTTGGGAGTGCACGCATATGCTTTGGGAGTGCACGCATGCACATTTGGGAGTGGACGCATGCACATTTGGGAGTGCACGCATGCACATTTGGGAGTGCACGCATGCACATTTGGGAGTGCACGCATGCACATTTGGGAGTGCACGCATGCACATTTGGGAGTGCACGCATGCACATTTGGGAGTGCACGCATGCACATTTGGGAGTGCGCACATGTGCTTTGGGAATGCGCTCATGTGCTTTGGAAGTGTGATATGCGCTTTGGGAGTGCACACATGCACATTTGCTCATGTGCTTTGGGAGTGTGATATGCGCTTTGGGAGTGTGCGCAAACATGTTTAGGAGTGCGCACATGTACGATTGTGATTCTGGCCCTGTGTGTCTGGGAGTGCTGGTCTAGGCTCCAATGTCGCCTAGTAACAGTGGGAGAAGCACAGCCAGGGTGTCTGAAGCAAATCTTACAGACCCTGTCTATTATGCTAATTATTACGGTGATTATTAAGCAGCATCACAGATGCAAAGACCATGCCCACTTGCTTCAGAATAAAAATCATAAGCTGAAACTGTAAACCTCGATAACTTGGCCATTTCTTCTTTAACTTAAAAATGGTAAACAGTTTAGGACAGTGCCATTGATGTAACAATCACCTCTGCCTGTTGTAGCACTTTAAGATGCCATAGAGCAGAAAAGCAGGGGAAAAAAGTGTTTTATTCTGAAAATATTTTGAAATGATGTTTTACACCTTGTGCTGAATCTAATATCTATTCTGGTTATTGAGCCAAAAGGAATGTTGGCCGCCAAAGGCCTAAATGACATAACATTACATTATGCCAACACTCTAAGTAACCTGACCATGCTGCAGGCACTGATGTCGATGTTGGTTATGGAGTCCGCTTCCCCCACATGACAAGAGCAGCCCATCTAGCTGACCGAAAGTGGGCACATGAATGGCAGCCATAGCCAGAGAATTCTGAAGTGGTTGCTCTTTATCTCACATCCTGGGGTGGGGCTGATATGCAGAAAAAAAAGAAAGAAATGTAACCCTCTGCACACTAAGGGCTTTATTCATCAAGGGATAGCGCCAGGTAGTGCCTTGTAAGCGACAGGTAGCGGCAATTCCACATTTATGAAGCAGATTCTGGTGAGCGACTGGAACAACGCCATGTAGCGTCCGATTCATCATTACCCAAAGATCAGAGTAAAGCGCCGGCGCTGAAGCTTCCAGAGTGCCAGGTATTACCTGTCGCTACCTGACGCTATCTCTCGTTCTCCCATACATTTCAATGGACGTTAGCTTTCTTCTCTTTAAACAGGATTTTTTCTTTTTATTTATTTATATATTTATTTATTTTTATACAAATCATTGTGTGACCTCTCCTGGCCTATTTAAATACATTTTTGAAAACTTTTTTTATTTTTTTATGCAGAATTGTCATTACAGGTCTGGTATTAAAGTGTTCATGTCACAATGTAATAACAATGTAATTCAATATGTTTACGCTTTGTTACTACTTGATACATGTTTAAAAACTGACTTTAATCACACATCCTCTGGCACTCTGGGCTACAACGACCCGATTTTGAGCACTGGCGCTGTTTAAGGCTGTTTTTGTTTTTTTTATGAATGTGTTGTGTTGTCAGTCGCACTGAGCTGGCGCTACTGTTCGCTCCCATACAGCGTAGTACTGATTTTATAGCGAATCTCACACAGCATATTCATCAATGCCGGTCAGCGACTGAGGGGCTCTGAAACAACAAACCATGGCCGAGCACAACGACTATTAGCGGTCACTTTGAAATCCTTGCTACAGACGCTCATCCGTCGCTACCTGGCGTTAGTAATGAATCAGCCTGTAAATCTATTGAAAAAGCTAGCTAACACTGTTAGTTAACATAGATTGCAATGAATGTAAAAGCGAGGTAGCCATAACAAGGCCGTCCAATATACGCCACCGCTAATATTACTAAGCCTAAAAGAGTTTGTGCAAACATTGCTCCTTCTTTAGACACTGGTTCATAAATTGCATTGCTTGTGCACACACAGGTAAAGAAGTAGCAATGTCTGCACAAACTCTTTTAGGCTTATGCCCTTATTCATCAAGCGATAGCGCCAGGTAGTGTCTGACGAGCGCCAGGTAGCGGCAGCTAACGGCGACTACCGACTCAAGTACGCCCGGCGGCGGTCACAATGACGCATTTATCAAGCAAAATGAGGCTAGCGCCGGCGAGAGCGACGGCTAGCGCGGCATTCATCATGAAGCCGCCTGGACCGAACAGCGCCGCTGCAAATTCCTTCACAGCGCCAGGTATGAGCTGTCGCTCCCTGGCGATGTCCAATGCATTTCAATGGAGCAATCTATAATTATTCATAATTAATTGGTATTATTTTTTTTTTTTTTTTTTTTTTAATGTCAAAAAATCGGAGACCACTTCTGCAATGTTAGGATTTATTTTTAAGTAAAAAAAAATTTTAAAAAACATTTGTGCAGAATTGATCTAACAGGTCTGAGATTAATGTATTCATATTACAAAATGATTCTAAAAACATGTATAATGTTACAATCAAAAAATATGGTTGTTTAGGGGTTAAAAACTAGTTAATACACATCGCCGCCAGCGCTCTGGGGTTTAAACAAGGAATGGACAGCGACAGCACATTCGGAGCGTGATTTGTTAATAAATATGAAGCTAGCCGTTCGCTCTGGCCATTCGTTGTCAGGCGCTCACATACAACGCTGAACCTGTGAAACAGCGACCCCTAAGCCCGTATTCAACATTACCGCACACCGACTGAGTCGCTGTCATCAAGCAAACGCCGGCCAAGCACAGCGAATACTGGCTGGCGCTGAAAAAATCACGCTACAGTCGCTCATCTGGCGCTACCTGGCGCTATTAATGAATCGGCCTCTTAGTAATGTTAGGAACGAGGTACACCACTCTCACACCTCAATGACTTCCATACTTTTTAGATGGCCATTGTATGCTTGCGCACACATAGGAATTAGTCCTCTGCATTTAACCCATCCGTGCAGTGTTATACATGTGTGTATACATGCCCGGAGCGGTGGGCTGCCCTAATTACGGCGCCCGAGGAGCAGTTGGAGGGTTAGGTGCCTTGCTCAAGAGCACTTCAGTCATGTCTCCGGACCGGGATTCAAACCTGCCACCCTCCGGTCACAAGTACGCTCCCCTTACCTCTAGGCCACATATCCCACTTTTTTTGTGGCAATATGCAGCAAGGCCTCTAATCAGGATTACCACATGCTGCCAGGGTAAGAAAACATCCATGCTGTTTGGACCTAAGGACGAGGGGACAAGCCAATTTAGGGAGAGATCCATGTTAGGCATAAAGTAATATTTCAGGCATAGCTAATTGTTACACCATTGTTGACAGGCTACCTTTGGCACTTTCCTAAACTGTTTTCCATTTTTTAATTGAAGAAGAAATGGCTGAGATATTGGGGTTTACAGTTTTACCTCATCATTTCTATTCTAAAGCAAATGGGTGTGGCCCATGGAGCTATAATACTGTATAATAATCCACATAATGGGTGGGATGGTGCTAGGAGGAGGCTGGTTGGGGAGGAGGGAGGGGTTCGCTAGGCTTGAATGGCAGCTCTGAGAGCACCAAGCCATCAGTACAGAGTGGGGAGTGGTCTAGATTAGCTCCTCACACTAGTATTGGTGGCCCACATCTGCAGGGTGGTGCTGGAGGGGCTGATGAGGAAATATATTTCCTCCTCCCACCTAGCTGAGAGGAGGCACAGTGCTGGAGGAATGCTTGGCAAGTTAAGCTGCTGTTTACATTTTTTTATAAGCCCCCCATTCCAGGATACAAGGCAATAATTGCTTTCCTAAAACAGAAAGATTTGGATGGCACATGCAGACCAACAACATTTCATTTCTTATTGAAATGGAACAAAACCCAGGGACGCTGGCTCTCCCCTGGGGCGTCCCAAATTAGGATGTGTCGCTGTGTACAACCCCCCAAGTTTCCGGTATCAGCTTACCTTGCCCTGGTCCAACGGTGCATGTACAGGTTCTTGTCCAATCAGAGCCATTTGCTGTGACATCCCCGGCGTTGTGCACATGCTCCTGCCCCAGCCATTCAGATAGGCTTGGATGGGAGTGTGAGCACTAACATATACCCCACATCTCTGACCATGTGCGTGCTCCCACCCCAGCCTATCTGAATTCAAGACTGCATTCATGTCACAGGACAAGAGCACATGCATCCGCCATTGGAGCATGGAAAGGCAAGCTTGTATGGGCAAATTGGGGGGTCTCACAAAGCAGGGGAACCCAATTTGGGGATTCCCAAGAGGCACAGAACAACACCCAGGTGAGTCAATGGCCACTTTAAGCATTGCACACAGAGCTGGCCCTTTCTGGGCACTTAGAATATCACAAAGGGATGATTTCCATAGCTTAGTCCACTCACTAGTAGGGATAGGCAAGTTCGGCCGAACTTTGAATCAATATTGAAATCAATGGGGACCAGAGCATTGGGGGGTGGCTGTTAGTGGGAGGGCGCAGTGTGCAGCAGTAAGCATGCTGATGCAACTCACCTCAGCCCGTGATCCTCTTCCTCTCAGTGGCGGTGGGGGAGCAACATTTGAATTTGGCCCCAACCAAGGCTACAAAAAGATGGCGCCGGCTCTCATGAGTGAGGACACTTCTAGTGCCAACCCCAACTTTTCAGTTCAGGTTTGCTCTACGCACTAGGAATAACAGGTATAGCCAACAAGTGCCCAGAAAGGCCCAGCAGAATATAACTTTCCCAGGTTTTATCCTTTGCCCCCGCGGTGTCCTCTTGGTCTTGATCTGTATCTGCCATGTAAGAACTTTCTGTTTAATCCAGTCTTTATTTAGTAGGTGAATACTGTGCTACAGCTGTCAACTGTTCAGTACATCATAAAGGTCAGATTCCATGAAGTTATCTGTTTACGTAACATTTGGTTTCTTCATAACATACAAATATTAAACATGTGTACGTGATATGTTTGAAAGTCTAGCATTTGTTTTTCAATTAACAAACCATCTTATATAATGAAAGAAGGTGAGACTGAAATCGTTTAAAAAAATAATTGCAGTATCAGTCTGATGCAGTACCAAAAAATTACAGGAAAACTGAACTGAAAACCCCAGAGTCTTGTGATACTAAAATGTCAGTGTGACAAATACAGGTACTGGAGGATGCTCTTGGTATTCACTGCCTAGATCTATTTCTCCACTTGTTACAAGAACCAACAAAGATCTAAAAAAATGTAATGCAGAACTAGCGCCATCTAGTGTCAACTTTCATAAATCTTGTATTCTGTGTTTGTTTACATTTTACTTTCAGTATTTTCCCCAAATATTCAATGTTTGCTTTTAATGATCCATAATGCTATAATAAATGAAGACATTTAAGAGATTCATGCAAATAAGAGTTCATTCATATTTAGTTTTTTGTATTTTGCATTTGTTTACCTGACCTACAAAAACACAGGTAGCTAACAATACTAACTTATTCTGGATGATCCCTCATCCATCGCTAATTCTATAGTTGCTGTCAGCTTTAAAAAAACTTTTAAAAAATTGTTTCCATACCTGAAGGCAGTACTACAGTACTTCTCTCTATGATTATTATTACTGGGGAAAAACATGTCTTAATTTAGGTTTTAAAGCGGACCTTCACTCTAAATAAGAGTCTATCTTATATGTTTCCCACACCCTGTACATACAGATTGCTCACATTAAAAATCATCCTACCTGCATCTACTGCATTTTATAAGCCTTTAAACATCCAAGATGGCGGCTTATGGAAGCTGCCATTTTTGCAGGCAGCCTGCAAACAGGAAGTGCCTGCAAACAGGAAGTGACTGTGCTGCTCTGCATTCTGGGACTGCTGACCTTTCCCTGACCCCAGCTCTGCTCTGTCTGAGCAAAGCACAGCTATAACCCGCCCCCCTGTACCTTATCCCACTCTCCTCTCCTCAGTAAGTGTGATGCTTCTGAGTCAAGATGGCGGCGCCCGTATCCTAAATTCCCGAACAGAGTTGCAGCCCAGTGGGGGAAAGTATAATAAATTCGTGACTAAACATGTAAAATATATTAATTTTAGATGCTGAGGAATTGTTTTTTAAGAGTTTGGGCTTTTCATTAAATCATGGTGAAGGTCCGGTTTAAAGGATTATTTGTTTCCAATTCAGAGCAATTAAAGAGGGCAGGCACCCAAAATCGAGATGCACATTTGTGCGGGTTAAAATAGATCAAAGACATTTTTTAAATTAGGCCCACTTTAGGACACGCAAAAGGCACTGGAAGGCAGTGTCTTCATACTTACCGATGGCAGAGAATGAGGGATTCCATCATTAAAGTGGACCAACACCCAATCATCGTGCTCAGATCTGCTGACATCACATCGTCTAAGCCGCTATCTAAGGCGAGCAGCTCAGAGATTGCTGACTGACGCATTTCCCGCTTCCCTCTAAAAGGAAGCGTGCCCACTCACAAATGTCTGGCGCGGGTACGCGCCCTGCTAGAGGCATAGGAGGGATGCGGCCACGGCTCACGCATGCGCTGTTGGACCAGGAAAGAAGGTAAGAGTAGCGGGCGACCTGGGGGGTGTCACACAGCAGGGTATCCTGATTTTGGATGCCCCGGGGGGAGGGAACCAATCGGCCTGTGGGTTTTGGTCCACTTTGAAAGTCAGGCAGACATGGGAGCAGCCATCAAGATCGTTTTGCATCCTCTAACCTACATACTCCATTCATTGGGGCAGAGGCGAGGTGTGCCGAACCCACCTTGGCAAGCCCCCCCCCCCATTGCAATAAATGTAGCAGGCCTGGTAGGGGTTTAAACAAGGCTCTATGGAGGCCTCCAGTGCTGAGGGCAAAATCTTTCTTCTTCGGTAAGTGTGAAGACACCAGAGCTGTATGGAGGAGCTGCAGGGAACAAAAGGAGAGTATAGACCTTTTTAATTTGCAGCCTCAACAGACTTTTTAAAAAATAGAAGCTCTCTTGCTCAAGCCCTTCTATCTTGTATGACATAAGAACAGGGTTGTCCTCCTCCACATTTTTGTTATATAATCACTTTTTATCTGCATGAAAAGAACACTTAAGATTATTACTAGATGTTGGGGTTTTAGGTACAGTTTTTTTGTGTGCAGTGAGTTTTTGGAAAAGGAGTTTCCTGTTAATGGGGCAGAGTTGCCAGTGTGTAGGGCCCCTTTAAAGAGGACCAAAACCCGTTTCACTCAGCCCTGGATTCTTTTAGCTGAATTTCTGTCCTAGGAAATCCTGATTTACTGCACTCACTCCGGCCCCCACTTTCCTGCTACTCCTGCCATGCGTAGTCGCACAAACAGACAATCAGGCGTGGACTGCACAAGTGGGATCCCAGATCAAAGTGGCAAACCAGGGGGTTTACTAGTAAATCAGGATGCCCCTGATGGGTCATGTCAAACAGGGGGTATCATTTTAGGGTTTTTGTTCTCTATAAAGAAAACCAAAAGTCAAAAAAGCAAGTTCAGCGATGCATGAGTCCAGCTTAGGAAAAAACCCAATCCCACAGTCAAAATTGGCTCAGTGCAATCCTCCTTTATTTCTAGTAGAAAGACATCAGCTGTGATGACTCATTGCTCTGCTGCACAGCTGCTGAAAGATACATATGTTTACATTGACTGAATGGTGTGAGGTAAATCCAGATTCTGCAGTGAACAATGATAAAGAAACATTGTTGCAGCTTTCCACTCACATAAACACACACACACACACACACACACACACACACACACACACACTCCCTTTAGCAGCTGTTTTTTCAGTGTGTGTGTGTGTTTACATAACATAGTACACAAGCTATGTTTCTGAAGTATTTCTATTTCTCTGTTTGGTGTGGGCTGCTGCTGGCACAGCTCTCCCCTCATGCTTATGTGTGTGACAAGATGGCAGCTCCCATGCTGTTCTGCAGCAAAGAATTGGCCTGTTATTCCAGAACATCTTCATGGAGTTTGGCCCTCTCTAATAGTTTTTGCCAGAGGGGGCTTTAGGGAAGCAATTTACTAAACTTTCTTTTTTTTACTTTTGGTCCGCTTTTTTACTTTGGACTGCTTTCCGTCCAACGGCACGTGCGCAAGCTTTGGCAGCAATCCCCCTAATCCCTCTAGCAGGGCCGTGCATGCGCCGTAGGACTAGGAAGAGGTGAGTTGCGCTCTGCGATTTGGGGGGCTTCACATAGCGGGGAAGGCTACACCCTGGGGGCAAGGACCAAAACCCAGGATAGTCAAAATCCTGGGTTTTGGCCCACTTTAAGTAAGCAGAAGACATCTAGCTTTCCAGTAACTGCAATATGCATAATGGCAGACATTCTGCCCCATTCTTTATCTGTTCCCCCAGACCTAAAAGCACACTGATTGGAAGACTGGACGTCCACTTTATTATGCTGAGGTCCAGCAGAAGTTGACACATTGAGAGACTGTGACACGCTCAATTAAAAGTGGTCAATCTGACCTGACATATAAAAACATCAGTATATCTGTCAAAAATCCAGCCCCAGCCACCATCCCTGTACCCTTGACAGTTTCCTGTGTCTTCATCTGCCCTGTTTGTCCCAGCTCCCTGTTTTTACCCCTGGCTGGCCAAATGTCCTGCTGAACTCATCACATGACTGACACCTTACTAGCTTCCTATCCCACCCAGCAGCCATTACCCCCATTGCACCCATAGCTGCCCAGCCCCCATGTGGCCCAATTTCACCAGTGTCTGCTCCAGCTTGATGTGCCTCCATCCAACTCCTGGCTGTCCCAGAAAGAAAGAAAAAGAAAGAGAGAGAGAAAGGAAGGGAGAGGGGTAAGAAATAACTTGAGAAAGGGAAAAAGAAAGTGAGAGAGAGAGGGGGGAGGGTTTTGTTCAGTGACTGGAGATTAGGGGTTAGGTGAAGGGTTTACATCAGAAGCTGGGGAAGGGTAGTTAGGTGAGCATTGAGGGCCAGCAGCTGGATAGGGGGATTAGGTGTGGGGTGCAAAGTGGTGGGGGGCCCAGGTAGCTGAGCAGGCCCTTTAGTGATGGGGCCATAATTAACTTCCCGGTTGGCCCTCCCTCCCAGTATTGGCGCTGCCCCCAGTGCAGATGCAATATTAAAGTGGAGTCAGGGCCAGCCAACTATGTGCTCCTGGGGCATCCCAATGTGGGAGCCCAACTGTTTGACCCCCCCCCCCCCCCCCTGCAGACACTCACTTACCTTTTTGGTGCTCCCACCATGCATTCTCGGGTCGCCAGAATTTAAAATCCTCCCCCCACTATAGGTGCTGTGGGTGGGGTGCTGGGCAGGGGACACCAGAATGTGAAATGCTCCCACCTCCGTGGCTGCTGCAAAAGCGCCAGTATTTAAAATACCCTGGGGGGCAGAGCTGGGGCACCCATATTTAGAATCCTCCTTTTGATGCTGGGGGGGGGGGTTCAGGAGGGGTTAAATAAACCCCCCTGTGACTGCTGCTGGCTGGGTGTGGGGCGTCTGTATATAAAATCCACCCCTCCCACTGTGGCTGCCAGGTAACAGAGTATGCAGGTGGGCACGTGGTCTGTTATATACAGCTCATCAGCTCTCGCATGTGCCTCTCCCCAGCCTACGTGTGCCCCTGCCTGATGACATAAGCTGTCATGTGATGCTGTGTCATCATGCTGAGGCTAGGGAGAGTGGCGTGCTGGAGCTGAGGAGCTGTAAGTATGACAGGTCACCCATCTGCTGAATAGCCACCCCGCTTTTCAGGGAAGGGGATGGCAGGCAGAGGAGGGCGTGCTCTGGTGCCCCATGGACCCTGGTGCCCTGGATAATGACTCCCCCCATATAGGGAAAGAAACGGCCCTGTATTCAGCCTACCTGTCAATAGCAATCAGATATCTGGTTCAGGAATCTGAATATTGAACAGTGATTTATTAGACAAGGTTATGTATGACAAATAGAAAACAGATATACAGTATACACTGTAGTTTAAACAATGCAATAGTGACCTCTACAGTCTAAGCTGGAAATGAGACAAGCACCACTGTTGAATAGTAACACAATACAAGAATAATAGAACAAAACACGGTACTATATATTCAATTACTGTACTTCACTTAGTCCTTAGTCCACACAGAAGTATTTCTAATTCGTTGAGCTCCGTTAATAGATTCAGTTTCTGTGTTTCTCGTGCCAGTGTTTTCTCATGTAGGAAGAAGGAAGGTGGCAAGACTGGGGTGTGTTGGGGCTACCAGTGGAACTGACTCTGGGGGCCCAGCCTACAATCACGCAAACATTACTTCCTTTTTGGGGGTGCTTATGAAAACTGTATTGCATTTGAGTGCAGTGGAGAACCTGTGCTCTCCTGCCATAGAACAGCTAAACCCAGCATTACCTACTTCTCCTGTCAGAGAAAAACAGACAGAATAGTACCGACTTTTCCACACTATAAGAAGCACCTGCCCATAAGACGCACCTAGGATTCGGAGAAGTAAAATAAGATAAAAAAATATATTTTGAACCAAATGTTGTGTTAAAACACCGACCCCCAGGAGCCATATAATAGGCAAGGTGCAGAATCCCTCCATTACAGGCAGTGTGGCACTCCCCCTCCTAATCCCCATAGGCAGTGTGGTAGCCCCCAATACAGGCAGTGAGTGGCATCCCTCAATACAGGCAACCCGCACACTGCCGGATGATGATGATGCCGGATTATGGGGGATCTCGGGGGTTTCACACAGCAGGGAATTTTACCTTGATCCCTGCTTCCATGGCACATGTGGCAGCATCCCCAGAACCCCATCCATCAAATGCGCTTCCCCCTGTCAGGCATATTTGAATGGATGCCACCAGGTGTGCACAGTTGGAGTATATCAGAATTGTTCTGATATAGCAATGTGGTATTTCCCAGGCAGAATCCCTGGTGCAAGAAGCAGGAGCTGAACGAGAGGGTGCTGAGGTAAGGCCATACACACACACTCACCATACGCATTTGTTTGGTAATCCTGAGTGGTGCCAAAACAACTTACCCAACAACAGTTAGGTGCGGATCTCCCACCAGAAAAGATCAGGCTGAGTAGTTTTGGAAGGCATCATTCCTGGTTGCTAAGGGCAACTCTGATGCAACATGGCTGTGTGTGGTGCTACTAAAAAGAGACAAAAGGGGCACCTGGAGCCCCCCCACCTTTCCCTAGCAATGCAATGCAATGTTAAAGTTTATTACCCAAAACGGCCTGTGTTTCTTTTGCCCAATATTCATAGAAACACCAGATGCAGTTTACTGTTCAAATGGTCAGCCATATTGTTCCCTGGTGCCTTCCAGCAATGATACATTCAGTTCAACACAGCTCAGCATTGGAGGCAGCCTTATCAGTTATACTAACTATAATTAATCTGAAAGCACTACAAGCTCAACTGCCATTATGTTGAAGTTTACTAAAGTAAAGGCTTTAGTAAAAAAAAGACAAAATGCTGTTTAGGGGCACTGGGCTGGGGACAGAAGATAACAACATAAACTTCTTATCTGGGCATAGGTGCACTTTAATGCCAGTTGGCAGCAAGAGGAACTCCAAGCTTTTTGTAACTCCACAGCCACTGAGCCCTCCTCCTGTTCTAAGCCCAATTTGGGTGTTAAAGTAATAAACCAACTCACCAGATCACCACAATTGTCCCTGTATTCAGCCGGGGGCAGGGCTCTGAATGGCAGCCATAAACCTGATTGACAGTTGGACTTGAGTGAATGGCCAGTACAGTCAAATAAACATTAAATACTCCGTGCTGCAGCAAAGGGAATAGAAAGGAGACGAAATAAGAAATATATAAAGTAAGGGGATGCTCTACCTGCTCAACTTATATTCCCAGATACGTTCCAAACAGCCATTTGAAATGCTGAGAGCAAAAAGGCAAATTTTAAAAATTGTGCTTCAATAGCTGGACAGGTGATGTCCCATGGTGCATGCATCACAAAACAGACGTGCCCTCCACCAATAATGGTTAAACTCTTACCAGATGTATCAAGAAAAAAATGCATCAAATAATATTTCCAGCCTCAATGGTATTGCAGGGGGCTGTAATATTTAATATCAGCGAGCTCCAAAAATCATGACAGTCAGATTAAGAGCCCAGATTAGTATCTCCAACTCAGGCTTAGTGCTGCCAGATTCTCTCGAAAAATGTCATGTAAGTAAAACCTAAAGAGGAATCTAGCACAATAACATTTTAAAAGCTCAGCGCTCTTTTAATAAAAAGTAGAAATGCACTCACAAAGATAAATAAAAAAAACAAATTTAGAAATAGTCAGCAAGTCCAGCTGTCTCTCACCAACTCCCAGGCCCATAAAGTGTGTACAAGTAGAGAAAGTGCTGAGATACCAGTCAAAGGTGATCCTCAATGCTCCTAAGGGCATTTTGTCGCGTTAGGTATCTAGCACCGGCCATCTTGGTTTTCTTGTGTTTTGTTCCACCCCTTCTTCCTCGAAAATGAGGTCCTTACAGATAAGGAATTTGAATATTTAAACATCAATGCCCGAAGGATACTAACGATTTATCAACTACCCAAGATCCATAAAAGGCTTGAAAAGCCCCCAGGCCGCTCCATAGTTAGCAGGATAGGATCAATTACCTGCCGCTTGGGGGAGTATGTTGATAGTTTCTTACAAAGGTTGGTCTCTGCTTTGCTGGCCTATCTAAAAGATTCAAGCCAAGTCCTTGATACTTCCGGGAAACAGGATGTGGGTCAGTATTCTTTTTTAGTGATGGCAGACATTAAGTCCTGGTTTTGCGCCTGTGTGTGACGTTCTGCACCTCTTTCCCTCTTCTTTGTTTACATATGCGGCTCGGGTTTGCTCCTCTTCCCCCTCCCCTCTCTCCCCCTTCCCGGCCCCCTCCTTGCTGGGGCAGTGATGGCGGCCGGATCATTGCCCTGCAGGATGGGGTGGGATGGGTGGTGGGATGGGAGACGATCAGCGTGACCGTCCTGGGGTCTGCATCTGCCCTGCGACCCCGTGACTGCACACGCAGGGGTTAACCAGGGCCGTGTGAGGGGCGGAGGTGCAACACGCAGTCCCTTTGCAGGTATCCCGCATACGAGGGGGCGTGGCTAGACTGTCAACCAGCTAGGTGAGAGACGCTTAACGCACTCCACCTGCTGGACTTCCTGGGGCAGATACACGTCACATCTGGGCGTCATCGGTGGGAAGGGCTGGCAAGCACAAAAGGAGACGCAGGTCAGTCCATTTTACCCCCTAGAGAAGCTGTGGGCGCACAGCGGAGCGCGCGGGGGCAGCTTCATATACTCGGGATGGATTAGTATTTTACTTGCGGTACCTTTGACTTTACTTCAATTCCCTGTTATTTTTGTGATCTGTTTGCTTCTGTGATATAAACGACCAGCTGGTGCTGGCCTTCATATGGTTACTATCACATCCCATGTTAACCATTGGAGCTTAGAGATCTTAGCCCACTCTCTCTTACTTTAGTTTTTCATAGTGTATTTATTCCACCAGCACTTTAACTTATATGTATACCACTACACATAGAGGTTTTTTGTCATGAATTGTATATTGTTATATACTAATTCTTTAGCACATTGTAGTTATTAGCAATATTAGAGCACGGTCACTTTATACACTAGTTTTTAGGAGATATTGGTAAATTAATTTAGTATACTATTATTATATGGTTTAAGAATGTAATATTCAGGGATTTTACATCATTGGAGTATATTTTTTGATTAGTCGCATGTATTATATTTTTTTTTTTGGCTTATAAGAACTATTAGTATTATATTTATTATCTTAATAGCATTGTGATTGATTAGATCCGTATCAGCTTTATATATTTATTTTATCATATACCTCCCGGGTATGTTATAGTCATGTTTTTAATTTGTCTTGTCATTTTGTTGCTTGTTTTTTATATGATAGCTCAATGTACATAATAAACTTATTGCTATACATGTTACCTAGTTGAGTGCCCTGGCTTTATATGGTCTCCTTGGTTGGGTCTTTTTTCTAGCTATTTGCTATATATATGTAAGGAGCCTGGGGTGCACCTTCTGGTTATTTATATTATTTTGACTTTGTTGCTATTAGTGGTGCCATCACCAATTTGTTTCTTGTTAAGTCCTTGTATACTGTAAAATCACATGGTAAGGGGGTGACAGCAGTAAGATATTTTTTTTTCACATACCACCTTTTTGGTGCAGTTGCAAGTTGATTTCATCATTGAATCTCTATGTTTTGCGCTAAATCATTACTACTTTTGGTTTGTTGCCAATTTTTACTTACAAACTAAAGATGTCAACATGTGAGCAAAGTTTGCTCCCAGTATGGCTAATCTCTATGTGGGCTTTTGGGAGGCGGAACTTATATATGGCAAACAATGGTCCAGCCTTAAAGTGGACCGTCACCCTGGGGTGATCGGCCCGGGAATCTTTAAGATTCCCGGACCGATCACCTCCCTCACCGCGGGACATCCGAGATCGGGATGTCCCGCGGTGAGGGACCCCCCCGAAAACCCCCCAAAAACTCACCTCCTTGGCGGCGGCGTTTGTGAATGGCCGGCGCGGGCGCGCGCGCTGTGAGAGGGACGTGCGGGAGGCGGCGGCGGACGCGCTGGCTTGTCCGTCGCTGTCACCCGGCCACGTGGGAGCGTTGTGAGGTGGGGGGTTTTACACAGGTTTTACACAGCGGGGCACCCCTAATCGGGGTGCCCCCCTGAAGTGGACCAAAACCCAGGATAGTCAAAATCCTGGGTGTTGGTCCACTTTAAGGTTTGGTGGAGATACATAGATGAAGTGTTATGCATCTGGGAGGGATTGCAATCGGATTTGGATGCTTTCTTCTCACAGGTCAATAAAAATTATGGTAGAGAGCAGCTCAGTATTGGTAAATTTCTTAGACCTCACTATAAGAAAAAGTGGTACGGAGCTTTATACATCTACTTTGTTTAAACCTACAGATAGTAATGGTTATGTCCTACACGGTAGTTGCCATCACCCTAACTGGCTAGAGTCTATCCCACAGGGTCAGTTTACACACCTTAGGCGAGATACTAATGTATCTGACAATGACACCCAAGCGGAGTATCTAACACAGCGTTTTGTGGACAAGGGATATGAACCTGTCACAATAATAAATCAGTGTTCATTAATTAGAACCAAGGACTGTGAAGTACCATTGAGTCAACATAACAAAGAAAAAAATGGTACACATCAAGAGTTTTCGTTTATTACCGATTCGAGTGTTCAATACAGGCAAGTAAACAAACTGCTTTCCAAACACTGGCACATTCTGAAAGGAGACACCACTTTAGAGTTTGCCTAATCTGGTGCCCATGCAATCTTTTTTATGTGGGCAGAACCTCTTGTGAGCTAAAAGTGTGAATACTTGAGCACATTTACAACATAAAACGTGGCTACAAGGCACACTTGATCAGGGAGGTCTCACAGAAAGAAAGTAAATAGATTTTTGAGTGGAACACCTTATGTCCTGCTAGCTTGAATATAGATTTTGCTTTTAACTGTTTTATAGATACCCTTTTAATGTATGTAATATTTTTTAAGGGGCTAATAGTCTTTTGTTCGATATTTGTATGATTTTTTTTTATCACAGGGCAGTGTTTAACCGCATTTAACCCTGACCCTCACCAAAATCACACCTTTCACCACTTAGTCTGGGCCTGTACAAAACAGCAGCCCCCCAATCTATTTGGCCCATCATGCACCACCACCTGAGCTCCGGTAATTGGGGTGCCTCCCTGAGCTCATCCTAGATGCTATCCACTCACTTTAAGTCACCTGCAAAAGAACCCACAATATGAATATCACGTTTTCCCCATGCAGAATCAGGAAATAGTACAGAAGAGTACACATGATGGTGGATTTCTCATTGTTCAGGCAAGTAACACACTGAACTGAAAGTCCACTGGCACCAATAAACAGTTAGAGCCAAGGACATTTAAACCAGACCAACAACCTTGCACCCCCATCTGCATGCATGATACTGAATCATTGTCAGCACTTACATTTGCTCCTGCATCTACTCAAAGTTGCAGACTGATTTTCTTCTGGCTGCAGCCATCTTGAAGCCCTCTGGAGACTTCCTTTCCCAGCTGCTGCCTGGATTTAACCGACATAACCCACAATGCAAAGTGGTCCACAGGATACCCCTTTGGTGGTAAAATAGACCATGCCAGGAGTTACAAAAGGTAATATATTTATTTAAAAAAAGCTTACCCTCTATCGGGGGGGACCACCACAAGGTCACCTAATTAAAAACCAATATCCTTGTACCCATAAATGGTCTCCACATATTCCTTATGGAAAAAACGTAAATGTACCTCCAAGGAATGGAAAGTTCTAAATGTACCTGTATGGAATACCATATTTAGGCAAGCATTATACAATATAGATGAATTATCCATCTGATGGGATGTTGACAAATGGTGAAATGCATCCATCTATCATCGTAAGAAAAAATCTATAAGCAATACAAAACAATTAAGCAATACAAACATATCTAAGGGTGTGTGTATATTAACATTATGGGATTGATATGTGTAAATGTAGAACTCTATGTATATATCACAGTGGTACCTATGAAGAATGATGTGATTTTATGTTTTGGAGTTTATGAAATAAAAATAATTAGTATATTAAAAAAAAAAATTACTAATCTAATATAGTTACTGTACTAAATTGGTTGAAGTTGAAGGATGATAGCACAGTGGGACTAGGACAACACTAGGCCTGTGCCTAGAATGGACACCTGAAGGGGATGCTGGAATTACTGCTATACAAAAAAAATCTGCATATTCATTTTGGGATGCTAAATTGGAATTTTGCTGACTGAGGGGAAGTAGTTCTATTTTGAGTGCTAGGTGCTCATACGCTGAACATTAATGTTAGGGCTTGGAAGGGGGTGGCCTGATGAGGCAGCTAGGGGTGTGGGGTTTATTTGTCCTTGCGTACCATGACCCGACCCAAAATATGCCTACGGCAGCCAGAACACTAAATACAGCCCTGGTGTGTTGTCTGGAGACTCTTTAAAACTCAACTGAGTGAAGTGACTGCTTATGGCAACATAGTACACGCCAGGGAATGCCCCTACCCTATAATTAGAGATGCCATCGTCAGCTGTTGCTTAGGGCTGATTAAACAATGACATGGGAATAATTGTTACCTACAATAAAAATCTCTGCAGGTGACCAGAACTATTTCTCCCACCTCCATGCAGAAGTTCCAGGGCATTGAAAGCAGAAGGCTGGGCAACACTATGTGACACACAATTAGAATGTAACATGAAGCTGTAACTATCAGCCACCAAAGCTCAGACATGAATTGGTAAAATGCAATGTTGTGTAACTGCAAAATGTTGCATTGCACCAGTTTACAATGTGATATTGTGCTTCAGTTTTGCAAATTGAAATAAACAGTGAAATGTTGAAATGAAGAATGAAGATAACCAGATTTAGGTTTGTATCCAGATGTTGCTGCAGGATATTTTCTTGGTTGATTGCTAGGCAGGATAAAAGTTCCTAAACACAGTTAGTGCTGTTTGGGGAGGGGGGTGGAAGCAGCAGCATATACTCCTGCAGTTTGCTCCTTCTTTTACAGGAGATGTTGGCAATCAACAGTACCTTTGCTTGATAGTTTTTCAATGGATATAGCGACAGGTAGCGCAAGTGGTGCTCCGCCACGCCAATGCTGTATTTAACATGTAAAACCACGGCGCCAGCGTTGACTCTCTAAAACCACGATACTCAGGCATACAGCGCCAGGTGCAATGGCAAAAAAGGCTTTTAAAAAGGATGGCAGCAGAGTGACAACGAGTGAAACACATGGAATGACATTGGGGACATACAAATGACATGACACATGATTGGCAGGCATGAAAACACAAGTTAGCGGCAGGTAACCTAAGTACAACAAATGAAAAAAGCATTCTGAACAAGCCAGGGATCCCGCGTCACTTGAAATAAAAAAGCTAATCAAAAGTCACCAAGAATAACTTAACTGGAATGACTAACTGAGGTCTATGGGAGAACGACACTGAGCATCTGATGTGATGTGGCGCTGTAGGGAACACAGCGCTGGCGCTAACCATACACCTGGTGCTCTTGATAGATGGTGCTAAACAGTTTTTCGTATATTATATAATATATATATTTATAAATATGACTTACTGGTGGCGCTGCACAAAAACACCTGCCACCTTATGACGCTACATGGCGCTAGTGTTTCTTAAACAGACCTTCACCCTGATTAAGAGCCTATATTGTATTTTTTCCCCCACCCACCCTGTACATACAGATTGCCCACCTTTAAAATCATCCTACCTGCACCTAGTGCCTGAGCCTTTAACCATCCAAGATGGCGGCCCATGGGGTCTCAAGCTGCCTACAGACAGAAAGTGTCTTCTGACTATCCCGTTCTGCATTGTGGGATTGCTGTCCTTTTTCTGATCACAGTTCTGTTCTGTCACAGCTATAGCCCTGCTCCTCTGTACTTTTCACCCATCTTCTCCTCAGTTTGTGATGCCTCTGAGGCAAGATGGCGGCGCCCGTATCCTAATCAGAGTTGCAGCCCAGTGGGGGAAAGAATAATAAATAAGTGACAAAAAAAATAATATTAATTTTATATGCTGGGGATTGGTTTTTTAAAGGTTTGGGCTTTTCAATAAATGATGGCGGTTTAAATAAGGTATGTGGATACCTGATAACAGCAGACAAACACAGCATAGCAAAGGGGTGTAAGTCATAAAAACATGGGCCAGTACCTATGCAGATACACCATAAATTACTTCTCCTTACTTTAATTCTTGAAGACACAGACTTGTATTGAAGACACAGAACTCTTCTTATTCTGTAATGCTTGGCCCAATTGCCAACATTGCAGAATTAGAAGAGGTTGTGTCTTCCATACAACACATAAGAAAGTTGCAAATTGGCACAGTTAACAAAAATATTAAAATATATTTTTAAAAAGTGGCAAAACAAGGTCAGGCAAATGTGTAAAAAAAGAAAAAGGTTTGGAGTGGCTCACTTTTGAAAGCTTCTCTCACCTAGCACACAAGAAAGTGGGGAAATCCTCTGTACCTTTAAATGAGCCACCCAGCCAGACACCCCACAAATCTCACCTTCGTCCTGGCTCTCCCGCCGATGTAAATACCGCCATCCGAATCCCCACCATCTTTGGGTTGTGCAAGTGATCCCGTCCCCAACCATTCACATAGGCTAGGGACAGGAGCACACCCGCTGCTAAGGATCCAGCCACTCACACTACTAATTGCTATAAAAAAATACATTTGCCGAGCGTTCTATATGCATGGCAAACAACTCTGATTAGACAAGAGCCCACACATATGGCGTAGGACCGGGGAAATTTACGTTTTCTGGGAGATCTGACGGATTTCACATAGTGGGGCATCCGGGTTAAACCTTTAAAAATAAAGAAAAAGCCATGGGTTTCCTCCTCCTGGAGACGGTGACCCTACACCATTTTTAAAAACATTTTAAGTGTTTAAATCTGGACAGCGACCAGAGGAGATTGAGAAATCAGGTGAGTTTTTATTTTTATATTTAAGGATTTCAGGGAAAAATTTGGTCGGCACAAATCACAAGAAAATATGGATCTAAGGGCCCACCATTCTTTAGGGTTCACCAGAGGACATCATTCTTGGACCCACCAGAGGACATCATACAAGGGGTACACCAGAGGACATCATTTTTGGGCCCCATCAGAGAACATAATTCTTAGGGTCACCAGAGGACATCATTCTTGGGCACCACCAGTGAAAATCATTCTTGGACCCAACAGAGAACATCGTTCTTGGGCACCACCAGAGGACATTATTCTTTGGGTCCACTAGAGGACATCATTCTTGGACCCACCAGAGGAAATCATTCTTGGGGTCACCAGAGGACCTCATTTTTGGGGTCCACCAGAGGACCTCATTCTTGGGCTCCACCAGAAAAATTCCTTCTTGGGGTCACCAGAGGACATTATTTTTGGGGCCCACCAGAGGACATCATTCTTGGGCTCTACCAGAGAAAATCATTCTTGGGCTCCACCAGAGGAAATCATTCTTGGGATCCACCAGAGGACATCGTTCTTGGGGGCCAACATGGGAAATCATTCTTTGGGTCCACCAGAGGACATCATTCTTGGGGTCCACCAGAGGACATCATTCTTGGGGTCCACCAGAGGAAATCATTCTTGGAGTTAACCAGATGAAAGAATTCCTGGAATCCACCAGAGGACATCATTCTGGGGCCCACTACAGGAAGTAATTCTTGGGGCCCACCAGATGACATAAAAAAAAATACTGTATCCAGGAGCTCCACCACATTTAATCCGGCCCTGTGCAGCAGCATCCCGAATTGGGATCCCCCCCTGTGTGTATTCCCCCAGGGTGACAAACCTTCCAGTCACTCCCAAGGCGCCGGAGATCAGAGGAGGTTTCACACAGTGGGGCATCCCAATTCAGGATGCCCCAAGGAGTGGAACTCGGATGGCGCTGAAGTTTCTCTTTAAAGACAGGTAATTCTGCATACAGCTCTAATATTCTCCATTCCATCAGAAGACTTGCAGCACCAACCAGGCAGGGCCGGTTCCAGGTTTATGTGGGCCCTTCGGCGGCATGGTCTCAGTGGGCCCCTTTGTGGTGAAGAGTCGCGTCACATCAATGAGGGATGTCCCAAATCTGGATGCCCCCTAAGGATGATCTGGGGGAGGAGGAGGTAAGGGATTGACAGGAGATCCCACTCTCTTAGTTAGTGGTAAGTTCCTGCCACATCCCCCTCTCAAGTTTGCGCCCTTATTTTTCAAGGTTGAGGAACCCTATATATAAGTGAAAAGGGGGGACCCTGTCCTGTCTACCTTTTCCCTTTCCTTTGCTCTCTCAATGAAGTGGGAGCGCAGGAGGGGGAAAAAGAAGGGAGAACACAGTCAGTAAAGGCAAAATTGGGTCCTTTGTTGCCAACCTTGTGGTGTTATATAATTAAATACAGTAATATAACATTACCCAAATCTATATAATATTCGGTGCATATATCGACATTTGATGCAAAGTAGTATCTTAACACAAAATGTATTTTGTAAATGTACTTCATTGAGAGAGCAAAGGAAAGGGAAAAGGTAGACAGGACAGGGTCCCCCCTTTTCACTGCCCCCTAAGGATCATGCTATTTGGACCCAAACTCTAGTTTTGGTCTACTTTCCTGGAACTGGTGAATGCACTGTGGGATCGCCAGTTTGAGTTACCGACCAAACCAGGGGGTTCTTTCACAAACGGGGGGCATCCCAAACTGAGATGCCCCTGTAAAGCGGACCAAAGCTCAGGGGTGGAATTGCTTGCATAGTGGGTATGCCAGTGATCTCAGGGGGTTTCACACAGTAGGGTATCACAGATTAGGATGCTCCAGGGATAGGAAATCAGCTGGGGTGGGCAACTTAAAAGCAGAACAAAACCCAGCACTTCCTCCCCTGGAATCTGAATCGAGATGCCCCGTTGTTTGGAACCCCACCATTCGAGGAGATGTGGGCACCAGCTGTGGTAGTGCCCTCCCAGTCCGCCGCTGGTCAAGCACCATTGCGCACCCCAAAGACCGACCCTGTCAGTGGGCCCTCCCAGAGGGTGAGGCCCCCGGCAGCTGCCCCACCTTGCCGGGTGCTGACACCGGCCATGCTACCAGGTAAAGCTAGGTGGGGGCGGGCCTACATGTGTAGTCATGTATGGCTGTAGTCCAGCAAAGGCTTAATAGAACCAAAACGTGTTTCCTGTCAGACATTGGCGAGAAGCGGTATTATTGGGAGTCTCTTGTTAAACATAAGAAAGGGGCATATGTAAGCGCGTTACATATTTTCCCTTTTAACCCTTATTTCTAACTGACTGACTGGCTAGCGTCAGGCTTTTCTAAGTGAACTCCTATATATCAGCTGCATCTAAACCGAACCTCAGAGGCGTCTCTCGGTTGTCCCTAGCGGCCGCTCCCGGTATTGCAGGTCTCGGCTTCTTCCTGGGTGACCTCGTTGCTATGGTGACCGCATTGCACCTGAGCCCGGTGGCAGTGCCGTTCTCCGTGAGAGGATTAAGGGACGGGCACGAACCGGAAGCTCCGACAGGCAGCGGGTAGCCTCTGCACCTCTCACTATCCGGCGGATTATAGACAAGCTAGGGCTTCTTTTCTAGTCAAATCGTGCTGCAGGCAGCAGGGGGCCTCCCGGCATGCACCGCTTTATTGTGACCGGTAGCTCTGGGAGATAGGGACAGCCGGACAGAGGGACCAGGCCTGCCGGTATGAGGAGCCGCTCCAACCAGAGGCCCTGAGCTGCTGCTGACTCCTGTGAGTAAGCCTGGCTGGCGTTTTCTTTCTTGTAAATCATTATTCCCAGTGCAATGGTAATGCATTACTGTACAGGCAATACCATCGTCATCCATAGCTGTGTGACGTCATCGTCGCACCGCATTGTCCTGTGTGTTGCCACCGCTGACTCTGATCACTGTCACCCATCCCCCATGTAATTATCCAAGCTGGACTGATAGCATTATATACATGGGGTACAGAGAAGTCCTCCCAGCAAGCCATGACTGCCCTTCACCTGCCTAGAGCTTTATCATCACCAGGGCTGGCCCCAGGGCAAAAGAGTCTTAGTGGGCCCCAAAGTAGTGTGTCACATGATGTCACCTTTCAGATCCGCTGCCACAAATGGGTCATCTTCTACTGCTCATCACCCTCCAGTCTGTATTGCCTCCCCTATAGCTACCAATCGTCCTCTAGTCCTTGTTGCATTATGCATACTGCTTGCTCCGCTGCCACTAAAGACTCCATCATTGCTGTCAGTTGTCACCTGGCTCTGGCCACCTTCTGAGCTTCCATCAACTGCCCTCCATTACAAGATACCTTTCCCAATTTGATCATCCCCTGTTTCTGACACCAGCCATGAGCAGGTCTGCACACAGCACCTGACATTCGGTGGTTCAGGTCCACTGTAAAATAATACTATGGCCAAGAGTGAGCCTAAGTGGGCCCCTGAAAATCCCTGGGGCCCTGGAAATTGCCCAGGATTGCTCTGTGCTGGCGCCAGTTCTGATCATCACCTAATGTACTGTAATGTGCAGCCACAGTTTTCTTACAGTTTGCTAGATACAGCGTGATCAGTCATGGTGGCCTTTGGGGATAGGAAGCCTGTGCCACTCCATGGGACCCCATCACAAACCCTCTGTAGGGGGGCCCCAGCAGCCACCACTTAGGTGTCGCTGAATACAGCTCCCAGCTGGCTCAGCAGGGCTGTCTATAAAACCTTCCCATTCTGAATACACTGAATGTACCTGACTATTCTTACCTATGTGGAAAACGTGGCGCTTCTGTTCCATTCCCCTCTTATTTCACTGTCCCTATTTTTTATCAGTCCTTCTACTTGCCTTGTTTTGCTTTCTCTTGACTTTTTCCAGTTTACAAAATACCCTATTAGCCTCCCATCTGTCTATACATTTTATTTGCTTCCCACTCTCTTTTCCACATTCCATCTTTTCTTTGCTTCCACATTTCCCTTTTTTATTTCCACAACTGTCTTGGTTTTCTATAGTTCCCACTTCCCCCCCTCTTTCTTCACCTTACTTTTAGAGTGGTTCCCTAGCACAGAATGCTGGTCCCCAAACAAAGCCAACCAACCCCCTCCCAGCTGGGATGCCCTGTAATAAAGAGATACTTAAAGTGGACCAAAACCCAAGCCGATCGGCCAAGGAATCTTATGTTATCCCAAATCGGGATGCCCCGCTGTGTGAAACAACCTAGGTCGCCCCATTACCTTACCTTGTTTCCCGGTCCAACGGCACATGTACGAGCCACGGCCGCAGCATCCACGCTATCCCTCTACAGGGCGCGTGCCCGACTGGGGTGCCCCGAAGGAAAGGATCAAACACCAGGATAGTCAAAATCCTGGGTTTTAGTCCACTTTAACTTAACTGTAACTTTATCTCCACTAATAGTGGGCATGCGACACTACAGGGTTGGACAGCTGCAAAAGGAAAAGTTAAAATTTTCAGCATAAAATAAAAAAAAGACTTTACTCCCCATGTGTCCCAGACAGACTGTCAGCGATAATCCAGCGTGGCAGATCTTACCTGATAACTGGACCCCGGATTCACTTTGCACACCCGATCGCACGTCTTTTTCCTGGGTGCTCCGACGCGAAGATGCCCTGCTCCTTTGTCACTGTGAGATGGCACGCCTCTCTCCATTCACTGCAATGGAAAGGGGCGTGTGAAGACCTAACATGCCCCTTTCCATTGCAGTGAATGGAGGGGGCATGTCAGTTCACAGTGACGAGGTCAGGGGGGTGTCTCTGCTTCGGAGGAGCCAGGAAGAGACGTGCGGTCGGGTGTGCAGCGTGGGACGGGGATCCAGGTATCATATAAGATCTGCAGCGCCGGATTCTCTGCGTGGGACACATGGTGGGTATATTTTTTTACTTTTACTCTAGGCTGAACATTTTCTTTGAATCTCTCTCTATTGCGAGGTTAACCTGGCAGGGGAGGGAATAGGTTGGTGTGCCACAGGTCTTACTGCTGGGGCCTTTACGATATTAGTGTTTGTGGACATGCACCCTGGGCCCTCGCACAGTGGTGAAATTTGGGCATTAACATGTGGCATAACCAACATCCAACATTACTACTAAGTTGTAGCAGTGTACCTGATTAGGTGGGGTATTCCTAAACTGACCGTTTCTTGCTGTCCTCAAAGTGGGACAGTTTAAACCAGTTTGTGGGTGATGGACGTGGTAGAGGTGTGGTTTAGCGGGTCCATGCATTCCACTACCACCATTCAATCAAAGAGTCAGACATTCAGCATTCTGCATTTGGTGGGACAGTCTTCCCCATGTCAGCAAAGTGGGACAGTATTCTGAGCAAAGGGGTAGGTATTCTCAGAGTTTTCAGAGGGACAGTGGGCCTCAAAATGGGACTTTCCCACCAAAAGGGGGACATCTCATCAGTTTAGGTATTCCTCTCAAAAGAAAGTCAAGGCAACCAATAATATACATTGTAATTATATGTATATGTTGAAGCAGACCTACAGCCACAGTCACCTGCAACAATGAATATGGCAGACCTATAACCTACAGCAGCTTTCAGTGTCTGTTTTAAATTGCCAGCAGCTTGGCCAGGAAACTCAGCCACACATGTCGGCATAGCCTGAAGCTCACACTGGCAGTGAAGTGTGGAGAAGACTTCAGTGAACACTCTCCAGTTTCTAGTGTAGATCAACAGGGGAAGCAGCTGTGTATATTCCAAGTATGTCACACACCCCGCTTCCAATATTCATGTGGGTTATGGCCAGTAGAGGGCGAATTTCTGCAGAGATGACAGGAAAAAAAGGAAGCCCCTCCCGGTCCATAAATACCCGGGACCTCCCACACATTCCCAGTTTTCGTCTCTGCAGACGGCGAGCAAGTCAGAAGATGGTTGTGTCTCCTCCTTGCAGGGTAAGCCGGGTTTATCCCAGGCCATTTTGCTTCTATTGCTGCCCGGACCTTGTTATTTAAACCCTTACTATGCCTCCCAGCCTTGGCTGTGGGTCCGGGCAATGGTAGGCAACACCCTTGAGGTGTATCCAGGGAGCCATGCTCCCCCGTGAGACCCCATACTTAGGGGTAGGCGGTGTCCGGGTTGGTGATCCCGGTTTGGGATGCCCCATCCCTACCTTATTCCCACCACTTCCTTAATGCGGTATTCCCCCCCTCCGGGTCTCCCTGCGCCCCTCTTCTGGGGGGGGGGGGGCTGCCTGTTCCCATAATCTGTTCTTTTATTGTTGTGTGTGTGGACGTGTGTTTGAGTCTTGACTTCCCTCACGACATGTGCGCTGGCCGCATGTGGTGGCCATCGTTTGTGGGGGAGCTTCTTCCCCTCAGGTGCTCTATGGGGGGGGCGGGGCCGGGTGCTCGGCGCGCTCGCCGCGGACCGCCCCCTCTGTCTCTGGCTCCATCGCGGAGCCCAGCCATTTGCTGGGAGCCGCTTCTGTCTCTTGCTGAGGGAGAGGGGCGGGGCCAGGCGCGGCACGATCCGCGCTGGCCCGCTCTTCTCCTCTCTCTCACTCTCTCTCTCAGGACTTGGGCTGCTGGCCGGACGCCATTGCTGTCTGTAAGTGTCCTGTCGGGGCTCCCTCTGTACTTGCCATTATTGTGCTGCGGGTACCCCCTTTTTTAGCGTTTTGGGGCTGCTTGCCCAGGCCTTAATATATTGTATATATATTTTTATATATGTGATTTATCAGTGTGTTATTGTGTCTCCTGATGGGTCCCTTCACATTTTATCTTTCTGGAGGACTCCCTATCAATTGTAATAAAAGTGGGTTCTGCCGGTTCTAGGGTCCCTTGGTGTTGAATTGGGGTACCATACAAATCCTCCCACTAGGGGCTTAAAGGGGCATCCCGGGTAGCTTAAGCAGCGTAATTCCCTCTGGTCCTTGCGACTACCTTAAAATCACCATATGGAGGCTCCCCAGGATTCCGGGCTCGGGCTCCCTTCGGGACAATCCCGGCAGCGTGTGGGTTGTGGGGTATCCCTTACGGGGGTGAATGTACTGATTTGCATACCATGTGCTCAGCAGGCCATAACGCGGCAGTCGGGATCCCAAGCGTCTGGGTCCGTGCCTCCGGCCTCATCACCTACTCCACCCCGCCTTATCCGTACCCCAAGTGACACTGTCATTAGCGGGGAGTCGCAATTCTGTATGTACTACATACTATCTATCTATCTACTATCATACGGTCTATGTGGCTGTTTGGCGAGGGGACTTGGCTCCATTTCCACTAACCTGGTGATACCATTTTTATCCTTATTTTTAGCAGTCATATCACAATGTATGTTGTATAGCACTTGGTATCTATATAGCACTTGACACTTTACTTGGTTGCACCTTGGATAGCACTATTTGCACTTTACCGTGTTTTACCACAGTTTTTGCAGAAGCAGAGAAAAATTTTTTTTAGTAGTCATATCACAATGTATGTTGTATAGCACTTGGTATCTATATAGCATATGACATTTTATTTGGTTGCACCTTAGATAGCACTATTTGCACTTTACCGTGCACATTGCACAGTTTTTTACAGAACCAGAGAATATTTTTTTTTTTTTTTTGTGTCTTTTACTTTCACTTTAATTGACTGCATTCATCATGATATTTGTATTTGTTGTATTATGGCCATAAAATTAAGCCCCCCTTTTCCAACACCTTTTTAAATGTTTTTTAAACTTTTGTCAGTCTTGTATATGTTTTCAATAAAGGCATGGTATATCAATTTTTAAACTACTGAGTGCGGCTCACTTTGATAAATGCTTTTGGGACTGTGCTGGCAGCCCCACCACCTTTTCTGTTTGTGTACATTTAGATGTCCCTTTATCAGCCAGCACCAGCATTTACATAGATTAATATACTTAATTTAGCAGTGCGCGACAAAAAATCTTTTTCAAGCGATGTATGTACCAGATTGGCCAACATCGGAAAATTGAGTTCTAGCTCTGTGGCCAGAAAGGCCCCGGCTAAGAGAAGGCACCTGTCTCCGGTGGCGCCGATACTGGATTTTGATGACTATGATTCCCTTGACAGGTCTGATTATTCCCCACTTGAGGAGGGGGAATTGTTTGAGGAATCTGATGCTGAGGATCAGCAGTTTTTTGATACTGATGTTGGGCAGGCGCTGGGGGATGCCGTGGATACCCCCAAAGTCCTGGCCCATCTATTTGAGATACTGGCTTTTTCTCTGCCAGCGGAGTCCCCTCCGCGGAAGGATGAATTCTTTGGGACTTCTAAGCCTCGCTTGGAGTTCCCAAATCATAATCATTTTGAAAACATGATTCTTAAGGAATGGGAAAGGCCTAGCCGACTCCCCGGTGTTCCTCAGGGATGGGATAGAAAGTATCCCTTCCCGGTGGACGCGGTGAAGTGCTGGTCGTCCCCTCCCGAGGTCGATGCGCCCCGTTCTGGGATTGTCCAACTCCTCCGTTGTGCATTCTTCAGACGCCACCACTCTTAAAGATGGTGAGGACAACCGCATTGATCAGGTGGCATGCTATGCCTTTGCCAGTGTGGGTTCAGCCTTACGACCTGTTTGTGCCTCGGGGCTCGCGGCTGTGGCTACCAGGTCTGTGGTTAGGGGCCTGTTGAGTGGTTTCCAGCTTAACCCGACCAGTGTTGAATTCACAGCCTTTAAGCAGTGTGAATTGTTCATGACCTTTGTTTTATCTGCTATGGATGACACAATTATTATGTGTAGTGGAACCTCTGCATTGCTGGTGGCTATTCGCCGATCGGTTTGGTTACGGCAGTGGGCGGCTGACATTGCGGCTAAGAAATCACTTACAGGGCTACCCTTCCTGGGTACGCGGCTGTTCGAAGGTCGAACAGGCCCTAACTTGAGTTCCAAACCCAAGCTCGCTGCCAAGCCAGCTCAACAATGAGGGGGCGCCCTCACCCTTGCGGGTGGGGGGGAAGGCTGCGGCACTTCTTCCAGGTCTGGGCCCGGGAGATCACAGACAAATGGATCTTGGAAGTGGTTTCTTCTGAGTACAAACTGGAGTTCGAGTACCGGCCTCCTCACAGATTCCTAAGGTCTCGGGTGCCCTCGGACCCCCGGGCTGCGTAGGGGGTCCTGTTGGCTGTAAGGAATTTTATGGACATGGAAGTCATATGCCCGATGCCTTTCTCAGAGTGAGGCTGGGGCTATTATTCCAACCTATTCATGGTTCCCAAAAAGGATGGATCCATAAGGCCCATTCTGGATTTGAAGCTTCTGAACAGGTTCATCAGAACCAAGAAGTTACGTATGGAGACTCTGCGCTCAGCCATCAATTCCCTTCGCCAGGGGGATTTCATGACGTACATAGACATCAAGGATGCTTAACTTCTTATACCAATCTTCCCAGCACACCAGAGATTCTCAGGTTCGTGGTGGGAGATCAGCATTTTCGGTTTGTGACCCTACTGTTCGGGCTGACCTCGGCACCAAGGGTGTTCACCAAGGTGCTGGCGGGCATAATGGCCCTTCTCAGAGCCCAGGGCATTCGCATTGTGCCGTATCTGGACGGCCTCCTCATTACAGCATCCTCTCTCAGTCTGGCGGAAATAGACACCAGGGCGGTGGTGGCGACGCTGGAGAGGTTCGGCTGGGTGATCAACCATCCTAGTCTGCTCTAATAACAGTCCACGGTGCAGATGGTTCAGGATCTCATACGTCTTCTCCTGTTCAACTCTCGCCCTTCTATCCGGCTAGGGATGAGACTGGTGGGATTGATGGTGGCTTCCTTCGTGGCAGTTCCCTTTGCTCAGTTCCACATGAGGTCGCTCCAACTCTATCTATTGTTGGCCTGGGACAGATGTCCGCTGTCATTGGATCAGTCATTCCTGAGGTCTCCCCAGGTTCGGCAGTCCCTTCAGTGGTGGCTGGAACCATGCAATCTGTTGAGGGGCAGATCTTTTCTGACCCCTTGTTGGGAGACGGTTACCACGGAGGTTGGTTCTGTCATGCCTGACGCACCACCTTCGGGGCTTACCGGTTCAAGTTCGATCAGTCAATCGAACTGTGCTCGCTTACATCGATCACCAAGGAGGGACTCGCGGCAGGAGTGCCCTCAGTGAGGTTTCTCTGATTGTTGCTTGGGCAGAGAGCAATGTCCCATGCATTTCAGCTGTTTACATTCCGGGAGTGGAAATCATGGAGGCGGACTCCCTGAGCAGGGGATCCTCTCGTTGAGGGGAATGGTCTCTCAACCACAAGGTATTCGGTCTCTTTGTCACAAGTGTGACTTCTGGCCCTGGCAGTGGACGCCATGTCTCTTGCCTGGAGGGATCTGGGGTTACTGTACCTGTTTCCCCCCTTCTCCTTGGTAGGCAAGGTGGTGCGCAAGCTGGCTCTAGAGGGTGCGCCAGCAATCCTGGTGGCTCCAAGGTGGCCAGGACAGGTTTGGTTCGCAGACGTAGTAAGGCTGGCGGTAGATCAGTACAGGCTGCCCCTGTTTCTGGATCTGATCACTCAAGGTCAACTACGTTACCCCTATTTACAAACGCTGGCTTTGACGGTGTGGCTGCTGATACCTCCATCTTAAGGAAGGAAGGTTTGTCTGATGCTGTGATTCAGACTCTTGTTAGAGCTAGGAAGAGATCTTCCTCTAACATCTACTACAGGACTTGGAGGTCCTATATTGACTGGTGTGAGGCTAGGGCCTTGACTTGCGGGTGTTTTCCATTCTTAGGATTTTGGAGTTTCCTCAACACGGTCTGGAACTGGGGTTCCAGCTTAGTGCCTTGAAAGGGCAGGTCTCTGCCCTGGCGGTCTTCTTTCGAAGGTCTTTTGTTCGGCATCCTCTGGTTAAGACCTTTTTTTTCCAGGGGGTCACTCATGTGCGGCCCCCTAGAAAGCCTTTGTTGCCCTTTTGGGATTTGAATTTGGTTCTGTCGGCCCTCCAGGGGCCTCCTTTTGAGCCGGTGCAGGATGTTGCATTTTCTATGCTCACTCAAGAGGTTGCGTTTTTGGTGGCTATTACCTCTGTTTGGCGTGTCTCTGAGTTGGTGGCTCTGTCCATTCAGGCCCCTTACTTTGAGAGACACCAGGACAAGGTGGTTTTTCGCTTTAAGCCAGATTTCCTTCCTAAGGTGGTTTCTGCCTTCCATCTTAATCAGGATGTAGTTCTCCCTTCCTTGTGTCCTAAGCCTAGCAATGACAAGGAGAGGGTTTTGCACTCTTTGGATGTGGTTCGTTGTGTGAAGTACTATTTGGTGGCTACTTCTCTTTTTCGTAAGACGGACGCCTTGTTCGTGGTGCCCTCCGGGCCCAGGAAAGGTTTGGCGCCCGCTAAGTCTACCATTGGTAAATGGATACGCCAGGCCATTGTTGGGGCCTATACCATCAAGGGGAGGGTTCCCCCTTTTCAGATCACTGCTCATTCTGCTCGTGCTGTTGGGGCTTCTTGGGCTTTTCAGCACCAAGTTTCTGTTGAACAAGTTTGTAAGGCCGCTACTTGGTCTTCCGTTCATAATTTTTCCGAATTTTATAAGGTTGATGTGCGGGCCCCAGCGGATGCTGTTTTTGGCCGCAAGGTTCTGCAAGCTGCAGTGGTTTAATTTTGTGCATTTTTGCTGTATTGGGATCCCCACCTATTATGGACACTGCTATTGGATGTCCCACATGTCATGAATATTGGAAGCGGGGTGTGTGACATAGTTGGAATAATACCATTTTGTGATTACTCACCTGTAAAATGGGTATTATAAGTATGTCACACACCCCGCTTCATCCCGCCCTTTTTTGTATTCTGGATCCTTTATATGGTGAACCTTTTATGATTAAGATTTTTATAATTGGCTCTTCCTGTTCCCCTTACTGCTTTCCTATACTGGGTAATGTGTGGGAGGTCCCAGGTATTTATGGACCGGGAGGGGCTTCCTTTTTCTCCTGTAATCTCTGCAGAAGTTCACCCTCTACTGGCCATAACCCACATGTCATGAATATTGGAAGCGGGGTGTGTGACATACTTATAATACCCATTTTACAGGTGAGTAATCACAAAATGGTATTTTTACATTGTCCTTGCTGATACACCTTCACTTTGGCGCTATCCATTTTTCTTACAGATGCCCTTTAATAAATGTATACAGATGACTTTTAATGCAGGACAACACTAATTTTTGAGAGTTGTATCCTGTAGTTTGTTGTGAAGGTGGGATTCCGATTGCTGGATGCTCACAATGCATAATGACCTGGAAATCCCATTCCACGTTCCCATTACTTACCTTTCCCTGAATCCCAGCTGCATTATGGCACCAGGTGACTGCTGGCAGACCGAGAGGCTCAGAGGGCGGGCATGCACTGCGGAGGTTGTGTCATGTGGGAACTTGATCTAGCAATTAGCAGAAGTATTGGGTGATTATCAGGGTGTTTTGTTAATGGCCAAGACATACCCAAATATCAAATATTTTACTAATAAATGCCCAAGCAGGGATACTAATATAAATGCAGGTTTGTTATATTGTTTTAAAGAGATCAGAGCATAACAATAAATAATGTTCTTTTATTCTACATATGATATAAAAATAATATATACTATACTTATATACAGAAAATAAAGCTTAGCAAAGGTTTAAATACATTAAAAGTAACATTACCACTTCACCATTTGAGAGAACATCACCTACAGGGACTCAATGGGATAGCTTCACCATAGGATCACTGCATCAGCTGTATAAACAGCGAGAGACAAGAGTGTGCTTCTGTGGGAGATGATGCCCAGTTCTGCTACCTGGCACACCAAGTGGAAGCTTCCTTGTGGCACACTGTTTGTGGCACCCAAGCAGCACACATGCACGAACACCTCTTTTAAAGGGACTCAGAAGCAGCTATTTCTGAGTTGCACATCTTTACAAAGAAGCAAATTATTTCCCAAACCTCTCAGCAGGTCTTCCCGCTTAATGACTAGATAATAATCAATTTTGGAGTACAACTTACAAATCTTACATCATGATTAAACATCATTAGATAAAAGTAATCGAACAGGTTGCCAGTGGATAAGCCTCATTAAACAGGGTTTCAAACACAAATATGTAGTTACACATCTTTGTAAACATGTTATTTGATACCCATTGTCAGAGATATATAATATAAACCTTACTTAAATATTCTAACAATGGATAGACTTCAAAGCTTGATGTTAACAAACATGACTAAGACAAAGACAGCAAAAAAGCAGTGCTCAAGGTTTCATTAAGCAAAGGTATGCCTAATTCAACACATTATGTTATTTTTATTATTATCGGGGTTGCTACCGATTAAATTGGCACGACACTCAAAGTATTCTTAGTATACAGTACGTCCTGCTCCAAATCTAATACTTACACTTGGGATATACTCCGCCAGATGGCGCTGGACTGCAGAGACATCAAAAATAGGCTCCTCCCGGACCCTCAAATACCCAGGGACCTCCCACAAATCGCCAGAACTTCTCTGCAGTCTGGCTGCGAAGGACGAGAAATGGCTCTCTACTCGCAGGTGAGCGGGGTTATTAACTTGCGGCCCTGTAGGACTATTCCCACCCGTTCCACTAGTAATATGCCTCACAGCCTTGACTGCGCTGGTCGGGTGATGGTAGGCAGCACCGCTGTTAGGTGCTTAGGAGCGCTGCTCCACCGCAATCCCCCGCCAAAGGGTAGGCGGTTCAGGCTTATGGTGAGCCTCTATGGGATGCCCCTCCCGCACTAGTGCCCCCTTGCCCCTGCTCATCCGTGGGCCCTGTTTAAGTGGCAGCTGTCCTCCCTCATCCTCCTTGCAGCCTTCGGGGGAAAAGAGGGGGGGGTGTAAATATGTATGCTATGCATTCTGTGTTTTACACTCTCTTTCCATTCTGTTTAGTCTTGTGTCAGCCGCCGCGCTGACTTGCCTTTACTGTCTTTTTAAAATTGGCGCTGCGCGCTGACTTGGTTCCGCGCTTGGCGGCAGCATTACCTCAGGCGCTGGTGAGCCGTCATTGGCTGCTTGCACGTTCTGGCTTCGCGCCCTTCGGGGGGGGGCAGGGCCTGTCTATGGCGTGCTTTGCGTCATCGCTGATACCGGCCCGCCCCTCGAGGTATACCGACGCCATCTTTAACCTGCTTGGTTGGCCCATGCGCGACGGACCCCTACCTATCGCGGTCCGTAAGTGCCCTCGCGGGCGGCTTTATATCTTTCACTTTTGTTACTGTGTGCTTACGGGTCTTGTCTGCTTATGTCTTTCAGGCGGGGCGAACCCTTTTGGCTTCTCCCGGCCCTGTATTAGTATATAACTTGTAGGCCTTGTAAAAATAATACTCCCACTTCCCTAGCGGGTTATTGGGGCATCCAGGGTTGCTATATAGCGTTATTCCCTATCGGCGTATAGCGCCGCTATAATCACCATATGGAGGCATCCCAGGATAATGTGACCGGGGTCTCTTCGGGACAAGACCGGCTGTGTGTAGCGTGTGGGCAGCCTCATGCTGACGCTGACAAGGCGCGGGTCTGTGTACCCTGTGCTGAGCAGGTGCTTGCATTGCAATCTGGCCTGCCAGTGCCTGCACCTCGTTTCACTTCGCCTACTCCCCCAAGCTTAAACCTCACTCCTACTGAGTTGCATACTAGTGGGGATTCTCAGCCTGATGTCTCTTCTATACTGGCTACTGTTGAGCAGTTGATTGCTAAGTCCTTAGCGCGTAAGGCCCCTGCTAAGAAGCGGCACTTGACGCCTAATGTCACTGTTTTCCCTATGGGAACTGAGGAGTTTTGAAATCTTTGTGGCTATACCCCGTCTCATGAAGGAGAGCTCTTTTCTGATTCAGGCTCATCTGATGAGAGACCAAGGGGTCATGACGATTCTGGCTCTGACCCCGGATGACACTGACAGATTATTGACCCAGATTTTTGAGGTTCTGTCCATCTCTCTCCCTGTTGAGGCTCCCAGGCAAAGAGGGGAGCTTTTCCATACAGCAAAATCACGTTTGGAATTTCCCGAGCAGGCACATTTCCATAACCTTGTGCTCAAGGAATGGGAGCGCCCCAGTAAACTTCCCGGGGTTCCAAAAAGTTGGGATAGGAAGTATCCCTTTCCTGCTGAGGTGGTTAAATGTTGGTCATCCCCCCCCCCCCCCCCCCGAGGTGGATGTCCTGATCCTAGGGCTGTCTAACACCTCTGTCATGCATTCCCCTGACTCTACTACCCTGCGGGATGCTGAGGACCGGCGCATTGACCAGCTGGCATCCCACGCCTTTGTATGTGCGGGGACGGCGCTGCGCCCGGTCTGTGCCATTACTGCTGTGGCCACTAGAACCCTTATCAGAAATATGCTTGATAGTGCCCCTGATGATTTGCCTTGTGAGGTGTTTAATGCACTCTCCAGTTGTGATGTTTTTGTAAATTTTGTCCTCTCAGCATTGGATGACACATCAGAATGTGTGCCAGAACTTCTGCCCTTGTGGTGGCTGTACGCCGCTTGGTTTGGCTGCTGACAACGCTGCCAAGAAGGCCCTCACTGGGTTTCCCTTTAAAGGACTGCGCCTGTTTGGGGACCGCCTGGACCTTTTTGCTAAGGGAGGCAGGTTACCCCAGCGCAGGCGGCAATCTTGGCCCTTTCGAAGTCAGGGTTCCTTCTCCTCCCCTTACCGTGGTGCCAGACAGGGGAGGGGGGTTTCCTTTCCTGGGGCCCGGGGAGATTTCTGGGGTAGAGGCAGAGGACGTGGACGTCCTGGCTCCTCCTGGGGTCCCAAAGCAAAATCCTCTCCCAAGCCCACTCAGGCATGATGGGGCGCCCTCACCCATCCGGGTGGGGGGACGGCTGCAGCACTTCGCTCCCATCTGGAGGCTTCATGTCTCAGGCCGGTGGATTCAGGAGGTAGTGTCCTCCGGTTACAAGTTGGAGTTTGCTGCCTGTCCCCCTCCAAGATTCATCAGATCCCGGATTCCTCAGGACCCTGTGTCAGCTCAGGAGCTAGTGCAAGGCCTCCTGGAGCTGGGGGTCATCTGCCAGGTCCCCTTAACAGAAAAAGGCAAGGGCTTTTATTCCAACCTATTCACAGTACCCAAAAAAGATGGTTCAGTCAGGCCCATCCTGGACTTGAAGATCCTCAACAAGTTTGTCAGGGGCAGGTGCTTTCGCATGGAAACTCTGCGCTCTGCCATCAGTTCCCTGCACCAAGGGGATTTCATGACTTCTGTGGACATCAAAGATGCTTATCTTCATATTCCTGTGTTCCCAGGTCATCATAGGTTCCTCAGGTTCGCTCTGATGGATCAACACTACCAGTTTGTGGCCTTGCCTTTTGGCCTCACTTCAGCTCCCAGGGTGTTCACCAAGGTGCTGGCTGGCGTGATGTCTCTGCTCAGATGTCAGGGCGTCCTCGTGCTTCCCTATCTGGATGACATTCTCATCACTTCCCAGTCTCTACATCAGGCAGAGTTGGATACTCAGCTGGTGGTGTCCACTCTGGAGTCATTTGGATGGGTGATCAACCACCCCAAGTCCTCACTGTCCCCTTCCTTGGTAACTCCATTCCTAGGAATGAATCTGGATACAATTCAGGCAAGGATCTTCCTTCCTCATCAGAAGGTGAACAGTCTGATTGCACAGGCTCAGTCCCTCCTAGCTTGTCCCCATCCCTCCATCAGGCAGGGGATGCAGCTGGTGGGCCTGATGGTGGCATGCTTCGAAGCGGTCCCTTATGCTCAGTTCCACTTGAGGCCACTTCACCTATTGTCTGTATGGGACAAGGACCCAGCGTCCCTGGACAGGGTCTGTGTGCTCTCCCCCCTGGTCAGGAGGCCCCTCTCGTGGTGGATGGACTCAAGGAACCTGTTGGGGGGCAGATCCTTTCTTGCTCCTTCTTGGGAGACGATCACCACGGATGCCAGTCTGGGCCTCCTGAGGGCCCCACCTCCCCTGGAACCGCAGGGACTTCCAGAAACCCCCCATTTCTGGAAGTCCCTGCGGTTCCAGGGGAGATGGGGCCCTCAGGAGGCCCACACACCTATCAATGTCTTGGAACTGAGGGCGATCAGGCTAGTTCTGGCTCACTTGACTACTCACCTTCGGGGGCCTGCCTGTTCAGGTGCGCTCGGACAATCAGACGGCAATTGCCTACATCAATCATCAGGGAGGGACCCGGAGCAAGGGGGCCCTCCAGGAAGCCTCTCTGATCCTGACTTGGGCGGAGGCCAATGTCCCCTGCATATCAGCTGTGTACATCCCGGGGGTGGAAAATCACCTGGCGGACTCTCTGAGCAGGGGGACCTCTCGCCAGGGAGAATGGTCCCTATGCAGCAGGGTGTTTCAATCCCTGTGTCACCGTTGGGGCCAACCAGATATGGATCTGTTTGCGTCCCGCCACAATCACAAGCTCCCAGCTTTTGTCTCTCTGTCCCAGGATCCTCTGGCCCTGACCTCGGATGCGCTAGCAATGTCATGGCAGGACTTTCAGTTCCTGTATGTCAGTTCCTGCCTGCTGGGCAGGGTTCTGCGCAAGATTGCTCTGGAAGGGGTGCCAGCAATTCTGGTGGCCCCCAGGTGGCCAAGAAGAGTGTGGTTCGCAGACGTGGTACAGCTGGCAGTAGATCAGTACACTCTGCCCTTGGTGCCAGATCTGCTCACTCAGGGCTCACTACACCATCCCAATTTACAAACTCTGGCTTTGACGGCTTTGCTGCTGAAACCTCCATCTTGATGGAGAAGGGGCTGTCTTCCTCGGTTGTGGATACTTTGATTAAAGCTAGGAAGAAGTCTTCCTCTTCCATTTATTACAGGGTTTGGCGTGCCTACATTGACTGGTGTGAGTCTAAGTCTCTTCCCTGTCGTGTTCCCAGGATTCTGGAGTTCCTGCAGCATGGGTTGGAGATGGGACTCCAGCTCGGTACTCTGAAGGGTCAGGTTTCTGCCCTGGCTATTTTCTTCCAGAAGTCCTTTGCTCAGCACCCTCTGATCAGGACTTTCCAGGGGGTCTCTCATGTGCGCCCCCCACGTAGGCCTATGGTGCCTGTTTGGGATCTGAACTTGGTTCTGTCAGCCTTGCAGGGTGCTCCCTTTGAACCTGTGGAGGATGCTGCCTTGGCCATTCTTACGTTCAAGGTTGTATTTCTGGTGGCTATCACTTTTGTCAGGCGTGTGTCTGAATTGGCGGCGCTTTCCATTCAGCCCCCCTACTATGAGAGACACCAGGACAAGGTGGTGTTTCGTTTCAAACCTGACTTTCTGCCTAAGGTAGTGTCTGCCTTTGATTTGAATCAGGATATTGTTCTTCCTTCTTTGTGCCCTAATCCTAGCAATGCTAAGGAGAGGGTTTTGCACTCTTTGGATGTGGTTAGGTGTCTGAAGTACTATCTGGTGGCTACTGCACCTTTCAGGAAAACTGATGCTCCTTTTGTGGTCCCTTTCGGTCCTAGGAAGGGTTTGGCTCCTGCCAAGTCTACTATCAGCAAGTGGATTCGTCAGGCTGTGATTCAGGCCTACTCTGCTAAGGGGAAGAATCCTCCCTTCCGCCTTACTGCTCATTCCACTCGTGCTATTGGTGCCTCTTGGGCTTTTCAGCACCAGGCTTCTGTTGAACAAGTTTGCTAGGCCGCTGTTTGGTCTTCTGTTCATACCTTTTCAAAATTTTACAAGGTTGGTGTTAGGGCCTCAGCTGATGCTGCTTTTGGCCGAAAGGTTCTGCAGGCGGCAGTGGTTTAAACTGTCTGCTGCTGATTTTTCTTGGGGATCCCACCCTACTTTATGGACACTGCTATTGGATGTTCCAACTGTAAGTATTAGATTTGGAGCAGGACGTACTGTATACTAAGAATAATACAATTCTGTGATTACTCACCTGTAGAATTGGTATTATGAGTATACAGTACGTCCTGCTCCAACCCACCCTTGGTTTGCATTTTCTTGGATCCCCTGTATGGTGATTGTTATCATTGTTATAGTTGATAGTTTGGATTGTTTAATTCTCCCGGCTTCTCATTAACTGCTTTTCAATGCTGGGGATTTGTGGGAGGTCCCTGGGTATTTGAGGGGCCGGGAGGAGCCTATTTTCGATGTCTCTGCAGTCCAGCGCCATCTGGCGGAGTATAACCCAACTGTAAGTATTAGATTTGGAGCAGGACGTACTGTATACTCATAATACCAATTCTACAGGTGAGTAATCACAGAATTGTATTTTTTAAGTGTTGTTCCATTTAAAAAATATATCAGAAATACTTTGTTTTCCACAATTACATTTTGAGTGCGTACCCCACACAAATGTAAAGAGGTCTACAGAAATATACTGTACAAAGGTATTTTCATCAAAAGTTCCAGCAAAGGCTAAAAAAAAGATGCTTTAAAACACAAGGCAGGTAAAACCATATCCTGACAGCACAATGAATATTTATGAACATAGCCTTAGAAAGCTGGCGCTGAAAATGCAGCCACAACACAGAGTTCAAAGAAGAACTGGGTTTATTTTTAACTTGCCGATAAACCATTTACTAAGTGCAAGGAGGTATCTTCAGCTTAAAGTGAAGTTACTCCCTAAAAGTAATCTGTGTGGGAGGCACTGGCTGCTACAATATACAGTACAGCCCTCTGAAGAATGGAGAACTTGGTGTTGCTGATGAGGGTACCGGCTTCAGATACAGTGTAGGTCTGCTAGAAAACAAACCTGTGACAGATATGACTGATATAATCTACATACACAGGACAGCTGCAAAATAGCAAAACCTGCATTTAGTCCCCATCTCAGGCATTTTAATTTAAAATGCCTGTCTGATATTAGAGCCCTATAAGTTCCCAAAAATTAGGCATAACACTCCTAGTCAACAGCAGCCACAAGCTGTTCCGTGTGTACTCACAGTTATGACCAGAATATGGCTTCAACTAGTCAAAGGCTTGCGTTAGTCAGAGCTCCTGCTTTAAAGAGGAAGAGGACTTTTTGGGGTTTTGTTCCTCTGTGGAGGGGCATCCAGGTTACAACAGGGATGTCAGTGTTTGCTTATGCAAATAGGGTTACCTCGGAACTTGCCCAGCTAATGGAAGTCTTCAGCAAGTAGGCCGTAGAGCTGGAGTCAGGGTCAGTAATAATGTTCCGACTTGCATAAAAAAAATATATTTTCCTACTATTGTACCGTATAATGAATGTAACTTTCATAGAAAGTTTAGAAACATTCATTCTAAATACATTTTATGTTCTCTCAATCTAAGGGTCTTATTTGATAAGCAGCAGGGTGCTCTAGTGGTGATAGATCATGAGTAGTCCAATTTCTCCTGTACCTGATATTCGTTATCTTCATGCTGTCCCCAAGGCCCTTAGTTCCAATGGCTAAAACTTGCAGAAATTTAAAGGATTGGACAGGCAAAAAAAAAAAAGTCTATACTTACCTTTCGTCCCCCCACAGCTCATCCGTGCAGGTCCGGTGTTCCTCCACAGATCCAGCTATTCTGTCTTCCAACACTGGGGGTCACTCATGGTGGCGTCCATGGAGCCTTGTTGCCCACTCTATTCATCGCACTGGAAGGGGTGTGCCAAGGCAGGTTTGGCACTTCTGGTCTCAGCACATCCCTCTAATGCACCAAAGTATGTGTGTTAGGGGACATATCTGCCCAGTGGTGGAAGATAACATTTACAAAATGTAAGTATAGACTGTTTTATGTTATTGCCTGGGCAGGAAGTTTGATCAGAAATTTTATTCCAATAAATATGCTTTATGTTATATTTAAAGTGGACCAACACCCAGGGGGGATCGGCCGGGGAATCTATAAGATTCCCGGACCGATCAGATCCCTCCCCGCGGGGCATCCGAAATCCGGATGTCCCGCAGGGAGGAACCCCCCAGGAGGCCCACAATCCTTACCTTACCGGCGATCCAACGGCGCATGCGCGAGACGCGGCCGCGTCTCTCGCTTCCCTCTAGCAGGGCGCGCTCCCGCGCCGGCCGTTTTGTGAATGGCCGGCGCAGGCGCGCTCCCTGTTAGAGGGAAGCGAGAGACGCAGCCAATGACAGAGCTCTGGTATGCGCGTCCAAGCGGCTTTGGACGCGCATACCAGAGCGGCTCTGAGCGCTGTCATTGGCCAGACGAGGTCACGTGGGAGCGGGGAGAGGTGAGTTTTTGCGGCGATCGGAGGGGTTTCACATAGGGCCAATTTCACATAGGATCGGGGTGCCCCACCTAAGTGGACCAACACCCAGGATAGTCAAAATCCTGGGTGTTGGTCCACTTTAAGTAGCCTGATTGCTTAATGGTGAGAAAAGGCCTGTTACCATTTTACCGCAGTACATTTGTTATTACTAATTATTGGCCATTTATAAAGAAGTGGATTCACTGTCGAGAGGAGCCGGATCCAGCTATTGAGCTATGGCTTACCAACTCCATAGTCCTGAGCGGGACATTGCAGCATAAGGGAGCAGGAGCCAACCTTTTATGACTTCTGTAGGCATCAGACCATTTAGGTCCACTGTACCTCCTTTTAATGGAATAGAAAGCTGATTAGGTATTGCGCAGAAGGTGAAGGTAAGAAAGGATGAGAGAGGGGTCACTTGGTATTTTTCAGGTGGTCTCTGTTATGCAATATTTTTTGGGCCCGCCTCCATTCACGTGAACATTGTGTGTTTTGTGAGGGCTTCTCTCAATCGCTGCTCATAGTGCTTTATTGCCTGTAATGGTAGGGTGGTCCACTCTGCTTAATAGGAGGCCTATGCACATTTTAGCAGCACCTCTTTAAATTAAGGAAATGTTTGTTTTAATAGAGCAATGTGGTGCTCTTTTGTGTTACTATTTGTTGTTGGAATAACAGATTAATTGAGAGTGATGCATATCTTCTAACTTTTCAGGGTGGGAAAAAGGGACAGTTGTTAAATTAAACCACACCCCCTCATTGAGGGATGGATATGAGATAAGTTGTAACAGTTACAACAATATAAACACTTTGAATAGGCAAATAAATCATTTATTGATGCAGATCTTCATGCTACACCTCAAAGACAAATGAAAACAACGAGGGACAAGGGCTCAAAAGAGGGACAATGAGAAGGTATGGTGATGCCCTCCTCTTGGTCTTATTCTCCTGTGGGCTTCCCGTGGTACTGGGTTTTATATGGTTTGCTATTTCCTTTGTTTTGGAGAGGCCAAAGACAATTCAGTTTGGGGAGGGGGGGGGGGCACATGCCCTGGGTGCACAGGTGGGGGCGCCTTCTGGAATGTTTGTCCTGGGTGCCAAAAAGCCTAGCTACTCCTCTGATTCAGTTTATCTAGCATTTTCCATAGGAAGTTATAGGCTGGGCTTGGGATATTGACACGTCCTTTTTCAGTTCAGGTCCCTTTGCTAGTAGAATAGCTTACCTCCCAACTGTCCCTGATTTGGAGGGACTGTCCCTCTTTTGAGTCCATGTCCCTCATTGTTCTACTCTGTCCTTCTTTGAGGTTTAATATGCAGATCTGCATCAATAAATGATTCATTTTCCTATTCAAAGTGTTTATATTGCTGTAACTGTAACAACCTATCTCCTATTTACCAATCAATGAGAGGGCGTGGCTTAATTTAACAATTGTCCCTCTTTCCCACCTTGAAAAGTTGGAAGGTATGGAATAGTCCACTCGGTGCCCTTGATTGCCAATGTGGGAGTGTATTTCCTCCTTTATACGTAGGACCTGGTAGCAGCAGTACTAACTTGCTGTCCAGGGACCCTGCTATTTGTGACTGGAGGTCTGCATCCGTCATGTGAGTGAGTGCGCGCTCTTTGTACAGTAATTCGGTTGCACTGTCTCTTCGAAGCTCCTCGCACTGCACAGTGCTGGCTTATAGCGGTGTGTGCATAGGTCAGACAGGGAGGCTCCGGGAGGGGCGGGGGCGCGCACGCACGCACAGGGGATGCCGTCCTGCAGGCAGCGGCTGGGCGCGTTCTGGTCATGTGTGAGAGGAATAGGAGAAGCAGCAGCAGCAGGGCGCTGACCCGCCACGTGTGGTGCTGAAATCCTTCTCCAGGACGGAGGACTCCCGACACAGGTAAGCACCCGGCTCTATGGCCACCTGCCGCCATGACTGGCCCATAGCATGTTGTATGAGGAGAGCCGCATTGCAGAGGAGGTGTGTGTGGAGCGCTGGGCACACATAGCTGTGAAGGGCACGAGGGTGGGTGAGTGCCCCCTGCTCTGCCCTGTGTGTGTGTGTGTGGTGGGAGAGGCTGAATGGCCACTGTGTGCCCCAGATACATTGTTTTGTTCAGGTAGCTCACACACCCTGACTGATTGGGGAAAGTGGGTCAGGTTTTGTTGCTGGCTGTGTGTTAGGAAGCACAATGGACAATACAGAACCCATTCCCCATATCTGAGCTACACTGTATAAGGAGTGTATAGAAATCCCCCCCCCCCCCCCCCCCCAATATACAAGCTGAGCAGGGACAGGACCTGCTGGGCTTGTAGTTCCACAGCACTGTCTGCCTTTGGACAGCAGGCCAATAGATGATCCCCCTTCTTTCTCACTATATCATTGTTCTCAGTTATTAAGAAGCTAGTTGTGCGACTGATGCCACATGGCTTTCATTACTGGTACCTCCTGCTGCTGAGATTGCATTGTGCACTGCTAGCCAAAATATTCCCTATCATGTCAACTTGTGAGCATCTGGAAGCTGTGGCTACATCGCCTTTCCTGTAACACTGTCTGTAATCACTAAATTATCATTCTTTGTATTTATCATAGCAGCATAGGAATCAATCGATTTTCCTATGCGTGATTGCACTACATCGAATTGGTTGATATAACTTTATATGTGCCGCTTGTACTTCTCTGCTAGCTTTATACTGTAGCTAATAACCATCCTCTAGATAAATATGGATTCAAATAGCATGGCTCCTCTTAGATTACTGTAGCTGCTCATTGATTTGCTGTATTTCCTGGCATGCCTGTGTTGACTGCAGTGCTGCAAATCAGCTCGAGCTGAACTTGATCAGCCTGCGCCATAGATTGGTGGACAGACGTACGTGATAGAAACTTACAGGCAGAGTGTCTGGGGAGAAGACCGGAAGCATTATGTCAGCTGTCATTGTACCATTGTTCTGCAACTAGCCATTTACTCCCGACACACCCAGAAGACCCAGACCCCCGATCAGCCGACAGGTCTTATGATCTCTACTGCTTTGTCTGATTTACTGTTGTCTGCTGCCTGGGTGTAGCCTAGGAACTGCTTGGTGACACAGTAGCATCATGGTCATTCTGGGCTTCCTATAGTTTCAGTACAGTAACCAGGATAGATTTTTATTTACAGATGTATCCTTTAAAAATCCATAATTACTCCAAGAGATCATTTTCCACCGCAAGTAGCCATCCTATTTTATATAAGGATTTATTTATGTATGTGTATGTATATATCACGACAAAGGTATGATTATCCATTTTACTGAAATAGCTAGGGATAAAAGTGGACAGCTATGCTCCCCTCTCCCCAGTGCCCTCAGGTTTCTTTGTTTCAAACCTTAGCTGTTATTTACCTCTCCCAAAAATTCACTTCCTGTTGGGAACAATATGTTTTCAGCTAGGCTACATTTGGGCTCAAAATGTTTTACATTGGACTCAGATAACACTTAATTTAGGGGTAAACTTAGGGTTAAAGGTTAGTGTTAAGCACAACATTTGTTTAGTTTTGGAAGGCGCAATGAAGGGTGAGGGTCGGTTTTTAATTTCATTTTGCTGTCTTTGAACCCAATTGGTGGGGGATAGATGTATCAACGTTTCACTATCATAATTTCTGTAAATTATACACAGAAAAACAGATACATACCATATTGTAAAAATACATTAGATGTGTTTTAACATATGCGATCATTTATTTCAAATGCGTTAAAAATGGAAAGTTGACAATTCCTTTTTGATTCCGCTGCAGGGGACATTTTTGTGCAGTTTTAAACTGGATCAAAAGTCAAATATTCTATTAGATATCCTAGGGATTATTTGGGATACCTCACATTATAATTGCTAACTTATATGCCCCCCAAGACACATACTCACTAACCCCCGATTTAGTGCTGTACACAAATCTGGAATAGGAATTATGTGCATACATTTGACTTTAGTGGTGGATTGCAGCGATGCGAGTGTGCTGCTCAGACTATCGATTCTAGGTGTGGGGCACCCCAAATCGGAATCCTAGTAGGATTCATTGGCGGATAATAAGAGTCATTGTCCAGGCATGAAAGTAAAAAAGGCTATACTCCTCTTTGATCCCCCCCGCAGGATTTACTTATCCAGCGCTCTGACACTTGGCCAGAGAAGCACATTGGACGAGAGCCATGCCTGCACCGTGGGCTTGAGAAGGGGTAGGAATAGTGGGCAATCCAGGGGGAGCATCCCAAACTGGGTCGCCCCCAGGGGAAAAACCAAAACCCGGGATAGTGAAAAATCTGGGTTAGGTCAGTGTATGTTTATAGCTCAAAGGTAATAGTTAAGGGTTCTAAATAAAAACATTTTTCGGTCGAGACTGGATCTGCATCTAAAGGTCAAAAGGCATTTGCTTGAGGACAGACAGGTTTGCATCTTGGCCACAGAAATGGATTGGTTGAAAAAAGTGTGAAAGAAGCAATTAATGTCAAAATCAACTATTCAAACTTGAATATAGGAGAGGGATGACATCTATTTTCTGACACATGCAGATGTAACATGGTAGTTTAATAACTTCCTATAGCTCATAAATGCAATGCATCTTACCTACAGGAGGTCTGTGAACCTCCGGAATATATATATATATTGGAGTAACACCCAGTTGTATTTTTTGCTAGAGATTTTTGTCCCATGTCGGCAATAAGAAAGTAAATCAGATGACTACTAAAACGTCTTGAAAAAATTAAATCCCATTTATCTTATTACTACAGATGACCATCTAGTTCAACCAAGGAATGGGAAAGGAAAATACAAAAAGCTTCAGTCAGCTTATTAGACATCCTTAATAGTGGAAATGCTTTGGTGTTTCCACTTCTTAGGAAATTCCCACCGTTTGAACGAGAAAAAAAAGCCAAGGGAAAAATGTAGCCTGCTGGACCTGCCTAATAAGTCTATTTAATCATGAAGGCCCTGATTAGTTCTTTATTTCTCAGTCAGATGGCTGCCTATAAAGTTGGGAACACATTTTTCTATGACTGTCCTCCGCATAATCCATATGGACAACACGAAAGGTGATAATATCCCCCTCAATATACCATTCAACCAACAAAATATAACCAGAAATAGCTGTGTTTATATTGTGAATTTTGCCTGGGTCTGTCTGTTTCCTGAAACACACTATAGTCTATAGTCTTACAGGTCAAGGGTTAAAAGGGCTGCCCTCATTAATGCCTCAACAGCTATTTATGCTTGGATTACAGGCTAATCCCTTTAAAAAGAAACACACGTTGAGCAGGCTTTAAACTTTCTAGAAAAGTTGTGGCAATCATTTTTTGATATGGCGTCTGGATATACTATAGTGCAAATTAGCCAGCGGCAGTCTATGTACTAAGTTGTGACATATTGAACACATTATTTCATTTAAAATGCAATTGGCTTAGATGGCACACAATGTAGATTACTATTACTATTAAACCGGAACAACACCGGGCGCAGGGAGGCATCCCGCATTAACTGCGTAGACCTTGAGAAATCCAGTGCGGTAAAGTGGCTGCGCCAATTATGCACAGGGAGGCCTCCACAATTGGGATGCATCCGGTACAACACCTAGTTTTACACCAGTTTAAATAAGGGCTCAAGCTAGCATCATGGAATTGGGCATCATGGGCTTTGCAAATAGATCATTGTTAGGAAAAAAAACCTTAGGAGGCTGTGTGGCCATGAGTCAGACTAATTCACTTCTAATTAGTGGCATATGCTCTTCCCCCTCAATTACAATGCAGATAGGTAAATGGTAGAGAAGGTACGACTCCCTAGGCACAATTAAGAAGCATAGAGAAGATTATTTTTGTGTGTGCAATCAAATCAATGCACACGTCTGCCCTTACGTGTGTGAATTCTCTTTATCTTAGGATAGATATCAGCTTATCCCAGGCATGTTTTCATTCACTTTTTCAACCACCTCTGTTGGAAGATGGTTCCACGCACCTACATCTCTTTCAGTGAAAAAATATATATATTTTCCTAGGTTGTGCCCCCTTGTGTTATCATTAAGAAGGAATAACCACCTGTATAAGACTCTAGGGCCGTTGGTCTCCCTCTTTGTGGGGCATCCCCATTGTGTAAAACCTCCAGGAACCCCAAGAAAAACGAATTATTTACTATTTCCACGCTGCATCCCTGCTATACATTTGGCCTAGGTGCGTACCTGCAGCAGGCATTTCTAAATAGATGGTGTGGGAATGCAGAGGAGCAGGGGTGCCAGCAGCACACTCTAGTCATCTTTTCTTGACATTCCAAGTGACAAGAAAAATCTGAATGGAATACAAGCTGCTGATTGGCTAAGCAGCCTGCGCATGCACCGTGGGAACAAAGAGAATGTGAGTTTACAAAGATAGTGGAAATCCCAGGATTTGGTCCTCTTTTAAGTTTCTTTTAAAAACACTCCCACCTGAACCTTATTCAATATTATTTAAATTGGAACTACACCGTTAGAAGAAACAGTGCTCATATGCACCCCTCTCCAAGGCAGTTCAGATTGCTGCACATAAAAAATGAATGTACCTTTTTGTAACTCCTGTTGTTGTCAAATTTACAAACAAAATTGTTCCCCATGAAGCTGCAGGCCGTCTGCAAAAAAGAAGCACAGTGCATCGTGGGTTATGTCAGTTGAATGCAGGCATCAGGATGCAGAGAAAGGAAGCTACATTGAGGAGACGTTATAGGTTTGAGTGGATACTGGAGCAAATTTAAGTACTGACAATGATTCAGTTTCCTGCATGCAGATGGAGCAAGTTAGATTTGGGGATTTTATTTCAACAGTGCAAAGCTGTTAGTCCAGCTTTAATATTTCTATCATGACTCCTCTTTCCCATTTTTCCAGTCTGTACAAATTAATTTCTTTAAGTTTTTCCTGATTTGTTTTAAGTTTATAGAGGAACAAAACCCTGGATTTTCACTCTCCCTGGTCTTGTTCCTCCCAGGCAGAGCACATTCACAAAAATGCCTGTCACGACTATGTGCCTAGCTAAAGGTATTTTTCAAGAGAATTTCCAAGAAGGTAGCAGGGTCCAGATGACCATCTGCATTATTTTTATAATTGGCCTGTGATCATAGAATGAATCATAGAATGAAAAATGTATATTATCTGGGGAAGTTCATCTAATAAAAAAATTGGTATCACGGCTTTTATTTGGCACAGGGACCATCTTATTATGTGCAGGTTGCCACCTTTTGCTGAAGATGATTTTCTGTTTAGCTGTAGAGCAGTGGTTCAAATTTTTTTACACCAAGTACCACCTAACAACAAGATATTCCAACAGAACATCCCTGCCTACCTCCTGGGGCAGCAACGTTTCTCAACCTGCATCAATATATGTACCCCAGAGGGTACTCGGCAATGATTAAGGGTGCACCAACATAGTGCGTCTGACTGACTGGTTTGGGATATTATTTTAACATTACAATGTTAATACTTCATGGGTGATTACACTTCAGCTGGTAACAAGTTATTTGACCCTAAGTGATGCAGTGACTAGCTTCTCATTTGTTAAACAACCATGTTGAAAGACGCATCCTGTGGTCATGGAAAAGATGGTAATCTGTTTCAGAAGGGTCAAATTATTGGCATGCATCAAGAGAAAACATCTAAGGAGATTGCTGAAACTAATAAAATTGGATTAAGAACTGTCCAACGCATTATTAAAAAGTAACAGGACAGTGAGGAAACATCATCTTCAAGAAAGGAATGCAGTCAGAAAAAAAATACTGAATGATCCTGATCGACAATCACCAAATATTTGGTGAAATCAGATCGTAGATAACTAACTGTTGAAATTAGGGATATGTTTAATAGTGAAAGTAATAGCATTTCCAGACGCTTAATGCGAAGGGAGCTGGAAGGGATTGGGACTGAACAGGCCTGTAACCTTAAGAAAACCACTTCGTCAGTGAGGCTTACCAGCAAAAATGGCTTCAATTTTCTAAGGAGCAAACAAATTGAACTCATTGGAGCAATGGAAGAAGGTCATGTGAATATTCCAAACTACCAGGTTATTCCTTCAATGGACTTTTTTCCTCCCTGACGGCATATTTCAAGGTGACCATGCCAGGATTTATCAGGCTTAGATTGAGAAAGACTGGTTCAGTGACCATGAGACATCATTGTCACACATGGGTTGGCCACCATAGGGGTCCAGACCTGACCCCCTAAAGAGAATATTTGGGATGTTCTGGAGAAGACATTGCACAGTGCTCCAGATCTCCCATTATCAATACAAGATCTTGGGGGGAAATTTAAAGTGGACCAAAACCCAGGATTTTGACTATCCTGGGTTTTGGTCCTTGTCCCCGGGGCACACTGATCGGAGATGCCCCGCTGTGTGAACCCCCCCCCCCCCCCCCAAATCGCCCAATCTCACTCACCTTCCCCGGTCCTAAGGCACATACGCAGCATCTCGTCCAATTGAGCGAGCTGGTGCCCATTCACATATGTCTGGCGCAGGCACGTCCCCTGCTAAAGGGATAGCGTAGATGCGGGTGCTGTTCATGCATGCGCTGTTGGACCGAGAAAGAACATGAGTTTCCGGGTGACCTGGGGGGGGTTTACACAGCGGGGCATCCCGAATCTGGATGCCCAGAGGGGAGTGACTATGCCTGCCTTGGAATTTCATAGACTCCAGGGTGGGTTTTGGTCCACTTTAATGCAACTCTGGATAGATATGAATGTTGTGACATTGCAGAGGATTGCAGAAAATGTTTGCCATATGTGACCTTCTTTTTTGGCCAGGTGGTGTATTTAGAACAGCTCTGCTTTGTTTTGCTGCCAGAAATCCTAAATGTTAGATGCTCCTGGTTTAACTCATCGCTACAGCTAGATTTACAAAATGAAATATGCTATCTGTCATAGTTTATGAGAAACCAGCACCTTCTGTTCTGCCAAAATAATTTCAGCACCTGCCTTTATTTAAATGCGGTGACAGGTGAAGAAGAAACTTTGTGAAATTAAACATCATTTTTCTATATAGGTTGAGGCGACTCATGTAGATGTGGGACACATGAATTGTAGAATTGTACAAGCTGGCTAAGAGAGCAAGTGGTGTAACTAGGAGAGAAGTCACTAGAATGGCGATTAGGTTCTCAAAAGTCAAATAAAAACGATCAAACTCCACCCTTTGTTTTTGAACAATTTAGGGGTGTGTTGAAGAAAGAAGACTGTTAATCAGGGTTCCCCAACAAGCATCCCAAAGTGCTGTGCAATGGTGCTCCTCCAAAAACATGCTCTGGGTGGCCATGTCCTCAGTCTGGCAGCATTTTGGGAATTCCAGCATTGCCAGCAGAACAGCTAGCACTATTGGGCCAGGGATGGCATTTTCAGTGAATATATTGCTGTGAATATTTATAGCTATAGTACATTTTGCAATTCAGCTTCATGCCTGCATCTTATTAACAGGCCATAGCATCGGACACTTGTGATCAGTTGTCCAAACACAGTTTGGACACCTAAGACCACCTTGTTACTAATTCACTTTCAGGTTGTAGGATGCTTGCACTCATAATCTCCGTTCAACGAGGAGAAGCCAATTTCTGTTATTTATTAATGAATGTCTAACTACAGCTAAAGTGGGAAAGCATTAGTCCCATATAAATACTTCTGTCCCTAAACATTCCTTTCATCTCAAGACATCTTCTTAAAGTGGACCAACACCCAGGTGTGATCGGCCCGGAAATCTATAAGATTCCCGGGCCGATCACCTCCCACCCCGCGGGACATCCGAGATCGGGATGTCCCGCAGGGTGAAACCCCCCAGAAACCTCAAAAACATCTTACCTGATCCGCCGCCGCTTCCGCCGCCGCCGCCTCCCGCGCGCCCCTCCAGACGTGTGCGCGCCCGCGCCGGCCCTCTGTGAATGGCCGGCGGGGGCGTGCGCCGAGAGTGATGCGCGGGAGGCGGCGGCGGAAGCGGCTTGGACGTTCCTGATCCCCGCCTGGACGTTGGCGGGGATTGGCTGCGGCGTTCACGTGGGAGCGGGGAGAGGTGAGTTTTTGGGGGTTTCTGGGGCGTTTCACACAGCGGGGCACCCCCGATCGGGGTGCCCCGCCGAAGTGGACCAAAACCCAGGATAGTCAAAATCCTGGGTGTTGGTCCACTTTAAAGGGTTTTAAAGTGGACCATTCACCTGTGCTGCCAGCCATGTAGTCTAAAAGATTCCAAGTGTGGCCTGTTCCTTCTCCCAAATTGAGATGCCCCTGTGTCGGAGACCCCATTGTTCTCCGTAAAAACGTACCTTTCCAGCAATCCCACAATGCATTAACAGGCCGCATGTCTCTTGTGGTTACGCTAAAACGACTTTTCCCACAGTTGGCATTCTTGGCCCAAGCCACCGTACTCTAGTGGCCAGCAGACATTTAAAGCACAATTCCAAAATATTTTTGGAATCGAATCCTACTAGCTTATTGATGTTAGTAGGGGCTTACTTGGTATTACATGGACAGAAATCTATAGCTGGCATCTGAAACCTGTATAGTGACAGATTCACTTATCATTATCATTTAAAAAGGAAATGCAGTCAAAACTGCCATTTTCTCTTTTCTCTCGCAGGACAAACCCAGAGACTGGCATTCTATCAGTTTGTTTATTGATTTAACCAGAAAAAAAAATGTAACAGAACGGAAAGTAGAAAAAAAAAAGTTTGCTGTTTTTGATAATGAATATGGAATTGACCAAGTGATTTAATAAAAAGAACTGATTATCAGGCTGCACACTTTGGAGCCAGACTGGTTTAAAAATACTGAACCTAGCCTATGCTATTGAGGAAACTTAGGCATTCACAGGAAAGAAGATTTGCTACAGGTATTGACCTCGGTTTCTTGGTGCCACAATGCATATGTCCTTTTCTTAATGACTATGATATTACCTTACACAGGAAGGATATAAATGGCAGAATGATTGTACCTTTCTATGAGTTCAGAACCCTGCCTTTTTCCTCAGTAAGGTTCTCTGTATTGCTGCTCTGACTATCTCCCCATTTGTCTCTGTATCAGGCTGAAGTTTCCCCCTGTGTGAGAGGCACCTAGAATGGCCACTACTAACCTGGAGAACCAGCTGCAGAGTGCCCAGAAGAATCTGCTGTTCCTGCAGCAAGAACATGCCAATACACTGAAAGGCTTGCACACTGAGATCCGGCGGCTGCAGCAGCATTGCACAGGTCAGCTTGTTTTGTGTATAATATAACTTCTAGAACACTTTTGTATTTCTAAATTTAAAAAAGACGTTCATAAATCTTACCTACAAACTGTTGTTGTGCTCCTGCAGTAATTATTGTATCCTAAAATATATATCGTACTCCAGAAAGAAGGTCCAGGAAGTCTGGCTCAAAGCAGTGCTGTGTGTGTTTAAAGTGGACCAACACCCAGGATTTTCACTATCCTGGGTGTTGGTCCACTTCCGCGGGGCACCCCGATCGCGCTGTGTGAAACCCCCCAGAAAGCCCCCAAAACTCACCTGACCCCGCTCCCACGTGACTCGCTCCACCAATCACCGCCGACGGACAAGCGAGGTCCGTTGATGGACAAGGTGAGAGCACCCACCGCCGCCTCTCGCGCGTCCCTCTTACAGGGAGCGCGCCCGCGCCAGCCATTCACAAACGGCGGCGGCGGTGGGTGTTGGTCCACTTTAATGAGCAAGAAATATATAACTATTATAGTTCTCCCCCGTTGTAATATGATCTATGAATTGCTTGAATTTTAAAGTGGACCAAAACCCAGGATTTTGACTATCCTGAGTTTTGGTCCTTTCCTGATTGGGGTGGCCCGCTGTGTGAAACCCCCCAGATTACCTGAAAAACTTACCTCTTCACGGTCCTACGGCGCATGCGGGTCTGATCGTCCAATTAGCACGCTCAGAGCCGCTGACTTCACGCCATCTAAGACGGCATCTAAGGCCAGCGGCTTGAGCGCACTGGCGGCCGCATCCTCCGCTTCCCTCTAACAGGGAGCGCACTGCTAGAGAGATAGCGGGGATGCGGCCGTGGCTCGCGCATGCGCCATTGGACCAGGAAGCAAGGTAAGTGAACGGGGTGACCTGGAGGGTTTCTGATTTTGGATGCCCGGGGGGAGGGAATTGATCGGCCGGGGAATCTTATAGATTCCCGGGCCGATCGCGCTGGGTTTTGGTCCTCTTTAAAAACAGACTCATTCATGTTGTTTTAGAACTTGGTAAATGACAAAATCATGCATCCTTCTTTTTTTTCTCTAGATCTAACTTATGAGCTAACAGTGAAGAGTTCAGACCAAGCAGGTGAGATATATCAGTTGCATGACATTGCAGCCCCCAAGAACAGATTAGGAAAAACATTTTGGTTGCAGTATTGTTAGTGCAAAATGTTTTTTTTGCTGATCCCCCCCCCCCCCCCCCCACAGGCATCAGATGGGGCAGGTGGGAGGGTCAGACACTACATTTGGGGTCTAACAAATTTAGCCTAGCTAATATTTTTCTGTATTTTCAGCAATATTGTACCAGTAGGCTGTGTGTCCCCCCCCCCCCCAACTAATAGGCAGACAGAAAAAAACTCAGAGATGGCGACGCTAAGGGAAGACGGAGGATTGTGCCAGCTTGGCATTAAGATCTGCACACACTGCTGTCTTTGTAGTCATTTCTCTGTCAGGGCCTCATGTTCTCTCCTTTGTGACTTTCATTTCAAAGCCGTCTGTGTTGGGCAGCCAACAGACAACTGCAGCAATATTACAGTGAAATTGCACTGTAGCTTATGGGAATTTTGCTAGAACAGCTGCTCTCCATTTATGTTTGTTGGATTCATATGTTTTGACCCTCCTTTAATAGATGCTTCTCGGACTCCCCCTTTAAGTCTCTTAGTGTTTATAGAACCAGATTCTGTGTATGTCAGTGCAGGACAACAAAATCTGGACAAAAAGGACACATATTCTTCAATACAAGTGACAATTAAATCATAAGCCAGGGGTTCCCAACCAGTGGTATGAGGTGAGGCTGCATGTTGACCTATTTCCCAAACCATTCTATTGCCATCTATTCTTAACCCAACCCTGGTAATAACAAAACTGCTGCTCCTAAATCATTTCTAGGGATATTTCCTGCACTTCAAATGGTCAATTTACATTACACCCAAAAAACAAAAGAGCAAGTACCTTTTGTGCTGCGATCATCAACTCACCTGATTGCTGGATCCAAGCCTGTGCCACCCCAGTCCTGAACAGGGTCGTAATTGATTACCCACCATCTGTCACAAGGTAGCTACCACTCCATCTCCATTCATTGCAATGGAGGGGGTGTGCCCACTCCATTGTAGTGAAAGCAGAGGGCGTGGCAGCACCCCTGTGACTGATGGCAGGGCGCAGGTGGCAGCACGCCAGCACCATTGAATACAGGTTGGAAGGCAGCATAAACTGTGGTGCAGGCTGGGATCCAGCAATCTGCTCATCACCAGACTAGCATTGATTAGATGTGGGGGACAAAAGGTAAGTACCCTTCTTTGTGGGGTGCTTAATCACTAGTGCGCCACAGCTAAAGGGCAGCCAGGAAAGGCAAAATCCTGTGGAATCCCCAAGAAAGGTGAGTTATGTGGGCAACCCTGGGGGTTTGCCACAAAGAGGCATCCCGAAGCTGGATGCCCAGGAACCGCCAAGTGGCTGGCCCTGGGGTCTTTTAGAGTTTTGACCCGCTTTAATGTTTACATTAGCTGCAGATCTGTACTAGAGGAGCAATAACATGACACTGTTGCATGCTGTAGGTTGTCCGTGTTTCCAAGTGTCACTAGGTAGCTGATGAGCTGCTTCATCTGTGCCATATGCTAAATGGCCTTCCCTGTGGAGTGCAGAGTAGAGCTCTATAGGACATATATACATAGTATATGGAATCTTGCTGCCGCCAGTATCTCTGCTGACATGTTGGCTGAATTAGCCGTTTAGAGAGATACCTAGGGGACATCAAATGACCTCCTCCTATTGATTTACTGACCAGGAGTGTCCTTGAACACATACACGCTCCAGACATTTTTATTGTGCTCTTTCCCTTGCTTGCAGCCTGAAATCTGAGCTTGGCAAGGGATACACTATTGCAGATTCATACATTTTTAATTTTGTGCAGTGCACTGTGTACCCCCCCCCCCACCATTATGTTTTACAGGAACTGGTACACAACAGCCAGTATTTCCCAGTATTCCATTCTCTTTGTCTTTTCTAGCAATGCCTTATTATAGCCCATGAAGACTATTACGTGACTGTAATAAGAGCTGTTAAGTAATATATTCTTAATATACAGTACGTCCTGCTCCAGATAAGATTCTTTACGTCTGGGTATAACTCCGCCAGATGGCGCTGGACTGCAGAGTAAGCGAAATTGGCTCCTCCCGGCCCCTCAAATACCCGGGACCTCCCACAAATCCCCAGATTTTCTCTGCAGTCTGGACTGCGAAGGACAAGAAGATGGCTCTCTCTTCTCACAGGTGAGCGGGGCTATTAGCCTGCGGCCCTGTAGGACAATTCCCACCTGTTCCATTGTTAATTTGCCTCTCAGCCTTGGCTGCGTTGGTGCGGCTGATGGTAGGCAGCACCGCTGTTAGGTGCTTAGGAGCACTGCTCCGCCGCAATCCCTCACCAAAGGGTAGGCGGTATAGGCACATGGTGAGCCTTTTTGGGATGCCCCTCCCGCACTATTGCCCCTCGCCCCTGTCTATCGGTGGGCCCTACGTTAGGTGGCCGCTGCCCTCCCTCGCTCTCCCTTGTAGTTCTCGGGGGGGGGGGGGGGTGAGTGTGTGTTTGGTACATTCACTTTTTGGTTGGTGTGCTTGGTTGGCCTTTAGTCCTGTCACCGCACAGATTTGTCACATGTGCGGCTTCGTGCTCCGCATCACTGTCTCCGCAGCCCGCCCCTCGAGGTATACTCGGCGCCATTTTTGCTTCTTCGTGCTGCGTGGCTGGCGCCTACCTACCACGGTCCGTGAGTGCCCTCACGGGCTGTTTGTATATATTTTTAATGTTATGTATGCATGTCGCTTGCGGGATTTTTTTGCTTATGTCTTACAGGCGGGTCAAACTCAATTGGTTTCTCCCGGCCCTACCCCCTCTATTTAGTTTTAAACTTATTGAGGCCTAGTGTGCTAATTCCTCCCACTTCCCTAGCGGGCTATTGGGGCATCCCGGGTTGCTTTTCTAGCGTGAATCCCTATCGTGCCGCTATAATCACCATATGGAGGCATCTCAGGATAATGTGCTCGGGGTTCCTTCGGGACAAGCCTGGCTGTGTGTAGCTTGTGGGGTGTCCCCTACAAGTGTTGACAATGTGCGGGTTTGTGTACCTTGTGCCCAGCAAGTGCTTGCACTGCAGCCTGGTTTACCAGCAGCTGAGCCTGCGCCACGTATGGCTTCGCCTACTCCCCCAAGCTTACATTTGACTCCCAGTGAGCTGCATACCAGTGGGGAGTCTCAGCCTGATGTGTCTACTAGACTGGCCAGTGTTGAAAAGTTGCTTGCTAATACTATGGCGCGTAAGGCCTCTGCTAAGAGGCGTCATTTGGCGCCTGATGTCACTCTTTTCCCTATGAAGGCTGAAGAGTTCTTTGATCTGTCTGGTTATAACCCCCTGGAAGAAGGGGAATTGTTCTCTGACCAGCCCAAGGGTTATGATGATTCTGGCTTTGATCCCTGGGCCCCAGATGATACTGATAGGCTTTTGGCTCAGCAGGGGGAATTGTTTCATATTGCTAAGCCACGTTTAGAGTTCCCTGAACAATCTCATTTTAATAATCTCATGCTTAAAGAATGGGTGCGTCCTAGCAGGCTCCCCGGAGTCCCTAAGAGTTGGGATAAGAGATATCCCTTTCCTGCTGAGGTGGTTAAACGTTGGACATCCCCTCCCGAAGTGGATGCCCCAATTCTGGGTTTGTCTAACACCTCTGTCATGCATTCCCCTGACTCTACTACCCTGAAGGATAGTGAGGACCGGCGTATTGATCAGCTGGCTTCCCATGCCTTTGCCTGTGTGGGGACGGCGCTGCGCCCGGTTTGTGCCTCTGCCATTACAGCTGTAGCTATTAGGACTCTGCTTAAAAGTGTCCTAGATGGAGCTCCTGATGATGTTTCTAGTGAATGCACTCTCGCGTTGTGAGGTATTTGTTGCTTATGTCCTCTCTGCCTTGGATGATACCATTAGGATGTGTTGCAGAGCCTCTGCCTTGGTGGTGGCTATACGCCGCTCGGTTTGGCTGCGCCAGTGGGCAGCTGACAACGCTGGCAAGAAGGCTCTCACTGGTTTTCCTTTCAAAGGGCTACGCCTCTTTGGGGACCGCCTGGACCTGTTTGCTAAGGGAGGCAGGTTACCCCAGCGCAGAAGGCAGTCTCAGCCCTTTCGGGGCCCGGGCTCCTTTTCTTCCCCCTACCGTGGATCCAGAACGGGGTGAGGGGTCTCCTTTACTGGGGCCCGAGGAGATTTCTGGGGTAGGGGCAGAGGACGTGGATGCCCTGGCCCATCCTGGGGCTCCAAACCTAAACCTTCCCCCAAGCCCCCTCAGGTATGAAGGGGCGCCCTCACCCATCCGGGTGGGGGGACGGCTTCAGCTTTTTGCTCACGTCTGGAGGCATCATGTCTCAGACCGGTGGATTCAGGAGGTAGTGTCCTCCGGTTACAAGATAGAGTTTGCTGCCTGGCCGCCCCCAAGATTCATCAGATCCCGGATGTCTCAGGACCCCATGTCAGCTCAGGCTCTGATTCTGGCGGTGCAAAGCCTTCTGGAGCTGGGGGTCATCTGTCAGGTCCCCTTACTAGAAAGGGGCAAGGGTTTTTATTCTAAACTTTTCATCGTGCCTAAAAGAGATGGGTCAGTCAGGCCCATCCTGGACTTGAAGATCCTCAACAAATTTGTCAGATGCAGGCGCTTTCGCATGGAAACTCTGCACTCTGCTATCAGTTCCCTGCGTCCAGGGGACTTCATGACATCTGTGGACATCAAGGATGCTTACCTTCATATTCCCATCTTTCCAGGTCATCAAAGATTCCTCAGGTTCGCTCTGGAGGATCAGCACTACCAATTTGTGGCATTGCCCTTCGGTCTCACTTCAGCTCTCAGAGTGTTCACCAAGCTGCTGGCAGGAGTGATGGCTCTGCTCAGGTCTCAGGGCATTCACGTCCTGCCCTATTTGGACGACATTCTCATCACTTCTCAGTCCCTCCAACAGGCAGAGCTGGATACTCAGCGAGTAGTGTCCACACTGGAGTCATTTGGTTGGGTGATCAACCATCCCAAATCTTCCCTGTCTCCCTCCTTGGTGACGCCTTTTCTAGGAATGAATCTGGATACAGTTCAGGCAAGGATTTTTCTTCCTCAGCAGAAGGTGGACAGTCTGTTAGCGTAGGTTCAATTCCTTCTATCTTGCCCTCATCCCTCCATCAGGCAGGGAAAGCTGGTGGGCCTGATGGTGTCGTGCTTCGAGGCGATTCCTTATGCCCAGTTTCACATGAGGCCTCTGCAACTCCACCTCTTGTCAGTATGGGACAAGGATCCTGCGTCCCTATACCAGGTCCTTGTTCTGTCCCCCCAGCCAGGCGGTCCCTCTCGTAGTGGCTGGACTCCAGGAACCTGTTGGCCGGCAGATCCTTTCTGGCCCCCTGCTGGGAGACGGTCACCACGGATGCCAGTCTGACAGGTTGGGGGGGGGGGGGCTTCTAGAAGTACCTATAGTTCCAAGGGCGGTGGGGCCCTCGGGAGGCCCACACCCCTATCAACATTCTGGAACTGATCAGGTTGGTTCTGGCTCACTTGACCCAACACCTTCGGGGCCGACCTGTTCAGGTACGCGCGGACAACCAGACGGCGGTTGCCTACATCAATCATCAGGGAGGGACCCGGAGCAAGGGGGCCCTCAAGGAAGTATCCCTGATCCTGTCCTGGGCGGAGGACAATGTTCCCTGCATCTCAGCTGTGTACATTCCTGGGATGGAGAATCTGCAGGCAGACTCTCTGAGCAGGGGGATCTCTCGCCTGGGAGAATGGTCCCTCAGCGACAGGGTGTTTCACTCTCTGTGTCACAGTTGGGGTCAGCCAGATGTGGATCTGTTTGCGTCCCGTCACAATCACAAGCTCCCAGCCTTTGTCTCCCTGTCCCAGGATCCTCTGGCCTTGGCCACAGATGCTCTAGCAATGTCATTGCAGGACTTTCAGCTTCTGTATGTCTTTCCTCCATTCCCCCTGTTGGGCAGGGTTCTGCGCAAGATAGCTCAGGAAGGGGTTCCAGCAATCCTGGTGGCTCCCCGGTGGCCAAGAAGAGTGTGGTTCGCAGACATAGTGCAGCTGGCAGTAGATCAGTACGCTCTGCCCAGGGTTCCAGACCTACTCACTCAGGGACATTTACGCCATCCCAATTTACAAACGCTGGCTTTGACGGCCTGGCTGCTGAAACCTCCATCTTGATGGAAAAGGGGCTGTCTGCCCCTGTTGTTAACACCATGATTAGGGCTAGGAAGAAGTCTTCTTCTTCCATTTACTATAGGGTTTGGCGTGCCTACATTGACTGGTGTGAGTCTAGGTCTCTTCCCTGTCGTGTGTTCTCTATTCCCAGGATTCTGGAGTTCCTTCAACATGGTTTGGATCTGGGGTTTCAACTCAGTACTCTGAAGGGTCATGTTTCTGCCCTGGCTGTTTTCTTCCAGAGATTGTCACGGGGGTCACGAGCTACTCACCCGGCCTTCGGTCCCGCGCCGGCTGCGGTCGGTCGGCCGGAGCGCTGGCGGGGCGGCGTCCTCGGCTGGCGGCTGTTCGGTGGCTTCCGTCCCTGACCGCCGCTTGGTTGTTTCCGCCGCGAGCGGCCGCTCGGCTGTTTCCGTCGCGAGCGGCGGCTCGGGTGGTTCCGCCGCGAGCGGCGCCTGGAGCGGCCTCCTCCCCGGCATCGAAGCGCGCTCCTGACATCCTGCGTCGTGATCGTGCGCGCACGCGCGAGCACTCAGTATTTATGCCCTCTGGCGGCGCTGCACACAGCGCGTCCGCCGGAGGTAATCAGTTTTGGGCCTATAGCCCTATGGGTGTATGGGAGGCTCCAGGTTTGGGCCAATGAGCCCAGGGTGGTTCTGGGCGGTACGCCCTATATTAGCAAATCAGTCCTTGTATCCTAAGTGCACCAATCATGTCCCTCTATCTTGTCTGCTACTTCCTATAAAGGTGTTTCCATCACATTTGATCCTGGCCCGTGATAGCGTGCTGCTGGGTGTGAATTGGTGTCTGCTCTGTCTTCGTTTATCCTGCTGTGTATGACCATCCTTGATCGCTGCCTGGACCGACCTTAGCCTGTTTTCCTGACTACGATTTTGCCTGCTCCTCTGTACTGCGCACCTGTGATTCCCCGGTTTGACCTTTGGCTCGACTTGACTATTCTTCTGTCTCATCCTCGTGTACTGCGCTTCATTGGACTGATCTTCCGTGTATGACCTCTGCTTGTTTGACCTTGCCCAGTCTCGTTCCTGGTTCGTCTGCCTTCCCCTTCATAAGTCTGCATCCTTTGTGCTATAAAGTCCTGGGGGCAACCGTGCCCGGTGAGGCGTGTTTAGCGTCCCGGCAGACGGGGGCTTGTCTATAAGCTAGCAGTGGAGATTGGGGGTTGCAGACTTATTTGGAAGGTGGGCGTCCCACGGGACCTGACATTATCACGGGCCTACTTCATTTCCTAAATGGAAGAATTAATGCAACAGGTGCAAGCTATGGCAACCACCATCAACCAGCTGGCCCAGCGAGTGGCTACGCAGGAAAGTCGCCAACTACCTGCGCCACTGGATCCTGGGTCTTCAGTCGAGCCGAAGATTCCCCTTCCAGAAAAGTTATTTGGGGAACGGTCTAAATTCTCTAACTTTAAGAACTCATGTGAACTCTACTTCCGCCTACGGCCCCACTCATCCGGGTCAGAAACTCAACGAGTGGGCCTAGTTATCTCACTTCTTCAGGGTGACCCTCAGACCTGGGCATTTGGACTGGCGTCTACGGATGAAGCCTTACAGTCAGTCTCCGCCTTCTTTGCTGCCATGGAGCTTTTGTATGCAGACCCAGACCGGGCTTCAACGGCAGACTCTAAACTACGGAGTCTTAGACAAGCGAAATGGTCGGCTGAAGAGTATAGCGCAGAGTTCCGTCGATGGTCCATTGACTCCAAGTGGAATGACCCAGCCTTGTGCAGCCAATTTAGAATTGGACTCTCTGAAAATATTAAAGATGCTCTAGTGAATTATCCGCTACCCAAAAGCCTTGATGAATATATGCAACTGGCAATTAGAGAGAAAGACGCCAAGAAAAAGTCAAGGATCAACCTTGGGGATCCCCTCGCCAAGAGTTAAGCCCTAGGGGTGCTGCCGCCTCATCTCCTATGACATCCGAAGAGCCTATGCAGCTTGGCGTGACTCATCTTTCTCAGGCAGAGAAAGTTTGACGCAGATCGCAAGGTCTTTGTCTGTACTGCGGGAATCCTGGCCACTTCGCCAAGAATTGCCCTATCAAGGCCCCGGTGGCGGGAAACTACAGCGCCTAGATCCAGTTGAGGGACTTCATCTAGGCGGTCAGGTATCATTCCCTCATGTAAATCGGTTACTCTTACCAGTTATGGTCTCTTGGGGCCTTTCCAAGACTTCTGTCTCCGCCTTCATTGACAGTGGAGCGGCTGGCAATTTCTTGGATAGGTCACTTGCCTCCACCCTTAATATTCCATTGATTCCGTTAGAAAATTCACTTCGGGTCCTGGCTGTCAATAATGAACCCATCATGGGAGGATTGGTTTCCTTTAAGACCCCCTTGGTGAATTTAGTTGTGGGATCTGCCCATTCTGAGGAATTAGAATTTTTTATTATTGAGAGTCCTGTATCTCCTATTGTGTTAGGATTCCCATGGTTAAAAACCCATAACCCGGTTATTAATTGGGGATCTGGTTAAATGGAGTCCATTCTGTTATGAGCATTGTTTCTCTACAGCCCTTAGGTCCTCACAGGTCATTCTTGATGGTTTACCACCTGCCTACGCGGATTGGGCGGATGTTTTCTCCGAAAAATCCGCTGACACTCTCCCTCCGCATAGGGCCTATGACTGTCCCATCGATTTGCTTCCAGGTACTATGCCCCCTAGGGGGAAGATATACAATCTCACACGATCTGAAGAGCTGGCCATGAAAAATTATATTACGGAGAATCTCAAGAAGGGATTCATCCGTCCTTCCACCTCTCCTGCTGGTGCTGGTTTCTTCTTTGTCGAAAAGAAGGACGGCGGTTTACGCCCCTGTATTGACTACCAGGGATTAAACAAAATTACGGTCAAGAATAGATATCCGTTACCTTTAATCAATGATCTCTTTAATCAAGTATCTGGGGCTCCGATTTTTTCCAAACTTGATCTTAGAGGGGCATATAATCTTATTCGTATACGCCAGGGAGATGAATGGAAGACAGCCTTCAATGTCAAAGATGGTCACTACGAATACTTGGTTATGCCCTTCGGCCTATGTAATGCCCCTGCAGTCTTCCAAGATTTCGTGAACGACATTTTTCGCGATTTCTTGGGTCGATTTTTGGTGGTCTATTTAGACGATATACTCATTTTTTCCCGTTCCCTGTTGGAACACCGTCAACATGTAAAAGCGGTGTTACAAAGATTACAGGAGAACCATCTGTATGCTAAAATTTCTAAGTGTGTATTTGAAGTTTCTGAAATTCCGTTTCTAGGATATTTGATCTCTAAGCGTGGGTTGGTTATGGATCCCTCCAAAGTATCCGCGATACTGGAGTGGGAGCAACCAAGAACCCTAAAGGCGCTTCAGAGGTTTTTAGGATTTGCAAACTTTTATAGACAATTCATAAGGGGGTTCTCTTCCATAGTGGGGCCCTTAACTGACCTTACTCGGAAGGGTGCTTTTGTTGAGGAGTGGCCTCCCTCAGCAATAAGCGCTTTTCAATCACTGAAAAAGACCTTTACTTCAGCTCCGGTATTGATCCACCCCAATATCAATCACCCGTTTCTGTTGGAGGTCGACGCTTCCGAACTTGGTGTGGGAGCAGTTCTCTCTCAGTATTCTGGTAATCCGGAGAGATTGCATCCCTGTGCCTTCTTTTCACGTAAATTTTCTCCTGCTGAACGTAATTATGATGTTGGTAATAGGGAACTATTGGGTATTAAACTGGCCTTTGAAGAATGGCGACACTGGCTGGAGGGTTCTCTACATCCCATTACTGTATATACTGACCACAAGAATCTAGAGTATATATAGAATCCGTCAAAAGGCTCAATTCCCGTCAGGCTCGCTGGGCACTCTTTTTCTCTCGTTTTAACTTCATTATCATCTACAAACCAAGGAAAAAGAATACCAAAGCAGACGCCCTATCTCGCAATTTCGGAGACTGTAAGGATCGATTCGATCCTGCAGAACCGATTTTACCCTTAGGTTGTATTGTGGGGGCCCTTCTCCCTGACTTGTCTAGTTCTTTGACTCCGTATCAGATTGATACTCCTCCCGGTAAACCCTCTGAATGCCAATTTGTTCCGCCTCATTTACGTCTCGCCGTCTTACAGGAACTTCATGATGCCAAGTCTGCCGGTCACTTAGGGATTCGGAAAACATTGGCTATCGCCAAACGCCATGTCTGGTGGCCTACCATCAGACGTGACATAACCGCCTTTGTTGAAGCATGCCCTGTATGTGCGCGTTGTAAGACAACCCATGGATCTCCAGCGGGATTATTAGTACCTCTGGAGATTCCTGGTGAACCATGGTCCCACATATCCATGGATTTCATTGTCGATCTACCTCAATCGCAGGGGAATACTGTAATCTGGGTGGTGGTTGATCGCTTCAGTAAAATGGCGCACTTTATTCCTTTGGTAAAACTTCCGTCGGCGTCAGAGTTGGTGCAGTTATTCATTAAGCATGTTTTCCGTCTCCATGGTATACCACAGAATATTGTTTCAGATCGGGGGGTTCAGTTTGTATCCCGCTTCTGGAAAGCTTTTTGTACTCGGTTGGGCATAAAAGTTTCCCTTTCTACAGCCTATCATCCCCAGTCTAACGGACAGACTAAGCGGGTGAATCAGAGTTTAGAACAATACTTGCGCTGCTTTGTATCTGATCGTCAAGAACAATGGGCGGAATTTATCGAGTTTGCAGAGTTCGCCTTTAACAATGCGCCTAGCGAGTCGACCAAGTTTTCGCCGTTTTTCTGTAACTATGGCAAGAATCCCAAGGCATCGTCCTTCTCTGGTCCTTCCTCCAATCTGCCGGCCTTGGAGGAATGGTTACGGGAAAGGACTAAGGTGTGGTCTGAAATACAGACGAACCTTAGGAAAGCCTCTGTGAGATATAAAGTGTTCGCGGACCGACATAGATCGCGGGAACCACCATTTCAGGTGGAAGACTGGGTCTGGGTATCCACTAAAAATATAGCTCTTAGACAACCCTCGCCTAAGTTGGGTCCTAAGTATATCGGTCCTTTTCCCATCACAAATAAGTTGAGTGATGTTACCTTTAAAGTTAAGCTACCTATGTCCATGAAGATTCCGTCTACTTTTCATGTTTCCCTATTGAAATCCGCCAGAAACGTTCAGGTGTCTTCTCCTCCTCCAGTTGTAATGGGAGATGAACCTGAGTACGAGGTTAACAGAATACTCGACGCTCGAATGGTCCGAAATTCATTACAGTATTTAATTGATTGGAAGGGTTTTGGTCCTGAGGAGAGATGTTGGGTACCGGCCAAAGATGTTCATGCCAGAACCTTAGTCAATAGATTCCATCGTGAGAATCCTGATAAACCTGGTAAGGGTCCGGAGGCCCCTCGTGAAGGGGGGGGTAGTGTCACGGGGGTCACGAGCTACTCACCCGGCCTTCGGTCCCGCGCCGGCTGAGGTCGGTCGGCCGGAGCGCTGGCGGGGCGGCGTCCTCGGCGGGCGGCTGTTCGGCGGCTTCCGTCCCTGACCGCCGCTTGGTTGTTTCCGCCGCGAGCGGCGCCTGGAGCGGCCTCCTCCCCGGCATCGAGGCGCGCTCCTGACATCCTGCGTCGTGCTTGCGCGAGCACTCAGTATTTATGCCCTCCGGCGGCGCTGCACACAGCGCGTCCGCCGGAGGTAATCAGTTTTGGGCCTATAGCCCTATGGGTGTTTGGGTTTGGGCCAATGAGCCCAAGGTGGTTCTGGGCGGTACGCCCTATATTAGCAAATCAGTCCTTGTATCCTAAGTGCACCAATCATGTCCCTCTATCTTGTCTGCTACTTCCTATAAAGGTGTTTCCATCACATTTGATCCTGGCCCGTGATAGCGTGCTGCTGGGTGTGAATTGGTGTCTGCTCTGTCTTCGTTTATCCTGCTGTGTATGACCATCCTTGATCGCTGCCTGGACCGACCTTAGCCTGTTTTCCTGACTACGATTTTGCCTGCTCCTCTGTACTGCGCACCCGTGATTCCCCGGTTTGACCTTTGGCTCGACTTGACTATTCTTCTGTCTCATCCTCGTGTACTGCACTTCATTGGACTGATCTTCCATGTATGACCTCTGCTTGTTTGACCTTGCCCAGTCTCGTTCCTGGATCGTCTGCCTTCCCCTTCATAAGTCTGCATCCTTTGTGCCATAAAGTCCTGGGGGCAACCGTGCCCGGTGAGGCGTGTTTAGCGTCCCGGCAGACGGGGGCTTGTCTATAGGCGAAGCTAGCAGCGGAGATTGGGGGTTGCAGACTTATTTGGAAGGTGGGCGTCCCACGGGACCTGACAGAGAACTTTTGCTCAGCATTCTCTGGTCAAGACCTTTTTCCAGGGGGTTACTCATGTGCGTCCTCCACGTAAGCCTATGTTGCCTGCCTGGGACTTGAACTTGGTCCTTTCTGCTTTGCAGGGTGCTCCCTTTGAACCTGTGCATGAGGCTGCCTTGGCCATTCTTACTCTCAAGGTTGTCTTTTTGGTGGCTATCACTTCTGTTAGGCGTGTTTCTGAGTTGGCGGCGCTTTCCATCCAACCACCCTACTTTGAGAGACACCAGGACAAGGTGGTGTTTCGCTTCAAGCCAGATTTTCTGCCTAAGGTTGTGTCTGCCTTTCATCTTAATCAGGACATTGTTCTACCTTCCTTGTGCCCTAATCATAGTAACACTAAGGAGAGGGTTTTGCATTCCTTGGATGTGGTCAGGAATCTGAAGTACTATCTGGTGGCTACTGCACCTTTCAGGAAAACTGATGCTCTTTTTGTGGTCCCTTCTGGTCCTAGGAAGGGTTTGGCTCCTGCTAAATCTACTATCAGCAAATGGATCCGTCAGGCTGTGATTCAGGCCTACTCTGCTAAGGGGAAGAATCCTCCCTTCCGCCTTACTGCTCATTCCACTCGTGCTATTGGTGCCTCTTGGGTTTTTCAGCACCAGGCTTCTGTTGAACAAGTTTGCAAGGCCGCTACTTGGTCTTCTGTTCATACCTTTTCCAAGTTTTACAAGGTTGATGTTAGGGCCTCAGCTGATGCTGCTTTTGGCGGCAAAGTTCTGCAGGCGGCAGTTGTCTAAACTGTCTGCTGTTACCTTAAGGGATCCCACCCTACTTTACGGACACTGCTATTGGATGTCCCAGACGTAAAAAATCTTATCTGGAGGAGGACGTACTGTATACTAAGAATAATACAATTCTGTGATTACTCACCTGTAGAATTGGTATTATGAGTATATAGTATGTCCTGCTCCACCCCACCCTTGGTTTCATTATTCTTGGATCCCCTGTATGGTGATTGTTATCATTGTTGGTTTAGTTAATGGTTGGTTATGTTATCATTCTCCTGGCTTCTTGTTAACTGCTTTTCAATACTGGGGATTTGTGGGAGGTCCCGGGTATTTGAGGGGCCGGGAGGAGCCAATTTCGCTGTCTCTGCAGTCCAGCGCCATCTGGCGGAGTTATACCCAGACGTAAAGAATCTTATCTGGAGCAGGACGTACTGTATACTCCTAATACCAATTCTACCGGTGAGTAATCACAGAATTGTATTTTTCTATAAACTGGCCTGTTATGGGATCAGCAGTCCTACAAAGATACACCCCAATTCTGCTTCACTGGTATATGAAACAACCTATTCTGAGGAGGGAGTTATTTATGTCTGTATGTTACCCACAGTCCATTACAGCCAAAATGCTTCATGCTTAAATGATCCATTTACTAACCTTCCACTGAAGGCAGAAAGTCAGCACCGAGTGGACCATCAATCTGAACTTTAAGAATACTGTATTTTTCGCCCTATAGGACGCAGGATTTGGAGGAGGAAAATAAGAATAAAAATACTAAATGTTGTGCTAAAACACCCCAAGGCAGTTTGGCATTCCCCCAACCCCATTCCCCATGGGCAATGTGGCATTCACCCTCTCCCATGGGCAGTGTGGCATCCCCCCCTCCCATTCCCCATAGGCGGTGTGGCATTCTCCCCTCCCACTCCCCATATAGGCAGTGTGGCATTCTCCCCTCCCATTCCCCATATAGGCAGTGTGGCATTCTTCCCTCCCATTCCCCATATAGGCAGTGTGGCATTCTTCCCTCCCATTCCCCATATAGGCAGTGTGGCATTCTTCCCTCCCATTCCCCATATAGGCAGTGTGGCATTCTCCCCTCCCATTCCCCATATGGGCAGTGTGGCATTCTCCCCTCCCATTCCCCATATAGGCAGTGTGGCATTCTTCCCTCCCATTCCCCATATACGCAGTGTGGCATTCTCCCCTCCCATTCCCATAGGCAGTGTGGCAGTCTCCCCCTCCCATTCCGCTGCCATTGTCTTTCCTGTCTCAGTGAGCGCTGACACAAACACATTCTTTCCCCGTTCTGGCTTCCAGCTCCGCCACCGCCTCTCGGGCTGACACATGAGTGTTTGTGTCAGCGCCGCCACTGCCTCTCGGGTATCCGTGCGCACTGACACAAACACCCCAGGTGTCAGACTGAGAAGCAGTGGCGGCAACAGAGGGGGGACAGCGGGCGCGTAATGTAAATATCCTTTTTTTTTTTTTTACATTCGCCCAATAAGACACACTGACATCACACACACACACACACACACACACACACACACACACACACTTTTGGGGAATAAAATAATTAATCTTATCAGGCGAAAAATGCTGTACTTTTTCTTGTATTAAATTTTACATTTAATATAAAGTCAGATTTTTTTTGTTAGGTTTGTTAGCTGTTTACTTTATAAAAAAAAAGGAAAAACCTGTATCGAGATACATTGTTAGTCCGTATGTTAATTTTTTTTATTTGTGTAGGTGATGGCGTCTTAAGAAGTGATGAACTTAGGAGGAAATGTGAAGAACTGGAAGTGCAGCTGAAGGACAAAGAAGTGGAGAACAATGAATTGTTAAGGGAGTTAGAGCAAAAGAATGCCATGATTATGGTGCTGGAAAATACCATTAAAGAAAGAGAGAAGAAATACTTGGAGGAACTAAAAGTAAAAAGCCATAAATTGAACATGCTGTCTAGTGAACTGGAGCAGAGGGCCAGTACCATTGCTTATCTTACATCACAGCTTCACGCTACCAAAAAGAAGTTACTGAGTACCAGCGGCTCCAGTGAGGTTGTCCCTCCCGGAAGCCCCATAATGACCAGTTACAAGCCATCGCCTCCAAAAGAAAAGCAACCGGAGACCCCGAGAAGAAGAATGAAGAAGAGTCTGTCCACCCCTCTCAATGCCGACTTTGAAGAGGTCTACCGGCTTGGGGCAGATGGTCGAAAGATAATGTTACGTGAACCTGTGGATGCCATGCCAGACCCAACTCCCTTCTTATTGGCGAGACAATCAACAGACACACAGATCCTCAAGGAGAGGCCACTTGTCATCCCTCCTATTCGCTCCGACTCCAACAGTCCAGCTAAAGAGAAGAAGCAGAAGGCTCATGTGGGAGTTGCACATCGAATTCCTCATGCTAACTCTGTTCAGGGTCAGCATGGACCTCACCCAGAAGTTGAAACATTAGCAGTGGATCAGGTCAATTCAAGCAAGGTTGTTAGGAAGCACTCAGGAACTGACAGAACTATTTAAGACCACTATTTATGTAACCACTATGTTAAAAATGTAACCAATATTCTGCTTTTTATGCACTGTATCATTCAATGCAGATGCAAAGTCTTAGACCGCCAAAGAAATGTATTTACCCGGCCAGTAAGTGTATATTTGCATAGAAACATTGAAGGGTGGGCCTTATAAATTCCTCTGGTGTCTTCATGCATTCAGCTATATAAAAATACTGCATAACAGTAGGATTAGATTGACGTACAATATAAAGTGGGATTTCTATTAAATAACAGAATAAGTTACTGAATGAATAACAAACTCGCAGAAAACTTCAGGCAAACCAAAAACACTACATTATTCTTGGAGCTTCTGTACTGCCCTGATGGTGACCTTGGGTCAATGCCTAGGACCCACCAGAGCATCCTCGGGTGGGCCAGTGTGACATGGCATACAGGAATTATTTATTCCAAATGTAACCTCATTTTCTTTCAAAAATTCCCAGAAACCTGGGCAGGTGGCTTCCAAACCACTACCTGGCATTTCAACCATTTCATGTGAAAAAAAGGTACAGAAAGTGAGCTACACCTACCAGCCAGGATTAATATCTGCTATCCATGCTTCCATATTGGAAACAGGAAAACACTACAATACTGTAAAGCTCTATTCACACCTCTCTGCTTGCGCTGCATCGGCCAATGTCACAGTGCAAGGAAAATGCTGCCAATTGTTTTTAATGGGCCAGTTCACATGTATATGATACGTGCCCTTAACAATATTAGGCAGCATTTTCCTTTGCGTTGTGACTGCATTGCCCAATTTCTATTTGCAGCAATCTAAATTGCCCTGGGGGGGGGGGGATGCATATTAGCGCTGTTTGTGTTGCTCTGGTTTAATTCATTTTTAACGGTTGGTCCGCTTTAACCTTCTTTCAGAGGTACAGTGAGACAGTTGGGTCATCATTCGTTCCTATCTATTGTCAGGTGCCTAAAGGCCTCATGACCAGGAAGCAGAGCTTCACGTTTCCCTGTATCCTCCCTGTATATTATAATAATCTTTGTGCAAATTTACATTATTAGGGAGTGATGTAACAAAACACTTGAAAACCACCAGAAGCCACTGAGATCCAGCATTACATGCATCTGCTATTTCCAGGCTACCACCCAAATTGAAACAATACCACTACGGAGATTCCTTTGTCGGCTTCCTCAGGGAGAATACAATCCCGATCGCTATATATGCTAATTGCTGTTTATACCACTGCATCTGGCTTTGGAGATGAAGTTGCTCTTTCTTGTGATGAACTGTAACAAGCAATACCTAGTTTCTATGGCATAAAACATAAATGAGGCAGTTTAAACATCCATAACTCCCCTAGTACAGATGTGTAACTGGAATGGTGGGGGCAGGTTTTGGCCAGTGTGCCCTGAATTATAACCTTGGGGGAAAAACAGGATCTCCTGGGGTTCTGTCCAAGTTAGCCTATCTAATAGAGGTTGGGAAGATGTGAGGCAGCTGGTGAAGGGAGTGCAGTGGTGGATTACCATCAGCTTCATACCTTTTGCATGCTGGGCCTCCCTAGATGGAACACAAGATCTCACACGATCTCCCAGGGTTCTTTGCAAGTAACGCCAAGCCAGTTGCACAGGTATAAACAGTAATTAGCATAAGGTGAACAGGGTTGTTTTATCCCTAGAGGAAGTTGGCATTTTCTGCGAAACACGTTGGAAAATCCATCTAGTTTTTTTATAAGGATATGAATCTGCATGTTAATGTTTTACAATTATTTGACTTTTAAAATGTTTTTATCAGCTATATTGTAAACATTGTACATTTTACAGGAGAGTGAAAGTGTAAACAAAGCAATCATCATTGTGGAATTGTTTCAACTTAGCCTGAAATTAGCAGCATGTAACCTTGGATCTTGGGGGTTGTTTGTGGCTTTTGTCATCAGATTTTAGGTGCTAGTATTAGCAAGAGTTCATCAAAACCCACCAGAGGCCTGCCTGGAACCTAAAAGATTTCCCTGGGGCATGTCGAATCAGGATTCCCACGCTGTGTGAAACCCCCCAGGGCGCTGCTAAAAACGTACCTTTCCCCGGTCCAACGGCGCATTCGCGAGCTCTCGTCCAATGAGAGCCGCTAGCCTTCCGGCAAACAGCTCTGATTGTTTTCAATGGGGAGTTTGCGCTGCCGCATGCCTGGTGGCGTGTGAAGTCAATGGGGTAGATTCAGAGCCAGGTAAGAAAATTCACTTCTTTCTTAGGAGAGCAAACTGTCATTCACTTTTATTGTCTACCGGGTGTAAATTTTGAAAGTGAATACTATCTTTCCTCAACTAAAATGAGTGAGAAATCTCACCTGGCTCTGGATTGTCCCCAATGAGAGTCGCTTGCCGTCATTGGCTGCGCTCCCACATATGCGCCATAGGTACATGGAAGAGGCGAGTTGTTCGGGGCTTCTGTGGGATTTTGTTCCACCTTAAGTCTAAAGCAGAACTTGACTTAAGCCTAAAAGTAGAGTAGAACAGGGGTATGGGCATCATTATCCGCCCCCCTAATCAGAACACTTAGTCTATGGACGTGCAGGGAGCTGTAGATTTTCTCTGTCCTCTGTACACAGTAACAAAGATGTCACTTAAAGGGAATCCATTGGATTGCCTGATATTACAAATCTGTAATATACACTCTGTATTATAATCCCACCTAGTTTTTTCTTCCTCTAGTGGAAGGAGGATAAAACAGGGTTGACCGCTTTTGGAACAGTAAACCGTATTTTACAGGGAGAATTGTGATCATTTCTAAACAAGTCTGTGTAAGATGCTTTTACCCATCATGCAATGCTTTGGGCAGAAATGAGAGTGGTTGGTACTACTGTTGCCCGCAGGCTAGCACAGATAGTTGAAGCCAACGTTTTTTTTTTTCCCTGTAAAATTAGAGTAGTAAGCTCAAAAAACTCAAAGTTCATCCATAAAGCTCCAAATATTAAAACATAACTTTTACTGTAATAACATTAAAATCATCTTAGAGAGGGACCGGCCATCCCATTCCCCAAACCCCCAGCCGGTCAGCGACGCGTGTCCTTTTTATCAAGCAGCCTAAGCTCAAAAAACTGTTGCCCCTGTTTTGGTGATATTTATTTACACAGTGTATAAGTAACCTCTTGCTGCCCAACACGTTAATATGGGTTATAAATATTAGAGGAACAAAACCTGTGATTTTTCACTATTTTGTGTTTTGTCCCTCCTGCCTGGGACATCCCATGCTTCTCATCCTGCCTTCGTCCACATGACGCATGCACCAGCCAATCATTACATTCAGCATTTGTTTTGCTGTTCCAAGCTTAGAGCGGCGAGCAAAGCTGAATAGAAAGCACACGGCTGGCCGCACCCCATGCTCCTCTGTGCATACCCGCGCTAGGCTTTTCTGAATGGCTGGCGTGGATATGGATAGATAGAGGTTGGTGTATGCGCTGTGGGATCATCAGAAGAGAGATTTTCATGTGCTCCCAAAAGACTCCATATACAAGATGCTTATAGACTAGGCTGGTGGTTGCTCCTCTTTAGGCAGTACTGTCTTATATTATACACCCTTGCATATTGAAAAAAGGCTTTGACTACATTAAAAAGTCCCTGTCCAGGTTTATATTGTGCCTCCGAGGTCGCAGGCTTGATCCCATGAAGTGTTGGCTGGGGTCTACCAGTTTCAGCATAGTCAGCACCTTGCATGGGGGGTTAGGTAGGCAGAGAATTGTGCTGGCCAATCTGTTTTGCCAACTTCTATCCCCGTACTTCCACATCCCTAAGGAGTCTCATGTGTTGGGTTATATGGGAAATAAATAGGCATGGCGGCAAGCTTTTCCTCCAATCAGATTCTAGCTTTTTGGTGGATCCGCTCATGTGGGGCAAGTATTTATGGACACTCCCCCTGTCTATAAATGTTTTTTTTTGGGGGGGGGGGGGTTCTTGATCGCACCACCCTCATAGGCTACACTTCATAGCAATTTCAGGGCAATCGTGAGCAAATGGTGTGAAAGTTGCCCCTGTGCTGAATGTAGTGTATCACTGAAAAATGATTGTTTCTGTTCATTCTCTCTTATGGGCCAATGAGAAATCGGCTACATCTCCTACCTGACTATAATTTGCAAGCATCATCAGTTAGAAGGAGGACTTTAACAAATAGATCTTGTCTGGTGGGGTTGCAGCTTAGCAATTCCTGCTAAAACAAGATGCCAAAAACACTGTGGTGCTGGGAGCCATATACTGGGAGACCATGATAGACTAAAGCAGGGGTACTCAACCACTTCTTGTAAAGGTCCATTTACAGGCATCTGGTGAGAGGCGGAGGTCCGAATGGGGCGCTGTCAGGGGGATGGATAGTTAGAAATCAGCACATTGGGGGTTGGGTGGGGGTGGATTATACCTTGCAATGCCACTTCCTGTCTGTGCAGTACTTCATATTGCAATGCTAGGTGCAGGGAGTCATGACACTGGCAGGGAGACAAACTACAACGCCAATCTGTAAAGGGGCAGCGCTGAGCATGGCAACACAGAAGCAACTAAGTGCAAGGCTGTCAAGTCAGGGGTCCAGAAATTTGGCACCGAGGTCCGCCAGTTGAGTACCGCTGGACTAAAGAAAGCATACAGATAAATGCCACCACATTGATCGTAATAGATGCAAATTCCCTGACACCTATAGAGTCCCTCCATCCAACCAATCAGGTTCCTGGAACAGAACCAGGTGTCATACACTAGCAAAGCGAATCGTTCTATCACCTCTCACCATAAACCAAAAATCACTGCTGAGAACTGGCTTCACCGATGCCAGTGCCAACTTCTTCAAGGGACTATGTGGTAAGGGAAATATGGACCTGGCTGTGTGTAAAGTCTGAGCTGGTCCTGTACACACAGCACTTCATTGTACTGTAAGTAATTAGGTGGGGCCTCATTTTAGGAGAGTAACACTGGCACGGCCCTTTCCCTAATAACTAGGTCTCTTTCCGTTTTGTCCTCTAAGAAAAGTAAGCGAGAACCCGGGGTTAATGTTGTATTTATGCTTAATGTGTTTTTAGTGTAAAGAGCAAATACACACTTACTGCTTAGCTAAATCACTTAAACATCCATTTACTTGGTGGCCTTAGATGTTTGCCCAGCACTGTAGATTGGGATTATTTTGTACATTTTAGTATGATTTTACACCCCCCTGCATGCCAAATGTAAACCAATATGCTGCTGTCCTGATAATCTAATGGAACAATGAGTATGTACTATGATGAGATCTCAGCCTATGTAAAGCTTGCTCCAGTCTTTCCATCCAATAACCATGTCTCCTGACGAGGCAGCCTCCTCGCCCCTTGTACAGTTATTCAGACAACACAGCAATAGAAGTGTGACAAGCTGCATATGGCTGCTGCTACACAATGCTCAGTAAGTATCTACACTGTGTACAATGCCTGTATTCTCACTGATTCCAATGCAGTGTTGATCCTTTCAGCGTGGTTAGAGGTTTCCTGAAAGTAAAATGTAAACTGATTGCCAATTAAAATGTGTCTCACCAGTAATAGTCTTCTTGAAAATCAAATCTTGAAATTATTTTCTGTTCTAACAAGTAACCAGTGGATCAGGAATGCTCAACCTCTGTCCCTCTTGACTTGCTGTGGAGATGGGGTAAATAGGACTGTTGTGTAAAGGTAGTTAGATAGGGGCACAGTAAGAATGGTTGCACGAAAAGTGATGGGGGGGCATTGGCAAATATAGGTGACGGTGGTGGTTTGGGGGAACGCAGTGACATTGTGACATACACCACCAGCCCTGGGTGACATCTTTGGCATGATTTTCTAGATTGTATGCTTAGCATTGGTGGAAGTGTAGATGTAATGGGGGGTGACAGCTTTGGCATGATTTTCTATATTGTATGCTTAGCATTGGTGGAAGTGTAGATGTAATGGGGGGTGACAGCTTTGGCATGATTTTCTATATTGTATGCTTAGCATTGGTGGAAGTGTAGATGTAATGGGGGGTGACAGCTTTGGCATGATTTTCTATATTGTATGCTTAGCATTGGTGGAAGTGTAGATGTAATAGGGGTGACAGCTTTGGCATGATTTTCAATATTGTATGCTTAGCATTGGTTGAAGTGTAGATGTAATGGAGGAGAGCTCCCCTCTACATAGAGATATTTATGGCAGAGCTGGACACCAATACTAAACAAAAGGGATTTATTAACAAACATAAAACAATACACTCGGGCAACAATTAGTAACCGCAGTAACTGGACAAAATCTAGAGCGGGTCATGAAGGGGATCTCCAGGGTGCTGGCACTTGCCCTAGCAGACAGGACACCAAATCCAGCAGCCTCCAGGGAACATATGGAGGCCTGCTGAAACCAGGATAGATCTGGAAGATCTCCTGACAAGGCTTCAGACTGACCAGATCAAGAAACACACACAACAAAATACTCCTGTTCCTGAGTGAGGGATTGGCCCTGTATTAAGTTGGCATTGGTGAGGTGCTGCATAAAGAGAGCATCAATGGGCAGGCAGCTCTGCAGGAACCCTGCTGGTGGCCACTGGAATTTATTTGCAGGATGTTAGAATAGTCTCCCAGAACTGATGTTTTGCCTCTCACCTCCAATTATTTTTTGCTCAAGGATAATTTAAAGGTTCTTAATAGGGTTAAGGTCAGCGGAAAGTATCTCTCCCTCTAAGCATAGCAGCCAACGAATCAGAGGATTTTGCTACAGAAGGCATGGTGCTTTTTATACTACGGAAGAAAGTGGTTAGTCAGAAACTATATATACTTTGCCATGGTCATTTTTACACCTTTAAAGACCCTAAAGGGGCCTATCAGCTCTCTCCACATGATCCTGGCCCAAAACATGGCTCCGCCAGACCCCTACCTCCTTGCTGACGTTGCAGCCTTGTTGAAACTTGGTGGCGGCCCACAACTCCATCCATCTGAACCATCCTAGGGTTGCATGTCACTTATCAGTAAACAATAGTTTTTGAAAATGAGTCTTCATGTACTGTATGTCTGGGTCCACGGCAACTGTTTTTTCCTGTGAGCACTGGTTAGGGGAGGCTGAATAGTAGGCAAGCCTCCAGAGGAACCCAAAACTTGAGCTGTGAGGGACTCCAGAGACACCAGCAGCTTCAAATACCTGTTTGTTGCTTTGTAATGGCATTTTAGCAGCTTCTCTCTTACACCGGTGAATTTGGCTGGCAGAAAATTTTTCATTATGCCTTTATCTGCACAAACCCATCTGTGCTCTGAGTCAGTCACAAATCCCCTTTTAGTAGCATAAAGCTCCTTTCCCTTTGAGACTGAGACCATGCTCATACTCTAATACTCAACAGGTAGACTTGTGGGCTAAGTCCACAAAGGTTTTCATGAAATATCTAATGACTTCATACCTTGTCAAGGCATCTGATGCTTTTCTGCAGCAGAGACATCCCTTTTCTTTACTATAGTGCTTAAAACAAGCTTAATAATGTGGAACATACTTTTAAGTAGTTTTCCTTAAAGCAGAACAAATCCCACTGTGGCAGGCCCTGGACCTTCCTTGAATCAGGATGCCCCGTTTTGTGACCCCCCCCCCCCCCCCAGACACAATAACATCCATGAGTTTAACCTTTTAAATTTCAGCCATGTGACATTACCAGGCCTGCTTCTCCAACCTTTAAGCGCCCTTCGGCGGGACAGAGTACACAGATTCTCTGTCCTGCTCAGCTTCTGACAGCTTGCTCCCTGAGTGAGCACACAGCCGGGTAGAGAACACCACTCACCCCTGGCTTAGATTGGATGACATAAGCATAGGACAGCTTGGTTTGCTGAGGAGGCGGGACCACACATCATTTTTGAACGCTTAACCCTTAAGAATTAAAAAGAAAAGTGTGTTCCCCTAGGAGAGGGGAGACCCCACCTTGTTTTTTTGTTTAGTTTTTTTAATGGCTTAACCCTTGATAGTTACTGCAAGTTAACTGCAATGTTTGCATAGTAGGTTCGTATTTTATTTGAAAACCCTTTTCAGTTTGCGGTATCTCCTGGGCAGGAACGGGTGTCTACTAAAACATATGTGGTAATGTTGTAATCGGGAGGAATGGGGCTTTTACACACAATATGTTTTTTTGGAAAAATTTAATTTTGTATTTAAAAAAGTTACAAAATAAAAAAAAATTACAGAAAATTACAAACAAATCATTTAATGTTAAGGCCCAAATTGGCGCTAAAAATACAATTCTGTGAGTACTCACCTGTAGAATTGAATTTTTTAGTATACAGCACGTCCTGTTTCACAGAATTCTTTACGCTTGGGATATCCCGCCACAAGGAGGCGCAGTGGACTGCAGAAAGACTTGTGGCATCTCCCGGCCCCATAAAAGGACAGGAACCTCCCACAAATTCCCAGTGTTACAAAGCAGTTAGACAAGAAGCCGGGAGAATAAAATGAAGGAACCCCAATCAAAACATTTGAACAAATCACCATACAGAGGTAACCAAGTAAAATGATAACAAGGGAGGGGTGAAACAGGAAGTGCTATATACTATAAAATCAATTCTACAGGTGAGTACTCACAGAATTGTATTTTTCCAAGTATACAGCACGTCCTGTTTCACAGAATTCTTTACGCTTGGGACGTCCAAAAGCAGTGTCCGTAAAGTAGGGTGGGATCCCCAAGAACAACAGCGGGCAGTTTAAACCACTGCCGCCTGAAGAACTTTGCGGCCAAAAGCAGCATCAGCTGAGGCCCTAACATCAACCTTGTAAAACTTAGAAAAAGTATGAACAGAAGACCAAGTTGCGGCCTTACAAACTTGTTCAACAGAAGCCTGGGGCTGAAAGGCACAGGAAGCACCAATAGCACGATTGGAATGAGTAGTAAAGTGGAAGGGAGGTTCCTTCCCCTTAGCAGAATAGGCTTGCACCACCGTCTGACGAATCCACTTGCTGATAGTGGACTTAGCTGGAGGCAAACCCTTCCTAGGTCCAGAAGGGACCACAAAAAGAGCATCAGTCTTCCTGAATGATTCAGTAGCGACCAAGTAAAACTTCAGAACCCTGGCCACATGTAAAGAATGCAGAGTCCTCTCCTTGGAATTAGCAGGATTAGGACACAAAAAGAGCGCAAAATAATGTCCTGATTGAGATGAAAAGCAGACACAACCTTAGGCAAGAAATCAGGCTTAAACCGAAACACCACCTTGTCCTGGTGTCCCTCAAAATAAGGAGGCTTGATAGAAAGAGCCGCCAACTCAGAAACACGCCTGACAGAAGTGATAGCAACCAAAAAGGCTACCTTAAGAGTCAAAATGGGCAAAGCGGCCTCACAGAGAGGCTCAAAGGGACGACCCTGCAAAGCAGATAACACCAGATTCAAATCCCAAACTGGTAACATAGGTTTACGTGGCAGGTGCACGTGAGAAACCCCCTGGAAAAAATTCTTAACCAAACGGTGACTGGCAAAAGATCTTTGGAAAAAAATTGCCAGAGCTGAAACATGACCCTTGAGGATACTGAGTTAAGGGCCCGAATCCAAACCATGTTGCAAGCACTCCAGAATCCTGGGAATAGAAAACACCCAACAGGGAAGAGATCTAGACTCACACGAGGCAATGTAAACATGCCAGACCCTGTAGTAGATAAAGGACGAGGACTTCTTCCTAGCCCTAATCATGGTATCAACAACAGAGGCAGGCAACCCCTTCTCCATCAAGATGGAGGTTTCAGCAGCGAAGCCATCAAAGCCAGCGTTTGTAAATTGGGATGGCGTAGCTGCCCCTGAGTGAGCAGATCTGGATCCATGGGCAGGACGTACTGATCCACTGCCAGCTGCACGATGTTTGCGAACCACACCCTTCTTGGCCAGCAGGGGGGCCACCAAAATGGTTGGCACCCCTTCCTGGGCTATCTTGCGCAGCACCCTGCCCAACAGAGGAAACGGAGGGAACACATAGAGGAGCCGAAACCCCTTCCAAGGCGTTGCTAGCGCATCCGTGGCAAAGGCCAGAGGATCCTGTGACAGAGAGACAAAGAATGGAAGTTTGTGATTGTGACGTGAAGCAAACAGGTCCACATCCGGATGACCCCAGCGGTGGCACAGGGAGCGAAGCACCCTGCTGCTGAGGGACCACTCCCCGAGCCGAGACAACCCCCTGCTCAAGGAGTCTGCCTCCAGGTTTTTTCACCCCCGGGATGTAAACAGCCGATATGCAGGGGACATTCTCCTCGGCCCAGGACAGAATCACGGACACTTCCTTGAGGGCTCGCTTGCTCCGAGTCCCTCCCTGATGATTGATGTAGGCAACCGCCATCTGGTTGTCCGAGCTGATCTGAACAGCCCGACCCCGAAGGTGTGGGGTCAACTGAAAAAGAACCAACCTTATCGCTCGTAGTTCCAGAATGTTGATGGGGGCATGGGCTTCCTGAGGACCCCACTGACCCTGGAACTTCAGAGACTTCCAAAAGCCCCCCCCAACCCGTCAGACTGGCATCTGTGGTGACAGTCTCCCAGCACAGAGGCAGAAAGGTCCTGCCCACTAGGAGATTCCTTGAGTCCAGCCACCACAAGAGGGACAGACTGACCCGAGGGGACAGAGCAAATTCCTGATCCAGGGGACACTGGGTCCCGATCCCAAACTGACAAGAGGTGCAACTGAAGAGGTCTCATGTAAAACTGAGCAAAGGGAACCGCCTCGAAACAGGACACCATCAGGACCACCAACTGCATCCCCTACCGAATGGAGGGATGAGGACACAAAATCAGAGACCTAGCCTGCGTCTGCAGACTCTCCACCTTCTGCTGAGGCAGAAAAACCTTGACCTGAGATGTATCCAGAGTCATGCCCAGAAAGGACGTCACCAAGGACAGAGAAGACTTGGGGTAGTTGATCACCCAAACGAAGGACTGGAGCGTGGAGACCACCATCTGGGTATCCAACTCGGCTTGATGAAGGGACTGAGACGCAATCAGAATGTCATCCAGATAAGGAAGGATGCGAATGCCCTGAGATCTGAACAGAGCCATCACCCCCGCCAGCACCTTGGTGAAGACCCGAGGGGCTGAGGTAAGACCAAACGGTAAGGCCACAAATGGGTAGTGATGATCCTCCAGAGCGAACCTGAGAAATCTCTGATGACCTGGAAAGATAGGAACATGAAGGTAAGCATCTTTGATGTCCACAGAAGTCATGAAGTTGCCCAGACGCAAGGTACTGACCACCAAGCGCAGAGTCTCCATGCGTAAATGCTTGAACCTGACAAATTTGTTGAGGCGTTTTAACCCTTTAAGTGCCAGCCTACCTGGAGTTTTTGTCACCCTTTTGCCAGACCATTTTGCACTATTTTGCGCTCCCCATGTTCAAATGTGATTTTTGAAGGGATTCCAGGGATTTCCCAGGAAAATGATATATTGTTTTTTTCAGCATAGTCTGGGCTTTAACATGAAATGTCTTGTTTGTCATTTTTTAGGTGTATTCTCAATATTTTTGGGTGAAATATGTGAAAAAAAAAAATTTTTTTTTTACAATTTGTAGTGTTTTTTTGTAATAAAAAATGTAAGTTTGTCAAAAAAAATCTTATTGCGTGTGAAATCCTAATTTCTCCCGGTTACAGCAGTACTACATATGTATTGGTAGACACCCTTTCCTGCCCAGGAGACTCCCCCAAACTGAAACAGAGCTTTAGGGGATTTTCAGATAAAATACAACTGCGATATGCGCACCTTGCAGTTTTTCCAGGAAAACAACCCTTTACATTTGAAATACCCCCAAACAACTATATATTCTCTAGAAGTACACACCTCAAGCGTTCTAGGTGTACCAGGCTTGTTGATGTGGCCACAGTTTTCTGGAAGTAATCCCTCAATGTAATCTTTGGTTGCAAAAAAGCAAGGTCCCCCGAACAGAACAATACCCAACATGCATAGCTACTGTCAAGGGAAGAGTTGCCAAACACCCCAAGGTAAAGCATGTGCGTAACGGCAATTTTACTTGAAAATTTCAGCTCTGCAGACAAAGTGCGCACCTTTTTCAACCAAAACAGCCCTTTACATTTGGAATATCCCCCATAAATCATATATTCCCTGAAAGTACACATGTTAAGCTTTCTAAGCGTACCCAGCTTGTTGTAGTGGGCTCATCTTTCTGGAATTAATCCCTCAAAGAATTCTTTGGTTGTGCAGGGTTTCCCTAAAAAAATGTATAAAAAAGCTGAATAAAAAACACCTTTTCCTAAAATATAAATATGCAAACCAGAAAAAACAAGCTAAGTCTGAAAGCGCAAGGTCCCCCGAGCAGAAGAATACCCAACATGCATAGCTACTTTTAACCCTTTTAATTGCCGGCCTACTTGAGATTTTGTCACCCTCTGTTGACAGGTCATTTTTCCCCCATTTTGCGCCATTTTTGCGCCATTTTTGCTGGAATTTTCAGGAAAATTATATATATATATATTTTTTTTTTTGAGTTTAGGCTTTGACATGAAATGTCTTGTTTGTAAATTTAATTCTGTTTTTTACAATATTATTATTAAGTAAAAAATAAATAAATAAAACATTTTTTAGAAAATCCTTTATTTAAATAAAAAAATTATATTCTAAGTATGTCACACACCCCACTTCAAACATTAATAATTACAATAGGGTTAACTCACCGCTAGGTGGCAGCATTGCAGAGAATCTCCAAAAACTTCAACAGGCCCCTCCCGGTCTATACATACCTGGTACCTCCCAAGAATCACCCAGTGTTGTTCTCTGCAAGGTGGCGACAAGACAGAAGAAAGAAGTCTCCTGCTTGCAGGTAGCCGGGGTATCCCCCCGGCCCCCCCCCCCCGTGGTCTATTTCTGCCCGGCTCTTGTTTTGTAGTATATTTGTTTACTGGCAGCCTCCCAGCTTCGGCTGTAGGCCGGGCAAAAGGTAGCCGGCACCCTTGGTGCCTAGGAGATTAGCTCCTCCGCTCGACCCTTCATTGCGGGGCATAGCGGGATTCCCGGAGTGGTGATCCGGATGTGGGATGCCCCCATTTAATTAATGGAGGTTAGCGGTTCAGGATGTGCCTAGCCCTGGGACTTTAGTTATTCCTCACTCCGGGGTGTGTGGCGCGCTTTGGGACCGGTGACATGGTTGTGTGAGTGTGGCTGCTGCGCTGCTGGTGTGTGAGGGTTTCTGCGCTGTTTACTGTGGCGGTTTTTTGTGGATCTGCCTTGTGTGTCTTTACTTTCAGCTGCTGCTGGTGTGAATGGCGTCTCTCCCCTCAGGTGCCGAGGGGGGCGGGGCCTCGCGGCGCGCTGCGCCGCGGTCCCGCCTGTGGCTGAGCGCCGTGCTCGACGCTTGCAGCCTGGCGTGTCCGGTCTGCACAGGGGGGATAGATGGAGATGAGCTTGTGTGTGTTTTTGTGTTGCGCACTTGGGACCGGCAGGTTGCTCCGCCGGTCCCGTCTTGGAGGCTGAGCGCGGTTCACTGTCTGCTTGCGCTGACGCCGCAGGGGGGCGGGGCCGCGCGCTGATTGGCTGTCCTGGAGGGGCGGGGCCTTCTCGGCTCCCGCGCTGCCGGGGCTCGTCTTCCCCTCCCTCACTGTCACGGAGCGGTGTTCGGGCCGCCATCTTTCTGCGGTGCCTCTCTGCGCTTGTGCTCTCTCAGGTAGGCGTTTTCTTTATCTTGCGGGGGATGTTTTGGTCACATAAAGGTGGTGGCCTGGCCCCCCGCCTTACGTCCCCTCCTTCTCCCGCCTCCTCGCTCCTGCACGTCTTTTTAAAGTGCTGGTTGTGTATTTTAACCATCTCCTTTTGTCTATGGTTAATGAGGGGGGGGGTTGTATGTTATTCTTGGATGTTTGCATAGGTATTATTGTGCCTGGATTGACTGTTGTCCCTCTTCTTTTGTGTCTTTCAGATCCTGGGATCCCGTCTGGCAGGGCTCTCCCGGTCTTATATACCTGGCTTGTGGGGGGTGTTTTCATAAAACTATATATATATATATAAGGGTTTTTATGCTATTCCCCTGGGTCAGGATTTTTTGACAATCTTTAGACAATTGTTAGGTTATTAAGGGGCATCCCGGGTCGCGTACTGCATAAATCCCTGGGTTCTGCGAATACCATAAATTTCACCACATGGAGGCTGCCACAGATACCGGGAATGGTTCTTCGGGACAATCCAAGGTGTGCGGGGGTTGTGGGACTCCGCTCCAGGGAGATGATGTCATTTTGTGTATCCCATGTGCACAGCAGAACATTGCACGGCAGTCCAGTACTCCGGTGCCTAGCACTTCGTCAGCCGCGCCATCTCCCTCTCCCCCTCGCTTATTCCGGACCCCGTGTGACGTTGTCCTGGGCGGGGATTCGCAGTCTGAGGTATGTGCCCGTTTGACCAGCCTTGAGAAATGGTTTTCTGCAATGGCCGCTCAGAAGGCTCCAGCTAAGCGGAAGCATCTGTCTCCGCCTCCGCCGGATTCAGATGAGGAAGTTGTTAGAGATCTGGATTGGTCGGATCGTCCCCTTGAAGATGGCGAGCTCATTGAGGAAGAAGATTCTGATGTTCAGCAGTTGCTGGGTACTGAGGGGGATCAGGCTGACGGCATTCCTCTCGATTCCTCTACCATTCTGACCCAGATGTTTGAGGTTTTGGATTTGGATCCTCCGGTGATTGCTCCTAGGCCTAAGGGTCAGCTTTTTGGGGTGTCCAAGCAGCGCTTGGAGTTTCCCAGCCAACAGCATTTTGAAGAAATTGTTTTCAAGCAATGGGAGCAACCTACACGTCTTGTTGGTGTGCCGTCTAGCTGGGATAGGGAGTATCCCTTCCCGGCGGAGTTGATGAAGCGTTGGTCTGTCCCCCCTGAGGTAGATACTCCGGTCTTGGGACTGTCCAACACGGCGGTCGTGCATTCCCCTGACACGACTTCGCTCAGGGACGGTGAGGATCGCCGGGTTGATCAGCTTGCCCGTCATGGTTTTGTATGTGCGGGTTCGGTGTTAAGGCCTGTCTGTGCTTCGGCTCTTTTGACTTTTGCGGTCAGGTCTATTGTCAGGGACTTGGGTGTGGATCTCGAGCCTACCAGTGATGAGTCCCTTGCGCTTAAGCGCTGCGATTCTTTCTTGTCCTTTATCCTGGCCGCTCAAGAGGATGCCATGTTGATGTGTGGCAGGGCTACTGCCTTGCTGGTGGCTATCCGGCGCTGTGTGTGGTTGAGACAGTGGACGGCTGATTTTAATTCTAAAAGATCGCTCACGGCTCTGCCCTTTTTGGGTTTGAGGCTTTTTGGTGAGAGGCTGGATTCTGTTGCCAAGGGAGGTAAGTTACCTCAGCGCAAGAAATTTCGCCGTTCCTTTCGGGGGACGGTCTCCTTCAATCCGTCCTTTCGGGGAGCCGGAGCCGGAAGGGGTGCGGGCTCCTCGGCCCCCAGGGGCGCCAGTTGGAATAGGGGTAGAGGCCGTGGCCGTCCCGCTCGCGTCTGGGGTGCCAAGCCCAAGCCGGTTGCCAAGCCCACCCAGCAATGAGGGGGCGCCCTCACCCGTTCGGGTGGGGGGACGGTTGCAACTTTTCTCCCGGGTGTGGGACCAGGAGGTCTCGGACAGATGGATCCGGGAGGTGGTTTCGGCCGGTTACAAGTTGGAGTTCGAGTCCCGTCCTCCTCCAAGGTTCTTCAGGTCTCGGGTGTCTTTGGATCCTTTGGCCGCGCAGGGGCTCATGGCTTTATTCCAATCTCTTCACTGTCCCCAAAAAGGACGGGTCCTTCCGTCCTATTCTGGATTTGAAGTTTCTCAACAGGTTTATTCGTCCCCGGAAGTTCCGCATGGAAACCCTGCAGTCGGCCATCGGTTCGCTTCGGCAGGGGGACTTTATGACGTCCATAGACATCAAGGATGCGTACCTGCACATTCCGATCTTTCCAGCTCATCAGCGGCTCCTTCGTTTCGGGGTGGAGGATCGGCACTTTCAGTTTGTGGCTCTTCCATTCGGCCTCACCTCTGCTCCGAGAGTGTTCACCAAGGTGTTGGCGGGGGTGATGGCCCTGCTCAGAGCTCAGGGGATTCGCATTGTGCCTTACCTGGACGATCTTCTCATCATGGCGCCTTCCTTCAGTCAAGCAGAAGGGGACACCAGCACGGTGGTGTCTATGTTGGAGAGGTTCGGCTGGGTGATCAATTACCCCAAGTCCTCGCTGGTTCCGGCCAGGGTGGTGACCTTTCTGGGGATGTCGTTGGACTCCTGCCAGCACAGAGTGTTTCTCCCTCAGGCCAAGGTTCTGATGATTCAGGAATTGGTCCAGCTGCTCCTCTCCCATCCTCATCCGTCCATTCGTCTGGGAGACTGGTGGGGTTGATGGTGGCCTCGTTCGAGGCAGTTCCCTTTGCTCAGTTTCATACGAGGACTCTTCAACTTCATCTTTTGGCGTCTTGGAACCGGCGTCCGGGGTCGTTGGATCGGTCCTTCCGGTTGTCCCCTCGGGTTCGGCAGTCCCTTCTGTGGTGGTTGGTCTCGGACAACCTTCTGAAGGGCAGGTCGTTTCTGACCCCGCTTTGGGAAACTGTCACCACGGATGCCAGTTTGTCAGGCTGGGGAGGTTTTTGGAAGGATCTTCGGTTTCAGGGGCAGTGGGATCCTCAGGAGGCCCACTTGCCCATCAATGTTCTGGAATTGCGAGCCATCAGGTTGGTTCTGTCTCGCTTGACGCATCATTTACAAGGGCTGCCGGTTCAGGTTCGCTCAGACAATCAGACGGCGGTTGCTTACATCAATCACCAAGGAGGGACTCGCAGTCTGGGTGCCCACAGGGAGGTGTCTCTGATTTTGGTCTGGGCGGAGACTCATGTCCCTTGCATCTCGGCAGTTTACATTCCGGGAGTGGAAAACACAGAGGCGGATTTTCTGAGCCGGTGTGCGTCCCGTCGGGGGGAGTGGTCTCTCCATCCCCAGGTGTTTCGGTCGCTTTGTCTCCGGTGGGGGACGCCGGAGGTGGATCTGTTTGCCTCTCGTCACAATCACAAGCTTCCGTCCTTTGTGTCCCTGTCCCGGGACCCTCTGGCTCTGGCGGTGGATGCCATGGCCCTGAGCTGGAGGGACCTGGGGTTTCTTTATCTGTTTCCTCCGATTCCCATGCTAGGCAGGGTTCTGCGAAAGTTGGTTCTGGAGGGAGTTCCCGCCATTCTCGTGGCTCCAAGGTGGCCAAGGCGGGTGTGGTTCGCGGACATCGTTCGTCTGGCCGTAGATCAGTTCGATCTGCCTCTTCGGCCGGATCTTCTAACACAGGGTCAACTTTGTTACCCCAGTTTACAAACGCTGGCTTTGACGGCTTGGCTGCTGAAACCTCCATCTTAAAGGAGGAGGGTCTTTTGGATGCGGTCATTCGGACTCTTATTAGTGCCAGGAAGAGATCTTCTTCTTCCATCTATTACAGGTATTGGAGATCTTATATTGATTGGTGTGAGGCTAGATCTTTGCCTTGCCGGGTCTTTTCTGTGTCTAGGATTTTGGAGTTTCTTCAGTCGGGGCTGGACTCCGGTCTTCAGCTGAGTACCTTGAAGGGGCAGGTTTCTGCTTTGTCAATTTTTTTCCAGAAGCCTTTTGCTAGTCATTCCTTGGTCAAGACCTTTTTCCAGGGGGTTTCGCATGTGCGGCCTCCTAGGAAGCCTTTGCTCCCAGTGTGGGATTTGAATTTGGTTCTTTCTGCTCTTAAGGCTCCTCCTTTTGAGCCTTTGCGGGATATTGCTTTGTCCATTCTTACTCAGAAGGTTGCCTTTCTGGTTGCCATCACTTCGGTTCGGCGTGTTTCAGAGTTGGCAGCTTTGTCTATTCAGGCTCCTTATTTCGAGGATCATCAGGACAAAGTGGTTTTTCGATTCAAGTCTGACTTTCTCCCTAAAGTGGTCTCTGCTTTTCATCTTAACCAGGACATTGTTCTTCCTTCCTTGTGTCCTAAGCCTAAGAATGTCAAGGAGAGTGCTTTGCACTGCTTGGATGTGGTGCGTTGTGTCAGGTACTATCTACGTGCTACGTCTTCTTTTCGTAAGACTGATGCCTTTTTCGTTGTGCCATGTGGGCCTAGGAAAGGTTTGGCCCCGGCCAAGTCTTCCATTAGTAAATGGATTCGTCAGGCCATTGTTGGTGCTTATTCGGCTAAGGGGAAGGTTCCTCCTTTTCGCGTTACTGCTCATTCTACTCGTGCGGTTGGTGCGTCCTGGGCTTTTCAGCACCAGGCTTCGGTTGAACAAGTTTGTAAGGCTGCAACTTGGTCTTCTGTTCATACTTTTTCTAAGTTCTATAAGGTTGATGTGCGGGCCTCAGCGGATGCTGTTTTTGGCCGCAAGGTTTTGCAGGCTGCAGTGGTTTGAGTTTTTTCTGCGTTATTGCCTGTTCGGATACCCACCCTTTTCTGGACACTGCTGTTGGATGTCCCTATTGTAATTATTAATGTTTGAAGTGGGGTGTGTGACATACTTAGAATAATACCATTTTGTGAATACTCACCTGTAAAATGGGTATTATAAGTATGTCACACACCCCACTTCACCCGCCCTTTTCGGTATCCTGGCTCTTTATATGGTGAAGTTTAGTTCTTTACGTTGAGGGTTACATTGTTTGTTTCTGGTACCTTGTCTTACTGCTGTTCTAATACTGGGTGATTCTTGGGAGGTACCAGGTATGTATAGACCGGGAGGGGCCTGTTGAATTTTTTGGAGATTCTCTGCAATGCTGCCACCTAGCGGTGAGTTAACCCTATTGTAATTATTAATGTTTGAAGTGGGGTGTGTGACATACTTATAATACCCATTTTACAGGTGAGTATTCACAAAATGGTATTTTTATTAAAGAAAACCATATTGCATGAGAATTGCCCCATTTCTACCGATTAGAACGGTACCACATATTTATCGGTAAGCCCCCGTTCCTGCCCAGGAGACCCCCCAAACTGAAACAAGTACTTTATAACATTTACAAATAAAATACAACTACCATTCACACTACAAAGGGTTAAATCGAGAAAAAAAAATGACAGAGTCCCCCCTCCCGGGGAGGGGGGGGGGGGGCATTATTTGGGGGGGGGGGATTTTTAAGGGTTAAAAACCCTTATAAATAAAAAAAAAATGACATGGGGTCCCCCTTACCCGAAGTAACCAGCCCGGGACCAGCTATGCAGGGCTTGTAGGAATAGGGTGCAGGGGCCAGCTTTTGTGGCCCCTGGCCCTGCAGGCTACAAGACCGCATAGCCCATGGCCACGGGCTCTTCTGCCCCCCCCCCGGGCTTTGGGGAGGCAGGTAACGGGGGTGCCGGGGGTTAATGGCAAGTCACCCGCTAGCCACAGGTGACTTGCCAGCCCCCAGCCTTGTGAACTGGTATAGGGATCTCTTGGACCCCTTACCAGTTCACAAGGGGTTAAGTGTAAAAAAAAAGACACAAAGAGAAAAAAATGACATTTATTTATTTATTTATTTACTTTACTCACCTCCGATCCTGTGTCCCCCCGGCGATCTGCGATGACAGCTGTCAGTCTGCTCGGGTGTTTGCAGAAGAAAGGCTGGGGAGGGGGGGTGATCACAGCCCTCTCCCCCTCCCCACCTCTCTGCTCCAAGCACTCGAGCAGACTGATTCTTATTCTCGGGTGCCGGTATTAGGAGACCGGCTGCTGGTGACATCACAGTGATGTCCCCCGCCCCCAGGGGCTAGCAGACCCAATCCAGGAAGTGGGGGGAAGAGCGATTTCTGGCCTCTCCTCGCCACGGAAGAGGCTGGGGGGGGCGATCGGAGGCCCCCCCAGTGAAGCGGAGACCCGTCGGGAGGCAGCGCGGGCACAGGTAAGTAAATGTCATTTTTAATTTAAATTTTTTTTCTTTACAGTTAGCAGCAGCTGCTGCCGAAGCGGGGGGGGGGGGGGGGCGCTATTCCGGGGGCTCTCCTGGAGCCATCCGAGCACCAAATTAAAGAGGAGACCCGGCCAGATCCAACGAGGGGTCAGGTATTTTTTTTACTGTGGGGGTTTAAAGTCAGCTACCTGAGTCTCACGTAGCTGGCACTTAAGTGGAGTAGAGGCAGCTACGTGAGACTCACGTAGCTGGCACTAAAAGGGTTAAATCCAGGATGGGCCTCAGGGACCCATCCTCTTTGTGAACAGTGAACAGATTGGAATAGGAACCTCTGCCCCTTTCCTGGAAGGGCACCAGGCAAATGACCCCCAAATCCACAAGGCTTTGGACCGCAAGCCCTGAGCTGACAAGGGATTTTGAACCATCCGGGATCTGATGAATCTTTGAGGCGGCCAGGCTGCAAACTCTATTTTGTACCCGGAGGACACCACCTCCTGAATCCACCAGTCTAAGACGCGCAGTCTCCAAATGTGAGCAAAGAGCCGCAACCGTCCCCCCACCCAGATGGGTGAGGGTGCCTCCTCATGCCTGAGGGGGCTTGGGGGAAGATTTGGATTTGGGACCCCATGAGAGACCGGGACGTCCACAGCCTCTACCCCGGCCCCAAGGGTCTCTACGTGCCCCCGCAAATGGTGCACCCCAACCGGACCTGGGAGCACGGAAGGAGGGGAAGGAAGAACCAGCCCCTCGAAAGGGCCGCGGCTGCCTCCTGCATTGAGGCAGCCTACTATCCTTGGCAAACAGATACAGACGCTCCCCAAAGAGCTGTAGCCCAGTAAAGGGGAAGTCAGTGAGAGCCTTCTTAGCAGCATTATCAGCTGCCCACTGATGCAGCCAAACAGAGCGCGTATAGCCACCAAAAGGGCAGAAGTCCTACCACACATGCTGACTGCATCATCCATAGCAGAAAGTATAAATGCCACAAATTTATAGCAAAGCAGGAGGGATCTATACTCCTCCCCTCTATTGGCATCCAAGGCATTATCCAGAAGGCACTTGAGCCGTGATGGCAGAAGCGCACACAGGGCGCAGCGCAGTCCCTGCACAAGCAAATGCATGACAGGCCAGCTGATCCACACGCCGGTCCTCACCATCCCTCAGAGTAGAGGTGTCAGGGGAATGCATGACCTAGGTATTAGACAACCCAAGCACGGGAGCATCCACCTCAGAGGGATACGACCAGCGCTTAACAACATCAGCAGGAAATGGATACCTCCTGCCCCAACTCTTAGGCACCGCGGGCAATGTGCTAGGACGTTCCCACTCCTTGAGCACCAAATTATTGAAGTGGACCTGCTCAGGGAACTCCAAGCGTTGTTTAACAGTGTGAAAAAGCTCACCCTGCTGCCTTTTAGCCGGGACAGGAGGTGTAATACACAGTACTTCAAAAATGTGAGCCCACAGCCTATCAGTATCCACAGGAGACCATGGGTCTTCTCCAAAAGGAGACCCAGTACCACCATAAACTTCCTGCTGCTCCTCAGAGGAATCAGAATCAGAGAAAAGTTCCCCCTCTTCTAGGGGGTACAGGCCAGGGAAAGAAAACTGTCCCTCATCCTCCTCAGGAAAAAGGGAAACAGCGGGAGTTAAATGCCGCTTCTTGCCAGAAGCCTTACGAGGGGCCGGCCCACCCATATGCCTTTCCAGGCTGGTCACCCGCAAGGCCAAGTCATAATGTGATTCCCCACTAGCATGTCCCTCACTAGGGGTCAAATGCAGGCGCGGGGGGGTAGGTGATGTAGAAGGGGGCGCAGAGCTGAGCAGCGTAGCAGGCAACCCAGACTGCAGCGCAAGTGCCTTCTGTGCGCAGGGCACACATACCCTGACACCGTCACTCACAGCGGATACCCCACACGCGGCACACAGCTGGGCTTGCTTCGAAGGAACCCCAAGCACATCCCCGGAAGCCTCCATATGGTGATTAGAGTGGGTACACTGGCAAGTATAGGGTTAAGGCTAACAAGAGCCACCTGGGATGCCCCAAAACCCGCGTTTATCCCACCTGAATGACATAAGAAACCACACATAACATTCCCATAATGTGGTGACAAGAACACAATACAACCCCGAAGGGGACATATGGACCAAGAAGCCGATCGCACATCCAGGCAGGCCAGCAGCGCGCCACAGTACCGCAGGTCAGGAGAATACAAACTCCAACCAAAATGGCGCCCGCAAGGACCTTGAGGGGCGGGCCGCGGAAGTATGATGCAGAAAACGTTATCCGCGGGACCCGCCCCCCCGAAGCGCGCGAATCGCGACCCACATGACCCCCTAGTGCCAATGACAGCGAAGAAAGACATGAGGAAAATGTCGGCGCCAGCCGCGGAGCGCCGACAATACAGTAAAAGACAATAAAATTTAAAGTGAAACAATAACACCGCCTACCCTCCCCCCCGGAGAGCTCCCCAGGGAGAGAGCGAGGCGGGAAAGGGCAACTGTAGGCGCACCCAAGACATGCTTAGCTAGGTAGAAGGGAGGGGGGGCAGTGGAGGGGGAGCAAGGGAAGGCCCACAATAAGGCAGGAAGGGGCATCCAACAAGGCTCACCATAAGCCTGAACCGCCTACCCTTGTAGGTACAGGGATTGCGGTTGGAGCAGCACTCCTCTAGCACCTGACCCTGGCGCTGTCCTACCTTCACCCGAACCAGGCAGCCGAGGCTGGGAGCCAGTGGGTCCAGAACAGTTGGAAATAGTCCTGCAGGGCCGCAGGCTGATAAGCCCCGCTCACCTGCGTAATATAGAGAGCCATCTTCTATCTCTGGACTGCAGAAGGAAAACTGGGAATTTGTGGGAGGTTCCTGTCCTTTTATAGGGCCGGGAGATGCCACAAGTCTTTCTGCAGTCCACTGCGCCACCTTGTGGCGGATATCCCAAGCGTAAAGAATTCTGTGAAACAGGACGTGCTGTATACTTGGAAAATGGTTAAAGGTATTTTCAAGGCATAGCCGCGTGTAGCCCATTGTGCAGGGCTACACTTGGAAATTACCTAAATGCCCTCAATTTTAAAACTAAAGCCTTAATTACAGAAATATGAAGGTTTAAACTTTTACTTTCATTTCCAAGTGGGATTGACCAGATAGTGCTATCCAAGCATGCTGTGTGCTTTGCATCAGTATAATCAATGGTCTATAAGATGTATGAAGAGCACACCATAAGCACTTTTTTTTTTACATAGCATACAGCAAAAATAATCTTGTCCCGCTCTACTGAGTACATTGGGGGATGGGATGAAAAAGAGAATGTCACTGGCTGAACCTGTAAACCCCAATATCTCGGCCATTTCTTCCTCAATTTAAAAACAGAAAACAGTTTATGTAGCCCAACACAACGGTGTAACAATTACCTTTTCCTGCAGTGTCACTTTAAGGGGCTAGAATTTCTTTTACCTTTTTCTTTTACATTTCTTTTACCACATTAATGAACGTACATCTAAACATTTAAACATTTAGCTAAGCAGGTAAATTTAATCACAGCAATTGGATGTAAGGGCCTCGATTCAATAAAGGTAGAAAAAATTCTCATGGTAGTAAAAGATTCAATTCATGAGAAAAAACCCTGTTTCTGAATCACCAGCTAAGAAAACAATGAAAGTCAATGGCACTTTTTTACTCCTAAGAAAAGTAGAGAACTGTTTACTCCTTTCTACACTGTAGTAAAAGCTGCCATTGACTTTCATTGTCTTTTTATTTAGTGATTCAGTAACAGTGACATTATCAGGCTTTTTTCTCATGAATTGAATTTCTTACTACCTTTATTGACTTCAATGTTCAGGGCATCTAATACTTAGCAGCGAGATGTTTGGGTGGCTGGGGCAGACAGTGCCTTGAATGCACAGGCCTCGGCTCCTGTATTGGCATCCAGACCTGGATACTGGCACTCCCTTATTCTGCACAACACGTTAGGTAAGCCCCACTTCAAACAAGATAAAATCAATGCAAACTCTGCCATAAAGATAGGTATCTTCCAACCAAGCCAATCATCAGCTAGGACATCATCTAGGACATCAGCTTAGTCCTAGCAGTTTCCTGGGCTCTGTTGTGCACCTTTGCACAGACTTAACCTTTTGCTTCCTGGTCTCCAGTAGTGCAAACCATCACACTGGTATTTCCTCAGGGTCAAGCACAGTAACAGACCATCAGTAATTTTCAGGGGATTGGCAGGATGGGCGTCCCCATTTCCCAGGCTTGGGGTGATCCCTCACTCATTGTTGTAATCCTGTTCATGACGCCAAATTTGTAATCCAAATACTTATGGTTTATGTGTTACGGGTTGTACAAGAATTCAAACACAGTGATTCTTCCAAAATAAGGCAAACCACGCACTTTATTCAGCCAGTTACACAACAATGTTAATAATACAGTCCAAATAAGTGTGGACCAAAAGTCGACAGCTCGGCTAGATCAACAGGGGGACCCGCAGGATGGGCGCCCCATTTCCCGGAACTTGGCGTGACTCCTCACCCATTTTTGTAATCTTGTTCGTGGCACCAAATTTGTAAAAAAAAATAAACGTATAGTTTATGTGTCACGAGTTGCCCAAAGTAGGGCAAACAGTGCACTTTATTCAGCCGGTTACACCACACTGTTAATAATACAGTCACGATGTGCTGGGGGCGGCCTTTCACCCCACATTGATCTGAATACTAACTCTCTTTTCAGGATGAGTATAGCAGAACAATAAACCAAAGGTCAGGGGGAGTTTCTCCACTTATAGGCCACACAGTCACCTCTTGTGTCTGCTTTTCGATCCTTCAGAAATCCTTCCATAGGGACACCTCGTCTGTCTCATCCACGCCTGGGCTTTCTGGATTCCATCCAGGGCCTTTGTGCCAGCGGTGCAGACCCCTGCTCTCCTGCGCCATGTACCTGAACCGCACTGATTTTCCACCCTACCGGGTGTTTTATACCATGGCCCGCCCCGTAACCTAATGGTGCATATGTCCACCGCTGGTGGTACTTAAGTGGACCAAAACCCGGGATTTTCACTATCCTGGGTTTTGGTCCGTCCTCCTGGGGCCTCCTGATTTGGGATGCACCGCTGTAATAAACCCCGCCGTTTGTCTGCCTTACCTTTCCACAAGCCCACGGCGTAGATGGTGCTATCGTTCAATCAGCTTCTCGGGCATGCATAATGATGTGAGGCTGGATAAGCGTAATGGAAGCCCGTGCACAGCCAAATAGGATGTGAGCGATGCCACCACCGGCATGTGCTGTGGGCTCATTAGAGAGGTAAGCTTATTAGGCTTACGAGGGGGGGGTATTACACGGAGCGGGGCATCTCAGTTTGGGAAGAGGGGATCAGCTGGCCCTTAGAAGGCTCTAAGGTGGGTTTTTGTCTGCTACACAAAATGTATCAAAAGGTAATAAAAACTTGTTAAGGGGAAGATAGGACACGAAATGTTTACCTTTGCCAATATTTACTCACATAACACTGGGCAGGTCTCTTTCCTTGAAGAGGTGCTAGACAGGATGGCGGACCTTTCCGAGGGCAAGTTAATAGTGGGGGGGGATTTTAACCTTACTCTGGAACCCACGATAGATACGTCTAAAGGCCACTCATACATTTCATACTCTAAGCTTAGAAGGATTTAAAAACTTTTCCACTCACATCAGCTGATTGATCCGTGGCGTGTTCTCAATCCAAGTGCGAGAGATTACTCTTACTTCTCTACACCGCACAACATGTACTCAAGACTGGATTTCTTTCTCATTCAGCATTACCTGTTGCCGCGAGTTACTGCCGCTACGATAGGTAATATCACTGTATCGGACCACGCCCCGGTCTCACTCAAGCTGACGACACAAGATTTAGCACCACGACCCTGGACGTGGAAATTAAATAGTATACAGGATCCTGTAGTCAAAGAAGACGTGAAAAAGAAGATCCAGGAATATTTTACAAATTAAACCCACCCCCCGACACAAGTCTGCCCATGGTGTGGGAAGCCCACAAATGTGTTATACGGGGATTGCTGATTCAACAGGGGGCCAGAGTCAAGAAGGAGAGGACCCAGCAAATAGGCAAACTCCTCGGGGAAATCCGAAAAATACAATTCTGTGATTACTCACCTGTAGAATTGGTATTATAAGTAGGGATGAGCGAATCGATCCGGACGAACCCGGATTCGATCCGAATTTCAGGAAAAATTCGATTCGGATCGAATCCGAATTTCCCCGCGATTCGATCACTCGAAGTTTTCCTTTAACATCCATTCATTTACATTACAGGCATTCTAAGATGGCGGGCGGGACATGTCTGGACATGTATCCCGCGCCAGTGCAAGCTGGGGCAGTCACATGCAGCCTATCAGCAGCCAGCAAGCCCGGTGACGTCACACAGCGGTATTTAACGGCGGCCATCTTGCTTTTCCTCATTTCTCTATTGCATTCGTGACAGACAGACAGAACGCTGTGTAGCTGAGGCAGTTAGACAGGCTGGAGACAGGCTGGAGACAGGGACAGACAGGGACAGGCTGGAGACAGGCAGGAGACAGGCAGGAGACAGACAGGAGACAGACAGAAAGCCAGGGAAAGGTAGGAAAAACGGAGCTGGCTGACAGGGAGATTTTTTTTTTTTCATCCAGCCTTTGTTAGCGTTTTCAGGCTGCTTATAGTAACTAACTGTGCATATATACTGAACTGATCTTAAGTCTGCTGTGAGGCATCCCATTCTGTGACTAAAGCAGCCTCTGTTTAAGACCATATAAGCATTTGCTCTAATCATATTTGAAATTAGGCCTGATAAAGACACTTTTGCTGGCCAAAGCACTACTGTACCCTGGCAGCTCGATTCCTGCCCGGGGCATCCCATTCTGTGACTAAAGCAGCCTCTGTTTAAGACCATATAAGCATTTGCTCTAATCATATTTGAAATTAGGCCTGATAAAGACACTTTTGCTGGCCAAAGCACTACTGTACCCTGGCAGCTCGATTCCTGCCCGGGGCATCCCATTCTGTGACTAAAGCAGCCTCTGTTTAAGACCATATAAGCATTTGCTCTAATCATATTTGAAATTAGGCCTGATAAAGACACTTTTGCTGGCCAAAGCACTACTGTACCCTGGCAGCTCGATTCCTGCCCGGGGCATCCCATTCTGTGACTAAAGCAGCCTCTGTTTAAGACCATATAAGCATTTGCTCTAATCATATTTGAAATTAGGCCTGATAAAGACACTTTTGCTGGCCAAAGCACTACTGTACCCTGGCAGCTCGATTCCTGCCCGGGGCATCCCATTCTGTGACTAAAGCAGCCTCTGTTTAAGACCATATAAGCATTTGCTCTAATCATATTTGAAATTAGGCCTGATAAAGACACTTTTGCTGGCCAAAGCACTACTGTACCCTGGCAGCTCGATTCCTGCCCGGGGCATCCCATTCTGTGACTAAAGCAGCCTCTGTTTAAGACCATATAAGCATTTGCTCTAATCATATTTGAAATTAGGCCTGATAAAGACACTTTTGCTGGCCAAAGCACTACTGTACCCTGGCAGCTCGATTCCTGCCCGGGGCATCCCATTCTGTGACTAAAGCAGCCTCTGTTTAAGACCATATAAGCATTTGCTCTAATCATATTTGAAATTAGGCCTGATAAAGACACTTTTGCTGGCCAAAGCACTACTGTACCCTGGCAGCTCGATTCCTGCCCGGGGCATCCCATTCTGTGACTAAAGCAGCCTCTGTTTAAGACCATATAAGCATTTGCTCTAATCATATTTGAAATTAGGCCTGATAAAGACACTTTTGCTGGCCAAAGCACTACTGTACCCTGGCAGCTCGATTCCTGCCCGGGGCATCCCATTCTGTGACTAAAGCAGCCTCTGTTTAAGACCATATAAGCATTTGCTCTAATCATATTTGAAATTAGGCCTGATAAAGACACTTTTGCTGGCCAAAGCACTACTGTACCCTGGCAGCTCGATTCCTGCCCGGGGCATCCCATTCTGTGACTAAAGCAGCCTCTGTTTAAGACCATATAAGCATTTGCTCTAATCATATTTGAAATTAGGCCTGATAAAGACACTTTTGCTGGCCAAAGCACTACTGTACCCTGGCAGCTCGATTCCTGCCCGGGGCATCCCATTCTGTGACTAAAGCAGCCTCTGTTTAAGACCATATAAGCATTTGCTCTAATCATATTTGAAATTAGGCCTGATAAAGACACTTTTGCTGGCCAAAGCACTACTGTACCCTGGCAGCTCGATTCCTGCCCGGGGCATCCCATTCTGTGACTAAAGCAGCCTCTGTTTAAGACCATATAAGCATTTGCTCTAATCATATTTGAAATTAGGCCTGATAAAGACACTTTTGCTGGCCAAAGCACTACTGTACCCTGGCAGCTCGATTCCTGCCCGGGGCATCCCATTCTGTGACTAAAGCAGCCTCTGTTTAAGACCATATAAGCATTTGCTCTAATCATATTTGAAATTAGGCCTGATAAAGACACTTTTGCTGGCCAAAGCACTACTGTACCCTGGCAGCTCGATTCCTGCCCGGGGCATCCCATTCTGTGACTAAAGCAGCCTCTGTTTAAGACCATATAAGCATTTGCTCTAATCATATTTGAAATTAGGCCTGATAAAGACACTTTTGCTGGCCAAAGCACTACTGTACCCTGGCAGCTCGATTCCTGCCCGGGGCATCCCATTCTGTGACTAAAGCAGCCTCTGTTTAAGACCATATAAGCATTTGCTCTAATCATATTTGAAATTAGGCCTGATAAAGACACTTTTGCTGGCCAAAGCACTACTGTACCCTGGCAGCTCGATTCCTGCCCGGGGCATCCCATTCTGTGACTAAAGCAGCCTCTGTTTAAGACCATATAAGCATTTGCTCTAATCATATTTGAAATTAGGCCTGATAAAGACACTTTTGCTGGCCAAAGCACTACTGTACCCTGGCAGCTCGATTCCTGCCCGGGGCATCCCATTCTGTGACTAAAGCAGCCTCTGTTTAAGACCATATAAGCATTTGCTCTAATCATATTTGAAATTAGGCCTGATAAAGACACTTTTGCTGGCCAAAGCACTACTGTACCCTGGCAGCTCGATTCCTGCCCGGGGCATCCCATTCTGTGACTAAAGCAGCCTCTGTTTAAGACCATATAAGCATTTGCTCTAATCATATTTGAAATTAGGCCTGATAAAGACACTTTTGCTGGCCAAAGCACTACTGTACCCTGGCAGCTCGATTCCTGCCCGGGGCATCCCATTCTGTGACTAAAGCAGCCTCTGTTTAAGACCATATAAGCATTTGCTCTAATCATATTTGAAATTAGGCCTGATAAAGACACTTTTGCTGGCCAAAGCACTACTGTACCCTGGCAGCTCGATTCCTGCCCGGGGCATCCCATTCTGTGACTAAAGCAGCCTCTGTTTAAGACCATATAAGCATTTGCTCTAATCATATTTGAAATTAGGCCTGATAAAGACACTTTTGCTGGCCAAAGCACTACTGTACCCTGGCAGCTCGATTCCTGCCCGGGGCATCCCATTCTGTGACTAAAGCAGCCTCTGTTTAAGACCATATAAGCATTTGCTCTAATCATATTTGAAATTAGGCCTGATAAAGACACTTTTGCTGGCCAAAGCACTACTGTACCCTGGCAGCTCGATTCCTGCCCGGGGCATCCCATTCTGTGACTAAAGCAGCCTCTGTTTAAGACCATATAAGCATTTGCTCTAATCATATTTGAAATTAGGCCTGATAAAGACACTTTTGCTGGCCAAAGCACTACTGTACCCTGGCAGCTCGATTCCTGCCCGGGGCATCCCATTCTGTGACTAAAGCAGCCTCTGTTTAAGACCATATAAGCATTTGCTCTTATCATATTTGAAATTAGCCTGATAAAGACACTTTTGCTGGGCATAGCACTACTTGTCCCTGGCAGCTCGATTCCTGCCCGGGGCATCCCATTCTGTGACTAAAGCAGCCTCTGTTTAAGACCATATAAGCATTTGCTCTTATCATATTTGAAATTAGGCCTGATAAAGACACTTTTGCTGGCCAAAGCACTACTGTACCCTGGCAGCTCGATTCCTGCCCGGGGCATCCCATTCTGTGACTAAAGCAGCCTCTGTTTAAGACCATATAAGCATTTGCTCTTATCATATTTGAAATTAGGCCTGATAAAGACACTTTTGCTTGTCAAAGCACTACTGTACCCTGGCAGCTCGATTCCTGCCCGGGGCATCCCATTCTGTGACTAAAGCAGCCTCTGTTTAAGACCATATAAGCATTTGCTCTAATCATATTTGAAATTAGGCCTGATAAAGACACTTTTGCTGGCCAAAGCACTACTGTACCCTGGCAGCTCGATTCCTGCCCGGGGCATCCCATTCTGTGACTAAAGCAGCCTCTGTTTAAGACCATATAAGCATTTGCTCTAATCATATTTGAAATTAGGCCTGATAAAGACACTTTTGCTGGCCAAAGCACTACTGTACCCTGGCAGCTCGATTCCTGCCCGGGGCATCCCATTCTGTGACTAAAGCAGCCTCTGTTTAAGACCATATAAGCATTTGCTCTTATCATATTTGAAATTAGGCCTGATAAAGACACTTTTGCTTGTCAAAGCACTACTGTACCCTGGCAGCTCGATTCCTGCCCGGGGCATCCCATTCTGTGACTAAAGCAGCCTCTGTTTAAGACCATATAAGCATTTGCTCTTATCATATTTGAAATTAGCCTGATAAAGACACTTTTGCTGGGCATAGCACTACTTGTCCCTGCCAGGTGTACTTACTGCTGGTTTTTAGGGCATCCCATTCTGTGACTACACCAGCCTCTATTTAAGAACCTAACCATTTGCACCTATTCTAATTGAAATTAGGCATGATAAAGACACTTTTGCTGTGCATAGTCTTACTGCTGCCTGCCAGGTGCTCTCTGGTTTTTGGGACATCCCATTCTGTAACATACCATTAGCCTCTGCATTTACTGTAAGCTGCACAGTTATTTAAAGAAATTTGGCCTGTATGAGCCTGCTAACACACTGCTGCTGTGTGCATATATACTGATCTCAAGTCAGCTTTGGGGCATCCCATTCTGTAACATACCATTAGCCTTTGCATTTACTGTAAGCTGCACATTTATTTAAAGAAATTTGGCCTGTATGAGCCTGCTAACACACTGCTGCTGTGTGCATATATACTGATCTCAAGTCTGCTTGGGGCATCCCATTCTGTAACATACCATTAGCCTCTGCATTAACTGTAAGCTGCACAGTTATTTAAAGAAATTTGGCCTGTATGAGCCTGCTAACACACTGCTGCTGTGTGCATATATACTGATCTCAAGTCTGCTTGGGGCATCCCATTCTGTAACATACCATTAGCCTCTGCATTAACTGTAAGCTGCACAGTTATTTAAAGAAATTTGGCCTGTATGAGCCTGCTAACACACTGCTGCTGTGTGCATATATACTGATCTCAAGTCTGCTTGGGGCATCCCATTCTGTAACATACCATTAGCCTCTGCATTAACTGTAAGCTGCACAGTTATTTAAAGAAATTTGGCCTGTATGAGCCTGCTAACACACTGCTGCTGTGTGCATATATACTGATCTCAAGTCAGCTCTGGGGCATCCCATTCTGTAACATACCATTAGCCTCTGCATTTACTGTAAGCTGCACATTTATTTAAAGAAATTTGGCCTGTATGAGCCTGCTAACACACTGCTGCTGTGTGCATATATACTGATCTCAAGTCAGCTTTGGGGCATCCCATTCTGTAACATACCATTAGCCTCTGCATTTACTGTAAGCTGCACATTTATTTAAAGAAATTTGGCCTGTATGAGCCTGCTAACACACTGCTGCTGTGTGCATATATACTGATCTCAAGTCAGCTTTGGGGCATCCCATTCTGTAACATACCATTAGCCTCTGCATTAACTGTAAGCTGCACAGTTATTTAAAGAAATTTGGCCTGTATGAGCCTGCTAACACACTGCTGCTGTGTGCATATATACTGATCTCAAGTCTGCTTGGGGCATCCCATTCTGTAACATACCATTAGCCTCTGCATTAACTGTAAGCTGCACATTTATTTAAAGAAATTTGGCCTGTATGAGCCTGCTAACACACTGCTGCTGTGTGCATATATACTGATCTCAAGTCAGCTCTGGGGCATCCCATTCTGTAACATACCATTAGCCTCTGCATTTACTGTAAGCTGCACAGTTATTTAAAGAAATTTGGCCTGTATGAGCCTGCTAACACACTGCTGCTGTGTGCATATATACTGATCTCAAGTCAGCTTTGGGGCATCCCATTCTGTAACATACCATTAGCCTCTGCATTTACTGTAAGCTGCACATTTATTTAAAGAAATTTGGCCTGTATGAGCCTGCTAACACACTGCTGCTGTGTGCATATATACTGATCTCAAGTCTGCTTGGGGCATCCCATTCTGTAACATAACATAACCTACCTACCATACTAAGCAGCTCTCTTATTTAAACTAAGCAGGCCTCTTGGAGGCTGAGTGTCCACTTTTGGGTGTGCATTTATATTCGGTTTCATATACAGTGGGGTATCCCAATTTGTAAGATAACCTACCCCAACCATGTAAACTAAATAGGCCTGTTGCAGCCTGAGTTTCTCTGCTTGCGTATGGCCTGCATTACAATCTGTCTCTTTCAATGACACTGCTGCCTGGGGTATCCCAATTTGTAAGATAACCTACCCCAACCATGTAAACTAAAGGTTACGTCCTTCCAGAAGGAAAACTTATGCCGAACACTATTTTTGTTAGGGGCATTGACCTTTGGATTGATCGGCATGAAATTAATTTTTTTTTTTCAAAGTATGGCGCTGTGAAGAAGGTCAAAATGATGTCTCATACTTGGATTATTGTTACTTTTTGTTCAGCTTGAAATATAACAGGCCACACGGGCATCCCAAGGCACATGCTATTTTAAACCTATCTGTTATACAACATAAGCGTTGATCAGGCTACTTCAGTTTGCACTTGTTTTTGACTGATTTTAATAAACCAGGCCGCAGGGCACCCCAAAGCTGCACCTTGCACCCTATCTGGTATACAACATAAGCGTTGATCAGCATCAGCTTCATTAAGCTACTTCAGTTTGCACTTCCTTTTTGACTGCTTTCATTTAACCAGGCCGCAGGGCACCCCAAAGCTGCACCTTGCACCCTACCTGTTTATACTAAATAAGCATCTACAGCCTCAGCTTTATTAAGTTATTGCATTTTGAATTGGTTTTGGTCTGCTTTAAATACACCAGGCCGCAGGGCATCCCAAACCTGCATGTTGCACCCCATCTGTTATACTAAATAAGCGTTGATCAGCATCAGCTTTATTAAGCTATTGCATTTTGCATTGGTTTTTGTACTGCTGCCAAAACACTAGCCCATATGGGCATCCCAAACCAGCACATGTCACCCTATCTGTTATACTAAATAAGCTTCTACAGGCCCTTTTTTTATTTATTTATTTTTATTTATATAGAGCTGCAATGGCTTATATTGTGAGGTTAATTTGCCATTTTGCAGCATAATATAGAGCAGCCCCTGTGTAAATCTGAGGGGCAATAGCTTATATAGTGAGGTAAATTTGCCATTTTGCTTCGTTATATAGAGCAGCCCAGTTGCCATCTAAATCAACTACTGTCCGGCCAGTACAGCTTTTCCAGGGCAAACTCTGCTAGTTGCGGGCACAAGTCAAGTTTGGCTTCCCAGCAAATCCAGTGGATCTTGAAGGTGTGTTGGCATGGTCATGTCAAGGTATGACATGACCTGCTGTTTGAGGTCCAGCTCCAGGTCTTCCTGCTTCTCATGAGTAGACTCACTATGCGGGTGTAGAAAGCTACTCACTAGCGACTGAAGACTGAGGTTGCTGCTGATGGAGCTGCTGCTGCTCCTTCCACCCCCCCAGCAGCCATGGCAGTGGAAGGTGATCGCAAAGTTCCCCTAGAGTCAGACCTGCGGGAGTATGGGCCATGGCGCAAATAGACATCGCCCAACTGACTACGTGGAATGTCTCTGTAGTAGGTCAGTTTTTCCTCCCTCTCAGTGGGCGTAAAAAATGCCCCCATTTTGTGCCGGAAGCGAGGGTCCAATAAGTTGGAGAGCCAGAAGTCTTCCCGCTGACAAATGGAGACAATTCTGCGCTCACTAGTACGCATGCATGTGAGCATGCATCGTGCCATTTGTGCAAGTGACTCGGAGGGACTACCTGTCTCCATCTCCACTGTAAACTGCCATGGTGTGTCTGGGTCCTCTGTCTCGCCTTACTCACAACCCTCTAGCTCCTGTGGCTGCACCTCCTCTCCTGTCAGATGACTAGATAAAATGGTCATTTTGTGAAACCTAAACTGTGGTTTGCTGTGCCCCACCCCCTCCTCCTCCTCCACTTCAGCCCCCACAGGCTTCATGTGGCTGTGAAATGTATGTGCCATGTCTCCAGTGCCCTGACCAGCCATGCTTTCCAACATGTGTTGTAGTACATGAAGCAGTGGAATCTCATCGTTCATCTCATAGTCCTGGCAACTGACTAATAATGTAGCTTCCTCAAAGGGCCTAAACAAACGGTCGGTGTCACGTATGAGCTGCCAATGGTTTACATTGAATTTACACAGGGGTGTCCCCCTATCCGTTTGGATCATCCAGAAATCCGTGATGGCTTTTCTCTGTTCCTATAGTGCAGTGGTCCTCAACCCTGTCCTCAAGGCCCACCAACATGTCATGTTTTTTGGATCTCCAAATAGCCAGCTCTATTGCTCTGCAGCTGCACTAATTACTCCACCTGAGCATCTTTGTGGAGATCTGCAAAGCCTGGCCTGTTGGTGGGCCTTGAGGACAGGGTTGGGGACCACTGCTATAGTGGATCCTGCATATGGAGGGTGGAATTCCAACGGGTGGAAACATCGCAAATCAGACTATGGTGGGGTACACCTTTGTGACGCTGAGGCTCAATAAGGTTGTGCTTGGTGGTGTAGGAGTGCCAGAAGTGCATGCTAACTTTCTTTCCTGTTGTTCGGATGTCTTTCAGATGGGGGCAAGACTTCAAAACTAGACTGAACACGTGTGCCATGTCAGGACGCATGACTCTGGCTTCCTTGTCGCAGCGCAAACAAGATGTTCTTCCAAGTGTCAGTCACCATGGGTCCAAATTTGCAGTTTTCGTGGATTAAGCAATGCTTTCATGGATTGAGTTCTCATTTTTAGTAGTTCCTCCCATGTGTGACTCTGATGGTCAAGGAAAACCATGTGAAGAACAGCGTGAAACCACAATCACCAAGGGGGCCTAAAAGGATATATATTGTCCACCGTGAGTCTATAGTTACAGCTCCAGGCGTAGACAACACTGTGCACTTTGGTACACACTGACAGGCTAAAGGACTGGCCCACCTTCTGTTCAACAACCATGCCATGTGACTCTCCACCTCGGCTCGGCACAAGCCATCAGTTCTCTGAAAGGTCCACCACTGGGTAATGCAGCAGGCTGGACTTATGGTGACGCTGTCTGAGAGGAGAAATCCCTCAGACATCAAGATTAAAAATTCCAAGAATTTTTGAGGGCTAATTATTCAGAGGCAAATGATAGCTAGTTGTTTCTGATTTAATTGCAAGGTGGAAACACACCCTCAAACAAAACTTCACTTTCGCAATACTATTGCATTTGTCTATTCATAATTTTATGTATATACACTAACTAACCTACTTTTTCTCCACAGGATGCTGCATGGAACACTGCCACATCGCTGAGTAGCTGATTTTTCCTACCAACAGTCCGCAATAATTCGCTGCTGCTGCCGCCGCCACCGCCGCAGACTCCAGGGACCCTCTTCCACTACCTCGGCTTGCAACACCTCCTCCCACGACACTCTCCTCATCACTAGTTGCCGGATAGTGGAAGAAGAGGCGAGTGTCTCCTCCACTTCTTGGCTGGGCAGTAGCTGCTGAATTTTATGATTATCAGATCTTGGATATCAGATCAATGGATAGTGGAGCTGAACCCAAAGCATAACAGGCAGACAGTTGACTGGGGGTGTCAGATGCCACTTGTGATGCAGTGGACTGCTTTTGCAGCACTTCCAGACAAAGTTGCTTCATTGGCTGACACAATGACTGGTAAAGCTGTGGAACATATGGTTGAAAAGCAAGAATAACCATTTGTTTTTATATGAAAAAGACCCTGGTTTATACAGACTTTTTTTTTCCAGAGACTGCCCTGCGTGGAAATGAATGGCGCATGGATCAGCCAAGCTTTCCTCCCAACAATGCCTGATGTATTCCAGTAGATTGATGACGGGGCCAGACCAAGAAAGATGGATCGTGCAAAACAGATTTAAGGCGCTGCTCTCAAGTTACAGACATTCCTCCGCATCGGACCACAAGTAAGTATTGATAAAAAATCCTTTACGTTACTCTTACTTTTTATTAATATTCTTCGGATAAGACGGATCAGACATGATTCCAGATTAAAAATTCCAAGAATTTTTGAGGGCTAATTAGTCAGAGGCAATGACACCTTCTTGTTTCTGATTTAATTAAAAGGTGGAAACACACCCTCAAACAAAACTTCACTTTGGCAAACTTTTGCATTTGTTTATTCATAATTTTATGTAGATATTACTAACTAAGCTACTTTTTCTCCACATGACTCTCCACAGGGTGTGATTCATCCAATTTTTGGGCTCCTGAGGCCAACCCCAGGGTCTGTTTAAAGTAATGTTTGGGCTCCTGCTGCTGCTGCTGCCAACTTCTGCCAACTCCAGGGTGTGATTCATCCAATTTTTGGGCTCCTGAAGCCAACTCCAGTGTATATTTGGGCTCCTGCTGCTGCTACTGTCAACTCCTGCCAACTCCAGGGTGTGATTCATCCAATTTTTGGGCTCCTGAGGCCAACTCCAGTGTATATTTGGGCTCCTGCTGCTGCTACTGTCAACTCCTGCCAACTCCAGGGTGTGATTCATCCAATTTTTGGGCTCCTGAAGCCAACTCCAGTGTATATTTGGGCTCCTGCTGCTGCTACTGTCAACTCCTGCCAACTCCAGGGTGTGATTCATCCAATTTTTGGGCTCCTGAGGCCAACTCCAGTGTATATTTGGGCTCCTGCTGCTGCTACTGTCAACTCCTGCCAACTCCAGGGTGTGATTCATCCAATTTTTGGGCTCCTGAAGCCAACTCCAGTGTATATTTGGGCTCCTGCTGCTGCTGCTGCCAACTTCTGCCAACTCCAGGGTGTGATTCATCCAATTTTTGGGCTCCTGAAGCCAACTCCAGTGTATATTTGGGCTCCTGCTGCTGCTGGTGTCAACTCCTGCCAACTCCAGGGTGTGATTCATCCAATTTTTGGGCTCCTGAAGCCAACTCCAGTGTATATTTGGGCTCCTGCTGCTGCTACTGTCAACTCCTGCCAACTCCAGGGTGTGATTCATCCAATTTTTGGGCTCCTGAGGCCAACTCCAGTGTATATTTGGGCTCCTGCTGCTGCTACTGTCAACTCCTGCCAACTCCAGGGTGTGATTCATCCAATTTTTGGGCTCCTGAGGCCAACTCCAGTGTATATTTGGGCTCCTGCTGCTGCTACTGTCAACTCCTGCCAACTCCAGGGTGTGATTCATCCAATTTTTGGGCTCCTGAGGCCAACTCCAGTGTATATTTGGGCTCCTGCTGCTGCTGCTGCCAACTCCAGGGTGTGATTCATCCAATTTTTGGGCTCCTGAAGCCAACTCCAGTGTATATTTGGGCTCCTGCTGCTGCTGCTGCCAACTCCAGGGTGTGATTCATCCAATTTTTGGGCTCCTGAAGCCAACTCCAGTGTATATTTGGGCTCCTGCTGCTGCTACTGTCAACTCCTGCCAACTCCAGGGTGTGATTCATCCAATTTTTGGGCTCCTGAGGCCAACTCCAGTGTATATTTGGGCTCCTGCTGCTGCTACTGTCAACTCCTGCCAACTCCAGGGTGTGATTCATCCAATTTTTGGGCTCCTGAGGCCAACTCCAGTGTATATTTGGGCTCCTGCTGCTGCTACTGTCAACTCCTGCCAACTCCAGGGTGTGATTCATCCAATTTTTGGGCTCCTGAGGCCAACTCCAGTGTATATTTGGGCTCCTGCTGCTGCTGCTGCCAACTCCAGGGTGTGATTCATCCAATTTTTGGGCTCCTGAAGCCAACTCCAGTGTATATTTGGGCTCCTGCTGCTGCTGCTGCCAACTCCAGGGTGTGATTCATCCAATTTTTGGGCTCCTGAAGCCAACTCCAGTGTATATTTGGGCTCCTGCTGCTGCTACTGTCAACTCCTGCCAACTCCAGGGTGTGATTCATCCAATTTTTGGGCTCCTGAGGCCAACTCCAGTGTATATTTGGGCTCCTGCTGCTGCTACTGTCAACTCCTGCCAACTCCAGGGTGTGATTCATCCAATTTTTGGGCTCCTGAAGCCAACTCCAGTGTATATTTGGGCTCCTGCTGCTGCTGCTGTCAACTCCTGCCAACTCCAGGGTGTGATTTATCCAATTTTTGGGCTCCTGAAGCCAACTCCAGTGTATATTTGGGCTCCTGCTGCTGCTGCTGCCAACTCCTGCCAACTCCAGGGTGTGATTCATCCAATTTTTGGGCTCCTGAAGCCAACTCCAGTGTATATTTGGGCTCCTGCTGCTGCTGCTGCCAACTTCTGCCAACTCCAGGGTGTGATTCATCCAATTTTTGGGCTCCTGAGGCCAACTCCAGTGTATATTTGGGCTCCTTCTGCCCCTCATAGTGATGCCACTTCAACTCTCTGCAATTGTGCCGCTCTGCGATTCTATTAGCGATGCCTCTGATCTGCATGTGATATTTCTTCAAAGTATTATTTAACTAACCCAGCACGCATCCTGTGCGTGTTACAGCAAGGCTGAATGGTTTACAACCCTATTGAGGCTCTAGGAGGCTCAGAAATAGCCGTTTTTAATAGCGATTCGTCGCGAATTTATTCGGGTCGAAACGATTTTTGTCGGAAAATTCGGCGAATCAGTCGAATCGAATTTTTCAAAAGTTCGCTCATCTCTAATTATAAGTATACAGCACGTCCTGTTCCAGAATATTCCTTACACATGGGTAATACATCCACAAGATGGCGCTGGACTGCAGAAAACAACTTGTGGCTCCTCCCGGCCCTATATAAGTCAGGGACCTCCCACAAATTCCCCAGTATTGACAAGCAGTTACACAAGCAGCCAGGAGAAACAATAATAACAAACAATCCAAAATGAAAATTTGAACAATCACCATACAGAGGTAACTAAGAATAATGATAACAAGGGTGGGATGGAACAGGACGTGCTGTATACTTATAATACCAATTCTACAGGTGAGTAATCACAGAATTTCCAAGTATACAGCACGTCCTGTTCCAGAATATTCCTTACACATGGGACATCCAATAGCAGTGTTATAAGTAAGGTACGGTGGGATCCCCAAAAAGTAAGAGCGGGCAGTTTAAACCACTGCCGCCCGCAGAACTTTACGACCAAAAGCAGCATCAGCTGAGGCCCTAACATCAACCTTGTAGAACTTTGTAGAATGAGCAACCTTGTAGAATGAGCAGTAAGGCGGAAGGGAGGTTCCTTCCCCTTAGCAGAATAGGCTTGTACCACAGCCTGACGGATCCACTTGCTGATAGTGGACTTAGCTGGAGCCAAACCCTCTTAGGACCAGAAGGGAGAACAAAAAGAGCATCAGTCTTCCTGAAGGATTCAGTTGCTACCATATAGAACTTCAAGGTCCTGACCACATCCAGAGAATATAAGACCCGCTCCTCAGGGTTACTAGGATTAGGGCACAAGGAAGGTAAAACAATGTCCTGATTGAGATGAAAAGCAGACACAACCTTAGGCAGAAAATCTGGCTTAAAACGAAACACCACCTTGTCCTGGTGTCTCCCAAAGTAAGGAGGTTTGATGGAAAGTGCTGCCAACTCAGAAACACACCTAACAGAAGTGATAGCCACCAAAAAGGCTACCTTAAGCCTCACACAAAGGCTCAAAGGGAGACCCCTGCAAGGCAGACAAGACCAAGTTCAAATCCCAGACTGGTAACATAGGCTTACGTGGAGGATGCACGTGAGTAACCCCCTGAAAAAAGGTGTTAACCAGACAATGGTTGGCAAAGGATCTTTGGAAGAAAATGGCCAAAGCTGAAACATGACCTTTGAGGGTACTAAGTTGAAGACCCAAATCCAAACCATGTTGCAGGAATTCCAGGATCCAGGGGATAGAAAACATCCGACAGGGAAGCGACTTAGACTCACACCAGTCAATGTAAGCATGCCATACCCTATAGTAGATAGATGACGAGGACTTCTTCCTAGCCCGAATCATGGTATTAACAACAGAAGCAGGCATCCCCTTTTCCATCAAGATGGAGGTTTCAGCAGCGAGGCCGTTAAAGCCAGCGTTTGTAAATTGGGATGGCATAGCTGCCCCTGAGTGGGCAGATCTGGAACCTTGGGCAGGGTGTACCGATCTACTGCCAACTGCACGATGTCTGCAAACCACACTCTTCTTGGCCAACAGGGGGCCACCAGAATGGGTCGCACCCCTTCCTGGGATATCTTGTGCAGCACCCTGCCCAGCAGAGGAAACGGAGGGAACACATAAAGGAGCTGAAAGCTCTTCCAAGACTAGTGCATCCATGGCCAAGGCCAGAGGGTCCTGGGACAGAGAGACAAAGACTGGAAGCTTGTGATTGTGACGGGACGCAAAACAGATCCACATCCGGCTGCCCCCAGCGGTGGCACAGGGAGCGAAACACCCTGCTGCTGAGGGACCATTCTCCCAGACGAGAGGTCCCCCTGCTGAGGGAGTCTGCTTCCAGATTTTCCACCCCCGGGATGTACACAGCTGAGATGCAGGGAACATTCTCCTCCGCCCAAGACAGTATCAGAGACACTTCCTTGAGGGCCCTCTTGCTCCGGGTCCCTCCCTGATGATTGATGTAGGCAACCGCCGTCTGGTTGTCCGAGCGGATCTGAACCGCCCGAACCCGAAGTTGTGGAGTCAACTGGGCGAGAACCAGCCTTATCGCCCTTAGTTCCAGAATGTTGATAGGGGTATGGGACTCCCGAGGGCCCCACTGACCCTGGAATTGCAGGGATTTCCAGAAGCCCCCCCAACCTGTCAGACTGGCATCTGTGGTGACTGTCTCCCAGCAAGGGGCCAGAAAGGATCTGCCCATCAACACGTTCCTTGAGTCCAGCCACCACGAAAGAGACCGCCTGGCCAGAGGGGACAGAACAAACACCTGATCCAGGGACACAGGGTCCCGATCCCATAAGAGGTGAAGTTGAAGAGGTCTCATGTGAAACCGAGCGTATGGAACCGCCTCGAAGCAAGACACCATCAGGCCCACCAGCTGCATCCCCTGCCGGATGGAGGGATGAGGGAAAGACAGAAGAAGCCTGGCTTGAGCTTGAAGACTCTCCACCTTCTGCTGAGGGAGAAAAATCTTGACCTGAGATGTATCCAGAGTCATGCCCAGAAAGGACCTCACCATTGATGGTGACAGGGAAGACTTGGGGTGCTTGATCACTCAGCCGAATGACTCCAGTGTGGACACCACCAGCTGGGTATCCAGTTCGGCCTGCTGGAAGGACTGAGACGTGTCGAGAATGTCGTCCAAGTAAGGAAGTATGCGAATACCCTGAGATCTCAGCCGAGCCATTACGCCCGCCAGCACCTTGGTGAATACACTGGGAGCCGAGGTGATACCGAAAGGCAAAGCCACAAATTGGTAGTGCTGATCCTCCAGAACGAACCTGAGGAATCTCTGATGACCTGGAAAGATTGGCACATGAAGGTAAGCGTCCTTGATGTCTACAGAGGTCATGAAGTCGCCCGGGCGTAGTGAATTGACAGCTGAGCGCAGAGTCTCCATGCAAAAGTGTTTGAATCTGACAAATTTGTTGAGGCGCTTTAAATCCAAGATGGGTCTGATTGACCCGTCATTTTTGGGAACAGTGAAAAGATTGGAATAGTAGCCTCTGCCCCTTTCCCTCAAAGGCACCTGGCAGATGACCCCCAGCTCCAGAAGGTTTTGGACAGCAAGGCACAGACCCTGAGCTGACAGGGGGTTTTGAGCCATCTGGGATTTGATGAATCTTGGGGGCGGCCAGGCTGTAAACTCAATCTTGTAACCGGAGGACACTACCTCCTGAATCCACCGATCTGAGACGTGAAGCCTCCAGATGTGAGCAAAGAGCCGAAGCCGCCCCCCCCCCCCCCACCCGGATGGGTGAGGGCACCCCTTCATGCCTGAGGGGGCTTGGGTGAAGATTTTGGCTTGGGACCCCAGAAGAGGCCAGGACGGCGACGTCCTCTGCCCCTTCCCCAATGATCTCCGCGGGCCCCAGCAAAGGAGACTCCTCGGCCAGTTCTGGAACCACGGAAGGATGGCAGAAAGGCACCCATCCCCCAAAAGAACCGGGACGGCCTCCTACGTTGAGGTAACCTGCCACCCCTGGAAAACAAATCCAAGCGTTCACCAAAGAGGCGCAGGCCCTTGAAAGGGAAACCAGTGAGAGCCTTCTTAGCAGCATTATCAGCTACCCACTGACGTAGCCAGACAGAGCAGCGTATAGCCACCAACAGGGCAGAAGTCCTACCACACATTCTAATGGCATCATCCATGGCAGAGAGAATATATGCAATAAATTCCTTACAAAGCAGGAGAGATCTATACTCTATACTCTTCTCTACCCACATCCTCAGATGCCCTATCCAAGAGACACTTAAGCACCCCTTTAATGGCAATAGCCATAATAGCAGAGGCACAAACCGGGCTCAGCGCCGTCCCCACACAGGCAAAGGCATGACAGGCCAGTTGGTCCAAGCGCCGGTCCTCACCATCCCGCAGGGTAGTAGTATCAGGAGAATGCATGACAGATGTATTGGACAACCCGAAAACGGGCGCATCCACCTCAGGAGGACATGACCAACGTTTAACAACATCAGCAGGAAAGGGATACCTCTTGTCCCAACCCTTAGGCACCCCTGGCAGCTTGCTAGGCCGTTCCCATTCTTTGAGCACTAGATTATTAAAGTGAGACTGCTCAGGGAACTCCCAGCGGGGCTTAACCATATGAAAAAGCTCACCCTGCTGCTGCGGAGCCACTGCCGGGGGCGAAATACAAAGCACTTCAAATATGTGACTCAGCAATCTGTCAGTGTCATCAGGGGACCACGGGTCTTCCCCAAAGGGAGTCCCAGTACCACCATAAATCTTAGGTTGTTCCTCAGAGGATTCAGAATCGGAAAATAATTCCCCCTCATCAAGGGGGTAAGGACCTGAGAGTGAGTAAGGGCCCTCATCTTCTACAGGGAACAGGGAAACCGCGGGTGATAAATGCCGCTATACTTCTATGCTGCCCAACTAGCATACATCACTTGGTGGATGAGCCCTTCAGTAGTTAACCCGGTAATTTCCCTGGAAACTTCCTTGTTGGGGCCGGAGGTTCCCCTACGGGCTCTGGTGCACAGGGGAGCAAAGGGTCTTCCGCGTGCCACTACATGTATAAGAACCACTCTCCACGTATGGCAGCGGGTGCACGATACGTTGGGCCCCCCGCGCCCCCCACTAGAATGGTCCCCTAATACACCTCTGTGGGATAACCCTAGACTGCCTGAGTTGATGTCCCTCCCGGATACAACTTTCTGGAGGAGGAGAGGAATCACGTTGTTATCACACATATTTTCGGGAGGAACGCTGATGTCATATGAACAGTTGTGCCAGGTGTTTGCGCTACCCCCAAGGGAATTCTTTCGATACCTGCAACTCCGACATGCTCTGAAGAGTCTGATTCCCTTGGGGGGACTGCAATTAGTGGAATCAAAAGTTGAAACATTGGTAACGACCGTTGACTTGGGTAAACCCACCTCAACACTGTACGGCGCCCTCCTCTCGGGTCTTCCCTCCCCTTTGGACAGAGCACTGGAGAAATGGAGAGCACTGATCCCAGACCTGGAACAGGTTGACTGGGAAGAAGCGATAGACAACCTGTACTCCTCAGTCATAGACTCGAGAGACAGATTGATTCAGGCTAAGTGGCTCCACCAGGTCTATCTGACCCCGGTTAGACTCAAGAGGATGGGCCTACTAGATTCAGATATTTGCCCCAGATGCAACTCCGGGCCAGGTACATTGATACATATGATCTGGGACTGCCGGGTGATTTCGTCATTTTGGGAGGAGCTGTTTAATTTCATAACTACCTCCGTGGGCTTGCCAACCATTAGGGCTGTGGCCCTTGGCCTGCTGAGTATCGTTGAGCCTTCATTGGACGACGGTCCTCAGAAGGTCCTACTGCGACTGCTAATGTTTTATGCAAGGAAATGCATCCTACTCAATTGGAAGCACCCGAGTGTACCGACCTTATCGGGCTGGAAAAGCCTGGTGAATGGAAGGCTAATCCTCTATAAGATGACCTACGAAGCTAGGGGATGTCCAAATAAATTTGAAAGGGTATGGGGAGCTTGGCTTAATACCTCTAACTCCACCAGTGACTAGAATCGAGCTAGCTATCTGATACATGTTGGTCTCTAACCCTCGGACCTCATAACACTCACCCGTCATTATGGAACGATGCCAATAGCGGGCGGGTGTGAATGTTGAGAGTGTGTGCGTGTGTGTGTGTGTGTGTGTGTGTGCGTGTGGGTATATGTGTGAACAACTTAATTTAGTTTAGTAGCCTATAAGAATCTGTTTATGTTTCTTCTTTTTTTGTTGCTTTTCCCTTTTCTAGTGTAAGAACGGTTAAGGGCTGTCCCCATATGGGACGGTCGTGTTGTATTGTATTATATGTACATGTATGTTACAAATTAAAACTGCATAAATAAAAATTTATAAAAAAAGATAAATGCCGCTTCTTAGCAGAAGCCTTACGCGGGGCAGACCCAGCAAGATGTTTTTCAATGCTGGCCACCCGTGCAGCTAAATCAGGTTGAGACTCCCCACTAGTATGTCCCTCGGTGGGGGTCAGATGTAAGCGTGGGGGGTAGGTGAAAGAGGGGGCGCACCACCAGGCCCAGTAACAGACAGCCCAGACTGCAGAGCAAGTACCTGCTGGGTACAGGATACACATATCCTAACATCATCACCTATGGGGGATACTCCACACGCAACACATAGCCGGGCTTGTCCCGAAGGAACCCCAGGCCCATTATCCCCAGAAACCTCCATATGGTGATTTGAATGGCACAACAGGCCAGTAAGGGTTAAACGCGCCCACGTGATCAGGCCGGCCAATAGCGGCCCGGCAGCTCTGAGGTAAATGTCACCGCCGTCCCCGGAGCGCTGTACAGGCGTGCGCGGCAGCGTACAAGCGACAGTACACAAAATAAAGTAAAAAAAAATAAAAGTACAGTCTTTTGCACTAGTCAGCCCCCTGGAGATCTCCCAGAGGGAGAGCGAGACGAGTAAAATAAAAGACTTCCAGGGTGACAGCAGCGCCCAGGAGACATGGGAGGAGTGAGGGTGGAGGGGGACACCTATGGGAATAAGGGTTAATAGCACAGGAAGCCTGGCAAAAACCCATGGAGCAGGGGGGGCATCCCAAAAGGCTCACCATCAGCCTAAACAGCCTACCCTGTCAGAGCAGGGACTGCAGTAGGAGCACTGCTCCTTAGCACCAACTGGTGCTTACTGACCTACCTTCACCCGAACCTTGTCAGCCGAGGCTGGGAGGCAGTAATATGATACGGAACGGGTGGGAATAGTTCTGCAGACTGATCACCTGCCATCTTACAGAGAGGGACAGCAAAAAATCAGTGTTCCAGAACAATTTGAAAAGCAAAAATATCCATTTCTAGTTCTACACCCTAAGAAGGAAGTATTAGCAGGGGCTTTGGCCGAAGGTATTTCACAAGTTCAGTGGGCTTTGGTCCGATTTAAGCAAGAAAATAAAGGGGGCCAAACAAATAATGAGTGAGAAGTAAAAAGAATAGAATAGTGAGAACAATGAGAATATAACTAAGAACGAATGAAAGAAGAGATATAGAAGACAGAATAGGTAAATACATACTCGTATGAGAGATTAACCTTTTTTTATTTATTTAGACAGTTGCCTAGAAAAATAAATGTATTTGCATGGCACCGATAAATATATATATATATATATATATATATATATATATATGTTATTATATAACTTAGTCTTAGTTCCAGCTATTTCAGTCTAGTCAGAGTTGAGAGTAAGGCAGACACCTTGTAGCACCCAATGGGACATATGTTTCATTGTGAAGAGATCCGCCTCAAATACCAAGCCCACCCCCATTGCATTCCTCCGCATTGATGTAGTGTACACTGGTGTCCGGAAAGTATTCTGAAAAACAAAAAGTATGTGTGAGAGCAATGTGCATGGATATTTCCCATAATGCCCCTGCCCAGACATAAAAAAGTATATACTCGCCTTTTGTCCCCCCACAGCTTCTCTGTGCAACGCCGGCATCTTCAAACTTACTGATGAGGGAAATAAAGCAATTCCCTTCCTCTAGCCCTGGGCAGACATGGTGGCATCCATCAGACTAGCTAACACGCCTACTGCATGCATTGCAATGGAGGGGGTGTGCCAAGGCTGGGTGTGCCGAACCCGCCACGTTGCGCCCTCCATTGCAATGAATTGTAGGCATGTGGGGTGGAAACAAGACGCAGCGGAAGCTACCATGAGAGGTCACCAGAGCTGGGAGATGGAACCACTGGACCTATACCCTAAGTTTGAAGATGCTGGCACTGGGCAGAGGAGCTGTGGGGGAACACCGGGCCCACAAAGAGGAACTGCAGGGGACAAAAGTATAGCCTTTTATAGTTTTTCCCTTTAGGTGTGATTACTGCACAAATGAAACAAAACATATAGGTGTGGATGAGGCTTAGACCCTCTGTCAGTTTTATTTAGGTTTGGTGTGGGGTAGACTGACAAGGAGATCATTTTTTATTTCAACACAATCTGACCCTTTATCCAAGATCAGACCAAGGCCATCCAAAGCTTGAATACTTGGCTAAAAGGTCCACTCAGCCTGCTTAGTGTGATGGTCCTGAAAATGATCATTTGCATTGTGTTGTTGGCAAGAACTTCTCATTTATCACTGACACATCCAATGAATGGCTTGCTCCAGACACTGTGGCTGAAGCAAGGGATCAGCATTTGTGCACTAGGTTGCTCGTGAAGGGGGCGGATACCATAGAAATCCATTTGGGAACCAGTAAGATTTACACTGCCCAGATATTTACTCTTCACGAAAGAGCATTTGTCCTATTGATAAATGTTCTTTTAAAGAAGAACATTCCTTTTTAGACACCAGGGCCACCCCCTGGGGCCTGGGGCATCTGCAATTGGGCAGCCCCACTGATTGAAGCCCCGGATCGCCCGTTTCACCCACCTGTCCAGTTTCAGGAATACCAGGAGGTAAGTTTCCTGGGCAAACCGTGGGGATACACACAGTGGGATGTCCCCACCTTAGAGGAACAACACCAGAAAAGAGTGTTGTTCCTCTTTAAACATCACAGCACACCTTTTCTGATGTTCCTCTTTAAACATCCCTCCCTCCTCGTTCACTGCCTATTGAATGTCGGCATACAGACATCTGGCAGTATTCTGGCCCGTTTCCTCCCCCCTCCCCTCCTTAGCTGTTTCAGAATGAATGGCTGCAGGTCTAGCTGGCCTTACCTGTACCTTACCTCTCTTCAAATGTCCCGCACCGCTCCTCAGATCTCGCGCTGTGTGTCATTGCAGCCTATGCAATGACACTATGCATGCGCGAGATCTGAGGGGCGGCGCGGTGCATGTCGGGATTGCAAGATGGCGCTGCCAGATGGTGGATGGCAGGGGAATGGAGGGTTGCGGAGCGCAATGCAGCCGGAGAGGTGGCTCTCTTTAAGATTCTGCTGCAAGGTAACATTTGCTGGTCATATGACCCATCTCACTGCAGCTCTACCAATGTTCTTGTGGAGCACCACTAGACATTAAAATCAAGTTCTGCTGAGAGGTTATAAAAAATCAATTCATATTCAAATGCCTGTTGTGGAATTATATATTGCTGTCCACAACAATTATTTTATTAAAAAAATGACAGCAAATGACTGAAAACAGAAAATGTACAAAAATGATAGAGAACGGTTCTTACCTGTAATTTTAGTCGATGCGCTTCAATTGGAATAACTTTTAATATGGGCAGCTCAACTACCAGGACTTTGGGTTTGCTTTTAATCAAACATGATTTCTCTATGTCCCAGTCAGCTCCCTCCAGGTACAGTCCAGATATGAAGGATCCTGCACAAAGATGGTGAATACATGAGTGATGCCTATGGTCCCTATATCCTGCATTATACATAGGGAGGCATTTCCTGCCTGACAGATGGCTGCTTTTATTATTCATTGTTCTGGCACACATCAGGGTCCTAAACAAGCAAATATTTCTGTCTAGCAGCTGTAAAATATATTATCACTCTCATCCAGGAGGTACCCAACTACTTTCAGTAAAGGTCCACTTACCAAGGTCCAAGCTGAATACCAACAATAAAGATGTTGTCATGTTACAGAGGAACAGTGGAAGGATTTTCACTCTCCTGGGTGTTGTTCCCCAGTTTGTGATGCGCAGTTGTGTATTCCGAGGATTGCCAAGAAAACACACTTTTTCAGCAACCCCATGGTGCAGGCGTGGATGTCAGAGGGGCTAGCAGAAGCTGAATGGAGCCAACGCGCTGCTGGACGAGTCCCTGATCACATTTATTTTAGGGGTGTACTGGCACCAGGTATTTGTTAATAGCTCACGCAAGTACATCCCTCAGATAGAATTAAAGCAGCAATGTGGCGGTGGGATCACCAGTTATGTACATATACATAGTGATCTCATAGCATTCACACAGCGGGGCATTCCAAATCTGGACACCCCAGAGATGGGGAATCAGCATAAACATGTTACGCTTTATGTTTTTTAAAGGGGGAATGTTTACAGGGTCAATTAGGACCTCTAGGTCAGATAATAAGGCCACGATATTCCCCACATAGCTTCTGCACTGCTCATTGTTCACTTGTTGACATTGGTATAAGAAGCCAGGCCACCAAATGGACATAGCCTGTTTACAGAGTAGAATGGGCGCCTCAATACACAGAAAATTCATTGTGTAAAACGACGCCCATAGATCAATGGGAGGGCTCCATACACAGGGTGCTCCCACTCACCTGTCCAGCTTCTCATACCAGCAATTAGCAGCACAGGAGCAGGTGGCAGGTAAGCAGCAAGTCTTGTGTCCAGTGGCATTAGGTGATCTGGAGATCTGAGGAAATTTTCATGAATATGGATTTTAAGCCAGAAGGTCATCCCTATTCAAGATGCTAGAGCAGGGGTACTCAACCACTTCTTGTAAAGGTCCATTTACAGGCATCTGGTGAGAGGCGAAGGTCCGGACGGGGCGCTGTCAAGGGGGGCTGGATAGATAGATATCAGTGCATTGGGGTGGGTTGGGGTGGATTATACATTGCAATGCCACTTCTTGTCCATGCAGTACTTCATATTGCAATGCTAGGTGCAGGGAGACAAACAACTACATCGCCAATCTGTAACAGGGCAGCGCTGTGCATGGCAACACAGAAGCAACTAAGTGCAGGGCTGTCAGAGCAGGGGGCCAGAAATTTGGCACCGAGGTCCGCATTCGGACCCCGGTCCGCCAGTTGAGTACCACTGTGCTAGAGGTTTCAAGGGTCACTGCGAGAATTTTCAATATACCATAGAACTGTTTAAGTATGTCTGCTTTACATCGGGGTTGATTCTGAATCAAGAAAGCTTCCACAGTACAATACAGGAGACCAAAGTATCCTCCAAACTCAACGTAACATTATTGTGGAGGGAGAGTTATTTTACATTAAATGAGCATATCAGCAGACATTAGATTACGGTTATATTTGTAATAAGAACACAAGGTCATATTGCTTCTGTAAAGAAATACATTTTAAATTTTGAAAGCTACTAACCTTGTCCAGGTCTTTCTGTGACCTCATCAGCTGCACGATACTTGGTAACCTGAGTATACAGAGTTGACCGGTCAAGAGGCCAACCATTCTTTCTGCAGGTGGCTTGAACAAGAGCAGTCAGGTAGGATTCTGGGATATGTAGGCCCGACAGCCACATGACATTCGGCTCGCCTTCATTAACCTGAGACAAAAGGGTTAACGCTTTAATAATTAAGGTTTAATAAATACTTGTGTGACAGTCAAGTCAAATATGTATCACACATGGAAACGCACCATATTGATGAGCTGTATCTATACAAATCTAAAGTTGAGCAAAGAGTAAAGCTGAAATAAAAAATAATTTAAACAACAGAACCCCAAACTTCTCTAGCTTTGCTCCACTTTTCCTTGCTATGGTTTGATAAATCTGGAAGGATGGATTATGGTGTTGATAAAGATGTACATTACATTACAGACCTTTTTTGTGTAGTCAAATAAAATGGAGATTTCGCTTCAAAATTTCTTCATGGGTATTGTGCTGCTTTACAGTAGGTCAAAACCCATGCGGCCGGGCCCTGCAATTTAAAAGGATTCCAGGCCCAGCTGCTAGCCTATTCTCTGGGCATCTTACACTGGATGCCCCACTATGTGAAACTCCCAGGCAGGTCCCACTATGAGAATCCTCTGGTGATTGCATTCCCAGCTCCCCTGCGGTCATGCACGCTCCCGTGTCCAGGCTTTCTGAACAGCATGTGGGAGAGGCGGACAGCCGACTGCACCCCTGTCACAGCGGCACTTTTGAGAGAGCCAATCGGCTTTTACTGGATACCAGTGTAGCGATTCATAAATCCCAACCCATCGATTCTAAAAGTGCCAACCCAATGGCTCTGGTGCTAGGGAGGAGATGTTCCCACAGAAAGGGCTCTGAGTGCTGCCTCTGGCACAGGTGCCATAGGTTCACCACCACTGCTCTAAGGTATGTATACTACTATACAAAAGGTACGAGTTTAGAGTAAGAAGGAATTGCCCAGTTTCATATCTCACCCATGATGTATATTGCTGGTAGCGTCTGCTGAAGTGAATCATCCAATTTCCCAAAGACTTCAATGTATCAGGAGCCAGTCTTCTCCATATGTTTGGAATCTGGCCATTAAACAGTGCTCGGGCTACTTCATCTAACTCGCTGCTCATTCCAACTTCTCCAGCCAAAGCCTAAACATAGAGGAAAACACTGGGAATTGAAATCCTCATCTGACTGCTGTATAGATTAGATGCCAAATGTTATGTTTCCATTCTATAGATAATTCAGGCTGCTTTACATTTCAAAGTAACATTAAAATCACAGTTCTCACAAAAAGTGATGGTCTACAATAAAAGTGTGTACTGCCAACCAATCATACTGCAGTTACATTATAAGTACAATATATATATATATATATATATATATATATATATAAACATTTAGAGGTAAAGGCTAAATAAGGCAAACAATTTTGTCACTGGGACCTTCATGCATAATTTAGAGGCACACCTCTGTCTATGAATTAAAAGGATATTCGAAGATACTGTTGGAAGCCCAGCCAAAGGGAACCCCAGCATGATATTGCTCCCAAGCCATAAATATGTAGCACTGCTCTACCCTTCACTGGGCGTCCAATATAATGAGGATAAAGGCATACTTCAGGCAAAGGTAATTGTTACACCAATGCTTTGGGCTACGTTTGGCATTGTTCTAAACTTCTTGCTGTTTTCAAATTGAAGAAGCAATGGGCGAGATATCGAGGTTCACCTCATGATTTCTCTTCTGAAAAAGTGAACGTGGCCTTTGGAGCTATGATGCTACATATTAAACATAATAATGGACAGGGTCTGTAAGGCATAGGTCGGGGGAGAGAGGAGGAAGGTGGGGCAGCAGACTCTGCTCTGCTCTCTCCTGGCATCGGCCGGGGAGAGGGAAGGAATGGATGGCAGGCGCCAGTCATGTTTCTTCTCCCCCACTGAGTGAGTAACGGGTGGGAGGAATAAGCTGCGCTGAACATGGTGTAGCTCTTCTCGCTATTGGCCAGACGGAGGGTAGTGGCGCTGTGTGTCCCCACTTGCCAGGGATATCCACATCCTCCCATCATGTTTCTTCTCCTTCTGCTGGGTGAGTGAGCAGCGAGGGGAGGAACTAGTGTGGATTCTCCCCACTGCTGGCCGTCGAGGAGGCTGTCAGCGCTGCTGTGCGATCAAGCTGGAGGAGGCGGAAGGAGGAGCAGGAGGAGGCGGAGGGAGGGGTGGGGGGAGGCAGAGGGAGGGGTGGCAGAGGGAGGAGTGAGGGGAAGCAGAGGGAGGAGTGAGGGGAAGCAGAGGGAGGGGTAGGGGGAGAAAAGGGACCATCAATTACGTCTCGCTGTGTTGAGCTAATTGGGGGGCGGGATGTGATGGGATGGGCCATACAGCAGATTATCATTGAATATTTTTTCTCTCCTGCAACAATTAGAGGAAGAATACTAGCGAAGTTACAGAGTACAAAAGGTAAACGCTGTGTTCCTAAAGTGAAAGGGGAGACTGCAGAAACTATCTATTCTAATTCTTAGCATGGATTTAAATTGATCAAATATAATAAATGAATGCTTGCACCCGTACTAATACCAGCTCATATTATTGCCAACAATAATGTTTAATGATTTTCTCATATTTGCCTTTCCCCACTTCCGGATGACTGAATGATTGGCAAAGAGCAGAGGGCGGGACTTATTTTTCTTATCGCCAGCGTTTAAGCGGGTCTTTGAGACTTATCAGATCGCTCAACAAAGGACCAGATCAACCTGAAACACATTGCGATCTTGGAAGGAATTTGTGGATCTGTTTTAACCAAGACTACATTTTAATTCTACATATGTGGGCAAGGACTGGTAGTTTGTCTACCTACTCCTCACTCTAGCCTTCTCTCATCATTCACTTCTTAAACTAAACACCCCAACAAGTGCCCCTTAGAATTGTTTTTGGTAGGAGGCCTCTAGTACAAAGAAGATCCTTTCCTCTGTCTCTGCACCCCCACTAGTTACTCCTTCATTTCCTGGGATCTGGGCCACACTCCATGTGAATTGACTGCCCCTAGAAAAGCCCTGAGCCTGTGCTAAAGGGCATTGTGGTCAGTATCCTGGCATGGCTGGAGGCCATGGAAGCTGGGAAAGCTTCCAAGCTTTGGACGGGGGCAACCCCTTGTCATTTTTTAAAGAATATTGCTGTTAAAATCTGAAAAACGAAATACAAAATGCTAGGCCAAAATGCCTACATTGTGTCTATGGATTGCAACCCATAAGTATTTCTGAATCTTTAATTGCGGCACTCTTTATAGTTCTTGAATTAGAATGAATAAGATATTATAGAGTTAAAATATGAGATGCATTTATTTATAGAAGAATGTAATGTATGGAAGGTATGAGCACCCAATTAAGTGTGTAGCATAACAGAGGAAACACAAATACAGTAAGTACTACTCACCCTCTGGAGCTCAGCGAGAGACCTAGACATGCGGACTATTAGTTTGTTGAACCTCTCCAGTTCCTGAAGTAACACCACTGTAGTGGGTGAGATATCCAGCCCAAAGTTCTTTCTGATTTGATCCAGATCAAATATTTGAGGCAACTTGTTCTCAATATCTTTGGCCACCTGCCCAATGTACTCATCCCGGCTGACTCCCATGCTGGATTCACCTGCAACAATGACACACAAATGATAGAAATGAGTGGGTTATACTGTAGGTACATTTCAGCCAGTGTGCTCTAAACAAATCTCCCTCTGCACATGTAAAGCCAATTAGCATTTCCAATACATGGCCACAAGAGGTGCAGCAATATACATGTTTAACATGTTGCACCTTCAGATAAGACCCACTTTAAATCATGCTTGACATGTTAATGTATTTGCCACCCATTTAAAAAAATAGAAAAGATGCTCATCTTTGGTTCTCCACAGCTTATCGCTCCTTGCCCACCTATCTAGGGCCTATGGTGTCCAGGCTGCATCTTTTATGAAACCGCTGTGGCTTCCACAACGGAGGGCTGCACCTCACCATCATTCCATGCACTGCAATTGAGGGTGTGCCATGCTCAGCCACTCGACTTTTAGCCTGTACTTTCTATACTGCCTAAGAAGACTGCCACAATGACACACAGGAGGGCTGTCAGTAGACAACTGGAAGGGTAGTGTCATGGGGAATTTCAATCCTTTATATTCTTACCTTTTATAGAGTAATTTTCCAAATTTCCAAATTGGGCACTGGCCCAACCATGCACAACTAAAACTATCTCTAAAGTTTAAGTACCTGTTTGTGGCTGTAGCTCCAGAAGGTGAGACCACATATCCCTGGCTGCTTGCGTGAAGTAGCCAATTTCAGCATTGGAGTGAAGGCCGAATACTTCAGGAGTGTTGGCGAGTGGAAGTGACTCTATCTCCTCTGTTAAAAAAAAAAAAATTTTCAATAACTTCCCATATATATAAATATTACTATACGCAATTAAACACAACAGATAGAAAAAATGCATTACTATTGTATTTCTAACGAAGTCCAGGCCAAACACTTGGGGCAATGTGATGTGGCTCAAGTCGCTGTGTGAGTGACTAAATAATTTTGCCAGACATCTGTAGAAAGGTAACATTAAGTTACAGGGACAATGTTCCATGAAAGATAAACGGCCTATAACTGCAACAGTGAAAGGTAAGAGTAACTTATGGTGTATGGGGGGAAAAAAGCGAGAACCTTAGAAACCCATTTTTAAGTATTTTTTTGGCAGAGAAAATTCCCTCCTCCTGCCCATCATTACTAGGGATCCGCATAATCTAAAATAGAAAATTACATTTAAGCAACCTACTCTGTTTAAAATTTAGCAGGTCCAGAGATCAGGACCACAGCATCTGCGCCTGTTAGATAGGGGACATACCATCCTTGCCATGTCCGGTATGTCTAAATAGGGGTTCTGTGGAGTCCTTTTCCCACTGGAATCCACATTCTCTGGCTGCCACAACTCACACAGCAGGAAATGTTTTTTGTTGACTTCGTTGACTTTTTTTGTCCCTTGGATTGGCTGCTATAGTGATCTGGTCAGCCATATTCCTATGTGGCAGCAAAGCAGAGGCTTCCAATGGGAGACAGTCCAGGTAATTACTTATTTCATCAAATATGCCAAATAGGGGTAGTTGGGGGAGAAGGAACAAGAAGGGGAGCAGGGTTGAGACTTTAGAACCATGTTAAAGTTGTGCTAATTTTCTCCCCACTCAACTAAAAACAAATATGTTAAGCCAGGACTGGGATTTAGGTGTCCTCATGGATAATGTATGTAACTGAAGTTTAAGCAGTATTTTGCCTACAGCTGAATACCATGAAGGCAAATGATTTCAGGAGTTGAGGTCTGGTTATGGTTAGGTTCACTTCTGAACATAGAGGGACAAAAATTATTTTTGCAATACCGTGACATATAGAATATAATGTAATTAATAGACTTTATTTTGGTGATGATCTTACCAACAAAGTCATCTTTTTTATCACCATTTGGAATTTTGTAGTCCACCTCATCATTCTTAAAGAAGTGGAATGGTTGAAATGTGTCAAATATAAAGTCACCCAAATATTCATCCATGTATGTGGTAAGAATTCTCCGATCAAAACTGTCGATGGCTCGCCCACCATACATGACCTGTATAGAAACAAAGGTCTCCTCAGTTTGGCAGAAACTTTAAGATGACATTTTTGGCAACTTGCATGACATACAGATGTAACAAATCCAAAGCTTTTCAATCACTTTGTACCAAGTGAACTTAAAGCTGAACAAAACCCAACAGGCCCTGTCATGGAATCTAGAAGAACAAAACACTTAAAACACATGGGTCACTATAAGAATGGAAATTTCATTCATTGAAATGGAGGGAGCGTGTTCATATAAACAGGCTTCAGCCCCCCCCCCCCCATTGCAGTGAAGTGAGTGGGAATGCTGTAATTGTAAACCCGACACATCCAAGGGCACCATCTTGGACCAGAGAGGATCGGCGGGCTGCTTATACCTAGCTTTCGGTAGGTCCAACCAGAGAAGCTGCTCTGGAGAAACGGAAGGTAGCTCCTTTGTTTTTGCCTGGACAATCCTTTTAATAATGAGAGGTAAAAATAAGGTGAACCATCCTGTTGATTTTAAATAATTGAAGAGCTCTAGGGCGTAGTTACTGTTCTAGGGAGGAGTTACTACTGCATTGGGTTTGGACCACCAAGGTAGGAGGTGGTAACTTGGTACAAAAGATGAAAATCAAAGCCCCATTTTACCAAATGTATAAGGACCAATCACCGCCAAAGCTGTCCCTGGAGTCTAAAAGGCAGACTGGGTGCCCCATAAAGCCCTTACCTCTCTGCCGCTCCCATGGCACAATCGTGGGCCACCGCCTCTTCCCAACGCTCCACAGAGGAGCAGGGGATGGGACCACCAGCGGTCCCTATGCTGTCGTGCAGTAAAAAACAAAGGCTATATGCTGTGCATTAGTATACATGACATAAAGAGCTGATTGGATATGAGCTCATGAGCCTTGAACATTGGAAAAATAAGAGGAGTGGGCAATTTGGCATGGCCCCATGGCAAGGACAAATCACCAGGATAGTCTACGAGACTGACGCACCCCCTGCATCCCTGGTGGTGTGTGCACCTATCTGAATAGGACGGGAGCGCACGCACACCACCGGAGTTGCAAGGGACGCAGCAGTGCACATTCTCCATTGACAGCAACGAGAGCCGTTTGACAAAGTACAAATGACAAAGTAACAGCAGGCGGCTCTCATTGGACGAGAGCCTGCGCATGTGCCGTTGTAGTGGGGAATGATAAGTGATTACGGGCCCTCCCTGTGGGTTTCACACAGCGAGGCATCCCGACCGGTGTTGATGTCCACTGTGAGCATGTGACAGTTGGCATGCTGACTATAAATGTTAAAGGTTGATAATGTTAGAATGATCGTAGGGCGATATTCGTTGGTTTGACATTTTATTGCATATTTATATTTGCATAAGTATTTTAACTTAGCCAGGGCTGACAGAATGCATACTGTATGTGAAACGGCAAGAACGTACTACCAACAGACAGGCGAGTTGGGAGAAACACACTTTTTATGCAAATATATTTATAGTTATATTTATAGTTTATATTTCTAGAATAACACTTTAACTGTTAACTGAGACAATAAAACAAAATGCTCTGCAACATCTCTCCCTGTAGCAAGGAAATAAAAGCCTAATCTATATTTGACATGCTATAGCCCGAACTACTGTATTTTTTTCACAGTATACACAGTATTGCTCAGAAACGACAGCACTGAAACCTACCTCTCCAATAAGGTACTTCAGGCTCCCCCATGGTATTCTGGTATCATTCTGGCTATAAGCTTTAGTAAGATATGTGTTTAAGATCTCCATGCACACCTAAAAAGAACAAAAATAAATGGAAAAAGAATCATGTTTATATGGTTTCTAAGTCGTTAATTATAATAATATGAGGGAATACAAAATAGTGGCTGAATTCCACTTTCATTACAAAGCAAACAAAAGCTAAGTTATATATTCTTCATGTGATATATATATATATACATATATATATATAAATTTGCTGCTTAAAATTTAGATTTTAATGGCCAGCAATCTAGTTCAGTACAGAACAACAGAACAATACCTGGAAATCAGACTCATTAAAATCGTAGGGCACATTCCAACCAATCTTCCCAAACTTCCTTCTCTCCTGTACCACAGCATGGAAAAATGCCAAGACATAAACCAGGGACTTAAATGCAGGGTGCTGGCAAGCATCAAGAGCTTCATGGCTAATTTTGAAGTATGTTGCCCTCATATTCAGCTTCAACCCATTTGGGGGTTCTGTTACAACCTGGAGAGCACATAAACAATCTCTTCAATACAGTCAGAAGCAAAAGGAGAATGCAGAAGACAAAACACAGTAAACTGAATGAGGTCTGTTATACTTACCTTTATTTAAAATCATATTTATTATGTATATAGTTCTGCCATATTTGTAAAGGCTTTACAAAGCACAGGGATAAAAGAAATCCCTGCTGCTCAAAAAAGCTCACAACCTAAGCACCTACCTAGCACACATACACACCACGGGAAGTTTAGCTAGCCACTAATATGCCTACCATGCTTACCATCCTAGGTAGGATTCAAATGTTAAGTGCTAACCATTAAGAAAAGTCAGATTTCTGCAGGAGGTAAGGCAGTATTTGGTGTCTAGGCCCTAGGCACTTTTTTTGCTTACACCCCACTTGTGAGGGGGGGTGCAAGGGGTTACATGCAGACAATGTGTGTGGAGGAAAGGGGGAGCACAAGGGGTTAAATGCTGAGCCCTAAACTTTTTACTGCGTTCCCAGGCTCATGACAAAGAGAGGTCACACGACCATAGCCTGGAGGCAGGGAAATCAGGCCCTGTTAACAACTGGGAGCTTGTACCCAGCAACTCCCTCCCCCTTTACTCAATTTGAATTGCCAGGAGCACACACAGGGAGAAGTTCAGCTATTGTGGATTTCTTTGGTGGGAAGTAGGGATCCCACCAAATGGGGGTGTAACTGCAATTGTGTGCAACTGAAGGTCCCTGCAGTAGAAGTAGTTTCTTTACAGGATTTATAAGCCTGTTTGCAAAATATTATAAAGGCATCAGAGAGTTAAAATAGGCTGTTATTTGGTTCCCAGGCTCTAGGTAAATTGTATAAATATTAGTGATAGAGCAACCCTCTCCCTCTTTACTCAGGTATTTCCATGCCCAATTGTAGGGGCATCCCAAATTGGATTCCAATGTAGATGGGCAGTAGGGACCTATAGATCTGCTTGAATGAAGGACTGACATGGCAAAACACGTTATGCTGCCATATCTTATCTTTCTAAAGCCCAGGGTATATTATTCAGAAGTCTCTGCTTTAATTATCTCATATCTTATTTCACACTTCTGTGATTAATGTAGTAACTGTTTATATTTATAGTTTATATTACGCTGTATTTACCTTGAGGGATTTCTGTAATATTCCAATGGGAAAGTCTTTAGTTGGATCAGTAGTAAGCCACAGGCGGAAGTCTGGGTGAGGTTTTCGGATCATCTCCAGTGCCTTCTCTAAGTCCTTCAGCCATTTCACCAAGAGGTGACAGTTCTGTAACATCAGCCATTGACCACGAGACACTGCTGTCTCCAGTAGCTGGAGAGCGACCTATCATAATAGAGGAAAAACATTACAGATCAGTTTACTACAAGTATCACTGTGGCATACAGGATGGATTCACATGCTAAAATAAACCAATTCAATAACCATGCTTTACCATGTATAGTGAATATGGAAGATAGGCTGGACAATATATAATGAAAGGACATACAGACAAAAGCCCTGAGTGATGATACTCATGGTAGTGGCCTATTTCTTTCAATTAATAAAAGCAGTCCTTCACTCTGAATATGAGTCTATCTTATATGTTTCCCACACCCTGTACATACAGATTGCTCACATTAAAAATCATCCTACCTGCATCTACTGCATGTTATAAGCCTTTAAACATCCAAGATGGCGGCTCATAAAACATCAGGCAGCCTGCAAACAGGAAGTGCCTTCTGACTGTGCTGCTCTGCATTCTGGGGATGCTAGTTAAAAAATAAAATTCTGTGATTACTCACCTGTAGAATTGGTATTATGAGTATACAGTACGTTCTGCTCCAAATATAATACTTACAAGTGGGTTATACTCCGCCAGATGGCGCTGGACTGCAGAGACATCGAAAATAGGCTCCTCCCGGCCCCTCAAATACCCGGGGACCTCCCACAAATCCCCAGCATTGAAAAGAAGTTAACGAGAAGCCGGGAGAATTAAACAACCCAAACTATCAACTATAACAATGATAACAATCACTATACAGGGGATCCAAGATAATGCAAAACCAAGGGTGGGTTGGAGCAGGACGTACTGTATACTCATAATACCAATTCTACAGGTGAGTAATCACAGAATTGTATTATTCTTAGTATACAGTACGTCCTGCTCCAAATATAATGCTTACAAGTGGGACATCCAATAGCAGTGTCCATAAAGTAGGGTGGGATCCCCAATAAAAGGCAGCAGCAGACAGTTTAAACCACTGCCGCCCGCAGAACCTTTCGGCCAAAAGCAGCATCAGCTGAGGCCCTAACATCAACCTTGTAAAACTTTGAAAATGTATGAACAGAAGACCAAGTAGCAGCCTTGCAAACTTGTCCAACAGAAGCCTGGTGCTGAAAAGCCCAAGAGGCACCAATAGCACGAGTGGAATGAGCAGTAACGCGGAAGGGAGGATTCTTCCCCTTAGCAGAGTAGGCCTGAATCACAGCCTGACGAATCCACTTGCTGATAGTAGACTTGGCAGGAGCCAAACCCTTCCTAGGACCAGAAGGGACCACAAAAAGAGCATCAGTTCTCCTGAAAGGTGCAGTAGCCACCAGATAGTACTTCAGACACCTAACCACATCCAAAGAGTGCAAAACCCTCTCCTTAGCATTGCTAGGATTAGGGCACAAAGAAGGAAGAACAATATCCTGATTCAAATGAAAGGCAGACACTACCTTAGGCAGAAAGTCAGGTTTGAAATGAAACACCACCTTGTCCTGGTGTCTCTCATAGTAGGGGGGCTGAATGGAAAGCGCCGCCAACTCAGAAACACGCCTGACAGAGGTGATAGCCACTAGAAATACAACCTTGAGCATAAGAATGGCCAGGGCAGCATCCTGCACAGGTTCAAAGGGAGCACCCTGCAAGGTCGACAGAACCAAGTTCAAATTCCAAACAGGCACCATAGGTTTACGTGGGGGACGCACATGAGTGACCCCCTGGAAAGTCCTGATCAGAGGGTGCTGAGCAAAGGACTTCTGGAAGAAAATAGCCAGGGCAGAAACCTGACCCTTCAGAGTACTGAGCTGGAGTCCCATCTCCAACCCATGCTGCAGGAACTCCAAAATCCTGGGAATAGAGAACCCCCGACAGGGAAGAGACTTAGACTCACACCATGTAGGTACGCCAAACCCTGTAATAAATGGAAGAGGAAGACTTCTTCCTAGCCTTTATCAAAGTATCCACAACCGAGGAAGACAGCCCCTTCTCCATCAAGATGGAGGTTTCAGCAGCCAAGCCGTCAAAGCCAGAGTTTGTAAATTGGGATGGCGTAGTGAGCCCTGAGTGAGCAGATCTGGCACCAAGGGCAGAGCGTACTGATCTACTGCCAGCTGCACCACGTCTGCGAACCACACTCTTCTTGGCCACCTGGGAGCCACCAGAATTGCTGGCACCCCTTCCAGAGCAATCTTGCGCAGAACCCTGCCCAGCAGGGGAATTGGAGGGAGGACATACAGGAACTGAAAGTCCTGCCATGGCGTTGCTAGAGCATCCGAGGTCAAGGCCAGAGGATCCTGGGACAGAGAGACAAAAGCTGGGAGCTTGTGATTGTGGCGGGACGCAAACAGATCCACATCTGGTTGGCCCCAACGGTGAAACAGGGATTGAAACACCCTGCTGCATAGGGACCATTCTCCCTGGCGAGAGGTCCCCCTGCTCAGAGAGTCCGCCAGGCGATTTTCCACCCCCGGGATGTACACAGCTGATATGCAGGGGACATTGGCCTCCGCCCAAGTCAGGATCAGAGACGCTTCCTGGAGGGCCCCCTTGCTCCGGGTCCCTCCCTGATGATTGATGTAGGCAACTGCCGTCTGGTTGTCTGAGCGCACCTGAACAGGCAGGCCCCGAAGGTGAGTAGTCAAGTGAGCCAGAACTAACCTGATCGCCCGTAGTTCCAAGACATTTATAGGTGTGTGGGCCTCCTGAGGACCCCACCTCCACTGGAACCGCAGGGACTTCCAGAACCCCCCCCCCCCCAACCTGACAGACTGGCATCCGTAGTGACCGTCTCCCAGGGAGGGGTAAGAAAGGATCTGCCCCCCAACAGGTTCCTTGAGTCCATCCACCACAAGAGGGACCTCCTGACCAGAGGGGAGAGCACACAGACCCCGTCCAGGGACGCTGGGTCCTTGTCCCATACTGACAATAGGTGAAGTTGCAGAGGCCTCAAGTGGAACTGAGCATAAGCGACCGCTTCGAAGCATGCCACCATCAGGCACCCCAGCTGCATCCCCTGCCTGATGGAGGGATGAGGACAAGCTAGGAGGGACTGAGCCTGTGCAATCAGACTGTTCACCTTCTGCTGAGGAAGGAAAATCCTTGCCTGAACTGTATCCAGATTCATTCCTAGGAATGGAGTTACCAAGGAAGGGGACAGTGAGGACTTGGGGTGGTTGATCACCCATCCAAATGACTCCAGAGTGGACACCACCAGCTGAGTATCCAACTCTGCCTGATGTAGAGACTGGGAAGTGATGAGAATGTCGTCCAGATAGGGAAGCACGTGGACGCCCTGACATCTGAGCAGAGACATCACGCCAGCCAGCACCTTGGTGAACACCCTGGGAGCTGAAGTGAGGCCAAAGGGCAAGGCCACAAACTGGTAGTGTTGATCCATCAGAGCGAACCTGAGGAATCTTTGATGACCTGGGAACACAGGAATATGAAGGTAAGCGTCTTTGATGTCCACAGAAGTCATGAAATCCCCTTGGCGCAGAGAACTGATGGCAGAGCGCAGAGTTTCCATGTGAAAGCGCTTGCCCCTGACAAATTTGTTTAGGATCTTGAGGAAGTCCAGGATGGGCCTGACTGAACCATCTTTTTTGGGTACTGTGAATAGGTTGGAATAAAAGCCCTTGCATTTTTCTGTTAAGGGGACCTGGCAGATGACCCCCAGCTCCAGGAGGCCTTGCACTGCTTGCACTAGCTCCTGAGCTGACACAGGGTCCTGAGGAATCCGGGATCTGATGAATCTTGGAGGGGGACAGGCAGCAAAATCTATCTTGTAACCGGAGGACACTACCTCCTGAATCCACCGGTCTGAGACATGAAGCCTCCAGATGTGAGCGAAGTGCTGCAGCCGTCCCCCCACCCGGATGGGTGAGGGCACCCCATCATGCCTGAGGGGGCTTGGGGGATGATTTTGCTTTGGGACCCCAGGAGGGGCCAGGACGTCCACGTCCTCTGCCCCTGCCCCAGAAATCTCCCCGGGTCCCAGGAAAGGAAACCCCCCTCCCCTGTCTGGCACTACGGTAAGGGGAGGAGAAGTAACCCTGACCCCGAAAGGGCCGAGATTGCCGCCTGCGCTGGGGTAACCTGCCTCCCTTAGCAAAAAGGTCCAGGCGGTCCCCAAACAGGCGCAGTCCTTTAAAGGGAAAACCAGTGAGGGCCTTCTTGTCAGCGTTGTCAGCAGCCCACTGACGCAGCCAAACCGAGCGGCGTATAGCCACCACAAGGGCAGAAGTTCTGGCACACATTCTGATGGTGTCATCCATGGCTGAGAGGACAAAATTTACAAAAACATCACAACTGGAGAGTGCATTGAACACCTCACAAGGCAAATCATCAGGGGCACTATCAAGTATATGTGGGATGCCAGCCGGTCAATGCGCCGGTCCTCAGCATCCTGCAGGGTAGTAGAGTCAGGGGAATGCATGACAAAGGTGTTAGATAGCCCTAGGATCGGGGCATCCACATCGGGGGGGGGGGGGGGGGGGGGGGATGACCAACACTTTACCACCTCAGCAGGAAAAGGATACCTCCTATCCCAACTTTTTGGAACCCCGGGAAGTTTACTGGGGCGCTCCCATTCCTTGAGCACAAGGTTATGGAAATGTGCCTGCTCGGGAAATTCCAAACGTGATTTTGCTGTATGGAAAAGCTCCCCTCTTTGCCTGGGAGCCGCAACAGGGAGAGATGGACAGAACCTCAAAAATCTGGGTCAATAATCTGTCAGTGTCATCCGGGGCCCAGGGGTCAGAGCCAGAATCGTCATGACCCCTTGGTCTCTTATCAGATGAGCCTGAGTCAGAAAACAGCTCCCCTTCATCAGACGGGGTATAGCCACAAAGATTCCAAAACTTCTCAGTTTCCATAGGAAAAATAGTGACATTAGGCATTAAGTGCCGCCTTTTAGCAGGGGCCTTACGCGCCAAGGTATTAGCAATTTACTTCTCAACACTAGCCAGTCTAGAAGACACATCAGGCTGAGAATCCCCACTTGTATGCAACGCAGCAGGAGTGAGATTTAAGCTTGGGGGAGTAGGCGAAGTAAAACGAGGTGCAGCCACTGGCAGGCCAGATTGCAATGCAAGCACCTGCTCAGCACAGGGTACACAGACCCACGCCTTGTCAGCGTCAGCATGAGGCTGCCCACACGCTACACACAGCCGGTCTTGTCCAGAAGGAACCCCGGTAACATTATCCTGGGATGCCTCCATATGGTGATTATAGCGGCACTATACGCCGATAGGGAATAACGCTATACAGCAACCCTGGATGCCCTATTAACCCGCTAGGGAAGTGGGAGTATTAACAAGGCCTACTAGTTATATAACTAATAAAGGGCCCGGAAAAGCCAAAAAGGGTTCGCCCCGCCTGAAAGACATAAGAAGACAAGACCATAAGCACACAGTAATAAAAGGAAGAATATAAAGGCGCCCGCGAGGGCACTTACAGACCGCGGTAGGTAAAGGTCTGTCGCGCATGGGCCAACCATGCAGGTTAAAGATGGCGTCGGTATACCTCGAGGGGCGGGCCGGTATCAGCGATGACGCGGAGCGCGCCATAGACGGGAGCCGCCCCCCCCCCCCCCGAAGAGCGCAAAGCCAGGACGTGACAAGCAGCCCATGACGGTGCACCAGCGCCTGAGGTAATGCCGGCGCTAAGCGCGGAACAAAGTGTTGACAAAAAGACAGTAAAAGGAAGCCAGGGCGGCGGCTGACACAAGACAGACAGAATAAATATAAAGTGTAAAACACAGAATGCATAGCATACACATTTACACACACCCCCCCCCTTTTCCCCCAAAGGCTACAATGAGAATGAGGGAGGACAGCAGCCACTTAAACAGGGCCCACCGATAGGTAGAGGCAAGGGGCACTAGTGCAGGAGGGGCATCCCATAGAGGCTCACCATAAGCCTGAACCGCCTACCCTTTCGTGGGGGGTTGTGGTGGAGCAGCACTCCTAAGCACCTAACAACGGTGCTGCCTACCTTCACCCAACCAGCGCAGCCAAGGCTGGGAGGCATATTACTAGTGGAACGGGTGGGAATAGTCCTACAGGGCCGCAGGCTAATAGCCCCGCTCACCTGCGAGTAGAGAGCCATTTCTCGGCCTTCGCAGCCAGACTGCAGAGAAATTCTGGGGATTTGTGGGAGGCCCCCAGGTATTTGAGGGGCTGGGAGGAGCCTATTTTCGATGTCTCTGCAGTCCAGCGCCATCTGGCGGAGTATAACCCACTTGTAAGTATTATATTTGGAGCAAGACGTACTGTATACTAAGAATATGTGGGTTTTGGTCCATGCTGAAGTTCCAGTTTAAAGGCCCAGGCTATATAAAAAAAAAAAAAAAACTACATTAAGCTTTTGTTTCCCACAGATGATCGCTCCTAGTCTGGCACTCTGTATCTTACCCACATTGAGCCTTGTTTACCAGGGCCGATCACTGGTAACAACCGCCTCCAGTCCTTGACGTGCCCCTGCCATTGCAATTAATAAAGGGGGCGTGCCCTTGTCACTGTGATGGGTAGCGGGAGAAGGATGTGACTGATCAGGTCCAGGCAGTGCAGGGCTCTATGTGGTGATCGGGAGAGATTCAGAGCACCAGACTACCAGCAATCATCTGTGGGGGACAAAAGGTGTGTATAACAGTTTTTTTTAGCCTGAACAATGACTTTAACTTTGCTCATTAATGTTTTGAACCCCCCACCTACTTATATTGTATGAACATAAAAATATATAATGTATAAACAAAAGAGTCAGCCCAGCCCATGTCGCATGTACACGTGGCACATTACTTCAAAGCAAAAACAAGTAACTAAAGAAAATTAAAATGATAAAAAAAGTGACTTACTTTCTCCTGCCCTTGCCCCATAGCAAGGAACTTAAGTCGGTTTCCTCCAAATCCAGACCTTTCTGCCAACTTTGTGAGGTCACTAGCAGGATCAGAACCCGGGCTCAGGATAAAGACAATTGGTGATGTTGGTACGCTCTGTTCAAATATGGCCTCAAAACTTATGACTGGTGGCTGCACATACCTAGTTGCAAAATGACATTGTATAATTATCTGGCAAGTGAGTTATGCGATATCATTTAATAATCAGTTCTAGAGTTCTCAGAAACCTTGTTACATAATGAGTGCATTGCTTCAAGCTTTAAAAAAAAATCACAAAACATAAGTTTAGGAGGCACCATATTTGTAAAGCCCTTCCCTAGGTGCATCTTGATTTGGGATCCTTGCTGATTAAACACAGTTATTATTGTTATAGTTTATTTATATAGCGCTATCATCTTCTGTAGCGCTTTACAAGGTATGTTAGTCTTGAGATCCTGTTCTCCTCCCCAGCTCTCTGCACACCAAGCAGCAGACCTTGATAAATTGGCCATATTGTTTGTGCTACTTACTTCTCCCCCATGGTGACAGTTACATAGTCTGTTACAGCTCTGTATACACGGTCTACTCTGAAGCAGCGCAGGAGTAGCAGTTTCTGAAAGTTGGAAAGTTTGTCGCTGTACCCGAGAGGAAAAGGATATTGTTCCAGTGTGTCCAGGTCATACCACTAGATGGGAAAAAAACAGATTTAGTTTAGAGAATTACCCTTGTCGAGACATCTGTGATTGAATGGGATTCCATTTTTTCTAGTGCAGTTTGCAGGTCAAGTATATACATGTAGCATTTTAATTAAATGCTGAATTAGAGTTTGTATACGACAACCTTAAAGTGGGTTTTGATCCTTTCCCCTGGGGCACCCCCCGGTCGGGGATGCCCCACTGTGTGAAACCCCCCAAATCGACAAAGCCAACTCACCTCTTCCCGTTCCTACTTTGCATGCGCATCCGCTAGTCCAATCAGCGCGCTCGGAGCCGCTGACGTCATGTCGTCTAAGCCTTCGTCTGAGGCCAGCAGCTCTGAGCGCGCTGACGGCAGCATTCCCCGCTTCCCTCTAACAGGGAGTGTTCCGTTCACAAAAACCTGGCACGGGCAAGTGCTCTGCTAGAGGGGTAAAGGGGATGGGGCCGCGGCAGCGGCTCGCGCATGCACCATAGTTATTTCTGCATCCATTTTCCCTGTATCTGGGGAAAAGCTGCAACATTTAAACTGGACCTTCACCCTGAATAAGAGTCTATCTTGTATGTCCCCCTCCCCATCCTGTACATACAAATTGCCCACAGGAAAAATCATCCTACCCACACCTAGTGCATTTTCTGAGCCTTTGAACATCCAGTCTCAGGCTGCCTGCAGACAGGAAGTGTCTTCTGACTATGCCACTCAGCATTCTGGGATTGCGGTTCTTTTCCTGACCCCAGTGCTGCGCTGCCTGTGCAAAGCATAGCTATAACCCCGCCCCCCTCTCCTCATCATGTGATGCTGGGAAGGAACAAAGAGTAACTTCTGAAGCAAGATAGGGGCACCATATTTGTAAAGCCCTTTCCTAGGTGCTTGCTGATTTGGGATCTTTGCTGATTAAACGCACTTAGATCCTATGGCAATCCTACTGTCAATCTTTAGAGCACTATGCCACAGCATCCACACTCCCCCTTCTCTGTGCGCACTCAGCAGCAGACCTTGATAACTATGCCATTCTGCATTCTGGAATTGCGGTCCTTTTCCTGACCCCAGTTCTGCTCTGTCTGTGCATAGCACAGCTATAACCCCCCCCCCCCCCCCCCCCCGCTCTTGGCCCTCTCTCTTCATCACGTGATGCTGGGAAGAAACAAGGAGTAGCTTCTGAGGCAAGATGGAGGCTGCCGTGTCCTGGATTCCTGAACAGAGTCGTAGCACAGCAGGGGAAAGAATAATAAGTAAGCAACTAAAGGACCACCAATCTAAAAGACTTAAACAAGACCACCACAACAAATAGTGCTCCTATGCATCCCTCCCCAGGGCAATTACCTTTTTATAACTCCTGCTGTGGTAAATTCTAGAAACAAAATGGCAGCTCATGCATTTGCAGGTCACCTACAAACAGACTGCTGCTAGACTTGCCTGTTACTGTTACATTGTCAGTTATGTCAGATGAATCCAGGCAGCAGCATGGCTAGGTAGAGGAAGCTCCAAAATGGCCACTACCTTTCTTTTCAAACTGTGCCAGGCTGTTGGTCCGGTTTAAGATGCTGGGGAATAGTTTTGTAAGGGTTCGGGCATTTCATTAAATTACCCTGAAGGTCCAGTTTAAGCGTTTTTGCAAATTAGTTTTATATACAATTAACAGTTAACAGTCCTTTCAAATATAATATATATAGTATATATAACCCATGATGCTAATACACAGCTATTTGCATTGTAACCAATGTTAACATTTGCAAGCTGTACAGATGTGTTACTTACTGCTTTCCACTCAGACTCATGTTTCTCTACATGGTCAGGAAGAGACCCAAATAGTGATGGAAACAGCTCAGATAGGCGTATAATGTCTTCCCAACCTTGGTCTGGGAGCCAGGAACATGGTTTCTTTCTCTTACTTTTCTCTAATGATATATTTCCTAAAACACATAAAGGAATCATTGTAACAATAATATAATAGGGGGGTGAACATATCATACACATAGAAATGATTTTATCATACATGTGATAAGTAACATTATTGTTACATTTGATCATGTTACCCGTCAAGATGCAATTCTGTGAGTACTCACCTGTAGAATTGTTTTTGTTCTTGCATGGCATGGCCCGCTTCGGTATTCATAACAGTTGGGTTATTCCGCCACAAGGTGGTGCAGTGGTACTGCAGAAAGCTGTGGCATCCCCCAGCTCCCTATAAAAACGGGACTAACCTTAGAGTTCCCAGCGTAGACAAGCAGTGAGACAAGAAGCCGGGAGAGAATAAGGTAAAAATGTAAAAAAGGGTAAAAAAAAACCCCAATTAACTTGGAACAATCACCAGCGAGAACATGCAAGAACAAAAACAATTCTACAGGTGAGTACTCACAGAATTGCTTTTTTCTTTATTGCATGGCACGGCCCGCTTTGGTATTCATAACAGTTGGGACATCCAAAAGCAATGTTCAAAAGTAGGGTGGGATCCCCAAAAAGTAACGGCCAGTAGTTCAAGCCACTACTGCCTGAAGCACCTTGCAGCCAAAAGCAGCATCCGCTGAGGCCTTAACATCAACCTTGTAAAAAGTATGAACAGAAGACCAAGTAGCGGCCTTGCAAACTTGTTCAACAGAAGCTTGGTGCTGAAAAGCCCAAGAAGCACCAATAGCACAAGTGGAATGAGCAGTAATTCTAAAGGGAGGTTCCTTCCCCTTAGCAGAATAGGCTTGAACCACCGCCTGATGGATCCACTTGCTGATAGTGGACTTAGCCAGAGGCAAACCCCTCCTAGGTCCAGAAGTGAGAACAAAAAGAGCATCAGACTTCCTGAAAGTCTCTGTAGCGACCAAATAAAACTTCAGAGCCCTGACCACATCCAGAGAATGCAGTGTCCGCTCCTTGGAATTAGCAGGATTAGGACACAATGAAGGCAAAACAATGTCCTGATTGAGATGAAAGGCAGACACCACCTTAGGCAAGAAATCCGGCTTAAGCCGGAACACCACCTTATCCTGATGCCGCTCTAAATAAGGAGGTTTGATGGAAAGCGCCGCCAGCTCAGAAACTCGCCTGATTGAAGTGATAGCCACCAAAAAGTCAGAATGGGCAAGGCAGCCTCACGAATAGGCTCAAAGGGAGGCCCTTGCAGAGCAGACAACACCAGATTCAAATCCCAGACTGGTTCCAAAGGCTTACGGGGTGGACGCACATGAGAAACACCCTGGAAAAAGGTTTTAACCAACCGGTGATTGGCAAAGGTTCTTTGGAAAAAAATTGCCAGAGCTGAAACATGGCCTTTTAGGGTACTAAGTTGAAGGCCTAGATCTAAACCATGTTGCAAGAATTCCAGAATCCTGGGAATAGAGAAAACCCGACAGGGAAGAGACTTAGACTCACACCAGGCAATGTAAGCATGCCAGATCCTGTAATAGATAAAGGACGAAGATTTCTTCCTAGCCCTAATCATGCTATCAACAACAGAAGCAGGCAACCCCTTTTCCATCAAGATGGAGGTTTCAGCAGCCAAGTTGTTAAAGCCAGCGTTTGTAAATTGGGATGGCGTAGCTGCCCCTGAGTGAGAAGATCTGGATCCTTGGGCAAGACGTACCGGTCTACTGCCAACTGCACGACGTCTGCGAACCAAACTCTTTTTGGCCAACAAGGGGGCACCAGGATGGCTGGTACCCGCTCCTGGGCTATCTTGCGCATGACCCTGCCCAGGAGAGGAAACGGAGGGACACACAGAGAAGCCGAAACTCCATCCAAGGTATTGCCAGGGCATCCGTGGCGAAGGCCAAAGGATCCTGTGATAGAGAGACAAATCTGGGAAGTTTGTGATTGTGACGGGTCGCAAACAAGTCCACGTCCGGCTGACCCCAGCGGTGACACAGGGAGAGAAACACCCGGTTGTTGAGGGACCATTCCCCCAGACGAGATGTCCCCCTGCTCAGGGAGTCCGCCACCTGGTTCTCCACTCCCGGAATGCAGACCGCTGAGATGCAGAGAACATGCCGTTCCACCCAAGACAGAATCAGGGACACTTCCTTGAAGGCTCGCTTGCTCCGAGTCCCTCCCTGATGATTGATGTAGGCAACCGCAGTCTGGTTGTCTGAGCGGATCTGAACAGCCCGACCCTGAAGGTGAGTGGTTAGGCGAGAAAGAAGCAATTTGATCGCCCTCAGTTCCAGGACGTAGATGGAAGCATGGGCCTCTTGTGGGCCCCACCGACCCTGGAACTTCAGGGAATTCCAGAAGCCTCCCCAACCGGTCAGACTGGCATTTGTGGTGACCGTCTCCCAGCACGGGGGCAGGAAGGTCCTGCCCCCCAGAAGGTTCCTTGAGTCCAGCCACCATGAGAGGGACCGTCTGGCCAGAGGAGACAGAGAAAATTCCTGATCCAGGGACACAGGGTCCCAATCCGAAACTGACAAGAGGTGCAACTGAAGAGGTCTCATGTGAAACTGAGCAAAGGGGACTGCCTCGAAGCAGGACACCATCAGGCCCACCAACTGCATCCCCTGACGGATGAGGACACGATAGCAGAGCCCAAGCCTGCATCTGAAGACCCCCTACCCTCGGTGGGGGTCAGATGGAAGCGTGGGGGGGTAGGAGAGGCCAAAGGGGGCGCACCACCAGGCCCAGTAGCAGACAGCCCACACTGCAACGCAAGTACCTGCTGGGCACAGGATACACATCATCACCATACAAGACACATATCAAGTACTGGGGGCGCTACATAGACGATGTAATTACTATATGGCATGGGGATAGAGCTACCCTGGATGAATTCATTGAACACATTAACTCCGTGTTTCCTACGATCATATTCAATCCGGAGATCTCAGAGACTGATGTCACCTTTTTAGATGTGGCTATCCATAAAGAAGACAATGGCATGATTACCACCGGGCTATTCTCCAAACCCACGGATAGAAACACGCTTCTGAGATATGATAGTGCCCACCCGAGGCCGTTAGTTAAAAGTTTACCAATATCTCAATTCCTGAGGGTATACAGGGTGAATACCAACCCTGACACCCGTCAACAACAATTATATCAGATGTTCACCAAATTTCGCATACGGGGGTATCCTGTGGAAGTATTGACCCAGGCCCAACATCGTGCAGAACAAATATGGTCAGGTGAACACCGACCACAGAAACCTAAGGAAGAGAGGGTTCCCTTCTTTGTGACATATAATCAAGCAGCCCCGGTAATTGAAAAAGTCACACAGAGACACAGAAGTATCCTGACTTCAGATAAGACACTGTGTCCTATGATAAAAAGACCACTTATGAAAGTATACCAACGCAATAGGAATCTGAGAGACTCTTTAGTAAAGGCCGACCCAGTGGACAAATACAGTACACCACCGGTTATGATATCCTCCCGCACTGGGTGTTACCGCTGCAATAACTGTAATGTCTGCAATTCACTCATCCTGGGTTCGGAATTTACCCATCCACACACAGGCAGATGCTACAAGATACGTGGTATCTATTCATGTCTGACGGAGTACTGTGTATATCTTCTCAAGTGCCCCTGTGGCCTCCTATATGTGGGCAAAACCATTGGGGCATTCAAGAAAAGGTTTCAGCAGCATCGCAGTGATGTGCGTGTTAGTATCAAAAAACACCAGGATGGAGAATCTTTAGACTATGATAAACCTGTGGCGGTACACTTTGTGCGACAGAAACACCAGATATCAGAACTACGTGGGATGGTCATTGAACATATCGCAAGACCACGTCGTGGGGGGGATCGCCATTTACGATTACTACAACGTGAGACTTATTGGATTCACAAACTGGATACCGTCCAACCAAGGGGACTGAATACTTCGTTTGGTTTTTCTAGTTTCCTACCTAGACGTTAATTTAGCTAGCCAATTGTACCCTGACCCTTGTGGGTGCTCAGTCTCTTGCCTTCTCCCTCTCTTTTCCTCCTTTTCCTGAGTGCCTTTCCACTTTCCTCTTTTTTTCTCTTTTTTGTATCTTTCTCTTCTTTTTTCTTCTTTCTCTATTCTTCCTTCTTTTCTTTCTCTTCTCTTTTCTCTTTCTTCTTTCCTCTCTGAGTCTTTCCCCTTTTTTTCCCTTTTTTCCTTCCTTTTGGTTCCCTGCTTCCTCCCTTCCTCTTTTCTTTCTTTCTCTTTTTGCTTTTTCTTTTCTTTCCATATTCCCCTTCTCTCTCTCTTCTCTTTTCTTCTGTTTCCTTCCTTTCTCTCTTGTCTTTTCTCTTTTTTTTGGTGTCTTTTTCTCTTTTTTTTCTCTCTTGTTTCTTTTCTCCCTTTTTTTCAAATACCCTCTTCTTCTTGTCTTCTTTTTGCTTTTTCACTCATTTAAGCTCGGGGTGCTGATTTCTTGCCTTCACATAGTCCCATCTTCCCCCTGCTCCCCTTTTTCTTACTGTTCTCACATCTCTATTTGCTTTTATATCTGTCTCTGGTCTCTTGTTGCGCTCTCTAATGTTCTCTTTTTTGTCATATCCATCTATTGTATGTTTCTTGCTGCGCACTCTTTCTTTTTTTCTCTTCTATCCTTTCCTTGCTTCCCTTCTCTACCTCTTTTCTATTGTAGTTTTCCCTGTGTTCCCCCCTCTTTTTCCAGCTCTCGTTTGGGATCACTCTGTCCCATCTTTACCCCTTGACCTCTCCCCACCCCCGGTTTCTCACATCTCTCCCTTGTATTTCTCTTCTCTGTCTCTCTTAATGTTGTACATTAGCCCCTTCCACCTGACCGGGAGCGGTACGCTCTCACCGCCGGTCAGGGGGTTTGACATGCAGCGGTCGAGGAGCTGAGCACCGCTGAAATGGTTGCCATGACAGCGGACGCTTGGCTCCCTCGACGTCTGCCCCTGCTTGCTATGACGGCGGTGCCTGGCGCGGCCCTATCGGGTTGCGCCGGCTACCACGTCATCTGTTACCGGGCAGGTTTCAGGCCCGGTGTCATGCCTCCGTTCCCCTGGGCAGGCGGGGAAGCCGCCGATCGCATAACTGCGATCGGCGTCCGGCGGTGATGGGGCCCTGAACGGTGGGCCCTGGCGGTATCAGGTGAGTCATGTTTACTTTATTGTAATGTTATGTATTGTATTTTTAGTAGTGGCAATTCTGTCCACTACCTCTGTTGTTTACCCGCTGACGTCATTATGACGTCAGGCGGGATTTGCAGAATATGGAGGCTATTTAAATGCGGTGCTCCTTGCACATGGTTTGAATGTCTGCCCTGAAGAAGGGGGTTTGCTACCCCCGAAACGTAGGCTTTGTGGACTTTATCTGCTGTCTTATATCATTCATTCCTTCCACAATTGGATGACATGCCATGGATTAATATATGGCTGTGATTTTGTATGCTGTTTAATACAAGCTCTTTTGCTTTAAATGGTGTGCTGGCCCTCTGTACATTTTCTGGATTTAGAGCGGCGCCACCGCGGACCTGGCACCCAATGGATCAGCGTTGGTAAGTGTGCATCAGCATTTGGAACATTGTCATCATCACCATTGGGGATACCCCACACGCAACACGTAGCCAGGCTTGTCCCGAAGGAACCCCAGGCCCATTATCCCAAGAAGCCTCCATATGGTGATTATAATGGCACAGCAGGCCAGAAAGGGTTAACCCGGGAAGCCCCAATGACATGCTAAGGAAGTGGGAGGTAATGAGTGGAGATGGCCGGGAGAAACCACAGTGTCAGTGTTGTAACCCGCCTGAAAGATATAATAAACATTCCCATGAGAAACAGCAAGAAAAAATATATAAAATTCACCCCACCGGGGTTACTCACGGACCGCGGGAGCAGCAGCACACTGACAGCCAGAGAAGACTTAAAATGGCGTCCGCAGACCTCGAGGGGCGGGACTTCCAGGAGATATGATGCAAAAAACATCATCCTAATAGCCCGCCAACCCCCCCCCCCCCCCCAGGGAGGGCGAACGTGCCCACGTGATCCTGCCGGCCAATCGTGGCCCGGCAGTTCTGAGGAGAATGACGCCGCCGTCTGCGGAACTCTGTACAAGAAGTGAGGGAGGATGCGAAGACCTAAGGAAGGGGGTTAGCTGCACAGGATTACCTGGCAAACACCCATGAAGCAGTGGGGGCATCCCAAAAGGCTCACCATCAGCCTAGACCGCCTACCCTGTCAGAACAGGGACTGCGGTGGGAGCATAGCTACACAGCACCTTTACACTAGTGCTCACTAACCTGCCTTCACCCGAACCTTATCAGCCGAGGCTGGGAGGCAGTATATGGTACGGAACGGGTGGGAATAGTCCTGCAGGGCCGCAGGCATATAAGCCCCGCTCACCGGCGCCATATAGAGAGCTATCTTCTATCTTCACAGTGCAGACTGCAGAAAGAACTGAGGAATTTGTGGGAGGTCCCTGACTTATATAGGGCCGAGAGGAGCCACAAGCTGTTTTCTGCAGTCCAGCGCCATCTTGTGGATGTATTACCCAAGTGTAAGGAATATTCTGGAACAGGGCGTGCTGTATACTTAGAATAAACCCTGGCTGCATATCGCTTGTTGTCAATTGACCTGTCCTCCCGCCATCCAGTATATATTTGTATTGATTTTTTGGGCCATTTTTTTGCGATAGTGCTCCTTTTAAACGTGGGCAGGTCCTGCCAGCGGCCAGCACAGAGGACGTGACTACGGCCCACGTGACCGCCCGGCGCCCAATCACAGAACTCCTTTCCGGGCACTGGCTCGTAATGAAGGTGAATATTATGAGCGATCTGTGCAGTTAGGTACGCGGGGGCTCCAGCGTTCTGGATGCCCCCCAGAGGTTCTTCCTATGAGCAGAGAGAGGGACCAACACCCGTTAAAGTAATAACGGGTGTTGGTCCGGTTTAAGAGGTGAGGAGACTGTAGGTTTTATTGACCCCTTACAAGGAGAGTCCCCTTTAAGGGCCTGGTCCAGTGACCTGCTTTATAGGTCTGTTATGGCATATTAGCAGGCAGCTTGTCACAATACAGTATCTAAAACAATGGCTAAAATAAATGTCAGCATTTAAGTCAAACCTAGCTTAGCTGGTCACTTCCTCTGGCATCTGCTCATTTATTAGTTATGAAAAGGCAATTGTTCCACTTCATGTTTTATCTGCCAAGAGCTTCTCACAGTAATTTCTCAGGTTTTATTACCTTTTAGGAAAAAGTCCAGTTCTTCTTGTGGCACCCTGCCATCGGCTTGTTCTATCTTTATGGTCATATTGAAGGAAAACAGGAGCTTATGTCTTTCAAATAAGCCTAAAATGAAAGGACAAAATTATGACTTTTTTCCTTAGTGCAGTTCAGCACCATTTTTATCTGTTCAAATTATGCAAGAAGGAAAATCATTATTATTATAAAATAATTAATAAAAATAAATTCTCACAGAAACACGTAAGAAAAAACTTCTCATGGTGCAAAATCAGCCCTTATGTCTCTCTAATGCTCTAAAAGTTTCTACGTTTTCTCAGATAACCATAAGAACTGAATAATGAATCCACATGGAGCTACTAGTTTAACTGGTTCATATATTAACACTATCTTTCATATCCATAAATCATTATTATAAATGTATATTCCTAATAATAAGGTAAAACTGATAAAGAAGGTAAAACTGAAAAAGAATTATGATTCAGAATGTCACTGGCATATATTTATTTTTTTTCTCACAAAAAAAATCTCATGGTGCTGAGTACAGGTGTGGGACTAATTCAAGAGGAACATCGGGGGGGTTAAAAACACCCCCAAACCTCACCGGACTGTTCCCCCTCCTACAGTTTCACAATTGGGCAGTATTTACTCACCTCCCCAGGGGATTCATCTTCCAGGCGACCTCCCATCGGGCAGCTCCATCTTGCATCCTCTCAGGCACTGCGTGTGGCCCCCAATCTTGTGCCTGTGCAGTGCACATGAATGGGATGCAATGGAGCCGTCCGAAGTCCCGCAATTCTTTGCGGAGCTGAGAGATTGCCATGGGACATTAAAGAGCATGGTTAAAACTGTGCTTGTCAGATAGCGTTGGCTAAGCGGTTGGCAGGGTGAGGATCGGGCCCTGAAGCAGCCAGATGTCGCCACAGCAGGCAGCGGCAACATCCAAAAGGTAAATAGGGGCTTTTCAGTTAGCAATGGCTAAAGCGGGCGGCGCAGCAGCCAGCTGCGACATCCAAAAGGTAATTAGGAGCCGATGGGGGGGGGGAATCGGTTACTTTTTATTTTAGGTTTGATGTTCCTCTTTAAGTCCTCCCAGGGCTAGCAAGGCTGGTGTTTCAGAAAAGTGACAGTTGCTTTCTAGGATCTTCTCATCAAATTATAGCCTCCCGGACTGATTTGACAAATGTATAACTTCTTTAAACCGGACCTTTACCATGATTTATTGAAAAGCTCAAACCCTTAAAAAAAAACATTCCCCAGCATCTACAATTAATATATTTTAAGTTTCTAGTCACTTACTTATTATTCTTTCCCCCACCGGTCTGCAACTTTAGGATACGGGCGCCGCCATCTTGGCTTAGAAACATCACACTTACTGAGGAGAGGAGAGTGGGATAAAGTACAGGGGGCGGGTTATAGCTGTGCTTTGCTCAGACAGGGCAGAGCTGGGGTCAGGAAAAGGTCAGCAATTCCTGAATGCAGAGCAGCACAGTCAGAAGGCACTTCCTGTTTGCAGGCTGTCTGATGTTCCATGAGCCGCCATCTTGGATGTTTAAAGGCTCATAACATGCACTAGATGCAGGTAGGATGCTTTTTAATGTGAGCAATCTGTATGTACAGGGTGTGGGAAACATATAAGACCGCTTTAAATGTCGTTTCTTAGAATTTATTTGGGAGATGTTTACATGACTGAACTGCACCCAGTCATCAAGGGTTAGTAGAACAACTTGCAGTCTGAGTTTTCACTTCAGGTCTTCTAAGTGTGAGTCAGAATCTACAGTTTAACTTGCAGCAGAACCAGTTGTCATAAAAAGGCCTTAATTATGCTCCTAATATCACTATGGATCCCTTTCAAGTCTTTATAGATGCTAACTTGTTTATTAGAAAGTTGAACACTAAAAGATTCTTTCTGAATAGAGAAAATGTTGAAAAATCAAGTATTTATGTAGAAAATAGATATATTAAATATACTAACTTAAAGAATCCATCTATGTTTAATCCAGTACAAAATAATGGTTCATGTATAGAAACTTTTAAAAAACTAGTTTTAAAGGATATTAAACAGATTATCCAAGCGAAGAAATATAAAAAAGAGAATAAGACAGATCTAGCAATAAAAAGAGGAATAAGATCTTTAAAAACTGATAAAACTAGATTAATTAAAAGAGCGGACAAAGGTGGGGGAATAGTTGTACAGGACGTAAAAATGTACAATGATCAAATCCAATTATTGTTAAATGCTACTGAAACATATAAACTATTGGAAAAAGATCCTTTAACAGAGTATAAATTAGAATTAGAACAGTTAATGGAAATAGGTATGAAAATGGACCTAATAAAAGAATATGATTTCTGTAACATTAAATGACCGAAACTGCCAACGATTTATGGACTTCCAAAGATCACAAGAATCAGAAAAACCCACCATATAGACCCATAATTAGTGGAATTAATTCTATAACGTCCAACTTAGGAAAATACTTGGATCATTTCCTGCAACCATTGGTTAATAAACTTCCCTCATATATTAAGGATAGCCAACATATCTTAAGGACGCTGGAAAATTTTGAAGTCACTGAGACTACAGTGTTAGCAACCATAGACGTAGTATCGCTGTATACTAATATACCACATGAAAAGGGGTTAATGGCAATAAGATATTTTCTATCTGGTCACACAGATATGTTATAAATCCAAATTAATTTTCTACTAGATCTTTTCCACTATGCCATGACTCATAACTATTTCAATAAAAAATACTACGTCCAGATGAAAGGACTTTGGGGTCGCTACATAGATGGGAGGGCAATCTATCATCCTTTGAAGAATTTTTTATCTCTCTAAATAAAAATGATTGGGGAATAAAATTTACTAAAGAAGCAAGTAGTGAAAAGATAATTTTTTTAGATTTGGTTATAGAGAAAGAAGATACTGGACTTATTACGAGGACTTTTTTTAAAGAGACAGACAGAAATTCTTATGTCCCAACAACAAGCTGTCACCACCCCAAATGGATCAGCAATATCCCTAGAGGACAGTTTCACAGAATTAAGAGAAATTGCACAAATGAGGGTGATTATATGGAACAGGCACAAATAATAGGGAAGAGGTTTATTAATAAGGGATATGAAGCACAATTTATACAAGAAAAAAATGATAAAATTAATAAAATAGAGAAGAAAAGTATTTTAGGGGATCATAAAGAAAAAAATGCAAAAAAGGAAAATATGGCAGAATTTGCCTTTATCACACAGTATGGAAATAATCACAGTAAATTAAAAAAAGATACTAAATAAGCACTGGAAAATAATTAAAAATGATGAGATACTAGGTCCTTCTTTACCAGAGAAACCTAGGGTGATTTTTAGGAGACCACCTACACTTTCTACTCACTTAATTAAAAGTTATGTTGAACCTATTATGGAGAAAAAAATGGGATTTATTAATAAATTAGATGGCTTTTGTTATTGTAATAAATGTGCTGGGTGCAAAACTTGTTTAAAAAATACTCGATGTGTAAAAAAAAAGTATATCAAACATTACCAAAAAGTAATTCAAAATAAAAAAATGTTTAACTTGTTCAAGCAAAAATGTCATTTATCTGTTGGAATGCCCATGTGGGCTGCAATACATTGGCCGCACTGGAAGGGAATTTAAAGTAAGATTAAGAGAACATCTGTACAACATTAAAAGGAGTTATGATTTACATAGTGTATCCCTGCACTTAAAAAATATGCATAACAGTAACCCTGCAGGTTTAAAATGTTATATAATAGATCAAATTAAATTAAATCTAAAAGGAGGGGATTTAATAAATCAATTATCAAAGTTAGAGTCAAAATGGATATATACAATTGACTCAATGCAACCTGCGGGTTTAAATGTTGAATTTGACATTAATAGTTTTTTAAAATAATTTTTATAATAATTGTTTTATGAATTATTGAATATATGTATATAAAATTGTAATAGCCTGTATACAAAATCCTGATATATATATATGAACTAGGGTATTTTCTTTTATACTTTTCCCTTTATTGGGTATATGGTAATCATGACAGAAATATTATTGTTATATAATTAATTTTATTAATGAATTTGTATTAATATAACGATTAAACTATGAATGCATATACATTTATATAGTTAAAGTAATTTTGGTGTTTAAAAATCATATATATGCTTAATAATTAATTTTAATTAAAAAAAATATTTTTAAAAAACCTGGGGGGTTTTAAATTAATTATACCTGCTTAATGATTAAATAATATTTCTGCTGAGCACCAAATTAAATAATGGGTATTCTAAAGTATATGTGCAATATATTATATATGTATATAATCTTTAGTTATATATAATTATTTCATACTTTTTTAATAATATTAGTAATGGTTTTAAATATTTGATGTAGTGGATAATTGCTGGCGATATAGATACATTTTTAACAATGATTTATTGAGCATTGGCAAAGTGTAATGAAGCGAGAGTGCAAGTTTCCCATCCTTCCAGCTAAAATATATAAGAAATCTTGCTGCCGGCTTTATTGAGCAGCGCGTAAGCGGTTAAATAGTTTGAAGACGAGACTATAAATCTATGCAGAGGTAGCGCTCCGTGCGCCTATGATTAAGTCCTTGTGACGAAACACGTTGGGCGGAGCCTATTGCCGATCACGTGACCCCCGAAAGCAGCCGACGGTTGCCGAGTCCAGAGACCTGGGATTCGGCATTGCACGCGGTTTGCTGCTAGAGACGTGAGACGCGGTGGAGGAGTGTAGATAGGAGGGAAACTTCCACTCTACGTTTTTAAAAAGCATTTGATGCAATGCATGATTAAGCTTGTAATCTGGTAAGAGTATTTTTATTATTGCGCACATGATCAGTATATACAGGATTACGCTATGTGTGGCAATGTGATTTTTTCTTTCATGCTCAATTGAATAAATGAGGAATACCTCATTTTAAAATATAGATTGGCCAATTATTAATGAGAAGGGATCAAACATATGGAATTTTAATCTATACTTGGATTCGAGAATAGAGAGTATAAGGAAATAAAGATTATATCTCTAAAGGCTTGACACTAATTGACATCTGGTACGTTTATTAAGTGGCAGGTGGTGGATAATACACAGAAAGCATTTAATTGATTCACGTGGTGAATAGAGAAGATTGCAACATAACTGGTCCCGCGGAGATATATACATATATATGTATGCTATGCTTGTCATAAAACATGGTCAAGGTTTCAATACATTGTTCTTGTTTCGGCAAAATAAAAGTAAACTACAGACGATCTGTTGTATTTTTAAACCACATAGCCTAACTGAGAATGACATGAATAAAAAAAAAACGTTTATTTCTGAATATTTAGTAGTAAATTCAGCTAAAAAGGTCACATGCATAGTACAGAAATTCTTAATGGGTGGTAATAAGCCACCATATACTTTCGTGGAGACCATACTAAAGATGAAAAAACTAGTATAAATTCAATGTTTCCACCTTAGCAAACAAGGTCAGACTCTGTTCACACCTCTCTGTTGCGTTAAGAGCAGACGTTTTGTATTTCTATTGACCTGCGCTGTTACTACGTTGCGCTGAATAAGGTGCCTGCACCGATTTTCTGATACAGTGTGTAACACAGCGCAGATGTGTTAACTATCCCATCTACAATAATGTACAGAGTTCCCCCTACCGCTCTGCAACTGAATATAGTATGGTAATAAAATGGATAAAGGAACTATAATCGGCTTCATAAAGTGCAATGCACATATACATCTAAAGAAACTAATACAAACCTGTACATCCATAATTATAGACATTGAAGGTCAATGTGTCCATTATATTTTTTAACCTTTTGGCCAAGATTCCGTCAGGCAAAGATTTCCGTAAGGATAAATCAAAGACAGACAAAAATGAGGAGAGAGAATACTGATACATTGAGTTGACCAATGCCATTTCAGACAGGACAAAGAAGAGAATGGCACCCCGCTTAGCAGCTGGTCTGTAACCATCTCGTAATTTATCAATATCCACTGCTGTTCTCTCTGCCAGTTTCAGTTTTTCTGACACCTAGAATTGAAAAAATGTTTGGGTTATTGTCTGTTTTTTATTCAATAGTATTTCATTGAGAGAAAACTATTTTAGTACAACCATATTAATAAAATTACAGATATTGTTGGCTTTGTCATTATATTTGGAAAAGGCAAAAGAACCTTCTACCTTCTTTTACTGTTACACATATAAATAATGCTCATTGTCTCATAAGAGTACAAATGTACTACAGGTTACCCTTAGGTACATAACGATTTAACAGCATAGCGTTATGATATATAACTATTGTAAATTTATTTATGATGTACTTAGGTGGTTATTGCAGTCAATGATTATTTTCTGGGTGTGACCACGTCTAGAGCTATGAGTCCCATCTGCCCGTTTGTGCTTTATGGTTTAGCCTAAGGAGCCAAAAGATTGACAGAAAAGGGCAGTACTTGTATTAAAACTAAGTGAAGAGAAACAACTTATAAAGAGGAAGAAAGAGGAAAGTATAGATTAGAGTTTAGGGGAATCCCCGCCCCCACAGCCCCCTCACAGGTCATAATCTGTATTATTAATCAAAACCTCAAGATGTGCAAAATGAAGAGTGGGGTCAAATAAAGCATAAATGGTAAAATTATAACATTACTATTTATATTATATTTTGTTAAAGCAGAGTGAGTAGGATGAGCAACACTGAAATTTTCTATTTACTGTTGGTGATCCCCATTGGTTTGTGGGCGAGGTAATCATGAGCACAAGTATAGAGTTTTGCTACCGTTAACAAACCACTAGTTCATTGTGGGACTGCATTTCGGGTCGAGGTTGGATGTAAGAATTGCGGGCGTTCTGGGGGGGTGAGGCGCAGGGGGGATCAATCATTGGATGTCCCCCAAGCCTCTCTGAATGCGGCCAGACCTGGACCGTCCCTAGTTAGCAGGGAAACGAGTGTTGGTCCACTTTAAGATCTAATAAAATCATACCTTATAAATGTACTAAAATATGTCCTCCCTAAATACCCAGCAACATTATTAAACATTATTATATGTACTAAGTAATATTACAAAAGGTACAAATATCCAGCATATTTTATGCTGCATACTCAGAAATCATGTTTTGAGACCCATTGAGTTACACTGTAAATGCTGTAAATGCACAATTCAATGTTACATGTCATGCCAAGCTAAAATGACACCATGGTGCCTTGGTGGTTAGCTCTGCTGTAGAAACAGGGTCCTGGATTTTTACCCATGTATACTATTTTATCATCATTAATATTTATTTATAGAGCACCAACATGTCCAGTGGCACTGTACAAGGGAGTCAATTGTTTAAGCTAGGTGATAAGCTTGTCATAATATATGAGTTAAGGACAAGTTTAAAGGCTTGAAGAGTGGTGTGAATTGTAGGGGGAAGGGCATTACAGGGGAGTAGAGCAGCATGTGTGTGGAACTGAACATGAAAGTGGGAGGAGGTGATCAGGGTTAAGTACTAGACAAAGTGGTGGGATTCGTGAAGGCTGTACCTGGGCTGGTATCTTTGAATTAGGGATGAAGTGTAGAGTGGACATGGCCAGAGAGCTTTGCAGGTGAAGGCCAGAGGTTTAATCTAATTTTTTTTTAGGCTTTCAGATATTGGTAGCTGAAGCACGTACAGAGAGGAGAAACACTGGAGAAGCGGGAGGAGAGGTGGATAAGGTGAACAGCATAGTTGAGAATATATAAGAATCTGCTGGTATACCACAGAGGAGAGCGTTGCACTAGTCTAGTCAAGAGATGATCAGGGCATATACTCGAATAGCAGATGATTTTGGGTAGGAAGTGACAATGCAGCAGGTGTTTTCGAGTTGGAAACGACAGGAGGCTAGTGACTGGAGTAACGTGAGGTAAGGATGAGGGAAAGAGGTCTAGTATAATACAAAGAAATTGCGCTTGGACAGCAGCAGTGATAGTGTGGACGTTGACAGAATCTGCATAGAGTTTCATTCTTCCCATATCTTCCAGGGGCTCCACATTAGATTGTAAATTGCAATGACAGACATGAACTGATGTGAACACTTTATGTACTCTATAACATGCTGCATGACATGTCAGCAACAATACACAACATACATGAGCTTTTTTGTATCTTAATGGACACTACATAATGGCAGAGCTGACATTCCCCTTGACATCCTCTACTCTTCAACAGCAAAATATATGCCACAGCATTGAATTTCTACACCTATTATTTGATGGTTCTTACTTCTGTTGCTTTGGATTTGGTCTCTTCCAGGGTATGGACTAGTTCTACATTATCCAGCATGTTACCCGTAGAGGTGGCAAGCTCTCGTAACAATGAATCCTCCAAGTCTTTTAACAACTTCTTATTTTCACTGGTCTCTTGTATCAGATGTTCTCTTTGCTCTTCCAGCTCTCTTCTTTCAAAGCCAACAATGACACTGAGTAACTGATCCTCCAGGCCTTTTAGTGTAACTAAATGAAAATGAATGGAAATTATTACACTGTTATTTGGGCCCGTTTAACAGTAAATAAAGTACTGTACATACTAGATGTAACTTCTGCCTATTATATACAGCAACATCTATTGTTTTGTACTAAAAAACAATGCACCAATACAACAAGATGTTTTCATACAAATACATCATTTGCACCACGTTAGTTGTGCCACTACAGCTGGAATACGCAGTTTGTGTGGGGTGCTACATGGATACTCCAGGTACAGGATAAATGGCAGAGGCTAAATATAATGTGTGAAAATGTGGGATATCACAAGGATCACTTTATCTTCTGTAATAAGCTGACCAATGGTTAGGGAGAGAAAAGCATGGCTCTTTGCTAACAAGAGAACTGTGTTGGAAATAAAGTGACCTAGTCAAAAATTTGAAAATAACTTTTGTTGCTGATCATTTCTTAGTTTGAAGTACAGTTATTCTATTCCAGAGCTGTGTCCAATTCATACTTTAAATATATACTGAAAATTACCAATACTCACCAGTATAGTTAATAACCATGGCTTTGCCAAACACTGAGGGTGAGTACTTAGGGTTTGCCAGTTTAGTGTTAAGGTACAATTTAAAATTTGGATCATAATCCACTTCCTTATCTCCCAAAATTATGAACTGGCGTCCTTGAGCACCTTTAATATTCTTTTCAAGGACATTGTCAATTACAGGGTCGATATATTCATCTACATCTTGAAACAGGAACGGGAATCCATATTTAATAGCCATTTCCAATTGTTTTAGGAAATCTGGATCATTAAATGAGGAAATCTGGAATATATGAAAACAATACTTATGTTAGCATGACAAACAGCCATTTTGAAGCAATTAGGAACTGATAAATAACATATTAAGTTGTCATGCCCACATCAAAGGAAATGAACTAAGTGGCATTAAAGTAATTGTTAAGGCAGTAAAATAAAAAAAATACTATACATACCTATTGCCGGCTTTCCACCCCCCCTCCCCGAGATGGTCGCTTCTAGTTCACCACTCTAAATCTAAATTGGCAGATTAAATCCAGCTCTGATCTGGGCTTCAGACGCACTCATAATCTCAATGACGTGCCATCCCCCAACATCCGTTTCGGTGACTATGGCACACGCCCCTCCATTCACTCCAATGGAGGGTTTGTGCCAGGTCTTCTACTGACCAGGTAAGATTTAGAGCGCTAGACTAGGAGTGTGACAAACAGTGAGTATAGTTCCAATTTAACTTTACTGCCTGGACAATGCCTCAGATGCTGTAGGTCCAGTCTTACATATTTTCCTAAAAGATTTTCTCTTATTGCTGCCACACTACTTACAAATGGTACTGAGGTAAAAATCCATATGGTGGTATATCACTGAAACATAAAGTGGAGAATATAGACAATCTAACATTTACTTATGCTTTTTGAACAAAAACAAATTTATGCTTAAAGTTCCCATCTATGCTAATAAAAAAAAACAAACCTTACTTACCTGCCAGCCCACAGACCCAATCACACAGGTTTCTGTTACCCTGAGTGTGCTCGCTGGCCGGCCTTTGGACATGATCCTACTGCCAATCATAAGGGGACAGGCTTCCTCATTGATTGGCAGCAGTGGGTGCGTCACCTGAGCATCCGCCGCTGATGTGGTATCATTGATGGATGCTCAGATGTGCTCCTGAAGACAACTGTGAGTGAGCTCTTGTGGCTCAGACTGCAGCACAATGAGGGAGTGAGGTCTGTTTTTTTTAATTGTGTGACCACTCCAGTAAACAAACTTTATTTATGTGTTAAGTACTATTACACATATTAATATGAACCTTTATTATAACAAAATAAATGTGTAATCATGCTAAATATACTTTAATTATTTGGTTAAAATATCACAAACTGACCTTAAGGTTATTCTTTTCTTCTTTTCTTTTAATCCAGTTTAGAGCTTGTTGTTGAGGGTCTATACACAGTGGGAAGCGGCTTGCCCTAGTGGTCAATATACCATTTTCTATGGAGAGTTCATCGGGTGGTAATCCTTCTGACCCCCACCTGCAAAATAGACACATGCATGTAAAAATACCATTTTGTGAATACTCACACACCCCGCTTCAAGATATTCATTACCTGTGGGTAGTATGGTCCTGTAGAGGGCTTCTGCAGAGATGATTGGAGGAAAGAAAGCCCCTCCCAGTCCATAAGTACCTGGGACCTCCCACTCATTACCCAGTATAAAGAAAGCAGTAAGGTAAAGTACCAGGAAGAGCCAAATATCAGTCATAACAACGCAAAGTTCACCATATGAAGGATGCAGAATCCAAAGGGCGGGTTGAAGCGGGGTGTGTGACATACTTATAATACCCATTTTACAAGGTGAGTATTCACAAAATGGTATTATTCTAAGTATGTCACACACCCCGCTTCAAGATATTCATTACCTGTGGGACATCCAATAGCAGTGTCCATAAAGGGTGGGGATCCAATAACAAGGTATAAAGCACAACTCAAACTACTGCAGCCTGCAGAACTTTGCGGCCAAAAACAGCATCCGCTGAGGCCCGCACATCAACCTTGTAAAACTTTGAAAAAGTGTGAACAGAAGACCAGGTAGCAGCCTTGCAAACTTGCTCAACAGAGGCCTGGTGCTGAAAAGCCCAGGAGGCCCCAACCGCACGAGTAGAATGAGCTGTAACACGAAAGGGAGGATCTCTCCCCTTAGCAGAATAGGCCCCTACAATGGCCTGACGGATCCATCTGCTGATGGTAGACTTTGTGGGTGCTAGACCCTTCTTGGGCCCAAAAGGCACCACGAAGAATGCATCAGTCTTGCGAAAGGCAGACGTTACCACCAAATAATACTTCACAACACTAACCACATCCAAAGAATGCAGGACCCTCTCCTTGTCATTGCTGGGGTTAGGACAGAGAGAGGGCAGAACAATATCCTGATTTAAATGAAAGGACGAAACCACCTTAGGAAAAAGTCCGTCTTAAAACGGAAAACCACTTTATCCTGATGTCTTTCAAAATATGGAGCTTGAATAGACAGAGCCGCCAACTCAGAAACACGTCTAACTGAAGTGATAGCTACCAAAAATGCCACCTTCTGCGTAAGGGAAGACAAAGGAATATCATGCAAGGACTCAAAGGGGGGACCCTGTAGCGCAGAAAGAACCAAATTCAAATCCCAAACCGGAATCAAAGGCTTCCTAGGAGGCCGCACATGCGTAACCCCCTGGAAAAAGGTCTTAACCAAAGGATGTAGTGCAAAAGACTTTTGGAAAAATACCGCCAGGGCAGACACCTGCCCCTTCAGAGTACTGAGTTGGAGCCCTAAGTCCAGACCATGTTGCAAGAACTCCAAAATTCTAGAAACAGAGAATTCCCTACAAGGGAAGGCCCTAGACTCACACCAATCAATATAAGACCTCCAAGTCCTATAGTACACGGATGAAGAAGACTTCTTTCTAGCACGAATGAGAGTCTGAATAACAGCGTCGGAAAGACCTTCCTCCTTCAAGATGGAGGTTTCAGCAGCCACGCCGTCAAAGCCAGTGTTGGTAAATTGGGGTAACGAAGATGACCCTGTGTGAGCAGATCTGGCAGCAGGGGCAGAACGAACTGATCTTCTGCCAACCTTACCACGTCTGCGAACCAGACCTGTCTTGGCCACCTTGGAGCTACCAGAATTGCTGTTGCTCTCTCCAGAGCAAGCTTGCGCACTACTCTGGCCACCATGGGAAACGGAGGGAACAGGTACAGAAACACCAGATCCCTCCAGTTCAGGGACATGGCGTCTGTCGCGAGAGCCAGTGGGTCCTTCGCCAGAGACACAAAAGCCGGAAGTTTGTGATTGTGACGGGAGGCAAATAGGTCCACCGCCGGTGACCCCCACCTGAGACAAATTGAGTGAAAGACCCTGGGATTGAGAGACCATTCCCCCTTGCGGGCTGACATCCTGCTCAGAGAGTCCGCCTCCGTGTTCTCCACACCTGGGATGTAAACTGCTGAGATACACGGGACATGTCTCTCTGCCCAGTCCAGGATCAGAGACACTTCCTTGAGGGCATTCCTGCTGCGGGTTCCTCCCTGGTGATTGATGTAGGCCACCGCCGTCCGATTGTCCGACCTGACCTGGACCGGCAAGTCTCGCAGTTGATGAGTCAAATGACAAAGAACCAACCTGATGGCCCTCAATTCCAGAACATTGATAGACTCGTGAGCTTCCAGGGGACTCCACAAACCCTGAACTTGCAGATCCTTCCAAAAGCCCCCCCATCCTGAGAGGCTGGCATCCGTAGTGACTATCTCCCACTGAGGAGTCCGAAAGGATCTGCCCCTCAGTAGGTTGGTTGAGTTCAGCCACCACCGAAGCGAGCGGCGAACCCGGGGAGACATCTGAAAAAGATGATCCAGCGACTGAGGAGACCTGTTCCAGACCGATAACAGATGGAGCTGTAGTGTCCTTGCGTGAAACTGAGCAAAGGGAACCGCCTCGAATGAGGCCACCATCAAACCCACCAGTCTCATCCCTAGACGGATGGACGGTCGAGGCATGGACATGAGCGACCGAATCGACTCCTGAATCAGAAGAACCTTGGACTGAGGAAGGAAAACTCTGGCCAGATCTGTATCCAGAGACATTCCCAGAAAGGATACTGTCCTGGACGGGTGTAGGGAGGACTTGGGGTAGTTGATCACCCAGCCGAATCTCTCCAGAGTGGATATTACCGTCCTGGTGTCCAATTCTGCCTGGCTGAATGACGGTGCCATGATGAGGAGGTCGTCCAGATATGGCACAATGCGAATCCCCTGCGCTCTGAGGAGAGCCATCACCCCAGCAAGCACCTTGGCGAAAACTCTTGGAGCTGTGGTGAGTCCGAAGGGAAGAGCTACAAACTGAAAGTGCCGATCCTCCACCGCGAACCTCAGAAACCTCTGGTGTGCGGGAAAAATGGGAACATGGAGGTAAGCGTCCTGAATGTCTATGGACGTCATGAAGTCCCCCTGACGAAGAGAATGAATAGCCGAGCGCAACGTTTCCATGCGAAACCTTTGCAGTCTGACGAACTTGTTGAGAATCTTTAGGTCCAGTATGGGCCGGACGGAGCCATCCTTTTTGGGGAACAGATTTGAGTAAAAACCCCGACCCCGGTCTAATGAGGGAACTGGGCAAATGACTGCCATTTCCAGAAGACTCGATACTGCCGCCCGGAGCTGCTGCGCAGCCAGTGCCTCCGGGGACACCCGAGACCTGAGGAAACGCGGGGGAGGGTAGGACTCGAACTCCAGCTTGTAGCCGGAAGACACCACTTCCCGGATCCACCTGTCCGAGACCTCTCGGTTCCAGACCTGGGAGAAGTGCTGTAGCCGTCCCCCCACCCGCACGGGTGAGGGCGCCCCCTCATTGTTGAGCGGGCTTGACCACGGGTTTGGGTTTTGAGCCCCAATTGTATCCTGAACGGGCACGTCCTCTGCCCCTATTCCAGGAATTTCCCCTTGTAGAAGGGAAGGCGAAACCTCTTCCTGCTCTAGATCCCCGAAAGGAAGGAGTGAAGGAAGACGCTCCTCGAAAGGGGCGACGTTGCTTCTTGCGTTGAGGTAGTTTGCCCCCCTTGGCCACGGCATCCAGCTTGTCTCCAAAGAGCCGTAACCCAACGAAGGGAAGAGCTGTTAGTGACTTTTTTGACCCAAAGTCAGTCGCCCACTGGCGTAACCAAATTGAACGCCTGATAGTAACCATTAGAGCAGAGGCTCTACTACTCATCATCAAGGAATCATCCAAAGCGGCCACCATGAAGGACAAAAACCCCTCACATTGTTTTAGTTCACGAAATTCCTCACTGTCCGGATTCAAACCGGAGGAGGATAACAAGTGCCTGACCACCTTTCTAGTAGCCACCGCCAACAGCGATGAGGCACAAACAGGCCTTATTGCTGCCCCAATACTGGCAAAACCATGACAAGCCATCTGGTCAATGCGTTTATCCTCACCATCCTTAAGAGAGGAACAATCAGGGTTGTTCAATACGGCTGAGTTGGATAACCCCAAAATAGGGGCGTCCACCTCGGGGGGAGACGCCTAGCGCTTAACCGTATCCACTGGAAAAGGATACCTCTTATCCCAACTTTGGGGAATGCCTGGGAGCCGGGCAGGCCTTTCCCATTCCTTAGAAATAATATTATCAAAATGCTTTTGATTAGGGAATTCCAACTGCGGCTTGGATTCGTCATAAAACTCCCCTTGCTGTTGAGGAACCTCCGCCGGAGGCAAGATAGCAAGCACCTCAAACATCTGAGTCAGAACATTAGGAGTATCCAAGGAAGTCCCTGAGCTCCGATCGGAATCAGCACCAACAAATTGCTGATCATCAGAAATATCTGAATCCTCAAATAATTCCCCTTCTTCTAGAGGGGAATAATCTGACCAATCCAGGCCGTCCTCGTCATCATCATATTCAAAATGATTAACCGGTGATAAATGCTTCCTCTTAGCCGTTGCTTTCGTGGCAACCGTGGAGGAAATGAATTTTTCAATACTGGCCAACCTGGCACACACATCAGATTGCGACTGCCCCCCCGTGGCAATCTCACACGGGGCACGGGTCAAAGTGGGAGGGGGAGAGGATGAAGCCGGCTGCGCTGACCCAGATGCCTGGGGACCGGACTGCCGTGTAATAGTCTGCTGTGCACATGATATACATAGGAAAAAATCATCCCCTGTTAGGGATACCCCACAACCCATACACTTCCGGGATTGTCCCGAGGGGAGCCCGGAATCTTGGGATGCCTCCATAAGGTGAACTTGAATAGTCGCTATGAGTGAGGGAATTACGCTATTAAGCAACCCGGGATGCCCTTATATTGTCCAAGTGGGAGGTTTTGTAATAAATAGCAAAAGTACCCAGGTACTCTAGGACCAGGAGAAACCTAAAAAAATTCCTGGCAGTTCAGCCTGAAAAACATAGAAAAAGACAGTAAGAGGTTCTCCCTATATAAACCTATATCTATTATACCTATATATATACATATATATATGCAAATATGTACAGATAAGCAACGGCCGCAGGACCACTCACTGAGTCTTTGGGCGCCAATACACTGTGTCCTCTGCCTGAGGTAACACAGATCAGAGCGGGAGACGCAGCAGGGGGGCGTGGCCAGCGTGGATCGCGCGCTGCAAGGCTCCGCCCAGCAGCTCCAAACTCCTAAAGGGCGCGGGCTGCGGCCTCATACCGAAGGCCCGGCCCCGCCCCCTCACTGAAGAGCGTGAGGGGAGAAATCCTCCCCTCAGCTCTGAGGTAAAAATACAGCACCTGTCTCAGCTCTGAGGTAAAAATCCAGCACAGTGTCTGTCAGACGTGAGGGGAAGCTCCCCTCCATTAACACTCGCGCACCGGTGCCGCAGGCAGCCGCGGCACTGGGCGCATAATAGAGCCGGTAGTAGCCCGCATAACAAGCGGAGCTGCTCCCCGCTCGGTCACGCTACCAGCTCCAAACTCCTAAAGGGCGCGGGTTGCGGCCTCCTACCGAAGGCCCGGCCCCGCCCCCTCACTGAAGAGCGTGAGGGGAGAAATCCTCCCCTCAGCTCTGAGGTAAAAATCCAAGTTTACATTATAACTATTCATACCAGAAAAGTAAACATTTTAAACAAACATTTCAAATAAATCTATTTTCCAGGCGCCCCCATAGAAAAACACCAGAAGCTGAATAAGAGGCCTCCACACAACTAAAAAAGGGGAATAGGCCATTTAAGGGGAAAATTAAACTCTTGGACAGGGCATCCCAAACCGGAGTCACCAACCCGGTATAACCGCCTACCCTCTTTATAGGGTCTCGCGGTGGAGCATAGCTCCTGAGCACCTGAGGTGCTGTTATACCCTCGTTCGGACAGCAGTCAAGACTGGGAGGCATTTAAATAGCTATATATTAATAAAGGGAATAAAGAGTCCGAACGGAAATAAAAATATATATAGGCCGGGAGTAGACCCGGCTACCTTAAAGTCCCCCTGTGCAAGGAGGAGATATCATCTGCTGCTTGCTCGCCGTCTGCAGAGATGAAGACTGGGTAATGAGTGGGAGGTCCCAGGTACTTATGGACTGGGAGGGGCTTTCTTTCCTCCAATCATCTCTGCAGAAGCCCTCTACAGGACCATACTACCCACAGGTAATGAATATCTTGAAGCGGGGTGTGTGACATACTTAGAATATAAGAGCTGTCACAATAAACAAGCAATATAAAAGCCTGGCGATGTACACATTAAACTAGCAAATACATATACTTACTAAACTGCCACCCAATTTATTGCATCCTGGTTTGAAACAGGAGGATTCAGTAAGGTAGGTTAACTAGTGATTGGCTTTGGATCTGGGCCAAAGCTAGATTCGCTTTGGTTCGCCCTATCCTGGATACCGGCAAGATCTGTCAGATTCATGTCAGATTTTCTGGTATGTCTCCTGCCGATGCAGTCAGGTGGAATGTAGCCATCACTAGCCTGTGAACTGGTACAGGGGGCCCTTAGACCTCTTATCAGTTCACAAACAGTTAAAAAAGAAAATACATTTCTAAAATAAAAAAAGATCTCCCTTCATCTGTTCCCCACCTGGCGGCCTCCTCTCTCCTGCTCTGGATGGCTGTAATCTTCTTGATGTCGGGAAGCTTCTTTGCAGCCACCACACCGGCATCTGTATTGAGGGCACCCCACCGAGCTAATTATGGCCCACTGGAGCAGGGAGGCCTTTATATCCCCTCTATGTAACTATATCAATGGAAGGAAGGAACATTTTTTTTCTTTTTTTAACTGTTTGTCATTTAGTTAGGGGTCTAAGGGCCCCCTATACAAGTGCACACATTGTTGTGGACTAAGCTATTGCATTCAGCATTTGGGAGTACCAACTGGGGACTGGGTGGAGGGCTTCTGAACCAGATTGGTCTGGCTTCAGCTGATCACTACTGATAACATGATAACTATAGTGATTTTCCTTGCTCATGCATACTGCCTCATGGGAGTAGTACAAAAGGATCTGCTGATTTATACTCTCACGATAAGCACGCTATCTGTGGATTATAAGCTTTGCTGAGGGTCAAGGGAGCAAATGATCAGATTCTTACCTAGATAGCAAACAAACAAACAAACTTAAACTAGACCAAACCCCTTAAAAGAAACAGTGCTTATATGCATCCCTCCCCAGGGCAATTCAGATTGCTACACATAAAAATTAATTAGTTAATTTTAAAAACAAAATGGCATCTCATGGAGCTGCAGGCAACCTGCAAAGAGGAAGTTTCCTGCCGCTGCATTGTGGGGTTATGACAAGTTCAGGCAGCAGCACGGCTGGGATGCTGAGAAAGGAAGCTTCAAAATGGCCGCTACCAGGAGAAAATCTGTGAGGTGGCGTTTTAGCTTTGTGTGGATGTAGTAGCAATTGTAAGTGCTGACAATAATTCAGTATCATTCATGCAGATGGGGATAGGATGGGGAAGGATGTGCCAGGGAGTTTTTTTCTAAATGCGCAGGGATGCTGGTCCAGTTTAATTCACATTTTACATACTTCAAACATACTTAAACCATCTTGTCCAAAACACACACTGCATCAAAAAAGTCTTGTTAAATGCTTAATCTTAATTTCAAAGTTGTACACAATTTCTTTTTTACTTTGTGGCTAGAATACATATGGGATTCTATGAATATGGTGTCTATGAATAAGGGATTCTATAAATATGGTGTACAACTGCTGAGGCTCTGAAAAGCTTTGATACTAGCTGTGCTCTCTCTTTTTACACATTGCTATAGAGATTTCTTCATCAAGCCAGGGACCAGGAAGTTGAGTCCGATGTCATTATATACAAGAAAGGTCACAAAAAGCAAATAGGCTCAAACATTCTCTATTTCACTCCATTAATATGATTTTTAAGGGGACCCTTGGTCATAACTGAAGTTGCCAAAACCATGCAAAATCCCCATCTAGAATGCCCCCTGCATGCCTGGCAGCCTGAGCAATACATTTTCTTGCCTTCCTTTGAGTAACCAAAACAGGAGGTTCATGTAAACATTTGTGCTGGTTACTACCCTCATCTTAAAGCGGACCAAAACCCACTGAACTTGTGAAATACATTTGGCCTAAGCCCCTGCCAACACTTCCTTCTTAGGGTGTAGAAGTATAAATAGATATTTTCGGTCTTCGAAACATTCTGGAACACTTTATTTTTTGCTGTCCCTCTCTGTAAGATTGCAAGTGATCAATCACTGCATAGATGTGGCAATGACATCATTGCCAAACATAACAATGGCAATGAATGGAGCTTTACAGCTGAAACAGACAGCATTATCTGGGATTAGAGTGATGCAGCAGCAGTGAAGATTGGCAAAAGGTACTCTTCATGAGGGGAGCAATCCAAGGGATGCTCGTTAAAATGTGGGACCAAAAGTTTTTGGTTCGCTTAAATGCCATTCTTGGACTTTTTGTTCTTAAAATTTTCTGTCTCCCTTACCCAAAATGAAGTTAAATGTCCCTGATGAGGTCACATACAACAAAGTCCCTCTCATGCTGTAAAAAATAATAAAGCAGTGACTGACTGTTACCTGCTAATTTCGACATCATCAGTAAGTAGGCTCTCTATCCTAAATGGCTGACTTAGTGGGATAATGCGGTCCAGCACATCCTGCTGCCATTCTGTATACACCATCTCTTTCCGGAACTCCCAGTTAAAAGCTCCTTCATAGCTGAGAAATGCAGAGCAGAGTAAACAGTCCCCAAGAAGCTTCACTCTTCTGTCCTTTAGCTCTTCCAGGTCATTTGTCCATCTGAGGATAAAAGGATAATTAGCACACACCAGAGAACATGAATACTTTATATTGATTTCATTTCTTAGTAAGCACTCTAGGATATTCTATAATATTAAAATGTCCAGGAGGACATTCTTGTGGTTTGTGAGGGATCTCTTTTGCTGTCTAACTTTATTAATACTTTTAGTTTTAGATGACTGAAACTTTTATATGTTTTTAGTTCCTAACTGAACTCTTAAATCAGACCAAAATTTTGTTTGGATAGCTCGATTACCTCTCCCTGGGGCATCCTAATTGGGGATGCCCCGCTAAGTAAAACCCCCCTACTGACACAAATTCTACGTGTCCGATGATCCCAGGACAGCCCCATCCCTGGCTGCCCTTGGCTAAGGTATGCTTCGGGACCCAGCGATTCAGATGGTGGTGGAAACATGCCTCAGACTACAGGAAAACTGGACATGCAGCCAGTGGGCATGCAACGTCATCTGACAAATTTAAGATGAACAAATCAGCAATCTCAAACTTGCGGGGTGGGCATGACTAGCAGGGAAAACAAAAATCAGTGGACTGAGGAGGAAGAAGCTTCGCCTCCTACTACTCCTACTCCTCTTACTCAGGGTGGGGGGCCCAAACTAGAGCGGGGCCAGGAAAGAAGCAGAGGGACCTGTGTCCCCCCTTTCAACAGATGGCAGTGTCTAATTTTGATGCTGCCTCCCCTGCAGCTGGCCAGCTTCTGAGCCTTGGGTTACAAGCCCCTATGCCTGGTGTATGGGCTGGTTGGCTCTGGGAGGAAAGGTTAAACAGTTTTTTTTATTTTAAACAAATAAAAAATCACTTTTGCATGTCATGCTAATAGCATCTGCGGCACGTTTTTTTCTTTTTTTGAAAAAAAACACAAAAAATCCACTGACATTCATTTGGTTCCAATTGATGAAAAAGTCAAATAAAAAACTCTCATGTGAGTATAAAAAGCTTGCACCAAATGGAAAACATATTTATCAATGTTAGCTCACTGTAAACCATGCATTCACTAACCTATCAGTGCACAGCACCTGCCAGTGTCCCTGTTCATTTCTGTTCATTTGCAGGGCTCTCATTCCCATCAGTATAAAGGCCAAGTTAGAAAGCATATTATTTTTCCCGTTTTTTGTATTTTTTAAATACATTTTTGTCCAAGACTTTGGAATCATAAGAGAAGCACAATATTTGGTTGATTCAGCATGTGTACACAAAAAAATCTATTCTGTGCAAAAGCATTTCTCCATGATTCAGAGAACACGCTTCCTTGACCGTGAGAGAAAACAATGTGAGGATTTTTCACCTACAGAATAATGATGTGTGCCTATGTGCACCCATGTGGCCAACACCCGCTAAGGCTGGTTTCAGACCGGTGCAATTGCAGGGCTTTCGCACTTTTGCCCTGCATTTGCCTGTGAAACTTTGCCCGTAGTAATCTATGGACGCTTCCACATATGCTTTGGGCTTTTGTGGAGTGATCACATAGCTCCGCAAAATCCTTGCCCTTGGGAAAGCAGAAGCAAGGATGCCCTCCTCCTTGCCAGAAACCACATAGACCACAGGTTGAGCACATGTGATCTATACTATACAAACAAACCTGCAAGCAGAGCATCACCTATGTTGCCCTGGACTGTATATTGTTACTACTAATGTGCCTACCAACTCTACAAGTTTAAAATCCTATGCAGCTTGCAAAATAATAATAAGTTACTGTATATGTTATACTTGCCTGACATTCTCAGAGCCCAAGCCAGATATAAGCTTATCAGCAGCTATCAGCCGTCGCTCCATAATTTCTGCCTCCTCTTGAAGCTTCTGCTTCTCTGTTATGGCAGCTTCATAGCGCTCTCCCAGGCTTTTCAGCTCACTTTGGATGGTGGCAAGTTCAGCCTGGATCTTCTCAAGATCTCGCTTACTCATATAATAGTTTCTTTCTAATTTTGCAACCTGAAATAATTGTTGTAATTGTTACTGCTCAATTCATCCTAAGTATCCTGCATTCTATTTATCGCAATGCATGGAGGGTTTCTGTGTAGTATTATACTATCCAAAACAATAGCAGTGTCGCTGTTTAAAATTGTGCCAGTAATATTGTGTTTTAAGAAGAAAAGAAGCACATGCAAAGGCAAGATAGTTGAAAACTTTGTAATATGCTTCAAGACAACATAATGCTGGGACAGCAAATCAATACCCTTGATTAAAAGACCTCATGGGATTTTCTGTAATCCGAATTGAGTTTTGTTCTTAAAAGCAAAATCTGTATTGGCATAAAGTGCTAAAATGCGTTTAAGAAAATTATAAAATGCAGAAAATACGTAACAAATACATTTGCCAGAAACAATTAGATATAGAGATACTGTAGACAAAGCAGATGTTTGCCCTTTAATATTCAAAGCAGAAACAGCACATACAATAAGCAATACAGATAAAAACATACACTACACAACACAAATACCTTTTCTCTCTTTGGCTTGATTTCTTTAGCCACATCACAGTATCCCATCACAGCATCCACAAATTTCAGCATTCCTAAGCCTGCTTTACTGACTGATTCCATTTCCTCATATGTTGCATTTAGATTTTTTAAGAACCCTAGACATGGACAAAGTAACTAGACCATAACTCTCATTTGATTTTGGTACATTGACTGCATGGCATTACATTGTGAATTTAATGACAGAATGCATTGTGATAATGATCATAGTATTACCTTTGACTGTTTTGACCTGATTCTGTGTGATGGAATCAAAGTCTATATCCATGAGAATCCTCAGAAAGTTGGGTTCAGACATCATCCCCTTTGCACTTTTCCAGCTGATCTCTTTGTAGCCTCTCATTACCAGGATACATTCACATACAACCTGAACTGCTCTTGGAGGTTTGGCAAATGTCCTTTAATATAATCACAAGCAGATTGCCAGTTTAGATAAGACATTGGCTAGATGATGAACCACCACATGCTTCTCAAGCTCAAAAATCATGCTTTAAGGACAGACTGTAAGCACTCCCACTGCCTTGCAGAAATAGGGCCCCAGGAACGTCAGAATTGTTAGACGCTTTCATGTCTGAATAAATTGGCTTTGTATAGTTTTTCCTGAGCGCATTCTCAGCGCCCCCCCCCCCCTCCAAAAAAAAGTTACAGGTATCAGGTAAAGATCAATTTAACCATTTGCCTGGACAGTCCCTTTAATCAGTAAATTAGATGGTGAGCTTTACTATTAGCGGTTAAAGCGGTAAAAATAAAACTAAAAATAACTTTTCCAACCCTGTCCCTTGTTTGAACTTGATGGACAAATGTCTTTTTTCAACCGCACTATGTAACTATGTCATGTGAATACTTCTATGTACCATCCCTGACCGGGAGTCTGAAATTTAGAATGCCCCGCTGTGTGCGGGATCGCTGAGTAAACTCACCTAGCCGACGGTTTATGGGCAGGGTCGCAACAACATTCACACTTAACCTCTGAACTCTGAACTTAAAGTGGACCAACACCCTGCGTGATCTTATAGATTCCCGGGCGGATCCGATCCCTCACCTCGGGGCATCCAAAATCGGGATGCCCCGCTGTGTGAATCGTCCGGGGTGCCCCGGGAAAGTGGACCAAGACCCAGGATAGTCAAAATCCTTTGACTATTTCTGAATAGCTTGGCAAGGGTACGTAAAGACACGGGGCTGCGGCCAGCGACATGCTCACTCCCTTCAGCTTACCAGCTGCTCTGACATAGCAGCTAGCAGAAGCTGAATGGATCAAAGCACACCACTTGGTGGCCCACCTGTGCATTCACCATAGGATCGCCAGAAAGATAAGTAAATGCGGCAATCCCCGGGAATACACAAAGCACCACATCTTGACTTGGAGAGGAACATCACCCGGGGAGTTGAAAATTAAAGCGGTTAAAACTCATTTTGTGACCCCCCTGGTGGTGGCAACACCAGGTTTTTGCACTGCTGAAGCCACACCCAACAGCAGTTTTGAGATCCCAAAGCTGCTGTAGGATTGGCGCCAGCCGCCTGGGGGCATCCCTGGCTTTCTACTTGGGTACTCCCACACACGGCCATTCAGATAGGAGCGCACACAGCTACAGGGAAGCCAGGGAGCGCAGTGTCACAAGAGCCGCCAGTAAAAGTGAGTTTACTGGCGACCCCGGGGGTTTCACACATTGGGGCATGCTGCTATAGGATGCCCCAGGGGCAGGCTAGTGGACTTTTTGGAATCAAGGGCTGCCCCATTTGGGTTTTCATTTGCTTTAAGTAAGCAGAAACATATCTTCTCATGGCATGTGCAACTTTAACTACAGGAGAATTGCACATGTAATTTATGTTTTGAGTTTTAAACTCCACAACACCACCACCCATAATAACACCTCACAGCACCCCACATCAATGAAAGCGCTCACATGCTCAAATGAGGCAGTGAGACAAGTACTTACATCCTCCTTTGATAAGCATAAAGTAAGAAAGAGCCCTTATTGCATGCCATGTAACACACACTGACTACAGATACAAGGCACCATAAATACTGTATGATGTTTACTACTCAGTATTCCATTGGAGTACCCAAGTCCCCCTCAGCAAATATTACAAGGAAGTTCTTCATTATAATTCACATTAAAGCAGCCCAAAAACCTTGCAGGATTGCACTGAAGTCATCATCCCCGGTACTCGGGTAGGGGGGGTTGGGGGTTAGCGAGTTTTGGTCTACTTTAATGGAAAATGCAACAAAATATACCGGTATATGCTTTGTTTTTAACAAAAATATATAGATATTATAGGTTAGAACTGATCTGGAACAAAGAAGAATAAGCCTCATTATCTAATTTAGCTAAAGCAAGTACAATAAAATACTAATAATCATAAGGTTTAGATAGCTTGGCATGTTGTGACGAGATCAGTCTGTATCCCTTTACTGCAAAAGCTAATTATCAGTGTACAGTATAGCTCTTGGAATGAAAAAGCAAATCACGGCACCACCTGACACGTAAACTCTGTACATAGGTAAAGACATCAGCCAAGTTAGTGTAGGCTGCACACAGCATGGGAGCACAGACCAGGTGAGGAGTATGAGTGACTCTTCCATCACCAAATTACTGTAGCAGCAATCTATAGGACCCAGCTTTCAAGAATAAAATACTCTGCGTCGCTGATTTCATTCGAAATGCTAGTTATGGGAAAGAGAGGTTTTCTTTTGTTTATTTTTCGCTATTTCCTTGAAAAATTGTAGAAAAATTTGTATAAATGGATAAAACACAAAATAGGGAGAGAAATCCAAACCTTATCTCTGTGACATCAGACTTGTCCAGTTTCTGCAGCTCGATCTTTGCAGCCTCTAATATTGGTAAAGCCTCTGCTAAGGCACTCTCTGCCTCCTTCTTCTCAACTGCGATCACCTTATTCTGCTCCTCTATCTCTGCAGCCTTCTCTTCAGCAAGTTTTCTCTTTTCCTCGGCTAAAACAGAAGATTGGTCATGGACAGTGCTAGTTAAACCAGAACAACAGCCTGGCACAGTTGGAAAAGAAAGGTAGCGGCAATTTTGAGCTTCCTCTCCCAACATCTCATCCATGCTGCTAACTGACAATGTACAGTAACAGGAAGCCCAGCAGCACTTCATGTTTGCACATCCATGAACAGCCATTTCGTTTCTAAAATTTACCACAGCAGGATTTGGAAAAAGGTAAAATTATTTTTATGTGCAGCAATCTAAACTGAATATAAGATCTGTTATTTGTGTTGGTCTGATTTAAGTCATTTTGACTGTTCGCTTTAAAGGGAACCTCTAGTCTAATGTCTTGTAATTCAGACTTGGTACGAGAATGGGTGCATCCATGCTGGCAGGTAGCATTTGTGAGGAAATTCTTGAGCCCTAGGGTTTGTATATATGCATTTATATGTCCAAGGGACACTAAACTCTATGGGGTCGATTCAAAGAAACATGTAACAGCTTTGATTTTGGTGCCGATCATCCTATTTTTCCCGTACGCTCGTGCGCTCGTATGAACTTGCGAGTGATTCTATAAGCAAATACGTTTCTATCCTAAAATGTACGTCCGTTCGTATGGCAGTTCGGGAATCAGACCTATGTCAGTTTCCATCCTGAATTTTCCGTTTCATTTCTCAGGTTGCAACATTGGTTTTGCCCTTTTTCCTTTTTTGTCTGGACGTAAATCCTTCTGATCTTGCGGCTGCGCACTACAAACTTACCTCATTAAAGTGCATTCTAAATATTTGGTTTTTTATTTTTCTTTATTTCATTCATTTTGTAGTAACCAACCATTAATGAATGCATTTGCATAAGTAAATCTTACTTTGTTTAATTTTTTGTTAACTTGCATTTTTTACTTGTGGATTTAATTTTAATATTTTGGCTTCAAATGGTACAACTTTAATTTTTTTGTGTGGTTACCCACACCCTCTACATACAGATTGCTCTCAAAAATTAAAAAACACCCAGCAACTTCTGCATGTTATGAGTCTAGAAACAGCCAAGATGGCGGGTTAGGTATTATCGGGCAGCCTGCAAACAGAAAGGGCCTTGTGACTGTGTTGCTCTGCATTCTTTGATTTCTGACCTTTCCGTGCCCCCAGCTCTGCTGTGTCTGTGCAAAATACAGCAGTAACCCACATCCTGCACTTTATCCCGCTCTCCTCTCCTCAGTAAGTGTGATGCATCTGACCAAAGATGAGCTAAAATAATTAAACAAAGCAAAGGTAAACAACTACACCAATAAATTCAAACTAAAAATATTATTCTAGTACATCAATTTATAAATAAATAACAAAGGACATAAGTTTCTTTAATAAACGCAAATATATGGATGTATTGCAAAATAAAGGTTTACATGCAAAGGACTAATTAAGGTCCACATTAAAATGCTTTTATAAGGCATACATGAAATGTATTGAATCAGGTATGCATTGCCATACAATTTATGGCCTCGGCCATGCTGATACATGCAGTTCATTGGAGCTCAAGACGCGCAGACTCCTCCACATAGCCAAAAAACCTGTTCAAGAACAGCAATCCGACTGCTAAAAGGTGTCGGAAGTGGCTTTCTTTTAAAACGTATTTAGAGGTTGGAAAACTGCTCTCTGAATTACACGTAAACACATCCGATTATCCTAAGTTTTACGTTTTGATCCTAAGTTTTACGTTTTGATCCTACAATTTAGGAACGAACTTCCGATGATCGTAAGAGCATATACGCATTCGTACGTAGGCTCGTGCGAGTCGGAAATGGCCAAAAAAACAGGAAAAAATGACTAACACCCACCCAAACTTACGATTCTCGATCCGAAATCAATTAACTTTTGCTCTTTGAATCGAGGGGTATGTCTCCTTAAACCTTTGGACATGACAACTTTATCATGTTCTCACCATCACCCAGCTTAATCTTAGAGAAAATGAGTGGCAACAACAGTGGTAACTGGTAGGGGGCAGAGCAATTAAACTATCCATGCTCCTACCTGTTCTGTAAAGAATGATCCCTAGGCACACTGATAATAATAAGGTCTGACAAACTTGGTTAGGTCCAAAACAGAACTTCTATCCCCCAAACCACACAATTCAGCTTCTCGTATCCTTTCTGCTGCTGGATCTGGAAACCGTCTCATATCTCCAGCAACCTTGCAGTCTGTCTGCCCTGTAGTGCCCCTCACAACCTGCCCAGAAGCTCTTCTCTCCTGTACAACAACTTATTTTAGCGCCCACCTCACCTGTACTGCAACCTACCCAATTCATTCATTTATCTATATTCATTCTATCACTCTATTCATTTATCTAGCAACCTGCTCCACAGCCATTCTCAGCACAGTGTATTCCACAGCCCTGTACATCCACACTAAACCAAAATTATCCTACAGTTCTGTTTGGCTTTATTTACTTGTGCCCAAACTAACATGCAGCCAATGTATCTTTACCTCAAACCAGCTCTCAGTCTGACCGCTGCGGCTTTAAAACGGACCTCCAATCAAGAAAATAAAGTTTAGTAATTTGCTCCCCAGTGGTGTATGCTGTTTGATAGGGCTTACACCCATGCAGATGTTGTGGAGCAGCTGCGCTCCTAGAATTACATGGGAGTGGCCATCTTGGATTACACCTGAGAGCTCTGCTTGCAAATAGGCATCAATGGAGGGATGGAGGAGAGGCTTTGCTTGCACACAGACGCACTGCAGTTGAGCTGAGAACTTCAACAGGATTAACCCAACCAGCCAGAAAGAGATTTTTTCTGTTTCCGCACAGAATGCCTTTATTGATGTAGCATTGGTTCAGCATGGCTGCAGTGTACCTCTGTGATATTGTTTTTCCACACAGGATGGGCTGGCTGGAGTTTGGTATTTTGCTATTTTGCTATATGCAGCCCACACCAAACTGAGGGGGAGATTTATCTCACAGCAGTGTTTAGCATGTCATGTTACACACACTCACAAACAGAAACATCAGCTGCTGGAGGAAATTAATGCAACTACGTATCAATGTAAGTCAATGGCCTTGGCTTCCACAGAGGTTTTTGCAATGTTGACACAATGTTTTAAAGTGGACCGAAACCTAGGATTGTACCTATCCAGGGTTTTGGTTCTTACCCCCGGGGCACCCTAATCGGGGATGCCCCGCTGTGTGAAACCCCCCAGGTCGCCCAATCTAACTTAGCTTTCCTCAGTCGTACGGCCACATGTGCAGCCTCTCGTCCAATCAGCACACTCGGATCTGCTACCGCCCGGCTGGTGGCCGCATCCCCCCTCTACCCCCTAACAGGGAGCGTGCCCACATTGAACAAATGCCTGGCAAAGGTTGCACACCCTGCTAAAAGGATATCAGGGAGCGTCCGCTGCTCGCGAATGCATGAGCCAAGAAGGTAAGTATACCGGGCAACCTGGGGGGTTTCACACAACAGGGCATCTGGATTCTGGACGACCCGGGGGGGAGGGATTCAATAAGATTCCAGGGCCGTTGGCCCGTGGGTTAAGGTCCACTTTAGCGCTTTTGAGCAGTGATAAGTCATTACAGCTGATAGCTTTTTTTCATTTTAGCTAGAAATTAAGCATCATTTCGACTGTAGGACTGTTTTTTTTCAAAAGCAGGTCTGTAAAAATTGTGACAAGATGGCTGCCCTCATGCAAGTCCTTAGCTTATATTCTGCCTTTTATTCCACAACATCTGCATGTTGTTAAGGAAAAGGCACACTTCATAAATAAGGCTAAGAGAAAAAATTTCAACTATATATTTTACAGTTTTTAAAAGAAAATTGGCTTGACATTTCTGTGTTGGCCATCATGCACCACTACAAATTACTCACCTATTGTTGTGTTAACAGATATCTCATCCAGCAATGCCTCACATGCAGCAGATTTCTCAGCTAACACAACTTTCTGTTCAGCCAGTTTTAAATTCAACTCTGCTAACTGTACAGTGGCTTCCTTAAGCTTGTCCAGGCCTCCTTCAAGACGTTTGCACTGTGCTGTAAGGAGAAAAGGTATTTGTATCTTTTGTTTTTTGTCTTTTAATCTCACTATACTTTAAATCAAAGAATATTGTTGTACCTACCAGTACTAAAAAGTTAAGAAATAGCATATCGAAGGTAAGCTTTGAGTTTTGTCGAAAGCTTACCTTAAATATACTCAGTTAGTTCGAAAGTTATTGCTTTATTTCTTCACTTTTCACTACTTCGAAAGCCTAACACGATACCACGCAATACTGTAAATACTACGAACACGCATCAATACCAGTTAAGTCAGAAAACAATGAGAGTTATGCAATAAAATGTGGCAGTGGCACACTTTCTATCACATGTGCCAGGACATTATGTGGCAAGTTTGTAAGCCCTCCACATCCACAAATAAAAAATGTACACAAAACAGTCCTACAAAACTGACTGGAGGTTGACCTTGAAAAGATGGTGACTTTGCCACATATGTAACCAACAAAAAAGACTTTAGTACCCAGAAGAAACCCACATAGATGCAGGGAGAGCATACAGACTTATTGTCTATATATGTACTGCCAACAAAAGTTGTTTGAAACCAGCTACAGTACTTCAACAAGTTACAATTGAACCTTTCACAACATCGGCATTAACCTAAACGGTGTGAATAAAAAATACAATTCTGTGAAACTCACCCGTAGAATTGTTTTTGAGTATATCCAGTCCAGGTAGTCCCAGTGATGACATGTGGTATTCCGCCCCCAGGGGGCACTCGACTGCAAGATCAAAAGCTGTCGCTCCTCCCGGCCCCCTATAAAAGCCGGTGTCTCTCTATCATTTCCCAGTGGTTAAAAAGCAGTAAGATGAGACAGGCTGAGAGGCCAAGAAACCATGTTACTTCACATAGCATCAGCTTGTACTCTCTCCAACAAGAAATTTAAGGACAACAAGTCCAAGAATACAATGGTAATCACCATAACAGGCAAACAGAGATAATGAACAAGGGCGGGGTGGGACAACCTGGACTGGATATACTCAAAAAAAATTCTACAGGTGAGTTTCACAGAATTGTATTTTTCCCTATATCCAGTCGTCGCCAGTGATGACATGTGGGACATCCAAAAGCAGTGTCCATTAGGGCGGGATCCCCAGTGCGGAACAGCATGTAGTTCATTTCACTACCGCCTGAAGCACCTTTCGGCCAAAAACAGCATCAGCTGAGGCCCTAACATCAACCTTGTAAAACTTTGTAAAGGTATGAACTGAAGACCAAGTGGCGGCCTTACAAACTTGTTCAACAGATACCTGGTGCTGAAAAGCCCAGGAAGCACCAATAGCTCTAGTAGAATGAGCTGTAATACGAAAAGGGGGTTCCTTCCCCTTGGCAGAATATGCTTGCGCCACCGCCTGTCTAATCCACTTACTGAGAGTGGACTTGGCTGGTGGCAAACCTTTCCTAGAACCCTCTGTTAGGACAAAGAGCAAATCTGATTTCCTGAAGGATTCAGTCGCAACCAGGTAATACTTAATGGCTCTGACCACATCCAAGGCATGGAGGGTCCTTTCCTTAGAATTAGTCGGTGCTGGACACAAAGAAGGTAAGACAACTTCCTCATTAAGGTGAAAGGGAGACACGACCTTAGGCAGAAAATCAGGTTTAAATCGAAAAACCACCTTATCCTTATGTCGCTCAAAGTAGGGAGGCTTCATACGAGACGACATGCGACGCACCAAGGTAATCGCTACCAAAAAGACCACTTTAAGAGTCAAAATAGACAATGCAGCAGCGCACAAAGGCTCGAAGGGAGGACCCGAAAGAGCAGGAAGTACCAAATTCAAGTCCCAAACCGGTATTACTGACTTACGCGGGGGGACAGACATGGGCGACTCCCTGGAAAAAAGTCTTGATCAACCTATGATTGGCAATTGATCTCTGGAAAAATATGGCTAAGGCCGAGACCTGGCCCTTGAGGGAGCTCAGCTGGAGACCCAAGTCTGAGACAGAGAATGTGCAGCAAGGGAGACTCTTGCACTCGCACCAAGCAATGTAAGCGTGCCAAACTCTGTAGTATATCATGGAAGAAGACTTTTTCTGTACCTGAATCATGGTATGCACAACAGTGGCCGACAGCCCCTTTTCCGTCAGGATTGAGGTTTGAGGTTTCAATAGCCAGGCCGTCAAAGCCAGCGTCTGTAAATTGGGGTGCCACAGCGACCCCTGAGTGAGAAGCCCTGGGTCGTCGGGCATGATGTTTCGATCCACTGACATCTGAACTATGTCCGCAAACCAACTCCTTCTCGGCCAGCGAGGAGCCACCAGGATCTTCTGCGTCTGCCAAACGCCGCCCCAGCCAGTCAGACTGGCATCCGTGGTAACTATCTCCCAAAGGACAAAGGACTTGCCCACCAACAGGTTCCTGGAGTCCAGCCACCACAAGAGGGACTGCCTGGCCAGGGGGGACAGTGAAAATTCCTGTTCCAGCGACTCCTGCATCCAGTCCCAGACGGTCAACAGGTTCAACTGAAGGTCTCATGTGAAATTGGGCGAAGGGCACGGCCTCGAAGCATGACACCATTAGGCCCACCAGTCTCATCCCCAGACGGAGTGATGCAATAAGGCATGGACCTGTTACAAAAACACCTTCCCCTCCAGCCTGCTTTATCCACAAACCCAAGTCCTTCATATGCCATCAGGGTTCCCAGCTGAGCCACTTCCCTTCAGATGATAACATACAGTTACACACTCAAACAAATGTTGAGACTCTCCAGGTCCAGGATAGGCCTTGATGTTCCGTCCTTCTTGGGAACCGTGAACAGATTGGAGTAGAAGCCTTGACCCTGTTCCTGACAAGGTACAGGACAAATCACACCAAACCGCAGGAGGTGTTGCACGGCCATTCTCAGGCCCTATGCCTTCACTGGGTTCTGGGATATTCGAGACTGAAGAAATCTTGCGGCCTGACTGCCAGCTCTATTTTGTAACCGGAGGACACCACCTCCTGAATCCACCGATCCGGGATGCGCTGTCTCCAGATATGAGCAAATAGCAGAAGCCGTCCCCTCACCCGGATGGCAGGGGGCTTGGACTTGGCTCCCCAAGCGGGATTGGGTCGGCCGCGGGACCTACCTCTACCCCAGGTATCTCTGCGGCCACCTGAAAATGAAGAGCCTCTTCCTCCTTGAAAGGAGCGATAGGCAGATTAGCCCCGAAAGGGCCGAGCAAGACTCCGTCTCTGAGGGAGTCTACCATCCTTGACCAGGAGGTCCAGACGCTCCCCGAACAACCTGTGCCCCAAGAAGGGGATACTAGTAAGCGACTTTTTGCCACAACCAGAGCGAACGGCGAAGTGCAACAAGCAGGGCAGAAATCCTGGCCCCAAGCCGGACACCATCGTCCATGGCAGAGACAACAAAGGCAATGAAGTCCACGCAAGCCTTGAGGTCTTTAAAATCCTCCGCCCGCTTGCGAGTCTTAGCGCTATCCACAAGGCGCCTCACCTTCTTTCTGATGGCCAGGGAGACAATAGCCGCGGCACACACAGGCCGAAACAAGGAACCAGCAAAGGGGAAGGCATGACAGACCAGCTGATCCATGCGCTTGTCATGCGCCATGCATCCTCATCCGAGGAGAAACCAGACAAACTGTCCTCGCCAGCAAAATAATCCGCAGTGGACCGTGAACCCTCTGGCAACTCACCTTCCTCCACAGAGCCCAAACCGTCAAAAAGATCATCATCATTATCTGAGTAAACGGGCTCGATGTGCCGTCTCTTACTCGTGGCCTTCCTAGGAGACGTTCGCAAGATCTGTCTCTCGAGACTGGCCACCCTGTATGCCAAATCAACATGGGACCCCCTGCTGGCTTTCCCCTCACTGGGGGCTGAGTGCAGCAGCGGGGGTTCTGGAGAGGCTGTAGGCAAAGAAGGGCTAGGGGCAGGTATGCCTGCCCGATCATGGTCCAAAATGACGCTCCGGGCGCAAGTGGTACAAACAGTGCTGAATCCGCCCAGAGGACATGCACTGCACATGGGGCAGAGCTTCACCCGTCCAGATGGGGCCCCCAGCTCACTATCCCCAGATGCCTCCATTATGGTGATAAGGAAAAAATGTTGTATGCAGGTTACAAGGCACTGATGGCCCAAACCTAATTAGCCCTCTTATATAGTCTCTCTTGTGTAATCCCTCTTAATAAAAGGGAGAGGGGGGCGGGGGACCGGGAGGAACCACAACCCTCAATCAATCAAAGGGGCCCACCTAAAAGACACAAGTGGCCATCAGTATCCCACATCACATGCTCATACTTAATAAAACAATGATATTATCAAGAGGGACTCACCTCGAGGGGCGGGCAGCACGGCGGTGACGCGAAAAGCGTCATCGTGCGGCCCCGCCCCCCCGGCGGCTCGAACACGAGCACCGGCCCCAGACATGGAGGGCCTGCCCCAAGAGGATGATGCCCCTGCGATCGACAATGCCACTGGGCGGCCCACAGCGGGGCCCCCGTACAAAAACAAAGACCACATGTCATCACTCTGGGACGACCTGGACTGGATATAGGGAAAAAAGCCAGACCAGCACTGTCCAGGGGACAGGAGATCCAAGACCTTGCTATACAAGCCTCATTACTAATAAAAAGACCCAAATAGTACAAAACTATGAATACATTACTGTGGGAGATCTGAACTCTATTTCTCAAGCAAAAATTTAACATATGATACTAGAGCCGTCACATTTATATTTACCCAAGTTAAACTGGTTCTTATCTTCCAAAAGTTTTGAGTAAGTGTTGATGAAGTCCAGGTAGTTCTTTGGAGTAACATAGTTGCTGCGTCTCAATTTTTGCTGGAATGTTTTGCTGAATAGTCCCACAGAATCATGGACCATTACAACATGGCCAATTACAGGCTCTAAATACTCAGATGGAATCATTTGGTTCTCTCCTACAACATCAAGAAAGCAAATGTAAAAAAAGTCTAAACATTTCACACTAGACCAAAATACTCGACGCATATTTAGTCCTAATTAGTGGAAGGAAACCTCTTTTTCCATTTTCTTGTTTGTCATCATGAAATACAGAAAATCCACTTTACAGAAAATATACAGGTGTGATTGGGAGTGACCAGCACAAAATATAGGGCTCCTGTACTAGTGGTGCACCTCTGATCCCTATGGCACCCAAAGTCTTTCAGTTTCAAGCCTTCCTACATTTTAATGAAAACTAAATATTTGAAAAAGTCTTGAGCCTTAAAATAACAGCAATGATAATGTGAAACAATGACCCATAGCAGCCATTTTCTGAATCCAGATACATGAACAGTTTCTGATCTTGTCCGTTGTATTGCCTATATAACCTGACAATATAAACAACTGAAGTGGAAAATACACTTACCTAAAAATGATTTAGCAACAGCGCACAGGGCTTGAGGTGGCCAGGGCATGAACCAATCAATTCCAGTGTTATTTACCAAACCTAAAAACATAATTATTGTATTATTTACTGTTAGATGTATTACTGTAAGATGAATTTGATGCAATAAGGCATGGACCTGATACAAAAACACCTTCACCTCCAGCCTGCTTTATCCACAAACCCAAGTCCTTCATATGCCATCAGGGTTCCCATCTGAGCCACTTCCCTCCAGATGATAACATACAGTTACACACTCAAACAAATGGCACCTGTAAACCCCAAACATATTCTCAAGAACACAAGACCCCTACAAACACCTAAATGAAAAGTTGCATTCACCCCCTCCACCATAGGTCCCTTAATCCACAAACTCAAATCGTTCATTGACAATTGCCACCAGTGAACCAACTTAGTGCTAAACCTAATTGTTGTTCTTTCTCCACATACAAACTTTCACATAGTAATACATGCTTCATGTGTGTATCAGGTCCTGAACTTTAAACATATAGACTAAAATGCTTTGTTGGTACAAAACAAACGTAATTACCTGGAAAATTTCTGCATCTCGTTCTTAAGGTTTCACCAACTGGGGACATTCCAAGAACAATGTGAAGGTTGCTGGCACTCTTGTTGACAAAGAACTGCCAAATGCTTTCTTTTGCCGGACCAACCCCATGTTTACTAGCTTCATCTCTAATTTGGTTTAACACAGATTCCTTCTCATCATCAGGGAAAAGCGCAGGAACCATGCCTAAAACGGACCATAACATGTTTCTTTTAGATGTTTAAAACTTGATTATATATATATATATATATATATATATATATATATATATATTTATTAAATATGAGCACTGTTGTGGGGCCACACCAATTTACAGATTAGTGTGAAGCTCATAGGGTGGCTTCAACAATTTCGCTTTTAGGAGCTATGGACTAAAAGTAAAGTAAAAAAAGGGGAAGACAAAAAATAGCTCTGGTCAAAGGCATTGATTATGCAAGATCTGCTAGATGGTACGGGTAGGACAAACATTTTTTTTTAGATCTTAGAAACACAGTCTGTTTTGGGTTACTGGGCTGGGGATAGAAGGTGACTATTTCCCTCTGAGTATAGGTGCCCTTTAAGAAATATAGAGGGCCTTGTGCCTCCCCTAAACTGCAACAATTACTGAACCCTTGACATGGATCCAGTACACAGACAAAGCAGCCTGACGGAGCGATTATCGAGCAAGAAATCATTAAATCGACCCCAATTTAGCAATAATTCATGGAAACAGTTGCTGCGATCAAGCGTTGAAGATCGGGCGTCGTATTGTTTTGGCAAACCAAAAATTTCTGGTTCATTGTTTGATGGTTAGAATGTGTAAATAGAAGTCACCCTAAAAAAAGTGTTTTGTCATGAGAACAAACAATCGACTGACCAACTTGACCAAATCTTTAGTGTCTGAAAACAGTTGCTAAATTTCAGAAGATTTGTATGGTCGGTCACTCGCTGAGAAAACAGCCAATTGATCTGCTCATGTAAACTCAGCAAAACTGTACTACTTTAATGGCAACATGCTTTTTCCAGGTCAGCGACTGACCGAGTATTGCAAAGGAAACAATAACGGCTGTCCAGGCTAATATTTTTAAAAAGTCACTAATGGCATCCTCTACATTTATATCCTTGCATGTTTGCCTGGCGGTGTTAAAGTTAAAGGGACTGTCCAGGCCAAATGTAAAAAAAATGATTCAATAGCTTACCTCGTTATATCTGCCCTCTTTGTTCCTGTAACCTCACAGCAACACCTACAAGCAAAAACTTGTCACTGCCTTCAGGGTTCGACTGACTGCCTGTATATTGCAGCAGCTATTGTGCCCACTGGCTGGAAATTTCAGAAATGAATGAAAATTTCAAAATAAGTTTTCTGGACTTTGGTGGGGGTTGTTTTGAAAAATGAAAAAGAAATGGGGAACATTAGGAGCTTTAGGGCTATGTGAAAAATAGTCCATGTAGTTGCCTGGACAAGCCCTTTAACAAGGTGGAAATTGATATGCTATTCTTTGTGCCATGCATGGCGAAATAATGGTCGGAGTTCTTCTTTAAATTAATAATCCTGTATCATCACTCCCCAACTTTTCATTTGAAACGTTTCCAGTAACAAAATAAAACACACAGATGTTTTGAATTTTATGGAGCTTAGATTAATGAGTAAAATATAGCACTGTGTATTTAGCATGGAGTGCAGAAGTTTACAAAAACATTCAGGGGTCTACCTGTAATGAGGCCATGTGAGGCAGTCACCTCAGCGGACCTTTTAATTATTGTTTATTTTTATTAGTGGCTCAGCAGAGATGGTGGTGGCATGTTTTATAGTCAAATATTGGTGGCTCAGCAGCTGTGGCCCCACCCACTACTGTCTCTGGAGCAAGTTAGAGCCACACTGAGCGGTGCACTTGAAATGGCACGATTCTGGGGGGGGGGGGGGGGGCTGTCTGCCTCAGGCAGCAGAGTAACTAGGTTCACCCCTGAAAACCTATAGTCATCCAAAAAAAAAACTTGGAGAAAACATTTTAGGAGAGAATATTTGAGCAACTTTCTTTAGCTAAACAGTGACCACAGCTTGCCCAATATCTTTGGATATATAAGCAGAAAGTTGAACCAGAAATGGATCTTTTGAGGGTGTAATTGGTCAGAAGTTTAGCCAGCTTTATACAAACACAGTAAAGCTGCCTAGCATATTATAGTTCCTAGTTTTCACTATTGGAGAAATAAGAAATGTGATCGGCAGACCTGAGGTTAACATGTTGTTGATTAATTCTAGAAATCCTTCTTCTGCAACATGAGCATCGGTAAAAAGGAAAATCATCTTCTTATTTTCCAGACCAAGTTTTAGATAAAGATTTTTCAGATCTTCGCGGAAACTGTTTTCTCCATATCCTCTGCTCAGAACAATTTCAAACACCTAAAGCAATTACACAGTCTTTTAGCTTTACTGACCTGTCAGATCAGAAAATTCTGTTACTAGATTTTACAGCAATTTTAGCAAACCTCATATCCGGCAGCAAAGGCAGCGAGTCGAGCAAGTGATTGCTTCCCTGACCCTCCAACGCCGACCAGCAGAGCATGACCTCGATCCATCCTGATAATACGATGTATGCGGGTTAAATGTTCAAGTGCATCATCAAAGAGAACCAAGTTCATTTTAGTACGAATTTCATTGTGCTCCTCAAGAATTTCCTACAATGAAAACACATAGAAAACCACCATTTTTATAAAGAGTATAAACTGTACAGTGAAGCAGATATCTTTTTTCTTAGATATCTGGAAAGGCATTTTTACCCCCGGTCCCCCCACCCACCTCTTCCGCCCAAGTACATCGGCGCTGCTGTTGACTTTTCAAATAAAACTAGACCTTTCCACTACCAAAGCTATGCCCTGCAGCGCTTTTGAGATTGCCAGTTGGCTCTCTTTAAAGTGCCATCATGACAAGGTGCAGCCGGCTGCTCGCATCCCCCAAACGCTGTTCACACGTGCTCACAGTTACAGGGAAGCTGGGGAGCAGCTGGGAAAAGGGGAGTTTACCGGCGTTTCACACAGTGGGTCATCCTGCTATAGCAGGGGTACCCAAACACTTCTTGTAAAGGTCCATTTAAAGGTATCCGGTCAGAGGTGAAGGTCCAGACGGAGGGAGGGGGATGGATAGTTAGAAATCAGCACACTGGGAGAGGGGCTACAGATTCCCCAGGCAAAACTAAAAAAAAGGTTGCTTGCCACCACACCCCAAAAATCTTTTGTGAGACTGAGAAACAAAGCTTGTGTGTAGCTTGCAATGCCACTTTCTGCCCATGCAGTACTTCATATTGCAATGCTAGCTGCCAGGGTGCCTTAACACTGGCAGGGAGACTAAGCACTAAATCACAGATCAAGGGGGCAGCTCTGAGCATGGCAACACAGAAGCAACTGAGTGCAGGACTGTCAGGGCAGGGGGCCGGAAATCTGGCGCTAGGGTCCGCATTCAGACCCTGGTCCACCAGTTGAGTGTAGCTGTGCTATAGGATGCCCTGGGGGGGGGGGAGCTAGCGAAATATTTTAGATTCCAGGGCACGGCCACATGGGTTTTGACCCACTTCAAATATATACTTTTATGATGTCCAAACTAGAACAAACAATAAGTACTGTATGCTGCTATCAGTAAATTACCACACCACTTCTACCATAGCCATGACCAAAAGAATGAGCAAGAGCAATCTTATATTATATCAGAGTACAAGCAAAACAACTAAGACAATCTTAATGGCACACAGAGGGCCATATTCAGACTAGCCAGCCATTAAGACAGATTTTAAACCTTTTGAGAGACCACTCTCAGCAGAACTAGCCAGAAAAATGTTGGGCAAACCTGGTGTGAACAGTAAGCCCTTCCATTGTCATAATGTTCCTGACTCTTTGACACTAGTGCAGTGTGGTAGTGGGATCAGTCAAGATGGGGCCCCTAAATTCATGAACCTTATTGTGGTTGCTACCACTGAAGTCCCTGTTATGATGCCTTTGTTGTGACCACATTTTGCTTGTCCCAGTGACTTATCATAGAGAATACTAGGCCTTGCATTACTGCATACAGTAATTCTAAAAACACCTCAGGTTTACTGGGCTTTGATGTCCACTATTGGAAGGAGGTAGTTAAATGGTTTGGAATTTTTCTCACAGGTTTGCTACAGAAGGCAATACAATTCATATTCAAACGAAAGGTTATTTCAATTTTACCTGAAAAAGTGCTTTAGCTGCATCATAATCCTGAATGTCCTCATACACCCGTGGTTCACCTTCATTCATGGCTGTCCTGTAGTCACCAAACAGAATTGGGTCTCTCATTGCATAATCTAAGTCAGCTTTGAAATGCTCATCGATAAGACTTTGAATATGGCCTTGAACCTGGGAAGAGAAATTATGTTAAAATGCATTTCAAGCATAAAATGAGCAGAGGTATACATTTTAACCTTATTTAAATGGGCAAAATACAGAAATATTTAAATAAGGTGAGTAAAGCAACATTAATATTAATGATATACAGTATATGATAACCATCCCCATTGACTATGGCGCTGAATGGTATATAAAAATAAACATACAGAGTTAAGTATTTATCATGTAGTAGAAAATGGACACCAATAGAGGAATAGGCTGCTTTTTCACTTTGACTAGTTTCCCCTACGGTTTGATTTAACGATATTAAAATATGAATTACAGAATCTATACAGTCACCTGTGTTTCACTTACCACAGTCTTGTCATCTTCGTTGATTAGTCTGTCATGAAAAACCCGTAGAGCTTCGTTTCTCCAGACCCTCACCATTTGACTCACAGTCTGGAATCTGCAATTCAATGCAAAGGATAAACAAAAATGATTTTCAGAGAACTTGAACAACTAAGGAAAAATAGCAAGGTAGGGAACAACAATTAAATGGGAAAAATATTAACTTTATATGATTGATTATAAACATCCAAGGGATATATGAACAAGCTCTACCTGCTGTCTGGATCTTCCCACAGAGACTCACTTACATCACCAATTCTGTGTCCCAGGTGGCTATAAAGTGTAAAACATCTGTCCCAGCAACCCTTACACATCAGAAGAAATAAAACAAGTCTCTTCGTAAAATGAACCCATAAAGATGGCAGAAGGAAAAGCAGCATTTTATATCTATATGTCCATGCTCTCTGAAGTGAAACACTTCACTAGTAATGTTGTTATTTTGAGAATACCTGCCACTAACCCATAGTTTAAGCAAAGGGGGCCTATGTCAATCATTCTAACTGATAGCAATATGGTGTGCCTGAGAATAGAAACTAAGCATTGCATAATAACTGAAAAAGCCATCTAGCCATCTTAATACAGATAGCAACATATGTGTGGTAAGGAGGTGGTGGATTTGATCAAAATAGAGGAGCCATAGAATGAGGTTGCTTAATAAGGCAGCAGTGGATGCACACTGGTAACTCACCTTTCTGGGGTAGTAAGAACAAGTCCATTAAACACTCTAGAAAGATCCCGAAGATTAAATATATAGTGGAATTTTGAAGGTGTTGGTGGTAGGTCCCGAACAATTATTTTATACAACTCCAGTGTGCAGAAAGTCAACTTATCACAGATGGCTTGAACATCTTCACTGAATAACTGCATGTGAAGACAGATAACCAAATGTAGTTTTGTAAAAGAGAATCTATTGTATTCTTTGAAATGTATAGTACAGTATTTTAACAAAATGAATATAACCTCTACCTAACAAAATCATAATACTTCAATAACTGCAAAACATACAACATAATTACCGGTAGATAACTTCAAGCTGGAGGGGCTACTCTTTAATATGTGCAATTAAAGCTTAAAATATGTGTAATATTTATTGTTTACAGAGGCAGGGCTGTTTCTCCTTTATATACTGTATGTGTAAAATATCTTACCATTTACTTCATTAGTGGGTTGTGTATTATTTCTGTATATTACACCATTGTTCTTTTTCATTTTAAATATTTAAAAAGAAGAGATTCAGTAGAGATTCAATTACCGTTGTGTGTCCTTGTAAGATGGAGAAATAAATATGACGTAAAGACTCTTCTGATGGGAAAAGAACGTTGAATACACTGAACAAAGAAATAAATCGAGTGTCCACCTCATTTCGACCACCACCAGCCTTTCCCATTGCTGCTATAAATCCGAGATCTCGGAGGAATTTGCAGTTAAGTTCCTTGCCACGATCATACATGCCTCCTTTCTCCAGCAGGAGCTTTAAGAGTGCAATTGGCTGTTGGGTCCCGTACTCATCAACCTAAAAGACAACATGCACCAAGGTTTAATAAAGTAATGACAATATAGACATTTCATAAAATACAACAACAGCAGATGGTACCTGACAGGTACTTTGACACAATAATAAGAATTTAGATGATCATGCATATGAATTCTTCTGATTCAAGCCATTCAAGACATTGAAGCAACATTGTAACCACATATGGCTGTCAAAACCAATGTGAATATTAGGCACTGAATCTGTGTTGTCTGTCTTTCGACTTTCGGCTTGAACTTTAACCTTAAACCTTTGCCTGAGACCCCTGACCTGGGCTTGCCTCGCTACTCTTCTGCTTCATCCCCCTGGTACCCTGCCTCTTCTTCCTTGGTAGCTTCCAGATTTCAGGGGAACGACCCTGGTTGTGTCTACAGCAAATTCTGTCTTTATTTGCATGGTGCTCCTGTGAACATCAGGCCTGCCCGTAGATTCCAGCTCCCATGGGTTGGTCACTCGCCCTGGCTAGGTTTACCCACACCTGGAGCTCCAGCCTTCTCTGCTGACCTTCACCATCTCTACCACCCAGCAGCCAGCCTAACATCAAAACAAATTATGCAATGTGCATTAAAAAAGCAGATTGCCATATAGATAAAACCTGATGCAGGGCATGTTCCATTAAAGTTATCAGGGCAGGTTTCATTTCCTGTAAATGGTGCTACAGCATGGATTGCACTCTAGGTGATTGGGATTCTCGGGTGTGTTGCAGTAGTAGGTCAGGCTGCAGTACAGACGAGAGGTGGGTTGCTGACAGACATCAGTCAAGTAGTTGCAGGTTATTCCTTGTATTCCTTTCTTACAGAATCATCACCTTTCAGCTATTGATAACACTATAACAATATGAGAGAAAGCAAAATACAACCTTGGGCATGTTCATGTCATCCATAAACACTAGCAGCCGCTTGCCCATGGGGGGTCCATAGGTATCCTTTGTTCGTTTCTCTACATTGGCTTCCAGATTCCTTTGGATATCCATTGATGTTGTACGGGAGGAGAAATTGATCAAAAGCAACATCTGAAAAGACAAGGGACCATATATCAGATCTTTCTTACATTTTGTCTGTAAAGATAAGCAAATCGATTGTAAAGATAAGCAGATTGTGTTGTACTTCACTTCACTAGACTGGTGGAGAAGGCAACCTCAGGTTGGAATAACATATAACACTCATTTTTACTTCCCCTACACTCCTGTAAAGGTGCTAAAGTAAGGGGATACTTTCAGATATTCATTGCAATAAATCAAATGCAGTAAAAGGGAAGACCTTGAATTCCATACAGAGCATCATGCTCTGTACTGCTTGCAATAGAATGAGGAAATTAAAGCATACATCTATCCTAAGATAAAGATAAACATACACACATAAGAGCAGACTAGATGGACCATATAGTATCCTTCTGCCATCAACCTTCCAGGTTTGTATGTTAGTGGGTAAAAGCTAAAGCTCTTTATCTTATACACAAGATGCACTATTCGTTTTTTTCCCCAAATTTGAGTTCCTAGTTCCTGACCTAATATAGACCATACATAAAAGAAAACTAAAGATGAAAGGAAGGCAAGCATCTAGAATAATGCCAAAGAGGTTTCAGATGGAACTGCTTGAATAGGGTTGCACTTAATTGAAGGATAAAAGTAGAAGTTTTCTTGTTGTCTTACAGTTTTGATCACAATTTTTGCTGGACCCAATTGGTAGTTGCTACCTGTAAACTAATGCATATAATTGCACAATATTCATAACTTACTGTGCTGTCACTGTTTAGGTTCCTTAAGAGGTTCATCGTAGTTGCTGTCTTGGATGTACCAGATTCGCCAACAAGAACTACTGGTCGTTTAATTTTAACCATCTGCTCCAGGAGCCATGTAGTTCGTGTGGTGTCCACAGTGGGAACTATGATATGTAAGAAAATAGGATGTTATCTTGGATCAAGCTTTTATTTCAGGATTTGTACAGAACACTTGTAAACACGACAGTCTCCATAATGCAACAGCTGTTTAAGTTGCACATCAGGTGTGGTGGTGGACGGGTACATCTGTGTTCTGTTTTCCCCTCTGCACTCACATGGCTACGTTCCAAAGGAAAGCATGGATTGGCTTAGCAAGTGCAAAGAAGCATGAGGCTAGGAGCAAACTTAAATAGCCAATAATCAAATTCAGCTACACCCAAAACATTTTTCATTTTTGCTGGAGTGAGCTTTCTGTTTAGAAGAACGTACAGCTTATTAAACATATCTTTCCAAAGCTTCACAATATAATGCTATTGCATGATAGAAACAATTACATTGCAGAAATATAGAGACTCGGAGATTTTATTGAATGGGTTACAGAGCATAAAGGTGGCCATCCGCAGATAACTTGATATGGCACAAACTCTATATAACTGTCATGTGACAAATGTGATATAGTGGAGTTAAAATTCCCTGCCAAATTCTATGGTTTTCTACAGAACACAATAGCTCTACTCCAACTACGCTGCATACAGAGGGGAGTGCATCCCTGCCTTGGCAAGCCCTTATGTCTGAGGTAGTGGGAACCAATGTGGACCTGGGGACTAAGATCTACTGTATGGATAATTACAGATCATGATCCATGGGGTTGAGTAGCAAGATATGAAATGTGAATATCCTTTTTTTGCCCATAGTGGGCCTTTAACAACTAGTTCTGCAGCATATTTGTTATGCTTTTCACATCTTTGAAGGCAGTACAATTGTTTCATATTTCAACAAATTCAACCTAATTTAACTTACCTAGAATATCAATAAATTTCTCCTCTGAATTATGAATATACTTTGGGACTAGCTTGCTCCAAGGTATCCACTTCTTTTTCTCTCCATCAAAATGAAAGTCAAAAATTGTGGGTAGATAACCTATAAAAATAAAGGTTTCTTTTGTTTTGACCTGCAGCTACTGTAAAATCATTTTCCAAAAGTGCTGAAACTTACCTGGAAGCTCTCCGGGCCCAACTAGGACCTTCTCATCGTAAATGGTTGACATTGATGCTAAACGTTTTATGTACTCATCAAACTTATTTCTTCCCGTTTCCAGCAGTGTGGCACCCAGTGAACAATACAAAGCTTCTATAAAGTAACATTCCAACACATCAACGTCCTCTACCTCTTTTTCTAATAAGGCCCCCAACATCATGGCCAACTGTGTCACCTGTAATGTATATTTAGGAGCAAATTAATGCGATGCATACACATTATGTGCAACTTAGCAGTCAAGTAACCTACAGGTATATTTTTTCAATATGTTTTTCACTCTGGGCACCTAACTAAGAAGTGCTCAAATTTATCGGAGTAGATTTATCTACTATTTACTGATCCCTATGGTGTCTGACTGTTTATAAATCTACATGGCAGTCACTAAAAGCACCATGGACACAGGATACTTGTGGTATAAATATTAGCATCATCACAGCATGAGATTTCCATTGCTTTCACCATGCTCCTCACCACAAACAGGTAAATGAAATGGAGGAGAATATATTAGATACCATCTAATTAAACAGTGTAATAGTGCAATACCACAGGACCAGTATGTTTAGGGTAGTTCTCCATATGAACAAATCTATTAGGAATTCTCCAAAGTAATGGCCTTGTGTCTGAAGTGCACTAAAAAAGCAATTCTGTGAGTACTCACCTGTAGAATTGTTTTTGTTCTTGCATGGCCCGGCCTGCTTCGGTATTCATAACAGTTGGCGCAGTGGTACTGCAGAAAGCTGTGGCATCTCCCGGCCCCCTATAAAACGGGATTAACTATAGAGTTCCCAGCGTAGACAAGCAGTGAGACAAGAAGCCAGGAGAGAATAAAGGTAAAACATGTAAAAAAAGTAAAAAACCCCAATTAACTTGGAACAATCACCATAAAGAGGCAACCAAGAAGTGGGTCGAAGCAGGCCGTGCCATGCAAGAACAAAAACAATTCTACAGGTGAGTACTCACAGAATTGCTTTTTTCTTTATTGCATGGCACGGCCTGCTTCGGTATTCATAACAGTTGGGACATCGAAAAGCAGTGTCCAAAAGTAGGGTGAGATCCCCAATGAGTAGCAGCCGGCAGTTCAAGTCACTACCGCTTGAAGCACCTTGCGGCCAAAAGCAGCATCCACTCAGGCCTTAACATCAACCTTGTAAAACTTGGAAAAAGTATGAACAGTAGCGGCCTTGCAAACTTGTTCAACAGAAGCTTGGTGCTGAAAAGCAATAGCACAAGTGGAATGAGCAGTAATTCTAAAGGGAGGTTCCTTCCCCTTAGCAGAATAGGCTTGAACCACCGCCTGACGGATCCACTTGCTGATAGTGGACTTAGCCGGAGGCAAACCCTTCCTAGGTCCAGAAGTGAGAACAAAAAGAGCATCAGATTTCCTGAAAGACTCAGTAGCAACCAAATAAAACTTCAGAGCCCTGACCACATCCAGAGAATGCAGTGTCCGCTCCTTGGAATTAGCAGGATTAGGACACAATGAAGGCAAGACAATTTCCTGAATGAGATGAAAGGCAGACACCACCTTAGGTAAGAAATCCGGCTTAAGCCGAAACACCACCTTATCCTGATGCCTCTCAAAATAAGGAGGTTTGATGGAAAGCGCCATATAGAACTATGAATAGAAGCACACCTACAACTCTATTGGATGCAAAAAGTAACAAAGTGATTTATTTTATACAGAAGCACAATATATACAAAGAAAAACAGAGGTTTAGGTCCACTTGAAGGTTTAGGTCCACTTGATGGAAAGCGCCGCCAGCTCAGAAACTCACCTTACAGAAGTGATAGCCACTAAAAAGGCTACCTTAAGAGTCAGAATGGGCAAAGCAGCCCCACGGATAGGCTCAAAGTGAAGACCCTGCAGAGCAGACAACACCAGATTCAAGTCCCAGACTGGTAGCATAGGCTTACGAGGTGGACGTACATGGGTAACACCCTGGAAATATTTTTTAACCAACCGGTGGTTGGCAAAGGATCTTTGGAAAAAAATTGCCAGAGCTGAAACATGGCCTTTGATGGTACTTAGTTGAAGGCCAGAATCCAAACCCTGTTGCAAAAATTCCAGAATCCTGGGAATGGAAAAAACCCGACAGGGATAAGACTTGGACTCACACCAGGCAATGTAAACATGCCTGACCCTGTAATAGATAAAGGATGAGGACTTCTTCCTAGCAAGAATCATGGTATCCACAACAGAGGCAGGCAACCCCTTCTCTGTCAAGATGTAGGTTTCAGCAGCCAAGCCGTTAAAGCCAGCGTTTGTAAATTGGGATGGCGTAGCTGTCCCTGAATGAGAAGATCTGGATCCCTGGGCAAGACGTACTGGTCTACTGACAACTGCACGACGTGTGCGAACCACACCCTTCTTGGCCAACAGGGGGCCACCAGGATGGCTGACACCCCCTCCTGGGCAATCTTGCGCATGACACTGCCCAGTAGAGGGAACGGAGGGAACACATAGGTGGCAATAGCAGTAATGGCAGCAGCACAGGCCGGGCGCAGTCCAGCCCACACACAAGTAAAAGCATGGCAGGCCAGCTGATCCATGTGCCGGTCCTCGCTGTCCTTCAGAGTGGTAGTGTCAGGGGAAGGCATGACCGAGGTATTAGACAGGCCTAGCACGGAAGCGTCCACCTCAGGGGGACAGGACCAACGCTTTACTAGATCAGCAGGAAAGGGATACCTCTTATTCAATCCCTTGGGCACAGCGGGCAGCCTGTTAGGACGTTCCCACTCCCTAAGCACCATAGAAGTGAAATGGCTCTGCTCAGGGAACTCTAGACGCTGTTTACCAGGACGAAAAAGCTCACCCTGCTTTCTCTTAGCCGCAAGGTGCAAGATTTCAAAAATTTGTGACAGCAGATTGGGGTCGATTCAAAGAAACATGTAACAGCTTTGATTTTGGTGCCGATCATCCTATTTTTCCCGTACGCTCGTGCGCTCGTATGAACTTGCGAGTGATTCTATAAGCTAATACGTTTCTATCCTAAAATGTACGTCCGTTCGTATGACAGTTCACGAATCAGACCTATGTCAGTTTCCATCCTGAATTTTCCGTTTCATTTCTCAGGTTGCAACATTGGTTTTGCCCTTTTTCCTTTTTTGTCTGGACGTAAATCCTTCTGATCTTGCGGCTGCGCACTACAAACTTACCTCATTAAAGTGCATTCTAAATATTTGGTCTTTTATTTTTCTTTATTTCATTCATTTTGTAGTAACCAACCATTAATGAATGCATTTGCATAAGTAAATCTTACTTTGTTTAATTTTTTGTTAACTTGCATTTTTTACTTGTGGATTTAATTTTAATATTTTGGCTTCAAATGGTACAACTTTAAATTTTTTGTGTGGTTACCCACACCCTCTACATACAGATTGCTCTCAAAAATTAAAAAACACCCAGCAACTTCTGCATGTTATGCGTCTAGAAACAGCCAAGATGGCGGGTCAGGTATTATCGGGCAGCCTGCAAACAGAAAGGGCCTTGTGACTGTGTTGCTCTGCATTCTTTGATTTCTGACCTTTCCGTGCCCCCAGCTCTGCTGTGTCTGTGCAAAATACAGCAGTAACCCACATCCTGCACTTTATCCCGCTCTCCTCTCCTCAGTAAGTGTGATGCATCTGACCAAAGATGAGCTAAAATAATTAAACAAAGCAAAGGTAAACAACTACACCAATAAATTCAAACTAAAAATATTATTCTAGTACATCAATTTAAAAATAAATAACAAAGGACATAAGTTTCTTTAATTAACGCAAATATATGGATGTATTGCAAAATAAAGGTTTACATGCAAAGGACTAATTAAGGTCCACATTAAAATGCTTTTATAAGGCATACATGAAATGTATTGAATCAGGTATGCATTGCCATACAATTTATGGCCTCGGCCATGCTGATACATGCAGTTCATTGGAGCTCAAGACGCGCAGACTCCTCCACATAGCCAAAAAACCTGTTCAAGAACAGCAATCCGACTGCTAAAAGGTGTCGGAAGTGGCTTTCTTTTAAAACGTATTTAGACGTTGGAAAACTGCTCTCTGAATTACACGTAAACACATCCGATTATCCTAAGGTTTACGTTTTGATCCTAAGTTTTACGTTTTGATCCTAAGTTTTAGGTTTTGATCCTACAATTTAGGAACGAACTTCCGATGATCGTAAGAGCATATACGAAATCGTACGTAGGCTCGTGCGAGTCGGAAATGGCCAAAAAAACAGGAAAAAATGACTAACACCCACCCAAACTTACGATTCTCGATCCGAAATCAATTAACTTTTGCTCTTTGAATCGAGGGGATTGTGTCCTCAGGGTACCATGATTCCTCCCCGGACGCAGACCCATGGTCACTAATGCAACCCTCCTGCTGGTCCCCAGAGGAGTCAGAGTCCTGGAACAGTTCCCCTTCCTCCACCCGCGGCATAAAATTCCTCATACTCCTCAGTGGAGTGGGAGGGTGTGGAAGTCAGGTGCCGCTTCTTGCCAGAAGCCTTCCTAGGAATAGGCCCGGCAAGCTGCTTCTCAATGTTGACCACACGAAGTGCCAGATCAGACTGTGACCCCCTGCTAGCATCCCCCTCACTGGGAGCTAATTGCAGCAGTGGGGGGGTAGGTGATGCCGAAGGGGGTGCAGAGCTGGGAAGCGATGCAGGCAAACCAAGCTGGAGCGCAAGGACACTTTGAGCACACGGCACGCACAGCGTGACACTATTACTCACAGGGGACACCCCACACATGGAACACAGCCGGGATAGCCCCGAAGGATCCCCAAGCACACTATCCCCAGAAGCCTCCATATGGTGATTAACACAGGCGCAATAGGCCAGCGCTGGGTAAAGGCTAATACAAAAGCCACCCGAGATGCCCTCCCATGGGATACCCCCAGATCAGCAAGGGGTGGGGGGGATGAGGGGGGAGTAAGGAATAGAGCCAGGAGAAACCACAACCCACTGGTATCCCGTCTGAAAGACACAAGTAAAAACGACACATGAGAATCCCGCAGCACATGCCCCACGAGACCAATAAAAAAAACCCCAAGGGGGACTCACAGACCAAGGACACCGCAGGGTCACCAAGGCACAGACCGCAGGATGAAGCGACACATCGGAGGAAACAGCGCTGCAGCACGGAAGGGAGAAATCCAGACGCCCAGCTAATCCAAAATGGCGCCGGCTGAGGTACTTCGAGGGACGGGCTGTGGGGGGGACGACGCGATACGAGTCATCCCCCCGCCCCGCCCCCCCGAAGAACACGAAAACGGCACCCATGTGACCCCGCCAGCACCATGACAAAGCAAAAACGCCACAGGTTATAGCGCCCACAGCCGCGGAGCGCAGTACAAAATGGCGCGGTGGCCAAAAACACCAAAAAACACACTGTAAACGGCCAAAACACCACAACTAATACCACTCGCCGCTACCACCCGCCCCCCCCCCCCCCCCCCCGAACAAAGGCAGAGAGGGGGTGGGGGGAGAGAGAGAGACGAGAAGGCAGCGGTGAGTATCCAGGCCAGAAGTGGGGGGGGGACCCTGAAGGAAGAGAAGGAGACACAGTCCCCAAAACACTAACCCCCTCAGAAGCCAGGGCAGGAACTCCGCATCCCTAGTAGGCTCACCATAAAGCCTATGGCCGGCTACCCTTTGTGGAACAGGGTCTGCGGCTTGGAGCAGCGCTCCAGGAGCACTTGACCCTAGTGCTCTTCTACCCTCACCCGATCTGTAAGCCAAAGCTGGAAGGCAGTGAGGGTCCAGAAACGGGTGGAAATAGACTTGCAGGGCCGCAGGCTTGGTTGCCTCGCTCACCTGCGCAAGAGAGAGAGAGCCATCTTCTAACTTCGCAGTTCCACTGCAGAGGAAACACTGGGAACTCTATGGTTAATCCTGTTTTTATAGGGGGCCGGGAGATGCCACAGCTTTCTGCAGTACCACTGCGCCACCCTGTGGCGCAATAACCCAACTGTTATGAATACCGTGCCATGCCGTGCCATGCAATAAAGAAGATCTTACTGACTTTTCTACAGGACTTCAAATGTATACAGGCCTGGGAGACATATTATGGCTCTCCAATAACCAATAACCAATTAAATGCAAACAAACACCTTTTACAGTGTAAACATAAGAGAAACTTAATGTAAAGTATATTTGTGCTGGTGCATGACAGCATAAACAGCATGGAGAAAGGGGGACCATGCTTTTCTTTGAAACTTTGAATCTTTGAAGTTTTGATCCATTTGTAGAGCCTGTCAGATGGTACTCAGAAAGTCTACAGCCTAATCTGTACCCCAATCTGTTTTGCTGCTATCTATACTATACATTAGCCTGATTTGTTCAAAAACTGCTCCAAAAAACTATTGATGTTCATTTTTATGAGCTTTAAATGGCTTTTATGTGTGATTTTAACACAATTTATGTGACTGAATTGTATATGTATCACCCAGGAGGAACAGGATTAGAATTAAAAAATGGAAAGTAGTATTTGAAGATGAAACCGTGGGAATCACTGCTTTAGAGGCCACAAAAGGCAGCCACAGTAGTGCTGTGCGACACCAGTTCTGGGGCGGGATCTAGAGCCCCGGACCACCCCGTTGGGTGCTCCTCTGTTCACAGAAATTGTGGCGTTATCGAACTTGATATGGATCTAGTTGAGTAGAAACATTTTATAAAATTTGAAATCAATTGGATCATTTCATTAGCCCATCTGTTCCATAACACATAACTGCAGCTTATAGAAACCCGGCCATGAAAACTGTTGTCTTTGGGTATTCTGCTTTTTTCTAATATTTACACAATGCATATGACATGTTAATTGATCCTTATATTTTTTCTATTTTGTTCCATTTTATATGGTCCTTTCTGTACAACTAACACACAAAACATTAAAGCTGAACTGAGTGGAAAATAAAGCCTTGCCTACAAAATAGCCCCTGATAGCCGATAGTACTGACAGCTGTGCCTGACACAGAAACAAAATGTAAAAAGTAATATTTCAATTACCATGTTGAGATCTGTTTGTGGAACAATTGTTTTCAATTTTTCTCCTTGTTTGCCATCCATAATTCCTTCAACAATCATTTCAAGACAATGAGGGACATATTTCTCAAACAAGCGGTTTAATTCCATTTGCTCCTGCTGCAAATTAAAAGAATGGAAATATGAAGGTGATAAACATAAATGCTTTGTTTTTGTGGATAGAGGCTTAAAGCGGACCTTCACTCTGAATAAGAGTCTATCTTATATGTTTCCCACACCCTGTACATACAGATTGGCCACATTAAAAATCATCCTACCTGCATCTACTGCATGTTATGAGCCTTTAAACATCCAAGATGGCGGCTTATGGAAGCCGCCATCTTATCAGGCAGCCTGCAAACAGGAAGTGCCTCCTGACTGTGCTGCTCTGCATTCTGGGACTGCTGACCTTTACCTGACCCTAGCTCTGCTCTGTCTGAGCAAAGCACAGCTATAACCCACCCCCCTGTACCTTATCCCACTCTCCTCTCCTCAGTAAGTGTGATGCTTCTGAGTCAAGATGGCGGCGCCCGTATCCTAAATTCCTGAACAGAGTTGCAGCCCAGTGGGGGAAAGAATAATAAGTTAGTGACTAAAAACGTAAAATATATTAATTTTAGATGCTGGGGAACCGTTTTTTAAGAGTTTGGGCTTTTCATTAAATCACGCTGAAGGTCCGGTTTAAAGGAAAAGACTGATTTATGGTTGCTAATAGCAAAAGATCACAGGTAGTGAAAACTGCTTCCATGAAACACACATTTGCTAACAGAAAAACAAAACAAAATAAAATACTAGATCAGCTCAGTGCCTTGAAGGCCTCATTTTGGCACACAAAAACATACACTTTTAAAAATCCCATTGAAAGTCGACTTTCCCTTTAAGATTCCAGGGCTGCTTGATTCCCTTCCCCCCCAAGGGAATCCAGAATCGGGATGCCCAGCTGTGTGAAACCCCCCAGATCGCACGGAAACTCACCTTCTTCCCGGTCCACGGTGCAAGCATGCGCCACCAGCACGCTTGGATCCGCTCACCTTAGATCAACGGCGGGAGCGGATGCGAGCATGCTGATTGGAGGAGAGGCCATGCAGGTGCCATAGGACTGGGGAAGGGTAAGTCAGATTGGGCGACCTTGGGGGGTTTGAAACAGCGGGCCATCCCTGATCAGGGTGCTTGGGGGGGAGTAGGAACCAAAACCCAGGGTAGTCAAAATGTTCCACTTTAAATACTACTGACATCTTTGCATCAGTCTGGCTTTTGCATTATTCATAGAATTGCTGTCACAATCCTTCTCTTTATTTTATCCATTGGCTTTTTGATTTCCCTGAAGATATTAGAAAGTACACCATCTGTCCAGTCTCTTGTGGTAGGGTCCAAGATACCATAAAGTTCAATAACGCCCATAGCTTTAGGATTGAGTGTATACAACTTTGTTATAAGTCCGAGCCTATAAAAAAGAATGTTTTTGCAAGTCCATGACTGGTTTATCTGTAGGACTGGGGAAGGGTAAGTCAGATTGGGCGACCTGGGGGATTTCACACAGCGGGGCATCCCCGATCGGGGTGCCAGGGGGGGGGGTAAGGACCAAAACCCAAGATAGTCAAAACCTTCCACTTTAAATACTACTGACATCTTTGCATCAGTCTGGCTTTTGCAATATTCATAGAAAACAAATATCTGTACATATGTATCATGAACTATACCACAAAACCCAGATATGTAATACTATATCCCCAGTCATTGTTGTGTTACTTGATTTAGAAAGTTTTATGTAGTGGCTTGAATAGATCATCAGAAAATGTCAGCTTCTTCATTTTAGGAGACTAGTATATTTCTTTATTTTTCTTGCTGTCACAATCTTTAACCTTTACCTTGTTCTGTCTTTGGTTAACCCACTTCTGCCAGTAAGGTCTGTATTTAAGATTTTTAGGATCAACAAAGACCATTCCACAGCGGGATACAGTTGCAGGCGATGCATATTGCAAGTCTCCAACCTGAATAAACAACATAAATCGTGTTATTCACAAGCATGTTCCTGGCTGTGGATAATAAAAATCAATAAAAGGATGAAAATAGCACAGACCTCAAACAGTAAAGCACAATGTGGTTGCAGCCGTATCCTTTCTCCATTCGCCAAAGTCAGCAGCTTGTTATCATCCATCACAGAATTCATATTTTCCACCCACAATGCATCTACATCTCCATCAAACAAAATATATCTGTGCACAATAAAACATTAGGACATTAATATAGGGAGTATTGCAAACTGATAGCAATGTAAAATGGTAAGTACACTCCGTTTCTTCTATAATTATCACAAATACAGTAGAGTATAAAAACTATAAGTTTCCTATATTTTTTTAAAGCTAGAGTGAGCAAAAGGGCTACTGGCTGTGTTTTGCCATGGTAATAAATGTAAAACACAAACATTTAAAATATGTGCTCCGGTAATATTTCAAGACTGTTGATATCGCTATGTGGACCAATGGCCAGGGAGCACCCTGAAGGATTTAAGCATTTGTATATACCAAAAAAATAAAGATTTGGATAAAGAAAGAAATCAACAATCAAAAATCACAAGGGTGCATTTCTTACCTTCTCTCTTTTTTATCCGTTGGCTTGTTGATTTCCCTGAAGATATTAGAAAGTACACCATCTGTCCAGTCTCTTGTGGTAGGGTCCAAGATACCATAAAGTTCAATAACGCTCATAGCTTTAGGATTGAGTGTATACAACTTCGTTGTAAGTCCGAGCCTATAAAAAAAATGTTTTTACAAGTCCATGACTGGTTTAACTCCAAAATAAGATATAAAAGGATCTCAAACTCAAGCACAATATTTTTTCTTATTGACCAGCCAATAATAGCTATTGAAGATGCAGTGAATGAAGATGCATATACCGTACATCCTATGTCAAGGAAGGGGTTACACTTTCCTTTATGACAATGTCTTCATGTGCTAATTTTGACCTATGCTGGTAAACTCCATAGGACCAAAATTAACATATGTAGGTAGGTACACTATTCAAATATTGCTGTAATGCTCTGGAAAACACATTGAGTGAGCCATGAATATGTATGTCAACTTTAAAAGTACATCAAAATCAGATCCAAGATAAGACTCGCTATTGTCCTCCTACTCATCTTAACGGCTGGCACAGTAGCATAGTAGAGTAGTCCTGCACAACTCCTTGAGCCTGGAGCTCAGAAGAGGCGCCAGTTCAGGTAAACAGGGGTGTGACAGACTCTCTGCCCCTTTGGACTTTACACAGGTTCATTACTTTCCTTTTCTTAAGCATGTTACAGACTGCCAGTGTATTGATTGATTACGTTATTCATTGTTCTGACTGCCATTGTATTGATTGATTACGTTATTCATTGTTCTGACTGCCATTGTATTGATTGATTACGTTATTCATTGTTCTGACTGCCATTGTATTGATTGATTACGTTATTCATTGTTCTGACTGCCATTGTATTGATTGATTACGTCACCGGCAGAGTTGAGGGATTGTGTGCCCTGCTGCTATTGGTCGGTGTGTGTGTCATGCAATGGAGACTTGTGTATATAAGGCCTAGAGTGGCACTAATAAAACACACTTCACCTTCACCCTCAATACTGAAGTTCTGTCTCTTATTGGGGGAAACGCTATATTACAGTTCACTAGCCCTTGTAAGGGCTGTTCCTGTTTCCTCACGGACGACTCTGGGATTCCTGCAGCACCTCTTACGATTGGGAAAAGGACGTCTCGGGCGGTGAAGCCCTCCGGCGATAAGGGTTATCGCTACAAGGGGTAGAAGATGGAAGGTGCAATAGGAAGTCTGACCAGGACATTGTCACTTTTAAAATGTACTTAAAATGTAAGTACCTCAGCTTAGTAAACTTACTCTGCAATATAGGTTCAAGTATCATAGAAAGTACTCATTATTTACGATGGGACTGTTTTACATAACACTTCATTAGCAAATACAGTTAATTAAAGCACACTTACTTAGTCTGCGCTAAACACAAAGTGTTAATCACAACGGACTTTCCCCCTCCGGTAGGTCCAACTACCATTGTAGTATGACGGGTTAGCATAGTCTCATACATCTGAACAACTTTATCCACCTATAAACCATACCAAACATTATAAATAAAATACAAATAACAGATTTTAGTATAAAGTTAGTGTAAAGAGATTTTAAAGAATTCACATTTTTAATGCCTCCCTTCATTTAGACTCACACAATTATTACACCGTTTCATAAACAAAAATATTTGCAAAGAAAAAAGGCTCCCTTCTGGGGGCTTAGCAGCCAACAAGACTTGTTACAACCCAAACTGCACTGCAGTCACCATTCTAGAGATCCATTGCAGTGGTGAGAGGGTTTTAAATTTCGGGAATAGCTGAATATCTGCAGGCTGTGGCTGCGGAACATTTAACAGCACAGCCAGTGTGTAAGGTACGCTGGGGAGCTAGGTGCCCACTCTGGTCTGGCCTGGGGGAAAGCCTATAAAAGTGGACTTTTCCCTTAAGGAAAGAGCTAGCACTCAGATGGTAATTTCATATCAACCCTCTGAGTGCACATGATTGGATGCCTGGGTTACGAGAGCTCTTGACAGTTTGCCCCAAACTAAATAACCCTGTAGGCTCCTAAGCCTAGGTTCACATATGGTCATCATTTGCATACCTTATTATCTACTGAAAGTTATTATCTAGTGAAACATTTCTATGAAGTATATTTGCAAAAAATGTATCCTGCAATTTAAAATTAAATGTTTAAAGCAACAGGGGTTCAAATGTATTACCTCTGTGAGTGATGCTGCCTGAGGGATTTATCAACCTCGCCACAAGTCAAACAATTAATATCATCCTACATTATATTATTAGTTCTATAAATTGTTTGCAATCATAAAACGTGATTTCAGAGAAGAAAGATTGGACCTAACCTGAACAGGGAGAAGAAGATAATCATTGTCTTTAAGAGCTTCTTCTACGGCATCATTAAAGTTGGGGTAACGGACACGGGGGCAGTCCAGTCCAGGAAACAAATCGGAGATCAAGCCAAGGAAAAGGGGGACATCTTCAAACACAAACTTGGGGAGATTCATGTCTCTCAATGCTCTCATCAACACAACATCCTAAAATATAAAACACATTAAAATAGCAATTTAGACAGTTTATGTATGTGTACTGCCTCAACCAAAAAGGCTTTTCTACATTTGCAGTGTTTTTTGTATCCTTAATTAGTTATGGAAAATTAAAGTTATACTAAAGGCAAGCTTAATTGTTGTCCAGTTGTCTCAGGCTACACGTTGTACTGTCCTAAACTACAATCCGCTTTCAAAAAGACCCTGTAGTTCCTAAGTTATCTTTAAAAGTATTCGAGCATTGGAGATGCAGAAAAAAATGTAGAGATACAGTGAGTGTGACAACAGCGATGTGATGTAAGCACCGATGATGTGAGATGAAAGAGGAGGGTGTGGTTTCAGAGCTGCAGAGGTAGCAAATCAGGACGTCTGGGCAGGGAGTGGGGGCTGTTTCTGTTCTGAAGGTTGATTGACGGACCAGGTCAGTGGGGTGGGGACTGAAAACTGAATAAGGAAGTGATTTCGCCATTAAGGAGAAGCAGAATGAAAGGTAAGCTACTGATTTTTTAACTTTTGACTTACCAAACACCTTAACAGCGATAAAGGTTTTAACAAAGTTGGCAAATTATTTCTTCATATCAATATTTTCACTATATCCAGTCCAGGTCGTCCCAGAAGTGATGACAGTTGGCTAGTCCGCCACCAGGTGGCACAGTTACTGCAGGATACAGAGCTGTAACTCCTCCCGGCCCCCTATAAAATGAGCTGTCTCAATAGAATTCCCAGATTTCGTCTTGCAGTACTGCTGCGAGGATCGTCTGGAACTCTCTCTGGATACGGCAGCTGAGCGGGGCATTTTAAGCCTGTCGGCCACTGCACCCCTATTACCACTGTTCCCGTGGACCCACTTATGCCTCCCAGCCTCGGCTGACGAGAAAGGTGAAGGTAGGGAGAACGCCGGGGTCAGGCATTCACAGAGCTGGGCTCTGGGCCCCAGACCCTCCCTTAAAGGGTAGTCGGCCATAGGCGATGGTGAGCCTATAGGGGGGAGGAACCACCTAAAATACCACGGGGTTATGCCCTTACCTGTGCCCACAAGCTATATTCATATGTTGTGCTTCATGTTTTACTTCATTTTTTACCTCAGTTTTCACTTGCTGGCAGCTGTGTTGGAAAGCTCTGTCCCATGTTACTCACCTTCCCTCATTCCCTCACCTCTTCTCATTCCCCTCCATCTTGAGCGTTGTAAGTGGGGGGAGGGAGCGGTGTTAGTCGGGGCTTCTTTTAGTCCGAGGCCTCAGTGTGTGGTGCGGGCGCGCCACGCTCCGTGTCCGTGCTCTCGCGCCCGCAGCGGGGCCGTGAGAAAGGCTCGGGCGCCATTTTCTGTGCTGCTCGTTTTTTGTCAATTGTGGACCCTGCTGAGGTTCCCCCACGGGCCGACGGGCTTCAGGTCACCATTCACTGCCTGCATTTTCTGTTGCCTGCCTTCCGGACCCCCCCCGCTACCCCGCCGGTCAGGTTCCGTGAGTCCCTCTTTTTCTATGTCGGTTTTTTATGTGCATGTGCTGTAGGATGCTCATGAATCCTTCCGCTTGTGTCTTCTAGGTGGGCCCCCCCCATTGCCAGCAGAGGTTGTGGTTCCTCCCGGTCTCCTACACCCCCCTCTCTCCGCACCCTCTTCCCTTAAAGAGGGATTACTAAAAAGAGGAACTAAATTGGCGGTCACTTAGGTTTGGGCCGTTAGTGCCTTGTAACCTGTATTTTTATCGCCATAATCACCATAATGGAGGCTTCGGGGGATAATGAGCTAGGGGCCCCATCTGGGCTTGTTAAGCTCTGCCCCATGTGCGGTACCAGCCCTCTGGGCGGACTCAGCACGGTTTGTGTCACTTGCGCTGGGAGCGTATTTTTGGAACATGTTAGGACGGGCGTCCCTGCCCCTAGCCCTCTTTTACTGTCGCCTCGCCAACGCCCTCACTGCTGCATTCAGCTCTCAGCGAGGGGGAACTAGCAAGGGGTCCAAAGCCGATTTGACACACCGGGTGGCCAGCCTGGAGAGACAGTTATCTCGCACGGCTACTGGGAAGGCCACGAGTAAGAAGCGGCACATCGAGCCGGGTTACTCGGATTTTGCTGATGATGATGACGATCTTTTTGGAGGTCGGGACTCCACGGAGGAGGGCGAGTTGTTTAATGACTCAGTTTCCTCCGGGGATCGGTTGGTTGGCTATGACAGAGAACCTGGTTCCTCCTCGGATGAGGATATGTGGCTCCCTGATGACACGGAGAAGTTTCTGTCTTCCGTGTTCGAGACCTTGCAAATTGTCCCTCCTAAGGCGGCTAAGAGGAAGCAGGGTGATTTATTCCGGCTTCCCTTGAGCAGGCCCACTTTTCCAAGACCTAATAAATTACCATCGGTGCCTAAGGGCCTGCACAGGCGGTATCCTTTCCCAGAGGAGCTGGTCCGCCTCTGGTCCCGCCCCCCGATGTGGATGCCCCTGTGTCGGGGTTATCCAACACTACGGTTATGCCGTCACCCGATACGGCTTCCTTGCACGACCCTGCTGACAGGCGAATGGACCAGCTGGCTTGTCATGCGTTCACCTTTGTGGGTGCTGGGCTTCGCCCGGTCTGTGCCGTGGCCATTGTCTCCTTGGCCATCAAGAATAGGGTGAGACGCCTTGTTGATATTGCCAAGTCTCACAAGAGGGTGGAGGAGTAAAAATACCAACAAAGTCTGTGTGGATTTCATTACCTTTGTTGTCTCGGCTATGGACGATAGCGTCCGGCTTGGCGCCAGGGCTTCGGCCCTGCTTGTTGCGCTTCGTCGCTCGCTCTGGCTACGGCAGTGGTCGGCTGACGCTGTGGCCAAGAAGTCGATCACTAGTATCTCCTTCCTGGGGCTCAGGTTATTCAGGGAGCGTCTGCACCTTCTGGCCAAGGATGGAAGACTCCCTCAGCAACGTAAGCCTGCGCGGCCCTTTCGGGGTTCATCGGCCTTCGCTCCTTTCGAGGAGGAAGAGGCTCTTCATTTTCAGGTGGCCGCAGAGATTCCTGGGGACAAGGTTGGTCTCGCGGCCGACCCAACCCCTCCTGGGGAGCAAAATCCAAACCCCCTGCTAAGCCCTCTCAGGCATGAGGCATGGGGGACAGCTTCTGCTATTTGCTCACATCTGGAGACAGCACGTCTCGGATCGGTGGATTCAGGAGGTGGTTTCCTCCTGGTACAAAATATAGCTGGCAGTTTGGCCGCCCTCACGATTTCTTTGGTCGCGCATTTCCCGGAATGCATTGACGGCGCAGGGCCTAAGGATGGCCGTTCAGAGCCTTCTGCTATCAGGTGTGATTTGTCCCGTGCCTCACCAGGAATGGGGTTGAGGGTTCAACTCCAATTTGTTCACGGTGCCCAAGAAGGACGGAACGCTGCAACCTCTCCTGGATCTGAAGGGTCTCAACAGGTTTGTCAGTCAGACATTTCCACATGGAGACCTTGCGGTATGCGGTGAGCTCGCTTCGGCCCGGCGACTTCATGACCACGGTGGACATCAATGATGCTTTTCTGCACATCCTGATTTTTCAGGGACATCAGAAGTTCCTGAGGTTTGCGCTGGAGGATCAGCATTACCAGTTTGTGGCACTGCCGTTTGGCATAGCCTCAGCTCCCCGTGTGTTTACCAAGGTGCTGGCGGGCATCATGGCCATCCTGAGGAGCCGGGGCATTCGTGTTCTTCCTTATCTGAACGATTTGCTGATTGCGGCTCAGTCCCTTCAGCGGGCCGAGAGAGACACCCGGATGGTGTTATCCACTCTCGATGATTTCGGGTGGGTAATCTATTACCCCAAGTCTTCTATCACTCCCTCAATGGTGAGGTTCTTCCTGGGCATGACATTGGACACCTCTCAGGTCAAGGTATTTCTGCCCCAGCAGAAGGTGGAGGGCCTCCAGACGCACGTGCAGGCCTTACTGGCTTGTCAGCGGCCATCGATCCATCTGGGGATGAAACTGGTGGGCCTCATGGTGTCCTGCTTCGAGGCAGTGCCCTTCGCCCAGTTCCACATGAGACTTCTTGTAATCTGTTGACTGGTTGGGACCGGACACAGGAGTCCCTGGATCAGGTTTTTTCACTGTTCCCCATGGTCAGACAGTCCCTCTTGTGGTGGTTGGACTCCAGAAATCTGTTGGTGGGCAAGTCCTTTCTGACTACCCGGTGGGAGATAGTTACCACGGACGCCAGTCTGACCGGCTGGGAAGGTTTTGGCAAACGCTGAAGTTCCAGGGTCAGGGGGGGCCACAGGAGGCCCACTTACTCATCTCCTGGAACTGAGAGCGATTCGGTTTGTGCTTCTTCAATTGACTCCCCATCTAAGGGGTCGTGTGGTCCAGGTCCGCTCGGACAATCAGACGGCTGTCGCCTACATCAATCACAGTTATTAACCTTTCGGGCACGATACTTACCTCACAGGAAGAAGCCGTCCTACGGAGGGGCCTTACCTTTGCCCCCAGTAATAAACTTGATAAATTTACGGCCATCAAGGATTTATTTCTCTTCTGTAGAAGATTACTTTTGAAGAAGCAATTTGAGAGCTCTTTGGTACCGATCACAGACATAACATGGCGAGAAGGGGAAGCTCTGGACGACCTGGCTACATTGCTGGATGAACAAACATCACAACTAACAGAAGTGAGTACAGATGCAATGTTGCACAGACCCTCTAAATATACTCCACCATGGACGCTCAGTCCTGCGATTTACACATTTTTTCAGGCGGTCAGTGAACAGATTCGTAAATTACCAGTAACCCATGGTACTTCTAACCTCACGAGGGAGGAATTGCTGGCTGTCTCGGGCCTCCGTGCACGCACTGACATCACCATTAAGGAGGCTGATAAGGGCGGGAACATTGTGGTGATGTCACGCGAGTACTATCGCACGGAGGCCCTGAGACAGCTGCAAAACACCTCCAACTACGAGAGATTACCAGCGAATCCATTAAGGCTGTACAAACAAAAATATGAGGTTCTGGTTGGGACGGCCTGGTCGGAGGGTGTTATAAATCGCAGGACACGGGATTTTTTGCTGGTGGAGTTTCCTGTGGTGGCAACCTTTTACATCTTGCCAAAGATACACAAAAATCCCCGATGCCCACCGGGAAGACCTATTGTGGCGGGCATAGGGGGATTGACAGAAAAAGCCTGTGAGTACATTGACCATTTTTTACAGCCCTTTGTTATCTCCCTTGATTCATATACGCGTGACTCTATGGATCTACTGAGGAGCCTTAATTCTCTGTGGGTCCCAGACAATGTCCTTTTGGCCACCATGGACGTCGAGGCGTTATATACCTGTATTTCACACAGGGATGCCACCCGCACGTGCCGGTACTTCCTTGACATGAGTGGACGCGGCTCTCCCACCATCCCAGTTGAATTTATTCTATCCCTACTTGATTTTGTACTCACACACAATTTTTTCACCTTCGATGGCGACTTTTATCGCCAAGTGTGTGGAGTGGCCATGGGGGCACGGTGTGCACCCTCGGTGGCCAATCTTTTCCTGGGATGGTGGGAGAGGGAAGTTGTGTTCCATGAGGACAATGTTGGATTTGGCCGGCACGTGCTTGGGTGGCATCGGTACATAGATGATGTGTTGGTGATATGGCAGGGTACAGCCGTGGAATTTGAGGAATTTTTACAACAGTTAAATATTAATGATTTTAATATTTTCCTCACGGCACAGACCCCTGCCAGACAGGTGACGTTTTTGGATCTCAATATCTCTATCAATGAAAACGGGTCCATCAGCACAGGGCTATACCGCAAGGAGACATCAGTGAATTCTCTGTTACATTTTAACAGCTTTCATCCAAGTAGTTTGAAACGTGGGATACCCACCGGGCAATTTTTAAGATTACGTAGAAATTGCTCAGAAGATAAAGAATTTCTGCAACAAGCAGGAGACTTATCATCTCGGTTTATTAGACGGGGGTATCCAAAGGCAGTGATCCATAGAGCCTTTGAAAGGGTTAAGAAGACTCCACGGGCAAACTTATTGGTCCCCAAGAATAAGCAACAAAAGAAGTCTGAGGTAAGATTTATTACCAAATACAATGAGGATTGGCATAAATTGAGACGCATTTTGCAGAGTCACTGGAGCATTCTTAAGACTGACCCCCACCTGGCTAGGTGGATAAGAGGTGGTCCCCGTATGCTGGCACAGCGAGCACCCAGCATACGGGATAGGGTCTGCTCTAGTCATTTTTCTACCTCACCAAATTGGCTACGGGATCAAACCACAATTTTGGGTAATTTCCCCTGTGGTGGGTGCTCTGTCTGCCCACATATGATAAAAAGCAAAACCATTAAGAACTTACAGACAGGTAGGATTTTCCGGATTCAACAGCTTATTAATTGCAGGACCACTGGAGTCATCTATGCACTCCAATGCAGTTGCCCTAGAATGTATATTGGTGAGACCAGAAATAGCCTGAAGGCCAGGATCCAGGCGCATTTCTCATCTATACGTCTAGCGGCAAGAAATCTGGAGTTGGGAAAGGTGGTTCCTCCGGTGGCCCTGCACTTCTTGAACGTGCATCATGGCGATTTTGGAGCATTAAAGGTGATGGGAATTGAAAAAGTGAGCATGGGCCCACGGGGAGGGGATCTAAAAAGGAGGCTTCAACAGCGGGAATTACACTGGATTCACAATCTACAGGCCCATACTCCCTTCGGGTTAAATGAAGATCTGGCGTTTACACCTTTTTTGGGGGTATGATTTCGTTATAGGCACTGGGTGGGTTAGTCTGTGCTGATTAGTTTGTGTTGTGGGTGTTAGTATTCAGGGGGTGCACATTTATTATCTACACTATTTATAGGTTCCATATGGCGTGGGTTTTTTTGGATTTCAGTGTTTTCATTCACATCGGATTATGCCCAATTTTGCCCCTAGTCACCGCTGTCGTGGGCTATGGGGGCCAAGTTTTTGCACTTATGTATTTTTTGCACTTAGTCTAGTATGGTATTGTAGCACGGTATTGTATATGAGTATACTAACCAGCTCTCTAACCAGGAGGTAAAGGTCCTGTGGCTGATTCCCGTTTAAAGCCTCAACATCGGATAAATATATCTCCTGGATCTCCGTCTAAAGCCTCAACATGTGATGAATATATTCTCCTCACTTAATCAACAAAAAATTGGCATGATCTCCGGTCAAAGCCTGCTGATATAAATATGATCTCTGGTTGAAGCCTACGGATCTCTGCTTGAAGCTTGATCTGATGGAAATATTCCCTCTTCTCACCCACTACTTTGGTATCGCATTTGCTATAATGGATCCTTTTGAAATGATTGGAAGAAACCAGGAAAGAATAAGGATCCAGTATATTTGAATCAATGATGAGCATGCATCTGGATAATTGTCTTTTGGGACATTTGATTACCCATATATGGGATTATGTGCACCAGTTGGGATATATCCCTATCATTGCATTTGTTGAGGTAGTGTTTTTTTTTTTTTTTTTCCTTTTGTTTTTTCTTCTCTCTCTCTTCTTCTTTTCTGTTTTTTCTTTTTTCTTCCTTTTTGTTTTTCTTTTTTATTCAAAAGTTTTTGCTTTTTATTTTTTGCTTGCGCACCATTAGCATACTTATGGAGGGGCATCCCAACTATGGATGCCGCTGTCCATAGGTATCATTAACATGCATCACCTGATATATTGGGTCACATTGAAGGCCCTGGGGAGATAATAGTGTTGCCCTCTTTACAATTATTGAATTGCTGCTCAAATAAGCATTTGGATATACATTGGGAAATTGTTAGTGACATGGTGGTAGGATACTTTAGGTATTTACTTAGTGTAGTTATGATATTCTGATAGTTACATACACTGCTATAATTGAGATTTATTCACAGGCTGTTGTTTGTGATGTGTGTATGTAATGTTGGTTTTTGTCACCCCAGCGATGGATCCCAATGCTCACCTCCCTCCGTTCCTTACTACTGCTGCGCGGTTTCATGGTCTTGGTGTCTTGGCCGCTCTGCGCAGCCGTCTGTGTATGACACCTGGAGCGCAATGCGCTCCAGGCCAGTCTTCCTGTTCCGGTGGCAGGTCTCTGTCATCGGTACAGTGTTGAACAGGGGCCGTGTGCGCGCTTCCGGCCGGAGCGCGCACGGCGGCCGTCCTGCTCTCTGACACGGACGCTTCGTTGGAACGGAGGTAGATGAGTATTTAAGGGCTTCCATCGTCCCTGTATTTCACATGCCCTGATGAAGTGACGCTCGTGACGTCACGGAACGCGTCGGCTGTGTACAGAGGGGATGAGACTCGTGCTGGCTGGGGGGTCTGGCTGCTGCTCATGATTCAGTAAGTGTGCTTTTCACATGTTGTGATGGTTTGATTTTTTCCCTACTCGGTTGGTCCTTCTGTTTTGGTGTAGATTATGTATATAGGCAGATAGGTTATAATAATAATTTTTGGCACGCAGGCACGTTGCACTTTATTGATTATTGGGTAGTTTTGATGAAATTTGGATTGTACCATTAAAATACATAAGTTTGGCAAGTTTTTCACAAATGTTACTTATTTAGCTGTAATGAATTAATTAGATATTTGTGGTAGGTAGGGTCAACGCACACAAATTAAAAATTTAAAATATTAAATATTAGGATAGATTATATTATTTAAGTTATTAATTTATGTTAGATTTAGCAGCACCATAAACTTCCATCTGTTATTATATTTTTTCCCCCTGGTCCAGCCTTTTGTTGATATAGTCTCGCCCTCCCTATATTTATTGTGATATATATGTTTTTTAATTGATTTTAAATTTGCCTGTTACTATCTGTTTAAAGATGTATTAATAAACTTTTGTATACTTTCATAAACTTATTGTAGTGGTGCCACTGAGTATGTGAGGCTGGGAATTTGTGGGGTGTGTGGGACCCCTATGTTCTTGCAAATACATCAATCACCAGGGCGGGACTCGGAGCAAGCGAGTCCTTCAGGAGGTGACCCAGATTCTGACTTGCGCAGAGGAAAATGTTCCCTGCATCTCGGAGGTTTACATCCCTGGGGTGGAAAACCAGGAGGCAGACTGCCTGAGCAGGGGGACCTCTCGTCTGGGGGAATGGTCTCTCAGCAACAAGATCTTTCACGCTCTGTGTCTCCGCTGGGGTCAGCCGGGCGTGGACCTGTTTGCGTCCAGACACAATCACAAGCTTCCAAGGTTCGTCTCCCTGTCAAGAGATCCTCTGGCCTTCACCACAGATGCTCTGGCAATTCCGTGGACGGAGTTCAGGCACCTTTAAGTATTTCCTTCGTTTCCTCTCCTGAGTGCTGCGCAAGATAGCCCAGGAGGGGGTACCAACCATCCTGGTGGCTCCTCGCTGGCCGAGACGGAGTTGGTTCGCGGACATAGTTCAGATGTCAGTCGATCGCTACATCATGCCCGACGACCCAGGGCTTCTCACTCAGGGGTCGCTGCGGCACCCCAATTTACGGATGCTGGCTTTGACGGCCTGGCTATTGAAACCTCAATCCTATCAGAAAAGGGGCTGTCAGCCACGGTTGTTCAGACCATGATTCAGGCGCGGAAGAAGTCTTCTTCCATGATTTACTACAGAGTTTGGCATGTCTACATTTCTTGGTGTGAATCCAAGAGTTTCCCTTGTCACACTTTTTCTATTTCTAGGATTTTGGAGTTTTTACAACACGGCTTAGACTTGGGTCTACAGCTGGGCACCCTCAAGGGCCAGGTCTCGGCCTTGGCCATTTTTTTCCAAAGATTCTTTGCCAATCATAGACTGATCAGGACTTTTTTCCAAGTAGTTACCCATGTACGCCCACCGCGTAAGCCTCTATTACCGGTGTGGGATTTGAATTTGGTGCTTTCTGCTCTCCAGGGTCCTCCCTTTGAGCCTTTGTGTGACGCTACGTTGTCTATCTTGACCCTAAAGGTGGTCTTTTTGGTAGCTATCACCTCGGTGCGCTGTGTGTCAGAACTGGCCGCACTTTGTATGAAGCCCCCTTATTTTGAGCGGCATAAGGATAAGGTGGTTTTTCGCTTTAAACCTGATTTATTGCCTAAGGTCGTTTCTCCCTTTCATCTCAATGAGGAAGTTGTTTTGCCTTCCCTGTGTCCAGAACTGGCTAATTCTAAGGAAAGGACCCTCCATGCCTTGGATGTGGTCAGAGCCATTAAGTACTACCTGGTTGCGACTGAATCCTTCAGGAAGTCAGATTCTCTTTTTGTTCTCACTGACGATTCTAGAAAGGGTTTGCCTCTGGCCAAGTCCACTCTCAGGAAGTGGATCAGACAGGCGGTGGTGCAGGCCGCTACTTGGTCTTCTGTTCTTTCCTTTACAAAGTTTTTACAAGGTTCATGTTAGGGCCTCAGCCGACACTGCTTTTGGCCGAAAGGTGCTTCAGGCGGTAGTGAAATGAACTACATGCTGTTCCGCACTGGGGATCCCGCCCTAATGGACACTGCTTTTGGATGTCCCAACTATCATCACTTCTGGGACGACCTGGACTGGATATAGTGAAAAATACAATTCTATGAAACTCACCTGTAAAAATTGTTTTTGAATATATCCAGTCCAGGTCGTCCCACCCCGCCCTTTGTTTCATTATCTCTTGTTTGCCTGTTATGGTGATTACCTTTTATATTGGACCATTGTCCTTTTTCGTTGGAGAGAGTACATGCTGAAGCTATGTGAGTTAACATGGTTTCTAGGCCTCCCGGCCTGCCTCCTTTTACTGCTTTTTGACAGTCTGGGAATTCTATTGAGACAGCTCATTTTATAGGGGGCTGGGAGGAGTTACAGCTCTGGATCTTGCAGTAACTGCGCCACCTGGTGGCGGACTACCCAACTGTCATCACTTCTGGGATGACCTGGACTGGATATATTCAAAAACAATTCTACAGGTGAGTTTCACAGAATTGTATTATTGTTGTATGGCAAAACACTAACAATTAAAAAAAGCTAATCTGTTTCTTGGTAGATGTAAATAGAGAGCAGAGATCACTGTCCTCTTGTTTTTTCTATCACAACTTGCATGCAAGTATATAAATGCAGAGCTTAGTAAAATAACTGATAATAAAGGATGAGAATTGTAACCTCTACAGATTTCTTATACTGTACCTTAGTGTACTAGAGTTTTAGAGAATTAAAAGTGCGCACCTCTATCACTCGCTTGCTTTTCAGGGTAAAAAACAGTACTGTATTTAATCATCCAGTCCAGTCACCTGTCAGACATATGTCCATACAGACAGCCAACTACTGGTACACAAGTAAGCATCAAACACTAATAATAACTTATAGAGGGGGGCCCATCTTTCATGAGACTTTTAAGAGAGCTCAGGGTGGTAGTTGGAGGCTTTAGTGCACGCAATAGCAAGTAAAACCCTATTGGATCAATACAGTAGTCTAAATTTTTGAAAAATGTTGGAAATGTATGCAAATATACTTGGGGTGGAGCCTCGTTTGAAAAAAATTAAAGGGCAGAAATAGTGGCGGTTTAAATATGAGTTGTACTCAGAGTGTCAATGCCAGCTTTGATTGCAATGTAGTTTGTATTATTTTGTTGACCCTTACATTTAATAAACCTTACATTTTAATGTATTTTTGCTCTGTCTTATCAGTATATAATAAGGTCAAAACCACTAACCTGGAAAAACTGTTAGAAATTGTGTTTTAAAGTAGAGCAATTGTATATAAGCCAGTCTCAAACACATTTTCAAGTATATTTTCCTTGGATTCAGAGTGTATTTAAAAAATGGTGGTACTCAAATAGAAGGAAATAGGCACCATGTTTTTACCTATTAGCTTACAACATAGGTCACTTACCTCACTTAAGTCAGGGGAACCCCGCTTCAGCTCTCCTGCCATAACCAGGACAGACTTCAACGCACGCAGGCCAAAATCATAATGATGCTGCTTGGACAGCTGTTCTCGAGCAAGTCTATATAAGACCGTCATCTTCTTAGCTAGGTTCTGAGGTGGCATAAATGTGATCAAAATTGTGTTTGCAGTAAATGTGTATAGTGATATAGGTAAATTGACAGTATGATGTAAGTAATATAATAAGTATATTTCATAGTTCCTTTAAACTGTATTCCTTCTTTACAACAATTCTACTAATACCTAGAACCCTAAAAGATTGTCAAACTTAGATTTACTAAGTTTAGAAACGAGGCATCTGAGGGGGTGATCTAAAATATGTATAAATATGTTTGTCTCTTACTGGCACTGTTATAATCGGCATAGGGGCCAACAGGAACCGACCCAGGCCGGCCAATACCCACTGAATAGCAGCGCCAAAATATGAAAAGATGTGGGTGCTGCAAAGCAAATCTGTATGCCAGCAAAATGATTCTAAATTAATTAAAAAAAAAACAAACAGTTACAACACAGTGATGGATAAAAATTAACATTTGGAGAGCCTCTTTAATCTCAGCGCAACCTTATAGAGATTCAAAATCCTTAAAGTGGAACAAAACCCAGGATCTTCACTATCCCGGGTTCTGGTCCTATCCCCCACCGCATTGTGTGAAACCCTCAGAAAGTTGACTCCACTCTCCTTGAGCCCACAGCACAGATGCGGAAGCTCCTCCTATCAGCTTCGTGCATATTATTGTGCAGCTAGAGAAACTGAATGCAGCATCTGTCGCTCCCTTGCGGCTGTGTGCGGCGCCACACAGCCACTCAATTACAGTGGATAGAGCAGCACATAGGGAGAAGGGATGCGAGTAATGCCGGTACTAAGCATGCACCGTGGGCTTTGGAAAAGGTACGAATTTTGTGCACCCTGGCAGGTTTCACAGTGGGTCATCCCAGTTCAGGATGCTCTGGAGGGAGCAAGTATGCCTGCCCTGGAGTCTCATAGACATAGACAGTAAAGTGCAAAAATGTCTTTGTAAAATATCAGTAAATGTTTCTTTCTTTCACTTTATTGTATTCAGTTGAAGGGGCCTCTTTACATAATATATATATATATATATATATATATATATATATCACTTTTTTTTAATATCTTCATTTATTAATTTTGTTTTGCATATTTACAACACTGCAGAAATGATCACTTTAATTTGGCTCTTTCTATAGTCAAGACTTTTTTGGCACAACCTTTACCAGTCGTCACATAAAAATCAGGATAGTCAAGAAACAACTTACCTTAGCCAGAAGAAAGCCCTCTGAAAAGAGCATAATTTCACAGATTTGCTGAAGATCTGGCACAATTACAACCACCGGCCTGAAAAGAGCCTTAACCGATTCTGGCAACTCTGTGCGGCCAGCATAGCCAGGATTCATTGTTATGAAGATTCCCATTCGAGAATCCAGGGCAATTTCTTGGCCTTCAAACTGTAAATTAAACATTTGAAATGAAGCTTTTGGTTTAAGTGATGGAATTGTTTAAATACTCCAAACAGGACATGAATGCCTATTATACGTTTTTTAGTACAGCAAAAATTGTAGTGATAGTAAACCAGGTCCTCAGGCTACTTTCACACCAGCGCAATGTGTTTTTGCGCTAACAGTTTCCTATGGAAATTGGATTTTGATAGGTCAGTTTAGGTTTTCCTATCCCGCAACAAAAGATTCATCATACAGCACTTACAGCTTAGCATGTAGGACATGGAATAAATGCCTTTTAAAGTAGCATTTATTTGTTTGCTAGAATATTTTATTAGTATTCAATTGAGTTTGTATATAAGGAAACTGTGGCCTAGTGGGAATTACTGGATGGTCTTTTATTATGCCTGTGACCCTGCCACTGATCCTGTAAATTGGATGATTTGCACTATCCTTGCTTCTGTGTCCCAACTAGCCCTTAAAACTTGTGCTGCCTGTCCACTGTCTGCTCAGGCTTACTTAATTTTGATTACCAATCAAATGATTGTACAGTTTGTTAACCAGCACCCTATTAATTCAGAGGCTTTGCTTACTGGCTGCTCTGCCTCTGCCAGCTTTGATGCGGCCTGGTCCTCAAATACAGCCCTACCCTTGCCTGTCTGACCCAAAGACAAGGTACTGAAATAACCTGGTTGTCTCTGCTTCACCCATGGCACATATAACCTAGTACACACTGGTGTGTCACTGTACCAGTATGAGATACAACCAATCCTCCAGTGTATGACACTAGCCAGAGTTCCTTACATACAGAATATACAATTAACCCCTTCCTGCCAGAGTAAGATTTAGGATTACGTTAGTTTAACCCTTTAACTGCCAGCCTACCTGGAGATTTTGTCACCCTTTGTTGCCAGACCATTTTGCCCTCCCCATGTTCAACTGTGATTTTTGAAGGGATTTCCAGGGATTTTCCAGCAAAGTGATATATTGTTTTTTACAGCATAGTCTGGGCTTTAACATGAAATGTCTTGTTTGTAATTTTTTAGGTGTATTCTCAATATTTTTGGATGAAATATGTGCAAAAAAAAACTATTTTTTACAATTTGTAGTGTTTTTTTGTAATAAAAAATGTAAGTTTGTCAATAAAATCTTATTTCGTGTGAAACCCCAATTTCTCCCGGTTACAGCAGTACCACATATGTATTGGTAGACACCCTTTCCTGCCCAGAAGACTCCCCCAAACTGAAACAGCGCTTTAGGGGATTTTCAGATAAAATACAACTATGCTATGCAATATGCGCACCTTGCAGTTTTTCAAGAAAAACAACCCTTTACATTTGAAATACCCCCAACAAACTATATATTCTCTGGAAGTATACACCTCAGGCTTTATAGGCGTACCAGGCTTGTGGACATGGGTGCAGTTTTCTGGAAGTAATCCCTCAATGTATTCTTTGGTTGCACAGGGTTTCCCTAAAAAAAGAAAATATGAAAAAGCAACATGCCCTGAACAGAACAATACCCAGCATGCATAACTACTGTCAAGGGAAGAGTTGCCAAACACACCATAGTAAAGCATGTGCGTAACGGTAATTTTACTTCAAAATTTCAGCTCTGCAGACAAAGTGCACACCTTGTGCTTTTTCTACCAAAACAAGCCTTTACATTTGGAATATCCCCCATAAACCATATATTCCCTGAAAGTACACATTTTAAGCTTTCTATGCATACCCAGCGTGTTGTAGTGGGCTCATCTTTCTGGGCGTAATCCCTGGAAGAATTCTTAGGTGGCACAGGGTTTCACAAAAAAATGTATAAAAAAGCAGAATAAAAAACACATATTCTTAGTATGTCACACACCCCGCTTCAAGAATCCATAACATGTGGGTAATATCGTCCTGAAGAGGCGTTCCTGCAGAGATGATAGCAAAAGAAAGCCCCTCCCCGATCCATAAATACCTGGGACCTCCCACTCACTACCCAGTTTTCCATCTCTGCAGACGGCGAGCAAGTCAGAAGATGATGGCTCCTCCTTGCACAGGGGGATTTAAGGTAGCCGGGATGTTTCCCGGCCCGTTATGTATTTTTTCCGTTTGGACCTCTTTTTTCCCCTTAATATATATGCCTCCCAGCCGTGGCTGCAGGTCCAGGCGAGGGTATATTGGCACCTCTGGTGCTTAGGAGCAACGCTCCGCCGTGAGACCCTATACGAGAGGGTAGGCGGCTTTACCGGGTTGGTGACCCCGGTTTGGGATGCCCTGTCCCTTAGCCTTAATATGGGAATGGCCCTCCCAGGATCCCCTTTGTTCCACTATGGGGATGAGGGGAGTGGGTTATCCTTTTTATTACACTCTTACTTCCTGCACTGTCTTTTAACTTTTTGTTATGTGTGTGTTTCTTTAATTTTATCTGCACCGCGGCCGTCTATATTATGTGCCTCCGTGCTGTGCTGCGGTTCCCTGCTCAAAATGGAGGTATTTTACCTCAGGGTCTCTCTTTGTAAGGTATAGGAGGGGGCGGGGCCGGACCTTCGGCGCGAGGCCGAGGTCCGTTCCTCCCGGCCTTCTTTTATTGCTGTAGTTAACACTGGCCAAGCACCGCAGCAGTACATTAGCTGCGGCGCTGGCCGGTTTGGCGCTCTTTTCATGAGGGGATTTTTTCCCCTCACGATTCTTATGGGGGCGGGGCCGGACTTGCGGCGCGCAATCGCGGCCCGCCCACTACCTTCCCAGCGCCGCTGAGTTGTGGCTTGACTGAGTTGCGGTTGACTGTTGCTAGGCATAGGAGGGGGGGGGGCGTGACCTTAACAACGCGCGCGTCCCGCGCTGGCCACGCCCCCTCCTCCTCTTCTTTCTGTCAGAAATGATTTCTCCTCACGATCGGGTGGCCGTGTGACGTCCCGGCGGTGCTGTGAGTGGCCTGTGGCCTTTCTCTTTTTTACTTTGCTTCTTGTTGCTACTTTTTCTCATAGTTCTTTCTTTCTTCTTTCAGAACGGAGGCTTGTAATTCTGATCTTCTATAGTATTAGAGGTTCTTTCCCGGTCCTCATCCCTGGGTTCATTTTATATGTTCACAAATCCTCCCACTCGGGACATTAAAGGGGCATCCCGGGTTGTCTAATTGGCGTAATTCCCTGGGTCTTAGCGACTATTCAAAGTTCACCTTATGGAGGCATCCCCTGATACTGGGACTGGGACCCCTTCGGGGCATCCCAAAAAGTGTATGTTGTGTGGGGTTTCCATCGCTGGGGATGATGTGTTACTCTGTATACCATGTGCACAGCAAACTATTACGCGGCAGTCCGAACCCCAAGCATCGGGGTCAGCACAGCCGGTCGCCTCAACTCCCCCTCCCGCCTTGACTCGTGCCCCGTGTGACGTTGTCATGGGCAGGGACCTGCAATCTGAAATGTGCGCCAGATTGGCTAGCCTTGAGAAAATGCTCTCTAGCTCGGTCGCCCGTAAGGCTCCGTCCAAGAGAAAGCATTTGTCGCCGGCTCCGCCGGTGGATGATCTTGATGACAGAGATAATCTGGATTGGTCCGATTATCCCCAGCTAGAGGACGGGGAGGTTGATGAGGGTTCAGAATTTTCGGACGATGAGCAGTCTGCTGGCGCTGTTGCCGAGCTTTCTGACTTAGGGAGATCCTTGGACTCTCCTCATGCTCTGTCTCTGATGCTGGAAGTTCTGAACATTTCCCCTCCAGAGGAGGTGTCACACCAGAAGGGTGAATTGTTTGAGGAATCCAGGCCGCGCCTGGAGTTTCCTACGCAGCGGCATTTTGATAGAATCATTGACAAGGAATGGGATAGGCCGGCTCGGCTCCCTGGCATCCCTCAGGGGTGGGATAGGAAATATCCCTTTCCTCCTGAGGCAGTCAAGCGCTGGGCGTCTCCCCCCGAGGTAGATGCTCCGGTTTTGGGGTTATCCACCTCCTCGGTTTTAAACAGACCTGATTGCTCCATTCTCAAAGATGGAGAGGATAAACGTATTGATCAGATGGCTTGTCATGGCTTTACCAGTATTGGGTCGGCCATCCGGCCTGTGTGTGCTTCGGAACTAATGGTTTTGGCTGCCAGGTCTGTGGTCAGGGACCTGTTGTCTTCTTCTGGGCTTCGTCCTGGTAGTAACGAGTTCCTTAGCCTTAAACGATGTGAGTTGTTTTTATCCTTTGTGTTGACTGCCTTAGATGACACCTTGATGATGTGTGGTAGGACGTCGGCTCTGCTTGTGGCTATCCGGCGGTCGGTGTGGCTGCGCCAGTGGGCGGCCGATTTCATGTCCAAAAAGTCACTGACGGCTTTACCCTTTGTGGGTCTACGGCTCTTTGGAGAGACATTGGACTCTGTCACCAAGGGTGGTAGGTTACCTCAACGTAAGAAACAACGCCGCTCCTTTCGGGGGGCGCCTGCCTTTAACCCCTCCTTTCGGGGAGCCAGATCTGGCAGGGGTTCTGCATTTCCCTCTTCCAGAGGAGATTCTGGAAGCAGGGGTAGAGGACGTGCCCGTGCTGGATACAGTTGGGGCTCTAAGCCCAAACCGGCGGCTAAGCCGGCTCAGCAATGAGGGGGCGCCCTCACCCATGCGGGTGGGGGGACGGCTGCAGCACTTCTCTCAGATCTGGGATCAAGAGGTCTCGGACAGGTGGATCCGGGAAGTGGTGTCTTCCGGTTACAAGCTGGAGTTCGAGCTCCGCCCCCCTTCCAGGTTTGTCAGGTCTCGGATGCCGCCGGAGCCTCTGGCAGCGCAGGGGCTCCTGTTGGCAGTGGAGAATCTTCTGGACATGGCTGTCATTTGCCCAGTGCCCCCTTCAGATCGGGGCAGGGGCTTTTATTCCAATCTGTTCACGGTACCCAAGAAGGACGGGCTGGTCCGACCCATCTTGGATCTGAAGTTCCTCAACAGGTTCATCCGGCCGAGGAAATTCCGCATGGAAACGCTGCGTTCGGCCATTCATTCTCTTTGTCAGGGAGACTTTCTGACGTCCATAGACATCAAGGATGCTTATTTACACGTTCCGGTTTTTCCAGCTCACCAGAGGTTTCTCAGGTTCGTGGTGGAGGATCGGCACTTTCCGTTTGTGGCACTTCCTTTCGGTCTCACCTCAGCTCCTCGGGTGTTCACCAAGGTGCTAGCGGGAGTGATGGCTCTGCTAAGGGTTCAAGGTATCCGCATCGTGCCCTATTTGGACGATCTACTGATCATGGCCTCTTCCTTCAACCAAGCGGAGTTGGACACCAGAGCGGTGGTGTCTACTCTGGAGAGGTTCGGTTGGGTGATCAATCACCCCAAGTCTTCTCTATCTCCGTCCAGAATTCTCACCTTTCTGGGAATGTCTCTGGACACTTCACAGGCCAGGGTTTTTCTGCCCCAGGCCAAGATTCTTTTGATTCAGGAGTTAGTTCGGCTTCTCTTGTCAACCCTTCATCCGACCATCCGGCTAGGGATGAGGCTGGTGGGGTTAATGGTGGCCTCATTCGAGGCAGTCCCCTTTGCGCAGTTTCACACAAGGACGCTTCAGCTTCATCTGTTGAAGGCTTGGGACAAGTCTCCTCTTTCGTTGGATCAGTCCTTCCTGATGACTCCCCGAGTTCGTCGATCCCTGCAGTGGTGGCTGGGGTCGGTCAATCTGTTGAAGGGCAGATCTTTTCTGGCTCTGTGTTGGGAAACAGTCACCACGGATGCCAGTCTGTCAGGTTGGGGGGGTGTTTGGAAGGACCTCCAGTTTCAGGGTCTGTGGGGCCCGCAGGAGGCTCACGAACCCATCAATGTTCTGGAGTTGAGAGCCATCAGGCTGGTTCTGTTTCACTTGACTCATCAGTTGAGAGGCCTGCCAGTGCAGGTCCGGTCGGACAACAGGACGGCGGTGGCTTACATCAATCACCAAGGAGGGACTCGCAGCAGGAGTGCCCTCAGGGAAGTGTCTTTGATTCTGGACTGGGCAGAGACCCACGTCCCGTGTATCTCAGCAGTCTACATTCCGGGGGTGGAGAACACGGAAGCGAACTTGCTGAGCAGGGCCTCCTCTCGTCAGGGGGAGTGGTCTCTCAGTCCCAAGGTGTTTCGTTCAATATGTCTCAGGTGGGGGATCCCAGCGGTGGACCTCTTTGCTTTTCGTCACAATCACAAGCTCCCAGTCTTTGTGTCTCTCTCGCAGGATCCTCTGGCTCTGGCAGTGGATGCCATGTCTCTGAACTGGAGTGATTTGGGGTTCCTTTACCTGTTTCCTCCGTTCCCAATGCTAGCCAGAGTGGTGCGCAAACTGGTCTTGGACGGCGCGTCGGCAATTCTGGTGACCCCAAGGTGGCCAAGGCGAGTTTGGTTCGCAGACCTTGTAAGACTGGCAGAGGATCAGTTTGCCCTGCCTCTGCTGCCGGACCTGCTCACCCAGGGTCAGCTATGCTATCCCAATTTACCATCGCTGGCTTTGACGGCATGGCTGCTGAAACCGCCATCTTGAAGGAAGAAGGTCTTTCTGACGCGGTGATTCAGACTCTTATCTGTGCCAGAAAGTGCTCTTCCTCTTCTATTTACTACAGGACTTGGAGGGCCTATATTGATTGGTGGGAAAGTAGGTCTTTCTCTTGTCGAGAGTTCTCCATACCTAGAATTTTGGAGTTTCTTCAACATGGTCTAGATCTGGGGCTCCAGCTTAGTACATTGAAAGGGCAGGTTTCTGCCCTGGCGGTGTTCTTCCAAAGGTCCTTTGCACTTCATCCCTTAGTCAAGACCTTTTTCCAGGGTGTTACGCATGTTCGGCCTCCTAGGAAGCCTTTTGTTCCAGTTTGGGATTTGAACCTGGTTCTTTCTGCTCTCCAGGGCCCTCCGTTTGAGCCCTTGAATGAGGTAGATTTGTCTTCTCTTACGCAAAAGGTGGCCTTTTTGGTGGCTATCACTTCGGTTAGGCGTGTTTCTGAGTTGGCAGCTTTATCCATTAAAGCTCCGTACTTCGAGAAACATCAGGACAAGGTTGTCTTTCGTTTCAAGCAGGATTTTCTTCCTAAAGTGGTCTCGGAGTTTCATCTGAATCAGAACATTGTTTTGCCTTCTCTATGCCCAAATCCCAGTGACGATAGGGAAAGGGCTTTGCATTCCTTGGATGTAGTTCGTGTTGTGAAACATTATCTGGAGGTTACGTCTTCCTTTCGTAAGACTGATGCTTTCTTTGTGGTGCCCTGCGGGCCTAGGAAAGGTTTGGCTCCTGCCAAATCTTCCATTAGTAAATGGATTCGTCAGGCCATCATTGGGGCCTATTCTGCCAAGGGGAGGAGTCCCCCTTTCCGTGTTACTGCTCATTCTACTCGTGCAGTTGGTGCGTCCTGGGCTTTTCAGCACCAGGCTTCTGTTGAGCAAGTTTGTAAGGCCGCTACCTGGTCTTCTGTTCACACCTTTTCCAAGTTTTACAAGGTTGATGTTCGGGCTTCAGCGGATGCTGTTTTTGGCCGCAAAGTTTTGCAAGCTGTTGTGGTTTAGGGTTGTGCATTGTTGCCTAGTTTTGGATCCCCGCCCTTGTTATGGACACTGCTGTTGGATGTCCCACATGTTATGGATTCTTGAAGCGGGGTGTGTGACATACTAAGAATAATACCATTTTGTGAATACTCACCTTGTAAAATGGGTATTATGAGTATGTCACACACCCCGCTTCAACCCGCCCTTTTGTATTTAGGATCCTCTTTATTGCGAACTTTGCGTGGTTGTGTTTATATTTGCCTCTTCCTGGTCCCTTACCTTACTGCTTCTGTATACTGGGTAGTGAGTGGGAGGTCCCAGGTATTTATGGATCGGGGAGGGGCTTTCTTTTGCTATCATCTCTGCAGGAACGCCTCTTCAGGACGATATTACCCACATGTTATGGATTCTTGAAGCGGGGTGTGTGACATACTCATAATACCCATTTTACAAGGTGAGTATTCACAAAATGGTATTTTTCCTAAAATATCAACATGCAAATAAGAAAAAAACAAGCTAAATCTAAAAGCGCAAGGTCCCCCGAGCAGAACAATACCCAACATGCATAGGTACTATTAACCCTTTTAATTGCCAGCCTACTTGAAGTTTTGTCACCCTCTGTTGACAGGTCATTTTCCCCATTTTGCGCCATGTTTAACCGTGATTTTTGCTGGAATTTCCAGGAAAATATATATTTTTTTTTTTGCAGCAGAGTTTAGGCTTTAACATGAAATGTCTTGTTTGTAATTTTTCTACAGTTTTTTTAAATATTTTTGTGTAAAAAAACAAAAAAATAAATAAAATAATATTTTTTTAGACAACTGTCTCCTTTATTTTAAATAAAACATTTGTTTTATTAATGAAAACCATATTGCATGTGATAGCCTCATTTCTCCCGATTACAACGGTACCACATATGTATCGATAGCCCCCCCATTCGTGCCCAGGAGACCCCCCAAACTGAAAAGAGCACTTTATAACATTTACAAATAAAATACTACTATCCACACTATAAACATAAGGGGTAAATTTAAAAAGAAAATGACATAGGGTCCCCCCTCCCGGGGGGGGGAACCCCATTTGTTTTTGGAATTTTAAGGGTTAGGGTTAGGCTAACCCTAACCCTTAAAATTAAAAAAAAATGACGTAGGGTCCCTCCTCCTGGGGGCTTTTCCCGGGCCGATCAGCTCCCTCACGCTGGGCATCCAAAATTGGGATGCCCCGCTGTGTGAAACCCCCCAGAAAGCCCCTAAAATCTTACCTTATCGGCGACGGACAAGCGCCGGATAAGCCGCCGCCTCCCGCGCGTCCCTCTAGCAGAGCGCACACCCACGCCGGCGTTTGTGAATGGCCGGCGTGGGCGCGCCCTGTAAGAGAGACACGTAAGAGGTGGCGGCTTATCCGGCGCTTGTCCGTGTTGGTCCACCCCCCAGAAATCTATAAGATTCCCGGGCCGATCAGCTCCCTCCCCACTGGGCATCCAAAATCGGGATGCCCCGCTGTGTGAAACCCCCCAGAAAGCCCCTAAAATCTTACCTTATCGGCGACGGACAAGCGCCGGATAAGCCGCCGCCGCCGCCTCCCGCGCATCCCTCTAGCAGAGCGCACACCCGCGCCGGCTGTTTGTGAATGGCCAGCGCTGGCGCGCGCACTGTAGGAGGGTGGCGTGAGAGGCGGCGGGGGCTTATCTGGCGCTTGTCCGTCGCAGATAAGGTAAGATTTTAGGGACTTTCTGGGGGGTTTCACACAGCGGGGCACCCCCGATCAGGGTGCCCCGCGGAAGTGAACCAACAGTCAGGATAGTGAAAATTCTGGGTGTTGGTCCACTTTAAAATTTAAAACAAAAATGACGTAGGGTCCCCCCTCCCGGGGGGGGGGAACCCTATTTTTTTTTTTTTATTTTAAGGGTTAGGGTTAGGCTAACCCTAACCCTTAAAATTTAAAAAAAAAATTACGTAGGGTCACCCCTACCCGTCATAACCAGCCCGGGACCAGCTATGATGGCTTGTAGGAACAGAGTGGAGGGGCCAGCTATTATATATATAAGAAAATTCAGCTATACATAAAACTTACCTGAAATCTCTTTAAGTGGTGTATTAAGGCATTTCGTATAGTTTGTATTTGAGAAGAAATGACTGACAGTACGGAAGCATCAATTCGATTGAATTCATCAAAGCATTGATGCCCCGCTGTGTGAAACCCCCCAGAAAGTCCCTAAAATCTTACCTTATCTGCGACGGACAAGCGCCAGATAAGCCGCCGCCGCCGCCTCCCGCGCGTCCCTCTAGCAGAGCGCACACCCGCGCCGGCCGTTTGTGAATGGCCAGCGCTGGCGCGCGCACTGTAAGAGGGAGGCGTGAGAGGCGGCGGCGGCTTATCTGGCGCTTGTCCGTCGCAGATAAGGTAAGATTTTAGGGACTTTCTGGGGGGTTTCACACAGCGGGGCACCCCGATCGGGGGCTTGTAGGAACAGAGTGGAGGGGCCAGCTATTATATATATAAGAAAATTCAGCTATACATAAAACTTACCTGAAATCTCTTTAAGTGGTGTATTAAGGCATTTCGTATAGTTTGTATTTGAGAAGAAATGACTGACAGTACGGAAGCATCAATTCGATTGAATTCATCAAAGCAACCCCATGCACCACACTGAGCAAGGCCAGAGAAAATTTTACCAACAGCCTGAAAGAAAAAAAAAAATTGGATTTTTGGATTTTCAGAAATGTGTTTTTCAAAGTCAGTAGTCAACAAATCTGGCTGACATTTTATAGGTTATTATCGCTAAGGGTTTTTTTTCACTTAAATGTGTTTTGTAATGATGACATGAACCATGGAGATGGTTTATCATTTCTACTGAAAAATCGATTCTATCCACAGAGCAAAAGCATTCTTCTTGCTGTGTGATTAGAATTCTTTGGATATTGTTTATTGTTCTAAACTTGGAGTCTATGGATACTGAACGTTTTTCCACCTAGAAGCCACAGTTTATGGATTATTGATTAATGAAGCGAATTCCAGGTATATAGAAATTAAGTTTTAAATCTGAAACTCTACTGTAGGACATTTGTTGCAATAGCACTGATGTTTCTGTATTCGGTAAACAGTTACATATTCCTAAATGCGATATTGATGATGCACTAAGGCTTGGTATATTGTACATAGTAAAGTGTTGCATGCCGTAACTTTTCTTGCTACATAAATAAACAAGCTGGATCCTCACAATGTTTAAAAACACTAACAGCACTTCTGCCAGGGCCATATATGTTAAAAGAAGATCTGCATCCAAAAATAATCCTAAATAGCCCAGGGATTCCGTGCACATGCACAAGCACCCCCCCCTAAAAAAAAAAAAAAAAAAATGCCTAAATAAGTATAACCATTCAATTCCATCAGCATGTATGGGATAAGGCCACACAAAGCAGGCTGAGCGCCTGGTCTTATCTGGCACTGTAGGGAACTCATCCCATTGCCGGCGCTGATGATAGATGGGACACTGGCACTATCAGAGGTGCTCTGGATTATTGACTTGATAACTACACTTTTTTCACCTGACATTCATCTGGCACTACCTGGCGTTTCTTAAATATATCTCCAAATACAGCCCTGGCGGCTGCAGGTAATTCTTTAAAAAGACAGACAGAAGACAACAATACTTGTATGTTTCATGGCGCTAAAGAAACATAATGTATATGACAGCTATACTCAACTGGCGGACCGGGGTTCCGAATGTGGACCCTGGCGCCAGATTTCCGACCCCTGGACTGACAGCCCTGCGCTCAGTTGCTTCTGTGTTGTCGTGCTCAGAGCTGCCTCCTTGATTGGAGAGTTAGTGCTTAGTCTCCCTGCTAGTGTCATGGCTCCCCGGCACCTAGCATTGCAATATGAAGTACTGCATGGGCAGGAAGTGGCATTGCAAGGTACACACAAGCTTTGTTTCTTGGTCTCTTTGCCCCATCCAAAAAAAGAAAGAAAAAAAGCTCCTGTTTTTGCCGGGGGAGTCTATAGCCCCTCGTCCGGTGTGCTGTTTTCTAACTATCCCACCCCCCCCCCCCCCCCGACCCGCAACAGCCCTCCGTCTGGACCGTCACCTCTCACCGGATGCCTTTAAATGGACATTTACAAGAAGTGGTTGAGTACTCCTGGTATATGAGTAAATGAAGCACATTACAAATAGTCAGCTGTACCTTGTAATCCATGCCTTCACCACAGTTAGTTACCACGCAGAGCAGTCCCAGAGCTTTAGCCAAATCTTTAGTGGTCTCTGTTTTTCCAGTTCCAGCTGGCCCAGCAGGCGCACCACCTAAATACAAGGATAGTGCCTAAGGAAAAGAAAACATTTGCTGGATTATATGATTAGAATTATATAGTTATATCTCTAACATGTCTGTTTCTTTAGATCTGCACCTTATGTCAGTTCTAAAAACCCAGTGCCAGAAACCTTACAGCTAAGATAGTTTTGGGTCTTGCATATAGAGCACCAACTCAACTTGCTTGAAAACCCATAATTACCACCAAATAGGAGGTTGGTACCATGAAACAGAAACGGTTCTCATGTAATACATATAGCATTATTTGGATTCAAGTTTGACAAATTGGTTCAGTGCTGCAAATTGTGACAATTGTTTTTGTTGATGAAATAATTTGTAGTTAGTGGTAGATGTTTAAAGTGAAAACACTTTAACTGTAATAATACAATTCTGTGATTACTCACCTGTAGAATTGGTATTATATGTATACAGCACGTCCTGTTCCAGAAGATATTCCTTACTCTTGAGTTATACATCCAGTAGATGGCGCTGGACTGCAGAGACAGAAAAGTGGCTCCTGCCGGCCCCATATATACCAGGGACCTCCCACAAATTCCCCAGTACTGAAAAGCAGTTAAAATGAGATCGGGAGAACTATAACCATTATATAAAAATTTGAACAATCACCATAAAGAGGTAACTAAAGATAATGATAACAAGGGGGGGGGGGGGGGGGGGTGGAACAGGACGTGCTGTATACATATAATACCAATTCTACAGGTGTGTAATCACAGAATTGTATTATTCTAAGTATACAGCACGTCCTGTTCCAGAAGATATTCCTTACTCTTGGGACACCCAATTGCAGTGTCCGTAAGGTAGGGTGGGATCCCCAAAAGTAGCAGCAGACAGTTTAAACCACTGCCGCCTGCAGAACTTTGTGGCCAAAAGCAGCATCAGCTGGAGCCCTAACATCAACCTTGTAAAACATAGAAAAAGTATGAATAGAAGACCAAGTGGCGGCCTTGCAAACTTTTTCAACAGAAGCTTGGTGCTGAAAAGCCCAAGAGGCACCAATAGCACGAGTAGAATGAGCAGTAAGGCGGAAGGGAGGCCCCTTCTCCCTTAGCAGAGTAGGCCTGTATCACAGCCTGACGGATCCACTTGCTGATAGTGGACTTAGCCGGAGCCAGACCCTTCTTAGGTCCAGACGGGAGCACAAAGAGAGCGTCAGTCTTCCTGAAGGATTCAGTAGCCACCAAATAGAACTTCAGAGTCCTGACCACATCCAGAGAGTGTAAAACATTCTCCATAAAAGTACTAGGATTAGGACACAGAGAAGGCAAAACAATGTCCTGATTGAGATGAAAGGCATAAACAACCTTAGGCAGAAAATCTGGCTTAAAACGAAACACCACTTTGTCCTGGTGTCTCTCAAAATAAGGAGGCTTGATAGAAGGCGCCGCCAACTCAGAAACACGCCTCACAGAAGTGATAGCCACTAAAAAGACCACCTTAAGCGTAAGAATGGACAAAGGGGCTCCTTGCAAGGGCTCAAAGGGAGACCCCTGCAGGGCAGATAAAACCAAGTTCAAGTCCCAGACTGGTAACATAGGCTTACGTGGGGGACGCACGTGAGTAACCCCTGGAAGAAGGTCTTGACCAGGGGATGCTGAGCAAAGGATCTTTGCAAAAAAATTGCCAAAGCAGAAACATGGCCTTTCAGAGTACTGAGCTGAAGACCCAGATCCAAACCATGTTGCAGAAACTCCAGAATCCTAGGAATGGAAAACACACGACAGGGAAGTGAGTTAGACTCGCACCAGTCAATGTAAGTACGCCAAACCCTGTAGTAGATGGAAGAAGAGGACCTCTTCCTAGCCCTGATCATGGTATTTACAACCGAGGCAGGCAGCCCTTTCTCCATCAAGATGGAGGTTTCAACAGCTAGGCCATCAAAGCCAGCGTTTGTAAATTGGGGTGGCGTAGGTGCCCCTGAGTGAGCAGATCTGGAACCCGGGGCAGGGCGTACTGAGCTACTGCCAGCTGCACGATGTCTGCGAACCACACTCTTCTTGGCCAACAGGGGGCCACCAGTATGGCTGGCACCCTTTCCTGAGCTGTCTTGCGCAGCACCCTGCCCAGCAGGGGAAAAGGGGGAAACACATACAGAAGCTGAAACCCCTTCCAAGACATTGCCAGGGCATCCATGGCCATGGCCAGAGGATCCTGGGACAGAGAAACAAAGACTGGAAGCTTGTGATTGTGACGGGATGCAAACAGATCCACGTCCGGCTGACCCCAGCGGTGGCACAGGGAGCGAAACACCCTGCTGCTGAGGGACCATTCTCCCAGACGAGAGGTCCCCCTGCTCACGAAGTCTGCCTCCAGATTCTCCACCCCCGGGATGTACACAGCTGAGATGCAAGGAACATTTGCCTCCACCCAGGACAGTATCAGGGACACTTCCTTGAGGGCCCTTTTGCTCCGGGTCCCTCCCTGATGATTGATGTAGGCAACCGCCGTCTGGTTGTCCAAGCGGACCTGAACAGCCCGATCCCTCAGGTGTGGGGTTAAGTGGGCGAGAACCAACCTGATCGCCCTCAATTCCAGAATGTTGATAGGGGCATGGGCCTCCTGAGGGCCCCACTGACCCTGGAATTTCAGGGACTTCCAAAAGCCCCCCCAACCTGTCAGACTGGCATCTGTGGTGACAGTCTCCCAGCAAGGGGCCAGAAAGGATCTGCCCACCAGCAGGTTCCTTGAGTCCAGCCACCACGATAGAGACCGCCTGACCAGAGGGGACAGGACAAACACCTGATCCAAGGACACAGGGTCCCGATCCCATACTGACAAAAGGTGAAGCTGAAGAGGCCTCATGTGAAACTAAGCATATGGAACCGCCTCGAAGCAGGACACAATCAGGCCCACCAGCTGCATTCCCTGCCTGATGGATGGATGGGGAAAAGAAAGAAGGAGCTGAGCTTTCTCTTGAAGACTCTCCACCTTCTGTTGAGGAAGAAAGATCTTGACCTGAGATGAATCCAGAATCATACCCAGAAAGGACTTCACCATGGAAGGAGACAGGGAAGATTTGGGGTGGTTGATCACGCAGCCGAAAGACTCCAGTGTGGACACCACCCTCTGAGTGTCCAGCTCTGCCTGATGGAAGGACTGAGAAGCGATGAGCATGTCGTCCAAGTAGGGAAGAATGCGAATGCCCTGAGATCTCAGCAGAGCCATAACTCCTGCCAGCACCTTGGTGAATACCCTGGGAGCCGAGGTGAGACCGAAGGGCAAGGCCACAAATCGGTAGTGCTGATCCTCTTGAGCGAACCTGAAGAACCTTTGATGACCTGGAAACACAGGAATATGAAGATAAGCATCTTTGACATTGTCATGAAGTCCCCTGGACACAGGGAACTGATGGCAGAGTGCAGAGTTTCCATGCGAAAGCGCCTGCACCTGACAAATTTGTTGAGGATCTTCAAGTCCAGGATGGGCCTGACTGACCCATCTCTTTTGGGCACGGTGAAAAGGTTGGAACAGAAGCCCTTGCCCCTTTCACGTAAAGGGACCTGGCAGATGACCCCAGCTCCAGAAGGCTTTACACCGCCAGCACTAGAGCATGAGGTGACACAGGGTCCTGAGAAATCCGGGATCTGATGAATCTTGGGGGGGGGGGGCAGGCAGCAAACTCTATCTTGTAACCGGAGGACACTACCTCCTGAATCCACCGGTCTGAGACATGAAGCCTCCAGACGTGAGCAAAGTGCTGAAGTAGTCCCCCCACCCGGATGGGTGAGAGCACCCCTTCATGCCTGAGGGGGCTTGGGAGAAGACTTAAGTTTGGAGCCCCAGGAGGAGCCAGGGCGTCCACGTCCTCTGCCCCTACCACAGAAATCTCCTCGGGCCCTGGTAAGGGAAACCCCCCTCCCCTGTCTGGCCCCACGGTAGGGGGAGGAAAAGGAGCCCTGACCCCTAAAGGGCCGAGACTGCCACCTGCGCTGGGGTAACCTGCCTCCCTTAGCAAACAGGTCCAGGCGGCCCCCAAACAGGCGTAGTCCATTGAAGGGAAAACCAGTGAGGGCTTTCTTGGCAGCGTTGTCAGCAGCCCACTGGCGCAGCCAAACCGAGAGGCGTATAGCCACCACAAGGGCAGAGGTTCTGCCACACATTCTAATGGTATCATCCAAGGCAGAGAGGACATAAGTCACAAAAACATCACAACGAGAGAGTGCATTATTAAACTCCTCACTAGACACATCATCAGGGGCCCAATCAAGGATACTTCTAAGCAGGGTCCTGATAGCCACAGCCGTAATGGCAGAGGCACAGACCGGGCGCAGCGCCGTCCCCACACATGCAAAGGCATGGGATGCCAGCTGATCAATGCGCCGATCCTCAGCATCCCGCAGCGTAGTAGAGTCAGGGGAGTGCATGACAGAGGTGTTAGATAACCCTAGGACTGGGGCATCCACTTCAGGAGGGGATGAGCAACGCTTCACCAGATCAGCAGGAAAAGGATACCTCTTATCCCAACTCTTAGGTACACCGGGAAGCATGCTGGGGTGCTCCCATTCCCTGAGCACAAGATTATTAAAATGGGCTTGCTCGGGAAATTCCAAACGTGGCTTAGCAGTATGAAACAATTCCCCCTGTTGCCTGGGGGCCGCAACCGGGGGAGAGATAGACAGAACCTCAAAAATCTGAGCCAACAGCCTATCAGTATCATCTGGGGCCCAGGGGTCAGAGCCAGAATCATCATGACCCCTGGGCCTCTCATCAGATGACTCTGAGTCAGAGAATAAGTCCCCTTCTTCCAAAGGGGTATAGCCAGACAGTTCCAAAAACTCATGAGCTTCCATAGGGAAAAGAGTGACATCAGGCGTCAAATGCCGCTTTTTAGCAGATGCCTTACGCGCCAAGGTATTAGCAAGCAACTTCTCAACACTAGCCAGTCTAGAAGACACATCAGGCTGAGAATCCCCACTAATATGCAACTCAATGGGAGTCAAATGTAAGCTTGGGGGAGTAGGTGAAGCCATACGAGGCGCAGGCCCCGCTACTGGTAAACCAGGCTGCAGCGCAAGCACCTGCTGGGCACAAGGTACACAGACCCGCACATTGTCAGCACTAGTAGGGGACACACAACAAGCTACACACAGCCGGACTTGTCCCGAAGGAACCCCGAGCACATTATCCTGAGACGCCTCCATATGGTGATTATAGCGGCACAATAGGATTCACGCTATAAAAGCAACCCGGGATGCCCCAATAGCCCGCTAGGGAAGTGAAAGTAATTTACACACTAGGCCTCACAAGTTTAATAACTAAAAGAGGGAGTAGGGCCCGGAGAAACCAATAGAGGTCGGCCCGTCTGAAAGACATAAGCGAAGAGAACCCCATAAGTGACATGTAACAAGACATAAAGGGTAAATAAAGCCATCCGCGAGGGCACTCACGGACCACAGTAGGTAGATGCCAGTCACCTCGAGGTGCGGGCCGTGGAGACAGTGACGCGGAACGCGCCAGCTGCGGGCCCTGCCCCCCCGAAGAGCACGAAGCCGCACACGTGACCAGCAGCCAACAACGGCGCACCAGCTCCTGAGGTAACGCAGCCTCCAAGCACGGAGCACAGTGGACGCGCGGCGGCAGTGGCAAATTTTAAAGAGCAACCAGTGTAACCAAGTCAGCGCGGCGACTGACACCAACCAGAAAAACCAAGGCAAATTCACATACACCCCCCCCCCCCGAGAGCTACAAGGGAGAACGAGGGAGGGCAGCGGCCACTTAAAGTGGACCAACACCCAGGATTTTTACTATCCTGGGTGTTGGTCCACTTCAGCGGGGCTTCCGAGATCAGGATGCCCCGCTGTGTGAAACCCCCCCCAAAAGCCCCAAAAAACGTACCTTTTCGGCGACGGACAAGCAACGGACAAGCCGCCGCCTCCCGCGCGTCCCTCTTACAGCGCGTCCATTCATAAACGGCCGGCGCGGGCGCGCGCACTGCTAGAGGGGCGCACGGGAGGCAGCGGCGGCTGATCCGTCGCCGATAAGGTAAGGTTTTTTGGGGCTTTTGGGGGGGGTTTCACCACGCGGGACATCCCGATCTCGGATGCCCCGTGGTGAGGGAGGTGATCACCCCTGGGTGTTGGTCCACTTTAACATAGGGCCCACCGACAGACAGGGGCAATAGGGCGGGAGGGGCATCCCATAGAGGCTCACCATATGCCTATACCGCCTACCATTTGGTGGGGGATTGCGGTGGAGCAGCTCTCCTAAGCACCTGACAGCGGTGCTGCCTACCATCACCCGACCAGCGCAGCCAAGGCTGGGAGGCACATTAATAATGGAACGGGTGGTAATAGTCCTACAGGGCCGCAGGCTAATAGCCCCGCTCACCTGCGAGAAGAGAGAGCCATCTTCTTGTCCTTCGCAGTCCAGACTGCAGAGAAGATCTGGGAATTTGTGGGAGGTCCCGGGTATTTGAGGGCCCGGGAGGAGCCAATTTCGCTGTCTCTGCAGTCCAGCGCCATCTGGCGGAGGTAATCCCACGTGTAATGCATCTTATCTGGAGCAGGACGTACTGTATACTAAGAATATTCCTCAGCCTCCATAGGAAAGAGGGAAACACCAGGTGATAAATGCCGCTTCTTAGCAGAAGCCTTACGCGGGCCGGACCCAGCAATATGTCTCTCAATGCTGGCCACCCGGGCAGCCAAATCAGGTTGAGACTCCCCACTGGTGTGCACCTCACTAGGAGTCAGATGTAAGCGTGGGGGGGTAGGCGAAGCCCGAGGGGGCGCAGGCCCAGCCACCGGTAACCCAGACTGCAGCGCAAGCGTCTGCTGGGCGCAGGGAACACACATCCTGACATCATCACTTATAGGGGATACCCCACACGCCACACACAGCCGGGCTTGTCCCGAAGGAACCCCGAGCACATTATCCTGAGAAGCCTCCATATGGTGATTATTGTGCCACAATAGGCCAATTGGGATTGACGCCAATAAGGCTACCTGGGATGCCCCAATAGCCCGCTAGGGAAGTGGGAGTGTAAGGGAATACAATAGCCCTCCAATAAGAGTTAACACTAAATAGAGGGGATAGGACCTGGAGAAACCACTAAAGTTTGACCCGCCTGCAAGACATAAGCAAAAAGATCCCATAAGCAATATGCAATACAGAGAAATACAAAATAAATCAGCCTGCAGGGGCACTTACGGATCGCGATAGGGAGACGCCAGACACACGCAGCAAAAAGCTAAAATGGCGCCCACATATACCTCGAGGGGTGGGCCATGGAGACAGCGATGCAGAATGCGTTAGCCGCAAGGCTCGCCCCCCGAAGAGCGCGAAATGCACATGCATCCCATAAGGCTCACCATGGGCCTGTACCGCCTACCCTTTGGTGGGGGACTGCGGTTGGAGCAGCGCTCCTTAGCACCTGACAGCGGTGCTGCCTACCTTCACCCCAACCAGTGCAGCCTAAGCTGGGAGGCAGTAAAAGGAAAACGGGTGGGAATAGTCCTACAGGGCCGCAGGCTAATAGCCCCGCTCACCTGCGAGTAGAGAGAGCCATCTTCTAGTCATCGCAGCCCAGACTGCAGAGAAGAACTGGGGAATTTGTGGGAGGTCCCTGGTAAATATAGGGCCGGGAAGAGCCACTTTTCTGTCTCTGCAGTCAAGCGCCATCTACTGGATGTATAACCCAAGAGTAAGGAATATCTTCTGGAACAGGACGTGCTGGATAACTTAGAATAAATTATATAAACTTAATGTTAGCTCTCCCGATAAACAAAATGCATCACCACAGTCAGGGGAGAGTCCCTCTTTAACAATAGTTTTACAGATTTAAGTGGAAGCTTCTTTACCACAGGGGATTTTGTTCAATGCAATGCAGGATATTTGGGTGTTTTACTTGCCTTCCAGACACCAAAATACATAACCCAGATATGTTCTTTTTCCATAACTTGGTACAGCCAATAACTGAAATTTATTCAAAAAGAGCCTCTCTAAATCTTTTCAAATTACCCCTTTGGTAATTAGGTTGATAACCTTGCAAGAATCATAGCTGAGGATTAAGAATTAAGAGATATAATGAGTAGTATAAAGATTTCCTGTATTCAGTGACCTGCCCTTTAGGCAATCTCAGAAGTCTTGTATATTGCAAGTGATTTAAAGTGAAACAAAATGCATGATTTTGACTATCCCGGGTTTTGTTGTGCCCACCCGGCATTCCAAATTGGGATGCCTCACAGTGTGAATCTCCCCAGATCTCCAGTATTTACTCACCTATGCCTGGTCCAATAGCACATGCGTGGGCTCTCGTCCATTTGACGTTTGCTGTGCCTATGTCACTCAGAAAATTACTCTGATAGACACAAGCGGGCAAATCCCCAGCAGCGGCTATCTAAATGGCTGGGGTGGAAGCACGGGCAGAGCCCAAAGATGCTGTGGATGCGGCTGCTCTCACTCCCCATTTCAAGGCAAATGGCTATGATTGGACGAGAGCCTGCGCATGTGCCATTGAACTGGGGAATGGTAGGTGAATATTGGGGATCTGGGGGGTCTTTACACAGTGGGGCATTCCAATTCGAAGGCCAGCAGCTGGCCCTGGAATCATTAGGGTTTTGTTCCCCAGGGATACCCTTATCTACACAGGGGTATCCTTATTTAAAAAATGCATAACTTTTCCAGTTGGTATGTTTTATGTATCAGGCATAGTCATTTAGGCCCTTACAATAAAAGTCCAGACAATAGGGGCACTTCAAATAAAATTATTCTGAGCAAAAATACTTGTTATCTTCAAATAGTATGCAATATAATTAGGTTGGCAAAGAAGGCTTTGGGTCACCTGGGTAAGGGTAAGGTAGATCCGGTCAGTCAAAGGGGTGATGACTAGTCTTCCATTAAGCCCCATATACTCATAGCCATAAGCAAATGTTCCAGTGCACTGTCGGACATTCAGTTCATCAGGTTCCCTATCCCAGTAAAACCGCAATTGACTTTCCCATTCAAATTCTCTGGCATCCATGATACTGGTGAAGACAAGGTCTACAATGTTATAGAGAAAAGACAGAATGCTAAAGGAATTACTTGACAACGTATTTATTTTACTGTCATACCTGTCCCTGACAAAAATATCTACAATGTCTCTGGCATGTACATCAATGATAAGAACGGTGTTATACTTCTTCCGGTCATTTTTGCTTAGAGGGGTGGTAATGCGGGTTACCAGTTCATCAATCTGCTGATGCATCTTCTTAGCATAGTTCTTCAGTGCTTGTTTCTCCCCTTTCTTTACCTTTCTAAAAACATCCTCCACTTCCCACGTCCACCACACCTGGTTACCAGCCAAGACGACCATGCCCTGGTACAAGAGCATCCAGTCCACCCTGCAACATATTATATATAGAGATTAGTCACATACCGTATAATAGTAGGCATAATGGACAAATTATATATTTCTTAAAACAAGTGTACACTGAGGATATTTAGTGTTTGCCAAAATCCCTAAAAAATACAATTTTGTGAATACTCACCTGTAAAATGGGTATTATAAGTATGTCACACACCCCGCTTCAAGATATCCATAACCTGTGGGTAATACTGACCTGTAGAGGCAATTCTGCAGAGATGATAGGAAAAAGAAAGCCCCTCCCGGTCCATAAATACCTGGGACCTCCCACTCATTCCCCAGTATAAATATAGCAGCAAGGAAAGGGACCAGGAAGAGCCAAATATAAGTCATAACAACGCAAAGTTCACAATATGAAGGATCCAGAATACAAAAGGGCGGGGTGAAGCGGGGTGTGTGACATACTTATAATACCCATTTTACAGGTGAGTATTCACAAAATGGTATTATTCTTAGTATGTCACACACCCCGCTTCAAGATATCCATAACCTGTGGGACATCCAATAGCAGTGTCCATAAAGGGCGGGGATCCAAAACAAGGCAATAAGCACAACTTAAACCACTGCAGCCTGCAGAACTTTGCGGCCAAAAACAGCATCCGCTGAGGCCCGAACATCAACCTTGTAAAACTTGGAAAAAGTGTGAACCGAAGACCAAGTAGCAGCCTTACAAACCTGCTCAACAGAGGCCTGGTGCTGGAAGGCCCAGGACGCCCCAACCGCACGAGTAGAATGAGCAGTAACACGAAAAGGGGGACTCCTCCCCTTAGCAGAATAGGCCCCAACAATGGCCTGACGAAGCCATTTACTAATGGAAGACTTGGCGGGCGCAAAACCCTTCCTAGGCTCAAAGGGCACCACAAAAAAGCATCCGTCTTACGAAAGGAAGACGTTACCACCAAATAGTACTTTACAACGCGAACCACATCCAAAGAATGCAGAGCCCTCTCCTTGTCGTTGCTGGGATTAGGACACAGAGAGGGCAGAACAATGTCCTGATTTAGGTGAAAAGCAGAAACCACCTTAGGAAGGAAATCCGGCTTAAAACGAAAAACCACCTTGTCCTGATGCCTCTCGAAGTACGGAGCTTGAATGGACAAAGGCGCCAACTCAGAGACACGCCGAACAGAAGTGATAGCTACCAAAAAGGCCACCTTCTGCGTAAGCGAAGACAAGGGAATATCCTGCAAGGGCTCAAACGGAGGGCCCTGAAGAGCTGAAAGAACCAAGTTCAAATCCCAAACTGGAACCAAAGGCTTCCTAGGAGGCCGAACATGCGTAACCCCCTGGAAAAAGGTCCTGACCAAAGGATGAAGCGCAATGGACCTTTGAAAGAACACCGCCAGGGCAGAAACCTGCCCCTTCAGAGTACTAAGCTGGAGCCCCAGATCCAGACCATGTTGAAGAAACTCCAGGATTCTAGAAATAGAAAATTCCCTACAAGGGAAAGCCCTGATCTCACACCAATCAATATAAGACCTCCAAGTCCTATAGTAAACGGTAGAGGAAGATCGCCTCCTAGCACTAATAAGAGTTCGAATCACCGCATCAGAAAGACCCTCCTCCTTCAAGATGGAGGTTTCAGCAGCCACGCCGTCAAAGCCAGCGATGGTAAATTGGGATAACGTAGCCGACCCTGGGTGAGCAGGTCCGGCAGCAGAGGCAGAACGAACTGATCCTCTGCCAGTCTTACCACGTCTGCGAACCAAACCTGTCTTGGCCACCGTGGGGCCACCAGAATTGCTGACGCGCCCTCCAGGGCCAGCTTGCGCACCACTCTGGCTACCATTGGAAACGGAGGGAACAGGTACAGAAATCCCAGATCCCTCCAGTACAGGGACATGGCATCCACTGCTAGAGCCAGTGGATCCTTCGAGAGAGACACAAATACCGGAAGTTTGTGATTGTGACGAGAGGCATAGAGGTCCACCACCGGTAACCCCCACCTGAGGCAAATCAAGCGAAACACCTTGGGACTGAGAGACCACTCCCCCTGGCGAGATGAGGACCTGCTCAGAGAGTCCGCCTCCGTGTTCTCCACTCCCGGGATGTAAACTGCCGACACTTCCCTGAGGGCACTCCTGCTGCGAGTCCCTCCCTGGTGATTGATGTAGGCAACTGCCGTCCGATTGTCCGACCGGACCTGAACCGGCAAGCCCTGCAACTGATGAGTCAAGCGAAACAGAACCAACCTGATGGCTCTCAATTCCAAGACAGTGATGGGCTCGTGAGCCTCCTGAGGCCCCCACAGACCCTGAAACTGAAGATCCTTCCAGAAACCCCCCCATCCTGATAGACTGGCATCCGTGGTGACCGTCTCCCAACAAGGAGTCAGAAAGGATCTGCCTTTCAACAGATTGCCTGAATTCAGCCACCAGTGAAGGGAGCGCCGAACGCGGGGGGTCATCAGGAAGGACTGATCCAACGACAAAGGAGACCTGTCCCAAACTGCCAACAGATGGAGCTGGAGCGTCCTTGTGTGAAACTGAGCAAAAGGAACTGCCTCGAATGAGGCCACCATCAATCCCACCAGTCTCATCCCCAGCCGGATGGCCGGACGAGGGATGGACAGGAGAAGCCGGACCAACTCCTGAAGCAACAGAACCTTGGACTGATGAAGAAACACCCTGGCCTGGGAAGTATCCAGAGACTTTCCCAGAAAGGTCACCACCCTGGACGGTGAAAGGGAGGACTTGGGGTAGTTGATCACCCAACCGAATCTCTCCAGAGTGGATACCACCATCCTGGTGTCCAACTCTGCTTGGCTGAAGGAAGACGCCATGATGAGAAGATCGTCCAGATAAGGCACAATGCGTATACCCTGGGCTCTGAGAAGAGCCATCACCCCAGCCAGCACCTTGGTGAAACCCCGTGGAGCCGAGGTAAGACCGAAAGGAAGTGCCACAAACTGAAAATGCCGGTCCTCCACTACGAACCTGAGAAACCTCTGGTGCCCTGGAAAAATCAGAACATGCAGGTAAGCGTCCTTGATGTCTATGGACGTTAGAAAGTCCCCCTGATGGAGAGAGTAGATAGCTGAACGCAGCGTTTCCATGCGGAATTTCCGCAGACGGACGAAGCTGTTGAGGATCTTTAGATCCAGGATGGGTCGAACCGAGCCGTCCTTCTTGGGTACCGTGAACAGATTGGAATAAAATCCCCGGCCCCGGTCTGAGGGGGGCACTGGGCAAATGACAGCCATATCCAGAAGACTCTTTACTGCCGCCTGGAGCCCCAGCGCGGCCAGAGGGTCCGAAGGCACCCGAGACCTGAAGAATCTGGAAGGGGGCCGGAGCTCGAACTCCAGTTTGTAGCCGGACGTCACCACTTCTCGGATCCATCTGTCCGAGACTTCCCGATCCCAGACCTGGGAAAAGTGATGCAGCCGTCCCCCCACCCACATGGGTGAGGGCGCCCCTTCATTGCTGAGCTGGCTTAGCAGCGGGTTTGGGCTTAGAGCCCCAAGTGTATCCCGGACGGGCACGTCCTCTGCCCCTGTTCCCGAAATTTCCTCTAGATGAGGGGAAGGCAAATCCTCTGCCAGCTCTGGCCCCACGAAAGGAAGGAGCAAAGGAACCCGCCCCCCGAAAGGGACGGCGTTGTTTCTTGCGTTGAGGTAACTTACCGCCTTTGGTGACGAAATCCAATTTCTCTCCAAAGAGCCATAATCCTACAAAAGGGAGCGCCGTCAGCGACTTTTTTGACACTAAATCAGCCGCCCACTGACGCCAACCAAACCGAACGCCGAATAGTCACCAGCAGAGCCGATGTTCTGCCACACATCATCAGAGTGTCATCCAATGCGGCTAGTACAAATGACAAAAACAATTCACACCTTTTAAGGCCAAGGAACTCGTCACTACTCGGATCAAGCCCGGAAGAAGTCAAGAGGTCCCTGACCACCAACCTGGTAGCCACCACCATCAGCGCCGAAGCACAAACAGGCCTCATAGCTGACCCAACACATCTTTAAGAGTGGAACAATCAGGAGCATTTAACACAGCAGTGTTAGACAACCCCAGAATCGGTGCGTCCACCTCGGGAGGGGACGCCCAACGCTTAACCGTATCCAAAGGGAAGGGATATTTTTTGTCCCAACCCTGAGGAATACCTGGGAGCCGAGCAGGCCTCTCCCATTCCTTAGCAATAATACCATCAAAATGCTTTTGATTAGGAAATTCCAAGCGTGGCCTGGATTCCTCGAAGAACTCCCCCTTTTGCTGTGGGACCGCCTCAGGAGGAGAAATAGCCAAAACCTCAAACATCTGAGCCAGAGCCTTAGGAGTATCCGAGGGCCTCCCCAAGTCCCGCTCAGTATCAGCGCCAACAAACTGCTGATAATCTGAATTGTCCGATTCCTCATATACCTCCCCTTCCTCAAGAGGGGAATAATCGGACCAATCCAGATTATCAACATCATCAAAGTGAACCGCCGGCGAGGCCGGTGACAAGTGCTTTCTCTTAGCCGGAGCCTTTCGGGTGACCGCGCTGGAGAATAGTTTTTCAAGGTTGGCCAATCTGGCGCACATTTCAGATTGCAGTTCCCCACCCATGACAACGTCACACGGGTTACGTATCAAGCTGGGAGGTGGAGGGGAAGGGACCGGCGGTGCTGATCCAGACGCCTGGGGTCCTGACTGCCGCGTAATAGTCTGCTGTGCACATGGTATACATAGAAGCACATCATCCCCAGTAAGGGATGCCCCACACACCATACACTTCCGGGATTACCCCGAGGGGAGCCCGAGCCCAGTATCCGGGGATGCCTCCATACGGTGAACTTATAGTTGGTCGCAATGACCGAGGGAATTACGCAAATAAGCAACCCGGGATGCCCCTTTAATGTCCCCAGTGGGAGGATTTGTAATAAGCCAATTAAGAACCCAGGTACCCTAGGACCGGGAGAAACCCCCTAACAGCACTGTAGGTTCTATCTGAAAGACATAATAAGAAGGCTAATAAGAACAGCTGAGAACAAATTATATATATATAATACATAAAAATTGTAGAAATGTAGGTAATGGAAAGAGGGGAGGGGGCCCACAGGGCCACTCACAGTGTTCCTTGAGAACGTCCTCTCTCCGTGAGGTAAAAAGCAGCTCTGAGGAGAGAAGGGGGCGTGGGCAGCGCGCGAAGTGCCTTGCTCCGCCCCCCTCTCCGGACCAGGCACGCAGCAAAGCTCCTCAGCGGTGCCAGAGACACGGGGGCGGGCCACAGCGCTTGGAAAGCTCGGCCCCGCCCCCAAGAGTGAGAGCGTGAGGGGAGATCTCGCGCAAAAGACCGGCACCGTAGCAATGTGCGGCCGCGGCGCCGGTCTCAGAAGAGACCCAAAAGGAGGGGAGCGGGCCGTGGCTTTGACCCTGACGCCTGGCCCCGCTCCCCGCTCAAGTCAAAAAAACGCAACACTGCTAACACATGGGTGGGGGCCGCGGCTCGCGCCTACAGCCCGGCCCCGCCCCCTTTACCTCAGAGAAGGAACACTGCCCAAAAATGGCGGCCACAGCCCCGCTATTAAAAAGTGCAACGCGCTGTGGCTCACCGCCCTGCTACATACAATAAAGAGCTGACAAACCAATGTGTAGTCATACATTAATAAATAAATAAATTAATTAATTAATAAATACAACATTTTTTTGACCTAACACCGAATAAAGGGGCCCACTCCTACCCACCCCTTCTCTGCTAAGGAGAGGGGCATTACTCAAAGAGGGGGACCACCCAAAGTGTAAGTCCGAGGGACGGGGCATCCCAAACCGGGGTCACCGTCCCGGTTAACCGCCTACCCTCTTATATAGGGTCTCACGGTAGAACATTTGCTCCTGAGCACCAAGGGTGCCTTTCTACCCTCACCCGGACCGTCAGCCTAGGCTGGGAGGCATGGGGAACAGAAAAAAAAGGGATCCGGGTGGAAATAGATAACTAAAGGGCCGGGAGTCATCCCGGCTACCTGAAATCCCCCTGTGCAAGGAGGAGACATCTTCTGACTTGCTCGCCGTCTGCAGAGATGAAGACTGGGGAATGAGTGGGAGGTCCCAGGTATTTATGGACCGGGAGGGGCTTTCTTTTTCCTATCATCTCTGCAGAATTGCCTCTACAGGTCAGTATTACCCACAGGTTATGAATATCTTGAAGCGGGGTGTGTGACATACTAAGAATATATTTGTTTTTACATGTATTATATGAGATAGGAGTAATAGGAAGTATTGTGTATACCCATAAAAAGTCATACAAAGTTGAGAACTGCCTTTTACTGTAACACTGGGTCAACCAGTGGTTTTAGAGAGAGGCAACGCTATTTGAAAACAAAGCTTTTACATTATGTTTGGTACAGAAAGTTTTTAAAATAGATTTTACATTCAAATTTAACAATAAGAAACACCAGGATTGGGAAGAATTAAGGGACAGAAATGCCAGGGGTTATTTCCGTTGCTTGTTTGGGTGCCAGGGTGGCACTTTTGGACACATCATAGAAGGAGTTTTAATGATAGTAAAGATATGTCTGCAGACTTCATTGGGGAGGTTTAGCCTTATGATTTATTTTGTTCACCACATACTTTAAAGCCCCACAACATTTTTATTTTAGTTTTTTAAATTGAAAGGTTTAGAACCATTTTGATGACTCCTAACTGCCCCCCAGCAAACATGAGCATCCATGGGCTGGAAATACATACAAGATCACATTATGCTCTCCATGCTGCCAATCAGTGAGGAAGTTTGCTCCCATGTGATTGGCAACAGGGGCCCACACAAAGGTTAGCCGACGAGCAAGCTGTTGGCACTAGAGCCAACAGCACTGAAATTAGCACCGCTGGGCTGGGATTAAGTCCTGTGGGCTGGAAAGAAGGGCTATTTATATTTTTGTGTTGTATGGACAGGGATTCTTCTCTTCCTATCTTCTGATGCCAATCAAGTTTATCTAACCCCAAATCTTACAGGTGTCACAGAGACCACACCAACAGAAGTCCGGTTAAATTAAGTTTCTATAGCAAGTAACTAACCAAAAAGTGAGGCTACAATACAATAGAGTCACAGTGTGACTAAGTAAGACTAAGTCGCCCCAGTGGCATAGCATGTAGTTCATATTGTGACTGATATGAAATATAAATCACCTGCTCTTATCCTCGCAGTATTTAAATATTGCCTCCTTTGTGATCAGCCTATTAGTTCTCCTCATTTCCTGCAATACAGCAGTCATCCAATCCTCCACACGACCTTCAGCTGCTATGGACTGGCGGAATGCCATAATTTCTCCTTCAGCTGAGACCATGCCTGTGACCATCATCTCATTACTATCTCCATCTTGAAACCTCAGTGATGCAATGTTATCATACATCTGCAGACAGGGACAATATGTTAGATGTTGTTTAGACATTGGAGTCTAAGATGGATGGATCAAATGGTTATTCAATAGTAAGCATGTTAAGCCTGTGATTACAGACATCAATCTAGACCAAGGGTTTCCATTTGGAGGTACGCAAGACCTATCAGGTGGTATGCAATGAGGAAGACTGACCTTTATACCAATCTGCTGCCATCTATATTTTACCCAACAGCTTCCATATAACTCACATTTGCCAGCATAAGAAAAATGCTAGATGAGCTTAGCAACCTAAAAGAAATCATCTTGGCACACAAAAATTCCACTGAGGACCACTGATCGAGATCATTAATAGAATAGTAATAGGTAGGAAAGTCTATACTCCTGAGGCACAGGTCCTCAAAATAAAGCTAGAGTGTGTGATCTGTCCAAGATTAAAGTGCACCAACACTCGTGCGGGCATGGGTGTTGGCACCACCGCAATAAGACAGGTTGGGGGGCCAGAATGCTGGAGCCCCCCCCCCACCGCACATAACCCCCCAAAACAGCTGATATTCTTACCTTAGCCACAATCCTCGCTGGCAACAACATTGCAATTGGCCGCCGGAACACACGTGGGTGGGTCTTTCCCACGGCCAGAACAATGGACGCACCCACTACCCACATGAGCTCTGGGCGGCCAATAGCAGCACTGTTTACCCGTCAAGTATCCTGGCTAAGTTCCAGCATTCTGGATGCCCCCCCCCAGCCTGTCTCATTGAAGTGGTGCCAACATCCACGTCCGCACGGGTGATGGTCCACTTTAAGCCATCTGATTGCCAGCTCTACATCAATACCCACCAATACTGGGCTGGTAATGGTTCACAAGAAGTGGGGTGGTACAAATTACAGGGGGAACCGGAAAGGTGGCCAAAGATTTGTTACATTGATTTGTTACATTTAACATTTGTGAAATATATTGGCCCAACCAGTCCTACAGTTTTTGAAATAACTAATTTGATTTACTGCAGTATATTTCAAGATTCACCTTGATGATATGTTCCTGTACACAAGTGGGGTCACTGCTACCAAGTATACTAAGAAGCTCATCGTCCGATATAAAGAAGAATCGTGGGAATGCATTTCTCTTAGAATCCAGGTAATCATTTAAACTTTTCTGACATTTTTCAAGACCTTCACTTAAGTTCTGTAAGTCAAAGAGTCGATTTGTTGCCTGACAGCATCTCTTTATTACTGGGTCCTTTACAGTTTCTGACATAATCTGTAAAAAATGAATACATTTAATATAATCACAAGATATAGAATATACTGTATTTTATAGTATATTATACACTCTACATTCATACTAGTAATACTAGTATACAAATCCTGATTGCTGATGCCCCCCTGCACATACCCCATGTGCAGACCCATTCTCGTGCATCCCATACCTACCACTTGGTTGATTCAGCAGCTAGGACTGGCTCCAGATGCAAACAGCCAATCGTGACAGTCACACAATGATGTGCAAGGCTGTCCATTGAACGCAATTAGCCCTGGCAGTCACACGGATCAGGTCTAAGGATGCGGAAGGGGTAAGTACCGGCAGTCTGAGAAAAGGAAGAAGATCAAAACCCAAAGTACCAAAACAAAAGGATGGCCTGACGAAACGCATGGCTGTTGGTGGTCCACAAGGGGTGGCTCTTCTGAACGATACAGATTTCAGGCAGGACTTATTAATAACCAGTTCTATTTATTGGATTATTATGTATGTTGCTTTCCCCCGATCACCCCATCATGTTTATGTTTTTTAAGTTATTTTAATTTTGTTTTTAGTGTATATTGTGTATTATTGTGGCTTACATTTGACTCAATTGGGTATACATTTTGATGTTTTTGGTCATTTATTTTTGATATCTGGAGTGTGGCACAAGATTTTTTTATTTCACCCAAAGGAATAAGAAAATAAATCAAAACCCTGGTACTGTACCTTATCAGGCATTTGTCAAGAATACATACCCGTTTAAAGACTTTATCAATATTGTCAAATTTTTTTGCCTCTTCTGGCAACTGTGATCTAATATCTCCACCAATAAATATGCTCTCAAGATACATCCACTTGCGCTGTACCACCATCCACACCTGTAACACAGACAACATAGCTTGAAAACTATTATGTTCTGTGTGCTGTACATCTGAACTCTGTAGTTAACTCTGATGGTAAGTTTATACAATAGAGGCAGAAAAATACTTACTGCAATGACCTCCCCAATTAAAGAGAGTGTTTTTTCCCAGAGCTGTACAGTGTTTAAGAAAGGGCCAACAAATCGGCTTCCTGAGATACTTTGCAGGTTCATTGCATTGTCATCAAGAATTTGCAAAACATCATCAACGGATCCCAGAATGTAGCCGCGGTCTTGAGTACCCTTGATATACCTTTGCACAGTAAATTTCATATTTTCCCATGTATCAACTATCTCCTTAACACCCTGTTGAAAAGAAAGGAATATCTCAGCCTACATTAAAATCTGTATATTTTGTTCTTATATATTTCAAACTAATAGCATTGGGTTAAATATTAATAGTTTTTAAATAAGTCTATGAATACACTGTAGCTTGCGAAGGTTAATTTTGATTATTGATTATTGGTGATATTAAATATTGATTGTTGATTATGTTCATTTCATGTGTTTACAGTTTACACACAAATACCTTCTCAATGCTAAGCTCTTTAACTGCAGATGCAACAATATCACCAATGACATCAGAATACTTGTGCAACTCCATAGCAAACATGTTTTCCAAGGTAAACGTATCAGGGTTCATTTCAAAATTTGTCCCAGTTTTGGTCATCAGTTCTTTCCAATGTCTATAAAAAATTAATTCAGAACAAGCTATAATTAATTATATTTGTTCAGCAGGAGAACACACAGACACAAATAAATATAAATCGAAATGAGGAAATTGTTAATTTGTTGTGTCATTGTGGTCATGTTACATCCCATCCATAATCTTGAGGGTGTTTCAACAGTTCAAATAGTTCTAAGTTCAACAGGTAATGTATAGAAGTATACACAAAACAAAATGCAAGATCTATGGCAACATGCTAAAGTTATGAGGTGTAGTTAAAATTTTCCCAATGCATGGCCCGGCCTGCTTCACGAAGTCATTACATCTGGGTATTCCGCCACAAGGTGGCGCAGTGCACTGCAGAAGAGTTGTGGCTCCGCCCGGTACCATATAAAAATGGAATCACCATAGACTTATCCAGTTGTTCTCTGCAGTGCTTACTGCGAAGATAGAAGATGGCTCTCTCTCTATGCGCAGGTGTGCAGGGCAACCATGCCTGCGGCCCTGCATATCTATTTCCACCCGTTTCCGGACCCTCTGTGCCTCCCAGCCTCGGCTGACAGATCGGGTGACGGTAGCGGAGCACTAGGGTCAAGTGCTCAAGGAGCGCTGCTCCACGCCGCAGACCCTGTACCACAAGTAGTGGTGTGTGTTTTTAGACTGTTTTTGTATACTTTTGCCGCCGCCATATCTGTGTGGCGTTTTTAGTGTGTGTGGATGACGTCGGCGAGGTAACGTGAGCGCCGTTTTTTCTCGCTCTTCGTTATCCCGCGGCCCGCCCCTCAAGGTTCCTTTGTCGGCGCCATCTTGCTTTTGCTGCGTGTCTGGGGCCCTCTTCATCCCTGGGCTGCGGCTGTGATTTCTGCCTGTGTCGCTTCCTCCGGTGGTCTGACGGCTGGCGATCCTTGTCCTGCTTGGTCCGTGAGTCCCCTCTGGGGCTTCTTTGTTGTCCTTGGGGCATGTGCTGCAGGATATTTATGTATTTTGTTTATGTCTTTCAGACGGGACACCCGTGGGTTATGGTTTCTCCTGGTCCTACTCCTTACTCCCCCCTTCATCTCCCCTTACTGAGGGCATCCCTTGGGGGGGGCATCCCGGGTGGCTTTTATTAGCCGTTACCCTGTGCTGGCATATTGCGTCTGTATTAATCACCATATGGAGGCTTCTGGGGATACCGTGCTCAGGGGTCCATCGGAACTATCCCGGCTGTGTTCCATGTGTGGGGTATCCACTATCAGCAAGGACGTCACAGTGTGTGGGCCGTGTGCCCATGCTGTCCTTGCGCTTCAGTCTGGGCTGCCTGCTTCTTTACCAAGCTCTGCGCCCCCTTCGGCATCACCTACCCCTCCTGGCCTGCATTTAGCCCCCAGTGAGGGGGATACTAGCAGGGGGTCACAATCTGATCTGGCACTTCGTATGGCCAGCATTGAACGACAGCTTGCCAGGCCTGTTCCACGTAAGGCCTTTTGCAAGAAGTGGCACCTGGCTTCCACGCCTGCCCTGTTTGCTGGGGAGCAGGAGGAAATTGATCTTTTTGATGACCGTTACTCCCTAGAGGAAGGGGAGCTCTTCCCAGGCTCTGATTCCTCTGGGGACCAGCAGGTGGGCGGCGACAGTGACCCTGGGTCTGAGGATTCCTGGTTCCCTGAGGACACTGCTAATTTGTTGTCTCACATTTTTGAGGTTTTGCACATTGCCCCACCTGAGGTGGCTAAGAGGAAACAGGGTGAGCTTTTTCGTACTGTTAAGCAGTTTCTGGAGTTCCCTGAGCAGAGTCATTTCACTAATATGGTGCTCAAGGAGTGGGAAAGTCCTAGTAGATTGCCCGCGGTGCCCAAAGGGTTGAATAAGAAGTATCCCTTTCCTGCTGACCTGGTTAAGCGATGGTCGGGTCCCCCTGAGGTGGACGCTCCCGTTCTAGGGCTGTCCAACACCTCAGTCATGCCATCCCCTGACACTACTACACTGCGGGACAGCGAGGACCGGCGTATGGTTCAGCTGGCCTGCCATGCCTTTGCATTTGTGGGGGCTGGGTTGCGTCCTACCTGTGCAGCTGCCATAACTGCTATTGCTCTTAAGAGACAGATCAATCGTATCCTTGATGGCGCTACAGCTGGGAGGGATGAGTATAGGACCCTCTTGCTGTGCTCTGAATTTGTTGCCTTTATACTTACTGCCATGGATGATGTAGTACGTCTGAGTGGTAGGGCCTCTGCCCTCTTGGTGGCTATGTGCCGCTCTGTTTGGTTGCGTCAGTGGGCAGCTGACGCTGCTGCTAAGAAGGCTCTCACGGGGCTCCCTCTTTGTGGGGCTGCGGCTCTTTGGTGAGCGCCTGGATGTTTTAGCCAAGGATGGTAGGCTGCCTCAGCGTAGGAGGCAGCCTCGGCCTTTTCGGGGGCCATCCGCTTCAGTCTCTTCCTTTCGTGCCCCCAGAGGAGGTCGAGGGCCCCTCTTTTCAGGTAGCCGCAGGGGTTCTTGGGGCCGTGGCAGATCTCGTGGTCGTCCTGGTCTCTCATGGGATCCCAAGCCCAAACCTTCTCCCAAGCCCCCTCAGGCATGAGGAGGCGCTCTCACCCATCCAGGTGGGGGGACGGCTTCGGCTCTTTGCTCACGTCTGGAGGTGGTGTCCTCCGGTTACAAGATACAGTTTGCAGCCTGGCCGCTCCCCAGATTCATCAGATCCCGGATGCCTCACAACCCTCTGTCAGCTCAGGGGTTGCGCCTTGCGGTTCAATGTCTGCTGGAGTCAGGAGTCATTTGCCTGGTGCCTTCCCGGGAATGGGGTCAGGGTTTCTACTCCAATCTGTTCACGGTCCCCAAAAAGGACGGGTCCCTGAGGCCCATCCTGGACTTGAAGGGTCTCAACAGGTTTGTCAGGTTCAAGCACTTTCGCATGGAGACCCTTCGCTCGGCTGTCAGGACTCTTTGCCCGGACGACTTCATGACCTCTGTGGACATCAAGGATGCTTATCTTCATGTGCCAGTCTTTCCAGGTCATCTGAGATTTCTCTAGAGGATCAGCATTACCAGTTTGTGGCCTTACCATTCGGTATCACCTCGGCGCCCCGGGTGTTCACCAAGGTGCTGGTGGGCGTGATGGCTCTGCTGCGGCATCAGGGCATTCGCATTTTTCCTTAACTGCAGAGGAATATATTTGTGGGTTACCAGATAACCACAAACAACAACACTGCCCGAATAAAATGTGCCGCACACTATAAAGATTTGAGTTAACTTATGGTAATTTATTTAGTCAAGTCCTACATACAAAAATTACATACATCTAAAAACACAATTAAAAGGCCCCAAGTATTTGGGGTGGGATGGCTATCAGGTGATTTAAATCTGTATAATGTGTTGTCATTGAGTTCCCTCACAGATATACATCTAAGAAATTCAAGGTTAGATAGGATAATAAAAATCTATGAAATATATATAGTGCAATACACAACAGTATATCTAAAAAGATAAGTGACCTGTGCAATTAAAGTGACATTGTTTAAAGTGACAAGTGCTTTAACATCCCAAAATACTAAGGGATATTGCAAAATTCATTAATAGCAGTGCATTTGAAAAAAGATAACATAGATATGCAAAAAATGTAAAGTATAAAGTGCTATGGGAACTAGTAATCTATTATAGTATGCCGTTCTAATACATCACCGTATGATAGTCCCCATATGATAGTCCTATCATACGGTGATGTATTAGAACGGCATACTATAATAGATTACTAGTTCCCATAGCACTTTATACTTTACATTTTTTGCATATCTATGTTATCTTTTTTCAAATCTTTATAGTGTGCGGCACATTTTATGCGGGCAGTGTTGTTGTTTGTGGTTATCTGGTAACCCACAAATATATTCCTCTGTAGTATACATAAACAGCCCGGCGCCAGCACCTATTTTGCTTATACATAGCGGTGCAGGTTCAGCTCTTCTTTTCTCGCTAGATTTTTCCTTAACTGGACGACATTCTGATTGCGGCTCAGTCTCTTCATCAGGCCGAGAAGGATACTCAGGTGGTGACCTCCACTCTCGAGTCCTTCGGCTGGGTGATCAACTATCCCAAGTCTTCACTGTCTCTGTCTTTGGTGAGGTCCTTTCTGGGCATGACTCTGGATACCTCTCAGGTCAAGGTGTTCCTGCCTCAGCAGAAGGTGGTGGACCTTCAGCAGCAGGCACGGGCTCTGCTCTTGTGTACCCATCCCTCCATCCGGCAAGGGATGCAGTTGGAGGGCCTGATGGTGTCCTGCTTCGAGGCGGTCCCCTTTGCTCAGTTTTCACATGAGGCCTCTTCAGTTGCACCTTCTGTCTGTTTGGAATCGGGACCCTGTTTCCCTGGATCAGGAATTTGCTCTGTCCCCCCTGGCCAGACAGTCCCTCTCGTGGTGGCTGGACTCAAGGAACCTTCTAGTGGGCAGGACATTTCTGCCCCAGTGTTGGGAGACCACAAATGCCAGTCTGACCGGTTGGGGGGGGCTTTTGGAAGTCTCTGCAGTTCCAGGGTCAATGGGGCACCCAGGAGGCCCATGCTTCCATCAATAATGTCCTGGAACTAAGGGCGATCAGGTTGGTTCTTGCTCAGCTGACCTCGCACCTTCGGGGTCGAGCTGTTCAGATCCGCTCGGACAACCAGACGGCCTACATCAATCATCAGGGAGGGACTCGGAGCAAGCGAGTCTTCAAGGAAGTGACCCTGGTACTGTCTTTGGCGGAAGAGAATGTGCCTTGCATCTCGGCGGTTTACATTTCGGGGGTGGAGAACCTGGAGGCAGACTCCCTGAGCAGGGGGATGTCTCGGCTGGGGGAAGGTCCCTCAGCAACAAGGTGTTTCACTCCCTGTGTCACCGCTGGGGTCAGCCGGATGCGGACCTGTTTGCATCACGCCACAACCACAAGCTTCCCAGGTTTGTCTCCCTATCTCAGGACCCTCTGGCCTTCGCAAGATAGCCCAGGAAGGGGTACCAGCCATTCTGGTGGCCCCCTGTTGGCCAAGGAGGGTGTGGTTCGCAGACGTCGTGCAGTTGGCAGTGGATCAGTATGTCCTGCCCAAGGATTCAGTTCTGCTCACTCAGGGATGGCTGTGCCATCCCAATTTACAAACGCTGGCTTTAACGGCTTGGCTGCTGAAACCTCCATCTTGATGGATAAGGGGTTGCCGGCCTCTGTTGTTGATACCATGATTAGGGCTAGGAAGAAGTCCTCGTCCTTTATCTACTATAGAATTTGGCATGCTTACATTGCCTGGTGTGAGCCTAGGTCTCTGCCTTGTTGGGTGTTTTCTATTCCCAGGATTCTGGATTTTTTGCAACATGGCTTGGATTCAGGCCTTCAACTTAGTACCCTCAAGGGACAGGTGTCAGCCCTGGCAATTTTCTTCCAAAGATCTTTTGCCAGTCACCGGTTGGTCAAGACTTTCTTTCAAGGAGTTACTCTTGTGCGTCCACCACGTAAACCTATGCTGCCGGTTTGGGATTTAAATCTGGTGTTGTCTGCTCTGCAGGGTCCTCCTTTTGAGCCTATTAGTGGGGCTGCCCTGTCCATTATGACTCTTAAGGTGGTCTTCCTGGTGGCCATTACTTCGGTCAGGCGAGTCTCTGAGCTGGCTGCTCTTTCCATCAAACCTCCTTATTTTGAGTGGCATCAGGATAAGGTGTTTTTCTCGGCTTAAGCCGGATTTCTTGCCTAAGGTTGTGTCTGCTTTTTATCTCAATCAGGACATTGTTTTGCCTTCTCTGTGTCCTAATCCTGCTAATTCCAAGGAGCGGACGTTTTACTCTCTGGATGTTGTCAGGGCCCTGAAGTTTTATTTGGTTGCTACTGTGTCTTTCAGGAAATCTGACGCTTTTTTTGTTCTTCCTGCTGGACCTAGGAAGGGTCTGCCTCCGGCTAAATCCACTATCAGCAGGCGGATCCATCAGGCGGTGGAGCAGGCCTATTCTGCTAAGGGGAAGTTTCCCCCTTAGGGTTACTGCTCATTCCACTCGTGCTATTGGTGCGTCTTGGGCCTTTCAGCACCAAGCTTCTGTTGAACAAGTTTGTAAGGCCGCAACTTGGTCTTCTGTTCATACTTTTTCCAAGTTTTACAAGGTTGATGCTAAGGCCTCTGCTGATGCTGTTTTTGCCCGCAAGGCCAAACTGCCTGCTGTTACTCTTTGGGGATCCCACCCTACTTTATGGACACTGCTTTTGGATGTCCTAGATGTAATGACTTCGTAAGCAGGCCGTGCCATGCATTGGGAAAAAGACAATTCTGTGAGTACTCACCTGTAGAATTGCTTTTACCATGCATGGCATGGCCTGCTTCACCCCACCCTTGTTATGTTGCTCTTGGTTTCCTCTTTAAGGTGATTGTTCCAAAATAGTTGGGGTTGTTATATTTATTAGTTCCTGGTTCTTGTATCACTGCTTGTCAACTACTGGATAAGTTTATGGTGATTCCGTTTTTACATGGTACCGGGCGGAGTCACAACTCTTCTGCAGTGCACTGCGCCCGCTTGTGGCGGAATACCCAGATGTAATGACTTTGTGAAGCAGGCCGTGCCATGCATGGTAAAAGCAATCCTACAGGTGAGTACTCACAGAATTGTTTTTTTGCATTTAAAGCGGACCTTCACTCTGAATAAGAGCCTATCTTATATGTTTCCCACACCCTGTACATACAGATTGTACACATTAAAAATCATCCTACCTGCATCTACTGCATGTTATGAGCCTTTAAACATCCAAGATGGCGGCTTATGGAAGCCGCCATCTTATCAGGCAGCCTGCAAACAGGAAGTGCCTCCTGACTGTGCTGCTCTGCATTCTGGGACTGCTGACCCCAGCTCTGCTCTGTCTGAGCAAAGCACAGCTATAACCCGCCCCCCCTGTACCTTATCCCACTCTCCTCTCCTCAGTAAGTGTGATGCTTCTGAGTCAAGATGGCGGCGCCCGTATCCTAAAAAGTTGCAGCCCAGTGGGGGAAAGAATAATAAGTTAGTGACTAAAAACGTAAAATATATTAATTTTAGATGCTGAGGAACTGTTTTTTAAGAGTTTGGGCTTTCATTATATCACGCTGAAGGTCCGGTTTAAAGGAGCAAAATCCATTTCTGGGTGCTCTGCTCAGTTTGCCAGTCACCCCCCCCCCCCCGCGCCGCCAGAGCGGTCAGGCCCCCTCGTAGTCTGCCAAGCCGCTAAAAGAGCCAAAGGGAGCTGAGCTAAATCAAGCTTGCTGATTGGCTGAGCGGCCACTTATTGTTTAAATAACAGTTATAATTTTTCTCTGAAAAGATAGACCTACCCTTTAAATCTTTCAAAGACGTGTCCAGTATTAAACATTTAAATGACACAAACCTGTCCCTAAGCGCCTCATTCTTCAGGTCAAGAAGCAATGGGATGGAATCTTTGAACTCCTTCATTTTAGATTCTAGATAAAAGGCCACAGACAGACTGCGGATTTCTTTAGAAAGCTTTCTGAAAGTCTTGAGGAAGCTGTCAATGCCATCCTGTAGAATCTGAACATTTAGATTTGCCCACAATGTCTGAGACCATTCCTCTTTGGCAAGCTATAAAGTAGAAAATACTGCAATGAGCCAGAAGCAAATCAAAATAAATGGTCTTAATAATGATCATGAAGACGGCATGGCTATACAATTTTTCTCATTTATTTATTTCATTTTTCTCATTTATTTCAAGTTGGTAAAATACCACCCTGCTAGAAACAGCCCCCCCCCCTCCATTGCTGTAAATGTAGAAAGTGTATAGAGTCCCCTTGATTGACGTGACAGGGCATGGATAGAGAATGAGGACAGCGGGGGTCACGTGCTTGGAAACTGAGAAGTTTCTAAATGGTGCACCAGCTGGGAGAAAAGGTGGGTTTACAGTCCCTTTAAAAGGAAAAATCCACTTTTTTTACTATTCTAAAGATCTCAAAGCCGGGCCCTGCCAGGGGACTTTTCTTTCAAAGGCTGTACACTTGATAGGGTTTTGAGGTGGATGCTAAATAAGGTGCAGAAATTGTATAGGCAAAGACACTTCCATGAGCTAGAAAATACGGAGACTACCCTCAAAGTGTGACAACCTCTTAAGATGGCAAGCTCTACTACAAGAATTGGAGAGCTTACCAGCCTTTAGTAAAATGTGCATAATTCTCAAGTATGATGCAATACATCAACATGTAATATAATTCATATACCATCTGACATACCTTTTGTGCATTGTAAATATCATAAATCTGCCGTAAACCCTTCATTTCTTTCTGTACTTGTAAGAGCTCAGGGTACATTGTTATAGGAAGGTCAAAAAGTTTTTCTGCATTAGCCAACTCCTGGCGCCTCTTCTCATACGTCATCAGTTCTTTCTCATATGAAACAAGGATCTGCAAACCTGTAATCAGTGGGAGAAATCTGTCTCAGGTTTGGGTCTTGATAATAACTGATTACTACTGTTGTCTGTCTTTAATCCTAGCTTGGCAAATTATTCTGTCACTAGATCCTTTGTGGATTTTTCATGGAAACATCAACATAGCTTATATCTTATATAGTTATAGCAGAGCCTTTTTATAATATGCTTGATGGGAACATGTGAACATCTACTAAAAATCTACCAAAATCTCCAAAGCAAAAAACTCTCAAACTATAAATATATCAGTAGAATTGAACTAACATCAAACTACAACAAAGCCTTCACCTACTGGTGGTGCAAGATTGGGGCGACCCTGCTTCAGTTAGTGCTCGTGTCTACTAATAAAAGATTTTTGGGCAAGTGTAATTGATTATATCAAAACACTATTTAACTATTATATTAAGCAATATTAAGCAAGATGTTTAGTAAATTTGCCTTCTAAAGCTGCAATACCAACTCTCGATAAGATTCTACTAGATGTATCACTGTTAATGGCAAAAAAAAATGCAACACTTAGGTGGCAAGATGAACATACACCAAACAGAGAGCTATGGCAAATAGAATTGATCAAAAGATTGAAGATGGAAATAAAAAAAACTCCACTAATATCAAGGAACACGAGGAACTAGAAAAGGTTTTGTGAGTTTTATGTGGAGGTTCAAACAGTGAGGGATTACAATGAATAGTTAGTGTAACACTGCGCTTCAAAATTGTATCTGCATAAAATCAAAGATAAAATTTAAATAGCAGCTCAACGTGCTGAAATATTCCCAATATCTCCAATCAAAATGTGACAAAAATAAACACAGAGCTAACTGATCAGTTAGCTCTGTGTTTATTTTTGTCACAGTGAGGGATTACAGATCGGTTGAGAACAGGAGTGAACAATATAGTTCAGTGTAAGTCAGTGTCCCCAAAGAAGATGTGCTCTCTAGACACCTAGCCGCTGCCAACCTGGATTTTCTCAGCAATCTGTAAAGCAGGATTCCTTATCTAGGTATAACAAGAACTAATACTAGAAGCCTGAGAGTAAGACAGAGCGTAATCTGAGGGGAAAAACCAACAGAACAAACCATTCTAACCAGGATGTTTCTAATCCTCTGCGGACCTCCAGGAGATATCTCATCTCAAAACAGAGGAAACCTAGCAGAATCCATCCAAGCAGTGGTAGAGAGAAATGATTATTCCTGACCTGACATGTTTGATAAAAAGGTTTGAGATGTTTAGCCCCAAATTCCAGTATCAATATCTAATTAGAAAAAATAGTTCTTCAAAATGTTGTGCCGACAATTAGCTCAGTATGTAAGACAGGGATCAGGAGATTTAGTCCTCTGCAATCAAGATTTGAATATTAACATCGTATCACAAATCACCACTAGCTAGCAGTAGCCCACATCATAACTTTGACATAGTAATCTCTTTACTATAAACAACCATGGTATGATACACGGCAACAAAATTTTTCTTACAGTAACAGTGAACAAGCGGACCCCTAAAAGTAAACAGGCTTTTCAGTCCAGAAAATTGATCCTTCCACAAGGGCAACAGAGTCCCCTATATATCCACACATATAGAAAAAGTATTTTTCTTTGCGCAAAACCTCTGTAGAGAATGGGAATTGCACACAAACCTTTCCAGCTCGTGGCAGCATTCCTGGCTTCCCTTTAGAAGAAGCAAACCCAAGCGCCCAGCCTTTCAGCTGGGGGCAGGAGCACGCCGCAGACTAGACGGAAGCCAGGGATGCTGCTAGCAGGCTTGTGCAAGTCAGCCGGCATATTTGAGATCAGCCAATTAGAGATATCAATAATGCGGGTTGGCTGTGGCTACAGCAGCGAAAAAGACATATTTTTTTTCTAATCTGAGCTGCTGCCAAGACAATAGCATCGCTGCAGGTACTTGGGTGGGGCTGGTAGAAAGTATTGGGGATTTAGAGGGTTTTGGTCCATGTTAAACTGTACTGTATTGCATTGTGGTTGGTCATCTGGACCCTTGAAACAGGAAAAGTCAGAAAAAAGTGTTGTTATACTTCAGGGTTTTACCTAAATTTACATTTCATTCCTGGATTGGATCGTATAGTACTACCTAAAACTCAATCTATTGGTAATGCTATATGGTCAATCCTATAGCTCTAGTTCAGATTTTACCATAGATTTGATAGATCTTACAATACTGGTCTGTCCCCCTGGGACACCCCGGTTTGGGGTGCTCCGCTGTGTGAAACCACCCAGTGGGTAGACTACACTTACCTCTCCTCAGGCCCACACTGCGACAAGAGCAGCTGGCTCAAATCCTAGCTGCACTTCCCACACCACTCGGCTCCCTTCAGCTGTGCGCGGCACCACACAGACATTCAGTTGTGACGGTGGGGCCACGCACAGCTGAAGAGGAAAGCGAAGTGATGTTGGTCCCCGGTCGCGCATGCCCCGTGGGCTCAGGGGATAGGTCATGCCCGAGGGAAAGCGCAAGCCTGCCATGGAGTCTCAAACTCCAGGGTGGGTTCTGGTCGACTTTGAAGCTACACAATGGTTTTTGTAGTTTTATTGATTTACTGTACCTTTTTCAAGGTCATCGGCCACAGCTCCTGGTCCTTCGGTGCGAAACAGTTCTGCAAACTGTGCCAACTCTTTCTTATATTCCTCAATCTGATCTTTGGTGATCTATTTAAAAAAATACCATTTTGTGAGTACTCACCTGAAAAATGGATATTGTTGGTGTGCCACACACCCCGCTTCACCTTTAATATTCTTCACGATTGGGTTACTCACGGCCAGGTGACGCTGTTGCAGAGAGGAAGTCTTGTAACGAGCCCCCTTCCGGCCTATATATACCTGGTACCTCCCATTTATCACCAGTGATTTAAAAAGCAGAAAGACAAGGTACCAGTAATTAACGGTAACCTCAAAATAAATAAAAGCTTCACCATATAAAGGATTCGGAATACCGAAAAGGGTGGGAGTGAAGCGGGGTGTGTGGCACACCAACAATACCCATTTTTCAGGTGAGTACTCACAAAATGGTATTATTCCTGGTGTGCCACACACCCCGCTTCACCTTTAATATTCTTCACGATTGGGACATCCAAAAGCAGTGTCCACAAGGGATGGGCATCCCAAGGCAAGGTGAAGCATAACTTAAATGACTGCAGTCTGCCGAACTTTGCGGCCAAAAACAGCATCCGCTGAGGCTCGCGCATCAACTTTGTAAAACTTAGAAAAAGTATGAACCGAAGACCAAGTGGCGGCCTTACAAACTTGTTCAACAGAAGCTTGGTGCTGAAAAGCCCAAGACGCTCCAACGGTGCGAGTAGAATGAGCAGTGATACGAAAAGGGGGAACTTTCTCCTTAGCAGAATAGGCCGCAATAACGGCCTGACGTATCCATTTGCTAATGGCAGATTTGGCTGGTGCCAAACCCTTCTTAGGCCCACAGGGCACAACAAAAAAGGCATCCGTCTTACGAAAAGGAGACGTGATAATCAAGTAGTACTTAACACAGCGTACTACATCCAAACAATGCAAGACCCTCTCTTTGTCATTCTTAGGATTAGGACACAATATCCTGATTCAAATGAAAAGCAGAAACAACCTTAGGAAGAAAGTCTGGCTTGAACCGAAAGACCACCTTATCCTGATGCCTCTCAAAGTAGGGCGCCTGGATAGACAAGGCCGCCAACTCCGAGACACGCCGGACCGAAGTGATAGCTACCAAGAAGACAATCTTCTGGGTCAGGGTAGACAAAGCAATATCTTGCAGAGGCTCAAAAGGAGGAGCCTGCAGAGCAGAAAAAACCAAATTCAAATCCCAAACCGGCAGTAATGGTTTCCTGGGAGGCCGCACATGCGTAACCCCCTGGAAAAAAGTTTTAACTAAAGGATGAAGCGCAAAACGCTTCTGAAAAAAGATAGATAAGGCAGAAACTTGCCCTTTCAAAGTACTTAGCTGAAGACCAGAGTCCAGCCCAGATTGTAAAAACTCCAGAATCCTGGAGACCGACAAGACCCTACAAGGAAAGGATCTAATCTCACACCAAGCGATATAGGCTTTCCAAGTCCTATAGTAGATGATAGAAGAAGACCTCTTCCGGGCACTGATCAAAGTCTTAACGACTGAGTCAAAAAGATCCTCCTCCTTCAAGATGGAGGTTTCAGCAGCCAGGCCGTCAAACCCAGCGCTGGTAAATTGGGGTAACACAACCGACCCTGAGTGAGCAGATCGGGCCGAAGAGGCAGAACGAACTGGTCCACTGCCAGCCGAACGATGTCTGCGAACCACACTCGCCTTGGCCACCTTGGGGCCACAAGAACGGCGGACACCCTTTCCAGAGCCAACTTCCGAACCACCCTGCCCAGCATGGGTATCGGAGGAAACAGGTATAGAAATCCCAGATCCCCCCAGCTCAGGGACATGGCGTCAGAGCCAGAGGATCCCGGGAGAGCGACACGAAGTTCGGGAGCCTGTGATTGTGACGAGAGGCAAACAGGTCCACCTCCGGTGTCCCCCATCGGAGACACAGTGAGCGAAAAACCTGAGGATGGAGAGCCCATTCTCCCAGACGGGGAGAGCCCCTGCTCAACTGGTCCGCTTCCTGGTTCTCCACTCCTGGAATGTATACCGCCGAGAGACAAGGAACATGGGCCTCTGCCCAAATCAGGATCAGGGACACCTCTCTGAGAGCACTCAGACTGTGAGTCCCTCCCTGATGATTGATGTAAGCAACCACTGTTCGATTGTCTGAACGCACCTGGACCGGAAGGCCCAGAACGTGATGAGTCAGGAGAGCAAGCACCCGACGGATGGCTCTCAGTTCCAGAACATTGATGGGTAAGTGGGCCTCTTGAGGTCCCCATTGCCCCTGGAACTGAAGCTCCTTCCAGAATCCGCCCCATCCCGAAAGACTGGCGTCCGTGGTGACAATTTCCCAGAGAGGGGTCAGGTAGGACCTGCCCCTCACGAGATTGGCCGAGACCAACCACCACTGGAGGGACTGCCGGACCCGGAAGGACAACTGGAAGGGCTGATCCAGCGACCGAGGCCGCCGGTCCCAGGACGCCAACAGATAAAGCTGAAGTGTCCTCGTGTGAAATTGAGCAAAAGGAACTGCCTCGAAAGAGGCGACCATCAACCCTACCAGCCTCATCCCCAGACGGATGGACGGCCGAGGATTGGAAAGAAGGACCCGAGCCAACTCCTGAATCAGATGAATTTTGGACTGGGGGAGAAACACTCTGTGTTGATGAGAGTCCAACTGCATCCTCAGAAAGGACACCACCCTGGCCGGAGCGAGGGAGGACTTGGGGAAGTTGATCACCCAACCAAAGCTTTCCAGCGTGGAGACCACCATCCTGGTGTCTGTCTCCGATTGATTGAGTGACAGAGCCATGATGAGAAGGTCGTCCAAATAAGGTACGACACGAATGCCCCGAGATCTGAAAATGGCCATCACCCCTGCCAGCACCTTGGTAAACACTTTTGGAGCCGAGGTAAGGCCAAACGGAAGTGCCACGAATTGAAAATGCTGATCTTCCATCACGAATCAAGGAAAACGTTGATGAGCGTGGCAGATGGGAACATGAAGATAAGCATCCTTGATGTCTATGGACGTCATGAAGTCCCCCTGCCGAAGGGAACCGACGGCCGTACGTAAAGTTTCCATGCGAAACTTCTGAAAACGGATGAACCTGTTGAGTAATTTCAGGTCCAGGACGGGACGAACCGACCCGTCCTTTTTGGGGACTGCGAAAATATTGGAGTAGAAACCGAGGCCCATCTCTAAGCGTGGTACCGGCCGGATGACCGCCATTTCTAACAGATTCTTTACCGACGCCAGGAGCCCCTGTGCGGCCAAAGGATCGATGGGCACCCGAGACCGAAAGAACCGTGAAGGAGGGCGAGACTCGAATTCCAGCTTGTAACCGGACGACACTACCTCCCGGATCCATCTGTCCGGAACCTCCTGGTCCCAAACCTGGGAGAAGTGTCGCAATCGTCCCCCCACCCGCACGGGTGAGGGCAGCCCCTCATTGCTTAGCGGGCTTACCAGCAGGCTTGGGCTTGGTGCCCCAGGACTGAGTGGGATGGCCACGGCCCCTCCCCCTAGTCCAACCTGCACCTCTGGTAGCGGGAAAGGAAGCCCCCCTACCCGCTCTGAATCCCCGAAAGGAAGGCCTACCAGAACTTGCCCCCCGAAAGGGACGACGAGGCCTCTTGCGTTGCGGCATTTTACCACCTTTTGCAACTGAATCAATTTTATCACCAAACAGTCGCAATCCCAAAAAGGGGAGAGCTGTGAGCACCTTTTTAGAAGCTACGTCCGCCGACCACTGGCGCAGCCATACTGCCCGATGAATAGCCACCAGCATTTCCGCTGTCCTGCTACTCATAGCCAGCGCATCGTCCTGAGCGGACAGAACATAGGAAACAAAAGACTCACACTGCCTGAGAGCAGTAAACTCCTTACAAGTGGGATCAAGATCCACACACAGATCCTGAATAACAGATCTAACCGCCAATAGAAGAAGCGCCGAAGCACACACCGGGCGCATAGTTGATCCGGCATTAATAAAACCATGGCGAGCGTACTGGTCAATCCGACGATCCTCACCATCCTTAAGGGCAGTGGTTTCAGAAGACTGCACCATAGCCGTGCTAGAGAGCCCTAGCACAGGGGTATCGACGTCAGGAGGAACCGACCAAAGCTTCACCAATTCTGGCGGAAAAGGTTAACGTTTCTCCCAACTGGAAGGAATTCCAGTTAACCGCGTGGGATGTTCCCATTCCTTAAGCACAACCCTCTCAAAGTGTTGTTGTCTGGGAAAAACCAAACGTGGCTGAGGCACATTAAACAACTGACCCTTTGGCAGGGTGACAGCCTCAGGTGGATCTAAATTCAAAATTTCAAACATTTGAGCCAGAATGGAGGGGGTGTCAAGGGAAACCCCCTCAGACAAATCGCCAATAGCATCAACCTCAAGCTGATCTGCAGGCTCATCTGACTCCACCAGGAATTCTCCCTCCTCGTCCAGGGAGCAATCGGACCAATCTACAGGCTCACATACTTCATCCTGTGAAGCCGGAGGTACAGGAGAAAGGTGCTTACGTTTCGCAGTGACCTTCAACCCTGCTTTAACGGAAATTATCTTCTCGAGGTTGGCTAACTGTGCAGACACCTCGGATTGCGAATCCCCACCTTTGACAATGTCACACGGGGTCCGGAACAGGGAGGGAGGGGTAGGGGATGATGGAAGTTGCGAAGAGCCAGCAGCCGGAGCGACGGACTGACGCGCAATATTCTGCCTTGCACAAGGAATGCATAATATAACATCATCGCCTGGGAGCGGAGTCCCACAGCCTCCACACACCCTAGATGGCCCAGAAGAACCATTTCCGGTATTATCGGAAGCCTCCATATGGTGATTTATGGTATTCGCAAAATCCTGGGTTTAAGGCATAAGCCACCCGGGATGCCCCTTTTATGTAAAAGTCCCGGGAGGGAGGATTTAATTTATAATAAAGATCCCCTTTAACTTAATAAATCATTATATTGTATATCTACAATTTAAAATTTATTATTTTTTTTTTAATATATATATGTATATATATATATATATAAACATATAAATATGTCCCAATTTAGAGAAAAAGGGACTAGCCAGGCAAAATAGAAACGGGAGGCCACTGTATTGAGGGAATCCCAGGATATGTGGGGGAAGAAAAAACCAACAGTAAGACCCCCAGAAACAAATGGCAACATGCAATACAATATTCATGCAACAAGTACACATGATAATGCACAGCACCAGAGTGCTTTAAAGAGGCAAAAGAAAACTGGCCTCTGATTTTCCTCCTTTCCTTATTAAATATAAGTATTTCTCCTTTTTTTTTTTTTTTCTTTTTTTTTTTTTAAATAAACAGTCAGACATGATAAAAATAGACGGCCCCACGCAAGGTGAGGCCGCTTACCTGCCCAAGTAAGGCTAAAAAGCCCAGGCACCCGACCAGTAAAAATGGTAGAAAGACAGGCAGCAATGTTCAGCGATGTTCAGGAGATGCAAACAGCAATAGCAGCAGAAGCAGCGAAGGCGGCAGTAGCGGCAGGGCAGCAGTAGCGGAAGTAGTGGCGGAGCGGCCAGTAGCAGCAGCAGCCACAACACACATATGCGGCTGAGAGCCCCGCACGTGTCCTCCTGATAACAGGAAGGAAGTGGGCCTGATTTATATCACATTGGCACACAGTTGAGAACCACTTTTAGCAATTTCTGCTATCACTGGCGCATATATACATTTTTTTTTGTCCTTAAGCTATCTCTTTTTAACCAAATAGCACATTTTCTCTATAGGCCCATGTGTTGTGTGCCCCAGACTATGCCATTTTATGGAATATGGTTAAGTATAGGTTGGAAATATTCATGCACCCTAGCACAGCATTAGGCTTTTACACTGTGGTGCGCTCATAAACCAGCATAATGCTGCACAATCGTGTGTAACATGGTGAGCTCTGTGCCACTTAGAATGGTGCTCTGTAGAAACATTAATACATCAGGCCCTTTATCTGAAATATGTCAGTTAATAATTTATGTTAAAGGGCATCTGTAAGCACGGAAAATCATAAAGACAAGGTCCAAATTTTTTAACCAGAACAACGCCCCAAAAAAATGGGTGTTGTTCCTAGTGCAGGGGGGCATCCTGATTGACCTCCTTTTTTTCAATTTATTCTCATTAAAGTGATAAAGCAGGCAAAGGTAATTGTTACACCATTGCATCGGGCTACATCTGGCACTGTCCTAAACGGTTTTCAGTTTTTAAATTGAAGAAGAAATGGTCAAGATATAGGGGTTTACACTGTCACCACCTGAACAAAGTGGGTGTAGCCTATGGATCTCAATGCTGCTCTGCTCTGCACTGACAGTGAATCTAGAGGAGAAAGCGGAGGGAGGGGCAGGACCAGCAATCCTGTCCCGCTCTGCTGAGCTGATTGGGGGACGTGATGAAAAACAATGTAATTGGCTGAACCTGTAAACCTCGATATCTCTGCCATTTCTGCTTCAATTGCAGTATCACTTTAGGAACAAATATGTACAAATTCTCATTAAGCACAAATATGTACAAATATAATGGACAAACCTATAGGCATGCATATAGAAAGCTTTTTTATCTCTATTTTAGCCAATGATGTGACCAGGAACCACTGACTACATGTCTAGATCAGATTTATGGGTGCCAAATCTACATTCTATGAGTTTTTTGTTACATATGTCAAGTGACCAAAAAGATGTAGGGAGAGATCTCTTCAATAGGGTTTTAGAGAATATTAAATTGGCTCCAAGTTAGAGCAGCATAGCCTTAGGAACATACCTGAGTGAATTTCTTTTTCACTCTTCCAAGACTTCGATCCACCTGCTTTGATTCCTGAAACAAGTCTTCCCACATCTGTGTTATTTTCTTTGCCAACTCCTTTTCTTCCTCATCAAACTAAAACCAAACAAGTGTTGATTATTTGTGATACTGGTCAGACATACCTTAATGCAAGAAAGTAAAATCATATTCTAAATAAAGTCAAACAAACACAAACAATCTTTAGTACTTTCGCTGCATGTAAATTAGGATTTGGGTATTGTTAGGTTACTCCAGCCTAATTGTCACTAGGCTCAGGATTGGACTGACCTACAGAGGGACAGGGGTGTCCTCCTTGGTTCAACAGCCCAGCAATCCATGTCATGTGTTGAAACGCGTCAGAAGGTCTTGTATGTTTTGTGTCACTCTGGGTCTACTTTTAGCACTGCTTGTTTGATAATTTTTTGGAGATGATTTTAACTATTTTTCATTAAAGACATGGCCCTGTGTACAGCCCTCTGTTGGGAAGAAGATAGTGAGATTGAGATTGAAATGGATATTATTATTAACACAAACCATTTTTGTGTAATAGGAGCAGAGGGTATTAGTATTGATAACACAAACCATTTTTGTGTAATAGGAGCAGAGGGTATTAGTATTGATAACACAAACCATTTTTGTGCAATAAGAGTGGAGGGTATTTGTATTAATAACACAAATCATTTTGTGTAATAGAAGCAGGGGGTATTAGTATTGATAACACAACACCATTTTTATATAATAGAATCAGGGGGTAATGCTGGATGTTTTTAGTGGTGGACCAAGACTCTAGTGCCACCCAGACTAGGCAAACTTCTCCATGCTGAGAACCGGTACAACTTTTAGCATGGAATGGATGAGCTACAACACAGACCTAAACATCACCTGTATATGGGTTGTTGTGATCTGATTTTTTTGCTCTGTAATTAAGTGCCAACCTGCACTCCCTCTGTGCGAAGCCCGGTTTTGGGGTTAAAATAATAAACTAAATGACCTGATAACAGCAATCAGGTGGTGATGTAGAGTAAGGTCACACAGAGAGCCTAGTTTATCTTTTTTTTTGTGTGAGTGCTTCTGTTCTTAGTATGTCACACACCCCGCTTCAAGAATCCATAACATGTGGGTAATATCGTCCTGAAGAGGCGTTCCTGCAGAGATGATAGCAAAAGAAAGCCCCTCCCCGATCCATAAATACCTGGGACCTCCCACTCACTACCCAGTTTTCCATCTCTGCAGACGGCGAGCAAGTCAGAAGATGATGGCTCCTCCTTGCACAGGGGGATTTAAGGTAGCCGGGATGTTTCCCGGCCCGTTATGTATTTTTTCCGTTTGGACCTCTTTTTCCCCTTAATATATATGCCTCCCAGCCGTGGCTGCAGGTCCAGGCGAGGGTATATTGGCACCTCTGGTGCTTAGGAGCAACGCTCCGCCGTGAGACCCTATACGAGAGGGTAGGCGGCTTTACCGGGTTGGTGACCCCGGTTTGGGATGCCCTGTCCCTTAGCCTTAATATGGGAATGGCCCTCCCAGGATCCCCTTTGTTCCACTATGGGGATGGGGGGAGTGGGTTCTCCTTTTTATTACACTCTTTACTTCCTGCACTGTCTTTTAACTTTTTGTTATGTGTGTGCCTCTTTAATTTTATCTGCACCGCGGCCGTCTATATTATGGGCCTCCGTGCTGTGCTGCGGTTCCCTGCTCAAAATGGAGGTATTTTACCTCAGGGTCTCTCTTTGTAAGGTATAGGAGGGGGCGGGGCCGGACCTTCGGCGCGGGGCCGAGGTCCGTTCCTCCCGGCCTTCTTTTATTGCTGTAGTTAACACTGGCCAAGCACCGCAGCAGTACATTAGCTGCGGCGCCGGCCGGTTTGGCGCTCTTTTCATGAGGGGATTTTTTCCCCTCACGATCCTTATGGGGGCGGGGCCGGACTTGCGGCGCGCAATCGCGGCCCGCCCACTACCTTCCCAGCGCCGCTGAGTTGCGGCTTGACTGAGTTGCGGTTGACTGTTGCTAGGCATAGGAGGGGGGGGGCGTGACCTTAACAACGCGCGCGTCCCGCGCTGGCCACGCCCCCTCCTCCTCTTCTTTCTGTCAGAAATGATTTCTCCTCACGATCGGGTGGCCGTGTGACGTCCCGGCGGTGCTGTGAGTGGCCTGTGGCCTTTCTCTTTTTTACTTTGCTTCTTGTTGCTACTTTTTCTCATGGTTCTTTCTTTCTTCTTCTTTCAGAACGGAGGCTTGTACTTCTGATCTTCTATAGTATTAGAGGTTCTTTCCCGGTCCTCATCCCTGGGTTCATTTTACATGTTCACAAATCCTCCCACTCGGGACATTAAAGGGGCATCCCGGGTTGTCTAATTGGCGTAATTCCCTGGGTCTTAGCGACTATTCAAAGTTCACCTTATGGAGGCATCCCCTGATACTGGGACTGGGACCCCTTCGGGGCATCCCAAAAAGTGTATGTTGTGTGGGGTTTCCATCGCTGGGGATGATGTGTTACTCTGTATACCATGTGCACAGCAAACTATTACGCGGCAGTCCGAACCCCAAGCATCGGGGTCAGCACAGCCGGTCGCCTCAACTCCCCCTCCCGCCTTGACTCGTGCCCCGTGTGACGTTGTCATGGGCAGGGACCTGCAATCTGAAATGTGCGCCAGATTGGCTAGCCTTGAGAAAATGCTCTCTAGCTCGGTCGCCCGTAAGGCTCCGTCCAAGAGAAAGCATTTGTCGCCGGCTCCGCCGGTGGATGATCTTGATGACAGAGATAATCTGGATTGGTCCGATTATCCCCAGCTAGAGGACGGGGAGGTTGATGAGGGTTCAGAATTTTCGGATGATGAGCAGTCTGCTGGCGCGGATGCCGAGCTTTCTGACTTAGGGAGATCCTTGGACTCTCCTCACGCTCTGTCTCTGATGCTGGAAGTTCTGAACATTTCCCCTCCAGAGGAGGTGTCACACCAGAAGGGTGAATTGTTTGAGGAATCCAGGCCGCGCCTGGAGTTTCCTACGCAGCGGCATTTTGATAGAATCATTGACAAGGAATGGGATAGACCGGCTCGGCTCCCTGGCATCCCTCAGGGGTGGGATAGGAAATATCCCTTTCCTCCTGAGGCGGTCAAGCGCTGGGCGTCTCCCCCCGAGGTAGATGCTCCGGTTTTGGGGTTATCCAACTCCTCGGTTTTAAACAGACCTGATTGCTCCATTCTCAAAGATGGAGAGGATAAACGTATTGATCAGATGGCTTGTCATGGCTTTACCAGTATTGGGTCGGCCATCCGGCCTGTGTGTGCTTCGGAACTAATGGTTTTGGCTGCCAGGTCTGTGGTCTGGGACCTGTTGTCTTCTTCTGGGCTTCGTCCTGGTAGTAACGAGTTCCTTAGCCTTAAACGATGTGAGTTGTTTTTATCCTTTGTGTTGACTGCCTTAGATGACACCTTGATGATGTGTGGTAGGACGTCGGCTCTGCTTGTGGCTATCCGGCGGTCGGTGTGGCTGCGCCAGTGGGCGGCCGATTTCATGTCCAAAAAGTCACTGACGGCTTTACCCTTTGTGGGTCTACGGCTCTTTGGAGAGACATTGGACTCTGTCACCAAGGGTGGTAGGTTACCTCAACGTAAGAAACAACGCCGCTCCTTTCGGGGGGCGCCTGCCTTTAACCCCTCCTTTCGGGGAGCCAGATCTGGCAGGGGTTCTGCATTTCCCTCTTCCAGAGGAGATTCTGGAAGCAGGGGTAGAGGACGTGCTCTAAGCCCAAACCGGCGGCTAAGCCGGCTCAGCAATGAGGGGGCGCCCTCACCCATGCGGGTGGGGGGACGGCTGCAGCACTTCTCTCAGATCTGGGATCAAGAGGTCTCGGACAGATGGATCCGGGAAGTGGTGTCTTCCGGCTACAAGCTGGAGTTCGAGCTCCGCCCCCCTTCCAGGTTTGTCAGGTCTCGGATGCCGCCGGAGCCTCTGGCAGCGCAGGGGCTCCTGTTGGCAGTGGAGAATCTTCTGGACATGGCTGTCATTTGCCCAGTGCCCCCTTCAGATCGGGGCAGGGGCTTTTATTCCAATCTGTTCACGGTACCCAAGAAGGACGGGCTGGTCCGACCCATCTTGGATCTGAAGTTCCTCAACAGGTTCATCCGGCCGAGGAAATTCCGCATGGAAACGCTGCGTTCGGCCATTCATTCTCTTCGTCAGGGAGATTTTCTGACGTCCATAGACATCAAGGATGCTTATTTACACGTTCCGGTTTTTCCAGCTCACCAGAGGTTTCTCAGGTTCGTGGTGGAGGATCAGCACTTTCAGTTTGTGGCACTTCCTTTCGGTCTCACCTCAGCTCCTCGGGTATTCACCAAGGTGCTAGCGGGAGTGATGGCTCTGCTAAGGGTTCAAGGTATCCGCATCGTGCCCTATTTGGACGATCTACTGATCATGGCCCCTTCCTTCAACCAAGCGGAGTTGGACACCAGAGCGCGGGTGTGTACTCTGGAGAGGTTCGGTTGGGTGATCAATCACCCCAAGTCTTCTCTATCTCCGTCCAGAATTCTGACATTTCTGGGAATGTCTCTGGACACTTCACAGGCCAGGGTGCTTCTGCCCCAGACCAAGATTCTTTTGATTCAGGAGTTAGTTCGGCTTCTCTTGTCAACCCTTCATCCGACCATCCGGCTAGGGATGAGGCTGGTGGGGTTAATGGTGGCCTCATTCGAGGCAGTCCCCTTTGCGCAGTTTCACACAAGGACGCTTCAGCTTCATCTGTTAAAGGCTTGGGACAAGTCTCCTCTTTCGTTGGATCAGTCCTTCCTGATGACTCCCCGAGTTCGTCGATCCCTGCAGTGGTGGCTGGGGTCGGTCAATCAGTTGAAGGGCAGATCTTTTCTGGCTCCGTGTTGGGAAACAGTCACCACGGATGCCAGTCTGTCAGGTTGGGGGGGTGTTTGGAAGGACCTCCAGTTTCAGGGTCTCTGGGGCCCGCAGGAGGCTCACGAACCCATCAATGTTCTGGAGTTGAGAGCCATCAGGCTGGTTTTGTTTCACTTGACTCATCAGTTGAGAGGCCTGCAGGTCCGGTCGGACAACAGGACGGCGGTGGCTTACATCAATCACCAAGGAGGGACTCGCAGCAGGAGTGCCCTCAGGGAAGTGTCTTTGATTCTGGACTGGGCAGAGACCCACGTCCCGTGTATCTCAGCAGTCTACATTCCGGGGGTGGAGAACACGAAGGCGGACTTGCTGAGCAGGGCCTCCTCTCGTCAGGGGGAGTGGTCTCTCAGTCCCAAGGTGTTTCGTTCAATATGTCTCAGGTGGGGGGTCCCAGCGGTGGACCTCTTTGCTTCTCGTCACAATCACAAGCTCCCAGTCTTTGTGTCTCTCTCGCAGGATCCTCTGGCTCTGGCAGTGGATGCCATGTCTCTGAACTGGAGGGATCTGGGGTTCCTTTACCTGTTTCCTCCGTTCCCAATGCTAGCTAGAGTGGTGCGCAAACTGGCCTTGGACGGCGCGTCGGCAATTCTGGTGGCCCCAAGGTGGCCAAGGCGAGTTTGGTTCGCAGACCTTGTAAGACTGGCAGAGGATCAGTTTGCCCTGCCTCTGCTGCCGGACCTGCTCACCCAGGGTCAGCTACGCTATCCCAATTTACCATCGCTGGCTTTGACGGCATGGCTGCTGAAACCGCCATCTTGAAGGAAGAAGGTCTTTCTGACGCGGTGATTCAGACTCTTATCTGTGCCAGAAAGCGCTCTTCCTCTTCTATTTACTACAGGACTTGGAGGGCCTATATTGATTGGTGGGAAAGTAGGTCTTTCTCTTGTCGAGAGTTCTCCATACCTAGAATTTTGGAGTTTCTTCAACATGGTCTAGATCTGGGGCTCCAGCTTAGTACATTGAAAGGGCAGGTTTCTGCCCTGGCGGTGTTCTTCCAAAGGTCCTTTGCACTTCATCCCTTAGTCAAGACCTTTTTCCAGGGTGTTACGCATGTTCGGCCTCCTAGGAAGCCTTTTGTTCCAGTTTGGGATTTGAACCTGGTTCTTTCTGCTCTCCAGGGCCCTCCGTTTGAGCCCTTGAATGAGGTAGATTTGTCTTCTCTTACGCAAAAGGTGGCCTTTTTGGTGGCTATCACTTCGGTTAGGCGTGTTTCTGAGTTGGCAGCTTTATCCATTAAAGCTCCGTACTTCGAGAAACATCAGGACAAGGTTGTCTTTCGTTTCAAGCAGGATTTTCTTCCTAAAGTGGTCTCGGAGTTTCATCTGAATCAGGACATTGTTTTGCCTTCTCTATGCCCAAATCCCAGTGACGATAGGGAAAGGGCTTTGCATTCCTTGGATGTAGTTCGTGTTGTGGAACATTATCTGGAGGTTACGTCTTCCTTTCGTAAGACTGATGCTTTCTTTGTGGTGCCCTGCGGGCCTAGGAAAGGTTTGGCTCCTGCCAAATCTTCCATTAGTAAATGGATTCGTCAGGCCATCATTGGGGCCTATTCTGCCAAGGGGAGGAGTCCCCCTTTCCGTGTTACTGCTCATTCTACTCGTGCAGTTGGTGCGTCCTGGGCTTTTCAGCACCAGGCTTCTGTTGAGCAAGTTTGTAAGGCCGCTACCTGGTCTTCTGTTCACACCTTTTCCAAGTTTTACAAGGTTGATGTTCGGGCTTCAGCGGATGCTGTTTTTGGCCGCAAAGTTTTGCAAGCTGTTGTGGTTTAGGGTTGTGCATTGTTGCCTAGTTTTGGATCCCCGCCCTTGTTATGGACACTGCTGTTGGATGTCCCACATGTTATGGATTCTTGAAGCGGGGTGTGTGACATACTAAGAATAATACCATTTTGTGAATACTCACCTTGTAAAATGGGTATTATGAGTATGTCACACACCCCGCTTCAACCCGCCCTTTTGTATTTAGGATCCTCTTTATTGCGAACTTTGCGTGGTTGTGTTTATATTTGCCTCTTCCTGGTCCCTTACCTTACTGCTTCTGTATACTGGGTAGTGAGTGGGAGGTCCCAGGTATTTATGGATCGGGGAGGGGCTTTCTTTTGCTATCATCTCTGCAGGAACGCCTCTTCAGGACGATATTACCCACATGTTATGGATTCTTGAAGCGGGGTGTGTGACATACTCATAATACCCATTTTACAAGGTGAGTATTCACAAAATGGTATTTTTGCAAGACGCTCTCAACGCCAGTACTGCACAGCCGCCCGGAGATAGGCAGCGCTCTGCATTCGCTAGCTCCCAGCTGTCCACAGCACAGGCCTTCTGAAATGTTTAAGGTTTCAAAATAGCACTATGCACCAGTGCACTAAATGGACGGTTAAAGAAAGCTGGATCTGTAACAATAACCTTCTTGTAACTATGGCATCTGTACAGATTGATTTACTGTCCCCATAACTATATGTTAATAATAGTCTTTCTGCTCTGTCCCGATGTCTGCAGTGAAGTTTAGGCATCCATCACGGTTACCACAGCCGACACCTCCCGCGCCTTCTGGCCCAAACACCAGGGACGGGAATAATGGCTAGATGGAACCGCGGCTCGCCATCAAATCCCTCTAATATCATTGCAATCGAGGTAGTGGGCAAGGCCTTACATCTCTCCATTGTAGCGAATAGAGGGGGCATGACCACACCCTCTATGACAGAGTTTTAAGCGCCAGATGGCACAGGAGGCGGCTGTGGCAGTGGCCCCGATAAAGCGATTGGGTGAGTTCTTGAGCACTGGAGCTTGTTGCGGCCAGAACAAAAGGTAAGTACCCTTATGTTTTTTTTATTCCCCTGCTGTCGAACTTGAACATCTGAAGAAATTTCATGTATGTTGTTTGACTGGCCTTGGGTGGGGTCCAGGTTACTTTACTAAGACACCCCATCAGCAGCTGCAATGCCCAACCTATCACAGGGAACTCAGCTAATAGATCTCAGAACCGCTTGAGCATTTTCACCCCTTTGCAGTGAAAGTGCCCAAACGCAGCTCATAGCCTCCATTGTGGTGAAGGCGGCCCTTTATTCTGCCACCGTTTTTACCTGTCCCCCATCGACTGCACCTGGCCATATTCCTGGTGGCTAATGGAGGTGGCAACAGGAGACACTGGAGGCAGGACCCCAATAAAAAGGAAGGTGGCTGCAGCTGCCACCAGTGACGATGAAGACCAAAGATATTGTGGATATAGTTGTGGATATAGTGGATAGTGGATATAGTGGAAACCAGCAACAATGGACCAAGACAGGGAGTTTTTGGCCCTTTTACTGCACTGCAACGCAGGGCATAGACTTTAACCTGCATTGCCCATAGAAATCTATGGACAGCATGCACACAGAGCGGAGATGTGAAAAGGACCTACAGGCAAGTCACCACTTCCTCATCCATGGTGTATGGCACCAGATGGTGGTTAATCACATGACTGCTGGTGACTAATCTGAATTTCCCAGTGGGCTTGCACATCCAACTTGAGGAGTTCCAGCTGGTCACGTGATGAGCTGCCATTTTTTGCTACACGGCATAAATGAGGAAGTGGTGACTTGCCTCTTTAATTAGCAACATTTTCTTTTGACTGTGTCATGTTGGAGTATTAATACTCCAACACAATGCAAGCAGGAAGACACACTTAAGATTTCTGCATTCTATGGCAGTGGCAAGAAGGCTAATTTTAAAGAAAAATGATTTAATGTCAGGTTACAGTCTTTCCTCTGTAAAACAGACAAAGGTGAGGTCCATTACCCACACTTACTTTTAAAATACTGCTGGTAAAATGACTTACTTGAATGTTATACATGGTCAGCGTCCTGTATCTCTCTTGGATATCTCGATATTGCATTTCCACCAATAAGGACATATCTCTTATATCTGCAATGGTGGCCAGGACAAACTTGAGATCCTCAAGTGTGTCTGGGGTTCGCATTAGATTTATGGACATCTTCTAAAACACAGAAAATCATCAAAATATCAATATCAAAGAAAAAACTAATTTAATGGACACATTTGCCCATCATTCATTTTTCGTACACAAATATATATATATATATATATATATATATATATATATATATATATACACAGTATGGAAATCATGGAAAACATATGAGCTAGAACAAGGAACTACAACGAGCAGGTACGCAGGTACATTTCTGGGGACTCTGAGGAGACGTTAAATATACATATATTTCAAGGAAGGAAACAAGCCTGGCTGGATATTTCTTGATGTCGGGTGTATAAGTGATCTCCCACCATCCAGCATATTTATATAGATTTTTCTCATTGGGACATTCTTTTCACAATAGAGTCCCCAGAAATGCACCTGCTGGCTGTATTAACAGAACAGATGATATACATTTTTAATTATCTTATGCCGTCTGTTTTGGATGGGACTGTAAGCTACTCATTGACTCTCTGTCCAGAAAGTAGCTTAAAATATTTTTGGCCCCTGCAGCTCTTCCATGCATTGCCGCCATTTTTCATACTTACTGATGAAGGAGGGTTGCTGTATAGGGTCCCCACACACCCCAGAAATTGTACCAAGACAGGTGACAAAGAAATAGGGCACCACCCTCTTCAAAAGTATAAAAATATATAAATTTATTGTATTTGAGATATAAAACAATTATCTAATAGACACATTAAAAAACATATAACACTTCCACAACAAACACACTAGGGGGCGCCAGGGTATCACAATGAATACAAAAGTCACAGTGTTCCAATCAATATCTCTGCTGGACTAAACAAATACAAAATCAAGTGAAATATCTACCCAATTAATTCAAAAATCATCCGTGTAAACAATATATACATATATACATGTGCAAAAAACAGCAATAACAATAGCAAAACCAAATGCCTGTGCAATATTGACTGTGCAATACAATTATTATAGATCAAACCAAGCCATATCCAAATAAAGGCCAGCCAGGGTGGTTGAAAAAGTCATGGAACAGTCATTATAATAAAGTAAGTGTACCAACTGGACCTACCCCCACTGTAATTCCGCCAACGCGTGTCGCAACGGCCTCGCCCTGAGGAAGCAACGTGTGGCCGCTGCGACACGCGTTGGCAGAATTACAGTGGGGGTAGGTCCAGTTGGTACACTTACTTTATTATAATGACTGTTCCATGACTTTTTCAACCACCCTGGCTGGCCTTTATTTGGATATGGCTTGGTTTGATCTATAATAATTGTATTGCACAGTCTATATTGCACAGGCATTTGGTTTTGCTATTGTTATTGCTGTTTTTTGCACATGTATATATGTATATATTGTTTACACGGATGATTTTTGAATTAATTGGGTAGATATTTCACTTGATTTTGTATTTGTTTAGTCCAGCAGAGATATTGATTGGAACACTGTGACTTTTGTATTCATTGTGATACCCTGGCGCCCCCTAGTGTGTTTGTTGTGGAAGTGTTATATGTTTTTTAATGTGTCTATTAGATAATTGTTTTATATCTCAAATACAATAAATTTATATATTTTTATACTTTTGAAGAGGGTGGTGCCCTATTTCTTTGTCACCTGTCTTGGTACAATTTCTGGGGTGTGTGGGGACCCTATACAGCAACTATTCTTTCCCTTGGTGGGCTCTTCTTTGTACCAAGTTTAGTGAGCACACTCCCATACTACTATTTATAAGAGTACTGGTGCGATCCATTTCCTTCTGTTTAAAAATACTGATGAAGGAGAACTAGCAATTCTGTTCTCCATCATTGGGCAGACATGGTGGCATCCATCAACATGGCTTTACGCCATTCACTACATGCCAAGGTAGGGTGCTCTGAACCCTCGATTGCAATGAATGGAGTAGGAGTGTGGGGGCATAAACAGATGCCTGCACAGAGGAGCTACAAAAGGTTAGTATCGACTTTGTTTCTGCCTGGACAATACCTTAAAGTGGACCAAAACCCAGGATTTTGACTATCCTGGGTTTTGCTCCTTTCTCCGGGGGCACCCAGATCGGGGGTGCCCCACTGTGTGAATCCCCCGAGATCGCCGCAGCCAACTCACCTCTTAACGGTCCTTCAGCGCGTCTAAGAGCAGCAGCTCTGACAGCCACATCCTTCACTTCCCTCTAGAAGTGCGCATGTCCGCACCAGGCATTTGTGCATGGCCGGCGCAGGCACGCTGCCTGTTAGAGGGAGGAGGAGGATGCAGCCATCAGAGCCGCTGCTCTTAGACGCGCCGTGGGACCGAGAAGAGGTGAGTTGGCTGCGGCATCCTGGGGGGTTTCACACAGCGGGTCATCCTCGATCATCCCCGGGGAAAGGACCAAAACCCAGGATAATCAAAAATATTGACTATCCTGGGTTTTGGTCCACTTTAAAATCAATTTATAAGGTAAACTTAAAGGCTGAAATTGATCCATCTCTGTAATATGCTTGGCACCCAAGTTCAGAGATATTTCACCCACATTAGCACCCCTACAAAGATTTGATTTGAACAGACTGACACATAAACTTAATATTGCTTGTGTGCTGTGGATAGCCCTAGTACTATACGGATATTAATGCTAAGGTTCCTTTCAAACCGCTGTGCTTTGGCCCTGCGCTGTGTTGCATTGAATTTTACTTGCATTTGTGTTGCATTGCCATAGAGCTGCATTTGCGTTACATTGGAAACGTAGCGTGCAGAACTTTTGCCACACAAATGGCTAGGCGTGAAAGAGGCTAAAACTATAACCTACAATATGCAGTCAGATTACACCTTTATTCACATAGGTAGAGTGGGTGGCATTAAATTGGCTAAAAAATAGTCAAACAGAGACTTTTGTTATGTTCACAAAGGATTCCGTAGCAACTTTTCCTTTTCTGTCCTGGAAACTGAAAAACCACCATAAAGAAAAACAGATGCAATGTACACCTAGGTAATCTAGGATCTTGCTAATCTATCCAAGACAACCATTTTGACTAGAAGTCAACTAAGCTAAAGGCCAACTACAAGCATCTATTTAGCAATAACATTAACAGTCACTATTAGCTGTTATCAGTAGAACAGTTGAACTTGATAGACATATGTCTTTTTCAATCGTATTAACTATATAACCAACATTATTTTTTTTGAAGATGCTTAAAATTGTTTCCATGTTTTTATTAACAGTTTATGACCAATTTTGGAAGTTTGTGATTTTGGGTAAGTGCACAGTGCGGGTAAGTCATTGTTATACCAGGGGCTAGACAGGTGTCACAGACTCAAAAGCCACATATTTTGTGCTGGTTACCACTTTTAGATCTTGATTACACCTGTGGATGTTAAAAAAGCTTCATTCCTCTGATGACCCAACATGTTGATGTTGATGACCCAACATGTTGATGACGATGACCCAACATGAAGTGGGGCTCGATCTCCCCAGTGGTGTACAAGTCTGCAACACAGTGGCTTGGTTTAACTCTAAAAACTATGAACAACTCTTGAACATTTAGTACCTTTACAGAATTATTAAGTGCCTGGGAAAACATACCTCAAGATCATCTCTTAGTTTGTACAGCGCCTCCCGTGCGGAATCATTTAGCAGATGACCCAGGGAATTTACCCATGCTCTTGCATTTTCCTGCACGGTGAATGCTAAAGGTCCTAAATACAGCCGAATACACTGTTCATCTTTAATTAGTGGCTGCTGAGTGACCTCTAGAGCTAGTCTACTGTAAAACTGCATCTTTTCATCATAGGAGACACAGGGAGGCTTTTTGGCAGCAAACTTCTCCAAAACAATGGCTTTATCCATCTTCCAGAGATGCCGGAATCTCTTCCATCTATTAAGGTACTTTGTGAGGGAGGTGAGGAGCCTGTGGATGTTCTGATTGATCATGACTGCTTGTTCTGTGATCTGAGGGATCTGATAAATTTCACTGTAGAAGTTGTAGACTACAAGCTCATCCTCTTCTGCCTTCTGAGGAGGACACAGAAGGCAGGTTCCATGCATCCATCGCACAAAATGCTGAAAATATACACCATAGTGTTAATGATTAATTATTACAAATCCACCAGTCAGCTGAAATATTTTTGGATACATTTTAAGGCTGGTTTAGTAAACTTTAGCAGCAGAAATAACAAAAGAGGCTTTGTACTGACCTTAAACCAGTTCAAAGCTGATTTTACATAAAATTGATGTTGGTCCACTACGTCGGGGGGGGGGGGCATCTCGCTTGCAGGGCTTCCCCCTCAATTTACCCCCCCTACAATCCCCCTAGATCTAAAATGGATGTTGGTCCACTTTAAAAATAAACAGCACATTTTTCTGCTCACGTCTATGCTCTAACAAATTACATATGAAAAGCAGTGTTTAGGATGCATTATCAATGGACTTTCTGGTGTTAATGCATTACAATAACCCTCTAAACGTGCAATTTTGACTATACCCAAAAGTAAAGTTTATGTCATCACCTTTAATCCCCAGCCCAGAGTCCCAAAACAGCCTGTGTTTCTTTTTTGTATTAAAGCCTTTTCTCAGTATTTATAAAAACACTAACAGGAAGAAGCATTATGCTGAATAACAGCCACATGCTTATTAGTTCAGTTACAACTGTCACATAATGGCTGTTAGGTTGAAGAGCTCACCAATGCTGAGCTGTGTGTACTGTAACTGAATGTATCATCGCCAGAAAGCATTAGGGGGCATGGCCGACTGACTGCATTGAATCCGTGTTGTTATAAATATTGGGAAAAGGCTTTAGTACAAAAAAAAAAAAACACAGGCTGTTTTCGGGCTCTGGGCTGTGGATAGAAGGTGACCACACTAACTTCCTTTCTGGGTATAGGATCACTTTAAAGTTAGTACATATACAGCAATATGCAGAGTACTGTATGCCCCACCCTTGGAAGTAGCGTGGTAGCCAGGGTCGCATGGGTACTGCAGGATTGTGCCTCCTCCATTTTGGTGATAGTTTGTTTACTCTTTATTATAATATTTCTAATGCCTTGGTACATTCTCTGTTTTTTACCTTTTAACTGTACTCATTGCTATGGATTGTTTATTTTGAAGTATATTTATCCCTTGTGTTGTTTACTTGAGCAGCTGCACATAATTAGATCCATCAGAGAATGTTGTTGGGACTTTGGCTGCTATTATCATTTTTAGGTTTTTTGTAGATATTTATTTGTATTATTAGATTGGAATTGTACACTGTGACTGGATAATTTATATCTGGATTTTGAGATACATTTGATAGGGCTTTCCCGCTATCTTAACGAGCGCTGTAGTTTTTTGTGTATATGCCTTTTTTTTTTGGAATAAAATTGATATATTGTTATTATTTGGTGTAGTGCACCCTAGTGCACACACTTTGTATGGTCTTAGTTTGTTGATAAAATCTGCCAGTTTAGTATTTAGTAATCTGCCAGTTTACTAGGCAATACATTTGGTAAACTGATAAATAGCCCCTTAAACCGGACCAACACCCTTACAAGAAACAGCGCTCATATGCATACTTCCTCAGGGAAATTCAGATTATTCCACATAAACATTTCTTAGCCTTTTTTAACTTTTTAAAAACAAAATGGTGTCTCAGGAAGCTGCAGGCCTCCTACAAACACGAAGTTTCCTGCTGCTGAGCATTGTGGGGTTATGTCAGTTGAATCCAGGCAGCGGCACGGCTGGAATGCCGTGATAGGAAGCACCAAAATGGCCGTTACCACCAGAAAATCGGTGAGTTGCCATTTCAGCTTTGAGTGGGTGCAGGAGCAAATATAAGTGCTGACAATGCTTCAGTATCATGCATGCAGATGGGGAAAGAGAGTTTTGGGGAGTTTCTTTTTCCAAGTGTGCCAGATTGTTGGTCCGGTTTAAGGAATAATCAAATCAACCAGACATCACCAAGTCTTCTACCCTTATATAAGTGGTGGAGAGTTATTCATATTTCAAGTATACATGCCACTAAATCCAAACCCCTCAAACATCACGTACAAGCTATAAGGGCAGTTTCTAGGAAAAACAGCGCTCAGTCTGGAAAGGAAAAAAATCTTCCCTATCCTCCTGTCACCTATGGTGCTTCTGCTGTACTATATAGGCATGTGCGATGCTGTGCCTCCTCCCCATGACTGAGCCCAATATGGGGGATGAGGGCCCTGCATCAGTAACAGGGGTCTTTACTCATCTGCAGAAAACAGAATGATTGGGATAAAGGTGCCCCCCATGGCAGCTTGCTCACCCTCCCCTAGAAACCACCCTGTAAGTTAGTATTCTTAAATTCCTTTTTTTCAAATAAGGCACCATCTCTCTGCAGGGTTTGTGAAAATATTCTGACTTCTTTTCAAGAACATCTTCATGACTTGTCGTACTGTGACATAATCAAGAAGCCAAATAAAACAAACACTTTTCAAATTTATGAAATTTGGAAAACAGAATAGGTTTTTTAATCCAGCTAGATAAATATTTGGCCACAAGCCTATATGGGAAAAGAATCCACTATATCTGTGTGGAAAGGATGCCAAAACTATTAAGCGCTTTGGGAATAGTCATTTTTGCTTGGTTTGAATTGCAATTCCATAATACTGACCAATAATTCTTTGTGATAACATATGTGTACTATTCACAGCCCATGTTGGTTAGGAAACTAATAGTAAATAACTAGCTTTACCTTTGTGATCTCCAGACATCCTTTGTAGCACTGAACAATCAATTTAAAAATGTCATTTACATTAGGATGCAATATGATTTCTGGAGCAGAGAGGATTGTTTCAACTTGAAAGACTGGAGTAGATCCAATAATAGAAGTGTTGAAAGCCTGAAAATTTCTGAAAGAAACATATAAATATATTCACAATGCCTGTTTGGGATTTACTAATTAATAACTAATGAGCTGCTTATTCTAATCATTCTAGAATTAATACCTAGACATAAACCTACTGTATAGGTAAGCTACATTAAATATTTAATATTCTCATCCTTAGCAAGGAGATATTGTAAACACAGAGTCTAGTCAATATGTATTAGGACTTGTAAAAATATTATTATTATTTATTTATGAAGCGCCACCTTATTCTGTGGCACTGTACAAAGTTACAGGACGGTGGGATAAGTAACTTCTAATACACAGGGAATTATGAGTTGTATATAATAAATATGACAAAGAGTACATATAATACATACAATATTATGGGTCAAATGCAACAAAACAATAATATTAGTATGTGAGAAAAGAAGGCCCTGCCCTTTCGAGCTTACAATCTAAAGGATGAGGGTGGAGAAAAGGGGATGGGTCACAAAGAGTACTTACTAAGCATGGTAGCAAGTGCTGTGAAGGATGGGAAGACTGTAAAGTGGTTTAGTTAGGCCAAATGGTAAGCTTGTCTAAATAGGTGGGATTTGAGGGTGCTTTTGAAGGTTTTAAGGGTTGGAGAGTGTCAGATTGTTTGGGCAAGGGCATTCCAGAGGAGTGGAGTGACATGTGTAAAGTCCTGGACACACGAGTGGGAGGAGGTGATCAGGGTTTGAGGCCAAGAGGAGGTCACAGGCAGACTGGAGACTGTGTCGGGGTTGGTATCTTTGGACTAGTGATGAAGTGTAGGAAGGGGCTTGGCTGTAGGAGACTGTAAGTTAGGGTTAGAATGCTGAACTGAATAATTTTCAGATTGGCAGCCAGTGTAGAAATGTACAGACATCGAGCTTGAGGAGCTGCTGTGACAGGTCATTGACAGAAATTTTTATTGGCGAGATCGGAGCAGTATTGGATGAAGAGAAAACGACACGCTCTGAAAGTTAATTATCCAAATCCAAAAGAAATTCCGAGTGAAAGTTGGGGGCAACAGCAAGCTTTAAGCAAAGCTGGGGGTAATCAGAGTTAAGTCTAGAAAAACTAGTGAACAACAGTAGGCAAAGGGGGCATCTCCCAACATCTCCCTGTTGCTAGGTGACATTGGGTGCCTAGACCAAGACCCCCAGACGCACATGCGCGCACTCCCATATGCGTATGTACACATTCGAATGCATGCACTCCCATACACACCTGTATGGACTCTCATAGGCACACTCCCATACATGCACCCCCAAACTTGCAAGTGACCACTATGAAACTTGCACACAATCCCAAACTTGAATGCGCACACTTCTATGCGCGCATGCCCGTACTTCCATATGTGCAGGCATGCGCTTCCAAACTCTCAAGCACACACCCACAGACACCTGCCTCCAATAAAGACAAATACTTACCTTAAAACCATCTTTGTGAGTGTGCTGTAAATTTTGCTTTCCCAGTATGCGTAATATTGAGCCATTTTGGGATTTTTGCCAGTATTAGTGTTCACCACCAAACCTTCAATTTTAGTTAGAATAGATCCAATGGCAGTATACTTTCTGACCATGATCTCCACATCCTTTGCCCGTTCATTTTCTATGTATTCAAAGAATTCCTTAACACCTAAGAAGCAAGTAAAAAAAAAAAAAATGTAAGCCTATAATATAGTAACATATAAAAATGTATAAACGGGTACTGAAAATAACATTAAAGGGGCAGTGGTACCAAAAATACAATTCTGTGATTACTCACCTGTAGAATTGGTATTATATGTATACAGCACGTCCTGTTCCAGAAGATATTCCTTACACTTGGGATATACTCCAGTAGATGGCGCTGGACTGCAGAGATAGAAAAGTGGCTCCTCCCGGCCCCATAAATACCCGGGACCTCCCACAAAATCCCCAGTATTGAAAAGCAGTTCGCAAGAGACTGGGAGAACTATAACCATTATATGAAAATTTGAACATAAAAACAATCACCATAAAGAGGTAACTAAAGATAATGATAACAAGGGTGAGGTGGAACAGGACGTGCTGTATACATATAATGCCAATTCTACAGGTAAGTAATCACAGAATTGTATTATTCTAAGTATACAGCACGTCCTGTTCCAGAAGATATTCCTTACACTTGGGACATCCAATAGCAGTGTCCGTAAGGTAGGGTGGGATCCCCAAAAGTAACAGCAGACAGTTCAAACCACTGCCTCCTGCAGAACCTTGCGGCCAAAAGCAGCATCAGCTGAGGCCCTAACATCAACCTTGTAAAACTTTGAAAAAGTATGAACAGAAGACCAAGTAGCGGCCTTGCAAACTTGTTCAACAGAAGCTTGGTGCTGAAAAGCCCAAGGCACCAATAGCACGAGTAGAATGAGCAGTAAGGCGGAAGGGAGGTTCCTTCCCCTCAGCAGAGTAGGCCTGAATCACAGCCTGACGTATCCACTTATTGATAGTGGACTTAGCCGGAGCCAGGCCTTTCTTAGGTCCAGATGAAAGCACAAAAAGAGCATCAGTCTTCCTGAAGGATTCAGTAACCACCAAATAGAACTTCAGAGTTCTGACTACGTCCAAAGAATACAAAACCCTTTCCTTAGGATTACTAGGATTAGGACACAGAGAAGGCAAAACAATGTCCTGATTGAGATGAAAGGCAGAAACAACATTAGGTAGAAAATCTGGCTTAAAACGAAACACCACCTTGTCCTGGTGTCTCTCAAAATAAGGAGGCTTGATGAAAGGGGTGCCAACTCAGAAACACGCCTAATAGAAGTGATAGCCACCAAAAAGACCACCTTAAGCATAAGAATGGACTAAGGGGCCCCTTGCAAGGGCTCAAAGGGAGACCCCTGAACAAAAAATTGGAGTGGACGTGCCCTAGGCACACCTTTCTCCCATAAGGAAGCACCACAACAACCGTCAATAATGCAATACAATACTTTATTAATACAAAAAAGAGGCTAAAAAACATATAACACAAGACATATTAAAAACAACCGTTATGACCATAAGTATACAATAAATGATGCCCAAAAAGAGGCTATCCAATTCATACCACATGGGTGCAGGGCCTCAAGTATTAATGCCCTACATCAATCGTTTTGTGCCGGCACAAAAATTGAATATACCACAAAAACCACTAAGGAATCTTAAATAAAGTGCTAAAGTGCAATAAAACTAAATAATCATGCTATCTAACATAAGATAGATAACATCTATAATCCATAACCCCAATACATATATATATACACACACAAATGAAGATGTGTTAATACAAAGTGCAAGTGCATGTGTATAAAGACATCAAATACAACTACATCAATGATTAATATTGCACAAGAAATCCATCCCCAACAGGAATCAATAAAATCACACAAAACCTCAATGAAAATGTAAAAATAAACTCAGGTGTCGGCAGACAATACACACAGAAATCTCATGTCTCATGAGACCCCTGCAGAGCAGACAAGACCATGTTCAAGTCCCAGACTGGTAATATAGGCTTACGTGGGGGACGCACGTGAGTAACCCCCTGGAAAAAAGTCTTGACCAGGGGATGCTGAGCAAAGGATCTTTGGAAGAAAATAGCCAAAGCAGACACATGGCCTTTCAGAGTAATCAGCTGAAGACCCAGATCCAAACCATGTTGGAGAAATTCCAGAATCCTAGGAATAGAAAACACACGACAGGGAAGTGAGTGGGACTCACACCAGTCAATGTAATTACGTCAGACCCTGTAATAGATGGAAGAAGAGGACCTCTTCCTAGCCCTGATCATTGTATTCACCACCGAGGCAGGCAGCCCTTTTTCCATCAAGATTGAGGTTTCAACAGCGAGGCCGTCAAAGCCAGCGTTTGTAAATTGGGGTGGCGTAGGTGTCCCTGGGTGAGCAGATCTGGAACCTGTGGTAGAGCGTACTGACCTACTGCCAATTGCACCATGTCTGCGAACCACACTCTTCTTGGCCAACAGGGGGCACCCCTTCCTGAACTATCTTGCGCAGCACCCTGCCCAGCAGTGGCAAAGGGGGAAAACACATACAGGAGCTGGAACCTCGTCCAGGACATTGCCAGGGCATCGGTGGTCAAGGCCAGAGGATCCTGGGACAGAGAGACAAAGACTGGAAGCTTGTAATTGTGACGAGGCGCAAACAGATCCACGTCCGGCTGACCCCAGCGGTGGCACAGGGAGCGAAACACCCTGCCGCTGAGGGACCACTCTCCCAGACGAGAGGTCCCCCTGCTCAGAGAGTTTTCCTCCAGATTCTCCACCCCCGGGATGTACACAGCTGAGATGCAGGGAACATTTTCCTCCGCCCAGGACAGTATCAGGGACACTTCCTTGAGGGCCCTCTTGCTCCGGGTCCCTCCCTGATGATTGATGTAGGCAACCGCCGTCTGGTTGTCTGAGCGGACCTGAACAGCCCGACCCCTCAGGTGAGGAGTTAAGTGGGCGAGAACCAACTTGATTGCCCTCAATTCCAGAATGTTGATAGGAGCATGGGCCTCCTGAGGGCCCCACTGACCCTGGAATTTCAGGGACTTCCAGAATCCCCCCAACCTGTCAGACTGGCATCCGTGGTGACAGTCTCCCAGCAGGGGGCCAGAAAGGACCTGCCCCCCAGCAGGTTCCCTGACACCAACCACCACACTAGAGACCGCCTGACCTGAGGGGGAGACAAACACCTGATCCAGGGAAACAGGGTCCCGATCCCATACTGACAAAAGGTGAAGCTGAAGAGGCCTCATGTGGAACTGAGCATATGGAACCGCCTCGAAGCAGGGCACCATCAGGTCCACCAGCTGCATTACCTGCCTGATGGATGGATGTGGACAAGACAGCAGGAGCTGAACTTTCTCTTGAAGGACCTCCACCTTCTGCTGAGGAAGAAAGATCTTGTCCTGAGCTGAATCCAGAATCATGCCCAGAAAAGACTTCACCATGGAAGGAGACAGGGAAGATTTGGGGTGATTGATCACCCAGCCGAATGATTCCAGTGTGGACACCACCCTCTGAGTGTCCAGCTCTGCCTGATGGAAGGACTGAGAAGCAATAAGCATGTCGTCCAGGTAGGGAAGAATGCGAATGCCCTGAGATCTCAGCAGGGCCATCACTCCTGCCAGCACCTTGGTGAATACCCTGGGGGCCGAGGTGAGGCCGAAGGGCAAGGCCCCAAATTGGTAATGCTGGTCCTCCAGAGCGAACCTGAGGAACCTCTGATGACCTGGAAAGATATGGACGTGAAGGTAAGCATCCTTGATGTCTACCGAGGTCATGAAGTCTCCTGGGCGTAGGAAAGTCACAACTGAGCGCAGAGTCTCCATGCGAAAGTGTCTGACAAACTTGTTGAGAAGCTTTAAATCCAGGATAGGTCTGATGGACCCATCTTTTTTGGGCACAATGAAAAGATTGGAATAATAGCCTTTGCCCCTTTCCTTCAAGGGCACCCGGCAGATGACACCTAGGTCTAGAAGGCCTTGGACAGCCAGGGAGAGACACTGAGCTGACAAGGGGTTTTGAGCTACGGGAGATTTGATGAATCCTGGGGGCCACCAGGTTGCAAACTCTATCTTGTAACCAGAGAAAACTACCTCCTGAATCCACCGGTCTGAGAGATGACGCCTCCAGACGTGAGCCAAGAGCCAAAGCCGTCCCCCCACCCGGATGGGTGAGGGCGCCCCTTCATGCCTGAGGGGGCTTGGGGGAGGACTTAGTCTTGAAACCCCAGGGATTGCCAGGGCAGCCACGTCCTCTGCCCCTGCCCCAAAAATACAATTCTGTGAAATACCTGTAGAATTGATATTATAAGTATACAGTACGTCCTGCTCCAAATATAATACTTACACTAGGGTTATCCTCCGCCAGATGGCGCTGCACTGCAGAGACATGCAAAACAGGCTCCTCCCGGCCCCTCAAATACCCGGGGAGCTCCCACAAATCCCCAGCATTGAAAAGCAGTGAACGAGAAGCCGGGAGAATTTAACCACCCAAAACTGGTAACTATAACAATGATAACAATCACCATACAGGGGATCCAGAATAATGCAAAACCAAGGGTGGGGTGGAGCAGGACGTACTGTATACTTATAATAACAATTCTACAGGTGAGTATTTCACAGAATTGTATTATTCTTAATATACAGTACGTCCTGCTCCAAATATAATACTTACACTAGGGACATCCAATAGCAGTGTCCAAACAGTAGGGTGGGATCCCCAACAAAAAGGTAACAGCAGACAGTTTAAACCACTGCCACCTGCAAAACCTTGCGGCCAAAGACAGCATCAGCTGAGGCCCTAACATCAACCTTGTAAAACTTTGAAAAGGTATGAACAGAAGACCAAGTAGCGGCCTTGCAAAAATGTTCAACAGAAGCCTGGTGCTGGAAGGCCCAAGAGGCACCAATAGCACGAGTAGAATGAGCAGTAAGGCGAAAGGGAGGACTCTTCCCCTTAGCAGAATAGGCCTGAATCACGGCCTGACGGATCCATTTGCTAATAGTAGACTTGGCTGGAGCCAAACCCTTCCTGGGCCCAGAAGGGACCACAAAAAGAGCATCAGTTTTCCTGAAGGACGCAGTAACTACCAGGTAATACTACAGACACCTGACCACATCCAAGGAATGCAAAACCCTCTCCTTAGCGTTGCTAGGATTAGGGCACAATGAAGGAAGAACAATATCTTGATTCAAATGAAAAGCAGACACAACTTTCGGCAGAAAATCTGGCTTAAAGCGGAATACCACCTTGTCCTGGTGTCTCTCATAGTATGGGGGCTGAATAGACAGAGCCGCCAACTCAGACACACGCCTGACCGAAGTAATGGCCACCAGAAAGACAACCTTGAGGGTAAGTACAGCCAGAGCAGCATCCTGTATAGGTTCAAAGGGAGCACCCTGCAAGACAGACAAAACCAAGTTCAAATCCCAAACAGGGACCATAGGTTTATGTGGGGGAACCAACATGAGTAACCCCCTGGAAAAAGGTCCTAATCAAAGAATGCTGAGCAAAAGACTTCTGAAAGAAAACAGACAGAGCAGAAACCTGACCCTTCAGAGTACTGAGTTGGAGTCCCGACTCCAAACCATGCTGTAACAACTCCAGAACCCTGGAGACAGAAAACACCCGACAGGGAAGAGACCTAGACTCACACCAGTCAATGTAGGTACGCCATACCCTGTAATAGATGGAAGAAGTTTTATTCCTAGCCTTCACCATGGTATCAACCACCGAGGCGGACAAGCCTTTCTCCATCAAGATGGAGGTTTCAGCAGCCAGGCCGTCAAAGTTTGTAAATTGGGATGGCGTAATGGGCCCTGAGTGAGCAGATCTGGCACCCCTGGCAGAACGTACTGGTCTACTGCCATCTGCACCACGTCTGCGAACCACACTCTTCTTGGCCACCTGGGGGCCACCAGAATCGCCGGCACCCCTTCCAGAGCAATCTTGCAGAGAACCCTGTCCAGCAGGGGGAATGGAGGAAAGACATACAGGAGCCGAAATTCCTGCCATGACATGGACAGGGCATCCGTGGTCAAGGCCAGAGGATCCTGAGACAGGGAGACAAAGGCAGGGAGCTTGTGATTGTGACGGGATGCAAACAGATCCACATCTGGTAGACCCCAACGGTGGCAAAGGGAGTGGAATACCCTGTTGCAGAGGGACCACTCTCCCTGACGAGAGGTCCCCCTGCTCAGAGAGTCTGCCAGTAGATTCTCTGCCCCCAGGATGTACACAGTCGAAATGCATTGAACATTGGCCTCTGCCCATGTCAGAATCCGCGACACCTCCTGGAGGGCCCCCCTGCTCCGGGTCCCTCCCTGATGGTTGATGTAGGCAACCGCCGTCCTGTTGTCTGAGTGCACCTGCACAGACAGACCCTGCAGGTGATTGGTCAACTGATCCAGTACCAACCTGATCGCCCGTAGTTCCAAAATGTTGATAGGTATGTGGGCCACCTGAGGGCCCCACCTCCCCTGGAACCGCAGGGACTTCCAGAATCCCCCCCATCCTGACAGACTGGCATCCGTGGTGACCGTCTCCCAAGAGGGGGCCAGAAAGGATCTGCCCCCCAGCAAGTTCCTGGAGTCCAGCCACCACGAAAGGGACCGCCTGACCAGGGGGGGAGCACACAGACCCCGTCCAGGGACGTTGGGTCCTTGTCCCAAACTGACAGAAGGTGAAGTTGTAGAGGCCTCAAATGGAACTGAGCAAAAGGCACCGCCTCGAAGCACGCCACCATCAGGCCCACCAACTGCATTCCCTGCCTGAGGGAGAGATGGTGACACGACAACAGGATCCTCACCTGCGCAATCAGAGCTTCCACCTTCTGTTGAGGAAGGAATATCCTTGACTGAACCGTATCCAGAATCATTCCCAGGAACGGGGTCACCGAGGAAGGGGACAGAGAGGACTTGGGGTGATTGATCACCCAGCCGAAGGACTCCAGGGTGGACACCACCAGCTGAGTGTCCAACTCTGCCTGCCGTAGAGACTGAGAGGTGATGAGTATGTCGTCCAGGTAGGGCAGCACGCGGATGCCCCTTGACCTGATCAGAGACATCACCCCCGCCAACACCTTGGTGAACACTCTGGGAGCTGAAGTGAGACCAAATGGCAAGGCCACAAATTGGTAATGTTGATCTTCCAACGCGAATCTGAGGAACCTCTGGTGTCCTGAAAACCCAGGGATGTGCAGGTAAGCGTCTTTGATGTCCACAGACGTCATGAAGTCCCCTGGGCGCAGGGAGCTGATGAGCGAGCGCAGAGTTTCCATGCGAAAACGCCTGTTCTTGACAAATTTGTTGAGGATCTTTAAATCCAGAATGGGCCTGACTGACCCATCTTTTTTGGGAACAGTGAAGAGCTTGGAATAGAACCCCTTGCCTCTTTCTCTTAAAGGGACCCTGCAAATGACCCCCCAGACCCAGAAGGCCTTGCCCGCCCTGCGCCAATACCTGAGCTGAGACAGGGTCCTGGGGGATTTGGGACCTAATGAATCTTGGGGGGGGGGGCCGAACAGCAAACTCTATCTTGTAACCGGAGGACACTACCTCCTGAATCCACCAGTCTGAGACGTGATGCCTCCAGACGTGTGCAAAGTGCTGTAGCCGTCCCCCCACCCTGATGGGCGAGGGCGCCCCATCATGCCTGAGGGGGCTTGGGAGAGTATTTGGGCTTAGACCCCCAGGAGGAGCCAGGACGTCGTCCTCTGCTCCTATGCCAGGAATCTGCATGAGCCCCGGCGAAGGACACCCCTTTTCCTTGTTTAGCACTACGGTAGGATGATGAAAAGGAGCCCTGGCCCCGAAAGGGCCGAGACTGCCGCCTGCGCTGGGGTAACTTACCTCCTTTAGCCAAAAGGTCTAGGCCAGGGGTACTCAAATGGCGGACCGCGGTCCGAATCCGGACCGCAGACGCCATTTGTCCGGACCGCTGCCCAGGGCCGGACTGTGGCGATGGCCCCCGCCTGTGGTCCCCTGTTCGGGCGCCGCTTGATGACGCGCTGTCTCCTCCTCCCGCGGCTGCCCTGGACTCAATAGTCGGGCTGGCTGGATATTGCGCACGGTGAGAGCGCGCCGTTCGGTGGCTGCAGGGGCGGACTGGCAGTAGGGCATACCGGGACAAATCCCGGTAGGCCGCAGCTAGTCCCACAATTGTGGGCCTCTCTTTACCTTGCTGGGCTGCTCCAGGTCTTGCAATGTGTTCCGCAGTGGAACACAGATGAATGAAGCGCAGTCGCTGGTTATCATATTGCTTGTGCTGCAGCCTATGATAGCCGGGCTGCAATACAGGAAGCAGCATTAGTTCCGGACAGGTCGGAGGCCAGGGTTGGCACGGCGCATAAGGTTCAGCATGAAGTGAAGGAGAACACGTGGGAGGAACCGATGATGAGGCAGAGAAGAGCGCGGCTGAGCATCGGCAGCCGGGTTCCGTATCCTAAGAGGTCAGAGTCTGTCCTTTCTCCCTCTCAATCACCCGACCATGTCATCCCTGGATCAGCAGCAGGGGCTGTAAATCTGATGTGCTGGGAATTAACCCTTTCAGGGACACCACCTCAAGCACATTTAAAAAGTAAGCCAAATGTTTTTGTCCTTTTTGAAAAACTTTTTTTTTTTCTGCAATGTGCAAGCTGCTTGTACACAGAGATCCAGTAGAGGTCCTTTCCTATTCCAGTTTTGCATTTAGCCCTAATTGTTTTTCATAAAGTGGATCAAAACACAGCTCACCTGGGTTTTGGTCTGTTTAAAGTGGACCATTTCACCAATACAGCTGGCCCTAGAATCTAAAAGACTCCAGGGCTGGCCGACTAGGTGCCCCTGGGGGCTCCAAATGGATGCTCCACTGTATGAACCCCTTAGCATTCCACTGGTCATTTGCCATGGCTGCATCCCTGGCGTTCCTACAGCATCCGCCCAGACATTCAGATAGGCAGGGATGCGCACATCATAGGGAAACCAGGGATGCGCCTGCTGCTGTTCCCTATGCCAACGCTGAGTCCTAAACAATGGCTTTATGCCGTGCATTAGTAGCACAATATAAAGCGCCAATTGGACAAGTGTCTACGAATGTGCTGTGGGACTGGTGCAAAGGTGAGTGGGGTGAGCAATCTGGGGGTTATACACAGCAGGGTATCCCAAATCGAGAGGCCCCTGGGGCAGGGACCTATCACCAAGATAATGAAAATCCTGGTGATAGGTCCACTTTAAAGAGGAACAACACCCAAGATTTTCTCAGTAAAAAACTACCTGACTACCAATCTAATGGCACATGCACCCAGCTAGAGGCCAGTGGGGATGTGGCCGGCAGCATGCTTGGCTCCATTCAACCCTTCAGCCAACAAGAATCAGCGCATGTGCCGCTGGAACGGCAGTCAGGTAAGTTTTACCAGTGATCCGTGGGGCTACCCCAGGGTCAAGGACCAATCCCAGGTTTTGGTAAGTTTTAATATATATAATAAATATATTAATGTGACATTAACACACTTATACTGGGCTGTACAAAGTACAGCAGGGCCGTTGTGACCAAAAAGTCCAGGGCCATTTTTTGACCCCAGTCCGCCCCTGGGTGGCTGGTTCGGTTTGCGCCCTGGTGTGAGCCATGTTCCGGAGCTCCTGGGTCGAGCCTGAGGTAATTCCCCGCCAATATGTGTATGAAAAGCGTGCGCCGCCATGGTTTGTTCTATATAGCCGCCGCTTCCAGTGCTTGATGCGCCTGGGCGCGCTCGTCCTGTCCGGGCTGGCACTCTTACTTACACCACCTCCACCCCCCCCTCCCGGACCTTCATCCCACGGCAGACCCTGGTAAGTGGACCTCCACTGAAAGTAGTTGAGTACCCCTGGTCTAGGCGGTCCCCAAACAGGCGTAGCCCCTTAAATGGAAGTCCAGTGAGGACCTTCTTTGCAGCATTGTCGGCAGCCCACTGGTGCAGCCAAACTGAGCGGCGTATAGCCACCACCAAGGCAGAAGTTCTAGCACACATCCTAATGGCATCATCCAAGGCAGATAGGATAAAGTTTACAAACACATCACAGTTAGACAGTGCATTAAAGTGGACCAACACCCAGGATTTTGACTATCCTGGGTTTTGGTCCACTTCGGCGGGGCACCCCTCTGCTACACGGGGCAAGGGGGCAATAATGCGGGATAAGGCTCACCATCAGCCTATACCGCCTACCCTTTAGTGGGGGATTGCGGTGGAGCAGTGCTCCGTAAGCACACATGGTGCCGCCTACCTTCACCCGACCAGCGCAGCCCAGGCTGGGAGGTACATCACATGAGGAACGGGTGGAAATAGTCCAACAGGGCCGCAGGCTAATAGCCCCGCTCACCTGCGAGAGAGTGATAATTTCACGTCTTCGCAGTAAGCACTGCAGAGAAATCTGGGGATTTGTGGGAGGTCCCCGGGTATTTGAGGGGCCGGGAGGAGCCTGTTTTGCATGTCTCTGCAGTGCAGCGCCATCTGGCGGAGGATAACCCTAGTGTAAGTATTATATTTGGAGCAGGACGTACTGTATACTAAGAATAAATCTCCACAGGCTCCAGCACAGGAAGCTCCCCGTCCAATTCTGGAGCCCCTGAAGGAAGGAGAAAAGGCACCTAAACCCCGAAAGGACCGGGGCTGCCTTCTACGCGGAGGTAACTTGCCTCCTTTAGCAAACAAGTCCAAACGTTCCCCAAAGAGGCACAGCCCCTTGAAGGGAAAACCAGTGAGGGCCTTTTTGGCAGCATTGTCAGCTGCCCACTGGCGCAGCCAGACCGAGCGGCGTATTGCCACCAACAAGGCAGAAGCCCTGCTACACATTCTTAATGGTATCATCCAGGGCAGAGAGAACATATGCAACAAATTCCTCACAAAGCAGAAGAGCTCTATACTTTTCACTACCAGCATTATCAGGGGCCCCATCTAAGAGACCCTTGAGCAGGCTTTTAACAGCAACAGCCGTGATAGCAGAGGCACAGACCGGACGGAGCGCGGTCCCAACACAGGCAAAGGCATGGCAAGCCAGCTGATCCATGCGCCTGTCCTCCCCATACCTCAAGGTAGTAGTGTCAGGGGAATGCATGACAGATGTGTTAGACAACCCCAGAACTGGTGCATCCACCTCTGGAGGACATGACCACCGTTTAACCATTTCAGCAGGAAAGGGATACCTCTTATCCCAACTCTTTGGTACCCCGGGAAGCCGGCTAGGCCTTTCCCACTCTTTGAGGATCAGATTATTAAAGTGAGTTTGTTCAGGAAACTCCAGACGTGGCTTAACAGTATGAAACAGCTACCCCTGCTGCTGCGGGGCCACGGCAGGAGGAGAGATACAGAGCACTTCAAAAATGTGAGCCAAAAGTCTGTCAGTATCATCTGAAGCCAATGGGTCAGATCCAGACTCAGCATAACCCCTAGGCTGATCCTCCGATGATTCTGAATCAGAGAATAATTGCCCTTATTCCAGGGGGGTATAACCAGTAACATCAAAAAACTCCTCAGCTTCCATAGGAAAGAGAGTAACACCGGGTGCCAGATGCCACCGCTTAGCAGGAGCCTTACTTGGACCAGACCCAGCAATATGCCTTTCAATGCTGGCTACCCGGGTGGCCAAATCAGGTTGAGACTCCCCACTGGTATGCACCTCACTGGGAGTCAGATGTAAGCGTGGGGGGGTAGGCGAAGCCAGAGGGGGCGCAGCACTAGGCCCAGCCGCAGGTAAACCAGAAATCAGGGCAAGTACCTGCTGGGCGCAGGGTACACATACCCTGACATCATCACTTATAGGGGATACCCCACACGCCACACACAGCCGGGCTTGTCCCGATGGAATCCCAAGCACATTATCATGAGAAGCCTCCATATGGTGATTATCACGGCACAACAAGCCAATAGGGATTGACGCTAATAAAAGCAACCCGGGATGCCCCAATAACCCGCTAGGGAAGTGGGAGTAATTGTATGTAATAGCCCTCCAATAAGAGTTAACACTAAAGAGAGGGGATAGGACCGGGAGAAACCACAAAGTTTGACCCGCCTGCAAGACATAAGCAAAAGATCCCATAAGCGATATGCAATATAGACAATGCATATATATAAAAAAATCAGCCGCAGGGGCACTTACTGACCGCGATAGTGAGACGCCAGGCACACGCAGCAGAGAATTAAAAATGTCGCCCGCATATACATCGAGGGGCAGGCCGTGGAGACCATGATGCAAAACGCGTCATCTGCAAGGCCCGCCCCCCGAAGAGCGCGAAAACGCGCCCACCTGACAAGACCAGCCAATGATGGCGCAGCAGCGCCTGAGGCGATGTCGCCGCCGACCACGGAACGCAGTACAAACGTGCAGCGGCAAAAGAAACCAGTGCAATCAATTCACAGGGATCAGACACAACACACACACAATAAATACAAGGACATGCACCCCACCCCCCCCCCCAGAACTACAAGGGAGAGCGAGGGGGAAGCAACGGCCAGCCTAAAGGCCAACTGTGGGGACAGGGGGCGAGGGGCATAAAGTGCGGAAGGGGCATCCCATAAGGCTCATCATGCCCCCCTTCACCCGAACCAGAGCAGCCTGAGCTGGAAAGCAGTAGAAGGAAATGGGTGGGAATAGTCCTACAGGGCCGCAGGATAATAGTCCCACTCACCTGCGAGTAGAGAGAGCCATCTTCTAGTCATCGCAGCCAGGACTGCAGGGAAAAACTGGGGATTTTGTGGGAGGTCCCGGGTATTTATGGGGCCGGGAGGAGCCACTTTTCTGTCTCTGCAGTCCAGCGCCATCTACTGGAGTATATCCCAAGTGTAAGGAATATCTTCTGGAACAGGACGTGCTGTATACTTAGAATATGTTGCCTAATCTTGTACTAGTACCTTGGGGCATCTTACCTGTGATGATGAATATAGACCTCGACTACCCATCAATTATGTTTTTAGTAATAGAAGCATCTCTCAAAAATATGGATATAAAATAAGCTTGTTTTGCTTTTCTGATTGGTGGTTGCTATATGGCCAAAGCTTGACAACCTTAAAATTGCAGACCAACAGTCAAAAATTACTTAAAGAGGAACTTGGAGTCTTTTAGAGTTCCAGTTCTTGGGGCATCCCGCTGTATGAAACCCCCCTGAATCACTCACCCACTCCTGGAGCCCTCGCTGCGGCTGTGCGTTCCGTCTGCATCCCCACTCACCCCTAGCCGTGCCGCCCGACGTTCCTGAATGGGCAGCTCAGTCCCGCCATAGCTGCCAGATGGGCGGGGGATGCGGCTGGCGGCGACGCTCGGCTCACTTCGGCACCACTTGGTGAAGAGAGCCTAGTGAAAGCGAGCGCGCTGATTGGCTGAATCAGCGCACTCACTCTCGCCTGAGTCTGTGCTGTGGGAGTGGAGGGAAGGTGAGAGAAATGGGGCGACCTGGGAGGTACACACAGCGGGGCATCCCAATTCTCTGCCGTTGCAGAGAGGAACAAAACACAGGAAGGTAAAATTCATGTGTGTTGTTCCTCTTTAAACCAGACAAACACAACTAACAGTGCTCATATGCATCACTCTCCAGGACAATTTAGATTGCAGTACATAAACATTTATTGACCATTTTTTAACTCCCGCTGTTGTACATTTTAGAAACAAAATGGTGGCTCACAAATCTGCAGGCCACCTACAAACTGGGCTTCCTGTTACTGTGCATTGTCAGTTATGTCAGTTGAATCCAGGCAGCAGCATGGCTGAAAGAGGAAGATCCAAAATGGCTGCTACCTTTTTTTCCAACTGTGCCAGGTTCTTAAGTCTTTTGTATCATGTAGAGTAACATTGTGGGAACACGTACCTGGTAGTTCTGTTGACTTCTTCGTCAAAAATTTAAAGAGATTTGCTGATTCGATAGCAGACAGCTTGCTTTCAATGTCATTTGCATTCTTCTGGATTTTATTAACCAAGGATTCAAACTTTGACAAAGCTTGGCTGCATCTAGCAATGTATTCCGCAATACCTTAAGGAACAAATATTAGGAATAATATTAGGTCTGGTGTGTTGCCAATATTAATGTCTCCAGAACAATTCGGTAGGGGAAAATATCCATTTCTAGCTCTACACGCTAAGATGGGGGTATTGGCAGGGGCTTTTGGTCCGTGTTAACAGTCAAACTGGGCCTGCTAACATGTTTACTTAAAACAGTAAAGTAGGGGTATGTGCAAAAATAAATAATTTTTTAACTTTGCCCAGTTCAGTTTAATCCAAACCCTAAATTTCAGTAATGTCAGGTTGTTGGCAAGTTTAAATTACTTTAATTATACCATATCATTTTGGACTCAGTGGGGGTCAACTCTGGGTGCATATTTGGGAGTGAATTGCAACCTGCATCACAGTGAGCTTTTTCTTTTTACACAAAAAAGTGCAATAAAAATATTCGTTATATTTTTCCAAAAAAGTTTGGAAACTACAGCACATGCTATGCAAACATTTTTTCTGCATTCCCCATAGAATGCTGTTGTTACCAAAGTATTAAACAATTATTCTTACCTCATTGGAAAAATGATGCACCTTGCCTGTAAAAATACACCAACACATGTGCAATTTTTTAACAAATAACTTTATTGTGTGTTAAAATGTAAAAGCTAACTGAGATGCTGGCTGCAATTCACAGCCAAATGTGCACCCAGAGTTGGACTTGCGTCACTAAATCTTTAGCATGACCCTCAATGTTTCATTCCTACAACAGGCCCACATCTGTCTTGGGTGTCATTGCCCCAACATACTAGCATGCCTATCTTTCCAAAATTGAGATGATGAAAAGTTTAATTAGTAGTTCACTATATACTAGTAGTTTATTAGAGAATACTGTTTTCCATGTAAAGTGTTGTGCATGGTAAAACCTAAGGCAAATCTATGGAGAATTGCTAATACAAGCAAGTGAAATTTTAAAATGCAGTATTTTATATTCTTTGCAGTCCTACAGCCATTGCATTTTATAGATTGAAGGAAAAGGGGATGGTAATGCAGTTAACAAGCATTATGTTAAGTCAGCCTCTGTACCAAGAGAGTTCCAGTTAAGCCTCCTGTAGCCAGATCGAAACACTTTCAGGAGCTCTCGGACGTGGGCATCAAGCAGTTGTGTTTCAGCTTCATTCAGAGACTTCATCAGTTTCTCATAAGAAGTTGTTATTTGCTTCATGTCATCTATGTACCTATAAAGAGGATTACATAACAGATCAAAGCTAAATGATTACCATCGTCAATCTTGCATTATGCCTTCTGAAAAAGGCTGCATTCACCCAGTTCAATGCAATAGTGTTATCGCATTCGGACAGAGATTTGAGATTCCAAGGAATGTGTTAGAATCACAAATGCTTTGCCCAAAAAACGCTGCAGGCAATGCTTTTTTGGCTAAAATGCGATCACACACATGAAAAGGACCCATAGAATTCTATGGCAAGCATTTCCCTGGGGGTTGCAGGGTGATCATAACTGCCCGTTTTCTGCATGGGAATGGCACATTGAAATCATTCTATAATGGTGCACTCTGATAATCATAACCACGCTTAGTATGCTATATGTTACACATTGTTTATTGCATCCTGTTTGTGTAAGGAATTTACCTCTGCCAGGGGGCCGGCGGCAAGCGTCCGCGGGGCGACGCAGCACTCCTGCTGCTGGGAGCGCGGCGCGTCACTCTGGCAGCCTCCCTCGCCCCTCTCTAGCTGTGCAGGCGCGCGTCCCGCAGTCTGTAAATTTTGCCACTAGGAGGCGCTGTGCTGTGAGTGGCAGGCAGCGCAGAGTGCTCCACACCTGATGGGAATCAGGGGCTGATCAGCCCTGCAGCCAAGACTGACCAGCCCCTGGATAGTGTGTCCAATCACTCACAGTGTTGTAAGTTACACCAATCAGCACATACACTCCCCCCCCCAGGGTGGCCATTGGTCGATTCCCAAATGAATATGGAGTCAGCCCAGCACTCAGTGCCCGTGATAGTCTCTTGTGATTAGGGTGTGATTCTGTTAGCTGTTATCTGATCCTGACCCGGCTTGATCGACCATCCCTGTCTGCTGCCTGTACCGACCTCTGCTTTGTCTGACTGCGAACCTGCCTGCCCCTCTGGATACCCTGCGATCTCTGACCTCCTGGCTTGACCCATTGGCTACCCCTGACTACGCACCTGTCTCATCCCTGTACTCTGACGCACCCTCCGGATTGACTACCTGTGAACGACCTCGGCTTCGGGATACCCTCGTGGTTCATCGGCCTTCACCGTAAGCAGCCATCCTTTGCGCCTATTAAGACCTGGGGGCAACCGTGTCCGGTGAGGCGTGCCTAGCGTCCCGGCAAGCGGGGGCTTGACTATAGGCAGAAGCGGCGGTGGAGATTGGGGGTTGCCTGCTTACAGAAGGCTGGTGTCCCGCTGGGCATCACATTATCACGGGCCCCATAAATGGACCAAATTTTGGAACAGGTGCAGGCCCTGACCGCGGCCGTGGAGCACCTGGCACTTCGAGTGGCGGCTCAGGAGAACCGTCCAGCTCCTGCACCCTCTGTGCCCCAGGGGGCAATAGCCGCCTTTCCAGTTGAACCCAAGATTCCCCTTCCAGAGAAGTTTTCAGGGGACCGGAGTAAATTTGCCAACTTCCGGGATGCCTGTAAGCTCTATTTTCAGCTTCGCCCTCATGCTTCCGGCTCCCAGGAGCAACGGGTGGGACTTATCATCTCCCTTTTGCATGGGGATCCCCAATCCTGGGCTTTTAGCCTCTCCCCTCAGGATTACGCCCGCCAATCTGTTGAGGAATTCTTCAAGGCCATGGAGATCCTGTATGATGACCCAGACCGAGGGGCAACTGCTGATGCCAAGCTACGATCTCTTAGACAGGGGCGAAGACCGGCAGAAGAATATTGCTCGGAATTCCGACGCTGGGCAGTGGATTCTCGCTGGAATGACCCAGCATTGTGTGGGCAGTTCAGGCTAGGTCTGTCAGAGGTCATAAAAGATGTCATGGTAAATCACCCAGTACCTAACACCTTGGATGAAACCATGCAATTGGCTATCCGCATCGACCGACGCATACGAGAAAGACGCCTGGAAAAAGGGGCCCAGTCTGAAGTCAGTATGAAGCCTGAGGCCTTAGTCCCTTCTTCTTCTGAAGAACCCATGCAGCTTGGGGCCACCAAGCTTTCTGAAGCTGAGAGGCGTCGGCGTCTGTCGCAAGGTCTATGCCTTTATTGCGGAGAAGTCAGTCACCTGGTCCGCTCCTGCCCTCGGAAACAGGCATCGGAAAACTTCAGAGCCTAGGTGGGGTCGAGGAAACCCACCTAGGCTGCAAGGTATTTCCTCTGTGTTGCACACAAATTACATTGCCTGTCGAGATTACTCATGATTTTGAGTCCAGGTCTGTGGAGGCTCTTTTGGATTGTGGGGCCGCCGGGAATTTTATTGATTGGGGCCTGGCTCAAGCATTAAAGATTCCGCTGCAATCTTTAGTCAATCCAATTAGAGTCAAAGCCATTGATAATACCCCCCTTGTGGGGGGCCTGATTCAGTACCGTACTCCACCAGTGTTTGTTAGAGTGGGGGCGGGACATACCGAGCTAATGAGCTTCCTGCTCCTTAAGATGCCACTTACCCCTTTGGTTCTGGGACTCCCCTGGCTGTCTAAACACAATCCCCAAATTGACTGGGTCTCTGGGCAGGTTATCAAGTGGGGGCCACAATGTTTCCAGTCTTGTCTTGAGCTCCCTGTACGTGCCACTCGCTTGACTGCTGAGGGCATCCCTACCCCCTATGCAGATTTCGCAGACGTGTTTTCTGAAAAAGCCGCTGATGAACTCCCTCCTCATAGGCCTTTTGACTGCCCGATTGATCTTCTCCCAGGAACTATGCCGCCTCGGGGAAAGATTTATAATTTAACCCAAGCTGAGAATAAGGCCATGAAAGAATACATTGCTGAGAATCTGCAGAAAGGTTTTATTCGGCCGTCTACCTCACCAGCGGGTGCCGGATTTTTCTTTGTGGAAAAGAAAGATGGCGGCTTGCGCCCCTGTATTGATTATAGGGGCCTGAATAAAATTACAGTTAAAAATAAATACCCCCTTCCCTTAATAGAGGGACTCTTTAACCAGGTCATTGGGGCCCAGGTTTTTTCTAAGCTTGACCTGAGGGGGGCCTACAATTTAATCAGGATCCGTCAGGGAGACGAGTGGAAGACTGCCTTCAATACTCAGGATGGGCACTATGAATATCTTGTTATGCCATTCGGCCTATGTAACGCCCCAGCAGTCTTCCAGGACTTTGTTAACGAAGTTTTTAGAGAATACTTGGGCCGTTTTGTGGTCATCTACTTAGATGACATCCTAATATTCTCCCCGACCTTAACCGAGCATAGAGAGCATGTGCGGATGGTTCTACAGAAATTGAGAGAAAATCACCTCTACGCCAAGCTAAAAAAGTGCGTTTTTGAGGTTTCCGAGGTTCCGTTCCTGGGATACATTGTTGCTGATACTGGGTTAACAATGGATCAGGCCAAAGTGTCTGCAGTCCTCCAGTGGGAACAACCTAAAGCTTTGAAGGGTTTACAAAGGTTTCTGGGGTTTGCTAATTTTTATAGGCGCTTTATAAAAAACTTTTCCACCTTGGTAGCCCCACTCACCGACCTCACTAAAAAGGGGGCGTTTACCCCTACTTGGTCGGGCCGATCCATCCAAGCCTTTGAGAACCTTAAGTCTGCCTTTAGTTCGGCACCTGTGTTGACCCACCCTGATATCCACCGAGCCTTCATAGTCGAAGTAGATGCATCTGAGCTCGGGGTAGGGGCAGTTCTCTCACAGTACAGTGGGTCTCCTGAACGGCTACATCCCTGTGCCTTTTTCTCGAGAAAATTTAATTCCGCTGAGCGGAACTATGATATTGGCAATCGAGAACTTCTAGCTGTGAAATTAGCCTTTCAGGAATGGAGACATTGGTTAGAGGGGGCCCAGTTCCCAATTACGGTATTCACAGATCACAAGAATTTAGAATACATCGAATCAGCTAAAAGGTTAACCCCCCGTCAGGCCCGATGGTCTCTTTTCTTGTCCCGTTTTAATTTCACCATAACATACAAACCAGGAACAAAGAATGTTAAAGCTGACGCTCTCTCCAGAAGTTTCAGAGTTGATAAAGTCCCTGTAGAGGAGATCCTTCCCATAATCCCACAACACAAGGTCATACCTGTCATCCAACCTGACCTGTCAAGTGAACTAAGTCGGTTTCAATCGGATTCTCCTCCGGGCAAACCCGATCACCTCCTCTTTGTACCCCTGTCCCACCGTCCGGCAGTACTTCAGCAGTTTCATGACTCCAAGACGGTGGGTCATCCAGGGGTTAAAAAGACTTTGGCCCTTCTAGCCCGTCATGTCTGGTGGCCATCTTACAGGAGAGATACCCAGGCCTTTATTCAGGCCTGTAAGATCTGTGCCCGTAGCAAAACCCCCAGGTCAGCTCCTGCCGGACCTCTGGTGCCCCTGTCCACTCCTTCAAAGCCTTGGACGCACTTGGCAATGGATTTTATTACTGATTTACCACAGTCCCAGGGATATACCGTTATCTGGGTTGTGGTAGATCGATTTAGCAAAATGGCGCATTTTGTCCCCCTAAGAAAGCTGCCCACAGCCCAAGAATTGGCTCAATATTTCTTAGATTATATTTTTAGACTTCACGGAATTCCAGAAGATGTGGTCTCAGATAGGGGGGTCCAATTTGTGTCACGCTTCTGGAGGGCATTCTGCACCCGGCTAGGCTTCACTGTTTCTCTGTCTTCAGCTTTTCACCCTCAGTCCAATGGGCAGACGGAAAGGACCAACCAGTCATTAGAACAATATCTCCGTTGCTTCACCTCTGATATTCAGTCAGAGTGGTCCCAATTTCTTCCCTTTGCTGAATTTGCCTTCAATAATGCAGTTAACTCCTCCACGGGGGTATCGCCCTTCCGATGTGTATATGGGAGGGATCTTAAGTTCTCAGCACTTTCAGGCTCGTCCTCTGGTTTGCCTTCTTTAGACGATTGGTTCTCCCAGTGGCCAGATTTATGGGCCAAGATTCAGCGGCATTTGGTCCAGGCATCGAGTCAGCAGAAGGTCTTTGCGGATCGTCGCCGATCCAAGAATCCAGATTATAAAGTGGGGGATTTGGTCTGGCTCTCTACCAAAAATTTAGCGCTACGCCAACTCTCTGTAAAATTGGGACCACGATATATCGGCCCTTATCCCATTTTACAGAAAATTAACCAAGTCACATACAGACTCAAACTTCCACCATCTCTGAGGATTTGTAATTCCTTTTCACGTTTCCCTCCTTAAGCCTGCCAGGGGAGTGGAGGAGGATTCCTCTCCTTCTCCTATCCTAGTTGATGGTGAGCAGGAGTTTGAAGTCGCACGAATTCTGGATTCCCGTTTCCTCCGGAATTCCTTGCAATATTTAGTTGACTGGAAGGGATATGGGCCAGAAGAGAGGAGTTGGGTTCCAGCTAGAGATGTGCATGCAGACCGTTTAATTAAAAGATTTCATAAAGAAAATCCTCTTAAACCCAGGGTGGAGGGTCCTGGGGCCCCTCCTCAAGGGGCGGCGAGCGTCCGCGGGGCGACGCAGCACTCCTGCTGCTGGGAGCGCGGCGCGTCACTCTGGCAGCCTCCCTCGCCCCTCTCTAGCTGTGCAGGCGCGCGTCCCGCAGTCTGTAAATTTTGCCACTAGGAGGCGCTGTGCTGTGAGTGGCAGGCAGCGCAGAGTGCTCCACGCCTGATGGGAATCAGGGGCTGATCAGCCCTGCAGCCAAGACTGACCAGCCCCTGGATAGTGTGTCCAATCACTCACAGTGTTGTAAGTTACACCAATCAGCACATACACCCCCCCCCCCCCCCAGGGTGGCCATTGGTCGATTCCCAAATAAATATGGAGTCAGCCCAGCACTCAGTGCCCGTGATAGTCTCTTGTGATTAGGGTGTGATTCTGTTAGCTGTTATCTGATCCTGACCCGGCTTGATCGACCATCCCTGTCTGCTGCCTGTACCGACCTCTGCTTTGTCCCTGTCTGCTGCCTGTACCGACCTCTGCTTTGTCTGACTGCGAACCTGCCTGCCCCTCTGGATACCCTGCGATCTCTGACCTCCTGGCTTGACCCATTGGCTACCCCTGACTACGCACCTGTTTCATCCCTGTACTCTGACGCACCCTCCGGATTGACTACCTGTGAACGACCTCGGCTTCGGGATACCCTCGTGGTTCATCGGCCTTCACCGTAAGCAGCCATCCTTTGCGCCTATTAAGACCTGGGGGCAACCGTGTCCGGTGAGGCGTGCCTAGCGTCCCGGCAAGCGGGGGCTTGACTATAGGCAGAAGCGGCGGTGGAGATTGGGGGTTGCCTGCTTACAGAAGGCTGGTGTCCCGCTGGGCATCACAGTTTGCCTTTGAAACTGATATGTTTTGATAACAATAGAGACTATGGCCTTGATTCAATAAAGGTAGAAACAAACTCTTATGGTAGTAAAAGATTCAATTCATGAGAAAAAAGCCTGAGAATTTCACTGTTGCTGAATCACCAGCTAAAAAAACAATGAAAGTCAATGGCACTTTTTTACTCCTAAGAAAAGTAGAGAACTGTCTACTCCTTTCTACACTGTAGTAAAAGCTGCCATTAACTTTCATTTGTCTTTTTATCTAGTGATTCAGTAACAGTGAAATTCTCAGGCTTTTTTCTCTAATGAATTTTTTACTACCATGAGAATTTTTTTCTACCTTTACTGTATCTAAATCATTTGTTGTATAATTCATTATCTGGATGTTGAGAGGTCATCACTGTGGATACACTATTGTTGCAAATCCTTTTTTGCTACATATGATCTTTATAGAGCAGCTGCTTTGCTTCTATTCTTTTTTTTTTTTTTAACCACAGTGACTACTCATAACAAAAACAGAGTGTTTGCATTAGTTTGTATTTCAGCAACTGGTTGCATAATGTAAATAATACAATTCTGTGAGTACTCACCTGTAGAATTGATTTTGGTGGTGTCCTGTTCAGGTCGCTCCATTCTTGACAAGTGGGTTATCCGCCACAAGGTGGCGCAGTGACTGCAAGATGAAAATTGTGGCTCCTCCTGGGCCATATAAGGCATCTGTCTCCCTAGAAATTCCCAGAGGTTGAAAAGCAATAAAAAAACAGAGAAATGCCGGGAGGCCAGAGACCATGTTACTTCACACAGCCTCAGCATAAACTCTCTCAAGAAAAAAACAATACAATAGTAATCACCGTAATAGGCTAAAGAGGATAACAGAACAAGGGTGGGATGGAGCGACCTAAACAGGACACCACCAAAATCAATTCTACAGGTGAGTACTCACAGAATTGTATTTTTCCTGGTTTCCTGTTCCGGTCAATCCATTCATGCCAAGTGGGACATCCAAAAGCAGTGTCCAAAAGAAGGGTGGGATTCCCAGTGTGCAACAGCACGTAGTTCATGACACTACCGCCTGAAGCACCTTACGGCCAAAAACAGCATCAGCTGAGGCCCTAACATCAACCCTGTAAAACTTTGTAAAAAGAATGTCCGCAAACCAACACCGCCTCGGCCAACGAGGAGCCACCAGAATGGTTGGCACCCCCTCCTGGGCTATCTTGTGCAGCACTCGACCCAGTGGAGATGGAGGGAAGGCGTAAGGGAGACGAAACTACGTCCAAGGAATTGCCAGACGTCTGTAGCGAAGGCGAGAGGATCTCTTGACAGAGAGACAAACCTTGGAAGCTTGTGACTGTGTCGGGACGCAAACAGGTCCACGTCCAGCAGACCCCAACGGTGACACAGAGCGTGAAAGATCTTGTAGCTGGGAGACCATTCCCCCAGACGGGAGACCCCCCTGCTCAGAGAGTCTGCCTCCTGGTTCTCCACCCCGGGAATGTAAACCGCCAAGATGCAGGGAACATTCTCCTCCGCCCAAGTCAGGATCCGGGTCACCTCCTTGAGGGCTCGCTTGCTCCGAGTCCTGCCCTGATGATTGATGATGGGGAGTCAAATGAGACAGGACCAACCAGATCGCTCTCCAGGAGATTGATAGCCACATGAGCCTCCTGCGGGCCACACTGGCCCTGGAACTTCAGCGATTGCCAAAAAACCTCCCCAGCCAGTCAGACTGGCGTCCGTGGTGTCAATCTCCCAACAAGGAGTCAGAAAGGACTTGCCCACTAGAAGATTTATGGAGTCCAACCACCACGAGAGAGACTGCCTGGCCAGCGGAGACAGAGAGAATTCCTGCTTCAGGGACTCCTGTGACCGATCCCAAACGGTCAAGAGATTCAACTGAAGAGGTCTCATGTGGAACTGGACGAAGGGCACAGCCTCGTAACAAGACACCATGAGACCCACCAACTTCATCCCCAGACGGATGGATGGACGTTGACACGGCAGTAAGGTCCGCGCCTGTGCCTGAAGGCCTTGACCTGAGAGGTGTCCAGCGTCATTCTCAGGAAGGACCTCACCAATGAAGAAGTGATCGAGGATTTGGGGTAATTGATCACCCAGTCTGGGTGTCGCTCTCGGCCTGCTGAAGAGATTGAGCAGCAATCAGCAAGTTGTCCAGATAGGGAAGAACATGAATGCCCTAGCTCCTCAGCAGGGCCATAACACCCGCCAGAACCTTGGTGAACACCCGGGGGGGCTGAAGAAATCCCAAACGGCAGCGCCACAAACTGGTAGTGCTGATCCTCCAGCGCGAACCTCAGGAACTTCTGATGTCCCTGGAATATAGGGACGTGCAGGTAGGCATCCCTGATGTCCAATGTGGTCATGAAGTCGCCTGTCCGAAGTGAGCTCACCGCGGACCATAAGGTCTCCATGTGAAAGTGTATGAATCTGACAAACTTGTTGAGACCCTTCAGGTCCAAGATAGACCTCAGAGTACCGTCCTCCTTGGGCACCGTAAAAAGATTGGAATAGAACCCTCGACCGCGTTCCTGGTAAGGGACAGGACGAATCACCCCGGACAACAAAAGGCATTGGACAGCCATTCTTAGGCCCTGCGCCATCAATGGATTCTGGGAGATCCGCGACTGAAGAAATCTTGGGGGCGGCCAAGCTGCCAGCTCTATTTTGTAGCCGGAGGACACCACCTCCTGATCCACCGATCTGAGATGTGCTGTCTCCAGACGTGAGCAAAAAGCAGGAGTCGTCCCCCCACCCAGATGGGTGAGGGCGCCTCCTCATGCCTGAGGGGCCTTGACAGGGTGCTTAGACTTGGACCCCCAGAAGGGATTGGGACGACCGCGGGATCTACCTCATCCCCAGGAGTCTCAGCGGGCACAAGAAAAGGAAGAGCCTCTTCCCCCACGAAAGGGGCGAAAGGAAGACGAGCCCCGAAAGGGCCGCACAGGCTTCCGACGCTGAGGGAGCCTCCCATCTTTCGCCAGGAGACCCAGACGCTCCCCGAAAAGCCGAAGTCCCAGGAATGGAATACCAGTGAGAGATTTCTTGGCGGCGGCGCAGCATCTGCGCCCGGGCAGCATCTGCGCCCGGGGAGCCCCACACCGAGACCGAGGGGCGACTCCAGCAGCGAGAAGAGGAGGCAGGGTAAGCTCGTCCTTGACAGAGCACAAGCAGGCCACGATCGGCCCCAGCAGCATCCGCGCCCGCACCAGAAAGGAGGGATCGTGAAGATGGCGCCAACACGCTCTGCAAAAGCAGAAAGGCACCTCGAGGGGCGGGCCGCACGACGATGACGCGGAACGCATCATCGCGTGACCCCCCCCCCCCCCCCAGCGCACCTGTGAAGCCAAAACGGCGCGAACTCCGGGCGCCAGGATGAAGCAAGATGGCACCCGGACGAGGCAGCAGGGAGACGGGGCGGCGAAGCCCCCCCTCCCCCCTGCGGAGCGCAATAACGCGCCCCACAGCGCGGCATGTGTCCGGGCAGGAAGCGCCCGAAGGCTCCCGTAGGGGGCCGCTACCCCACCTCCCTCACAGTGACGGAAGGAGAGAAGAGGAGAGGAAGGAAGGTGAGTACAGGCAAGTAAAAAAGTGACAAAAAAACACACACATACATTAACAATAAAGCTTGTGGGAGACATAGTAAAAAATAAGGTCCCAGAGTGGTTCTTCCCCCCCCCCCCCCCCCCCACATAGGCTCACCATAGCCTATGGCCGGCTACCCTTCGGGAGAGGGTCTGCGGCCCAGAGCATAGCTCTGCCGAACGCCTGACCCTCGGCGTTCCCCTACCTTCACCCGTTCCGTAGCCGATGCTGGGAGGCAGGATGGGTCCCCGGAATCAGGTGGGTATAGGGCTGCAGTGGCCGACAGGCTTGGGATGCCCGGCTCCCTGCGATATCCATAGAGAGATAGCATCCACCTTCGCAGTCAGACTGCAAGAAGAACTCTGGGGATTTCTAGGGAGACAGATGCCTTAACTGGGCCGGGAGGAGCCACGATTTTCATCTTGCAGTCACTGCGCCACATTGTGGCGGATAACCCGCTTGTCAAGAATGGAGCGCCCTGAACAGGACACCAGGAAAATATTCTTTGGTGATGTATTATTATTGCTATTTTCTTGCTTATATGAAAGAATATGTGCTTTAACTGCAGTAAAAAAGACAATTAAATCAAACACATTTTTATAAGCTCAATTTTGGTGTGCGCTTGATACTTTCATTTTTACATATGTTAATATTGGGATAAGGAGAAGTATCCTATTTGAGCAGCACCCAGTATAAACTAACATTTAAGATGAAATATATATCTTGAACATTAGAGTGTGCCACTAACCATTTACTATAGTGATCATAACTGCCCCACAATTGAAGCGGAACACCCCAAGTGAACTTGCTTAACCAGAAATTGTTAATTTCGAATTTTTATCATTAAATACTTTTAAACAAGTGAACCTGAAGTCATTAAACATCTCAGCCCACATATTAAGCAGAAACTGTAAAATACACAGCTAAATTGCATATAATAATAAATATAATAATAATAATGTTATTCCAGACAAAATACATTAACTGCGATGGGGGGTGCCAAAGTCTGACATGCCCCCCCCCATGTAGTGAATGGAGAAAGGGTTGGCATCACCCCTGTGAAAGATGACAGAAGGGCGTGGCCGCCATCACAAAAGCGCTGGTAACTGGAGTTCTGACCCAACTGGCGAGGGATCCAATCCAGGTGAGTTGCTGATCACTGGAGTAGGACTGATCAGCTGCTGGGGGACAGAAGGGCCCCTTTTGTTTTTTTATTTGGGTGGTTAATTCCTTTAACCAGAAGAAAATACCAAATTAGGATAACTGAGAGGGAGGCTATTGATGGGGACCTAAAGTATTTTTAGACTTTAAACAGATATGTTTTTCCTTAGAGATCCCGAAGGTTTTTCCCCTGAGACTGGCCAGTGATTGCTTATCCTGGTTCTCTCGTGAACAGTCAACTAACAGTGCGGATATATAATAATAATATACATCAGGTGACCTTAGAAACTTGTCTTCTTGCAGTGCTACATTCCTCGGCAACTCTCCAACAGAAAAGCCCAGCTGCTCCATGTGCTTGGTTTCTGTAATAATTTCCTGCAGTTCAGGGGCAAAATTAACAGCATAATGGACGTTTTGATAATCAGTGTCCATTTTCAGCTGGTCCACATCCTTAATGAAATAAAAGAAAAATGAATGCGTTTATTGCACCAGTGCCGTAAGTTAAAGTTAAAATCTACTCAACTATTCCCACCTCACCTCTTTCTGCCTACTTCTTTCCACCTCACCTTTGCCCCCCCCCCCCCCCCACTGCTTCCCAACTCACCACTTCCAGCCTCACCTATGCTCTTCCCACCTCTACCCACTCTTTCCTACCTCAACCCTACCTGTTTCACCTCTGCTCTCTTCGCTCTACCCACTTCTTCCTGCTTCACCTCTGTTCTCCTCACCTCTACCCATTCGTTCTCACCTCTTTCTGCCTACTTCTTTCCACCTCACCTCTGCCCCCCCCCACCTCTTCCCACCTCACCACTTCCAGCCTCACCTCTGCTCTTCCCACCTCTACCCACTCCTTCCTACCTCAGCTGTACCTGTTTCACCTCTGCTCTCCTCGCTCTACCCACTTCTTCCTGCTTCACCTCTGCTCTCCTCACCTCCACCCGCTTCTTCACACCTCAACTTTTCTTGCCTCACCTCTGTTTTCCCTACATCGACCCACTTATTCCCACCTCACGCCTGCTCCCCTCACCCCTGCCCACTTCTTTCCACCCCACCTATTCTTGCCCCAATTCTGCTTACCTCCCCTGTTCCCACTGCGTTCTACCTCACCTCTGCTCTCCTCATCTCTACCCACTGCTTTCTCCCTTACCTCTAACCCGTCCCCTTCTCACCACCTACCTCCTTACCTCTGCTGACCTCTTATTACTTTTGCTCACATAACTTCTGCTTGTCTCACCCCCACCTATTTCTTCCTGCCTCAGCTCTGCCAATACTTAACTACATATACAATGATTTAAGGATCCAGCTTATCCAGTAGTAAACATTTTGCATTTTATCTTCTTAGGTTTTATTGTGTCTCTTGAGGTGGAACAAAAGACAACGTGGCCCTTAGACCAGAAAGATTTATGAACAGCTGGTTTAAAACTAAGTTTACCAGGTCTGAAGAGGAGCTGCTCTGAATGCTGGTGTTAACAAGTAAACTTTTCTTTAGTAGTGAAGGCAGGATCTGATCTGTGCGTTCTTTCCAGGCTTCATATTTCTTGTCTTCATATTCTTTCATTTTTCTGGCCACTTCTAAATATTTTGCCTTTGCCTAAAAAAACACAGTCTTATAAGTTACAGTATGTAAAGAGCTACATTCTAGGAGGATTGATCAATTAGGCAGAAGCTGCATGCCATGCAATGCCCTACTCCCCCATTCCCTCATAGGTTCACAAGCCCATGTGACTTCTTGTGAGGTTCTTGGGGTGAGCCTTGGACAGTGGTGTGCCCCTCCGCCTTGCTAACCTCTATGGATCTGTGATCCGGTGTCACGAACAACTTTCCTCCTCGCTCCTCACGGACAGCTCGTGCTCGCACGTGCGCGAGCACGGCTGTCTTATGACCTCCGGCGGCGTTGCAGTCAGCGCGCCCGCCGGAGGCTGAGTTAAGGTGGGCCAATGAGCCCTTGTATTTAAGGTGGACCAATTAGTCCAAGAGTTCACTGGGCTAAACGCCCTTTGGTATTCAAACTGGGCAATCAGCCCAGGGTTCCTAGTGTCACCAATCACCATTCCCCCTCCACAGCCAATCCAATTAGCCCCCATCAATTAAAGGTGTTTTCCCACACTCAGTCCTTGCCCGTGATAGCGTGCTGCTGGGTGTGATTATCCATATCTGTACTGCCCGTTTGATCTTGCTGTGTATTGACCATCCCGTGACTGCCGCCTGGACCGACCATTGCCTGTTTCTGACTACGATTTGCCTGCTCCCTTGTACTGCGTACCCGTGACCTTCCGGCTTGACCCTTGGCTCGACTTTGACTACTCTTCCATCTCATTCTTTGGTGCCGCGCTTGACTGATCTCTCATATATGACCCCTGCTTGCCCGACCTCTCCCAGTCTCGTTCCTGGTTCATCCGCCTTCCTCCCCGTAAGTCCGCATCCTTTGTACTATGAAGTCCTGGGGGCAACCGTGCCCGGTGAGGCGTATGAAGCGTCCCGGCAGACGGGGCTTGTCTATAGGTGAAGCTAGCAGCGGAGATTGCCTCCCTCCCCGCTCAGTGGCCGCATCTGTGGCAGACACGCCCCCTCTCCTCCTCGCTCCTCACGGACAGCTCGTGCTCGCACGTGCGCGAGCACGGCTGTCTTATGACCTCCGGCGGCGTTGCAGTCAGCGCGCCCACCGGAGGCTGAGTTAAGGTGGGCCAATGAGCCCTTGTATTTAAGGTGGACCAATTAGTCCAAGAGTTCACTGGGCTAAACGCCCTTTGGTATTCAAACTGGGCAATCAGCCCAGGGTTCCTAGTGTCACCAATCACCATTCCCCCTCCACAGCCAATCCAATTAGCCCCCATCAATTAAAGGTGTTTTCCCACACTCAGTCCTTGCCCGTGATAGCGTGCTGCTGGGTGTGATTATCCGTATCTGTACTGCCCGTTTGATCTTGCTGTGTATTGACCATCCCGTGACTGCCGCCTGGACCGACCATTGCCTGTTTCTGACTACGATTTGCCTGCTCCCTTGTACTGCGTACCCGTGACCTTCCGGCTTGACCCTTGGCTCGACTTTGACTACTCTTCCGTCTCATTCTTTGGTGCCGCGCTTGACTGATCTCTCATATATGACCCCTGCTTGCCCGACCTCTCCCAGTCTCGTTCCTGGTTCATCCGCCTTCCTCCCCGTAAGTCCGCATCCTTTGTACTATGAAGTCCTGGGGGCAACCGTGCCCGGTGAGGCGTATAAAGCGTCCCGGCAGACGGGGCTTGTCTATAGGTGAAGCTAGCAGCGGAGATTGGGGGTTGCGGACTTACTCAGAAGGCGGGTGTCTCACGGGACCTGACATCAGGCAGCCAGAATGAGGGAATGAGTAAGTGCATAATTATCTTGCTGGGAATCAGGCTTCAAACTGTGGTATACAAAGAGGGGCATCCTTAAGCAAGTAAAAACACTACACAGGCCTCTCTAATATATATATTCAGTGATGCAATATGACTGCTTAACGCTCTGACTGACTCATTAGTCTTGTACAAAGTATTACAGGACTGTATTGATGTTTACATGATGTTTGAAAAGTACAGTAGCATTTTTTCCTTATTTGCCCCATTCCCTGGATCCTAATCTAATTACAAGCCATCAGTCCAGAGATGGAGTCTTGCATACTTCTCATTTATAAAATACATTTAAGGGGGGGGGGAATAATTTACTCCTCCACAAAGGAATAGAAATAGTCATTTCAAACTTAAGGCCTTGATGTTTTCAAGAAACCGGGGGGGGGGGGGGATTTAAAGTCCTTGTCAGGAACTTCTTCCTCCTACCTTATCCCCAATATAGACTGTGCTAAATGTGCCATTTCAAAATGTAAGTTACCTTATGTATACTAAGTAAAGCTGCTGGCTTCACTTTCATTTCTGAGCATGGCTGAACTAGAAAGGGCGTCACTTTATGAGTCTTTAGTAAACCCAAGTGAGCTAACTTGGATTGAGAGTTCAAAGGCACAGAGTGGTCCTGGGGAAATGGTATTGAATGATGAGCTTTGGAGCCCTGCTACGGCTTCTACCTGGTGCTGCAGGAAATGGAGAGGCACAGATGCTGCTTGTTGCCTGGACCATCCTTTTTAAACATTTTAGTCTGAGAGGCAGTGAGAACCTCAACACATAATAAAGTGAAAGAAAAATAATTTTAGTACTCATAGTAAAGGTCTTTTCTTCTGGGCATGTTAAAGACGCAGCATTCTTCTTATTCTAAACGTATCTCGATACCATATCAATCCACACTTTTTCTTTCATTTTTAGGGGTTAAGGGTTATTTTTTTTTTCTTTTAATGGTGCGGAGTGATCCCGCTATGTGGGCTGGTAGACCAGGGAGTGAAGCCGAGTGGCCAGCCTCCAGCTCCAAAGGCTACCAGCCCACATGGACACCAGGCTCTTCTGCACCCCCCTGGCTTTCGAGGATGCAGGTTATGGGTAGGGGGTTGCCAGCCCCTCCTACCCTGTGAACTGGTATAGGGATCTCAAGGACCCCTTATTAGTTCAAAGTGTTAAAGAGGAACACCACCCAGGAATTTCACTTTCTTGGGAGCTATTCCTCTCAGACGGGGCATCTTGATTTGGGATGTCCCCACAGTTCACCATAAAACTCAGCTTTGCGGCATCCCCATAGCGCAGGCGCAGCCAAAACCAAGCCTACTCAGCCAATCAGCGTGCTTGATTTCACTTGCCCCGGCGTTGAATCCTGGATGGAGGTGAGCTTTTTTTATTTGGTTCTAAACAGGTGAAATGCCCAGAGGCTAAAATGGTTAACAGTCGAAGAAGAAGCCGCATAAATTTTGTGTTGCTGGCGTTTAAAGGGTGACTGTTATATTAGGGCTAAGAGCCCCTGCTTCATAATAAAATATGTAAAACATATTTAAAGAGAAATAAAAGCTTTACTATTTTGCCACGTTCAGAGGATAACATATCTTCCATTTCCAGGAATCGGATGATTGTATGTTTGATGCGGTGGAAAAGTGATCTCTCCCAGTATATAGAGCCAGCCACTGGGGGGTGGTTCTTGTACAGAGGGGGGTTGTCCTGATCTTGTATAAATAGGTTGTTCACTACATCAACCTGCAATGAAAACAAAACATCCTCATGCTGTGGAATTACATTTAGTCATATTTAAAGATCACTCTCAAGCAAACTATCAATTAATAAAATCTAAAAAGTAAATGTATATGTGGTGCTATATAAAATACTAACCATTATATACATAACTAGGAGAGCATGTGATGTTAAGTGTAGCATACGGGTCCCTGAAGGATTTAGCTCCTCAGGCGCATGGGGAGTGGGTTCTTTGTTAATGGGCTTGGGGGACCTTCCGATGTGGGCTTGCATCCAATAACTCCAAATTAGTGCGACTTTATGAAAGGGCACTAACTTTATTAGCAGGACTTCAGGTACACTTGATGGTTACAGCAGGTCATACAGTCTTTATCCAGAACAGTTCCATTGGCAGTTCCCATAGCACAGCATTACATCCAGATGGACTTCAACAGGTGGTGGGCACTCATCCTGATACCATAGCAGAATACTGAGGCCTTAGCTTCCTCCCTCAGCATCTCAGGTGGAATGGTTTACCTTTCCTGTGGTCACTTGTTAGGTATGAATGTGGTTCCTCTGCTCTCTCTTACACTTCTGACTGCGGACCGCTACCGGTTGACCCTGCTGGTACCTTCCTCACTCCCGGTTACTACAATATATAGACTGAGGTCTGACTTCTCTGAGGTAACTGTCTAACCCATGGCCTCCTTATATAGATTCCCTTAGACTGCTTCCAGAACCTTCTCTGGCCTTACTCACCTTAGCCAATGGCATCTCAGCTGTAATCCTATGTGGTTAGGTTTTAGCCAACAGTTTGGTAGACCTGCAGTGTCACAATCCATTAGCCATCCAACAGTGCCATCTTGTGGTGATGTAGCACAACTTCAGGACAGATATGAACTACTACACTGAAGAACCACAAAGATAATGGCTGACCCCTTTAAGCCGGCCACATAAGCAACACAATTTTTTTTTATACAAAACACAGTAACAAATAATAAAACAATCTGCACATTTCTATATACTTCATTCATACAAACATGTAAAAATGCTGGTGAAAGAAAGGTTTTTCCTGTTTTTACCTCTGTATGGGGAAATTGTTGTGTTATGTTATACAGAGATCTGGGGTACCTTAGCAAAATAAATGAATAGCAAATAAATATTCTACCATACCTCTTTACAATACTGCTCCAGAATAGCATTAAATTTCATCATCAGTTGCCTATTTATTGCTTCCCGTGACCGGATGTGCTTGAATTTTAGCAACATGTCAAAAGCAGCTTCAGCTGAACGGAGTGTTTTAAATGATTCATCAATGAAGCTGATGGCTTCTCCTTCAATAGCCTGCAGATAAATTTAAGACGTAATTTTTTCTTTATAAGCTACTGTTTCCGTTAAAGTGGACCAAAACCCATGGTTGGTGGCTTCCAGGGCTATCTGATCTCCCCACTCCCCGATTCCGGATGCCAGGCTGTGTGAACCCCCCACCCCCCCAAGTCCCGAGAAGAAACAACCACTTTTCTCAATCTAATGGCGCATGCGCAAGCCATGACTACTGTAGGTTATACCACGCTGGGCGTGTGTCTTCGTCAGGCCCTTGTGCAAGGCAGGTGCAGGTGTGCACCCTGTTAAAGGCTAGTGGGCACGTAGCCGCCTGCACGCTCGGCTCCACTTGGCTGCATTGGTTATAATTGGCCCTAGTTGATTCCTAGCCGAAACTGATGAGTGCAGCCCAGTGTGCTGATTGGACAAGAGCCTGCACATGTGCTGTAGGACCAGGGAAAGGCGAGTTATACTGGACGATCTGCGCGGGGTTTAACAAAGCAGGGCATCCCAAATCGGGGTGCTCTGGGGCAAGGACCAAAACCCAAAATAGTCAAAACCCTGGGGTTAGATCCACTTTAAATCTTTTTTTTGTAATAATATTTCATTTTAAATATATATTCTCACAAAAAAAATCATATACCTTAACTTCATGTTTAAAGTCATCCATGACCAGCTTCCACTGATGGGTGTGTTTTGTGCTAAAAGGGTCAAACATCAGGTCTTCCATTGGTTTAATTAAACCATCAACTCTATTTAAGACATCATCTATACGCTTGGGATCTCCTGTGACTGCTTTAAGCTCTGCACCAAAAATGTTGTAAAACTCCTCTAGAACCTGTGTTGAAGATGAAAATTGTTATTAGAGATGTACAGGGTTTTAACCATAAATGGAGGGTAAAAGCAGGTCAAGAGAGAAATTAACATTTTGGCATTGCTGTAAGATGTTATTAGTGTATAAGCATAACAGTGGCATTTATTAGTCCACCATCACTGGCCATTGGTCACAGTAGTGGGACCCTGGCTTGTCTGCAGCACAGCCCGACCCTCCTTGCGGAAGGCTCTGGCGAAAACCAGACCAATCAGCAGACTCCCCACACTGGAACCAGCGCATGGTGTAGCACTCCATCAGTTGCTCATTCCTCGCTCCCTCCAGGTACAGTCAGCTTTAACCCTCTATTGTCTTCCAGATCTTCCCTAGCCCCTGCTTGGTGTTTCTGATGCTGCATCATCATCACACTTGACACTCCAGCCCTCCCCTCTGCAGAGTTTTCCCCTTGGGGAAGTCGCAGTCGGTACTGCCTCTATCTATCTCGTCTGGGTCTCCATTCAGGTTCAGGACAAGTGCATTTATATGCACAATATGACTAAATTTTACCACTATAAGAAAATTAATTAAATAGAATGACTTAGATAATTAGTATTATTACGATAAATAAAGATTTAATCAATGTTAATGTTTTTGTTTTTTTCAAGAAAATAATAAAAGCTAAAAAAATAATACCTGCAACACATCATAGAGATCCTGGCAGATAGAAGCCAAATAATCGGTTTTCTCAAAAAGGCGTTTTCTATCAAACTCCCACCGTTGATCTCTCCCTGATGCTTCAATCTTGGCACGAACTTCAAAGTAACAACTTTTCCACAACTCCAGGGTGCGCTTAGCTTCTAACGTTTTCTTTTTTGCAGCGTCTCTGTTCTCTCTAAAATAGTAATGAGAATGTAAAATTCAACTGAACCAGAATGATATTGCTAAGCCATGTAATTATTTAAACTTCAAAGGAGCATTATCATGAAAAACAGTCTAATAAAAAAATTCCAAGAAATATAGATAGCAAGTGGAGGGGTTACTTCAATACTCTGCATCAAAAGCCGAGCACGTTTCTCTCTTTTACTGAAAAGGAAGGGGAATCAGCAGTGACAGGTTTGTGAACATACTCCTCTGCTTTGCCAGCCACAGGGGTTCATTGGGATCCCCCTACAGGGGATCGGATAGAGTTTTTAGATACTGCTTCAGTGCAGTCCATTTGGGATAAGGGGAATGTGGTCTCCCTATTTAAGACCTAGAATCAGGAAATAAACATAGTTGGGTCCATAGAATGCGATTCACAACATTATAGAAAAAGTTTGACAGTTAGTGGAATTATTAAGCAGGTCAAGTCACTAACAGGTTTCAAGAAGCTGTGTCTTAAACCGGACCTTCAGCATAATTTAATGATAAGCCCAAACCCTTAAAACAACTATTCCCCAGCATCTAAAATTAATATATTTTATGTTTTCCCCTACTCGGCTGCAAATCTGTTCAGGACTCTAGGATACGGGTGCCGCCATCTTGACTCAGAAGCATCACACATACTGAAGAGAGAAGAGGGGGATAAAGTGCAGGGGGCGGGGTAATAGCTGTGCTTTGCACAGACAGAGCAGATCTGGGATCAGGGAAAGGACAGCAATCCTAGAATGCAGAGCGACACAGTCAGAAGACACTTCCTGTTTGCAGGCTGCCTGATGCTCCATGAGCCGCCATCTTGGATGTTTAAAGGCTCATAACATGTAGTAGATGCAGGTAGGATGATTTTTAATGTGAGCAATCTGTATGTACAGGGTGTTGGAAACATATACGATATGCTCTTATTCAGGGTGAAGGTCCGCTTTAATAAAAGTCTGAAATGCCCTTTCTTGTCTCAGTTTTATCAAAACTAGAGGAATTGAATCCCCACTGTATTTTAATAAACTGGAAGGGGACACATGGCAGACCTTCCCAGCCAAATAAAATACCTTATCTGACTCAATTTAGAAAACAGTACATTGCTGAAATAATGCATGCAGTCTGGCACTAACCGTCCCTGCTTATTGGCCATTTGTAATACAGTTCAGACGACGCAGTATTTTAATAACACTAAATTATTGTGCTATATTTTGGTAACGAATGCAAAATAGAAATAAAAAGACAAAAACAAAACCTGTATACACCTACAACAGGGATCACCAACCTGTAGCTCAGAAGCCACATGTGGTTGCAGTACCCTGCTTTGTGGCTCATGGGCGAGATAAGTGAACAGTTAGGCAGGCAGCGCTGCAGAAATACGCTTCTTGAACTCAGAGGATGAAGAGGGGATTTGTGCACAAAAAAAAGTTATGCCATACATATGCACAGTGATATTACTGTCGCCTTTGTTGTAAATGTGGCTCACGACAATGGCTCTCAATGTGAGAAAGGTTGGGGACACCCGGCGTACAGTAATACTAGCTCAAAGTGAACCTAAAGTCAAATAAGAGGTCTACTTATTCCTTGCTCATTGTTAAATTGGAAAAACATTTGTGCATCTGGATAGCGCACCCACGCTATCCAGATTGCTGCTAGTAATAAATTACTCAACTTTTTAATTTTCTTTAAAAATCCTATTTGGACACAGTATTGGCTTCCCATAGGGACAAACAAAATGGTTCTTACGAACCCAATGTATACGACCCTACCTAACTAGAGAAATGATTAAAGTAGACCAACACCCAGGGGTGATCGGCCCGAGAATCTATAAGATTCCCAGGCCGATCACCTCACTCACCGCGGGACATCCGAGATCGGGATGTCCCGCGAGGTGAAACCCCCCAGAAAACCCCCAAACTCCTTACCTGATCCACCGCCGCTGCCTCCCGCACGCCCCTCTAGACGTGCGCGCGCCCGCGCCGGCCGTCTGTGAATGGCCGGCGCGGGCACGCCGAAAGTGACGCGCGGGAGGCGGCGGCGGACGCGCTGTCCTGGACGCCGCTGATACCCGCTTGGACGTCGGCGGGGATTGGACGGCGCGGTCACGTGGGAGCGGGGAGAGGTGAGTTTTTGGGGGTTTCTGGGGGGTTTCAGAGAGCGGGACACCCCCGATCGGGGTGCCCCGCCGTAGTGGACCAAAACCCAGGATAGTCAAAATCCTGGGTGTTGGTCCACTTTAAACTTAGCACAATTAAAAAAAAAAAAAAGGGAAGAGGTCACCCAGAAGGATCAGTCCCAGGTGGCCTCAATGAGCATTGGCTGGTTAGGTATCGGGCTCGGTGCACAATACATACGTCAATCAAGAAGAAAAAGGGGTTATTGGGTACCCCTAACAGTAACAACACATCCGAGCTCCAGTTCCCCAACCATGCCCTTAAACAAACTTTTGGTACATGAAAATAATAAAAACATAATAATTTATTTATGCAAAAACATTAAAAAACTTTCCTTGTTCACAAAGGAATGTCAATAGAGGTAATTTACCAATCATATATGATATAAAAACATTCCTTGTTCCCAAAGGAATGTCAATAGAGGTAATTTACCAATCATATATGATATAAAAACTTTCCTTGTTCATAAAGGAATGTCAATAGAGGTAATTTACCAATCATATATGATATAAAAACTTTCTTTGTTCACAAAGGAATGTCAATAGAGGTAATTTACCAATCATATATGATATGATTGGTAAATTACCTCTATTGACATTCCTTTGTGAACAAGGAAAGTTTTTTAATGTTTTTGCATAAATAAATCATTATGTTTTTATTATTTTCATGTACCAAAAGTTTGTTTAACGGCGTGGTTGGGGAACCAGAGCTCGGATGTGTTGTTACTGTTAGGGGTACCCAATAACCCCTTTTTCTTCTTGATTCCCATAGGGACGCTGTGGCCAGCACAGTGGAAGCCAGAATCGTTGATTACCTCCCGAGCAAGTGGCGTGCTCCCGGAGGCTCAGGATATGCATGCCCAGTTGGAAAGGGGGGCCTGGTGCGTGCCCTCTCAAAGGGCTATCGCCATGCCAATTGTGCAGTTGGCACGTTCAGAGCCTCCGGGAGCGCGCTGCTTGTTTGGGAGGATGAGTGGCATTTCTGGATTGCCTGCGGGGGCCTAGGGGCCCCCATTACTGTGTCTAAAAAAGATTTTTAAAGAGAATTAAAAAGGTGAGCATTTTATTACTGGCAGCAATCTAGAAAGTGTGAGCTATCCAGATGCGTAAATGTTTATTTGGGGGTGTTATTCCAGTTTAAGCCTGTGCTCCCACACTGCTCTCATGCCCCATGTAACTGTTGGCTGCCAATGCGATTAATGCACGCCTTCTGTTGACTGCCAATAGGATTCCTGCATGCCTCCTGGGTGAACTTGACTGCTTGCCAGTGGTAATTTGGAACAATGGTAGTGGTTGCAGCATAGGGAGATTGCTGGAGGAGGAGCATTAAAAACAAATCAGGACGCCCTGGAGGGAAGGGGTTAAGTGACTTTAATAACTCACCTAAATAAGGAGCGAATGTTAAGAACTCGGCAGACTCTTTCTGCTATTTCCCAGGCAATTCTTTCCATTAGGGGGACCATCCTCTCATCTTTGTTGTAATGACGGGAAATGATCCACACCATTCTCAGAGCATTCATCATAGGTGGAATAGTTTCCAGGACAACATTAAAACCTGTGCCATGTGTCAAATTCTAGATGGAAAAACACAGAACACACGCAGGTAATGTGACAGTAATAGACAGGACATACTAAACCTTGAATATATAGTTTGCTGTGCTGCTATTGAGGAACAAAGTGGATAAAATAAGCATCAGTAGCACTAGTAGGGTTTGAAGAATCATACAAACAGTGGTGGTTGCAAGATTGCAGAAATTATCCGAATATTGTTGCAGTTCCAATTCTGGCCAAAGTTAATAACAACCAGAATTCGGGTTCAAACGAAACATATTTTTAGCCAAATTTGACCAGCTCTCTTTAAAGCCATTTAGCCTTGTTAACTAGCCAATGAATTTAAGAATGAAAAAAAGATTCATAATCCCCAACTATCTGTATATGGTGTAAACAATACTAATAATAATAATATTATATATATATACTATCTCCTGGCTGGCGCAAGACAAATGTAAACAATCCAACCTCTCCTGGCTGGCTCGCCAAACGTAAACAATAGAAAGAATATAATAATAATAATAATATTGTGTATATATTTATCTCCTGCCTGGCTCGCCAAACTGTAAACAATACTAATAATAATAATATATATATATATATATATACTATCTCCTGCCTGGCTCGCCAAATTTGTAAACAATTATTATTATAAAAACCTCAATAAAAATATCAATGATTAATATAACAATAAATGCCCACTGTAGGTTCTAGGTTGTGGATGACGTAAGGAATCACACCAATGAGAATGTATAAAAGATTGTATTGTGCACAGGCTTATGATAAAGGACAGCAGTACATATGTAAAAATAATACAAAATATATATAAAAAGAAGGGCCTAAACAGTTAAATTAACCACCTAGACAGTATAGGTATCACAGGGACTAAACAAATACATAAAACAATTTCTAACATGTACTGTTACAATTGCCAACTAGGCCTAAAGTTGCTTGCTCATAATTACCAATACAGGGACCTCATGCCACACGTCCTTGCTCTCCCTTCGTCCCCTCTCAACTGCCCCAAAAATATCTCCCCTCCTTTTAGGCCACCTCCCTTCCTGTTGGAAAGGACTAGCCCCTCCCTGTAGACTGTACCTCTGCTCACAAAGGGATTCCATGGGCAGGTATTGACTTAATTTACATTAGATAGTTAGGAATCCTTTGTACACCCAAATCTATTGTGTCCACCCGACCGCAGCCAAGATGTCTGAGATGATACCAAATTAGCATCTAAGAGGCTCAATTACCATCCTAGCCAGGGAAGCTACTTGGAGAGCTATTTTAGACATTCAAAACCTATATATATAATATTTTATATTTAATGGGAATTCTCTATTTCTTACAATGGTTTTCCTAGTAAAATGTATTTGTTTTTAAAGCAAAAGAAAAAGTGCTCTTCAACTCCAGTTGGTCTTTTGGAGATATTCAGCTGGATGAAAGGGCAATAAGTAGGCTATGGTTTATACTGTATATTGGGGGTATAGGTATTATGGTAGGTCAAAGTGTGGTAAAGTGGGGGTTCTTTGATAGTATGGATGCTACACAAAAAAGGAGCCCTTAACCAGTATGGGTGAACCTCCAGTGTCATAGCTTGAAAACAGGGCACTTACCTTTAAATGCCGCTCCAGAGTGGTGAGGAATCGAACATTGTCAGCAGCTTCAACATGATACTTCGTAAGCTCAGACACAGTCAGGTCTAGGTTCTGAACTAAACCTGGCTCAGCAATGGACAATACATCAAAGACCTTTTTGATAGTAGGGAGTTTTAGTTGTTCAAGTAGAGCACTCAAAGTGGAATTGCGTTCCCGCCAGAAATCTATTTCGGACAGAGGGCCTTTTCCCTGAAAAAAAAATTATTAGACATCATGGTTTTTATAATATTGATTGTGAATGTGATGTATAGGTCATAGGTCTTTTGTCTGAAAGATTAGTTTTTTTGTCTAACCTGTATCAATTATTTAAAATTGTTACCACCTAAAACAAAATTTTAAAAAAGTAAATGTTTATTTTTTTTTAATACACAGACATACATTGAATTTATACTTATTGTACCCATTTTATTTGAATGAACATAACTGAAGAACAATAGATGCCACTGCCAAAAAATGTATGCTACATCAGGCATTAATAAAACATTCTGTACCTACTGCAGCACCTGCTGAGATTTGGTGCTCGGTTACTAGGGCATCTGAGCACTTTTGCAAAATGCACTATTGGGACAGGTCAACCATTGTGTTAAAACAGATTATAGCAGACTAATACCTTATGATTTATCTTCTGGGATATTTGGGCGTGGGCCTTGGCAACATTATGGGCGGGGTCTGTAAGACAGGCATTCTCATCACCCTGGCTGTTCTCCCTCTATCCCAGAGCTTTAGACCACTAGTTTAGTCCTATTATTGGTGGTCAATAGCAAAGGAATTCAGGGGGTGTGCCACTACTCTTTGCCTTGTTTCATCTTTCAGGAGTAGCTGCGTTCAGTCAGGAAGGGAGAGCGTAGACATGATGGCTTGAGCTGCTGATGACAGTTTATGCACTTTGCTTACAGAGTCCCATTAAGTAACATAGAAAAGAGGAGATCTAGCAAGGAAGAGACAAAGAAGAAGACAACAAAAGTTTAAGGGGTGGAGGGGGTACTTTGAAGAGGACCAACCACCTTAAGAGGCAATCCTGGAGTCAAAAAGGCTCCAGGGCTAGCACATTTACTAGCTCAATTTGGGATGCCCAGGTGTGTGAAACACTTCAGGAACCCCCACAAATAGTTACCATTCCCGGCGGTCCGGCGCTGCATTCGCAGGATGCAGCCACATCCCCTGCATCTCCACAGCTGAGCTGTGCTCCTGGGTCCAGACATTCAAAGTCAAAATCATTATTGGTCACATGCACATCCATACATAGTATATCATGCAGTGAAATGTTGCAATATTAATTTAGGCCGGGCAGAGGAGCACATTGCAGAATACGGGGAGACTGGGGATACGGCCACTTCATATGCCGCCCAGAGAACAGTCAAACAGGGCCTTATGCCATGCATTAATATGGAAGCGGTGGGAAGTTTAGTTTTAAGGGTGATCTGCAGGGTTTCACACAATTGGGATGCCCCAGAGGCAAGGACCAAAACCCGGGATAGTGAGAATCCCAGGTTTTGGTCCACTTTAAAAGGATCAGGTAGAAATATAGAAATCAGTCAGGAAAAAACTAATATTGCAGACTGGCAGCTGTGCACAGCAATAAATGATCATTGGAGGAGGCACGCACATGCAATGTGGGAGCGAGGAGGACACATTCAGTAGGGTTTTACATAGTCGTATCGCAAGGTTCATGCTCAAGCTAGAAACCTTCACCTTGAGTGACTCTGAATTAGCTCCAAGAGCCATAAAAATGATGCATAGATGACAGCTGTATGAGCCTGTAAAAGAATGATTACTGTGCATATATAAATGATACCTGAGGTTTCTTCTGTAGCAGTTCCTCCAAAGCTGCAGACATCTGAGCCTGCCAGTTCATGACACACTGTTCAAGCTTTTCCACAGCAGCTGCGTCAGATGCCAACCTAGTGGGTTCATCATTAAGATTCAGATCTGGCATTTCTAGCCTTATTTCTCCTGAATAACAGAAGACAACAGTAACTTAAAGCGGGCCTTCACTCTGTCCACATTAAAAATCATCCTACCTGCATCCACTGCATGTTATGAGCCTTTAAACATCCAAGATGGCGGCTTATGGAAGCCGCCATCTTATCAGGCAGCCTGCAAACAGGAAGTGCCTCCTGACTGTGCTGCTCTGCATTCTGGGACTGCTGACTGTTACCTGACCTCAGCTCTGCTCTGTCTGAGCAAAGCACAGCTATAACCCGCCCCCCTGTACCTTATCCCACTCTCCTCAGTAAGTGTGATGCTTCTGAGTCAAGATGGCGGCGCCCATATGCTAAATTCCTGAACAGAGTTGCAGCCCAGTGGGGGAAAGAATAATAAGTTAGTGACTAAAAACGTAAAATATATTAATTTTAGATGCTGGGGAACCGTTTTTTAAGAGTTTGGGCTTTTCATTAAATCACGCTGAAGGTCCGGTTTAAATGGCCCAGGGTATAGCTTTGACAAAAGCAAGAAACAGACATCCAAGGCAGGCCAACTGCCACTGGGCAATTATTTGATGATAAAAAAAAGATTTGGCTTCCATTAGTATCAATGCTGGTAGAAAGGGCTATACAGTGACAGGACAAGGCTCACTAGCTTGTCTGCTTGGTGGCACCTCTGAATCTTCAAATTTAGTGGTATCTGAAGGTGTCACATTAGTAAATGATTGATGCCCAACTAAGGACAGATCCTCTCTTTTCCTATGTAATAGAAGGAGGATACGCATTAATAAACCTCAGCAGATTCAACCACAGAAGATACACAGCTGTTAGTGGCTATTTTGAGAACAGTAAGGGGGTTTGATACTTAAAACGCAGCCTGTTGCAAATTAAAGGCCATCAATATGTAGCCACACTCACTTTGTTGTGGAAAGATCATATCACTTTCCTCAGAACCACCTAGCATTCACAGCATGGCTGCTAGCTGGTTTTGGACAAGGAATGATAAAGCACATCAACGCAACAATATTCCTTTCAGAAATGTTTTTTTTTTTTTACTTTTGGGGAACATGGTATTGCCCCCCCACCTTATTAATGATGAATCCCAGGCACATAAAAACCTAGTGTGCAGATCTCGCCACTGATTGGCAGGAGTGCCTTATGTGAGTGTCCACAGCTGGTATGCTATCATTGGTGGACACTGGGGCCACCGGGAGCCTGCGGATCGGCAGGTGGGCAATATTTGTTTCTTGGCCTGGAATGTCCTTTTAAGATTTAAGGTGTAATAATCCTTAAATGCCTATCATACCTTTACCAAATACAAAGCAACATCTGCAAAAAACAAGTCAAAGCAATTGGACTACTATAGTATATACTATACTCTATAAACTATACTAGTGTTTTATCTGATAATGTGTTTGTCATAATCAGCATGGTCATGAAGGTAGAGCATTAACTTCATTTTTATAATTGAATTTATACGTGTTATCAGACTGCTAAGCAATGTGCGTTGAAATGACAGGGCATATGACCCCTCCCACCCAGACACTGTTGTTTTGTCAGCTGACCTCTTCCTTTTAATATATATGGCTTATTTTACATAATTTTAAGCTATGTTTTCTGTTTTTTCTCTGTCCAAAGTGTGCATTTTGCTGTCTTTCATCATTATATTTAGGTGCTAATCAGAGGAGATAGCTTTGGTGTGCTGCTGCTCTAAAGCTAGCCGCTGTAGCTTAGAGCGCCAGACGCTGTGTGATTAAAGTCTGTTTTTGAACACATATCCACCAGTAACAAAGCAAAAACACATGGAATGACATTGTTTTAACACTGTGACAATGACACTCTAGTGCCAGACCTGTACATTTAATTCTGCATAAAAATATAAAAAAAAATGATTAAAGTGTTTGCAGGCCAGGAGAGGTCACACAATGATTTGAGCAAAAAACTAATATTCTTAGTATGTCACACACCCCGCTTCAAGAATCCATAACATGTGGGTAATATCGTCCTGAAGAGGGCGTTCCTGCAGAGATGATAGCAAAAGAAAGCCCCTCCCCGATCCATAAATACCTGGGACCTCCCACTCACTACCCAGTTTTTCCATCTCTGCAGACGGCGAGCAAGTCAGAAGATGATGGCTCCTCCTTGCACAGGGGGATTTAAGGTAGCCGGGATGTTTCCCGGCCCGTTATGTATTTTTTCCGTTTGGACCTCTTTTTCCCCTTAATATATATGCCTCCCAGCCGTGGCTGCAGGTCCAGGCGAGGGTATATTGGCACCTCTGGTGCTTAGGAGCAACGCTCCGCCGTGAGACCCTATACAAGAGGGTAGGCGGCTTTACCGGGTTGGTGACCCCGGTTTGGGATGCCCTGTCCCTTAGCCTTAATATGGGAATGGCCCTCCCAGGATCCCTTTTTCCACTATGGGGATGGGGGGAGTGGGTTCTCTTTTTTATTACACTCTTTACTTCCAGCACTGTCTTTTAACTTTTTGTTATGTGTGTGTCTCTTTAATTTTATCAGCACCGCGGCCGTCTATATTATGGGCCTCCGTGCTGTGCTGCGGTTTCCCTGCTCAAAATGGAGGTATTTTACCTCAGGGTCTCTCTTTGTAAGGTATAGGAGGGGGAGGGGCCGGACCTTCGGCGCGGGGCCGAGGTCCGTTCCTCCCGGCCTTCTTTTATTGCTGTGGTTAACACTGGCCAAGCACCGCAGCAGTACATTAGCTGCGGCGCCGGCCGGTTTGGCGCTCTTTTCATGAGGGGATTTTTTCCCCTCACGATTCTTATGGGGGCGGGGCCGGACTTGCGGCGCGCAATCGCGGCCCGCCCACTACCTTCCCAGCGCCGCTGAGGACTGTTGCTAGGCATAGGAGGGGGGGGCGTGACCTTAACAACGCGCGCGTCCCGCGCTGGCCACGCCCCCTCCTCCTCTTCTTTCTGTCAGAAATGATTTCTCCTCACGATCGGGTGGCCGTGTGACGTCCCGGCGGTGCTGTGAGTGGCCTGTGGCCTTTCTCTTTTTTACTTTGCTTCTTGTTGCTACTTTTTCTCATGGTTCTTTCTTCTTCTTCTTTCAGAACGGAGGCTTGTAATTCTGATCTTCTATAGTATTAGAGGTTCTTTCCCGGTCCTCATCCCTGGGTTCATTTTATATGTTCACAAATCCTCCCACTCGGGACATTAAAGGGGCATCCCGGGTTGTCTAATTGGCGTAATTCCCTGGGTCTTAGCGACTATTCAAAGTTCACCTTATGGAGGCATCCCCTGATACTGGGACTGGGACCCCTTCGGGGCATCCCAAAAAGTGTATGTTGTGTGGGGTTTCCATCGCTGGGGATGATGTGTTACTCTGTATACCATGTGCACAGCAAACTATTACGCGGCAGTCCGAACCCCAAGCATCGGGGTCAGCACAGCCGGTCGCTTCAACTCCCCCTCCCGCCTTGACTCGTGCCCCGTGTGACGTTGTCATGGGCAGGGACCTGCAATCTGAAATGTGCGCCAGATTGGCTAGCCTTGAGAAAATGCTCTCTAGCTCGGTCGCCCGTAAGGCTCCGTCCAAGAGAAAGCATTTGTCGCCGGCTCCGCCGGTGGATGATCTTGATGACAGAGATAATCTGGATTGGTCCGATTATCCCCAGCTAGAGGATGGGGAGGTTGATGAGGGTTCAGAATTTTCGGACGATGAGCAGTCTGCTGGCGCTGATGCCGAGCTTTCTGACTTAGGGAGATCCTTGGACTCTCCTCACGCTCTGTCTCTGATGCTGGAAGTTCTGAACATTTCCCCTCCAGAGGAGGTGTCACACCAGAAGGGTGAATTGTTTGAGGAATCCAGGCCGCGCCTGGAGTTTCCTACGCAGCGGCATTTTGATAGAATCATTGACAAGGAATGGGATAGGCCGGCTCGGCTCCCTGGCATCCCTCAGGGGTGGGATAGGAAATATCCCTTTACTCCTGAGGCGGTCAAGCGCTGGGCGTCTCCCCCCGAGGTAGATGCTCCGGTTTTGGGGTTATCCAACTCCTTGGTTTTAAACAGACCTGATTGCTCCATTCTCAAAGATGGAGAGGATAAACGTATTGATCAGATGGCTTGTCATGGCTTTACCAGTATTGGGTCGGCCATCCGGCCTGTGTGTGCTTCGGAACTAATGGTTTTGGCTGCCAGGTCTGTGGTCAGGGACCTGTTGTCTTCTTCTGGGCTTCGTCCTGGTAGTAACGAGTTCCTTAGCCTTAAACGATGTGAGTTGTTTTTATCCTTTGTGTTGACTGCCTTAGATGACACCTTGATGATGTGTGGTAGGACGTCGGCTCTGCTTGTGGCTATCCGGCGGTCGGTGTGGCTGCGCCAGTGGGCGGCCGATTTCATGTCCAAAAAGTCACTGACGGCTTTACCCTTTGTGGGTCTACGGCTCTTTGGAGAGACATTGGACTCTGTCACCAAGGGTGGGAGGTTACCTCAACGTAAGAAACAACGCCGCTCCTTTCGGGGGGCACCTGCCTTTAACCCCTCCTTTCGGGGAGCCAGATCTGGCAGGGGTTCTGCATTTCCCTCTTCCAGAGGAGATTCTGGAAGCAGGGGTAGAGGACGTGCCCGTGCTGGATACAGTTGGGGCTCTAAGCCCAAACCGGCGGCTAAGCCGGCTCAGCAATGAGGGGGCGCCCTCACCCATGCGGGTGGGGGGACGGCTGCAGCACTTCTCTCAGATCTGGGATCAAGAGGTCTCGGACAGATGGATCCGGGAAGTGGTGTCTTCCGGTTACAAGCTGGAGTTCGAGCTCCGCCCCCCTTCCAGGTTTGTCAGGTCTCGGATGCCGCCGGAGCCTCTGGCAGCGCAGGGGCTCCTGGTGGCAGTGGAGAACCTTCTGGACATGGCTGTCATTTGCCCAGTGCCCCCTTCAGATCGGGGCAGGGGCTTTTATTCCAATCTGTTCACGGTACCCAAGAAGGACGGGCTGGTCCGACCCATCTTGGATCTGAAGTTCCTCAACAGGTTCATCCGGCCGAGGAAATTCCGCATGGAAACGCTGCGTTCGGCCATTCATTCTCTTCGTCAGGGAGATTTTCTGACGTCCATAGACATCAAGGATGCTTATTTACACGTTCCGGTTTTTCCAGCTCACCAGAGGTTTCTCAGGTTCGTGGTGGAGGATCGGCACTTTCAGTTTGTGGCACTTCCTTTCGGTCTCACCTCAGCTCCTCGGGTGTTCACCAAGGTGCTAGCGGGAGTGATGGCTCTGCTAAGGGTTCAAGGTATCCGCATCGTGCCCTATTTGGACGATCTACTGATCATGGCCTCTTCCTTCAACCAAGCGGAGTTGGACACCAGAGCGGTGGTGTCTACTCTGGAGAGGTTCGGTTGGGTGATCAATCACCCCAAGTCTTCTCTATCTCCGTCCAGAATTCTGACCTTTCTGGGAATGTCTCTGGACACTTCACAGGCCAGGGTGTTTCTGCCCCAGGCCAAGATTCTTTTGATTCAGGAGTTAGTTCGGCTTCTCTTGTCAACCCTTCATCCGACCATCCGGCTAGGGATGAGGCTGGTGGGGTTAATGGTGGCCTCATTCGAGGCAGTCCCCTTTGCGCAGTTTCACACAAGGACGCTTCAGCTTCATCTGTTGAAGGCTTGGGACAAGTCTCCTCTTTCGTTGGATCAGTCCTTCCTGATGACTCCCCGAGTTCGTCGATCCCTGCAGTGGTGGCTGGGGTCGGTCAATCTGTTGAAGGGCAGATCTTTTCTGGCTCCGTGTTGGGAAACAGTCACCACGGATGCCAGTCTGTCAGGTTGGGGGGGTGTTTGGAAGGACCTCCAGTTTCAGGGTCTGTGGGGCCCGCAGGAGGCTCACGAACCCATCAATGTTCTGGAGTTGAGAGCCATCAGGCTGGTTCTGTTTCACTTGACTCATCAGTTGAGAGGCCTGCCAGTGCAGGTCCGGTCGGACAACAGGACGGCGGTTGCTTACATCAATCACCAAGGAGGGACTCGCAGCAGGAGTGCCCTCAGGGAAGTGTCTTTGATTCTGGACTGGGCAGAGACCCACGTCCCGTGTATCTCAGCAGTCTACATTCCGGGGGTGGAAAACACGGAGGCGGACTTGCTGAGCAGGGCCTCCTCTCGTCAGGGGGAGTGGTCTCTCAGTCCCAAGGTGTTTCGTTCGATATGTCTCAGGTGGGGGGTCCCAGCGGTGGACCTCTTTGCTTCTCGTCACAATCACAAGCTCCCAGTCTTTGTGTCTCTCTCGCAGGATCCTCTGGCTCTGGCAGTGGATGCCATGTCTCTGAACTGGAGGGATCTGGGGTTCCTTTACCTGTTTCCTCCGTTCCCATTGCTAGCCAGAGTGGTGCGCAAACTGGCCTTGGACGGCGCGTCGGCAATTCTGGTGGCCCCAAGGTGGCCAAGGCGAGTTTGGTTCGCAGACCTTGTAAGACTGGCAGAGGATCAGTTTGCCCTGCCTCTGCTGCCGGACCTGCTCACCCAGGGTCAGCTACGCTATCCCAATTTACCATCGCTGGCTTTGACGGCATGGCTGCTGAAACCGCCATCTTGAAGGAAGAAGGTCTTTCTGACGCGGTGATTCAGACTCTTATCTGTGCCAGAAAGCGCTCTTCCTCTTCTATTTACTACAGGACTTGGAGGGCCTATATTGATTGGTGTGAAAGTAGGTCTTTCTCTTGTCGAGAGTTCTCCATACCTAGAATTTTGGAGTTTCTTCAACATGGTCTAGATCTGGGGCTCCAGCTTAGTACATTGAAAGGGCAGGTTTCTGCCCTGGCGGTGTTCTTCCAAAGGTCCTTTGCACTTCATCCCTTAGTCAAGACCTTTTTCCAGGGTGTTACGCATGTTCGGCCTCCTAGGAAGCCTTTTGTTCCAGTTTGGGATTTGAACCTGGTTCTTTCTGCTCTCCAGGGCCCTCCGTTTGAGCCCTTGAATGAGGTAGATTTGTCTTCTCTTACGCAAAAGGTGGCCTTTTTGGTGGCTATCACTTCGGTTAGGCGTGTTTCTGAGTTGGCAGCTTTATCCATTATAGCTCCGTACTTCGAGAAACATCAGGACAAGGTTGTCTTTCGTTTCAAGCAGGATTTTCTTCCTAAAGTGGTCTCGGAGTTTCATCTGAATCAGGACATTGTTTTGCCTTCTCTATGACCAAATCCCAGTGACGACAGGGAAAGGGCTTTGCATTCCTTGGATGTAGTTCGTGTTGTGGAACATTATCTGGAGGTTACGTCTTCCTTTCGTAAGACTGATGCTTTCTTTGTGGTGCCCTGCGGGCCTAGGAAAGGTTTGGCTCCTGCCAAATCTTCCATTAGTAAATGGATTCGTCAGGCCATCATTGGGGCCTATTCTGCCAAGGGGAGGAGTCCCCCTTTTCGTGTTACTGCTCATTCTACTCGTGCAGTTGGTGCGTCCTGGGCTTTTCAGCACCAGGCTTCTGTTGAGCAAGTTTGTAAGGCCGCAACCTGGTCTTCTGTTCACACCTTTTCCAAGTTTTACAAGGTTGATGTTCGGGCTTCAGCGGATGCTGTTTTTGGCCGCAAAGTTTTGCAAGCTGTTGTGGTTTAGGGTTGTGCATTGTTGCCTAGTTTTGGATCCCCGCCCTTGTTATGGACACTGCTGTTGGATGTCCCACATGTTATGGATTCTTGAAGCGGGGTGTGTGACATACTAAGAATAATACCATTTTGTGAATACTCACCTTGTAAAATGGGTATTATGAGTATGTCACACACCCCGCTTCAACCCGCCCTTTTGTATTCAGGATCCTCTTTATTGCGAACTTTGCGTGGTTGTGTTTATATTTGCCTCTTCCTGATCCCTTACCTTACTGCTTCTGTATACTGGGTAGTGAGTGGGAGGTCCCAGGTATTTATGGATCAGGGAGGGGCTTTCTTTTGCTAACATCTCTGCAGGAACGCCCTCTTCAGGACGATATTACCCACATGTTATGGATTCTTGAAGCGGGGTGTGTGACATACTCATAATACCCATTTTACAAGGTGAGTATTCACAAAATGGTATTTTTCATTGCCAAACACGCTATTTAAACGCCAACAAATGAAGCCCACTAAAATGTATGGGAAAGCAACACTGAGCGGACGGAAATACATGGCGCTCCTGAACCTAGAGCGCCGGCGCTATACACTGAGCCGCCTCTGGTAATACATGTGATACTACATGGCGCTGTTAAAGGCGCTCACCAGATTCCCTTTCTTAAATGTGGTTTTGCATACTGCGCCGAGCGTTCACCAGTCGCTACCTGACGTTACGAAGCACTACCTGGCGCTAGACGCTCTTAAATAACCCCCTTAGTGGATTTCAACCCATGTATCCTTGATCGGAACAAATTACTGGATGGCCTTTCCTTGAAATTGTTTAGAGCCCTCCCTTCCACTACTCTTTTCATTTGTTTGCTACAATAAGGATACTGGCAATTAAATGGCACTCCATTATTTCTGCCTGTAGAAAATGTCCACTGAGTACAGCATCCATTTTGCTTATAGGTTTAAACAGGAGCTAAAGCATTTGGTCTGGTCAGTAACTTTCCTAAGGATGCCTGACAGTTGGAACCACTATGGAACCCCCGCCAGGGCAGTATATTCACCTTTCCAGTGGCTGTCAAACTCGGTACCAGATATGTGCTCAGCAACGCTGCTACATGCACTTCTAGTGCTGCATTGGATCATTGCTGGATCCCAGAGAGGTGAAAATTCTGCTTGGTCAGGGGGGGGTTAGGTATTAGTTTGGACGGCGTGACATTACACACTGAAAAACTACTGCCAGGACCAAGTGTACATTTTTGGTCCAGTTTAAGAAATAAGGACGGGGCAGCCGCTGCCTATTCCAATCCTCAGTCAAGCTTGATAATGGGAAGCAATAGAGATGGTAACCTGCTTTACGCAGCAATGACCAGGGATGCTCCAACTGCGATGTGATGGAAGGTCTGGCATGTTAATTAATAGGTCATTGAGACTTTTGGTCCACTTTATACGAGGTATAGGCATGCTGGAGTGTACAGTCTGTATTTGGGATGCCCCGCTAGGTAAACAACAAACCACCCTGGTCTATGCTAAGCGGTGTGCGTAGCTTGTTCCATGCCATCCAGCACTTCAAGAGCTGCCGCTATCACATTACAACAAGGTGTTCAAACACTGGAGGGTGCTGAGGATGCCATTCACACACTTTCCACATGCAGAATCCGCAGCCCATGGACCCAGAAGCGGGGTAATTAACCAGCACAAAAACTATAAACTATACCCCACATAAGGAGATCGAAAGTCTCATTGACATTCGGTACCCTCAAACTTAAATTTGGAACCACTGATCAGACCAACACAACCCCATCTTAGTCACTAACCAATGTCTCTATAAAAACAAAACACAAGCCAATGTCCATCATGAGTGGATAAGCCGGGCTCCTGCTTCGAAACCACTCCACCTGCACATCTGTGCTGTGGGTGGACCCCACCTGCCAAAAAAAAGCTGACCTCCCAGTGTCTCCTAGGTGGGCTGGTAGATAGGTTAGATATGCAGGTAAATTGGTGGGTAGGTGGGTGGGTGAGAAGGCAGGGAGACAGGCGAGTAAGTATGTAGAAGAGTGGCAATATTTCTGGTTAGGCAGGTAGGTAGGTAGATGGGCTGGTAGGTACGTGGGTGGATGGGGGTAGTCAGATAGGTGAGTAGGTGTACATTTAGATATGTTAGGTAGGCATATGAGTGGGCAGACATGTAAATACATAGGTAGGTAGGTGAGGTGGCAGTTATATAGTTAATAGGTAGGAAGATGGGTGGTTAGGTAGGCAAGTAGATTGGTAGGTAGCTGTGTGAGCAGGTAGATAGGTTGGTGGGTGGATAAGTAGATGGGCGAAAGAGAGGGCAGGTAGGTAAATGAGGGTGAATGCCATCTCTGCTCCACTGTCCAATTACACTTTTGCCCCAGGGCCAGCAACTGTCACTGCTGCTCCAGTGCCTGGGTAGGTAGGTGAGTAGAAAGGTACCTATTTACTTTAGGTACATGGGCAGGTAGTTAGGTGGGTAGGTAGGCAGGTGAGTGAGGAGGTAGGCAGGTAGGCAGGTAGGTGGGTGGGAATTGTTCTTTGTTCCCAGCTGACCCCCTGCTGCCCTAGCTGCACGGTGCACACACACACTCCAGCTGGCCCGCTGCCCATCTGTTCAGGGTTCCGGCTGGACAGATCACCATGCTTCCTTGCAATTAAGTTGGTGAAGGCCCCCTTAGCAGAGCAAATGGTGGGGGGCCCCAGGGTGCGTGCCCCTTGCACTTATAATCCGGCCCTGACTAGTAGTATCACACTAATAAAGATGAATGGACAAAAAATAGAAATTCCAAATGCTTTAACTTTTTAATCCTGATATCTATATATATTCCTGATATATAGATATATATATATATATATAACATGACAATGATTATGGGAACTTGTATAGACAATGCAGAACACTTACCCTCCAACTGCTGTATTGTTTGCTGAACATGATTCAGGAACTTTTGCATATTCATTAAAAATTCATCTCGAATTAGCTGAACACTAATAAACTCTCCACTTGATTCCTCGTGCTTTGTGAGATCTTTGTCTTTAGCATCTTGTAAAGAGTTTGATAGTACAAGATTCTCTTGAGCACTGTCTTTATTTTTATGCTGATTATAAGCCAGGAGGGGCATAAAGACCTGATGATCAAGATATATGTTACACAGACAGTTATTATATAGAAAAAAGGCACATGAACCAAAGCAAGGCTGCATCTCATAGTATTGAGAAACCGCTATCTCCATTTCAAGTTTTTATTCTGCGGTGATTGAGCCTTGCCTCCTATTTAGTTACTAAAGAAAGAAATGTGCTTGGCAGCAATTTGCAGGGGTACTATCAGGATCAAAAGGTGGCAAAAAACACACAATATTGGGTTCCTGCACCAGTGACAAGCAGATCATCCTTTATGATAGTATATGTATAGGAAAGTGAGAAAGGGCCTATCACTGGGTGAAAACCCGATGTCAGATCCTAGCTTGCTCCCAACAGGCGCTCTAAGCCTTTTCTCGCTTTCCTATGCATATACTAGTTTCTTCACAGGTTGGGGCCGCCTGTTCAGGCTGCAGCTGCAAACTATTACATACTAAATGCTACCTCACCATCCCCTTTTCATCCTTCATGATAATCTAGTAGATATTGAGACTTAAACAGCAGGTGCTGCTCTGTACGAGTTGTTTTTCCTGTGCCAGTACCAGGCTGATTGTCCCTTTACACTGAACAGATTTCTTGTTAAATGTATCCCAAAACCCTGGTAACCTGGCTTTAGAGTCTTAAAGACCCAGAGGAAACCACAATGGGTCACAGACATGGGTTGTCAATCCTCCCTTTCCAGGAAAGGACAGTATAACACATCTCATAAAAAGAACACTGAAAATAGTCCAAAAACTATTGTTTAGCTGTAAGCCAACTTTGTATGAAAACTGTAATGGTTAATGGTTTTGTACATTTTCCTCTTCTACCCTTTCTCTATTCTTTTCCCCACCTAGACACTTCCCCATGTTTTTCTAGTGGTATGGTATCACCAAGTGCAAAATGGGGACCTACCTTTACTGTTAGCAGTTAGTATAATGAGGCCTACTTAAAATTAGATTATGCCGCCTAGAAGCGCATTTAAAGAGGAACCAGGCTAAATCAGCTCTCCTTATCATATGTTCAATTGTAATATAATATATATATATATATATATATATGAATGTGCAGTGTGATACAGCTGAAAACCCCACTGTTATTTTACTGCACCCTTGGTTTTTATACAAAATGTTTAACCTGTCTTGAAATGCCAAGAGGAGAAGGTTAAACATGTTTGCACAGATTTTAGGTAACAGACCATTTTTGTGACAGATCCAATTTAAATTCCCTGTGCATTTATAATACCTGGGAAACCACTTGCTTGAGCATCACTAAAGGATGTCCGTTTAGCATTCCATACTCCAGAAACATTGGCATGACGTCATTGGCCTCCTGTATATCATTAGGCTCTGGGATAGTTTCTGGACAGAAGAATGTATTACACAAATAAATTAAATCCAAATCAAGAAAAATATAATATAAGTACATTATTAACACATTAATGGAGAGCAACCGTCACCTCCAGGGGTTTGAGATGAAAATCTTCAGCACTTTATTGTGTGTTATTGGAGATACCGGTCAAAATACTAGAGAAAGAAGCTGATATTGTTATCTGGAGCTTCTAGGTATACAAAACTTTTCATGCCCCATGCTATCAGAAAACTTTGCATGAAGCTAATTTTATTCCATGACAGCATAAGATCAATACTGAAATAACATTATAGATCATGGAATGGTGGGTGCTGCAATTACAGACTCATTGCTGATAAATCAATTAGAACTATTCTTGCACTCGAAAGTCATATTATTCCTGCAACTGGAAGCTAGTTAAATATTTCAAAAGTGACTTGCAAACAGGAAGTGTCTTCTGACTGTGCCGCTCTGCATTCTGTGATTGCTGTCCTTTTCCCGATCCCAGCTCTGCTGTGTCTGTACAAGTCTGTCTAAGTACCACTATTTCCCACCCCCTGCACTTTTGCCCCCTCTCCTCTACTCAGTATGTGATGCTTCTGAGGCATGATGGCGGCACCCGTATCCTAAAGTCCTGAACTAAAAACTTTTAAACTATACTTTTAAAATATATTAATTTTAGATGCTCGGGAATAGTTTAAGGGTTTGGGGTTTTCATTAAATGATAGCTTTCAAGCTGTCCTGGATAAAAATCAGTCCTGTGTAATTATCTGTCAAAGTGACTCATTGGCCAAAATCAGAAAAAAAATCTGGAGCACTTTCCTAGAGGTCATGCATGTATGTTGTCCGCCAATGTGTATTTGGAGTTGTTACATCCAAAATAAGATACAAAAGTGGCCATATGACAACACCCACATTCTACACAGCTTCAGAGAAAATGTATCCATTTTATTTGACTAAATGTTAATAGAAGAATAGTGGGGGCGTGGCTTGACATGGCGCCGTAGAGACGCACGTGAGGGGAGCTCCGCACATACCTGTGGATTCTGGCACTCAGGTGCTCCAGGAGAGCTGCTTTCCTTGATGCCCAGGAAGGGGAGAGGCAGGGGAGCCACCAGGAAGCTCCGGGATCGCTCCATTCCCTCCTTCTTCAGCGCCCTGGAAGAGGGTCCGGCGCACGAGGAGGTGAGGAGCAAGATGGCGGCGGGACGCACACAGTTGAATGGGGCTGCGGCCCCTCCCGCTCATGATACCCCACGCGACCCCGCACAGAGGAAGAAGACGGAGGATGGACGCCCCGGCGGCAGTGAGGCACTGGAGGCCCCGTCGGCTGAGGTGAGTGGCGGGCGCGAGTCGGCGGGGAGAGAAGCGCCCCCCCCCCGCCCCTGAGGCCGCCGGCGCCGGAGGCCGGAGGCGACAGCTGCGCCCCGGCTGGTGTGGAGACTGCTGCCCTTACTCCACAGAGGGCGGGAGGAGGCGAAGGAGCGCGAGCGGCGGTCGGGAGCTGCTGCCGACGTGTGACAGCCCAGATTCACTGGGGGGCGGACGGCAGTGCGGGAACTACCGGCGGAATACCCGGCGGCGCAGGTAACAGCACCTCCCTGAGCCACGAAAATGACATGCCCAGTCGGGGCATGATGAGAGATGGCCCACAGCTGCTTGGGGATCAGCCTGGGGAAGGGGGGGATCAGCAGTGGAAGCCTGATGGCAGCCTACCCCCGAGAGAGCACACCCAGAGGCAACTAGATAAGTCCAGATCTCTGGAGGCGGACAGTATTTCCCCTGACTCGCCACCCCATAACTGGGGTATGATCTATGCGTCCCCGGACAGGGGACATGTGACGCGACTCTCGCCAGAGCCCATGACCTTCTCCCCAGAGCCAAGGAGTATGCCGGGTGTCCCGACATCTTCGAGGGGTCCCTCTCCGCTATGGGGGTCTCACCAGGAGCCAAGCCTGAGGTTGAATGACACTGATAAGGGACCTTGCAACCACCCCCCATGGGAAGCGCATGAGCGGCCGCGGCGCGATGGGCATGGCCTTGGCCCCTTAGTCGAAAAGGGTTCGACCGACCCCCCCTATCATGCAGCCAGTCGTGTTGAGCACGGGGCACACGGCCTCGGGCCCAGTCCCGGTGCGGACGAGGTGATCCCACATGATCCCGCGCGACCGACCTATAGCCGGGGTCCCTGTCCTTCCATCCCACTGGATCTTCTGTCGCACGTGGTTGCGGAAGCTGTTAAAGTCAATATCAAAGAGGCCCTATGTGGTCTCCCTACCAAAGGTGACTTTGATGGATACGTCTCCAGGATGGAGGGGGCTTTTAAGAAAGAGCTGGCGACTTTACAGGGGGCTGTGACGGAGGTCGCATTGAGAGTCGACGGCGTGGAGAACTCATGCGGGGCACTGGAGGCACGTGTGGCATCTCTGGAACGACAGCAAACAGAGAGCAGGCGCCACGTGTCTGACCTACTCCTTATACAAGACGACGCTGAGAATCGCAACCGCCGAAACAATCTCCGCTTGAGGGGGGTGCCCGAGTCTGTGGAACCTCGAGATCTTGCGGCTACGACGACATCGATCTTTAACGAGCTTTTGGAGCTTCCCAGCACCAACCATATTGAACTTGACCGTGTGCACCGAGCGTTGGGCCCTCGCCCTGCGGAGGGAGATAGACCCCGCGATGTCATATGCAGGGTCCACTTTTTCAAAATTAAGGAGGAGATCACCCGTCGAGCTTGGGAGAAGGGCCCCGTTGAGTTCCAGGGCGCCCGGGTGATTATTCTGCAGGATCTATCTCGTAGGACTTTGCAGATGAGGAGGCTACTAAAACCCCTGCTAGAAGTTGTTCAGTCTCGGGGCGCTTCCTATCGCTGGGGTCACCCTTTTCAACTCAGAGTCCGGAGAAATGGAGCTCTCTTCGTGCTGAAATCCCCAAGCCAGCTTCGGGACTTGTTTCACTTTTTGGAGACGGCCCCAGTGGATGTGCCTGATTGGACTGCTCCGGACTTGCCGACCTTCGGCGGACGAGCGCCGCGAGGCGATCCTGGCCCTGTCCGTGGCGGTGGCAGAAGAAACAGACGAGGTCGCTGACCCTGCCGTGCTGACGCCCGGATCCTCCCTGTGCCGGCTAACCCCACCACCCTGTGATTTAAAGCTTGGGAGTGGGCGGCCGGAGCGGGCGAGGTGAGAGGTGTAGTGTTAACAATTTACTGATTCCCTAAGTTCTCTGTTGTTTTTGGTATTCAGAATTATTCCTGTCTGATAACATATGTATACGTAGGGCTGCGGACCGGTCCTGGTTGAGCGGGGTCCTCTGGCCGCGTGGTGGGACGCCCCTCCCCTGGTGGGGGGCCCTCCGCGTGGACAGGGGCTGCTGTTGTGGATGATGGGCGACTGTGTCCGCGGCGGCGCCCTGCGGGTCCCGATGCCCTCTCACACGGTTATCAGCCATTGAATCAACTGATCCCTCCCTGGTAATATTGAAGCCTATGAGTGCGACAGCTTGGAAACTTGCAATAAAGTGCGGTCACTCCCCTGTGGACTGCGACCCTTGTCCTCCTCTCCCCCTATAGTACAGGTGCACCCCTCTACTGACGACTCCAGTCCTCGTGGAGGGGAAAACAGAAGCGGTCCGCCATCTGCCCCCATATCTGGGGAAACAGAGCGGAATCCCACCATCCTCCGCTAAAAAGCACCATCTCCGGGACACGTGTCCCGTGGACTACCGGTTGACTATCACCTAGTCTAGTTCTTTGTTACTTAATTGTTTGCTCCCCTGTCCCCGTGTCCCCCCTGACCCTCATTGCTGTCCCTACTCCTGATCCCTTACCCGAGCACTCAAAACCCCGGAAGGTTTAGCAGCAACTTCCTATTGCCACTTTCTCCCGGGCGCGGTCTACGGGCACTCGAACAGCATGGGCCCGCTGAAGGTGGTGTCCCTTAACGTGAAGGGCCTTAACACGCCAGAAAAAAGAACAATATTGTGGCAAGAATTGAAGAGATATAGGGCGAAAATAGTCTTTATCCAGGAGACTCACTTTAAAAGAGGGGCTTCCCCAAGATTGAATAGTAGATTTTTCCCACACGTCTTCACCAGCTGCGCCTCGGAGGGCAAGAGAAAGGGGACGGCTATCTTGTTAGCTAGAGACACCCCATTTACATTGCTGGACACCTGGGCTGACGACTCGGGGAGAGTGGTCATGGTCAAGGGTACGATTAATCAGAAACGATACACCCTGATCTCGATTTACGCGCCCAACCAGGGACAGGTTCAGTTCCTCAAGCAGACACTGGATAAAGTGGAAAAATTTGCAGAGGGCGAATTGATCCTCGGCGGCGATTTTAACTTGCCAATTGACCCTCTCATCGATACTTCAGCGGGGAGATCGTCGATTACCCAACCGGCATTGCGCTCCCTGAGGAAGAGGCTGCATAGCCTGCAGCTGGTGGACGTGTGGCGAATTAGAAACCCCACTGCCAGGGACTACTCATTCTATTCGAAGGTCCACGGGACTTACTCCAGGATTGACTATCTTTGGGTCTCACATAGTATGCTGGAGCGAGTGTCAGGTGACGGCATTTACCCCACCTCATTCTCGGACCATGCCCCAGTCTACCTGGATCTGGATCTGGCAGACAGGCCCTTCTCCCCCTTTACTTGGAGGCTGAACGAATCCCTGCTGCAGAACTCGGTGGTGCTGCAGGCCGTCAGGGATGGTATTACCTCATACTTTAATGAGAACGACAACGGGGAGGTTTCGCCCCTGACCCTCTGGGAGGCCCACAAAAGCGTTATTCGGGGCATTTTAATCAGCCACGCCTCGCGATTAAAGAGGGAGAACACAGCTTTATTGGCGAGACTGACGGAGAGGGTCAATACCCTGGAGCTATCCCACAAACGGACTGAGGCGGCGAGTGTACTCGGCGAGCTTACGCAAGCCAGAGTGGCTCTCAACGCCTTACTAAGACAAAAAGCCAAACACGTAATCAGGAAATGTAAAAGGCGATACTATGAGTTTGGCAACAAAAACAGCGCTCTCCTTGCGAGAGCCCTGAAACAGCAGCAGGCCCAGAACTTTATATCGGAAATTATGAACGACTCTCAACAGCGACAGCATACCTCTGAGTCGATAGCGGCCACATTCAGGAACTATTACGCGGGTCTCTACGGGTTGCGTGGAGACACGCCGGGAGTGAGGCAGGTAGAGAGAATTAGGCAATATCTGGAGGACTCTAAGATGCCTAAGATCTCAGAGGAGGCCGCGGCCTTGATGGAGGCCCCAATTGGTGCGGGAGAGCTGGCCGAGGCCCTTAAACAAACATCAACGGGCAGGGCACCGGGGCCGGACGGATTTACGTCCCGGTACTACAAAACCTTCGAGGCCGTGTTAGGCCCGCGGTTGGTAAGGGCCTGGAACACAATATTGGATGAGGGGAACCCGGGAGCTTTCTCTGGCAGGGAATTGGAAGCTCATATCACGGTCATACATAAGTCGGGTAAAGACCCGCTATCCTGTAAAAGTTACAGACCCATCTCCCTGCTCAACGCAGATATGAAGCTTTATGCTAAAATCCTGGCAAATAGGCTGGCACCTCTGGTCCCTCACCTTGTGCACCTAGATCAGACTGGGTTTGTACTCCGTAGAGAGGCCAGAGACAACGTCATCCGGGCCATTAATGTTATCCATGCGGCCAAATCCTCGGGGACCCCCCTGATGCTCCTCTCCACCGATGCCGAGAAGGCTTTTGACAGGGTGAGCTGGCCCTTCCTGGGAGAGTCTCTTCGGTTCATCGGGTTAGGGGTTAACATGAGATTGCTGATAGAGGCACTTTATACCACTCCCTCGGCCCGAATAAGAATCAACGGCCACCTCTCTGACCCGGTGTGGATCGGGAATGGGACCCGCCAGGGCTGCCCCCTTTCACCCCTCCTCTTTGCTCTGTCACTCGAGCCGTTCCTGTGTACAATTAGAAATAAAGATGACATTCGGGGACTTGACTCCGGCGAGAGCACGCACAAGGTCGCCGCCTACGCAGACGACCTGCTCTTTTTTTATCACTAATCCATCCGTTGCCATCCCCGTCCTGATGAGGGAATTCGAGACCTACGGCTCTCATACCTAAAAATTAATTTTGATAAATCTGAGGCCATGAATGTCTCCCTTCATGGGGACCTGGTTCGGACCCTACGGCAGTCCTTCCCCTTTAAGTGGGCCAAGGCTTCATTGACATATCTGGGAACCCAGTTGCCATGCTCCCTGTACAACATAGTGTCCCTGAATTTCCTCCCCTTGGCCAGAAGAATCAGAGCAGACCTGGAGAGGTGGGACCTCCCCACATTCTCCTGGATGGGAAGGGTGAACATAATTAAGATGACAATATTGCCCAGACTGCTATACTTGTTCCAGGCCCTGCCGGTTCGGATCCCTGCGGGTTTCTTTGCTGATCTCAGCAGGTCCCTCTTGAGCTTCGTATGGAACAAGAAGCGCGCGAGAATTGGGAGGCGCACGCTTTGCAGACCCAAGATCCAGGGGAGCATGTCTCTGCCAGACATCAAGCTCTATTGGGCGGCCTCACATCTGCAGAGAGTTTGTGAGTGGGCGACATGTCGGGACACGAAGAGATGGGTTCAACTGGAACGCGCTGTGACCCCTGCCCCAGCGGACGTCTCGCTTTGGGGCAGGGGGGTCCCACCTCCGGGCCTAAAAAGACACCCGACTATCGCAGCAACATTATGGGTTTTCGGGAAGTACAGATCTTACTCGGAGATCTCTCCGTGGCCATCCCCCATGGTGCCTATAATCACTAACCCACTACTGGCCCCTGGACCATCCAAAGCAGACCTTAGGGAGTGGGGGGGACTGACCCAACTGAGGGCAGGAGACTTAATTACGAAGAGTGGTTGGACGCCGTTGTCAGACTTGAGAGCTAGATGGGAGAATGCGAACCTGGACCCTTGGACCTTGGTTAGGTTGCAATCATTTGTAGCGGGACAGGGATTTAAGAAAGACAAGTGCAGGTCCCACTCTGAACTCGAGAGGATTTGCCTGGGTGAGGTGCCAAACGACCATCTGACCTCCAAACTGTACTCGTTATTGGCGGGAGAGGGGGAGAACCCCCCGGCGTTCTGGAGGGAGTGGGAGGTCGACTTAGGAATTGAGTTAGATAAGAAGCAGAGAGAGAAGATTGCATCTCTGGCCCACAGGCCCACTGGAGGTGTGGGGTCGAGCGGGGTACCCTGTTACACATCCTGTGGTCCTGTCCCAAGATCCGTGCATACTGGGAGGGTGTGTTGGCCGTGGTCTCTCAGCTTACGGGGGGCCAGGTCCTCACTGACCCAGCTCAGGTTCTGCTGCACTCGACGAATCTCTCCGTAAGCAAGTATAAGAAATCATTGCGGGTCCATTTGTTGAATGCAGCTAAACTAGCGATTCCAAGATTTTGGAAGCAAAAAAGACCCCCCACGGTGAGGGACTGGGCCTCGGAGGTTTCATGCATCGCGGAGATGGAGGATCTCACGCTCTCTATGCACGATAGGGACGAACAGTATAGGAGAACGTGGACGCCCTGGCTAATCTACCAGGAGTCTGAGGAGTTTAAGCAGCTATTCAAGGAGCCAGGGAATCACTGAGTTAATATTACGTTGTTACTCTGGCGTGTAGTACTTGGGATCCTTCCCTGCTCCCCCCCTTTCTACTCCTGATCCCCCTGGTGGTGGGTCTGTACCATAAGACCGGGAGGCCCAGTGGACGACACGCGGTGAGCGAAGTTGACACCGTGTGCACAGACGAGGCCGTTCTGTGCCCAAAGGGAGCGGCCGCGCTTGGCGGCCTCTAAGCAGTGTTGTTGTGCGTGCCTGTGGACCTGCGCACCATATAGGTGATTTAGCTGCTGCCCCGTCCCTCCCCACACTTGCCCGCACCCACCTGCCCCTCCCCCCTTACCCTATTGTGCATTGTATTGTAATGTATGGTGCATTGTAATTCCTTTATGTCTGTTATATGGAAAAATCTTTAAATAAAGAATTAAAAAAAAAAAATAGAAGAATAGTAGCTTTATTCCTGTGCCACACCTTTTCAGCCTGTGTGACTGGATGTATATTCTTCAATATATTTATCATTCACAGCATGTAAACTACATGGCTTGATTCAGTAAGCACAATGGAATCCACATAGTGTCACAGTAGGCTTTACAATACTGAAAGAGGAATGCTGTAAGATACAGTATGTCAGAGTATTAAAGTGGACCAAAGTATTAAAGTGGTGCCTTCCCCCTGTGTGAAACCCCCCAGGTTGCCAAAACAAACTCACCTCTTCCCGGTGCTATGGCGCATGCGCTGCTGCTCGTCCAATCAGCATGATCAGATCTTCTGACATTACTTCGTCTAAGGCGAGTGACTCCGAGTGCGCTGACAGCTATATTCCCTGCTAAGAGGGAGCGCGCCCACTCCGGCAATTCACAAATGCCTGGCTCAGGTACGCGCCCTGCTAGACGGATAGCGGGGATGCGGCCTTGGCTTGCGAATGCGCCTTTGGACCGGAAAAAAGGTAAGTGTATGGGCGACCTGGGGGTTTTCACGCAGCAGGACATCCTGATTTTGGATGCCACAGTAGGAGGGTATTGATTGTCCCGAGAATTTTATAGAATCTTAAAGATTCCCGGGCTGATTGCCATGGGTTATGGTCCACTTTAACTCTCCCAAGCATACTGAAGAGAGAAAGAAACATCGGAAAGTCCAGTTGCATTTGACGTTATCACTGGCTTACCTTGGGTATCTCGAAGAAAAAATAATACACTGGAGTCTGAAGCCTCTTCAGGGATACATTGAAATGAAACATGCAGAACTGTGCGATGAACCTTTTGCAGGATTGTTTTCTAAAATTGTAACAAGGATAGTTCTGAGTAAATGTGAACATAGTAAAATACACATTTGTGATTATGCTGAGAGCTGGTTTACATGTTATGAAAAGGAGAAACTGAGAATAGGATGCATATTCTAATGCAGTTTTCTGGAGGAATATGCTGGAAAGCCCGATGTTGGCTGCGAGCAGCCAACTTTCTATGCGTTAAAGGGTGTAAATTCCCCCTGATAAAATGGAGACCACAGCAGCTCCCGAGACCTGGTCTCCTGGTGCCCACAATTTCTCCCAATATCCCTTTTGTCAGTCGATGTAAATATGTACGGCCATGGGTGAAAAACATGTGGTGGAGGCCCCTGGGCAGAACGTCCCGGCCATTCGCCGCATTCAGCCAGGCTCTGTGTGCCTTATTTGCCTGTATCCATCAGGCCATAAGCGAGTTGCTGGGAGGCTGGTGCTGGACATTTTATGCCTTATTGGCTGTTTTCTGGCATGGCAACTGCAAATGTCTTCTGTGACAGAACTGCGACTCGCTCTAACTCAGAGGGCTTTTCCGATTATGATGAGGGGCAGACAGCAGGTGCCCTCCCACAGGCCGGGCAGTTGAACTGACTCTGGGAGCCCACCTCCATATTGGGATACCCTGCTGCACATCCCCTGTCCAGGAAGTCTTAGACCAGACAGACACTTTTTTTTATTCTCCTGCCAGTTCTCAGTGCCACCTAACCACCTGCAACCAGGTTTGCCCAAAAGGATCATTGATGGTGGAGGCCTGCAAGTGGTGGAGGTCCCAGATCAGGAGCCCCTTCTGCCCAGTGTATAATCCAACCCTGTGTAAGTCCCCTCTATTGCTGCAATCCCCTCCCCTGCTGCAAAGAGGGGGGCAGAGGCACTGGAGTTGCTGTAGAGGAAAGAAGGTGAGTAGTTTTTCTTTTGGGGGGGCTCGTCCCCACAGGTTTAAAAAATTACCTAAAAAACAATCTCATCAAAAAGTTCAAAAACACTCACTGAATCACACAAGTGAATTTTTGAGTTCTCGAAAAAAAAGTGAAAATTCTCCTAAAAAATCTTGGTAAAAAAAATGGTCTGCTGAATCATGTAAGTGGGAAAAATAGGTGAGAGAAAACATATTTTTCTCGCAAAAAAATGGCCGAGATTGCAATTGTGACCAGCCCTGAATTATGCCCATTGTGTGAGCTTTTATTTTTAACAGTAAGTCACATGGAAATTACATTTAGGTCATTTACCATATAGTACACTTATACTATACTTTGTAAGAGGGTAGAATGTAGCATAGCTCAAGATCATTTATTATTATTTAAGGTTATTGTTCATCTAGATTTCAGGTTGGGCTCTAGGGGTAAAACTAAACGAACGGTTGCTGCTAAGGCACAGGAAGCACCAGTAGCCTAAGGTGGGTGTGGTCTGCTGGGTTCTGAAGCACATGTGTGAGGGACAAAAACAGAGATGAGAGGACTGTTTTCTATGCTACTGAGCTCCTTTTTCTAATAAAGTATGTTTTGATTTAGGCCTATCTGTAGGCATATATAGTTCCTTAATAGAAAAAGCCTTCATATCTGTGTGTCCTATGAGGCAATCTAATACTGGAAACTTATCTAATACTGGAAACCATATTGTCACATGCATACACTTACAGTTAGTGTAGTAGGTGCAACCTCTTCTTCAATTTTCTCATCTGCTTCTGAATGTGGAGTAGCAGGATCACTGAAAGATTGCACTTCATTGTCTGTACAAAACAATAAGTCACCTAAATAAATAGATAAATGATATGTGGCTGCATGGCTGCTGTGGCTTTACTTAAAGCGGACCAATAGTAAAAAATGAATTAAACCAGACCAATACAACAAACATTGCTCATATGCATCCCTCCCCAGGGCAATTTAGATTGCTTCACATAAAAATTCATTTACCATTTTCTAACTCATGCAGCGGTAATTTTTTAAAACATGGCAGTTCATGGACTTGCAGGCCGCCTACAAACAGGAACTGCTGCTGGGCTTCCTGTTACTGTGCATTGTCAGTTATATCGGTTGGGAGAGGAAGCTCCAAAATGCCTTCCTTGTACAACTGTGTCAGGCTGTTGCTCTGGTTTAAAGTCATTGTCCAGGTACACGCAAAAGTATTCTTCCTCACCCAGGGCATTTCAGTCTGACCCTGGCTGATCATTTGCCCTTAGTTGCTATTGTTTTTGCTGAAGCTGACAAGTGCTACATATTTCTTGTATATGGCATTAGTTTTTCTCTCCTTACTTTTCTTACTCTCTTCATAAACTGATTCGGAATGAGGGGAATGTTGAATTTACTTTATTGAGTTGTTTTATGTTAAGGAGTGAGGCATCTAGCTTTGTAGGCAAAGTGCATAAACGGTCATTCAGCAGCTTACCTCATCATGGCTGCGCCTTCCCTTCCTGTCAGAACGCAGTTGCTTGTGAAAGTAGAAACAAGGCAAAGAGTAGTGGCACCCCCCTGAATTACCTTGCCATAGACCACCAATAATAGCTGGTAGTCCAAAGCCCTGCATCAGACTGTGGACACTGGGAGAGAGGGTGAACAACTATGGTGATGAGAATGCCTGTCTTACAGACCCCGTCCATAATGCCAATTTATATGCAAGGCCCATGGCCAAAAATTGCGAAATATTAATAAGGTAAAACTGTAAACCTTGATATCACTGCTATTTCTTCAGCAATTTAAAAACGGTTTAGGACAGTGCCAAACGTAGCCCGACATAATAGTCTAGCAATTTCCTTTGCCTTCTGTATCCTTTTAAGCTTTGTTTCCGCTAGTTAATAATATAGGAAATGGTAATAGCTTAGAGGTTACTACGGGCAATGAGCTCAGAAATAAGGAATAACTTCTATCTGAGCCTGGTTTGTTTAGATGCAAATATGTAACAGTAGGGTTTTGGACTCAAGAAGAATGCCAATAGGTGATTTATTATGGAGAAAAGGTGACATTAACCTTTTTTGCTCGCTGGTTGAAGTGGGTTTTATATTATTTTGTTTTAAATCTGTCCCCCAGGGATATATTTAATACGAAGCTATAGATTTTTTAGCTCATACCCTTCAATTGGGGCTAATTTTGTCTAAACAGGAGTAATGTATTTTGGTTAGAGTTTTTTTCTTTATTTTCCCCTTTTTTTCTACCCCCATTATTTCACCTCTTTCTTCCTCCCCTTCTCTTCTCTCTTCTCAGTTCCCAATTGTTTAAAGAATCTAAAGCTAGGTTTGAGTCTTTAGCCCTTTGCCACAGGGAGAACCTTTGAGTGAGCTTAGAAACCAATTAGATTAAGCTCAACAAATCCTTAGAAACTGAAAGGAGGGTCCGTTGGTCCAGACATAAAAACATAGTAAATAACTGACCATTTGACTAAATTCTAAATATAGATCTTTTAAGCCCATTTAATTAATAAAAATAGGCTCTGGTAATGTAACTAGTAACCCTTTACAACTTGTGTTATACTTTGGTCTACAACTATCAAAGGTCTATTCATCTAATAAGAACCCTTCTTTTTCTAGCATTGAATTTATCAGAATTATCTTTTCCTGTAATTGAAAAACCCTTTTACGCCACAGTTGAAAGCAATATTACTTTGCTGGAAGTGCAGAAAGCCATTTAATCTTTGAAGCCCAATATACAAACTTGGTCAGACAGGTTTACATTTTTGTAGTAAGAGAAATTTACTGCCCCAAAAATAGTTTATAATCTTTAATTCTTCATCAGAGAGACATCTTGCGCAAGAGTCTTTAATTGCTGCCATTGCAATAATATCTAAACTGGGATCGGATCATACACTGTTGTCTAATTTCCAACCAATATCTTTGTTAAACACTGTTATAAAAATGTCGGCAAAATATTAGACTAAACAATTTAAAGACTAAATACAGGATTACATGCTCTGATTGGAAGTGATCAAGTGGGAATTGGGCGTGACAGATAGGCAGAAGACAATGACAAACCTTATCTAAAACCATAAACAGAAATGACCAAAAGACAGTGTCAAATGGCTTCTTGACATCCAATATATCCAATATAATAACATGCTCCTCCTCTATAACCTGACTCATGTATAAGTAAAATAAGCACCTTATACATGAGTCAGGTTATAGAGGAGGAGCATGTTATTATATTGGATATATTGGAAGTCAAGAAGCCACTTGACACTGTCTTTTGGTCATTTCTGTTTATGATTTTAGATAAACAGGGTTTTGGTCCTTATTTTAAAATGTGGTTTTAAGGCTTTATATCATTCCCTGCAAAGCTTTTATCCAGTATGCAGGGATTTCTTCTTTCAGTTAGTAGACGGACTAGATAGGGGTGTCCACTATCCCCTTTTTTATTTATTTTGGTTACTGAAATGCTTGCAATGCGCATTAGAGCTGACACTAACATTAATGGTCTAGAGTTGGCTGGGTATCAAAATCCATCTTTTGGCAGACGGTGTAGTGCTAATAATTATGAATCCTATTGTTTCTCTCCCTATTCTCCATGCTGTGCTAGATGCTTTCATAGAGGCTTGAGGGTTGGTGGGCAGGTAGGTGGGTGGGTAGGTATCGGGGTCAGTGGGTAGGTAGGCAGAGAGTCCAGAGCATTTTCAAAAGTGCTGGCCATGGGCCAGATGAATGGGAGCAGTGAGAGAATTAACCCCCCCTCCAAAGCCGGAAACCAGAGCTGGCGCCTCTGCGAAAGGGGGGCATGCTGTCCTCACTACCGCTGCTCCTGTACGGTCCAAAAAGAGCTGCTGCTAAGGGGAGGAGTGGGGAGAACCTTCATCTGCTCCACAGTTTTATAAACAACCCTTGAGTTCTGAAGCTACTTATGCTGGTAATAAGGACCCTATTCTGGTAACCACCTACAGTGAGGAGTTTTTTGCCATTAAAAAGAATATTAATAAACATCTACCTATTCTTAGTGGAGATCCTCAGCTGGGTAATGTGGTAAAGAATGGGATCAGGGTTATTAGTAGACGTTCTCCCTCTCTGGGCCAAAGGTTGTCCCCCAGCCTTTTTGAGAGACATATTGTAGTACCATCCACTTGGCTCACATGTAGTGGTTTCCATGGATGTGGAGGTCGCCGTTGTGGGATGTGTAAATTTGTTACTTCTGGCAACAGTTTTCTGTCCTTAGCCACAGGCCAACAATACAATATAAGAGGCTTTATAAATTGCAACTCCTGCAATCTAATCTATCTGATTACCTGCACGTTATGTCAAATACAATATGTGGGGTGCACCACTAGGCCCCTTAAAAAGAGAATCGCTGAACATGTGGCAGCGACATCTCTAAGTCGCACAGATTCCACCTCTAATGTAGGACGCCACTTCAGGGACACTCATGCAGGGGACTTAACCAATTTTATATGTACAGGTATAGAAAGAGTTAAATTGGGTCCCGGGGGGGGGGGGGGGGGGGGGACCTACATGCTAAACTTCTCCAGAGGGAAGTCTCGTGGATTTTTCGGCTTGGCACCAGGGCCCCTCAAGGTCTTAATCATCGGTGGGATGTAGATTTATATCTCCGCCGTTAAATAATTGATGCGCATATACTAGTATTGGCATATAGCCATATACCCCAGAATACTATGAATTAAAGCAGAACATAACCATCAGATGTAAACTCTTTCTTCTTCCTTTTTTCTTCTACGTATTTTTCTTAGGCTTTTGGTATAATCTTTTAATATGTCCCTCTCTTTTTTCTGGTAGAACTAATGTTCTGGAGGTCTGATTATTCTCTCTCCTGATCAGGGTATATACCCCTTATCCATTTATAACCATAAGCTTACAAGAGGGTTTCAAATGGCATAATATGGTAAAATAACAGGCATTGACCATAAAGGGTTTCTCCAGAGTAGGATTTCTACTCAATAAAAATGTAAATAATGTTGGATTTTTGCACTAGGATCTGTATATTAAAGTCATGAATTATTATTAAATAGCTATAGAAAGCTGTGTGTGTTAGAATATAATATGCTGTCCCTCTCTCTCTTTTTCTTCTTTTTTGAGGGAGGTTTTACATGCAATTTCTATATATCGTATGAGATGCTCTAGGCAGATGAAACAATGTATCCTTTAAGTGAGAGCGCTTCTCACTCAACATGTATCAGTAAATGTAATGTTTATTCATGCAATACAATGTATCTCCCGTTGTAACACTCTGTAGTTCTCAGACTATTTTTTGCATTGGCGGCTTGAATAGTTTACTATTTTGATACTTATATTTTCTATACAGCCGCCCCTTTCTTTTGTTTTTTGTTTTTGGTTTTATTACTAATATACCTGATAATTTTTTCCGGCTTATGAAACACATTAATTTTTTCTAACAAACATTGGAAGGGGGGAGGTCATGTTTTTTTCTTCCCCTCCTTTTTCTTTTGTTTACCAATTGTGTTTTGGAGTGATAGTGTTCGCTCATCCGGTTCTATAATGACCTGATTAACTCCAGGTGCGTGACAAAGGGAGATACATGCATGGTGTTAGTATTTAAATGTGCTTTATGGGAGTAGGAAGTAATGTCATGATTAAGGGCTGAGTCTGTGCCCGAAACGCGTTGGCATCCAAACTGCTCCCTCATGCTTTACTCTGACTTATATCTATGGATGGAATGCTTTTAAATAATTTTGTATGGAACAATAAACGTGGATGTTTTATCCTTTTAACTGGATTAAGGCTGGCGTTTCCTGATTGATCTATCTATGCATGTGAGCTGAGCACTCACGGCCGAGCCTTGTCCTATGATCTCTGCATCCAAAGGCACTGGATACCTACAGGTGGGGCTGATCAACTCAAGTTACCCTTCATCTGCTCCACGCTGGACCACAGATCAGGGAAGGAGGCCAACGAACCTTCCCATCTCGCTGCTGGGCCGCACCTCTGCTGGAGGAAAGAGGGCAGTGTGAAAGAGCGTGTGCCCTCATCCGGGGCACTCTGGTGGGGAGTGGATAAATTAATGTGAGCACAAGCAAGTCCTGCACTTTTTTGAAGTCACAAAGAGAAAAACTGCTGCTAAAGCATGGGGAGATTCACTGTCAGCCGAGAGCTGCGCTGCATGCCACTGGCATTATGCTTATTATTGAAAGCACAGCCATGCCACGCTGCCCCTCACACCGTGCTCTGGAGCATGAATGAATCCAACGAGGGAGAGGGGCAGGCTACACACAGTGGAGGGGCGGGCATAATGTGAATGGACATCTACCCATCAGAAACCTGAGAATCTTATTACACAACACGTTTGAGGAGGCAGGTCCGGGCAGCCGGGATTGAGATCAAGTTACCCCTTCTTCCCTGGTACAGTGAGCATAGGACATGTTGGAGAGGCAGCAGTAGAAGTGGTTACCTTCTATGCATTTAGGCTGAAAAATCCCTTTAAGCAAATCAATTGAGATTTAAGTCCAAACAAGGGCAGTAGCTTGCAAACTGCTGTGCAATAACACAATCAATATTTCCTCAGGATTCTGATATTCATTTGAAGAACATTTGTAGCTACATGTACATAAGTGCCTACATTTAGGTGTGTTGTGTTTTGGTGTATATATTGCTTTATATTTTTATGTAACAGGGTAAAAACTAGCATCTGGGTAGAATTAAAAAAAGAGTTGGCACCATATCTGTTGGTAACTGCTGTACTTCTATTGCTCAAAAAGTAATACAGGGCTCTGCAAATATTTGATTGATGCTGCTGTTGGGAGGGGCAGGCTGGTAGAGTAAAACACTCAGGAGTGCAAATTACGGTACATGGCAGGATCCTTATTCCCCACATTCAGTTGGTCAGTGATGTCCGTTTGCCTTTATGTCAATAGAGCCTTGTTTTAAATCCAAATCAGATCAATAAATTACACCCCATGCTCTGTTGCATTACTTACTATCACTAGATAACTCCTGCCCCTTGGTTTCTGTTTCACTTGGTTTAATGGGCTCCTCTGTATTATTGTTGGCTGCAGCAGAATCAGTGTCTTCATCTTGTGAAGCAGTTACATTCAGGTCTTCAGGTTCTGAAAAGAGAACCAACATTGTAAGAATTATAGTACAGTACATGAGATATAGGCTGGGGGTCAGGTTGTGAAGCCATCAGTTCAGAAACTGACAACATGCCCCTAACCGACTCCCGGCAGCATCAACAAGGGTGCCTTTCACTGGAAACAGGGGCGCACACCAAGGCTGGCAGGGAAGTATGGTGTTAGCACTGAAACTATGGACACTCCAGGGCGGCCTATGCACGTTTTCACCACAGTGCAGTACAAAAGGAGTATTATACCGGACCTTCGCCCTAATTAAGAGCTTATCTTATATGTTCCCTCCACCCTGTACATACAGATTGCCCACGTTAAAAATCATCCTACGTGCATCTACTGCATTTACTGAGCCTTTAAACATCCACAATGGCAGCTCATGGAGTCTCAGGCTGCCTGCAAACAGTTATAATAATCCCAAGGTAACCTAGCTGTACAGCTTGATGCATTTCCCATCAGGCAACCCTAGGCCTGTGCCTTAGGCTTCCACTGATAGGGGGCACTATACAGTGAACGATTATTGCTCAAGTAAAAAAAAAAAGTCCTGTTGCCCGCACTTTTTTGGGCTCCCTGCACCCCACTCTCCTTGCCCCAGTACCCTGGGGCGATGCTTCGAACTCAAATGTGGCTTGATTGAAAAAAAATATATAGTTTTGAGATCGCTCATTAGCTGATCTAAAAAGTGTTCTCTGACTTGGCCGCATCCGTGGCCTCCCTGTAGACTTAAAAGTGCTCCTGCCCCAGCCTATCTTTATGGGGGGATGTGGCCTTCGGCAAAGACAGCACTAGGGGTTTCACACAGTGGGTCATCACGATTTCAGATGCCCCGGGATGCTCCGGCAATCTAGACACCTATAAGGTAGAAAATGGGGGTGGGGAAGCTTTAACTGTAGAGGCATCCCAAACTAGGATGCCCAAGGGGCAAGTGTCAAAAGGGATATAAAAACATTTTTGATTGTTGGTCCGCTTTACAGTACCCCATGTGCCCCTTTTGCATGGGGTATTCCAATCTGGGATGCTGTGTGAAACCCCCGGTTCGCCAGGAATACCGACAAAAACACAATGCATGCATGGGCTCATGTCCATATGAATACCCAGCATAGAATGGGGAGTAGACACAGAGCCCGGTTTGGAGCTCTAGGAGTTTACGCTGTCACTTTAGCCGCTCGCCTTTAGCTGTGTGCCTGTGACAGCTGGAGAGAAGCCAGGGTGCACATGCACTGTGGGATGGCTGCAAAAGTACATTATACTGTGATTCTGGGGCTTACACACAGCAGGGCATCCCAAATTGGGAATTCCTGGAGACATGTAATCACCCAGCATTAAAGATTTTCTAGTTGAGAACTACAATTCCTCAGATGCCCAGCCAGCCCTTTTATTTGGATAGAAATGACTTAGGATGACAGGCCATGCTGGGAGTTGTAGTTCCACAACACAGAGGCCAGCATACTCCCGCACACATCTTACCAACAGCTATCTCCACCTCCAGCTCTTCCTCCCGGACTCTTTTATAGAAGAAGAGAGCCGAGGCGCCCTCCTCGTCTGTGCGATCATTCAGGAAGCGCAGCAGCTGCTCCTCGTGCTCGCCATCATTCCGCCCCAACAGCTCCTCGAAGCAGCTCGGGTCGCTCAGGCTGAAGCAGCAGTAAACCCGGTCCCGGATCCATTCCAAGCGCGGGTCATCCAGCGACATGTTCGACGTTCTATGCCGGTTGTCAGGTTAGGGTTGTTATGGCAACACCACGCTGTCGGCACTTTTTCCTGGCTGAGAACGGCGCACGCGCACATCCCTCATAGTATCCATGCGCCGAGTAGTTAGTCTTCGCGCTCCCGGTGCAATTTAGAAAATTATATGAAGGAACCATGTGGGAAAATACTATTTCTTTCCTGTAAACTGGTCTCCAATGTTCCATAGTAATATCCACGAACAAAACACAGACGTGCCCATTGCAGAGATAGGTCCCCAGCTGCATTTTTTATCAATGGGAATATAGAGCGTACACAGGCAGGCAATTAGTTTCAACAAGCATATGGCACTGTGCTTATTTTACAATCCCCTAGAAAGTAGCTATGAATAAATTATATATTGTGCATAGCCAAATAGATCATTGTGGGACACTTGGTTAAAGCGGGCCAAAACCCTCAGTGGCCAGCCCTGGAAGACCCCCAAAAAAGACCCCAGGGCTGGCACCTGGCCTTCCCCCCTGGGGCATCCCAAATCGGGTTGCCTGGCTGTTAACCCCCCCCCCTTCCTGGGTCACTAAAAAACGTAACTCTTCCAGCTGCTCCCACGGAAAGGTGAACAATTGTTACTGCATCCCCAGCACCTCTGGGCTGAGGCACGGTCCTGCACCCAGCCATTCAGGGCACACACACGTCTAGAGGGAACTGGGGATGCGGCCGCTCTCACCTCGACTGGGATGAGCTCTTCTCTAAACAGGACCCTATTGCCTTCATTAATGTGCATTCATACCTCCCAACTGTCCCTGATTTGGAGGGACTGTCCCTCTTTTGAGTCCATGTCCCTCGTTGTTCCCTGTCCCTCTTTGAGGTGCAACATGCAGATCTGCAGCAATAAATGATTAATTTGCCTATTCAAAGTGTTTCTATTGTTGTAAATGTTACACCCTATCTCCTAACTATCCCTCAATGAGGGGACGTGGCTTAATTAAACAATTGTCCCTCTTTCCCACCCTGAAAAGTTGGAAGGTATGCGCATGCCATACAGACGAGAGCCTGTGTTAGCGCCGGAGTTCCAGGAAGGGCACATTTTTGAGGTAAACTGGGAGGTTTCACACAGCGAGGCATCCTAGATCGCCAAGGAACAAGACCCGGGATAGTCAAAATCTCAGGTTTTGTTCCGTTTTAAACTGACCACTTTTCAGGGTTATGGGTGTGGTGGAGATGTGGTTTTGGGGTGTGACTTTGCCACAGGCTTTTGAGGAACAAATATTATCATCATCCTTTGCTTCTCCTCTGTGTATAAGTAGGTGTAACCTGTCCCTTAGATATACCCTTAAAGCAGACCTTCACCCTGAATAAGAGCATATCTTATATGTTTCCAACACCCTGTACATACAGATTGCTCACATTAAAAATCATCCTACCTGCATCTACCGCACGTTATAAGCCTTTAAACATCCAAGATGGCGGCTCATGTAGCATCAGGCAGCCTGCAAACAGGAAGTGGCTTCTGACTATGTCGCTCTGCATTCTGGGATTGCTGACCTTTTCCTGACCCCAGCTCTGCTCTGTCTGAGCAAAGCACAGCTATAACCCCCACCCCCTGGACTTTATCCCATTCTCCTCTCCACAGTATGTGATGCTTCTGAGTCAAGATGGCGGCGCCCGTAACCTAGAGTCCTGAACAGAGTTGCAGGGGGGGAAAGAATAATAAGTGACTAAAAATGTATAATATATTTTAGATGCTGGGAAATAGTTTTTTAAGGGTTTGGGCTTTTCATTAAATCATGCGGAAGGTCTGGTTTAAAGTGGACCTATCACTGCCAAAGCCAGCTAAGTTCCCCCGGGGCATCTCGATTCAGGATGGCCCAGTGTAAACCTCATACATAGGCCTGCAATCACATAACTTTCCAATGCCCTCACACCGCATTGCTGCAGCTAGGTGCCCTCCTGCACCCAGCCATTCAGATAGGCTGGGGGTGGGAGCGTGCCACAGACTGCGGGAAAACCAGGGGTGCTCCTGATAGGAATGAGTTAGCATTTTGTGCTAAAAGAAAGTTGGAGTTTTTTGGATGTAGCCAGCTATGGAATGCGTAGGAGGGATGGTCTCAGTGTTCTGCACTGATTGTGCTAATATGACCCTGCTTACTTGTTAGGGATATGGCAACGGTCCAAGAGATTACGAGAATGCAAATGAAGAATTAAAAACTGTAACCAATCAGGAGTTATGTATAATCGGCTTCAAGTCAACCAATGAATACTCGTGCTGTGTTTGAACTAATTATTTTGTAGTTTTGTTATGTAGTTTGAAATACTACCCAGTTTGTAGTTTGACCTAGTATCTGATCTTGGCTTTAATGTATTTAAGCCACGTTTCCTGTAAACTATCAGAGAGAGCCTCATGATTTCACTCTGAACCTGTGTCGGTGTTTTTTATGTGACCTCTCACCTTTGTCACTAATGACTCCAGTGCACCTAATTTGGATCCAGAAGGCATCAGACCAGCTAATTGCCCTATCGCTGTTCAAAGCAGCCCTATATGACATGCATAATTATGCACGGCCTGCATATGTGCCATGGAAACGGTGGAAAGTGTTGTGTGGGCACTCTGGGAGTATCCTAAATCGGGACGCCCTGCGTAAATGGGCCTATCACCAGGATAGTGAAAATACAATTCTGTGATTACTCACCTGTAGAATTGTTTTTACGGTGTACAGCACGGCTTGCTTCATTTCAATTCTTACACATTTGGGTAATCCACCACAAGGTGGCGCAGTCGACTGCAGAAAGACTTGTGTCTCCTCCTGACCCATAAAAAGGGCAGGAATTACCCAGAGACCCCAGTGTTTGAAAGCAGTAATGCAAGAAACCGGGAGACAAGACCATGTTAACAAAAAACACGATCTCAAGAAAATCACCATAAAAAGGCAAAAAATAGGATAACGATAACAAGGGAGGGATGAAGCAAGCCGCGCTGTACACAGTAAAAACAATTCTACAGGTGAGTAATCACAGAATTGTATTTTTCCTTGTGTACAGCATAGCTTGCTTCATTTCAATTCTTAACGATTGGGACATCCAACAGCAGTGTCCAAGAACAAAAGGGTGGGATCCCCAGTGAGCAACAGCGTGCAGTTTAAGACACTACCGCCTGAAGCACCTTGCGACCAAAAACAGCGTCAGCTGAGGCCCTAACATCAATCTTGTAAAACTTAGAAAAAGTATGAACAGATGACCAAGTAGCGGCCTTACAAACTTGTTCAACAGACGCCTGGTGCTGAAAAGCCCAAGAAGCACCAAAAGTTCTAGTGGAATGAGCCGTAACACGAAAAGGAGGTTCCTTCCACTTAGCAGCGTATGCTTGCCCCACCGCCTGTCGGATCCACTTGCTGATAGTGGACTTGACTGGAGGCAAACCCTTCCTAGACCCAGTAGGAAGGACAAACAGAGAATCCGACTTCCGAAAAGAAGCAGTGGCGGTCAAATAGAATTTGAGCGCCCTGACCACATCCAGAGAATGAAGATTTCGTTCCTTAGAATTAGAAGGCCCAGGACATAAGGAAGGCAAGACAATGTCCTCATTTAGATGAAAGGCAGAAACGATGAAAGGCTTAAGACGGAATACTACCTTATCCCGATGCCGTGCAAAATAAGGAGGCTTAATGGAGAGCGCCGCCAGCTCAGAAACACGACGCACAGACGTGATAGCCACCAAAAAGACCACCTTAAGAGTCATAATGGCCAGCGCAGAATTGTTCAACGGCTCAAAGGGAGGACCCTGGAGAGCAGACAGCACCAAGTTCAATGTAAGCATGCCAGACCTTGTAATAAATCATGGAAGATGATTTCTTTCGAGCCTGAATCATAGTACTGACTACCGAAGCCGGCAGTCCCTTATCCGTCAATATGGAGGTTTCAGCAGCCAAGCCGTCAAAGCCAGCACTTGTAAATTGGGGTGGCGCAACTGACCCTGAGTTAGAAGCCCCGGATCGTCGGGCAGGACAAAGTGATCCACTGCCATCTGGACGACGTCCGCGAACCATACTCTCCTCGGCCAGCGGGGGGCCACCAGAATGGTCGGTACCCCCTCCTGGGCTATCTTGCACAACACCCGCCCCAGGAGAGGAAATGGAGGAAATACATAGAGGAGCCGGAAATCCGTCCAGGGAATGGACGGCCAGCGGATCTCTTGACAGAGAATCATGGAAGCTTGTGATTGTGACAGGCCGCAAACAGGTCCACGTACGTCTGACCCCAGCGGCGACACAGGCCATGAAAAATCTTGTTGTCGAGGGACCATTCCCCCAGACGAGACGTCCCCCTGCTCAGGGAGTCCGCCTCCTGGTTTTCTTCACCCCTGGGATGTAAACTGCTGAGATGCAGGGAACATTCTCCTCTGCCCAAGACAATATCAGGGACACCTCCTTGAGGGCTCGTTTGCTCCGAGTCCCACCCTGATGATTGATGTATGCGACAGCCGTCTGATTGTCCGAGCGGACCTTGACCGCACAACCCCGTAGGTGGGGAGTCAACTGGAAGAGAACCAACCTGATCGCTCTCAGCTCCAGGAGATTGATGGGCATGTGGGCCTCCTGAGGGCCCCACTGGCCCTGGAACTTCAGCAATTGCCAAAACCCTCCCCAACCGGTCAGACTGGCGTCCGTGGTGACAATCTCCCAGCACGGAGGCAGAAAGGACCTGCCCGCTAGGAGATTCCTCGAGTCCAACCACCACAATAGGGACTGTCTGGCCAGAGGGGACAGAGCGAATTCCTGCTCCAGGGATTCCTGTTTCCAATCCCAAACGGTCAAGAAGTTCATTTAACACCGAGAATGCTTCCTACGCTGAGGGAGCCGACCATCTTTGGTCAAAACATCAAGACGTTCCCCAAAGAGACGTAGTCCCGTGAAGGGAAGCCCAGTGAGGGACTTCTTAGCGGTAGCGGCAGCCGCCCACTGACGCAGCCGGACGAACCTACGCATGGCAACCAACAGGGCAGAGGCCCTACCACCAAGCCGGACGTCATCGTCCATAGCAGACAGCACAAAAGCAATATAGTCAGAGCTAAGCAAAAGGTCCTTGTAGTCGTCCTCTCGCATTATCGCGCAAGGTAGTGGTGTCAGGAGATGGCATAATAGAAGTACTGGAGAGCCCCAGGACGGGGGCGTCCACCTTGGTGGGACAAGACCAGCGGCGAACCAAGTCGCCCGAGAAAGGATACATTCTATCCATTCCCTTGGGCACCGAGGGCAACCTGTTGGGCTGTTCCCATTCCTTGAGGACCATATTGGAAAAATGTCCCTGCTCCGGGAACTTTAAGCTTTGCTTGTCAGGGCGGAAGAGCTCCCCCTGCTTCCTCTTTGCCGCCTTAGGGGGATCGATGTGTAAAGCAGCAAAAACGGCCGGCCAAAGTCTGTTGGTATCATCCGAGAGCCCGGAATCCTGGTCCGAGGAAGACGATCCCCAGAGGAATCGGAATCGTGGAACAATTCTGCCTCCTCCATGGATTCACGGCCGCCATAGGAATCATACAAATCATCATCATCATCATCCTCAAAGAGGGACAAGCCCATAGCCAGGTGCCTCTTTTTACTAGAGGCCTTGCCAGGGGTCGGAAGGGCCAGTTGCCGCTCAATGCTGGCAACGCGCAGCGCCAGGTCCGACTGAGACCCCCTATTAGCTTCCCCCTTGCTGGGAGCTAAATGCAGGTGTGGGGGAGTAGGTGATGCTGCGGGCAGGATGGGACTGGGGAGAGTAGCGTTCACCCCAGACTGGTCCGCAACGACACTCTGAGCGCAGGGAACACAGACCACGCTGCGGCCGCTACAGGGGATGCCCCGCACATTAGGCACAACTAAGCCCGCTCCGAAGGGCCCCCAAGCTCGTTATCCCCAGAAGCCTCCATATGGTGATTACAGAAAACGCAAAAAATAGCGAACAATTAAGCCAGACACGGGCGCTCTGGGCTATGAAAACCCCACCCGGGATGCCCCCACGTATCCCTTAACAAGAGGGGAGGAGGATACTGGCCCGGGAGAAACCACAAGTGCAATAAGTAGGCCCGTCTGAAAAACATAAGAGCCCATGAGCATTCCACAGCACATGCACAGAGAATAAAACAAAGCATGACATAAAAGAGAAGGAGCGGACTCCCGGACCAAGATGGCGTGTAGCAGCCGTCAGACGCAGAACCAACAGCCTGCGGCGTTCACAGAGAATCGAGGAGAGGAGGAGGAGGCCCAAAAATGGCGCCGAAAAGGATCCTCGAGAGGCGGGCCGCAGGAAGATGACGCGGATCGCGTCATCTGGCGGCTACGCCCCTCGGCAGCGCAAGAGCCTCCGGGCGCCAACAGAGGCAGAATGGCGCCCGGAGGCAGAAGGGGGGGGAAGGCTCCCCCTCACATGGCCCCCACCATCGGGTGCAGCGCACCCATAGTGACACGCGCCTGCAGGCGCAGCAGTAACGCCGCCTGCGGCCGCTCCCGGTCCCCCGCGGCCCTGAACACCCGACCCCAGGTCTTCCCCTACTGTCACCTGATCTGTCAGCCGGGCGGCAGAAGGGTTCGGAAACAGGTGGGAATAGGCCTGCAGGGCCGACGGGCTTGGGATGCCCCGCTCGCCGGTGGATAACCAGAGAGAGAAAGTCTTCTGTCTTCGCAGTCCAGACTGCAGAGAAACTCTGGGGATCTCTGGGTTATTCCTGCCCTTTTTATGGGCCGGGAGGAGCCACAAGTCTTTCTGCAGTTGACTGCGCCACCTTGTGGCGGATTACCCAATAGTTAAGAATTGAAATGAAGCAAGCCGTGCTGTACACAAGGAAAATCCCAATGATAGGTCCACATTAAACAGACCAAAACCATCGAAAAGCCTCCTTACCCATCCCTCAACACGGGTACCTTGGAGATGCTGCAGGTTTTGCGCCAGCTTGGTGTAAGAAAAAAAAACTCTTTTTCCTAATATAGTATAATGGATCTAACTTTCATAGGAAGTTTAGAAACATTAATCATAAGTATATTTCCCAAAACATATCCAGGACGGTCCACCAGGAGACAGCATGTCTCCTCCCCCTTCCAGAAACACAAACGAGGCAACAATTAAAAGCCCCTCCCACCCCCTAATCCTCAGTTCGGTTCGTGTCTCCAAGCTAGAAGCAGAGGAGAGACGGTCTCTCCAGACTTCGATTACTTCGAATTTGGTTGGGGACTGCCAGTTCAGAGAAGCTAGCTTCCCGCCTCCTGGCTTTAGGACTGTGAAGTCCCAGGAGACAGAGGTCTCTGGGTTGAGCTTCCCGCTTCCTAGACCTAAAAAGAAAGGAAAGAGGTGTCCTGAATAGAACCTGGATGAAGTCTTTTAGGGAATCTTAGGGAGAACTCCTGGTAGAACTCCATGGTAAGCATGGCACAGCCTGGGGTCAGACACCAGGAGCTCTTTAGTCCACCGGAGGGCAGGTGCTGGGGTGGGCACAGCATGCCTGCAGGTAAGGTGCAGTGTCGGTTTTTGGAGAGTCTCAAGATGATGCAAAGATCTCGGATCTCGGTGCCAGAGATGGTTGGAGCAGCATTTCTGAGGCGCATAGAGTGCTGAATCCACAAGACGGGAAAGGAGAGTGCTAGAAAAAAGGCGCTAAGTGTTACGGTGGGTGCAGCCATGGGCCCTTCTCACATTTTCCACCATGGATGAGAACAGAGCAGCGGTGATGGTCCCTTTCTTACCTTCCTCTACAGAGCCTTCTGTGGATGGCCCTGGTAATGGCTCGGGTTTCTACACAGCTTCCTTCTTCCGCACCTGCACCCGCACAGAAAAAAGGAATAAATGAATGAGGGAATATGTGATTTCATTAATATTTGCTGCACATTAATCTCCAATATTTTTATTAGAGATTAATATTATAAATATCGCAAATACTAATAATCATATCAGCTCATCGGCCATTAACCTGATACAAACCAAGGCCTAAAAGGAAATATCTCCAGCCCATGCAAAGGGACTGAAAAACCCTCTGACTGAGGGACCATTCTCCCTGATGCAGAACTGCACCGGTTAGATGTTTGGCCTGCGTGTTGGTCACTCCTGGTTGAACACGCTGCTTGGCCCAATGTAATATCCGGCTCACTTTCTTGAGAGATCTCTTGCTCCTGGTACCCCCCTGGTGGTTGATATATACTACTGCCATCAGGTTGTTGGTCTGAATCTTGACAGGATGACCTCTCAGATCGGAAGTCCAGCGTGTGAAGGACAGTAGAATCGCTCTCAGCTCCAGGATGTTTATTGGGAGTCTGCTCTACCACAGTCCCCACTGTTCCTGCATTGTTTGTGACACCATGACATCCCCCAACCCATTAGGCTGGCATCCACAGTGAACCGGAAGAAAAGACCTGCCCACTTGAAGATGCTGAGTATTCAGCCACCAGGTTAGCGACTGCCTAGCTGAGTGTATCATGTAAAAGGGGTGATCCAGAGTTTCTGTGGTTCAATCCCAGATCAACAGCAATTTCACCTGCAGTGGTATTGTGTTAAACTGTGCAAAAAGCACTGCCTCGAAGCAAGACACCATCATGCCCAACAGATGCATTCCCTGACGAATATTCGGGTTAGGGCAGGTTAAGAGAGCGTATACCCTGGCCTGAGGAAATAACCTCCTGTATCGAAACACCTGTTAAATGGAGCCTTGAAATGGGAGCAAAATGCAGAAGACACCCCCTACCTGCAGGGGTGGGGGTGTCCCCTCATGTCTGAGGGGGCTTAGAAGGGGCTTTTGCCAGAAGGATCTTTTCCTATCCTGGGGCTTTGGTTTATTCCAAAATTCCATTCGGTGTCCCGAGGAGATGGAACCCCTTCCCCCGCGAGAGGGGCAAGGATTGGAAGATCTGTGAAAAAAAGGGGTTAGACTTCCTTCTATGTGGCAGTCTAGTAGCCTTCTTTACTATATCATTCAAACGCTCCCTGAACAGACGCTACCCCAGGAAGGGAAGTCCCAGGTCAGGGTTCTCTTACATATTGCGTCTACCAACCACTGCTTAAGCCATAATGAACGCCTTAGAGCTACTAACAGAGTTAAACTGAACTCTAGCGTTTAACCGGACCATATCATCCAAAGAAGAGATGACGTACCTGTTAATGTCCATACTGGTCTTGATCAACTGGGAGCATACCCTACGTGAATGCCCCGAACGAATCTCAGAATCCAGCTGTTTTAACAACCTTCTGCCTGCCAAGGCTGCTATGGATACACCACAGGCTGGCCATAAAGCGGATGCTATTATGGAAAAAGTTTGCAGTGTTATTGATCCATGTGCTTATCCGCTGAATCCTTTAGGGAGGCACTATCATCCACATCTGGAAATAAGCCCATAACCTAATCAGGTCTGAGGAAAAAGGCCATTTAAGATCCAGAACTCCAGGAATGGAGCTTATCTGGCTTTTCCCATTCCTTTCGGATAAGCCTGGTAAAACAAGATTGTTCAGGAAACAGTCATCTCTGTTTTTTAGGCTTGAACAGATCCCCCTTCTTTCTCTTGGGAACTTCAGGAGCCAAGCTATCCAACCTTTCAAAAAAATGGTAATATATGATAAGGATATCAACCCCTCCTTTTGTTCTCTAAACAGAGAACCCGCCTGTTCTGAAGACCCCCGAGTCTGAAATGTTCTCTTTCCTACTGGATGAGAGTTCACCTTCCGATAACTCCTCATAAGAATTTATAGCAGCATAAATATCCTCCTTGGAATTAGAGAAAACCCTGGAAACGCTTCTCTGATACCTTCAAAGATCTTGATACCCGAGGCTCTAAATGGCTCTCTATACAGGCCAACCTCTTTGCAATATCAAGCTGGACAATATATCCCTGCTTTCTAAGAGAGTTCGAGCTGCCAAAGGAGCCATAAGCTCCAAGGGTCCAGACCTAGAGAGTTCCATAGGAAACCTCTCTGAAGGTGACAACTGCCTTCAATCATGGTGAAAGACAGTCTAAATATCACTGAGGGCCTAAGACCGAAGTATATAAGGGATCTCGATTATCTGTGAGAACCACAATCAGTATATATTTTACCCACAATTTACAAAACAAGAAAAAAAAACAATTAAAATAAAGTCTAAATTACAATATATACATAGGTAAGTAGAAAAATAACCACTTACCTGCTAACCCAAGGGAAAGACCACTCACTATGGAGCCCTGGTCAAAAGGCACAGAAGCAAAAGCAGGAGGGCTCACCATGTGCCTATGGACCGGCTACCCTTTAGCAATAGGTTCTGCGGTCTGGAGCAGAGCTCACCGAGCACCCAACCCAGGCGCTCCCCTACCATCACCCGATCCGACAGCCGAGGCTGGGAGGCAGAAGGCGGGTGGGAATAGGCTTGCAGGGCCGCAGGCTTGGTTGCCCCGCTCGCCTGCGAATAACTCTAGAGAGACATCTTCTGGACTTCGCAGTCATGACTGCAGAGAAACACTGGGGGTCTATTGGAGATTCCTGGATTTATAATGGGCTGGGAAGAGCCACAAATCTTCTGCAGTCAACTGCGCCACCTTGTGGCGGAATACCCACAAGTAAGGATGAAATAAAAAAGGCTGTGCTGTGCATTAGGAAAACAAAGGTACTTGCCTTTTGTCCCCCGCCACTGATCCGTGCTAGTCCAGAGATCAGCAACTCACCTGATTGCTGGATCCAAGCCTGTGCCACAGCTTCCCTCGTTGCCCCAGGCCTGAACAGTGTTCCATGCCAGCTCATGCCTCCCACCATGGGGCAGAGGAGCGTCGGCCTGTGGCCACGCCCTCTTCATTTAATAAAATAGAGGGAGGGAATGCCCGGACTCAGCACACTGCCTCCATTCCAATGAATGGAGAGGGACGTGGCTGCACTCCTGTGGCTGATAGAGTCACAATCCCAACCTTATGTTGGGGCCCCATTTGGCGTGGGAATCGGTGGCTGTCACATGGCCTCCCATCCAGCGATCAGGTGAGATACAGATCGCTGGACTAGCACCGATCAAAGCTGGGGGACAAATGGTAAGTACCCTTTTGTTTGGCTGCTGAATCAGTTTAAAAATCTGCACAAAGCAAAAACTTCACACTTCCAAATAAATGGCATTAGCAATAAAATGTTTATCCAGGACATTAAATCAATTGGCTGGTTCACCACCAAATATAATTAAGACGTAGCTTTTATTTAAGGAACATTGAAAATAGGATGAGGATTTCCCAGAAAACTCCACATAAATCGTACACACCAGTGTGTACTGTGTCGCACTCGACCGAGTGCACGAGTTGAGCAGCTCTGGTGTGTGTGTGTGTGTGTGTGTGTGTGTGTGTGTGTGTGTGTGTGTGTGTTTTTCTTCCTTCCATTAAAAGCAAAAAAAAAAAAAAAGAAGCTTTGCTAGATTTTTTTTCAAGAAAGGTTTAGAAGCACCCCCACCCCGGTTTTGCCATCTAGCAGGTTTGCAGAATTTCAATATTAAGACTTTTGAAGGGAATGACCATGTACATTTCCTCCAGACCTCCGATCAGGGGATACCAAATGGCACCAGTTTCTCCTGCCTAGGCCAGTTTCACACATAAATAATGCGCTGCGTTAGCGATTATTGCTATCACCTTTGCCACCACAATTTGTCACCGTTTTGCAAGGAATCGCAATTTCCTTTTGAGCGATTGTGGCAAAAATGATGCGTGTGGGGCTTTAGCAGGACTATCAAAATCCCCCCTGCAATCGCCAAATGTGACTATGAATGGGCCTAATGGTAACTGTGGGCAGCATTCTGACAGCAATCCTTCCCCTTTTTTTACGATGCTTATTTGTGTATGAGCCATTCCCACCCTCAAGCAAACAGCATCTGGCTATTTGTAGTGGGGATACATGTAGCTAGCTGACCCCCTGGTCTCAAGTCTGTGGACTTTTCCTTTAAACCGAATCAACAGCCTGGCACTGTTGGAAAAGTAAGGTAGCGGCCATTTTGGAGCCTCCTCTCCCAGCATCTCAGTCAGTCATTCTGCTGCCTGGATTCAACTGACATAACTGACAATGCACGGTAACAGGATGCTCAGCAGCACTTCCTGTTTGCAGGGGGCCTGCAAATGCATGAGCCGCCATTTTGTTTCCAAAATTTACTACAGAAGGAGTAAAAAAAAAAAAAAAAAAAAAAAAAAAAAAAGAAGGTAAATGAGTTTTTATGTGCAACAATCTAAATTGCCCTGGGGAGGGATGCCTATGAGCACTGTTTATTGTGTTGCTCTGGTTTAAGTCATTTTTGACTGTTGCTCTACTTTAAGTTCAAATAGGAATAAAAAATAATAATAAACAAATATTATCGTAATTTTAATGCAACAAGGCTAATAAAATATTGTAATTATTTTAATGCAATGAATCAAGCAACATTCAAACTGCAGACATCTCCAATTGATTTTTCTCTTTAAAATATAAATTATGTTACATTTATTACATACTTACAAATATAGATAACAATTAATAAACCCTTTCATACACACCATATACACATTTCATTCTCACCTTAAATTAGTAATATTTAATACAATGAGCTTTGCAATATTAGAGATTCAAGAGCTCTTAGACATTTTGAAAGTTATTGAAACTTTCAAACTCGGGTTCTCAAGGTAAAACAATCAATCATACAGTATGTTAGTTTGTTGGTCAGTTTTGAGGAAGAGGTAGGAAATCAGCAGAGGAAGTCATAAGAAAAATGCTTGCATTCCTGTTTGTTACATTGCTAGTACAATGTGAATATAATACAGTTATGGTTTCATGGAAATCTGCCTGGTTTACAATGAGTATAGATTTTTCTTCCTTTGGAAGTGACCAATACTTCTAATGTTCAACTTTAATACGTTATGCTTTCCAGATGTCCTAAATCCCCAGTACAAACAATTATTCAGTGGTTATTTCTAGAAAGCAATGTTCATGCTCACTTGGGCGGGATAGCAATGCCACCTTTTCCTCTAAGCTTCCTAACCTTTTGGGAAAGGAAAAAACATTTCTTTTTGTTGGGCACAAGGTAGTCCCTAGTGGCCACAGACACACTGGAGAAAAGGCTTTACATAAAATGAGCATTTTTCCAAATAAGTTGGGTATCCTGTTTTTTTTTTGGGGGGGGGGGGAGTAATAACCACCCCCACCTCTTTTCTTTTACTCACAGAGTATAACAAGATCATTCAATTAAGGCTGAAAATATATTTAAAAGTTTTTGTGCTGTCTGTCACCCCATTGTAAAGCTTAAGCCTCAATTCCGATTTGAGGCAACCAAACTGAAAAATTAACAGAAAAATAATGCAACTCACAGGGACCTGAGGGGGTCATGGTTACAGGAACCCCATATTTTGGGCTGGTTACTAAATTTATGTTCAGATTTTCTGAAAGTGAGATTTCAGGCAAAGGTAATTGTTAGACCATTGTGTTGTGCTACGTTTGTCACTGTCCTAAATGGTTTTCAGTTAAATTGAATAAGAATTAGCTTAGATCAAGGTTTACAGTTTTACCTCATGCTTTCTCTTCTGTGGACGTGGCCCTTGGAGCTGTGATGCTGCATAATAATCAGCATTACGGGTGGGGTGGTGCTGGGAGCAAGAGTGATTGCTAACAGGAGGCTGGGTGGGGAGGAAGGAGGGAGGGTTTAGGTGGGCTTGAATGGCAGGGCGTGGTCTGGACTAGCTCCTCAAGCTAGTATTGGTGGCCCACATCAGCAGGATGGCACTGGAGGTGCAGATGAGGAAGTATATTTTGTCATTCTGGGGGCCAAGTTAAAAGGAGGCACAGCGCTGGAGGAACACTTTTTTTAACCTTTTGCTTGAAAAATCCCTTTAAAGCGGTCCTTCACTCTGAATAAGAGTCTATCTTATATGTTTCCCACACCCTGTACATACAGATTGCTCACATTAAAAATCATCCTACCTGCATCTACTGGATGTTATGAGCCTTTAAACATCCAAGATGGTGGCTCATGGAACATCAGGCAGCCTTCTGACTGTGTCGCTCTGCATTCTGGGATTCCTGACTCCTGAGTCAAGATGGTGGCGCCCGTATCCTAAAGTCCTGAACAGAGTTGCAGCCCAGTGGGGGAAAGAATAATAAGCAAGTGACCAAAAACTTAAAATATATTAATTTTAGATGCTGGGGAATCATTTTATAAGGGTTTGGGCTTTGCAATAAATCATGGTGAAGGTCCGGTTTAAATAAACCACTTGTCTTCATTGACCAAACATGAATGTAGGCTAGATCCTCCCATTGTTGGTCGTGGATTTATACATTTTTAACAGTCTAGGTCGTGGATTTATACATTTTTAACAGTCTATGCCACATGTGTCAAACTCAAGGCCCGAAGGCTGGTTCCAGCCCTCCAAGCCTTTTATGTTGACCACGTACCTGACAGTAATGGCAGGGTGTCCCCCCCCCCATTTCTAACTGGACCGGTCATTCCACAGCTTATGACACTTGCAGAACGTCCTTCCTTCTGTGCGAGTTGCTGCCGAGTAGTGTCTGCAAATGTTCTGTGTGTCGGTGCAACCAGCTCTCATACAAGGAGGGGGGGAGCTAACCCACCCAACTAACTGCCCCAACTGTGGGTACTACATCTGATGCAGATGTTCTTGCGGGCTATTGTCAAGTAGGTAGAAAAAAAAATATTGTAGTACTGTCCTGGGCAAAACCATTCTGTGTCTGTAACGATACATTTGAATGGTTGTGCTTTGTTGTTGGTAACTCGGAAATCGGAGGCCTGCAGAATTCCATAGGAGTCTGGAACTGAGGCTGCGGGCTGGCAGGTAAGTACCCTTTATTTATTTTTTAATAGCTCAAACAGGGACTTGAATTAGTCACATGGTTAAACTTTTGAACCTTGTGGGGAGTTATAAAAAGGACAAGAAAAACGTTTCAATATAGATAGGGCGTCTTTTATTACAAAAGGGCCAATATTACCCTGCTTTTTTAATAAACTGGAAATTAGTGTTAGGGCAGGAAAACACAGATGAATGAGGCTGCATGATTTTTGTTTTTAAATAGCTGAACAGTCACAGGCCTATGTCATGTGTTCTTGGTCCAGATAGAGACACATGCTTTTAAAGGAGAATGGGTTAAATTTGTAGCCAGATCCAGAATAAAACTTGTTCTGAAATTCCACCCTGTCAATCAAAAAAACAAACAATTCTGTTAAATACAGTTTGATTATTTACATAAAACATACTTGGGAATCATAGGCATAACTTTTTATAAAAGTATCATTATAGCTTTTGGTTTAATTTAAAGCAGAACTATGCTGGGTTTTGCTCTTTGCCCCAAGGGTATCCTGATTCGGCATGCCCCACTAATTTAAAGCCCTCAGATCGCCCATAAAAACGTATCTTTCCCCAGTCCTATGGTGCATGCACAGTCTCTTGTCCAATCAGTGGCATACATGGTGTATATTAATGATCACCATATGGATATATTAGGGAGCAGGAATGGGTGTATTCCCAGTTTCCCTAGATGAGGGCACACTCCCACCCCCCAGCCTGAATCTGGTCAGTATGTGGCATCCCACATTACAGTCAGTGTGCGACATCCCCTTCCTGATCGTGTGTGTGTGTGTGTGTGTGGGGAGAGAGAACGCAATGAAGGACCAGTGTGCAGGAAGCAGATAAACTTACTGTTGCAGTCTGCCGGTTCTCCAATGCGCAGAACTACACACACACACACACACACACACACACACACACACACACACACACCCCCCACCACCCCCACACACAGACACATAGACAGAGACAAAGGCACACACAATGGCATACCTACAGGCTCCCGGCAGCGGATTTCCTTGCTTTGCGGGTGGGTGTGCCTCATTTAGAGGCAGCACCTGTTCATAGGCCCAATTCACCCACCAAAGTAAAGCATAGAAAGCTTTGGGGGGAAAATAAATGTCTTGGAGCGAGAAATATGGCAAGTTTAGCAACGGCATGGCATATGTTTCCTTTATGAAACAGGGTCTTTATGATATGCTTACCAGTGTAAACGGATTGCATGTAGAAAGGCAGATAGACCCTCCATAACAAGAAGAATAAAGATGGTCAGTACTGCAAATGCAGCCATAGTTGGCACCAAAAGATAGACACCAACACGCAGTCCTGGTCTCACCACCATTGTCCACAAAACCTCTGACAGTTCTGGGGAAGAGAAAAAGCAATACATATGTAGTTATCTATAGACAACAATCTAGGTTTTCTGCATATGGATTATCAATATACCTATTATGTTCTATTGCCAAAATAATATGACATGATGGAAGGCCCAGAGTTTCATTAAAGAAAAAAAAGCATTCAAGCATTTTTCTTTTTATCAAGTGTTGCACAATCACATTCCCGAGCTATACGCACAAGCAGGGGGAAAGTCCATGGTTCCCCCTCCTCAATCTGTACATTAATAGCAATACAATATAAAGTGCCAAATGAATCTACCTACCAGTAGTATAGAAAGCCTGTTTGAATCACATGGGGCCATTTAAAAAAGAAAACTGTAGTAAATCACTGTAAAATACTTTTCTTCATATGAAAGACATGGGTATATTCTAATTATTTAGTGATGGGTTATGTCTGTTCACTGTATGACACATAACCCTGCCTCTTTACCAATTTGAAAAGACTATCTGCAAGAAAAGCTCAACATCCACAAACGTCTGCCCATCTAAAAACACAAAAATACAATTCTGTGATTCTAATCTGTACAATTGTTTTCTCTCTTCTTCTACTTCCATTCTGCCACCGAATCTGATATGAATGGGTTAACTCTCGTCCAAAGGGTGGGACTGCAAGATAAAAGGTGTGGTTCCTCCCAGCCTATATATACTACCGGCCAGAAACAGCCACCCGGGAGGATGAAGGCATCCTAAGAGATCCCACGTTTAGTTGGAAAACAAGTAGACACATTAAAACTCCTCTCTTTTCTATTTTCTTCTTATCCTTGTATTTTTTCCCCAAATGCTAACATACAGTATATTTACATATATACAAGGCTTCACTAGGACTATGTCGTCTAAGGGATGAATATAGTAGTCTAGCAGATAGGGTGGGCAAGATGTCCTGGAGCGGAAGGAGAGAGAAAACAATTCTACAGGTTAGAATTACATTTTCTCTCATATTCCACTCCAAGGCGTCACAGATACGAATGGGACCTCCAAAAACAGTGCCCTTCTTCAAGGGTGGGAATACCGAGTATCGACCTTATTACTCCTCAGGTTAGAGGAAGCCAGTCCAAAAAAAAAAAAAAAATCAAACCTCAGCTGAAGAGCTTACTACTGCTTGCAATACCTTCCGACTGAAAGCAGCGTCCGCTGAGACTCTAACGTATAAAAATTGGTAAATGTATGAACCGAAGACCAGGTAGTGGCCTTGCAGACCTGTTCCACTGAAGATTGATTCTGAAAAGCCCAGGATGCCCCCATAGCCCGGGTAGAATGGGCTGTAACCAGTAAAGGAGGATCCCTCCCCTTGGAAACATAAGCTCTAATCACTGCCTGTCTAATCCATAGGCTGATGGTAGACTTAGCTGATGCTAGACCTTTCCATGGCCCCTCAAATATAATGAACAAGGAGTCAGTCTTGCGGAAGGTCTGAGTAGCAGAAATATAATATTTAAGAGCTCTCACTATTTCCAAGGAGTGAAGGACACTCGCCTTATGGCAAGCCAAAGCGGTACAACTACCTCTTAATTAAGATGGAAGGGGGATACCACCTTAGGAAGAAAGTCCTGTTTAAAATGGAAGACCGCCTTGTCCTTGTGTAGGACTAAATAAGCATGCCTCAACTGAAGCCCCTCGTCGGGACCCCTGTGCAAAAATTCTAGGATTCTGGAGCCGGAAATGTCCTACAAGCGAAACCCCTGGACTCTATGATGCCAGACTATGATGCCAGAATCATCATCCAGATGACCCAGACAGATAAGCCTCTTTCTGCCAGAATGGAGGTTTCAATAGCCAGGCTGTCAAAGCCAGAACTCGTAAATTGGGATGCCGTAGAGGCCCCTGTGTGAGGAAGGGTCAGGGCATCTACTGCTATAGCTAAAGGGTCCTTGGGTCGGGAGACAAACCTCCGATTGTGAGAAGAGGTCCACGTCTGGGAGCTCCCAGCGGATGCATAGGGCTTGAAAGATCCCCCGACTTAGGTACCATTCTCGCTGATCCAAAGTTGCCCTGCTTAGATGATTAGCTTGCAAGTTGTCCACTCCTGGTATGTGGATTGCCGAGATGCACAAAAACATTCTTCTCAGCCCAGAGCAAGATCCGGCTCACTTTGAGAGCTCGACTGCTAATGATGCTCCCCTGGTGGTTGATATAGGCCACAGCTGTCATGTCTGCTTGAACCCTGATGGGATGACCCCTCAGATTGGAGGTCCAATATGTAAGAGACAGCAGAATTGCTCTCAGCTCCAGAATATTTATAGAAGGTCTGCTCTCCCCTGGGCCCCACTTTCCCTGGATCGTTTGGGACCCCAATCATGCCACCCCAATCAGTTAAGCTGGCACCCATGGTGACAATATTCCACTGTACCAGAAGAATGGATCTGCCTCGCTGAGTGTGTCATGCGAAAGGTGTGATCCAGAGTCTGCGTGGTTCGATCCCAAATCGAGAGATATTCTGACTACAGGGGTCTGGAGTGGAACTGTGCAAATGGTACTGCCTTGAAGCAAGACACCATCAAACCCAACAGATGCATTCCTTTACCGATCGTCGACTGAGGGCAGGCCAAGAGAGCCTCTACCCTGGCCTGCAATGAGAGTCTTCTGCTCCAGGAGAAAGACATTGGAGGCAACTCTTGAGGGAATGATATGAACTGTGGATAGTTGACTTTCCAGCCAGTCTAGTTTTCTAGAGTCAAAAAGATGGTCTCTGTATGTCAAAAAGCCTCCTGAAAAGATTGGGCTCTGATCAGAAGATCATCTAGGTATGGGATGATTTGTATCCCCTGGTGCCCTAGAAGAGCCAGGAGGCCTCAGGGAACCTTGGTAAAAACCCTTGGAGCCAAGGACAGGCCAAAAGGCAGAGCCACAAACTGAAAATGTAGGCCATCTACCCGGAAAAATGGGGATATGTAGGTTAGGGTCCTTTATATCCACTGTGGTCATATAATCCCCCAGCTAAAGTGCAGTCATTGTGATCTTAATGATTCCATGTGGAATCTCCGAAGTCAGACGAAACTGTTGAGGCTCTTGAGGTCCAGAATTTGGCGCATGGATCCATACTTCTTGGGGATTACGAACAAATTGGAGTAAAATTCGTAACCTCTCTCTGGAGGGGGAATGGGACGGACTACTCCTAGCTGTAAAAGGTGAGCTACAGAGGATCTTAATGCTTCTGCTTTTCCCATATTCGGGGACACCCTTGAAAAAAGGAACCTGCGAGGAAGTCTGGCCCCCAGCTTGATTTTGTAGCCTGAAGAAATTATTTCTTGGATCCATGCATCTGTAATATGGAGCCTCCAAAAGGGGAGCAAAATGCAGAAGCTGTCCCCCCACCCAAAAGGGTGAAGGTCATCCCTGGGTCTGGGAGGGCTTAGAAGGGGGTGTAGCCTTTTTTCGCCAGAGAGATCTGGCCCTGTTCTGGGTTTTAGGTTTATTCCAGAACCCATTCTGGCTTATGTACGTTAACACTGCATGTATTGTAAAGGTTTTTTTGGAGAGCTTAACGAGAATTTTCTTTGTAGGATCCCTTCATCTACGGAATCATGAGGAGTCTGGTTCTTCCCGTCTCTCTGGATCAGAACTGCGTTATCTGTACAAGGCTGTGGGAAAAGTATCGGAGTTTAGGTTAACTAACGATACCCCCTTAACCTGACTCTCAGTATTAGAGGTGGAAATAGGTGCAGAAGCAAGAGACTACTGAGTCTGTGTTTCTGGACATCTTCCATAAACATCAAGTGAGGATCTCCCCTTTTTAGTTTTATCACACCCCAAAACAGAGAGTTAGAAGCCAAGTGTTCGAGAGTGTCTCTGTACAACTCTTGGTTTTCCTGGCTAATTTAATATGTTTTTAGAACAGCACAGTATTAGTGAGCCCACTTGCATCACACGGCCCGCCTCCGAAATTATTAGAGGGAAAAAAGTACCAAAATGGAGTAGGATTTAAAGTGAAATCGCACAGCTAGTGCATAAGTATAATCTATGAGGGGAATAGCCCCAGGTGTAATCGGTTCCCAACTGGACTCCCTTGGATTTATGTCCGATACAGCTGGCTAAAATAACAAACTAAAATAAACACCAGGTATTCTGTCCCAAGGTTTCCCAGAGAAGAAACACAAAGAACTGAGGTGGGGAGGAAGGTGTGGGGCTTTTAACCTCTGTTCCTGTTTTGTGTTTCCTCCCAGGGGGTGGAGCATAATATCTCCACGTGGTCAAGCTGAAGGATGACTTGGAAAAAGAATGTCAGATTTTAAATGTGGAACTATTCTTATTATCATCATCAAAATATATAACCACCCCATTTCAAATCTTCCTTCTTGCAGAAAAACTTCTGATTGGTTGCCTTTATATTCTTTTATTAATTGTCAATATTAAAAGTTAGATGAAAACAGATACTTACGGGCATGTGCCAAACTTAAAGCCCATAGTCGTAGGTAGGAGGCAGTGTTGGAAATACATCCCAGGCAATATTCTATTGTGTGGATGGCCTGATGCATAAACACCTCTGTCATATCAAACTGCAAAACAGTCATTAAAGATTATTCATAGTATATTACGTTTTATCACAGGTATATTTGCTTCTAAATTTTAAAATTTAATGCCTAGATGCATTTTTTTTCTATAAAAATGGGACACCAATAAGAATTAGGTCAGACTCACAATCTTCATTTGACAGCCCCAGTTCTCACCTCTTCTTTGTTTCTCTGGTCCTCATGATCTGTGTGATCCTCTCCTTCTTCTAAGTCATCTGACCGTAGCATAGACAGTTCTTCCTCACTTCCATGACGGACTAAAGTATATCCTTTCTACACATACAATAATAAAAAGGTAAAAAAATACAGCATGCAATATAATTACCATATCTCAAACCTGACAAACCTAAAGCCTAAAAGAAACCTTTAATGAATCTAAGAGACTGGTAACTGCTACCTACATCCAGTGTAGTTCGCTACCCCCACGTGACTGCTGGCAGCTAATTGGGTTTGCACATGTAAAGAGAGAATACAGAAAAGGAAGTTCTTGGCCTTTACAGGGGTGGGGGAGTGCAGTAGGACATTTTCCAATTCAACCCACAAGGTATTAAGAAAAAAAAAAAAAAAAAAAACTCTTTCTTCTACTATTCTTAGTATACAGTACGTCCTGCTCCAGATATAGTACTTACACTTGGGTTATCCTCCACGCTGCACTGCAGAGACATGCAAAATAGGCTCCTTCCGGCCCCTCAAATACCCGGGGACCTCCCACAAATCCCCAGATTTCTCTGCAGTGCTTACTGCGAAGACATGAAGTATCACTCTCTCGCAGGTGAGCGGGGCTATTAAAGCCTGCGGCCCTGTTGGACTATTCCCACCCGTCCTCTTTGTGATGTGCCTCCCAGCCTGGGCTGCGCTGGTCGGGTGAAGGTAGGCAGCACCATGTGTGCTTATGGAGCGCTGCTCCCCCGCAGTCCCCGACCAAAGGGTAGGCGGTGTAGGCTGATGGTGAGCCTCTATGGGATGCCCCTCCCGCATTATTGCCCCTTGCCCCGTGTAGAGGTGGGCCCTGTACGAAGGGCCGCCATCCTCCTTCGTTCCCCCCGTAGTTTCTGCATGGAAACTCTGAGATGGGCCATCAGTGCCTTGCGCCCAGGGGGCTTCTTGCCGTCTGTGGAGCTCTAAGATGCTTATGTCTTCTGGACAACGAGGCTCTTCAGGTTCGTGTCGGAAGTCCAACACTGCTAATTTGTGGCCTTGTTATCTGGTCTCTCTTCAGCTCCCAGAGTGCTCACCAAGGTGCTGACGGGGAAGATGTCTCTGGTGAGACCAAGGGGCATCCGTGCGGTGACCTACCTGGACGTCCTTTTTCACTTCCCAGTCTCTACGTCAGGCTAAGTTGGATACTCGGCTGGTGGTGTCCATTGGGAGTCATTTGGATGGGTGATCAATCACCCCAAGTCCTCATTGTCCCCTTAATTGGTAACTCCATTCCTAGGAATGAATCTGGATTCGGTTCAAACGAGAATCTTCCTTTCTCAGCAATAAAGTGGACAATCTGGTTGCATGGGCTCAGTCCCTCATTGCTGTCCCAGTCCCTTCACCAGGCAGGGATGCAGCTGGTGGGCCCGTTGGTGGCTTGCTCAGAAGAGGTCCCTTATGCTCAGTTCCCCTTGGGCCCTTCTGCAATTTCTATTGTTAGTACAGGACAGGGATCCAGCATCCCTGGAGCAGGGTCTGTGTGCCTTCCCACCTGGTAAGGAGGTCCCTCTTGGAGTGGATGAACTCAAGGAACCTGTCTGGGGGCAGTTCCCTTCTTGCCCCTTCCTGGAGACGGTCACCATGGATGCCAATCTATCAGGTTGGAGGGGGGGTTTCTTCTGAAACTCCCTGCAGTTCTGTGGGAGGTGGGGCCCTTAGAAGGTCCATACACCTATCGATGTTGAAACAGTGAGAGTTTCGGTTGGTTCTATCTCGCTTGACTACTCCTCTTCTGGGCCTGCCTGTTTGGGGGCGCTCGGTCTGTCTGACAATAGTGGCCTACATTAATCATTTGGGAGAGACCTGGAGAAGGAGGGCCCTCCAGGAAGTGTCTATGAGCCTAATCTGGGTGGAGACAATGTTCCCTGCATATCAGTGATATTCACTCCGGTGGGGGTCCCTCTGCGACAGGATGTGCTAATCCCTGTGTCACCATGGGGTCCAACCAGTTGTGGATCTCTTGTGTCCAGTCACTATCACAAGCTCTCGGCCCTTGTTTCCCTGTCCCAGGATCCTCTGACCGTGGTCCGGATGCCTTAGTAACGTCATGGCTGGACGTTCTGTTCTGTATGTCTTTTCTCCATTCCCCCTAGGCAGGGTTCTGCGCAAGACTGCTCTGGAAGGGGGACCAGTGATTCTGGTGCCCCCCGGGTGCCCTAGTAGAGTGTGGTTTGCGGACGTGGTACCAAGGGCAGTAGTTCTGTACGTTCTGCCAGCTCTGCTCACTCAGGGCCCCTTTACGTCACCCCAATCTACATCCTCTGGCCTAGATGACCTGACTGCTGAAACATCCATCTTGATGGAGACAGGCTTATCTGTCTCGGTGATTGAGACTATGGGAAGACTAGGAGCAAGCTTCTTCTTCTTCTTTCATCTGTTATAGGGTATGGCATACCCATATTGATTGGTGTGAGTCTAGGTCTCTTCCCTGTTGGGCGTTCTCGGTTCCCAGGGTTCTAGAGTTATTACAGCATGAGTTGGAGTTGGTTCTCCAACTCAGTACTCTGAAGGGTCAGGCTCTGCCCTGGCTGCCTTGCTTTAGAAGTCTTTTGTTCAGTTTTCCTTTCAGGGGATATTCATGTGCGTCCCCCATGTAATCCTATGGTCCCTGTTGGGATTTGTATTTGATTCTGTCTGCCTTGCGGGGTTTTTGCCCTTTGGTCCTATTCAGGATGCTGTCCGGCTGTTCTTACTCTCAAGGTTGTCCTTCTAGTGGCTGTTACTTCGGTCAGACGTGTGTCTGGCGGGCGGCTCTGTCTATCTAGCCCCCATTCTTTGAGATACACCAGGATGGGTGGTGTTCTGCCTGAAGCCGGACTTTCTGCCTAAGGTGGTGTCTTGATGTTCATTGTTTCAAGATATTGTTCTTCCTTCCTGCCTTATTCCTAGCAACGCTGAGGAAAGGGTTCTACATTCCTTGAACAGGTGTTGGAAGTTTTTCCTTGGTAGTCACTGTATCCTTTAGAACTGATGCTCCTTTGGGTCTACGGCCACTCCATCCTGAATGTGCCCGATCTCATCTGCTTTCAGGAGTTAGGCGGCTTTGGCCCTGGTCATTACTTGGATGGGATGGTCCCTTCTGGTCCTAGGAAAGGGTTTTTGACTTCTGCCAAGTCTACTGTTAGCGATTGGATTCGTCAGGCTGTTACTCAGGCCTATTCCACCAAGGGGAAGAATTTTTCCTTTTCGCTTTACTTCTTATTTTACTCGTGCTTTTGGTGCCTCTTGGGCTTTTCAGCACCAGGCTTCTGTTGAACTGGTTTGCTAGGCCGCTACTTGGCCTTCTGTTCATACCTTTTCAAAGTTTTACAAGATTGATGTTAGGGCCTCAGCTCATGCTATCTTGGCCGCATGGTTATGCAGGTGCCAGTGTTTTTAAACTGTCTGCTGTTGTCTTATTTGTTGGGGATCCCACCCTACTTTATGGACACTGCTATTGGATGTCCCAAGTGTAAGTACTATATCTGGAGCAGGACGTACTGTATACTAAGAATAATACAATTCTGTGAAATACTCACCTGTAGAATTGATATTATTTGTATACAGTACGTCCTGCTCCACCCCACCCTGGTTTTTGCTTTATTCTGGATCCCCTGTATGGCGATTGTTACCATTGTTATAGTTACCAGTATTTGGTGGTTAATTCTCCTGGCTTCTTGTTCACTGCTTTTCAATGCTGGGGATTTGTGGGAGGTCCCCGGGTATTTGAGGGGCTGGGAAGAGCTTATTTTGCATGTCTCTGCAGTGCAGCACCATCTGGCGGAGGATAACCCAAGTGTAAGTTCTATATCTGGAGCAGGACGTACTGTATACAAATAATATCAATTCTACAGGTGAGTATTTCACAGAATTGTATTTTTTGCAGCTCAGATGGGGCAGTTCTTCCCTAAATGTAGCCAGCAAGAAGCAACTTTATTGTATGGTTTGTCAAAAAATCTTGGTATCCATTATATAGAAATGTTACTATGCAGTTAGCAAATTACCTCCCCTAAACGCTAAATGGGCCGGCCATATTTAGTACATTAGTAACTGGACTATGAGCAATAAAGTTTTTCTAATGTTTTCGTATTTTGCCACCTTAATTTTGAATAAAGTTGGGATGCTATGTAACAAAAACAAAAAAATACCAGAAGTTGAAAGTTAGAAATTTTTCGAATTTGAAAAAATACAATTCTATGATTACTCACCTGTAGAATTGATTTTATGGGTATCCAGCACGGGTCGCTTCATCTTCAATTCTTCACTATTGGGTTAACCGCCACAAGGTGGTGCAGCTGACTTGTGACTCTTGGGTTAACCGCCACAAGGTGGTGCAGCTGACTTGTGGCTCCTCCCGGGCCCATAAAAAGGGCAGCAAATTACCCATAACTCCAGTGTTGAAAAGCAGTAATACAAGAAGCCGGGAGGAAGAGACCATGTTACATCACACAGCCCCAATATAACTCTCTCAACGTAATCACCATAAAAAGGCAAAAAAAGGGATGACAGAACAAGGGTGGGATGAAGCGACCCGTGCTGGATACCCATAAAATCAATTCTATAGGTGAGTTATCACAGAATTGTATTTTTCTGGGTATCCAGCATGGGTCGCTTCATCTTCAATTCTTCACTATTGGGACATCCAAAAGCAGTGTCCAAGAAGAAGGGTGGGATCCCCAGAAAGCAACAGCGCGTAGTTCATGCCACTACCGCCTGAAGCACTTTGCGACCAAAAACAGCATCAGCTGAGGCCCTAACGTCAACCTTGTAAAACGTAGAAAAAGTATGAACGGAAGACCAGGTAGCGGCCTTACAAACCTGTTCAACAGAAGCCTGGTGCTGAAAGGCCCAAGAGACACCAATAGCTCTAGTGGAGTGAGCTGTAACACGGAAAGGGGGTTCCTTCCCCTTAGCAGAGTACGCTTGTACCGCCGCCTGTCTGATCCACTTGCTGATAATGGATTTGGCTGGAGGCAAACCCTTCCTAGGCCCATCAGGGAGAACAAAAAGAGTCCGACTTCCGAAATGACTCCATGGCAACCAAATAGTACTTAAAGGAGCAGTATCGCAAATTTTTTTTGGTGCCTAATATTTAAATGGTTCTTTGAATGTAGGTAAGTGTTGGAGTAAGAATTACAAATGTAGAATAAAATGATGTCTGTGTTGTGCAGCTGGAGACTAATAGCTCATGTTTATGTCTGCTGAGTGTCGGGGCCCGGAGAGGGGGTATCAGCTGTTCAGTGCTGGCAGCCGTCCAGCATAACAACATTGCCTGGCCAGAACTCATATATCTAAAACAGAGAGAAAAGCTCTAGAAGTAATTTAGCTGATTGGTAAATTCAATGTCTTTGAACCTGAGAGTCATTGGTTCGAATCTCAGACTCACCAGTTTTTTTTTTTTTTGGGGGGGGGGGGGGATATTTTATTTCAGAATTGGATTTTTATGTTTACATCCTGTTTTTTTGCTCTAAACATTTTTTATTTTGACAGTTTCCCTTCATGTTGGCTCTGCTGCAGAATCTTTCAGTTTACCATTTTCTCTCTCTTTTCTCAACACATTTTTCCATATGATATTTCTTTCAGCTTTGTGTTTTTTTAGCAAAGCCCAACCCAAGATTTGGATCTGGAGTTTTGTTTTGTGCCCCGACTTGGGATGCCCGATATGTGAAATCCCCAAGTTCGTCTGTGAAAATGTACCTTTCCCTGTCCCACAGTGCATGCGCGGGCTCTCATCCAATCAGCTCTGTTTGCACGCAGATGGGGAGCCTGAGCAGTAACCTTCCTAGCCGCCCGGCCTGTCTAAATGACTATCTGCGTGAGCGCGCCAGAAAAATGGGGAGATCTGTGGTTATCCAGGGGTCATTTCACACAGTGGGGCATCCAGATTTAGAATGCCCAAGGGGGAAGGTCAATGGCCGGGTCTTATAGACTTCAGGGTCGGCCACTCAGGGTTCTGTTCCACTTTAATACCTTTAGATTTTCCTGCACAGTTATTCAAAGAAAGATTTCAGTCATTTTCAGTCAGTTTAGTTTATTTTGTATAGATTTTACACATTTGAGTCACCTGGTCTCATAACAAAAGCAGCACCTCACACACACACAGCCGTTACCACTGATTACAGTGTCAGCCTCTGAGGTAAAGTGTTGCTAGGAGACCAGTGGGCTAAATGAAGCAGCTCACTAAATACAACCCAGCAGATCCCCCTATTCAGCAAATGGACTGAGCCATTGTCATTATACAATTTAAAAGAAAGGCATATTTTTTTCCTTTTTCTATCGCCACATTATTTATCTTTTTTAATGCAAATTTCGCGATACTGCTCCTTTAAGCTTGTGATTGTGGCGGGACGCAAACAGGTCCACGTCCGGCTGACCCCAGCGGCGACACAGGGCGTAAAAGATCTTGTTGCTGAGAGACCATTCCCCCAGACGAGACGTCCCCCTGGTCAGGGAGTCCGCCTCCTGGTTCTCCCCCCCTGGAATGTAAACCGCCGAGATGCAGGGAACATTCTCCTCTGCCCAAGACAAGATCAGGGACACTTCCTTGAGGGCTCGTTTGCACTGAGTCCAGCCCTGATAATTGATGTAGGCAACCACCGTCTGGTTGTCCGAACGGACCTGGAGTGAATGACCCCGTAAGTGGGGCGTCAACTGGGAGAGGACCAACCTGATCGCTCTCAGCTCCAGAAGATAGGCACATGAGCCTCCCGAGGGCCCCACTGGCCCTGGAACTTCAGCGATTGCCAGAACCCTCCCCAACCGGTCAGACTGGCGTCTGTGGTGACAATCGCCCAGCACGGAGGCAGAAAGGACCTGCCCACTAGAAGATTTCTCGAGTCCAACCACCACGAGAGGGACTGTCTGGTCAGAGAGGACAGAGCAAATTCCTGCTCCAGGAACTCCTGTGTCCGACCCCAAACGGACAAGAGATTCAACTGAGATTGAGAGATTCAACTGAAGAGGTCTCATGTGGAACTGGGCAAAGGGTACAGCCTCGAAACAAGACACCATGAGGCCCACCAACTGCATCCCCAGATGGATGGCGGGATATGGGCACGACAGTAGGGCCCGCGCCTGCGTCTGAAGACCCTCCACCTTCTGCAGAGGAAGGAACACCTTGACCTGAGAGCTGTCCAACTTCATGCCCAGGAAGGACCTCACCAATGACTAAGAGATTGAAGACTTGGGATAATTGATCACCCAACCAAAAGCTTCGAGAGTGGACAATACCTTTTGAGTGTCGCTCTCGGCCTGCTGAAGAGATTGAGCAGCAATCAACAAGTCGGGCCAAGGAGATACCGAACGGCAAAGCCATAAACTGGTAGTTTTGATCCTCCAAGGCGAACCTGAGGAACTTCTGATGTCCCCGGAAATCGGAGCATGCAGATAGGCATCCTTGATGTCCACCGTGGTCATGAAGTCGCCGGGCTTAAGGGCGCTCACCGCCAACCATAAGGTCTCCATGTTTGAACCTGACATCTGTTGAGACCCTTAAGGTCCAGGATAGGTCTCAGAGAACAGTCCTTCTTGGGCACCGTGAACAGATTGGAATTGAACCCCCGACCCCGCTCCTGAAGAAGCACAGGACAAATCACTCCGGATGACAGAAGCCGTTGGACAGGCTCTGCGCCGTCACAGGGTTTTGGGAAATTCGGGACCGATGAAATCTTGGGGGTGGCCAAGCTACCAGCTCTATCTTGTAGCCGGAGGACACCACCTCCTGAATCCACCGGTCCGAGACGTGTTGTCTCCAGATGTGTGCAAAGAGCAGAAGCCGTCCCTCCCAACCAGATGGGTGAGGGCGCCTCCTCATGCCTGAGGGGCCTTGGTGGGGGGCTTGGGCCCCCCCCAGGAGAGACCGGGATAACCTTGGGATCTACCTCGCCCCCAAAAGTCCCTGCGACCACCAGGGGAGGAAGAGCAGCGTCCCCCTCGGGAAGGACGAGAGGAAGAAGAACCCCGAAAAGGGCCGTGAGGGAGCCGGCCATCCTTGGCCAAGAGATCAAGACGCTCCCCAAAGAGACAGAGCCAGGTGAGGGACTTCTTGGTAGCAGCGTCGGCCGCCCACTGCAGCAGCCAAATAGACCGATGCAGAGCAACCAGCAGGGCCAAAGCCCTACTACCAAGTCGGACAGCATCCGAAACCAACTCCTCCGAAAAGGGATACCGTCTGTCCAGACCCTTAGGCACCGAAGGCAACGTATTGGGCCTCTCCCATTCCTTAAAAACCATGTTGGAAAAATGACCGTGCTCCGGAAACGCTAGGCGTTGCCTATCAGAGCGGAAAAGCTCCTCCTGCTTCTTTTTAACCGCCTTAGGGGGAACAATGTGCAAGGTCTCGAACACCACAGACAAAAGTCTATCCGTATCATCAGGGAGCCACATGTCCTCGCCCGAGGAAGACCCAGGGTCACTATCAAAGTGGCGGTCCACGGAGGAGTCGGAATCATGGAATAACTCGCCCTCCTCCATGGAATCATGGCCGCCAAGGGTCTCATAAGCATCATCAACAAAGAGAATAAGCCGGTTCCAAATGCTGCTTCTTACTAGAGGCCTTACCGGCGGCCGGGCGGACCAATTGGCTGGCCACGCGCAACGCCAGGTCCGAATGGGACCCCCTGCTGACCTCCCTCTCACTGGGGGATAAATGCAGACGCGGGGATGTCGGCAAAGTCGCAGGTAAAATGGGGCTGGAAAAGAGGGACGCAAGGCCCATCTGGTTCCGCAATAACGCTCTGGGCGCAGGGGACACAAACCGCGCTGCGACCGTTCAAAGGGGATGTACCACACATAAGACACAGTGGAGCCCGCCCCGAAGGGCCCCCAAGCTCGTTATCCCCAGAAGCCTCCATATGATGATTATAGCAAAAAATATATCCACGGGTAACCGGCGCTAATGGCCCGACCCGGAATCCCCCCACAAGGTCCCCTAAAAATGTCCAGGATGGGGAGCAAGGGGGGGTGGATGGACCGGGAGAAACCACAAGTAAGGAAGGGAGCCCACCTGAAAGACACAAAGAGAGGGCCAGGATGAGCATCCCACAGGACATGCACAACACTTTAAATAACGAAAAACATAAGGACCGGACTCACGGACCAGGTAGAGGAGATCCCGGGACTCTTAGCAAACGGAAGGCCAAGAGACCACCGTGCCAGGAGGAGATGCCGCTCTAGAGGGCCGGGGCGCAGCAGGCCAAGGACACAGACAGCGCCCAGATCAGGACACCCACAGCAGACAAGAGGGTAGGGACAGCGGGCCCAGCAAGGTAGCACACGAGCAATGGCGCCGGTAGGCAGACTGCACAGAGAATGTCGAGGGGCGGGCCGTGCTGCGATGACGCGAATCACGTCATCGCATGGCCCCATCCCCGGCAACGCGCGAAGAGGAGGCAGGGAGGGAATCTCCCGCCCCCCCCCCCCGACATCCCACCCCCACCGCGGAGCACCCGCAGGGGAGATGCAGGCCGAAGTGGGGGGAGGGAGGGGGGCAAAGGGAGCGCGGACCAAGCACAGTGACCCAACACAGAGCAAAAGACACACATAAACAAGTGCAAAGCATGGCATGTGGCAAAAAATAAAGCATGTGGGAATAAAAAGCAAGAGTGATCCCAATAGGCTCACCATAGCCTACGGCCGAATACCCTTTGGGTACAGGGTCTGCGGCCCAGAGCAAGGCTCTGTGAACACCCAACCCTAGGTGTTCCCCTATCTTCACCTGAACCGCAGCCGGGGCTGGGAGGCAGGATGGGTCCGGAACAGGTGGGATGCCCCGCTCGCCTGCGTTAATCCAGAGAGAGATATCTTCTGTCTTCGGACTGCAAGGAAACTCTGGAGTTATGGGTAATTTGCTGCCCTTTTTATGGGCCGGGAGGAGCCACAAGTCTTCTTGCAGTCAGCTGCGCCACCTTGTGGCGGTTAACCCAATAGTGAAGAATTGAAGATGAAGCGACCTGTGCTGAATACCCAGATAAAAATCATCTTATTTAAAAGTTAAATGGCAGTAACCCAAAAACGTTGGGCCGTGTCTACCATGTATTCAATCTCACCGTTTTACAAAATTTTTTCTCTTTCAATCATTATATTGAAGTATAATTATGACATTTGGTAACCTTTATGCATAAAATATGTAAATCATCAGTGTATTAATGTCTCCAGAAACAAACATAGCAGCCATTTTGGCTCTTTAAAGCAGAACAAAAGCCACTGAACTTGTGGCATTCATTTGGCCAAAGCCCCTGCCAATACTCCCTTCTTAGGGTGTAGAACTAGAAATGGATATTCCCTTTTTCGCTTTTCGAATCATCTTGGGAACATGGATTTGTTTGCTGTCCCTCTCTGTAAGATGGCAGGCAATAAGTCATTGCATAGGTGTGGAAATGACAACATTGCCACACACAACAATGGAAAAGAATGAAGGAGGTGGAGCTTTACAGCTTAAACAGGCGCCATAATCTGGGATTAAAGTGAAGCGGAAGCAGTGAAAATTAGCAAAAGGTAATCCTCATGGGGGTAGCAATTCAGGGAATGCAATTTAAAAATGTGGGTTTTGGTCTGCTTTAACCCTTTCAGTGCCAAGCATGTAGATTCTACGTGCTCGCTTCTACTCCACTTAAGTGCCAAGCACAAAGAATCTACGTGCCTGACTTTCCCCCCTGCTACAGCAAGACTAAAGTAAAAAAACATTCACCTGACCCCTCGTTTGATCCGGCTGGGTCTTCTCTTCATCCGGGAGGGCTGCGATCCCTCACCCAGGCCACCCCAGCTGCAGGGGAGTGCCCGGAAATACATGTAAAAAATAAATAAATAAATAAAAATGACATTTACTTACCTCTGTGTCCGATCGCTCCCGCTGGGTCTCCTCTTCACCAGGGGGCCTCCGATCACCCCCCCGCCCCCCCCCCCCCCGGGGCTCTTCAGCTTCAGGAGAGAACCTTGACAGGCCTGCCAACTTGCCGCAAAGCCCCGCCCCTTTGGGGGTGGGGCTTATGATGTCACTCCTGGGTGTCGTCCCGGCTGTTCTTTCAGATGCAATCATCGCTGGCCACAGGAGCAGAGGCAGGCGATCAGATCATCGCCTGCCCCTCTGCTCCTGTGGCCAGCGATGATCGCATCTGTCATCGGATCGAGGGACACAGGAGCTGATGATCTGAGGTGAGTAAAGTAAAAAAAAAAATGTTTTTATTTTTTAAGTCATTTTTAATTATGTGTGTGGTGTGTTTTTTTACTGTTAACCTTTTGTGAACTGATAAGGGATCCATGAGACCCCTATACCAGTTCACAAGGCTGGGGGCTGGCAAGTCACATGCAGCTAGCGGGTGACTTGCCGTTAACCCCCGGTCCCCCCAAATTACCTGCCTCCCCAAAGGCTGGGGGGGGGGGCAGAAGGGCCCGGGCCTCACAGAGGCTATGTGGGCTTGTAGCCTGCAGGGCAAGGGGCCACCAAAGCTGGCCCCTGCGCCCTGTTGTACAAGTCCTCATAGCTGGCCCTGGGCTGGTTACTCTGGGTAGGGGGGATGTCACGCCATTTTTGGGGGGATTTTTAGCCCTTAAAATTCCAAAAAGAAATGGGGTTCCCCCACCCCAGGAGGGGGGCACTGTCATTTTTTTCTTTTAACCCTATGTTACCTGTCACCCAGCAAGTAAAAAAGGCTTCCAGCAGCAGCAGGAGCGCTGAAGCCAAAGTGATCAGTGTGGGACACAGTGCCCGGGGATGGATGGGAGGGAAGTATTAAAAAATAATATATATATTTTTATTTACTCTGTGTCAGTGTGTGTTTTGTTTACATTTAACCCTTTGTGAACTGTAAGGGCTCTATGTGACCCCTATACCAGTTCACAAGGCTCTGGCAAGTCACCTGCGGCTAGCAGGTGACTTGCCATTAACTCTGAGCCCCCCCCATTACCTGCCTCCCCAAAGCCCAGGAGGGGGGGGCAGAAGAGCCCGGCCCATGGAGCTTGTAGCCGGCAGGGCTAAAACACACAAAACCTATGGGTTTAGGTTAGGCTTATTACATTGGGTTTGGGTTAGCTTTTGTGCCGGCACAAAAAACATGTCCACTTTTAGATAGACTTAGGCCCTTATTTAACAAGGGATAGCGACAGGTAGCGACTGGTGAGTGGCCGGTAATGACGGGCCCTGCCACGAGAACGCCGGCTCCCCACCACAATCACACATTTATCAAGCCAATCCTGCTTAGCGACTGAGATAGCGCCAGATAGCCACTCATTCATCAATATTCCAGCCTCAGCCCACAGCGCCAGCGTCCGACCTTGAACAGCGACAGGTATGACCTCTCGCTACCTGGCGCTCTCCAATGCATTTCAATGGAACAATCTTTAACCCTTTAAGTGCCAGCCTACCTGCAGCATTTGTCACTCTCTGTTGCCAGACCATGTTTCACTATTTTGCGCTACACATGTTCAACTGTCATTTTTGAAAGGATTTCCAGGTATTTCCCAGGAAAATGATATATTGTTTTTTTCAGCAGAGTCTGGGCTTTAACATGAAATGTCTTGTTTGTAATTTTTAGGTGTATTCTCAATATTTTTGGGTGAAATATGTGAAAAAAAAATTATTTTTTTTACAATTTGTAGTGTTTTTTTGTAATAAAAAATGTAAGTTTGTCAATAAAATCTTATTGCGTGTGACATCCCAATTTCTCCCGGTTACAGCGATACCACATATGTATAGGTGGACACTCTTTCCTACCCAGGAGACTCCCCCAAACTGAAATAGCGCTTTAGGGGATTTTCAGATAAAATACAACTATGCTATGCAATATGTGCACCTTGCAGTTTTTCCAGAAAAACAACCCTTTACATTTGAAATACCCCCAACAAACTATATATTCTCTGGAAGTACACACCTCAAGCTTTCTAGGTGTACCAGGCATGTTGATGTGCCCATAGTTTTCTGAAGTAATTCCTCAATGTATTCTTTGGTTGCAAAGAGTTTCCCAAAAAAAGGCTAAAAAAATAAAATCCCCCCCCCCCCCAAAAAAAGGATCCCCCTCCACCGGGAAGGGGGACCCCACAAATTTTTTTTTAAATTAAACCCCTTATAGTGTTGATAGTAGTTGTATTTTATTTGTAAATTTTATGAAGTGCTCTTTTTAGTTTGGGGGGGGGGTCTCCTGGACAGTAACGGGGGGCTACCGATATATATGTGGTACCGTTGTAATCAGAAAAATAGGGCTTTCACATGCAATAGGGTTTTCTTTAGTAAAATAAATTGTTTATTTAAAATAAATGAGAATTTAAAAGAAATAATAATTTTTTTTTTTTTGGCTTACAAAATATTATAAAAACAGTAAAAAAATGACAAACAAGACATTTCATGTTAAAGCCTAAACTCTGCCGCAAAAAAATATATAGAATTTTCCTGGAAATTCCTGAAAAAATCCCGGTTAAACATGTGGGAAAAATTGTAAAAAATGACCTGTCAACAGAGACAAAATTTCAAGTAAGCTGGGAAATAAAAGGATTTAAAGTAGCTATGCATGTTGGGTATTGTTCTGCTCGGGGGACCTTCCGCTTTCAGATTTACCTTGTTTTTTCTTGTTTGTATATTGATATTTTAGGAAAAGGTGTTTTTTATTCTGCTTTTTTATACATTTTTTTAGGGAAACCCTGTGCAACCAAATAATTATTTGAGGGATTACTTCCAGAAAGATAAGCCCACTACAACATGTGTACATTTAGGGATTATATTGTTTGTGTGGGGCATTTCAAATGTAAAAGGTTGTTTTGGTAGAAAAATTCAGCAAAGCTGAAATTTTCAAGTAAAATTATTCTTACGCACATGCTTTACTTTGGGGTGTTTGCCAACTCTTCCCTTGACAGTAGCTATGCATGTTTGGCATTGTTCTGTTCGGGGGGATGTTGATTTTTCAGATTTAACTTTTTTCTTGTTTGCATATAGTTTTTTTTGTTTTTTTCTTTAATTTTTTTTTTTTTTTTTTTTTTAGGAAAAAGTGCCTTTGATTCTGTTTTTTGATTCTTTTTTTTTTAGGGAAACGCTGTGCAACCAAAGAATACATTGGAGGGATTACTTCCAGAAAGCTGCGCCCATGTCAACAAGCCTGGTACGCCTAGAAAGCTTGAGGTGTGTACTTCCAGATATTATAGTTTATGGGGGATATTTCAAATATAAAAGGGTTGTTTTTCTTGAAAAACTGCAATGTGCGCATAGCGCCTAGCACAGGTGTATTTTATCTGAAAATCTCCTAAAGTGCTGTTTCAGTTTGGGGGAGTCTCCTGGGCAGGAAAGGGTGTCTACCAATACATATGTGGTACCGCTGTAACCGGGTGAAATGGGGCTTTTACATGCAATAAGATTTTATTGACAAACTTACATTTTTTATTACAACAAAACACTTCAAAATTGTAAAATGTTTTTTTTCTTTTGCACATATTTTACCCAAAAATATTGGGAATACACCTAAAAAATGACAAACAAGACATTTCATGTTAAAGCCCAGACACTGCTGCAAAAAACCATATATCATTTCCCTGGGAAATCCCTACAAAAATCACAGTTAAACATATGGAGCGCAAAATAGTGCAAAATGGTCTGGCAACAAGGGTGACAAAATCTCCAGATAGGCTGGCAGCGAAAGGGTTAACAGTGTTTCCTGTCTGGGGTATTACATACACAGTCCAGTATACACCGAAATGCATCTGAGAGAATATTAAGGTAGAAGATAGGGGGTCAATCAAAAGTGGACTTGATCGAGTCCCATACTGCTAAGGAGTTTCTCATCTTGGATCTGTTCTATGGTTTAGGGCTTCTAGGGTGGTGGTGTTAAGGTTCAGGAGTTCGAGGGGGAGCTCCTCTTTAAAGCAGAAGTTTAGTCAAAAGGTGACCTCACTCTACCCTGGCGCTGAGGCTAACGGGTCTGCACCACTCTCCTGGCGCTCTGGATCCTGGGAGCTGACACCTTGCTTGAAAACACAGAGTCGCATCACCTGGCTCTGTGCGCGTGAATGGGTGGCAAGAGTGCACATGGACCCGGCTTTGTGCTTCTTCCTCTGTGGCCACACAGAGACAGGGAGCGTGGAGCTGGCCCTAGAAGTTAAGGGATCTTTTTCTTTCTAACTCCCGCCCCTGTTGTGCCTCAGCCCAAAGTTGGGTGGCAGGGCAGGGGGGGGGTCACCTTTTGACTAAACTTACACTTTAATGTGTAGTGCCACTAGTTTGCAATCTCTCCCATGCCCTCAATCTCATGCCACCTTGCAATTTATGGGTGTTGGGACCCTAACCGGTAGGACCCTGAAGTAGTATAGCACTTTCGGTAACAACGAATGGGAGTCGGCAGCTCCCGCTAAACGCACCTTGAATGACATTACTGACAACAAACAAGCTGAACGAAGCCGCAATTAGGCATCACAAACAGAAAACACAAGACTACATGTCCCACATTCCCTGGCAGAATGACATCATCTCAAGCATAAAAAGAAGGCCAGGGCGCAAGCTCAGCAGCACCCGGAAGACGGCATCAGCCGAAACGCACGTCGGTGAACGACGTTTTTAGAAAGAAAGCCAGCGGGTAAGCCGCCTCAGCGCGCCCCTGCTCTCAGCTACTCGTCGGATCTTGAAGAAGTACCCCTTTGCCCTCCCCCCTTCCCTGGATCTGAATCTTGCATCGGACCGGAAAGCAGAGGACAGAGCAGAAAACCGCAGCAAGACCCCACAGGATTCAACGCTGCACAGCTAAATCCACCGGTACTCTGCGAACACTCGCCCGACGTGAGATATCTCCACCCCCCCCCCACAGCACCTAATTAAGTGACTGCTGATACCATCAGGCTTCCCCTTGTTCTACAATAAATGTATTAACCATTCAGAAGATTCCTGGTAATTCTTACACTGCAGCCTGGAGATGCTTGAGGAAGGAATTTAAGTGCAACTATTTAATTGATTGGAAACAAAACGGAAGACCCTCAAGGGCCCTGGGCAGGTTTAGTACCCCTGGGCCGCGGCAGTGAGTTTTTCATATATCCTTCTACGATTTTTAATTATATCACCTATTACGAATTTTTATGTTTATTAAGTGTTTACAATAGCTGTTTAATGTGTAATAATCTATAACACACATTGAGCAGCTCATAATAATTATCAGAGGTTACTCATCAGTCCTGGCTATAAAATTTGAAATATATCTGGGTCATTTACCTCTGACACATACACTTATTGTGATAATTTTATAACTACACCCCTAAAGCGCACCTAAAAACAGATTGTTTCCCAGTACGCTAGTCATAGTATACAAAGAACAACCGTGTTATTTCTCTAATTTTCACTGCGCTAACACGGCCTACCCAGAAGATTGGAATGCTAGACCATGTGTCCAACAATTGGCTTACCTGCTGAAGCAGGAGTGCATAATTGGCCTGATACATGTTCCCATATGTAGGCAATATTTTTGTCCCCAGATGTGGCTAATTCTCTGATACCCATCTGAATGCTTAACATGGGAAATTAGGCTTCCAAGAAGGGTGATATTCAGGACTATTGATTTTGATTTATTTTTTGTAAGGCCTGACAGGAAGGCAAAATGGTCCAGTGTTTTAAACAAATTTGGTAGGGTTATCAACGGTTTTGATAAGACCAATAGGGCATCATCCACGAACAGCGATATTTTGTGCTGTATGCCTACCATGTCAGTGTTTTTTATGGTGTTGTTAGCTCTTATATTCAAGGCCAAGGCTCCAATTGCAGGATGAATAAAATGGGGGAGAGGGGGCAACTCTGGCGTGTGCCTCTAGAAATTGTAAATGATTCAGAGGAGAATCCCATATATTCGAACCTAGCTGAGGGGGAGAAATGCAAGGACAATATGCACTGGAGAAAGTTTTGTTGAAATCCCAATTTTTGAAAGTCTCCACTAAGTAGTTCCAGGATAGGGAATCAAAAGCCTTGAAAATGTCCAATGACAGCAAGGAGGCTGGGATTTGTCCATTTTGTATGCAATGTTTTAGGTGGGTAATCCTCTGAACATTGTCACTTGCTTCCCAAATGTGGCCAAAAGTGCATGTTTTCTATAGTAAAGTCCTGTGAAGATCTGTGGCCCGGAGGTCTTACTGCCCCTGGGCACCCCACTGTGTGAAACCCCCCAGATTGCCCCATGTCACTCACCCTTCCCACATGCACATGTGCAGCCTCTTGTCCAGTTACTGTGCTCTGATCCGCTCCCACCCCTTCGTTCAAGAACTCGCCTAAGGCAAGCGGATCCGAGTGCGCTGGCGACTGCATCCCCAGCCACCTCTTAACAGGGAGCGTTCCAGCACAGGCCATTCACAAATGCCTGGCACGGGCTCGCGGCGGCTGTTCGCGCACATGTCATTAGACAGGGTAAAAAGGCAAGTTTCCGGGTGGCCTCGGGGGTTCTTACACAGCGGGGCATCCTAATTATGGATACACCGGGAGAAGCGAGTATGCCTGCCCTGGAGGCCAGATGGTTGGGAGGTGTAGGGGTTACATAGAAAAAACCCTTAGTCTCAGACTCCAGGGTGGGTTTTGGTCCACTTTAAAGGGTTAAGCTTAAGGGAAAAAGCCCCAGCGATAATTTATGTTGTTTTGATGGAGAACTTTCAGTGCTGGTTTCATTGCTCTGCATCTCCAACTTATTTGCGGGGTCAAATCAGCCTTTTGTTAACCCCAATGCCAAGAAATTTTAACGTTTCTGAACGAATTCATTTTTTTAAATGACCGCTTATGATATGTGTTCTATGTTTTTTTCTACTGTAAATAAATTCTGTTTATAGGAAATTTCCAAATCATTGCATTCTTATTTTCTTTACATTTCACACAATGGCCTCGATTCAATAAAGGTAGAAAAAAAATTCTCATGGTAGTAAAAAATTCAATTCATGAGAAAAAAGCCTGAGAATGTCACTGTTAGTGAATCACAAGAAAAAAAAGACAATTAAAGTCAATGGCAGCTTTTACTACAGCGTAGAAAGGAGTAAACAGTTCGCTACTTTTCTTAGGAGTAAAAAGTGCCATTGACTTTCATTGTCTTTTTTTCTAGTGATTCAGTAACAGTGACATTCTCAGGCTTTCTTCTCGTGAATTGAATCTTTTAATACCATGAGAATTTTTTTCTACCTTTATTGAATCAAGGCCAATGTCTCAACTTTCTGGGAAAAGGGGTTGTACTTTTTTATAATTCTTTCGTATGTATACACATTTTAATACAAAGTATACAAAATCTATTATGGGTTGTATTTTTAAAATAGTTCAAGGCTATAAACAGCAAACACAGACTGACACACACTAGGAACGTAAGCAAGTTTAGAGGTTACTAAAACAAAGGATCATAAACCTTATTGGTAGTTTAGCTTTAGATAACATCTACGATAATATGTAACTGAGAATTTAGGGCAGGAGTGTAACATATATTTTTAGGTATCCATGCACAATAAAAAAAATGAAACCTACCCTGTAACTTCCAAAGGTCTGTCCTCCATGATGCTGCCAGTACAAGTACAAGGGTTTCCCAAATAGCAGAACAGGTACACACAAAAAGACAATAACCACCAGGAATATTTGGAAACCAATCTAGAAAAACAAATATATGTTGTAAGTGGCATAAAATAATATATATATATTATATATATATTTATATTTATAGATTCACATAAAGTGCATCACAGTATAAATTAAAATGGATGTGACTCCTGGAAACAGTTACTTCTAGAAACAAACTGGACAACACGACAGAAATGGTGACAAAGTGGACCAATGACCAGGATTTTGACTAACTTGGTGATTGGTCCCTCCCCCAGAGGCATCCCAAGGTAGGATGTCCTTTGTGTGACCCTCCAGATTGCCCACTTTTACTCACCTTTCAGACATTTCCATGGCGCACGTTTTCCGGGGCAGGCTAGCGGTCAGCCCTGGAATCTTTTAGATTCCAACGTGGCCGCGGGGGTGAGTTGGGTGAGTTGTTGGGCGGATTGGTCCACTTTAACTCCCCTGAAACTTCTGCAACAGAGATGGTACTAATATGCAGGAAACCCAACCCACCTAATTCCACAAGCTTTGCATTGCAGAAATACTTACCTATTCTCTTATGCTGATCTGTCCGAGGAGGAACCCATAAAAGGCATAGATAGCAACACAAGCAAGCCATTTTTACACTGTGAAGTTCAAGGCGATTAGGAAGGGATGGTTTAAGGTCTCTGTATACCAGCACCCACCCTGGCACAGATAAAGGGTTTAGGTTTGAAAGAGCATTTTGGAAACTTTAGTTTGCATAGATCTTTGTTCATAAGGCCACTACATGAAATTTGCTTGACAATTACCGACCTGCCCCGGGTAGAGAGGAAGGTTACCGTCACTTCCAGTGAACATAAACATGTTAATAAAGTGAAGGAGAATACTTGGTGCATCTCTAGAATTCTCTGAAGACCATGTCAACCACTTCAGCACAATCAAGAACACAAGGTAGCCAAAGATACACAGCATGAAGATAAGCTCTGGGATGAAGACCAGGAACAAGCAGTATTTTTTCTTGAAGTGCCTAGAAACACAAAAAAAAACAAACAACATTTTAAGGGGACCTATTACAGAAGGTATACAGGCTAGCCATTTTAAATGTATAACATTTTTCTTAACAGGTTTGATCTAGATGAACACCTGGAAAGCCCATCTTTAAGAGATTTCCCTTAGTGACATCCCAATTTGGGATTCTTTGCAATGTGAAACCCCCTGGTTTCACCATAGAATCGCCTCAATCACAGAGCTGCGGCTAAACTTAGCTGCTCTCCGCAGCACCTTCACAGCATCTCTACTTCCTCCGGCCTGTGTGGAACCGCCACCAGACACTAAAGTCTGCTAGACACAGAGCAAGAAAGCCACCAGAGCCCTGTGCATTCCCAATAAGGAATCCCCCTAAGGAAAGGATTAAAACTAGACTTTTGGACTTCATAATTCAAATGTCTTTTTACACTACGCATAGACTACAAACACTTCATGTTGGTGGGGTATATAAAGGCCCCTAGTGGCAAACAACTTTGTACATTGTTCAACCTACTGGCAGGCAAAGCTAATCTATATCTATATAAATAAATAAAAAGGTTATACAAGTTTCAACCAGAAGTGCTAGCAACGATGGGTCTCCACTTACATGTAGTTGAAAGAACTAAGTACTACTCCAAATGTCATGTGTATCACACCAAGAATAATGGACATTTTCATTTTGAAAGAGTTCAGGAAAGAAAGCCGATTTGTTGCCAAATTCCATATCTGTAGACAAGGAAAAAAGGTAATCATGTGGAGCAAGAAAACAAAGAGACAGAGCATGACAGAGAAGAGGTGAAGTTAAGAAAAAACAATCCGGTACCTTTCAAAGAGAAGTCCCTAAGCTACAAAGTGAGTACTGCTCATAATATATCAAAAAATAAACACGGGTTATGCTTTTTATATATTTCAGTAGTTTCTCAATTTCTTTTTTACATTCATGATTTATCATAATAGGTCATTCATCCAAGCCCAAATATGATTCTGCCTCTATAGATGTGGGTGGGGTGGGGGCGCTTATTGGCTCTCATGGATTTTATGTTTTGCTGATAGTATGTAATGCAGGTTCAGGGACCACTCTGTATTGTGCTTTGCTTAGTCTTTATGTTTTTAAATATTTTTTTCGAATAAAGTATATCCTCTACCTATACCCTTCCCCCAGCATCTGTGCATGCCTCTGAAGCGTCACCCAATGCAATGAAAGGAGTGCATGACCAACCGGGACCCCCAGGGAGTGTGCATGCTGGGGGACCAGATTGTGGAATCATGCAAGTATTACAGAACCGGGCTTTGCTGGAGCAGCTGTGGGGAGAGGAGGTTGAAGGATATGATTACAGATGTCCCCCAGATTAACACTCAAATAGTATGCAAGTCTGAGTTTCTGCTATCTGTCTATTCCCCATGAATACAATAGACTATATTGATACCTAGCACACCTATATTCACACCTAGCTACCAATCAGGTGCCTATCAGCTGTCAATAGCTGGGGTGTTTCTGGGCTGCAGCTCATTTCCCCTTGAAAATGAATCCTTGAATTCCTAATTAGGTTGGCCTCTGACTCAGACACTCAAATACACATTAGATACAGGTCATTGGATTTTATTTGTAGAGAGCAGTGTAACTCCCGAAATATGTCAGTTATGACTATATTAATGAAAGAGCCTTATTTCAGGATTATGAGACCTTTCATTTGATATTAAACATGGCATACATATATTGGGCAAAAACTGATAATCCATATAGTGTCATACTCTGTATGATTTGGATGATCATTTAACTAAGGAATTAATGGGGATCATAAATGAACGAGAATGAAGCAACCATAAAGTATCTCTTGCTCTCTCTCCATTATAACATTACAACTTACTATAACTTAACATGTAACAACTGCCTGTAATATCTAAGGTCATCTGGGGAAACTTCATGAACATATTGGGTTAGTGAAGGTTATTTACTGTGCTGGTAATTAAACCCATATTCTAAGTATGTCACACACCCCGCTTCAAGATATTCATTACCTGTGGGTAGTATGGTCCTGTAGAGGGCTTCTGCAGAGATGATTGGAGGAAAGAAAGCCCCTCCCAGTCCATAAGTACCTGGGACCTCCCACTCATTACCCAGTCTTCATCTCTGCAGACGAAAGACAAACTGGATACTCTGGTATATCCCACAACCTGTGTGTGGGGGGCGTCGGGGCGCCCGCGGGTCTGGGCGCGCGGCCGCTGATGTGCATCAGATCGGGCGGTGCCGCGCGCGCGCGCCGGGCGCGCCGCCTGTCATTGTCTTTGTCCCGCCTGCCTGCTGATTGCAGTGGGTGGGGCACTCGCATTGGCCGGATGTGGCGTCGGGCGTGCGTGTGCGCGCCGGCCTGTATAAAGAGAGGAAGTACATACATCTACAAGTCCCGTCCAGGTGAAGTGGTATATCCACGCAGCGCGTCGGCGGTTGTTCTGTGCGGTGTGTGGGGGCGTTTGGCAGGCATTCCAGGATCACGGTGATGTACAAATTACTGGTTAACATGACTTTATGCATTTAATATACTGATCATATTGTGTTGTTCAGCAAGCCAGTCTCTATTTATGTTGCACAGACCTTTTCTGGACGCTCTGTCATCACGTACTATTCAATACACACTGTGTATCTGCTTTGCACTGCTTTCTCTGTTCACAGCTTCAGCCCTGATCTTTTAAAGGGCTTCATGCTTTCTCTCTGTTGCACATCTTTCTGCACACTTTTGGTCAATACTCTGGCTTGGTGACAACACAAATATTGTCATGCTTTTATGACTTAACATGAATTTACTATTTCTTTGATTTGGGATTACTTTACTGCCCAGCCAAACCCCCCCCCCCCCCCCCCCCCACAATTTTGGACTTTTTGTCCTTTTAATTGTCCTTTATGTGTTTTTAACTGTATGTAGCCCTTTCTTTTGGCTTTTCTTGTTTTTTCTGTTTTATATTTTGAATAAAATTGTATACTATATCAGTTTGGTACCAATTGGCAATTATTCAAACAGGGTGGAGTGCGGATTACTTTGGGTGCATGTGTGGGATATACCAGAGTATCCAGTTTGTCTTTCGATTGATTAGATTTTACATGCACGGGTTCTCTCAGCACCCCCTGTTTTATATTAACATTTGAAATTGATTGTGATCATTGTGCATTTGGCTGTGCTTATCCACTTTATATTGGTACACATTCATCTCTGCAGACGGCGAGCAAGCAGCAGATGATATCTCCTTGCACAGGGGGACTTTAAGGTAGCCGGGTCTACTCCCGGCCTATATATATTTTTATTTCCGTTCGGACTCTTTATTCCCTTTATTGATATATAGCTATTTAAATGCCTCCCAGTCTTGACTGCTGTCCGAGCGAGGGTATAACAGCACCTCAGGTGCTCAGGAGCTATGCTCCACCGCGAGACCCTATAAAGAGGGTAGGCGGTTATACCGGGTTGGTGACTCTGGTTTGGGATGCCCTGTCCAAGAGTTTAATTTTCCCCTTAAATGGCCTATTCCCCCTTTTTTAGTTGTGTGGAGGCCTCTTATTCAGCTTCTGGTGTTTTTCTATGGGGGCGCCTGGAAAATAGATTTATTTCAAATGTTTGTTTAAAATGTTTACTTTTCTGGTATGAATAGTTATAATGTAAACTTGTTGCAATCTTTTTTGCTGACAGACACCGGATTTTTACCTCCGAGCTGAGGGGAGGATTTCTCCCCTCACGCTCTTCAGTGAGGGGGCGGGGCCGGGCCTTCGGTATGAGGCCGCAGCCCGCGCCCTTTAGGAGTTTGGAGCTGGTAGCGTGACCGAGCGGGGAGCAGCTCCGCTTGTTATGCGGGCTGCTACCGGCTCTATTATGCGCCCGGTGCCGCGGCTGCCTGCGGCACCGGTGCGCGAGTGTTAATGGAGGGGAGCTTCCCCTCACGTCTGATAGACACTGTGCTGGATTTTTTTCCTCAGAGCTGAGACAGGTGCTGGATTTTACCTCAGAGCTGAGGGGAGGATTTCTCCCCTCACGCTCTTCAGTGAGGGGGCCGGGCCGGGCCTCCGGTATGAGGCCGCAGCCCGCGCCCTTTAGGAGTTTGGAGCTGCTGGGCGGAGCCTTGCAGCGCGCGATCCACGCTGGCCACGCCCCCCTGCTGCGTCTCCCGCTCTGATCTGTGTTACCTCAGGCAGAGGACACAGTGTATTGGCGCCCAAAGACTCAGTGAGTGGCCCTGCGGCTGTTGCTTATCTGTACATATTTGCATATATATATATATGTATATATATAGGTATAATAGATATAGGTTTATATAGGGAGAACCTCTTACTGTCTTTTTCTATGTTTTTCAGGCTGAACTGCCAGGAATTTTTTCAGGTTTCTCCTGGTCCTAGAGTACCTGGGTACTTTTGCTATTTATTACAAAACCTCCCACTTGGACAATATAAGGGCATCCCGGGTTGCTTAATAGCGTAATTCCCTCACTCATAGCGACTATTCAAGTTCACCTTATGGAGGCATCCCAAGATTCCGGGCTCCCCTCTGGACAATCCCGGAAGTGTATGGGTTGTGGGGTATCCCTAACAGGGGATGATTTTTTCCTATGTATATCATGTGCACAGCAGACTATTACACGGCAGTCCGGTCCCCAGGCATCTGGGTCAGCGCAGCCGGTTTCATCCTCTCCCCCTCCCACTTTGACCCGTGCCCCGTGTGAGATTGCCACGGGGGGGCAGTCGCAATCTGATGTGTGTGCCAAGTTGGCCAGTATTGAAAAATTCATTTCCTCCACGGTTGCCAAGAAAGCACCGGCTAAGAGGAAGCATTTATCACCGGTTAATCATTTTGAATATGAGGATGACGAGGATGGCCTGGATTGGTCAGATTATTCCCCTCTAGAAGAAGGGGAATTATTTGAGGATTCGGATATTTCTGATGATCAGCAATTTGTTGGTGCTGATTCCGATCGGAGATCAGGGACTTCCTTGGATACTCCTGATGTTCTGACTCAGATGTTTGAGGTGCTTGCTATCTCGCCTCCGGCGGAGGTTCCTCAACAGCAAGGGGAGTTTTATGACGAATCCAAGCAGTGGTTGGAATTCCCTAATCAAAAGCATTTTGATAATATTATTTCTAAGGAATGGGAAAGGCCTGCCCGGCTCCCAGGCATTCCCCAAAGTTGGGATAAGAGGTATCCTTTTCCAGTGGATACGGTTAAGCGCTGGGCGTCTCCCCCCGAGGTGGACGCCCCTATTTTGGGGTTATCCAACTCAGCCGTATTGAACAACCCTGATTGTTCCTCTCTTAAGGATAGTGAGGATAAACGCATTGACCAGATGGCTTGTCATGGTTTTGCCAGTATTGGGGCAGCAATAAGGCCTGTTTGTGCCTCATCGCTGTTGGCGGTGGCTACGAGAAAGGTGGTCAGGCACTTGTTATCCTCCTCCGGTTTGAATCCGGACAGTGAGGAATTTCGTGAACTAAAACAATGTGAGGGGTTTTTGTCCTTCATGGTGGCCGCTTTTGGATGATTCCTTGATGATGAGTAGTAGAGCCTCTGCTCTAATGGTTACTATCAGGCGTTCAATTTGGTTACGCCAGTGGGCGGCTGACTTTGGGTCAAAAAAGTCACTAACAGCTCTTCCCTTCGTTGAGTTACGGCTCTTTGGAGACAAGCTGGATGCCGTGGCCAAGGGGGGCAAACTACCTCAACGCAAGAAGCAACGTCGCCCCTTTCGAGGAGCGTCTTCCTTCACTCCTTCCTTTCGGGGATCTAGAGCAGGAAGAGGTTTCGCCTTCCCTTCTACAAGGGGAAATTCCTGGAATAGGGGCAGAGGACGTGCCCGTTCAGGATACAGTTGGGGCTCAAAACCCAAACCCGTGGCCAAGCTCGCTCAACAATGAGGGGGCGCCCTCACCCGTGCGGGTGGGGGGACGGCTACAGCACTTCTCCCAGGTCTGGAACCGAGAGGTCTCGGACAGGTGGATCAGGGAAGTGTTGTCTTCCGGCTACAAGCTGGAGTTCGAGTCCTACCCTCCCCCGCGTTTCCTCAGGTCTCGGGTGTCCCCGGAGGCACTGGCTGCGCAGCAGCTCCGGGCGGCAGTATCGAGTCTTCTGGAAATGGCAGTCATTTGCCCAGTTCCCTCATTAGACCGGGGTCGGGGTTTTTACTCAAATCTGTTCACGGTCCCCAAAAAGGATGGCTCCGTCCGGCCCATACTGGACCTAAAGATTCTCAACAAGTTCGTCAGACTGCGAAGGTTTCGCATGGAAACGTTGCGCTCGGCTATTCATTCTCTTCGTCAGGGGGACTTCATGACGTCCATAGACATTCGGGACGCTTACCTCCATGTTCCCATTTTTCCAGCACACCAGAGGTTTCTGAGGTTCGCGGTGGAGGATCGGCACTTTCAGTTTGTAGCTCTTCCCTTCGGTCTCACCACAGCTCCAAGAGTTTTCACCAAGGTGCTTGCTGGGGTGATGGCTCTCCTCAGAGCGCAGGGGATTCGCATTGTGCCATATCTGGACGATCTCCTCATCATGGCACCGTCATTCAGCCAGGCAGAATTGGACACCAGGACGGTAATATCCACTCTGGAGAGGTTCGGCTGGGTGATCAACTACCCCAAGTCCTCCCTACACCCGTCCAGGACAGTATCCTTTCTGGGAATGTCTCTGGATACAGATCTGGCCAGAGTTTTCCTTCCTCAGTCCAAGGTTCTTCTGATTCAGGAGTTGGTTCGGTCGCTCATGTCCATGCCTCGACCGTCCATCCGTCTAGGGATGAGACTGGTGGGTTTGATGGTGGCCTCATTCGAGGCGGTTCCCTTTGCTCAGTTTCACACAAGGACACTTCAGCTCCATCTGTTATCGGTCTGGAACAGGTCTCCTCAGTCGCTGGGTCATCTTTTTCAGATGTCTCCCCGGGTTCGCCGCTCGCTTCGGTGGTGGCTGAACTCAACCAACCTACTGAGGGGCAGATCCTTTCGGACTCCTCAGTGGGAGATAGTCACTACGGATGCCAGCCTCTCAGGATGGGGGGGCTTTTGGAAGGATCTGCAAGTTCAGGGTTTGTGGAGTCCCCTGGAAGCTCACGAGTCTATCAGTGTTCTGGAATTGAGGGCCATCAGGTTGGTTCTTTGTCATTTGACTCATCAACTGCGAGACTTGCCGGTCCAGGTCAGGTCGGACAATCGGACGGCGGTGGCCTACATCAATCACCAGGGAGGAACCCGCAGCAGGAATGCCCTCAAGGAAGTGTCTCTGATCCTGGACTGGGCAGAGAGACATGTCCCGTGTATCTCAGCAGTTTACATCCCATGTGGAGAACACGGAGGCGGACTCTCTGAGCAGGATGTCAGCCCGCAAGGGGGAATGGTCTCTCAATCCCAGGGTCTTTCACTCAATTTGTCTCAGGTGGGGGTCACCGGCGGTGGACCTATTTGCCTCGCGTCACAATCACAAACTTCCGGCTTTTGTGTCTCTGGAAAAGGACCCACTGGCTCTCGCGACGGACGCCATGTCCCTGAACTGGAGGGATCTGGGGTTTCTGTACCTGTTCCCTCCGTTTCCCATGGTGGCCAGAGTAGTGCGCAATCTTGCTCTGGAGAGAGCAACAGCAATTCTGGTAGCTCCAAGGTGGCCAAGACAGGTCTGGTTCGCAGACGTGGTAAGGTTGGCAGAAGATCAGTTCGTTCTGCCCCTGCTGCCAGATCTGCTCACACAGGGTCATCTTCGTTACCCCAATTTACCAACGCTGGCTTTGACTGCGTGGCTGCTGAAACCTCCATCTTGAAGGAGGAAGGTCTTTCTGACGCTGTTATTCAGACTCTCATTCGTGCTAGAAAGAAGTCTTCTTCATCCGTGTACTATAGGACTTGGAGGTCTTATATTGATTGGTGTGAGGCTAGGGCCTTCCCTTGTAGGGAATTCTCTGTTTCTAGAATTTTGGAGTTCTTGCAACATGGTCTGGACTTAGGGCTCCAACTCAGTACTCTGAAGGGGCAGGTGTCTGCCCTGGCGGTATTTTTCCAAAAGTCTTTTGCACTACATCCTTTGGTTAAGACCTTTTTCCAGGGGGTTACGCATGTGCGGCCTCCTAGGAAGCCTTTGATTCCGGTTTGGGATTTGAATTTGGTTCTTTCTGCGCTACAGGGTCCCCCCTTTGAGCCCTTGCATGATAGTCCTTTGTCTTCCCTTACGCAGAAGGTGGCATTTTTGGTAGCTATCACTTCAGTTAGACGTGTTTCTGAGTTGGCAGCTCTGTCTATTCAAGCTCCATATTTTGAAAGACATCAGGATGAAGTGGTTTTCCGTTTTAAGACGGACTTTCTTCCTAAGGTGGTTTCGTCCTTTCATTTCAATCAGGATATTGTTCTGCCCTCTCTCTGTCCTAACCCCAGCAATGACAAGGAGAGGGTCCTGCATTCTTTGGATGTGGTTCGTGTTGTGAAGTATTATTTGGTAACGTCTGCCTTTCGCAAGACTGATGCATTCTTCGTGGTGCCTTTTGGGCCCAAGAAGGGTCCAGCACCCACAAAGTCTACCATCAGCAGATGGATCCGTCAGGCCATTGTAGGGGCCTATTCTGCTAAGGGGAGAGATCCTCCCTTTCGTGTTACTGCTCATTATACTCGTGCGGTTGGGGCCTCCTGGGCTTTTCAGCACCAGGCCTCTGTTGAGCAAGTTTGCAAGGCCGCTACCTGGTCTTCTGTTCACACTTTTTCAAAGTTTTACAAGGTTGATGTGCGGGCCTCAGCGGATGCTGTTTTTGGCCGCAAAGTTCTGCAGGCTGCAGTAGTTTGAGTTGTGCTTTATACCTTGTTTTTGGATCCCCACCCTTTATGGACACTGCTATTGGATGTCCCACAGGTAATGAATATCTTGAAGCGGGGTGTGTGACATACTTAGAATAATACCATTTTGTGAATACTCACCTTGTAAAATGGGTATTATAAGTATGTCACACACCCCGCTTCAACCCGCCCTTTGGATTCTGCATCCTTCATATGGTGAACTTTGCGTTATGACTGATATTTGGCTCTTCCTGGTCCTTTACCTTACTGCTTTCTTTATACTGGGTAATGAGTGGGAGGTCCCAGGTACTTATGGACTGGGAGGGGCTTTCTTTCCTCCAATCATCTCTGCAGAAGCCCTCTACAGGACCATACTACCCACAGGTAATGAATATCTTGAAGCGGGGTGTGTGACATACTTATAATACCCATTTTACAAGGTGAGTATTCACAAAATGGTATTTTTCATTTATACATTTTACTGTGTGTGATGGATAATTTCTCACACAATAGATTGTAGTTGCAAAGTATTTGAGGAAGATATTTCTTCTTTGGGACATTTTACTGGATGTATGAGGAGAGCCTCAGCGACCATTGGCTTGTATCAGATTGATGGTCGTTGGGCTGATATAAATATTGCAAATACTAATAATCATAATAGAAATCTCTGGTAGAAATATTGGAGATTATTGTGCAGCAAATATCAATTTAAAATCATGCTTCCCCTCTAATAGTAACTTTCTAATAGTAGTCCTTTTAGAGCTATGCCAGGTGATGCCACTAATTAGCTGGCAAAAAAAACCCAAAATACAGCAATAACTTAAGTACTTACTGGATCTATTCCAAAAGGGTAGACTCTTAGAAAAGTAACATTTGGATTTAAGTTGACATGGGGAGAACCGGCACTCCTGTTGTGATACAAGAAGCAGACAACTGTAGAATATTAACAGTAAATATGTATAAACACACAGGCACATATACACACACTGTAATAAGCAGAGTTTTCAGCCACGTGCTGAAGATGCTATTAAATAAAGTCCTAAAAATCATTTAGACTGCCAGAGGTGTGCTTCAGTATTCTTTGAATGATTAAGATCCATTCTTATCACAATCTCATAAATAATGTGTGCAATTCTTGAAAGTTTAACATGATCCTGAATTTTGTTTGTGAGCCTATGAGCTTGTGTGTCCACGGGTTACATCTTGTTGAATGCAATACTAACAGGATATTCAGTGGTAGGGTTGTCCAAGAATCCTAGGGAACATGCTACAGTCTTATGATAAACTAAATACATTTGCACTGTTTTAAAAGAAAGTATTACATTTTCTCCCTTGCAGCAGCTTCTGGCAGATCAGGGGCACAGATACTGAGAGAGTATCCTTGAGAGTCCAGCAGCAAGCATTTGCCCCAGATTTTATGCAATGGATGCTAGGGTATCAAAGCGGCTACGCATGTTGCTGGCCCATTAGAGCAGGCCATAGGTAAAAAAAAGCAAGTTCTGTAAATTGCACCCCTAAAGCCCCACTTTGGCAATCAGTGACAAACTATTTGAGAGGGCTTAACTTCATGCAGATGTCAAAGTTGCCTCATGTATAAGTGCAATCCTCCTTTATTTCTAGTAGAAAACCCTCAACTGCGATGACTCATTGCTCTGCTGCAAAGCTGAAAGAATTGTAACATTTTATAAGATACATAATCTTTACATTGACTGAATGGTGTGCAGTAAACCCAGAGTCCCTCAGGGAACAGGGATAAAGATGTATTGTTGCAACTCTCCCTTCACAGGCTCACACACACACACACACACACACACACACCCTTTATCAGCTGGTTATTCAGTGTGTGGGTTTATACAAGTTTATATAACATAATACACATGCTGCCTGTGTTACTGAGGCATTTTTCTCTGTTTGGTGTGGGCTGCTGCTGGCACAGCTCTCCCCTCATGTGTGATAAGATGGCCGCTCCCATGCAGTTCTGCAGCAAAGAATTGGCCTGTTATTCCAGGACATCTGCATGAAGTTAAACCTTCTCAAATAGTTTGGGGGACTTTAGGGGAGCAATTTACTAAACTTTATTTTTTTGACTTTTGGTCCACTTTAATGTTTGCAGCAGACAGCAAGGTGGTGTTTGAAGAGGGGTCATTTTAGGAAGCACCACAAGACTACCTGGCTTACGCCATTTTAGATCCCCATCTAGCTTGGTAGCTAAACCTAGAGCATTGTTACCCATCTAGGATGGTATCAAAATCTGGAGCATTTCTACTCATCTAGGATGGCATCTAAATTTGAAACATTACTATCAACAGATCTGCAGAATCCTTAATTATTCCTCACCTAAAAAGGTCCGGTTGAGAAAAGTCTTCTCAACGAACATCTTATCCAGGTCCAATAGCAGCATGGCTCTAGCTGGGCATCTGCCATAGACATGTATGTGCTGGAGGGGACTCAAGTGATTGGGGCAAGCCCTGGAACCATAGCTTATGCCACACAGAATGGACATAGTTAGACTCAGCTCATGGAGCTAAATAGACTTAAACGAAGGGTAACAGTCTGTAGAAGAGAACCCCCAAGTATAACCAAAATACTGAGACCAGTCAGGATAGTATTAGAAAGAAAACAATGATGACTGCCTGATGGCCTAAAGGACACAAGCCAATAAAACCCACATTTTAGCAAAGTCCAAAGTACACGGATTTTAGACATTAGGCAGTTACTGAACACAAAGGAATTAATATAAAGAATTTTTATATCATTTTTTATGTCTGTAAACGTATGTCCAATTACTACTACATAAAGATTGGTGGTATAAAAATGGCTGTGATTTCAAAAATGGTTGTAAATATTCTATATAATCAACCCTCTTGAATTACAGTTGAAAAAACAGGATACTTCATTTCAAATACACACATCTATGCAAACACTTAATGGAGTTTTAGGTATAAGCATAATACTCACACATCTGACAGCATTGCAGACACATTCCAACCAGTCCCAAACAGGTTTAATGACTTTGAAAAGCAGTCATTGTAGATAAGACCAGTATATATTGAAAAAAGACCCATTAGTAGGATAATATATCGACCATCAAAAAAAGTCTTCATTATCTGTTGAAGAATACAATAAAGATTAGCACCACACAGGAATGGAACAGCTTACATTGTGATGCAGGAAGGGGGTAGAATCCAGCCCACTCTCTGCTCCTAGCAAAAAAGGTAGCCAGGCTAGAGAGAAAGTCAAGAGAATGGCACCAAAAGGTGAGCCGAGTGGGTGAGCTTAGGGGTTTCACACAGCGGGCATCGCAAATCATGATGCCTCAGGTAAGAGGACCAGTCACAGGGATAGTTAAAATCCTGGTGATTGGTTCACTTTAATAACGCAGATATATATTTTATAGTCACTAGAAATGATAAAAATGTTGATGTAAGCATATTTAGACATCACACGATGGTGACAAAATTGTGAAGACAACTGTTACATAGTTAATATGGTTGAAAAAAAAGACATGTCCATCAAGTTCAACTAAGAGTGTTGGGGTAAAGGAAGTTATTTTTTATTTTATTTTTTTACATTTTCTTTACTGATAACAGCTAATAGTAACTGTTAATGTTATTTTCTTCTAAATAAGCATGTAATCCTTTTTTTGAAGCCGTCAGCGGTTGATGCTTTAGCAAGCTTCTGTGGGAGGCTATTCCACAGATTTACAGTTCTTAAAGTGGACCAACACCCAGGGGGGATCGGCCCGGAAATCTATAAGATTCCCGGACTGATCAGATCCCTCCCCGCGGGGCATCCGAAATCGGGGATGTCCCGCGGGGAGGAACCCCCCAGGAGGCCCACAAACCTTATCTCAGCCCCGTTCCATCGGCGCATGCGCAAGCCGCGTCTGGCGCTTCCCTCTAGCAGGGCGCGCACACCCGCGCCGGCCGTTTGTGAATGCCCGGTGCAGGTGCGCTCCCTGTTAGAGGGAAGCACGAGACGCGGCCTCCAGCGCTCAGAGCCAGCTGAGCTGGTATGCGCGTCCAGGCGGCCTTGGACGCGCATACCACAGCGGCTCTGAGCGCTGTGATTGGCTGGCGCGGTCACGTGGGAGCGGGGAGAGGTGAGTTTTTTGGGGCTTTCTGGGGGGTTTCAGACAGCGGGGCACCCCCGATCGGGGTGCCCCACCGAAGTGGACCAAAACCCAGGATAGTCAAAATCCTGGGTGTTGGTCCACTTTAAGGTAAACGGTTGTTGCCCTAGTTGAAGGCAGTGCCCCCTTGTCTTTAGAGAGGATTTTACCTGAAATAGCGTTTCTCCATATTTTTTGTATTGGCCAGTTGTATAATTATACAAGTTAATCATGTCCCCCCTTGAGACTAAACAGATTTAATTCTCCTAATATTCCCCATAACTAAGATCCTTCATTCCCCTTATTAGTTTGGTGGCTCTCCTCTGCACCCTTTCCATAGTCAGAGCGTCCTTTCTATGAATGGGCGCACCAGTGCCTTGTAAAGAGGCAAAATTACATCCCCTATCCTGTGATTCCGTGCCTCTTTAAAAGCATAATATCTTGGTAGCAGAGCTTCATATAGGAATATAAAATAGGTCATCTAAAAGATAACAATTCCAAGGTATGTGTAAATACAGACACTTATAGGAAAGGCAATGCAGCACAGTATACTTACTTCACCCTGAGTGCGTTGTAATTTGTTTTCTAAGAGAATCAACATCAAAGCAAATAGGGACATTAGGATGCCATGTCCAAAATCGCCAAACATGACCGCAAACAAGAAAGGGAATGTGATGATGGTATAAGGAGCTGTGAAAAGAAAAAAGTCAACAATTGTAAAGAATGAAAATGTAAAAAGGTATTAACAGTCATAAACCGCTTTAAAAGGAATAGTATGTAAAGTAATGCAAGAAAAAAATACCATTTTGTGAATACTCACCTGTAAAATGGGTATTATAAGTATGTCACACACCCCACTTCAGACTTAATAATTACACTAGGGTTAACGCACCTCTAGGTGGCAGCATTGCAGAGGACTTCTCCAAAAAAACTTCAACAGGCCCCTCCCGGTCTATACATATCTGGTACCTCCCAAGAACCTCCCAGTGTTAGAACAGCAGTAAGACAAGGTACCAGAACCAAACAATGTAACCCTCAACGTAAAGAACCAAACTTCACCAAATAGAGAGCCAGGATACCAAAAAAGGGCGGGTGAAGTGGGGTGTGTGACACACTTATAATACCCATTTTACAGGTGAGTATTCACAAAATGGTATTATTCTAAGTATGTCACACACCCCACTTCAGACTTAATAATTACACTAGGGACATCCAACAGCAGTGTCCAGAAAAGGGTGGTTATCCGAACAGGCAATAACGCAGAAAAAATTCAAACCACTGCAGCCTGCAAAACCTTGCGGCCAAAAACAGCATCCGCTGAAGCCCGCACATCAACCTTATAGAACTTAGAAAAAGTATGAACAGAAGACCAAGTTGCAGCCTTACACACTTGTTCAACAGAAGCCTGGTGCTGAAAAGCCCAGGACGCACCAACCGCCCGAGTAGAATGAGCAGTAACACGGAAAGGAGGATCCTTCCCCTTGGCCGAATAAGCACCAATAATGGCCTGACGAATCCATTTACTAATGGAAGATTTGGCCGGAGCCAACCCCTTCCTAGGCCCACATGGCACAACGAAAAAGGCATCAGTCTTACGAAAAGAAGACGTCGCACGAAGATAGAACCTGACACAACGAACCACATCCAAGCAGTGCAAAGCACGCTCCTTGACATTCTTAGGCTTAGGACACAAAGAAGGAAGAACAATGTCCTGGTTAAGATGAAAAGCAGAAACCACTTTAGGGAGAAAATCTGACTTGTAACGAAAAACCACTTTGTCCTGATGATCCTCAAAATAAGGAGCCTGAATAGACAAAGCAGCCAGCTCTGAAACACGCCTAACCGAAGTAATGGCCACCAGAAAGGCAACCTTCTGAGTGAGAATGGACAAAGCAACATCCCGCAAGGGCTCAAAAGGAGGAGCCATAAGAGCAGAAAGAACCAAATTCAGGTCCCAAACTGGGAGCAAAGGCTTCCTAGGAGGCCGCACATGCGAGACCCCCTGGAAAAAAGTCTTGACCAAAGAATGACTAGCAAAAGATTTCTGGAAAAAAATTGACAAAGCAGAAACCTGCCCCTTCAAGGTACTCAACTGAAGGCCAGAGTCCAGACCCGTCTGAAGGAACTCCAAAATCCTAGACACAGAAAAGACCCGGCAGGGCAAAGACCTAGCCTCACACCAATCAATATAAGCTCTCCAATACCTGTAATATATGGAAGAAGAAGATCTCTTCCTAGCACCAATAAGAGTCCGAATGACCGCATCCGAAAGACCCTCCTCCTTTAAGATGGAGGTTTCAGCAGCCAAGCCGTCAAAGCCAGCGTTTGTAAACTGGGGTAACATAGTTGACCCTGTGTGAGAAGATCCGGGCGAAGAGGCAGATCGAACTGATCTACGGCCAGACGAACGATGTCCGCGAACCACACCCGCCTTGGCCACCTTGGAGCCACGAGAATGGCGGGAACTCCTTCCAGAACCAACTTTCGCAGAACCCTGCCTAACATGGGAATCGGAGGAAACAGATAAAGAAACCCCAGGTCCCTCCAGCTCAGGGACATGGCATCCACCGCCAGAGCCAGAGGGTCCCGGGACAGGGACACAAAGGACGGAAGCTTGTGATTGTGACGAGAGGCAAACAGATCCACCTCCGGCGTCCCCCACCGGAGACAAAGTGACCGAAACACCTGGGGATGGAGAGACCACTCCCCCCGACGGGACGCACACCGGCTCAGAAAATCCGCCTCCGTGTTTTCCACACCCGGAATGTAAACTGCCGAGATGCAAGGGACATGAGTCTCCGCCCAGACCAAAATCAGAGACACTTCTCTGTGGGCACCCAGACTGTGAGTCCCCCCTTGGTGATTGATGTAAGCAACCGCCGTCTGATTGTCCGAGCGAACCTGAACCGGCAGACCTTGTAAATGATGCGTCAAGTGAGACAGAACCAACCTGATGGCCCGCAATTCCAGAACATTGATGGGCAAGTGAGCCTCCTGAGGGTCCCACTGCCCCTGAAACCGAAGATCCTTCCAATAACCTCCCCAGCCTGACAGACTGGCATCCGTGGTGACAGTTTCCCAAAGTGGAGTCAGAAACGACCTGCCCTTCAGAAGATTGTCCGAGACCAACCACCACAGAAGGGACTGCCGAACCCGAGGGGACAACCGGAAGGACCGATCCAACGACCCCGGGCACCGGTTCCAAGACGCCAAAAGATGGAGCTGAAGAGTCCTCGTATGAAACTGAGCAAAGGGAACTGCCTCGAACGAGGCCACCATCAACCCCACCAGTCTCATCCCCAGACGAATGGACGGATGAGGATGGGAGAGGAGCAGCCGGGCCAATTCCTGAATCATCAGAACCTTGGCCTGAGGAAGAAACACTCTGTGCTGGCAGGAGTCCAGCGACATCCCCAGAAAGGTCACCACCCTGGCCGGAACCAGCGAGGACTTGGGGTAATTGATCACCCAGCCGAATCTCTCCAACATGGACACCACCGTGCTGGTGTCCCCTTCTGCTTGACTGAAGGAAGGAGCCATGATGAGAAGATCGTCCAGGTAAGGAACAATGCGAATCCCCTGAGCTCTGAGCAGGGCCATCACCCCCGCCAACACCTTGGTGAACACTCTCGGAGCAGAGGTGAGCCCGAATGGAAGAGCCACAAACTGAAAATGCCGATCCCCCACCACGAAACGGAGGAACCGCTGATGAGCAGGAAAAATCGGCACGTGCAGGTACGCATCCTTGATGTCTATGGACGTCATAAAGTCCCCCTGCCGAAGCGAACCGATCGCCGACCGCAGGGTCTCCATGCGAAACTTCCGAGGACGAACAAACCTGTTGAGAAACTTCAAATCCAGAATAGGACGGAAGGACCCGTCCTTTTTGGGGACCGTGAAGAGATTGGAATAAAAACCGCGTCCCACCTCCGAAGGAGGAACCGGGCAAATGACGGCCAAATCCAGAAGATTCCTTACTGCCGCCAGGAGCCCCTGCGCGGCCAAAGGATCCAAAGACACCCGAGACCTGAAGAACCTTGGAGGAGGAAGGGACTCGAACTCCAACTTGTAACCGGCCGAAACCACCTCCCGGATCCATCTGTCCGGGACCTCCTGGTCCCACACCCGGGAGAAAAGTTGCAACCGTCCCCCCACCCGAACGGGTGAGGGCGCCCCCTCATTGCTGGATGGGCTTGGCAGCCGGCTTGGGCTTGGCACCCCAGACGCGGGTGGGACGACCACGGCCTCTGCCCCTATTCCAACTGCCGCCCCTGGGGGCCGGGGAGCCCGCACCTCTACCGGCGCCAACTCCCCGAAAGGACGGATTGAACGAGACCATCCCCCGAAAGGAACGACGAAATTTCTTGCGCTGAGGTAACTTACCTCCCTTGGCAACAGAGTCCAGCCTCTCACCAAAAAGCCTCAAACCCATAAAGGGCAGAGCCGTGAGCGATCTTTTAGAATTAAAATCAGCTGTCCACTGTCTCAACCACACACAGCGCCGGATAGCCACCAGCAAGGCAGTAGCCCTGCCACACATCAGCATGGCATCCTCCTGAGCGGCCAGGATGAAGGACAAAAAAGCATCACAGCGCTGAAGCCCAAGGGACTCATCACTGGAGGGCTCGAGATCCACCCCCAAGTCCCTGACAATAGACCTGACAGCAAAAGTCAAAAGAGCCGAAGCACAGACAGGCCTTAACACCGAACCCGCACATACAAAACCATGACGGGCAAGCTGATCAACCCGGCGATCCTCACCGTCCCTGAGCGAAGTCGTGTCAGGGGAATGCACGACCGCCGTGTTGGACAGTCCCAAGACTGGAGTATCTACCTCAGGGGGGACAGACCAACGCTTCATCAATTCCGCCGGAAAGGGATACTTCCTATCCCAGCTAGACGGCACACCAACAAGACGTGTAGGTTGCTCCCATTGCTTGAAGACAATTTCTTCAAAGTGCTGTTGGCTGGGAAATTCCAGACGCTGCTTGGAAACCCCAAAAAGCTGACCCTTGGGCCTGGGAGCAACCACCGGAGGCTCCAAATCCAACACCTCAAACATCTGGCTCAAAATGGTAGAGGAATCGAGAGGGAGGCCATCATCCTGATCTCCCTCAGAACCCAGCAACTGCTGAACATCAGAATCTTCATCCTCAATGAGCTCACCTTCTTCACGGGGACGATCCGACCAATCCAGATCTCCCACAACTTCCTCATCTGAATCCGGCGGAGGCGGAGACAGATGCTTCCGCTTAGCTGAAACCTTCTGAGCGGCTATAGCAGAAAACCGCTTCTCAAGGCTGGTCAAGCGGGCACATACCTCAGACTGCGAATCCCCGCCCAGGACAACGTCACACGGGGTCCGGAATAAGCGAGGGGGAGAGGGAGATGGCGCGGCTGACGAAGTGCTAGGCACCGGCGTACTGGACTGCCGTGCAATGTTCTGCTGTGCACAAGGGATACACAAAATGACATCATCTCCCTGGAGCGGAGCCCCACAACCCCCGCACACCTTGGATTGTCCCGAAGAACCATTCCCGGTATCTGTGGCAACCTCCATGTGGTGAAATTATGGTATTTGCAGAACCCAGGGATTTATGCGGTACGTGACCCGGGATGCCCCTAAATAACCTAACACTAGTCTAAGGACAGACACAAGATCCTGACCCAGGGGAATAGCATAAGGCCCTAATAAAAATACAATAAATGTATATATATATAAATATATAGCAAGGACAAAAAACACCCCCCACGAGCCAGGTATATATGACCGGGAGAGCCCTGCCAGACGGGATCCCAGGATCTGAAAAACACAAAGGGAGAGAGAGACAGGCGTCAATCAGCACCATGCCAAAAAACACCGCATAATATACAAAACCCCCCTTTACCACCCCCCCCCCCCTCATTAACCAGAGCAACGGAAGTGGTTAATGCCAGCCAGCACCATCAAGCTGCGCCGGGGCGAGGAGGGAGGCAAGGGAGAAGGAAGGATCCGAGGGGTCACAGACATGGCCCAAGAACCGCCTACCTGGAGAGAAGAGGAACCGCGCAGCCAGCAGAAGATGGCGGCCAGCACACCGAGGACGGAGGAAGAGAGAAGCTCCGGGAGCGCGGGAGCCGAGAAGGCCCCGCCCCTCAGGCCGTCCAATCCGTGCGCGACCCCGCCCCCAGGCAGCGTCAGCGTCTGCCTGCGGGGACCGCCATCAGACCTCGATCACGGGGCCGGCGGCGCCACCCGCCGGCTCCCGGAGTACAGCGTCGAAGAACACAGACCCACACACTGATCAAAGTCTCCCCTGAGCAGCCGGGCAAACAAGCTGCAGGCGCCGAATACGACGCCCAGCCACCCGCGGGACCGCGGCGCAGCACGCCGCTAGGCCCCGCCCCCCCCGGCTCCTGAGGGGAGAACACATACACAGCCATGAACAGACAGTGAAGGCACAAGTAAAATAACAAGTAAAAACACAAGGTAAAATCACAAATGGAAAGCGCAGCAGCACACTCACACAACATGTGCATAGTAAAGCATGACACTGTCCCCAGCGCGTCCCACACCCCGGAAGAGACACAACACCCCAGGGCAAGGACAACCTGACCACTAACTCCTATAAAAAAGGGGGCATCCCACATCCGGATCACCACTCCGGGAATCCCGCTATGCCCCGCAATGAAGGGTCGAGCGGAGGAGCTAATCTCCTAGGCACCAATGGTGCCGGCTACCTTATTGCCCGGCCTACAGCCGAAGCTGGGAGGCTGCCATTACATAGAACACAATTCAAACAAAAGCCGGGCAGAAATAGACCATGGGGGGGGGGGGGCCGGGGGGATACCCCGGCTACCTGCAAGCAGGAGACTTCTTTCTTCTGTCTTGTCGCCACCTTGCAGAGAACAACACTGGGAGGTTCTTGGGAGGTACCAGGTATGTATAGACCGGGAGGGGCCTGTTGAAGTTTTTTTGGAGAAGTCCTCTGCAATGCTGCCACCTAGAGGTGCGTTAACCCTAATGTAATTATTAAGTCTGAAGTGGGGTGTGTGACATACTTAGAATAACAAACAAACAAGTAACCATCAGCTCCAAAGCTGGGAGCGCACTCCTGACCAGCATGCATATGAGCGTGCACTGCAACAGTGGATACACAAGTGATGCATCTTGCTGCGGCCAAGCTAGATCAAATCCTGCTTCTCCGATGTGCGAAAATTCTGTATGCCTTTTTATCCTGCTGTTATGCCAACATTTCACCTGACAGGTTTGGCTCCCTGTTTCATTAGTAGTCACTGCAGGAATGGAGGTTAGCACTGCTCAGTAAAAGTTGGGGGGGTGGATTCCATACCAGGTGCAAATGTAACACTAACTTTTTCCCCCAAAAGAAAACCTTTTTCACTTGGTATTGCTTTGTAGTTCCAAAAGAATAACAGGTGGCATCACTGAATTGTAAATCATCCAGACCTATGAATTCTTCTTTTTATTAGGGTAACCGGGATAAGGAATGGGGCTAAATATAAATGCAGACTTTTAGAATGACCTACCATCAAGACAAATACATAACTGTAAAAGTAAATATCTGAAATTTACCAGGGTTAACTTCTCTGTATGCCCCCACTCCATAGGAATCAACGATGCTCTGAAAGCCAGCTGTGAACTTGTTTGTTCGGATTAATGTTGGTGGCGTGTCTGTGGTAGGGATACGATTAACGAAAGATGGTACAGAGGCACCACTCTTCATCTAAAAGGACAAAAGAGCAGTTACATTTAGACCTGTAGGATGGCGCAGGCACCTGGCTAAGGTAAGGTTTTCTTTCACCCCAGTCCTGCCTCAGCTCCAGGGTATGATGGCATGGCGGGGGGGTGCAATTTTAACTGAAGTTCTGTTTTAAAGGCAGTATTGGTCATCTTAAGAGTTAAAAGATGTTTGCAACATTGACAGACAATTGTATTGGACTTAACTAAGCACCATATAAAAAAAATATAAACCTATACAGCATAAGGTAGTCAAACTGATAAATCTATACATATGAGCAACAATGGCTGACATCACAATATCAAGATAGCATGCTAATGATTCTCACTCTATATGTAGAAAAGAAGAAACCAGGTTTGTAAACATCAGCCATAGCTACACCATGTACAACAAAGCAAAAAAAAATACTTACTGAGCCTTCCTCTAGTGCTCGCCGCAGGTTGGGAATATCAGCTACAGGACACCAAACCTCAGCAATCAGGCACTTGTTAGTAACGTCAAAGCTACATAAGTTCAAGACATGATATATAGCTTTCATCTTCTTGACTTGAACAACCCATTTGAAGACGGACTCTGATGCCTTGTAAAGAACTTGCCTGAGATAATCATCTGTCTGGGAGATGACCTGCATGGTATCGAATAAATAGGTCAGTATTTGATCTCGTGTTCGCAAAAAAAAAAAAAATCAATACAAACTACACATTTTAGCATCACTGCCATTCTGCTCTCAGAAAACTATCTTCAAGTCATTCCTCTAAAGATTCCTCTAAAAACTTGCTTGTAAAGTGATCATGCAGAATGGCATCAGAATACATACATTTAAAACCCACTAAACTTATGAAGTACATTTGGCCAAAGCCCCTGCCGATATTCCTTTCTTAGAAATGGATATATTTACTTGTCGAATCGTCCTGGAACACCGTTTTTTTGCTGTTCCTTGGTGTGAGAAGGCAGGCAGGCAGTCAGTCATTGCACAGGTGTGGCAACGACATCATTGCCACAAACAACAAAGGCAATGAATGGAAAAGGCGGAGCTTTATAGCTAAAACAAGCGGCATTATCTAGAATTAGAGTGAAGCAGGAGCAGTGGAAGTTACAAAAAGGGAGCAATTCAGGGGATGCTAGGTAAAAATGTGCGTTTTTGTCAGCTTAAATTCAGTCAGTACTTACTGTGATATAAGTGCATTGTGGCTACTTTAGGATTGAATTAAAGCAACTCTAAAGTCCCAATTTGGGACATACCACAATGTTAAATAATAATGTCTTCTCACATGAACTGGTGTACCATATGTGTGCGCGATGAGTCAAATGTGATGCACACCATTGCGCATACCCGAGTATCTCCCTGGCTTCTAGCAGCCTTTAAAAGCAGGCATGATGCACAGGGAAGATGCCTGCAAATGTTCTTTGAAGTGACACATGCCACATGTGACTGACAAATCCCAGTTCAACCTTGGCTCTGACGACTAAACGCTTTGGTTATGACCCCCTAGTGGAGGACTACCTGACTAGGCCTTGTTGACTTCCTGATCTCCACATCTGACCCCTGCATTTGGAGGACTAACTGTTTTGGTTCCTGACGCTCCGGCCTTGAATTCCTAACTATTCCAGCCTCCCTGGCTCCAATTACATAGGATTAACTATCATATGAACTGGCCTTTGCCCAGACAGGACTCTGGTATCACTTACACATGGTGCAGGCTTGTTCCCAGTCCAGTGAAAACCAGGCTTGCCAGAAGACTACCCACCCCCGAATGCAGCACTCCCACAGCCCCATATTCCTGGCTCCTGCCAGGCAGAGCCCTTACTATGTACTTCCAGTTTTCTAGATCCTAAACATCCTGATCATCTACTCATTGTATCCTACAAAGTATCCCTGCTTGGCACCCCAGCTTCCTCTACTGTAGCGTTTCCCTGGTCACCATCATCAGTGGGAGGCTTCAGTGGGTGCTGCTGTTTCTACAATAGCCAGATCATCATAAAGGTACGAGACATGCTGTTTTTATAATCTGGATGAATTAACCTCGTACAATAGTGTTGTAAAGTTAAATACACTGCTGCCCCATTGAAGAATGATTTAGCACATTAGTTGCACACAGGGTTTACTGCACTATAGATAGAGGCCATGCATACCGCCTGCAAGTCTTGAATTCTTGTATTCAGCCCCGATACAATCTCTTGCCGCTCCTCATAGGAATTAGGGTAAGGGTACACATGACAGTGGTAACTGTGAAGCAAATAGGAGAATGAAACATGGTAAAGTTAACTGTTTAAATGATTTCTGCTAATATGTTGCTGTTAAGAGAAACCTGCGGAGAAGAAATGGATGTCAAATTTAAAATCCGACTACTCCTTTGACCTAATCGCTGACTGAGGGATGACCTGGTATTGCAGACCCTATTATTAGCTAGTAGTGACCTGTGCTGCAGTCATTTTTATAAAGGTTGTCATTTTTTACAACAAGACTTCCTTATAGGGAAGGAATTTTGAAGGAACATTTTTATTTATTAGCAATAAAGACAGGGCTGATGGTGTGACCTGGAGGCGAGTAATGTGTCAGCAGTGTAGGAATACTAATATACTACTGCACTAAATTATATTTGCAGTTCAGTTGTGTTTATATCTTCTGTATATGGATAATACATTTCATGCTACTACCGTAAAACTCTGGGACGCTTCATGGAAAAGCTGACAGAATGAATACCAATAGGGGGTCCGCTCGTCCGATCAGAGCGCTCGGAGACGCTGACCTCACGTCGTCTAAGGCTTCATGTAAGAGCAGCGGCTCTGAGTGCGCTGACAGCCGCTCACAAATGCCTGGCATGGGCCCGCGCCCTGCTAGATGGATAGTGGGGATGCGCTGTTGGACTAGGAAACAAGGTAAGTGAATGGGGCGACATGGGAAGTTACACACAGCGGGGCATCGCGATTTTGGTTGCCTGGGGGGGTGGGGTTAAAGCCCGGGAATCTTGTAGATTGGGGCAAGCGATTTATAGGGTGGGGAGAGAGAGCTACGCACACTCTACTCTATGAATTCTATAGGGTATTTGGGGAGGGGCGCGAATAGTCAGGATCGATGCTTTCCAATACTTCACTACAATGTTATCTGTAACATTTTCATGTTATTTTAAGTGGACTAAAACACTGGGTTTTCACTATCCCCGGGTTTTGGTCCGTCCCCTGGGGCACCTCAGTTTGTGATGCTCCGCTGTGTGAAATAGCGCTTGCGTGAGTACTGCAGGAATACTGGGTATGCAGTGGTGGCTTATTACAAGGTAAGGGGGCTCACACAGTGGGGCAAGCCGAGTCAAGGGGGACCTAGTTGGTTGGCCCTGGAGTCTTAGAATTCAGGGCCATTGTGAGTGGTGATTAGGGGTGTGAATTGGCAAGAATCCGGCGATACAATACATATCATGATACACGTATGACGATACAATATATCCCGATTGTGTCTCAAAGACGATATATATTGCGATTTTTTTTGAATAAAATTGTATTTTTATAATTAAAAAAAAAAACAAAAAAAACAAAACAAAAAAAAAAACATAGGGTCCCCCTTCAGGAGAGAGCCCGACAGGCCCTCTCCCCCTGCTTTCCCGATGGGGGCGTCTGTGCCCCCTCATTATCTGCCTCCCCGGGACCATTAGGCTATGCCGACTTGTAGTCTGCAGGGCCAGGGGCCAGCTGCTGTGTACGCCCTGTTCTACAAACCCCCATAGCTGGGGTCCCCCTTCCCTGTGTCAGTTGCAATATATCGTCTTTGTGTCAGAATCTGAATATATCGTATAGGCATACGTGTATCGTGAAACGTATCGCCAGGTTCTTGCCAATTCACACCCCTAGTATTTACTCTAAAGTTGACATAGAATTTATAGATATTCCTGACATTACAACTTTCAGTAAGTCTTTTTTAGCGCTCAGAAAATCAGTAAACACTGCACATTCTTTAACCACGTACATGCAAGCAAGCAAAAAATATACATAGCACATAGCTACATAGCAGCAACTAACTTTGTACACCTTTATGTGAAGCATGTATCATGCAAGAGAAGGATGGCAGAATGATCCGACTGGTCAGCATAGTCTTCTAGTAAGTGAGAATGGCTGATTTACTTTACTGCTCTACCAAATTCACATCAGAAGTTTGGCACTCTACACCAGAGAACTTACCAGTCACAAATCTTTTTAACTTTTTGTCCAATCTGGTCCCCCCAGTAAGATATTAAAAACACAAACCATTTGGTTGGTTCTCCCTATAAAATAAAAATATATATATATTAGCCCTATTTGAGAATGAGACAAATATATAAACTACTCATGAAATACTTCCACTAGTATTGTAGAAAATTGATCAACAAGACGTACTTTACATTCAAGCATATGGACTGGGAGGTGTTACTAAGGTTTTGAATGAGCTGGATGCAGTGCTAGATATATAACCATATACTTGTATGACTAAGGGGCCGTAAGGTATTATTTAATAGCCTGAAGAGCATTAAGGTCACGGGACTGAAATTCTTGGGATTTCATTCCATATTGGTGTATGGCTACTGATTTTAAAGTGGACCAAAACCCACATTTTAAACTAGAATCCCCTTAAATGCTCCCCCATGAAGAGCACCTTTTGCCAATTTTTTGTGTTCCTGTTCCACTCTAATCCCAGATAGTGGCCCTTGTTTTAGCTGTAAAGCTCCGCCTCCTCCATTCACTGCAGTTGTTGTGTGTGGCAATGATCTCATTGCCATACCTATGCAATGACTGATCATCTGTCATCTCACAGAGAGGGACAGCAAAAAAACACAGTAGTTCCAGGCAATTCGAAAGAATAAGGGAATGGAAGGGACTTTGGTCAAATGTATTTTTTAAGTTCTGCAGGTTTTGGTCCGCTTTAAAGAGGAAATCCAAGCATTTGGTGACATCCTGTCTACCCATCTCTCCTCCTTCATCAGTATGCGGTGCATATTAGTGCAAGGCATAAAGCAACCGATTTGCACTTCGCTCCCAGCATAGGTGTGGTAGCGGCCGCATGCCCCTGGCTCCCCTGTGGAGTGTGCGCTCCCTGAATATCCGAAAGGCTGTGCATGGGAAGTGCACAGCTACAAGTCGGGTATGCAGCCGCTGGTGAAGCCCACCTAGTGGGACATGCCAGGATCAGGTAAAATTACCGGCACCCGGGGTATCACACCGCAGAGAATCTGGTATAAGAAGGCATGCTAGCGGCCATCCCTGGAATCTTAAATTCCAGAACAACCATGGGGTCCACTTTAAGGATCATGCAACCTTACGCCCAGCGTGCATCTGTTTTCAAGGATGGGAAATCATTTTGGGGTAGGTTATGTAATGAAGGGCCCACAGAGAGTCATGGGAATGCACAAATATAAAAAGGTGAAAATAGCATCATCGGGGGAAGAGCTCTCATTTGGACATCATGTATACTGTGGTCCATATTACCATCCAAAGATGGGGTGCACAGCAGGTTGTGAAAGCTAAGTCACTTCCTTTCCCCACTGTATGCATGCCGGATAATCTACTTATCATGATGTGCTATGAGCTGGACCTGCGGTAACGTTTACCTGTAATCTACTTATCATGATGTGCTATGAGCTGGACCTGTGGTAACGTTTACCTGTAATCTACTTATCATGATGTGCTATGAGCTGGACCTGCGGTAACGTTTACCTGTAATCTACTTATCATGATGTGCTATGAGCTGGACCTGCGGTAACGTTTACCTGTAATCTACTTATCATGATGTGCTATGAGCTGGACCTGCGGTAACGTTTACCTGTAATCTACTTATCATGATGTGCTATGAGCTGGACCTGTGGTAACGTTTACCTGTAATCTACTTATCATGATGTGCTATGAGCTGGACCTGCGGTAACGTTCACCTGTAATCTACTTATCATGATGTGCTATGAGCTGGACCTGCGGTAACGTTTACCTGTAATCTACTTATCATGATGTGCTATGAGCTGGACCTGCGGTAACGTTTACCTGTAATCTACTTATCATGATGTGCTATGAGCTGGACCTGCGGTAACGTTTACCTGTAATCTACTTATCATGATGTGCTATGAGCTGGACCTGCGGTAACGTTCACCTGTAATCTACTTATCATGATGTGCTATGAGCTGGACCTGCGGTAACGTTTACCTGTAATCTACTTATGATGATGTGCTATGAGCTGGACCTGCGGTAACGTTTACCTGTAATCTACTTATCATGATGTGCTATGAGCTGGACCTGCGGTAACGTTTACCTGTAATCTACTTATCATGATGTGCTATGAGCTGGACCTGTGGTAACGTTTACCTGTAATCTACTTATCATGATGTGCTATGAGCTGGACCTGCGGTAACGTTCACCTGTAATCTACTTATCATGATGTGCTATGAGCTGGACCTGCGGTAACGTTTACCTGTAATCTACTTATCATGATGTGCTATGAGCTGGACCTGCGGTAACGTTTACCTGTAATGTTATTTTACCCTATCATGTAAATGTACTTTGGGATGCTTTCTGTATGCATGTAATACCAAGCGCTATTTGTGAATAAATCCACCATTAGACTTACCGCTAACGGATTTATTTAGGAATCCTTCAGCTTGAACACAAGGAGAGTAAGGGGGTCAAGCTGAAGAATGACTTGGAAAATTAAAGTTGTTTGAAAAAATATATATACACTTCTCACCAGAGCACTGTATATTTATGGTATTAAGTGCAAAAGCAATACCGAACTATTTTAACAATGCATAAAATTAGTAAACGATTATAGACATAAATAAATGATTAAACAGCTCCCACCAATAAGCACATAAACATAAAAAGACAATTGGCGGTGTTGGATACTCTCCCCTTTGAATGACCGGGGATCGAGCAGCGTGAGTTAGTCTTACTGGACTGTTTTTATGCGCTTGTCTTAACTTTTTATTGTGAGTGTACATTTGGCCTTTTATTAAAGTTCTATCGCTTTTAGCGGGTTGCACTATGTTATCTCTTTTTTCTTTACATGGAATTCATGTGGAGCACAATCATTGCCCTTAAAGTGGGTATTATTTAAGGGATTCCTTGAGAGTGAGCAACATCTGAGTTACCTACTTTATCCAATGCGCTTTAAAGCCATAGTTCTGGTAAGAGCATATAAGTGGTGGTGGGATCACACTAAGGTTGAATCTTTAAACACCGACTGGAATGTGGATCATTTTATTACTTTAAAGAGGATTTTAATTTCTGCATGCCAGTGGAGTACCGTTTGAATTGGAAACATTGGTTGAAGACTGATGTATAGTTCATGTAAAGAGGACTTATTTACTCTTATTTTGAGTTCACTTTAAAGCGGACTCTTTTTCACATTGCTCTGTCCTGATTGTCTTTTTATATTTATGGTATTGCCTTGGCTGCAGTTTATCTTTTTTATCCTTTAAAGTCACTTTAATGTCACTAAAACTTTCTAGTGCATCATTCATTATATATTTCAGATTCTGCACAATACCTTATTTTTACCCACAGCTATATGACAGAAATAAGGCAGGCTGACTATGTGACAGCAGTTCAATGAGGAAAGCGTGCCTCTCCATCAAGACAGTTGCCTCGATTGTTAACCCCATGACAAGCTGAATAAGCAATGCTGTGATAGTTTAGTTGCGACAATATAAATAAAATGTGTTGTGTTGTTCGAGTACAGTTTGCCGCTAGAAGAGCCACATTTTTTTTTTTAGAAGAAACAAACTGTAACTAGCATTTAGCAAAATCAGTAACACATCTACTCACAGTATCAGGGTCGTTTAGAAAGTCATCTAGCTCCTTGTAGGTGATAATGGTATAACCTTTACAAGCACGCCACAGCATTTTTTGAAAGGACTCAAGTTTTGCACAGTGAACTAGGCCAGAAACGAAGCTGCCAAAAAAAAAAAAAAAAAAGGCAATGTGGTTATGTATTTATTTCTGTATATTTGTTACAAGTAGAGGGTATTTTGGTCTTTTTAGTCCCTCTAAAACGAGCCGAACATGGGTCTCTCCACATGGTGGCTTGCAACTGTGTTTAGATACTCAACAAGTCTCACCTCCCATACATGCAAATAGTTCCAGCCCCATGCTGATGAGGACCACGAGCCCAAAACACGTATACACAAGTGGATGGTGTTTGGCTGTTTAAATTTGAAGCTAATCCTTGGCATTGGCACACTCAATGGCTTTCTGAATTCATTAGATAGCCCCAAGACATAAAGAGATCATTTGCATGGCTCCACTTAATGCAGGGAGTAATGGGTAATTTTATTATTCCTTGTGTTGGGTGCTGTGTGAATACTTTCTTCATAACAAAAGACAAGTTTTTTCCCCATGTAGGTTGTACATGGGGTCATTTTCTGTTGCAGAAAGCATTCTGATAAGGTCCAATCCCCATACCAACCACCAATGCTGATCCATTGCCTGTGCATCCATCTCCAAATAGGCTACAGTTTATTGTACAGCCTGCATAGTTTGTAGTATGATCAGATAAAACTTAAAGCGGACCTTCACTCTGAATAAGAGTCTATCTTATATGCTTCCCACGCCCTGTACATACAGATTGCTCACATTAAAAATCATCCTACCTGCATCTACTGCATGTTATGAGCCTTTAAAAACATTCAAGATGGCGGCTTATGGAAGCCGCCATTTTATCAGCCAGCCTGCAAACAGGAAGTGCCTCCTGACTGTGCTGCTCTGCATTCTGGGACTGCTGACCTTTACCTGACCCCAGCTCTGCTCTCCTCAGAAAGTGTGATGCTTCTGAGTCAAGATGGCCGCGCCGGTATCCTAAATTCCTGAACAGAGTTGCAGCCCAGTGGGGGAAAGAATAATAAGTTAGTGACTAAAAACGTAAAATATATTAATTTTAGATGCTGGGGAACCGTTTTTTAAGAGTTTGGGCTTTTCATTAAATCACGCTGAAGGTCCGGTTTAAGATGGTTGTGATTTCTTTCTGAATGTGGTGAAGCAGGTCTAGCATGCCCTAAATACCTGGCACAGATACTTGGTGTGTACTCCATAGGTCAGCACACCCTGGTCTGAGACACAAATGTTGCCTGCTCAGATGCTATGGCATTTTCTCTGTACTCTACGCAAGAGAGGGTCTTTCCTTTACCACCTTTCTGATTAATATAAGCCACAACCATGCTATTGTCCAACTGGACGTACAGTTGATATCAGGGAATAAGACACATTAGTAACGCTAGAGGCTCTGAGACGTCCACAGGGAGTAAGCATACTACAAAGTAATCCGTGTCTCCAAGTATATAAAGCAAAATCTCTGCAAGGTCTGAGCTTGCAAAAGGAAAGGGCAACGTTGATAAGGGTTACAACTGTGGTAAGCAGGAATGCATCTTAGAATGCAAGGCCTATTTAAGCTTAAAACATACTAAAACCCTTACAAGAGCCCTATGCCACCATATGCATCCTCCCCCCAGGGCAATTCAGATTGCTGCACATAAAAATTAATTTACCTTTTTTAACTCCTGCAGAGGTCATTTTTAAAAACAAAATAGGATCTCCTGGGGCTGCAGGCTGCCTGCAAACAGGAAGTGCGGCTGGGTTTCCTGTTACTGTGCATTATCAGTTATGTGTCAGTTGAATCAAGGTAGCAGCACGGCTGAGAAGCTGGGAAAGGAAGGTCCAAAATGGCTGCTATGACTAGAAAATCTGTGAGGTGGGGCTTCAGCTTTGAATGTAACTAAATATATATATATAAATAAAACTATGCAAGGCTGTTGGTCCGGTTTAAGGTAGTGGGCAACACCCCAGCTTGTATAAAGGCTTTCCTAATAAAGTGCTTGGTGGTTGTACCATCCAGGTACTGAAATAAAGCAGAAATTACATTAGAACGTATGTGCTCAAAATAATCATTCAGCTGTTGCCCCCTCTTTCTTTTATCTTTCTCTTCCCTGTAATCCTTATATGATGCTGCCTCCCCCCCCCCCCCCTCCCCAAGATCACTGTGGGTCAGGGCAAGAAACACATAAATGACAGTTCATGACCATGAAATAGTGCTGCTTACCCCAGTTTTGCTCCAAGCCTCTGCATGCAGGTATAGTCCAAAAGGGATTCCTTTTCCAAAGCAGGGAATTCCTCGTACGTGGAATGGGAAGTTTCATGCTAAAACAAACAAATTCAACTTTACCCTAGTTTGAAATGTCCCAAAGGATATTAAAGCGGTCCTTCACCCTGAATAAGAGCATATCTTATGTTTTCTCCACCCTGTACATACAGATTGCCCACATTAAAAATCATCCTACCTGCATCTACTGTATGTTATGAGCCTTTAAACATCCAAGATGGCGGCTCATGGAGCATCAGGCAGTGCCTTCTGACTGTGCTGCTATGCATTCTGGGATTGCTGACCTTTTCCTGACCCCAGCTCTGCTCTGTCTGAGCAAAGCACAGCTATAACCCGCCCCCTGTACTTTATCCCACTCTCCTCAGTAAGTGTGATGCTTCCGAGTCAAGATGGTGGCGCACGTATCCTAAAGTCCTGAACAGAGTTGCAGCCCAATGGGGGAAAGAATGATAAGTAAGTGACTAAAAACTTATATTAATTTTAGATGCTGGGGAATAGTTAAAGGGTTTGGGCTTTTCAATAAATCATGGTGAAGGTCCGGTTTAAATACATAGAAATATTAAGCCTTAAAGTGACACTGCAGGCAAAGGTAGTTGTTACAATTAACAATTGCGTTGGGCTACATTTGGCACTGTCCTAAACGGTTTTCCGTTTTTAAAATGAAGCAGAAATGGCTGAGATATTGGGGTTTAAATGTTCAGTCAATAACATTCTCTTTTTCGTCCCATCCCCCAATCGGCTTAGAAGAGCGGGACAGAATTGCTGGCCCCTCCCTCTGCCGCATCACATAGGAATCATAAAGTAAAGATGTAAATGGCCTTTGTCTGCAGTAGCACTTTAAAGTTATACTCATAGTGCTTAGACTAGTATGCGGTACCCTGGGGTGGGCATGATGCAACCAGGGAAACCAGATCTTTAGGTAAACGCCATGTCTGTCCAGAAGGATTGCAGTTTTTAATTTAGCATGAAGCCGCTTTGAATCCATAAAAGTTAATGAAGATTTTTTTCCATGAGCCACTAGTATACCAAACACTAGTATGATTCTCCTATAGAGTAAGGCCACCTGGGGCTCTCTTGGCACCTGTTAGCCAAAAAGGGTGTTTATAAGGCCAAACACTCGTGCCCAAATCCTATTTACTCTCGAGCATGTCCACCAGATATGTTGCCACAGCCCTAAAAGCCCATCAGAATGGGTGTGCCCCATTTTAGCAATGCAAGCTGGCACCAAGTACCACCACATCATGAATTTGTATGCAGTCTCATTGGAGCAATGAAATGGCTACATTGATGGAGCATTTCCTAACTGTTCCAGGTCGCTTCCCAATGCTTCGGATCTTGTGTGGCTCAAAGGTTGCCCAAGTCTTCTAAAACCCAGGCACAAAAGCACTGGAATTTATAGGATCCCCAGGAGCAAGGCCCAAAACCCGGGATAGTCAAAAGCCTGGGTTTTGGTCCACTTTGAGGTAGCTGTGACAAGGCCTAGAGCAGGGGTTCCCACCTAGTGGTACGAGTAGCACTGGTGTTACTTGAGTTCCTATCAGGTGGTACTCAGCCAGGTCCCAAACAGATCTGTAGCCCAACCTGATATTTTGCTATCTACACTTTACCCAAGCCAGACAAGCAATAAAAAGCTCCATACCATCAGGATTTCACTTATTTGAAGGAACACAAATCTCTGGGTGAATCTATTCATCAGGAAACAAGTCTTTCCAGTCATCCGCAGTCAGCTGATAGTTCCATGACCAGGCAATTGCGGTTTGCTAAAACACTTTATCAAAGACTGCTGCTAAGCTGATATAATGAGCTTAATGTCTTTTTGTCACAACTGAAGGCGATTGGTCAACTACTGTTAAAGCAGTGACTTCCAATTAAAAAATCTTAGCTTAGATTAGCGTAAAATGCTCCGCAAAAGCCCCCTTCTGGCAATCAGTGACGCAAGCTATTTAAGAGGGCTTAGCCCCATGCAAATATTGTGGAATAGCATGCAGATGAACTGCAAGGGAGCTGAAATCTTGCTTTACACTCGAGAGTCCTGCTTCTGAAAAACCCAGTCCCAGTCAAAACTGGCTCAAATCTCTGTGCAACCATCCCTTATTTATATCCAGAAGCAGTAAGCCACCAGCTCTATTGACTTTGTATTTCTACATACATTTAGATACATTGTTTCCACTGTCTGAATGCTCTGTGGCTGCTGTACGATTAAGATAAAAAGATGATACAGTATTTACCCAAAAATATGCCCTAATGACGTTTTTTTTAGCATTTTCACAAATGCTTTAAAATATAAGCCCTATCCACAAAAATAAGCCCTAGTTACAGAGAGCCGGGGGATCTGTGCTGGCTGCCATGGAGGGGTGGGGACGGCTGGGCTCCTGCCGCCCCCCTCATCAGGGACACTTGCTGCAGAGGGATGAGGGCAGCTTGCAAGTACTCCGTCTCCCCCCCTGGCACCGAGGCAACAAAAATAAATAGCAGTAGATGTCTTCTGCTGCCCAGGTGTCTGGTTCCCACATGACAAACAACAGTGACATGAGGTTCACTCAAGCATCCACATGCACTTTGACAGAGGTAGCACATCGGGACAGTGCCTGCCACGCCCCCTCTGAACACAGGGAATACCTATTGCCTTCACAGTGAAGGCAGCAGTTTTCTATTTGCAGAATAGCTTTTGCAACCTGTGGGTAACTGTAGTAGGACAGCCTGAGGTGCACCTAGCTACCTAGCTAGCACAGCTGGATATCTGGAATGGCCAAATATTAAAAGTTCCAAGTCTGGTAAGCTCTACTGCTACAAAAAAAAAAAAAAAAAAAAAACATAAATTACCTGTGAAGATCTTTGCACAAAGTTTTTGATCACCCGCAGCATATGTTTATACTCTGTCAACTCCAGGAGGTTTCTCTGTAACTTCTCTTTGTTTCTGTTTATTTCCCTTAACTCAGATTCCAGCTTCTGCAACTGTTCCTAATATTAGAGACAAAAAATATGATCATGAAACTATCCGGCAAACCATATTTCTCAAAATGAAAGCACTGCAAAGTGTAAGTTCATATGATTGGAACATTTTATGAAACTCATGGACAAACTCCTTTAGACCTAGTTACAGTGGTTGAGCTGGGCGGGGGGGGAGGGGGGAATACACTGATCATGTAAACGTTGGGTTGACCGTTTTGACCCGGACATCTCCGGTACCCATCGGCAAGCTCCATTTAATCAGATATTCGGTAAAAGAAAAAAAAGAAAGTGAAGCCAGAGCTCATTTGGATTAATTGAGTAATGATGGTGTTCATGGTATTACTTACTCTAAGTATCTACTCAGGAAACAAACAAACAATATTGATGATACAAAGGTTAGTAATAGGGTGGATATTCCTGGAGGTGTCTGCAACATGGAAAATGATTTAGCTTTACTGGATAGATGGTCAAAACTGTGGAAACTAGAGTTTAATGTCTCTAAATGTAAAATCATGCACTTGGGTAGAAGGAATCCCTGCTCTGAGTACCGTATGGGCAGTACTGTGTTAGCCAGGACCTCGGAGGAGAGAGATTTAGGGGTACTGATTACTGATAGCTGCAAGATGAGTGGACAGTGTAGCCAGGCAGTGGGAAAAGCAAGCAGGATGCTCGGCTGCATAGCTCGAGGCATCACCAGTAGGAAGAGGGAGGTTGTGATGCCGCTGTATAGAGCCCTGGTAAGGCCACAGCTAGAATACTGTGTGCAGTTCTGGAGACCTTACCTGCAAAAAGACATTATTCAAATAGAACGGCTCCAAAAACGGGCAACAAAAATGGTAGAAGGGATAAACCCTTTTAGCACCCTGCTAAAGGGATAGCAGGGATGTGGCCCTGCTCGCACCATTGGGCCGGTAATGAAAGTGTGTTTTCGGGCGACCTGGGGGGTTTCACACAGCGGGGCATCCCCTATCGGAGTGCCCTGGGGGGAGCAAGTATGTCTGCCTTGGAGTCTCATAGACCTGGCCCTTGGTCCTCTTTATTTTTTTTTTTATATTCTTTATTTATATATACATTTTCAATGGAAAACATACATCCGATATGCATTCTCAATAAAGAAGAACAATGATCATAAACTGGTTCAGTCAAGATGTAGGAGTTGTCATAGTAATTAAGCAATAAAGATTGTAATAAAGTCAACTCAGGAAATCCAATCTATAATGTATGTTTTTGTTGTCGGGGGGGGGGGGGGGAGGGGATTGGGGTGCGGGTCCCTGGGCGCCACCCAGCACAGCACTGCAATCTGCAGATTCACAGAATCTCAGCCAGCTGTACCAGGTAATTGTGAAACTCTCAAACCTATTCTCCCGAGAGAGTATCACACGTTCATACCACATAAGCTCATTTATCTTCAGGATCCACATCCCCACCGTGGGCGGCTCGGGGGACTTCCATTTAAGAGGGATGCAAATCTTTGCCGCGTTAAGTAGGTGACACAGCAATGATTTTTTGTATATTTTCAGGGGGGACTTAGTCATACGTAGGAGACAGGAAGCCAGATCGTCAGGCACCCTCTCCTCCATCACTCTGCCCGCAATCTCTCTGACAGAGCCCCAATAATTACCAAGGACCGGGTAGGACCAGAAAATATGTAGCATGTCACCTCTTTCCCCATTACACCGCCAGCAAATGTCAGAGGCATCTGACGACCACTTACTAATTACAGCCGGCACCCTATACCAGCGAGAGAGAGTTTTAAAATTACACTCCTGGATGCGTGTACATATAGATGTTTTATGTGGCATATTTAAAAGTTTTCTACACTTATCTGGTGTCAGGGAGATCCCCAGGTCTTCCTCCCATTTCCCAGAAAAGCGGGCCTTTCACCTTCTGGGGGAGTAATGAGCATTTTGTAAGTGTATGATACCTTGGCCCTCTTTAAAGTGGACCAACACCAAGGATTTTGACTATCCTGGGTTTTGGTCTACTTCGGTGGGGCACCCCGATCGGGGGTGCCCCGCTGTCTGAAACCCCCCAGAAAGCCCCAAAAAACTCACCTCTCCCCGCTCCCATGTGACCGCGCCAGCCAATCACAGCGCTCAGAGCCGCTGTGGTATGCGTGTCCAAGGCCGCCTGGACGCGCATACCAGCTCAGCTGGCTCTGAGCGCTGGAGGCCGCGTCTCGCGCTTCCCTCTAACAGGGAGCGCGCCTGCACCGGCCATTCACAAACGGCTGGCGCGGGTGCGCACCCTGCTAGAGGGAAGTGCGAGACGCGGTTCTCGCATGCGCCGATGGAACGGGGCTGAGGTAAGGTTTGTGGGCCTCCTGGGGGGTTCCTCCCCGCAGGACATCCCGATTTCGGATGCCCCGCGGGGAGGGATCTGATCGGTCCGGGAATCTTATAGATTTCCGGGCCGATCCCCCCTGGGTGTTGGTCCACTTTAAAGCAGGCCTACAGTGAAAGTAAAACACATAGTATGTAATAATACATTAATTACGCTGAACAGAAAACGGGGTTTGTTTACGCCGATTATTTGTTTTCAGGTACAGGGTAATAGATAAAGAGTGTAAGCCAACAAATGCAGTCATTCAATCACAGAAGACTTGTATGGTTGGTCGCTCCCTGAGCGAACAGTCAATTTATCTGCTGGAGTAAACCCAGCATTAGGGTCCATTTCCATGAACAGATAAAATGACTGTACGAGTTGTATGCAAGTTGACAATTTCCATTTAGACGGGGAAGATTTCTCAGCTAATTTATCAGTAGAGCAATTGTTTGTGAGCTTCATCTAGGTATTTAAAACAGTAGGGTGGAGTGTATATTCCTCTTTGAAGTCAATTTATGTCAACTTGACTTAAAGTGGACCAACACCCAGGATTTTGACTATCCTGGGTTTTGGTCCACTTCAGTGGGGCACCCCGATCAGGGGTGCCCCGCTGTGTGAAACCCTCCAGAAAGCCCCAAAAACTCACCTCTCCCCGCTCCCACGTGACTGCTGCTGCCAATCCCAGCTGATGGACAAGCGTGAGGCAGCGACGGACAAGAGAGCGCGCCCGCCGCCGCACGTCACTCTTACAGGGCGCGCGCCTGCGCCCGCCATTCACAAACGGCCGGCGCGGGTGCGAGTCCTGCTAGAAGGACGCGCGGGAGGCGGTGGCGGCGGGCGCCGCTGGATCGAGGAGCAGGTAGGGATTTAGGGGTTTCTGGGGGGTTTCACACACCGGGGCACCCCCGATCGGTCCAGGAATCATAGATTCCCGGGCTGATCAGCGGAGGGTGTTGGTCCACTTTAAAGAGGAGCATCAGACCTTTTCTGATGTTCCTCTAAGATAATCCCTCCCCCTCTCACTGCTTTTCGGATGTCAGTTATCTTAAATGCTGACATCCTGCTGAATTCCACCCACTCCCCACCCTTAGTCGTCTCTTAGCTGTCATTGAAGGATGGCAGGATAATCGCCTCTTCGCCGACCGCCGTTCAAATTCAGCGCTGCTCCTCTAATCTCGCTTGCGTCTGCGCTCAGTGTCACTGTAGTCTAAGCAATGACACGACGCATGCCTACGGAGGATGGCGAGGGAGCGGAAGGTTGCAGAGTGCAATGTGACTGGAGAGGTACGTTTTTAATTGTTAAGTGCTAAACCGGAGGGGCAGAGGGGGCTAGCCAAGCCAGGTTTGGAGAGTTTTTATAAACTCCCCAAGACCTGTAATGTTCCTCTTTAAATCATTGGTTCCCAAAATGGCTAAACCAGAGTTACAACATTTTACTATTAAGTATCACTTCCTATTTATTATTTATTTTGAGTACAGACTTCTCCTGGAGGATGTAGGCCTACTTTAAAAGACTACATGAGACACAGACAAAGCTTGGCCAGTCCTGTTAGTGGAGAATGGTTGCAGGTTGAAAGATTTAAATAATGGGCAGCCTGTGTCAGAGGGCTAAGTGTCTAATACAGGTTTGTTTAAAGTAGACCTGCACCATCAGATTCAGAGAGTCGGACGAGGCAAGGGCCCTCCTGGCACTGGACGGGGGCCGGAGCTGACGCGACCTACGGGCGGGGTCGTGGTGGCCTGGTGGCATGGGGCCTTTCCTATAGCATGGCCCCTCTCCCCGGCCCACCTTCTCCCTCCTGTTTCCCCCCCTCCTCCTCCCCATCTCCCTCTCCCCCCTTGACCCCATCCCTCTCTTGTCTTGTCCTCTTCCGCGCCCCCTCCATCCCTTACTCACCTCTTCTCCACATGATGGGTTCCCGGTCCTTCCCCGTCTCACCTTTGGCCTGCCCCCTCTGGTCTCGCTTTGAACAGGAACTTTGCCCCTTGATGAGGCGGACGAGGGGACTTGTACGCCCCGGGTCCTTAGCCCTTAGCCCTCTGTTGGGCTTCAGGTGGTGGGGCCGGGGGTTTGGCCCAATGTGACGTGGCATAGGCGGTTCCCTCTCACAGGCCCCGAACATGATGCTGTTTGCTCCCCCTTGGGATTACCCTTGCCTATTGAGGCCTGGCTACCTTCCTCCCTGGAAATTCTAACTCTCGCCATTAGGGGTAAGAGATGCAAGCACAGTGTGCAATCTATGGGGCGTTCGCTGGGGGGGGGGGGCTGCCTGGGGGTGGGGGACTTGGGGTGGGCTGTTGCCCCAGCTGCGCCTGGGGGCGGGGGGATGCGGTAATCCGGATTGACTCCATCTCCATGTCTGTACTGCCTTTCCTTGTGTACCTGTATTGTATTAATTTTCGAAAATCCTAATAAACAAGAGATTAAACAAAAAAGTAGACCTGCACCCTCTATGTTAACAGCAGATCTATACTCTAACTGGGAGGAAGAACCCCCTCCTCCCACCCCCAGTTAACTTTACATAAGCACAATAAGAGTAATCCACTTCTTAGCAGAGCAAGGGATCTACCTCCTAGACCGGCAATACTCAACTGGCAGATCGGGGTCCAAATGCAAACCTTGGTGCCAGATTTCCGGACCCCTGCCCTGACAGACCTTCTGTGTTGCTGTGCTCAGCACTGCCCTCTTGGTCGGCGATGTAGTGCTTAGTCTCCTGCCAGTATCATGGCTCCCTGGCACCTAGCATTGCAATATGAAGTACTGCACGGGCGAGAAATGGCAATGCAAGGTACACACAAGCTTTGTGGCAATCTATAGCCCCTCCCCCAGTGTGCCGATTTCTATTCACCCCCCCACCCTGCGACAGCGCTCTGCCTGGGCCTTCACCTCTCTGCGAATGCTTTTTAATAGACCTTTACAACAAGTGGTGGAGTACCCCTGTCCTAGACTAACGACAAAACAATAAAAGATTTTGTAAAAACTTTCCAGTTTTTACAGTATTTTTGTCTGGCTGCCAAAGTTTGTTGTAAAAACAAACAAAAAAAAAATCTACCAGAAGTAGTTTTTTTCTCTCTTTCTATAGCTGTGCCTAATCAAATACATGCCTGATATGGTATAACAATCCTGATGTCCTCTATGACAGCTGTCACCCGGCTAAAGGACTAACTTATTATGCAGCAAAAGTCTTGTAAAACTTTAATACAGCTTTATAGTTTTATTGGAAGAAACGTGTTCCTGGAATGGGAAGATCAAGCACATGCACAGTAACGCTATTGCCTGAGGATCACCTTTGCTCGTCGTGTACAAGTCAGGTGATCAAAAAGTATATACAAATTCCGCACCACAATATACAATTACATTTAATACCTGTGGCCGTGCAGCGGTGGGAGACTCTCTCTATCCTAAATTGAAATCATAATATTGTAATGGTGGATCCAGCAATTCACCCAGAATAGCTCCACACCACCGCACCCCCTCCACGGTAATCAATAAATCAACTAAATATATATCATGAATTCATAGGTTATTTATTGACAAATACCCATAAGAATCACATAATAAACAATTAAAAAACATATAAGACTAGACCGTACATTCCCAGGGGGCATCCCAGTTTTACCCATAATCCCAGCCCTGTAAACATCATATTTCAGTAAAGTGCCAATATTATAACCAATCCATAAAGTGCATTAGTGCTAAATCTGTGCAAATACAATATTATTTATATAAAATGTGGGAAGAGAAAAAACAAACTCGAGTATCAAAATACAACAACCAATAAAAATCATAGACACACACATCACCTGAGTGTATAACTCTGAGTGTCCCCAGGAATGCCAAGGTCAAGTAGCGATCCCCCTAACGCGTTTCGTGGCCCCCTGCTCACAGGCCACTTTATCAAGGTACAGATCAGTGGCCTGTGAGCAGGGGGCCACGAAACGCGTTGGGGGGGATCGGTAAAACTGGGATGCTCCTGGGGATATACTGTCTAGTCTTATATGTTTTTTAATTGTTTGTTATGTGATTCTTATGGGTATTTGTCAATAAATAATCTATGAATTCATGAAATATATTTCGTTGATTTATTGATTACCGTGGAGGGGGTGCGGTGGTGTGGAGCTATTCTGGGTGAATTGCTGGATCCACCATTACAATATTATGATTACACGTCAGGTGATGTAGTCATCTGGAGAGTTACACTTCCCACGTGCACTACAGGCTCTCCTTTCAGAATTACCTGAATTTCCAGTATATGCTTTGGAAGAGGCGCTGCTGGCAACATACTGCCCTCAGGAACTGGAATGTCAGCTTTCTTTATCTCCTGGACCAGGTAACCTATCAAAAACATACACATTTAGAAAAGTAGAAAAGAAAAGAGTGATAGGTGGACAGAGTCAAGAAACTTGACAAACCTGTTTGTATTTCCAGTTTTATAAAGAAGAGCATAAATATGGAGCTGCTGATGGTCATTTTCCAGTAGATCACAGTAGGTATACTTATTCAACAAGGTTCACAAAATCGATACATCAAAACAAATATGCTCATGTGCACAGTAATGTTTAGGGATATTCCAAGCAAAGGGTTTAATTAGCCTGCTTTCTGCTCTACCTATTATTGCTGTCAGGGGCTGCATCTTTCATGCAGTCTGCTTTCATTTTCTCAATAACTGCCAGTAAGCTTTGTCACCTCTGCAGGCCTCCTTAGCAGCATGCATGTTTCAATGTGAGGATCCCTTCAGAGGTCAACTCATTTTGGGGACCCTGAAAGACGAGTAAGCAGAAGGGAGCAGATTATATATGGTTTATCAGGGAAAACCACCGTTAGACTTACTGGTAAAGGATTTTTTAGGAATCCTTCAGCTTGACTACGTGGAGAGTAATAAGCGGTCAAGCTGAAGGATGACTTGGAAAAAAAACACAGTTAGACTTACTGGTAACAGATTTTTTAGGAATCCTTCAGCTTGACCGCTTATTACTCTCAACGTAGTCAAGCTGAAGGATGACTTGGAAAAGCAAAGCGCTGGTGAATGAAAGGTGCAGCCCCTGACAGCTAACATGGGACAAGAAGGCCAATTTAACCAGTAATAAACACAGGAAATATCCATGTGTAGTTACAAATACAAAACACAAAAGGGAGGAATTGTAAGTACACCTTACAAATAGGAATGTAAAAAGGATACTTTCAAGTAGTGGAGCAACAAGGTGTTAAAACGGTCATAAGAGGAACACACTGTATCCCATCTTTGGCATGGTTTGTAAAATAATTTGGCAGCAGTTGCAGGGACACTACTTGTAATTGTAATAGTCAGTTGTCCGGATTAGTAGTAGCAATAGTAATATAGAAGAATCTTCTATAGAATTGCCAGGATACCCCGATCCAAGTCAGTTAGCTCATGTCACTTCTGGCATCTTATAGTAATAGAGTAATATACCAAAATCTGATCTTTTGTTATTGGTTTTTAACCAGCTCCCATCTATAAGAACTTGCTTTAACACGGATCCTCTAATTGTCTACATGAGGCAGATAAAAGTAATTTGATAACAGAAGTCACAAGCTTAATGTCAATGATACAGCTGAACTTGTGACTTGTGCAGTGAGGGAAAGAGATTTGAGCGCTGCGTTTGTTTCTAGTTTTCATGTGACTGAACAGCATCACCCCTGTAAGATTTAAATCCATAGCATGGATTTAGAAAACAAGTCAGAGTTCCAGATGAATGTTTGTTTTAGTTTTTCAAGCAACTACCTCTCCACAGGGCATTTCTCTCTCTATGAATTGCAGTAAACTGTAAAACGTTCCTTTCCGGCAATCCCATTGTGTATGCGCAGGCTGCATTTTGTGCTTCCTCTGAATGGCCGCCACAGACACGAACAGCCAGGGAGGAGTAGCCAACAGGAGGCACACGGCAAGCCATTCTTTCAGAATAGATTGTTGGGTATTAAAATTCATGCCAATCTATTCTATTTTGCTGCACATGCGCCATGGGAGGGTGGAGTGATGCAAGATATACAGCAAATATCAGGGTTTAACACACAGGGGCATCCCAAATCCCTGTTAAATGGACCAAACCACAGGGGAGCTGGGACAACCTAATACCCAGCTATTCCTATAATGAAGAAACATATACGTTCAATAGTCATGTGACACAGTAAGATTGTACACACCAGATGGTGGGGGGTGTGGCTAGCGGAACAACATTAAAAGCAACTATAGATTACCTACCTAATATTCTCTCCAGCTCTTCACATTTCTTAACTTCACCAACAAATTTTCTCTGGAAGGCACTTACTTGCGGGTTGAGCTGTAAAATGTAAATGTGAAGTGTTGCAAACATTTTAAGACACAAACAGAATATATAAATGCTATAAAAGTGTGTACATGTAGTAAACATAGCAATATCAGCAGGTAAAAGCAGACCTAAACCCTCCCCGCTTAAAGGGACAGTCCAGGCAACACACATACTCACCTTTTGTTCTCTGCAGTGCTTCCGTCCTAGTCCAATAGTGTAAGAATTGCTGATCCAAAGCTTGAGTCCCATCAGCCAACCCCCACTCACCTGTGACCTTTGTGTTCGTCACAGGGACTTCAGTACCCCAACTTCATTTGTCCTAAAAGAGGGGCGAGCCAGGCTTGGCAATAAATAACATGGGTGTGTATTCGATCTCCAGACCCGGTACGTTTAATGCTACCAGACTAGAATAGAAGTGCTGCTGAGAACAAATTCTGAGTAGGTCTTTTTTTTGTGTTTCCCTGGACATGTCCTTTAAAGCAGAGCAAAAATGCACTGCCTCCGACCCGAAGGGACCACAGGGCCAGGTAAAAAGCCTTAGATTCCCCCTCTCTCCTCTGGTTTTGCAATATATACTCGGAGGGGAGCAAAAGCCGGAGGGAAGCGGCCAGTGGGAGGTGCCCCAGTAATACATTCATTCCGAATAGATTGCCGGGCATTAATATGCACAGAAATCTATTCTGATTGGCCGAGCACCTGCACATATGACATATGCAGTAGGAGCATGTAGCATGAACTGGCGTTCTACTAACCTAGTTCTCCTCCTCATGCCATTAGTGAGCCATGCATAAGAGGGATATTCACCTTTTCCTAGTAGGGATCCATCCAGTGGGGAACAGGAAATAGCTACACATAGCTGCTCTAGTCTCTTGTGTCCCAGCAATAGAACCAGCAATTTCCCCCAAGCCCCAGATTGTTGGGGGGTTGGAGTGGCAGGTTCAATGACTGCAGGATACACTACATGAGATTTGAAAATACCATTGTTCAAATCCCACAGTGCTGGGTCTACTTTTATTATGTATGAAACCCCCTTTGGAGGGGGTGCAATCTGATGCAGGAATAGAATGCCTAAAACAAGGTTTACAATACGGCTGGGTGAGCGGTCATCAAAAAAATTCTGCTGTGCCAGCCAAAGGCACCCCAGAGTGAGGTACAAGCTAAGGTTGTGGGCAGGCAGTGCTAGATCAGAATGAGGAACAAGCAGAGGTTGTGGGCAGGCAGAACTGGATCAGAACTAGGACCATACTAGCAGAGTTGCCAGGGACAGTGTGTGTAGATCTGCTTTAAGGAGCAAAGACTTATGACAGCGGGGCATTGTTGTGGGCAGACGGAGCTGGATCAAAACAGAGAAAAAGTCGAGGTCATGGCAGGCGGATCTGGATCAGAACAGGAAATACGCTGAAGTTGTGGGCAGGTGGAGCTAGATCAGAACATGGAACAAGCCGAGGTCATGGGCAGGTGGATCAAGATCAGAACTTGGGGTGATCAACAAGTGGTATCCAGGGGTGGAGGCGAAATGCTGGAGATGTGGAGACGGAGAGGGCAGCCTGCTACACATCTTCTGGTCTTGTCCTAAATTGAAAGTTTTCTGGGATGGGGTCAGAGAAGTGGCGGCTAACTTGTTGAGTGAGGCGATTCCGGATGACCCTGCCTTGTGCTTGCTTCACATGACAAAGACCCCCCTCAAAAAATATCGTAGATCTTTGCTGTGCCATCTCCTAAACGCGGCCAAGATGTGTATTCCCCCTGTTTTCTGTCCCTTTTTTTCTCGCCAGTACTTCTCAATATACACTCTGTAAGGTTTTAGTAAAACAAAAGCATAGATCTAATGTTGAATCGTTCTGTGAAAGACTGTCGCCACAGTTTTGAGCCCATGCTTGCCTCCAGGGTTTTCTAGAAGCATGTTACACACTTTTTATTCTTTCTTTTTTATTGTTCTGTTCTTCAATGCAAGCTTATAAAACAATGTAGCGTAAGTTGTTATCATCAGTCTCACTATATATATGACTATGCTTGTACCGCTCATGTTTCACTATGTAATCAACCTTGTGTATTCTTGAATAAGCATAAATAAAGAATTTACAAAAAAAAAGATCAGAACTTGGAACAAGCTGAGGTTGTGGGCAGGCAGAGCTGGATCAGAACTTGGAACAAGCTGAGGTTGTGGGCAGGCAGAGCTGGATCAGAACAAGGAACAAGCTGAGGTTGTGGGCAGGCAGAGCTGGATCAGAACAAGGAACAAGCTGAGGTTGTGGGCAGGCAGAGCTGGATCAGAACAAGGAACAAGCTGAGGTTGTGGGCAGGCAGAGCTGGATCAGAACAAGGAACAAGCTGAGGTTGTGGGCAGGCAGAGCTGGATCAGAACAAGGAACAAGCTGAGGTTGTGGGCAGGCAGAGCTGGATCAGAACAAGATGAGATCATGGGCAGGCAGAGCTGGATCAGAACAAGGAACAAGATGAGATCATGGGCAGGCAGAGCTAGATCAGAATGAGGAAAAAGCAGAGGTTGTGGGCAGGCAGAACTGGATCAGAACTAGGACCATACTAGCAGATTTGCCAGCGACAGTGTGTGTAGATCTGCTTTAAGGAGCAAAGACTTATGGCAGTGTTTTGGTAGCAGGGCAACTCAAAGAGCAACGGTTGCCATGTATTTAAAGTGGACCTAAGCCTATCCTTGCAATTTTATGGCCAGAGGGGGTCCTGGTGCACGGGGACACTAAACTAACCTAACGTCACACCTCGCACACCATGACTGACCCCCCCCCCCCCCCCCCTGCGCGGAGCTACCGGGAGAGTTGGGTCTTTCAATCCACACAGGAGTCACCCAATGAGAGACAGAGTGACCCAATCATATGACAGATCTAAGCAGGGAGCATTGCCCTAGAGCCACCAATCACAGGCAGGCATAAGCTTAGGCAGGCGTGTGATTGGTGGCAGTGCGCAGAAAGGCGGGAGTCAGGGCTCCGCAGGTCAGAACATACTCACATCGCGGAACTCGGCCAGCCCGATCTCTCCCAGCTCGCTGACACAGTCATAGGCGGCCCCGGACTGCAGGAAAAGCTGGGCCAGACACATCGTCTCACTCCTGAATATCGCCCCCATGCTGTCCCGTGCGCCGCTACCCCGCCGCCACCGCACACTCTCCTTCTATCCACGTCGCCTGCGCCGGCTCCCAGCTCTCTCCTCACACACAGCGCTTCCGGGTGCAGCGCCCAGCCTTTCCTGCGCCTCAGCGTCATCATAGATGGGAGATCACGTGACTCTCTCCTCCCTCAGTCATAGGCGGTTCCTTCTCCTGACCATCATGAAGCGCAACGCTGCCATGGCTGCTTAGCAACAGAGTTCGCGATGTATCGCTGGGAAATGGCGGTCCGGGGAGTTCCTTGCCTGGCTCTCATCTGGCTCGCTATGGTCATAGGGACGTGCGGGGCACAAACTGTCACCGGTGAGTGCTGGGAGCCATTAAATATCTTAGGCCTTCCTAATCACAGCGGCCTCAGGTCAAACATTCAGATTGGAGCCTTCCCCCAAACACACACTTGAACCTTCAGCATAATTTAATGAAAATCCCAAACCTTTCAAAAACAATTCCACAGCATCTAAAATTAAGATATTTTAAGTTTTTAGTCGCTTATTATTCCTTCCCACACTGTGGGCGCCGCCATCTTGCCTCAGAGGCATCACATACTGAGGAGAGGAGAGAAGCAGGGTTAAAGCTGTGCTTTGCTCAGACAGAGCAGAGCCGGGGTCAGGAAAAGGATAGCAATTCCAGAATGCAAAGCAGCGCAGTCAGAAGATCATTCCTGTCTGCAGGCTGCCTGATGCTCCATGTGCTGTCATCTTGGATGTTTGAAGGCTCATAAAATGCAATAGGAGCAGGTAGGGTGATTTTTAATGTGAGCAATCTGTATGTACAGGGTGGGGGAAACATACAAGATAGACTCTTATTCAGGGTGAAGGTCCGGTTTAAGTGTACCCTCACCCTATCATCCTGATTTGAGACGCCCTACTGTTAGAATGCCCCAGGTCACCATGAATATTACCTTTCCGGCATTCCCACAGCGCATGCAAGGCCAGCTGTGGCATCCCTACAGCGTGGGCATGGAGGGAAAGGATGCCTGCTGCTTTCCTTTAAAGTGGACAAAAGCTCTTGTAGAATCTAAAAGACTACAGGGCCGATTGCTTGCCTAATCTGGGGGCATCCCTATTTGAAACCTCTGGGATTGCCCAAAAAGCTCCCCCTTTCTGGGGCTCCCATAGAGCTTTTGCAGCCTGTCACGGCATCCCTGGCTTCCCTTTGGCAGCTCCAGCACCCAGCCATTCAGAGCAGCGTCAAGCCACTATGACTGGGGGTCAACACAGAGGTAGGTAATGGGGGGTGATCAAGTGGGGATGCCATGGTGCTCAGTCTTGGTAGTCAGTAAGCTTTATACTACCAGACAAGGATCAGTTGCATTTTTGCCAGGAGGGTCATCCCTATCCTGGGTTTTGGTCCACTCCCCCGGGGCACCCCGATCTCGCATCTCGTGCTTCCCTCTAACAGGGAGCGCACCCACGCCAGCCATTCACAGATGGCCGGTGCGGGCACGCGCCCTGCTAGCGGTCATGCGCCTGCATCGCCTACTCGCGCACACCTACTTACCTAATCTCATTTCAATTGCACATGCGCAGGTCCCGGCCTCGCTATAATTTTAGCTAGAGGCATACCCAAGGCAGCCATTTGTGACTGGCTGGCCCGAGGCCCCTCCCAGCTAGAGGTGAGTTTGGATGCAACCAATGGCCTGCTCTGCACCAATCAGCTTACTATTAGGTGCTGTGATGTCACAGCATCTTGCTTAACTGAATGGAGCGGAGTGCACTGATCCTGCAGCCCCTGGCTTCCTATCTGCTGCACATTCTGCATTATGTTTAATGGCACCCCTCACCTGGCCATTAAGTGCTTTATTTATTTTTTTTAACAAAAGGTTGCCACTGATCTGACCATGCCTCTGGGGGGGCCCTGGCAGGTTGGGGTCCCATGCATTTGCATATTATGTGAGGTGGTTAAGCATGCTGCTGTGTATGAAACATATGGGTTGATTCAAAGAAACATGTAATAGCTTGGATTTTGCTCACGATCATCCTATTTTTTACGTCCGCTCGTGCGTTCGTATGAACTTGCGAGTGATTCAATAAGCAAATACGTTTCTATCCTAAAAGATACGTCCGTTCGTATGATATCTCCCGAACTTGCCTCAGTCAGTTGTCAATCGTAAAAATCACGTTCATGTGCTCACCTGTTGCGGCGGCAGCCTGTTTTGTCGGCGGCTTCCATCGTCCAGCTCTTCCAATTACTTGCGTTTGCCTCTGGTTTTCATTGGTTTTTGGCCTCTTAGATTCGTGCGTTCTTATGTTTATAAGATCTTGCGCATGCGCACCCTCAACCAGAAACTTACATAAACCCCGTAGCGGCTGCATCCAACTTCATTTCTCGGTCCCTCAAACTTACCTAAACCCCTTAGCGCCTGCATCCAATTTCATTTCTCGGTCCCTTAAACTTACCTAAACCCCGTAGCGCCTGCATCCAATTTCATTTCTCGGTCCCTTAAACTTACCTAAACCCCGTAGCGCCTGCATCCAACTTCATTTCTCGGTCCCTCAAACTTACCTAAACCCCTTAGCGCCTGCATCCAACTTCATTTCTCGGTCCATAAAACTTACCTAAACCCCTTAGCGCCTGCATCCAACTTCATTTCTCGGTCCCTCAAACTTACCTAAACCCCTTAGCGCCTGCATCCAATTTCATTTCTCGGTCCCTTAAACTTACCTAAACCCCTTAGCGCCTGCATCCAATTTCATTTCTCGGTCCCTTAAACTTACCTAAACCCCGTAGCGCCTGCATCCAACTTCATTTCTCGGTCCCTCAAACTTACCTAAACCCCTTAGCGCCTGCATCCAATTTCATTTCTCGGTCCATAAAACTTAGCTAAACCCCTTAGCGCCTGCATCCAACTTCATTTCTCGGTCCATAAAACTTACCTAAACCCCTTAGCGCCTGCATCCAACTTCATTTCTCGGTCCATAAAACTTACCTAAACCCCTTAGCGCCTGCATCCAATTTCATTTCTCGGTCCCTTAAACTTACCTAAACCCCGTAGCGCCTGCATCCAACTTCATTTCTCGGTCCCTCAAACTTACCTAAACCTCTTAGCGCTTGCATCCTTCTTCATGTTGACGACCCTAAAACTTACCCAAACCACATAATGTACATATGTCTATATGTTTCTAAGCGTGTTTTTTCTGGTTTGTGTAATTGTTTGTGTTTGCGCATATTAGAAAAGACACATTTATGAAGTATTAAAATTTAATTTATTTAAAATTTTTTGGTGTATTTTGGATATTTTTTTGTTTCAATTTTTTTTTTTTATTGGGGTGTTTGGTTTGAAACCCCTTTATTTTTTTTTTTTTTACACAAACATCTTCAAAGTTTTTTGGGCTTTCATTAAAAACAGAGTAAAATTTTTTTTGGGTGTGAAAAACCCAAAACTTTAAAATTTATACAAAAATATCAAAATTTTTAAAACTTTTAACCAAAGTAGCCAGGACCAAGGGCACTAATCCTCCTCCTCTTCTTCATCTGTTGGCCCCAACGTCGCCTGTATGGCCAGCAGCTCGGCCACCAACTCCTTCATTCTTTTTTTTTTCTGCGCCAAAGTTTGGGGGATCATCCCTGGAACCAATAGAGAAAGAAACATAAATAGGAGTCCCAGACCGGTTTGTATGCTGGAAATAGATTTGGGGTTAATCAAATACATGTAAATGCATGACATATGTCATTCTTCCAAGGGATACAGTTAATGCATTTCCCACAGGTAAGTCTTTAAACTCCTTAAACCGGACCTTGAACATTATTTAATGAAACCCACTAACTATTCCAAAATGATTCTGCACCAGATCAAAGTAAATTTGGGATTTATTTTTATTACAGCGCCGCCATCTGGACTCTGAAGCATAACACTTAATGAGGAGTGGAGAGTTGGATAAAGTACAGGGGAGTAGGTTACAGTGGTGCGTTGGGAATCCAGAGCATAGCTGGGTGGAGGGAAAGGTCCTCACTCCCACAATGCATGGCAGCACCTTCCTTTTTACAATCTGTATCCCATGCTGCCTGTAAATATTGCGCCTTCCATATTCCCCAATATGGGCTGTTTTCACGCTCCTAACATGCATTAGATGGCTGAAGTCTGTTTTTCTATGTTTCCAATCTGTAGGTACAGTGTGTTGCCTAATTATTACCTATGTTCTTAATACGAGTTAGGGTCCGCTTTAAGCTAAAGAAGTGGCCACATGAAAGTGTTAACTACACATTGGCTACGCCTTTAGTTATGTGTGTGTTATTAGCTTACAAAACATTAATCTGAATCATGGCATGGAGACTTACGGAGTTGGTGGCCGACAGATGGCTGGTTGGGGCCAACAGGCTGCCCTTGGTCCTGGCTCTGCTGTGAAGAAGTCCCTGGAGAAACATGTGACATTTGGTTAGTCTTTGTAGAGAGTCACTATCCCCAACATATCTGGCTCCCAGTCTGGCTGACATCACTCACCTTCGCCAGGATCGACTTCAAGCATCTCTGCTGCCTCCTCCTCCACTATCTCACCCGCTCCTGAAGCTTCTACAAATACATAATAAAGGATAACTTAGTTTTTGGCCTGACATGTATATCTTTGTGCCTATACATGAAGAGTGACATACCAGAGCCTTCCCCATGCGTGGCCAGGTATGACTCCACGCCCACGCGCCTTGGCCCCTCCTCTGTGGTAAGGTCCAGGGGCTGGTCTGAGGAGGCCACAGAGGAGGGGTAGGTCCGTCGCCCGGGAGATCCACCACCTTCACTCACAGATGCAGAGTCATGCAGCACTGGTCGGCCTGTACGTCTCCGGGTGCGGCGAATTCTGAAATCCATTTCCAACACTACCAAAGAAAAGTCATTATAAATAAAGGCATAACTTAGACATTTGGAACATATAACATGCAATTGCTTGGTACTTACTTGGGAAATGGATCCCAAAAAACCTCCGCACCCGGGGCATGTGCAGACGCTTCAGGTCCGACCAATGCTGCATGATCTGGGTGTGAGTGAAGGTGGTGCTGGTGACACGGTGGATCTCGGCGATGATCTCCCGGGCGATGTCCCTTTTCTCGCACACATTGGGCGCGAAGTCATACCGGCGCTGAAGCATGATCTGGAAAACATAATGGACACAGAGCTTTTACTTTTACACACAGACCCATATGTGTTGCATCACAAGTTGAGTATTTAATGTCATTAACACACACATTTCGAATGGCCGCCATTTTTGGGGAGTGCCTTAAAGAGGACGTTGACTGTGATTGACAGTCTGGTCTTATGTTATATGTATCACACACCATGTACATACAGATAATAGCCAACATCAAGAATCAGGCCACCTGCATCTATGGCATGTTAGGATGTTTTAAAGATCCAAGATGTAGCCTAATGCTTAGGCTTTTGGCCCACGTGTGTGGCTTCCCGTTGTGTTTTTATGGCTTAGGAAAACAGTGTTCCGCAAACATCCGCATCAAGGTCCGAGACAGGCCAGGTTTGACAGCTCGCCCCGCTACTCCACAGGTTAATTAACTGTTGCTAAGCCGGAGCAATTGGCCGAATTAGGACATCAGCATAGACAGGTGAAAACGTGGCCAGGCTCGGCCCTTGAGGATGAAGTGTGAGGAGCCAGTGATTAAACATTAAGAGACCCCAAACTAGTTCCCAACGCATCATTTACATTTAGGCCATCATTGACTATTCTATTAAAATGCACAGGCAGCCACTTACCAGCATGAGGATCTCTTCCTGTTGACGGGTGAAGATAGTGGGCGCCATCTTTAGTCTTCTTCCAGGCAGCAGATAAGTGAAACCCCAGCGGTTTCCTGGTTCCGCACGAACGTACGTCCGTACGAGCGCGTAGTCGTGCGCATAGGCGTCAGACGCTGGGCGCATGATTTAAAGGTCCCTGCACCCAAAGCTCATTCTCTTTGAGCTTTTGGACAAAATGGCACCAAAAAAGGCAGCAGCTAAACGCGGCCAGCAAAGCCAGACCTCTGAGGGCCCAACAACCAGGTCCCAGCAACGACCGAAGAAGCTAAGGTCCCAGAAGGCCCAGAAGGCAAGTACCACCTCGGCCCCACCAAGGGACACTGGACCCTCCCTTTCCCAAAAAAGGGCCCCAAAGGCACGTGCCCCTGCGGCCAAAAAACAGGCCACAGCAGCCACCACCACCTCTGCCCCCAGAAGAGGCCGCCCAAGGGAGCCCACACCACCCATGCTTTCAAGCCGGGCACTTAGCCAACCCAGGCCCCACAGCAGTGCCCGAAGCACATCCAGCCCACACAGAAGGGCCCGAAGCCCCTCCAGCCCGCACAGAAGGGCCCGAAGCCCATCCAGGGCCAGAAGCCCCTACAGGGCCCGAACCCCATCCAGGGCCAGAAGAACCCCATCCAGGGCCAGAAGCCCAGCCAGGGCCAGAAGCCCCTACAGGGCCCGAACCCCATCCAGGGCCAGAAGAACCCCATCCAGGGCCAGAAGCCCAGCCAGGGCCAGAAGCCCCTACAGGGCCCGAACCCCATCCAGGGCCAGAAGAACCCCATCCAGGGCCAGAAGCCCCTACAGGGCCCGAACCCCATCCAGGGCCAGAAGCCCCCGACCTGGCACCAGCCGGGAACAGAGCCCCCGACCTGGCACCAGCCGGGAACCTAGCCCCCCAAGAGGGCCCCGAATTGCAACCATGACCACATCTACACCTGGAAGTTCGGTGGCCAGCCACGCCAGAACACCCAGTCCCTTGGCCAGTCCAGTCCAGTCATTGGGAAGCCACCAATCCGGCCATTCCCCTACCCAGCCCCAGGCCATAATGTCACCACATGTGTCTGCACACATGGAGGAGCAGCCAAGCCAACCATCTGGCCGCACATTGCGCCGCGGCCAGTTGAGTGGGAGATTCTCCCATGACCAAAATATGGCATTGGCTAGTGGCCTTACATTATACTATGACGAGCTATATGGGAGCAAATCCAAACACACCACCAAGCAGCGCAAGATGGAATTGTTTGAAACCATCCTCCGACAAGTAAATGCAGCGGGGGAAGAGAGGAAAGATGTGTCCCAAATTCAGAAGAAAATCTCTGATCTGAAGTATGCTGTACGGCAAAAAGAAATTAAAAGGCATAATTACAGGTAAATAAATGTTTTCGCTAAATATAATGTTTGGGATGTGCTGTATGCCCCTTTTCTGAATACAAAACGATTTTCTCTTTTCAGCATGAAAACTGGAGGTGGCTTTCCATCTAAATTGGAGTTTACCCCTGCTGAGGAGATTGTGCTTGGACTTCTCCATCCGGTCGCGGTCGGTGGACATGCTGGTCTAAGGGACACAGACTCCCCGACCCGTACCCACGGTGAGTACTATTAAATCTGCATGTTTGCCTGTTTGCTAAATAATCTACAGTTCACTAGTAACAAGATAACGGGATGCCCCTATGGTTTGCCTTGCTTGGCCTCGCACTACTGTGGCTGTTTGTGTCCTCTTTTGGTCCCTGGGAATCACACATTTAGGCCCACAGCCATTATGGCAAAGATCAAATGTCCAATTGGATTGTTAAAGTCATGAAGTTTCGCAAGATAAGTGAGATATTTTGAAGCAATCACAAAACACACATCATTATGTATGGCTTGCCTTTTGGTTGTGTGAGTTGTGTTTGAGTTAACTATTTAATTAGCCACCCACAAACATATGTGACCAAGAGCAGCGAGACTCAACTGGCGGCCCGGGGTCCCAATGCGGGCCTTGCCACCACATTCAAGGACCCCTGCCCAGACAGCCCTGCACTCAGTTACTTCTGTGTTGACGTGCTCAGAGCTGCCCCCTTGATCGGCCATGTAGTGGTTGGTCTCCTGCCCAATGTCATGGCTCCGTGAAACATAGCATTGCAATATGAAGTACTGCCCAGGAAGTGGCATTGCAAGGTACACAGTAACTTATTTAAATTTTCACTGGCCACAATCGTGTCCCGCTGCCCCTGCTCTGGCCCATGTGCCACAGTCCCCCCATGCCCCCCCCCCACATAAGCCCCATACATTTGTAACAGATTGGCTCCATCCATCACATCACCATCAATACGTTAACTCCCCCCTTTAGACATCCAATCCCTGTCCCCTCAGCTCTGGCCCATCCAGCCCAGCAAGGGCAAGCAGCCTTTATTAGTTGGCACTTTGAAAGCTCCAGCCCCTCCACCAGTGTCTTTATTTTTAACTAGACACCCCCTGCGTCAGCACCATGGCCAGACATTCACCTCTCACCACATACCTTTAAATGGGCGTTTCAAACAATTGTTTGAGTACCCCGGACCTAGCGAATGGTAGGCTAAATCCAAAAATGTGCCCTGAAAGTTGGATGCTGAATGGGTACACTTCATGACTTAGAACTGAGGTCACTTAGCAGTTTGTCCGAGCCATTGCACCTCTGTAAACTTGCGTGGGTTTGAACAAAGGTCACCATTGCTCTAGAGTTGAATAATATTACAAATAGAGCTATATTTGATTACCTATCCAAAAAAAGGTTATGTGTGTGTGTTTACGTGGTATTTTTTTCTCTTCTTCAGCCCAGCATGATCCCTCAGCAAGGGTAAACTCACCCCCCAGTTTGGTTATGCCTACCAGGTCCGTACAGCATCGGAGCCCAGATCAGAGATTTTCGGTAAGTTTATTTAGTAGCATAAATACTAACAAGTGCTTAAGAATGTGTTAAACTGTTGAAATCCTAAATTGGGACGCAAACTTAGCCTTTTTTTTTTTGATATGTCCCTACAGACCCGCACACTCATGGAAGAGATCCAGGACATGGAGGAAGATGATGATGTCTCCGTACAGGGCACGTCGGATGAACTCCCCCTGGGTCCCAATTTGGAACTGCTCGATAATGTTTCTCTGGCCAATCCTCAGCAGCAGAGTGAATCTCCATCCATTGTGCTTGCACATGGGGAGACTGACACTACAGTCCCCAGTGTTCACTCTGCTGCTGAGGATTTGCAAAGCAGGCCGGTTGCTGTTGAGGGTACGACACCACGCGGCAGGGCACGCCCAAGAGCCAGGGTAATTGTGCGGCGGACGCCATTACGCCGCCCCACAATTTCCCAGGGGAGGCAGAGTGCCCTGCTTCAATTATGGACCCAACAAAGGGACTCTTATGACGCCCAGCTCGTTACAGAGCGTGAGCAAAGGCATGCCGACATGGTGAACATCCATACCAGTCTACAGGGCATCCTCGCGGAGTTGCGTACCCTCAACAGCAACGTGGCCAATTCAAGTAATGGCATCCAGTCAGCCATGGCTGAGATGACCAATATGCAGAGAAACATTGTGGAGCAGTTTCAAATTCACAATGCTGCCATGGCCCAGGCTAGGTCCCATTCCCATGGACCTCCACCTGGACCTCCACCTGGGTATTATGGGCAGCCACCCTATTAAGCCATGGGTGTGTGGGACATCTTTTCTCTTAACCCCCACTGTATTTACTTGTCCTTTGAGGTTTCAAACAATCCATTTTGTGTTGCTCTGGCAGGTTGTGTTTTGTATTTGCTCCCATATAGCTCCTTAGAGTAATGCTTAAGGCCACTAGCCAATGCCATAGGTCTATGTGGAGTTTATCTGGCCACTTATGGCTTTACCTATGTATTTGGTTGGTGCTCCTCCTGTTTGCAGACATGTTTGTGTGACATTATGGCCATGCCCAAATATCCCTGGGCACAGGCAATATTAATGACTGGACTAGGCTGGCCTTTGGACTGGGTGTCCTTGTTTGGTTGTGCCACTCACTTCCAGGTGTAGATGTGCTCGATGTTTTTTTTAATGTTATCCATTTGTTACCACAGATGTATGTGGACTGATTTCTGTTAACCACTATAATTTTTCATTTGCAAAGTAAAACAAAAATTTAACTTCCAATACTTGTGGCGTTTTTAGTGGGAAGACTTTTGTAACAGCTTGGCCTAAACCAGATAATTTTGGTTGGAAGAGGTGTAACAATGCACAGCGAAAGCTAAGGAAACTACATGAAATACATTAGGCAACAATTAAGGTCGAAATGTTTTACTTAGAGGTAATGCCACATTAGGGCAAAACAACATATGTTTCCAAAAGGATAACACAGACATACAGAATGGTGAGACAGGGAAAAAAGTTAACTAAAATGCTGGCTGATCAGGTTGGCTCTAACAGATTGGCCAGACTCACTGGGGGGCCCCTCAAAATTCTCGGCTTCATCCTCGACGGCTGAAGAGGGCAGGCTGTCCACATAACGTGGGACACGTTCCAGGATGGCAAAATTGTGCAAAACAGCACATGCCATTATAATGTCGATCACTTTCTTGGGATCATATTGCAGGGCCCCCCCAGTATGGTCAAGGCAACGAAAACGTGTCTTCAGCAGACCAAAGGCCCTCTCCACAACAGCCCGGGTCTTGCGATGCGCACGGTTATACGCTTCCTGAGAGGCATCCTGGGGCCGCAGCACAGGCGTCATGAGCCAGGGTAGAAGTGGGTACCCGGAATCACCTTAAACAGAGAATTAAATGTAATCAAAATTAAAAAGGCAACACAACCAACACCAAAAAATTCACAGATATCATAATGATGTAAGGTAAAGTGTTCCCCAAAAAAAACAGGGCACATTAGGGCCCCCAAAAATTGCACTAAGGTATAACCTAAATAAAAATGGAACTTCTATATACCAATTAATTAACAAACATCTGCACGGCCAAGGGTATTTGTATTTTACATATATTTGTAGTTTTCAGACATGTTACAATTAGGATGCTGCTGAGGGCCTATCCACATTTCTCTTGAAACTACAATGTATGCAGTTTAAGTCCACTTTGACATTTAACGACCAATAGTACAAAAGGGAGCCAAATGTCAAAGATCCCTAGCCACATTTCACTGGAAACTACAATGTATGCAGTTTAAGTCCCCTTTGACATTTAACGACCAATAGTACAAAAGGGAGCCAAATGTCAAAGATCCCTAGCCACATTTCACTGGAAACTACAATGTATGCAGTTTAAGTCCACTTTGACATTTAACGACCAATAGTACAAAAGGAGCCAAATGTCAAAGATCCCTAGCCACATTTCTCTGGAAACTACAATGTATGCAGTTTAAGTCCACTTTGACATTTAACGACCAATAGTACAAAAGGAGCCAAATGTCAAAGATCCCTAGCCACATTTCTCTGGAAACTACAATGTATGCAGTTTAAGTCCACTTTGACATTTAACGACCAATAGTACAAAAGGAGCCAAATGTCAAAGATCCTTGGGTATAAACTCCAAACCAATATATTTAGGCACAAGGAACTTACAGACATCCTAACTAAAGGGAAAACATTCTGAAGGCCAAAGCGAGACAAGGATTTTTTGGGTAAGTTCCTAATATATGAGCCAAGAAAAAGGCAGTTGGACGCTTCTGTCAAGTTTTCCAAAACAAACAGATCAACAAATACAAGATTAATGCCACATTTAATAACACACAAATAGGACACACTTACCAAGCAGCCATGCCCCCGAAAATTCACCTGCCTCAAATCTCCGAAACAACCCAGATCGCCGGAGGATATAGGAGTCGTGGGACGATCCGGGGTAGCCGGCAAGGACACTCATAAACCGCATATCCGGACCAACCACGGCCTGGACATTAAGTGAGTGTCCCATTTTACGATTCCTTAAGGCAAAAACATACAAAAAGGGTAATTGATATTTGACCCAAAATAATAAATTAAACACAAAACATGTCTGCACTCTATTGGGAAATACTAATGAAAAGCCGAGATAAAGCAGCTACACAAATGAGGGATAAACAAATATGCTGCCGCAAAGGAAAACAGGTGACATGACACGTTGGGCAACATAATAACCAATCTCAATACCTATATATATACTCGTCGGCTGCCCTAGGTACGAGTGCCACATGTGTGCAGTCAATTGCACCAATAACGTTGGGCATGTCGGCCACATTATAAAACCCAAGCTTAATGGCGTTTCTGGCTGCCATATCATCAGGAAAATAAATATATTTTTGAGTTATGGCAGCCATGCCTTCCAAAAATTTAGATAGTGCGCGGCTCAGCGTAGGCTGTGACATCCCCACGGAGAGGGCACCCAGCCTCTGGAACGAGCCGTTCGCCAAAAATTGCAGGCAGCCAAGCATCTTGGTCATACCTGAAATTGCATGCCCCTTCCTTGTGGTGCGGGCTAACCATGGCCGCAGCTCACTATATAATTTATGGAGGGAAGCGCGATTAAGCCTGGTCAGCTCGAACAGCTCAACATCATTCATGCTATCGATGTTCATGCGACGACGCAGGGGCAATCTGCTCTCAGACATCTCGATCAACTCAATGCCAAAAAGCATAAGCCCTTGATGTGCCACAAACTCGCTCCGCTCCATCCTACTCCCGAGGCCAAATAGCTGCCGGCAAACATTTCGTAAAGCAGCTCTTTAATGGGCTTCAAAACAATTAGCAATCACCTCTCTGAATTGGGCGCAAGCCCATGTGAAGGACGTAAAAAATAGGATCGGACGCAAATAATACGATTTGGACGGGAAAAACACACGAACTAACGCAAATAATACGATTTGGACGGGAAAAACACACGAACTAACGCAAATTATACGATTCTCGTACGAAATGCGTATGTTCATATACGTCTATGCGCGAACGATCGTACGAATACGAAATGGCCAAAAAAACCAGAAAAAATGACAAACACCCACCCAAACTTACGATTCTCGATACGAAATCACTTAACTTTTGCTCTTTGAATCGAGGGGATAATCTCTACTACAGCAGGGTAGCACTGACCTGTCACTCATCTATGGCTACCATGCAAAGACCCGCCCCCTGCTGGCATCATGGGAAGACTGCAGTTGTACACTGTTAAATGTTACCAAGCACTGGGTAAAACCATATACTCACCATGTAAAATGTTACACATAGTTTTCGTTGTCCTGGAGCTACATTCATGAAAGCATTTTAGTTTTTTTTCTTTAATAAATGACTTTTGTATGTGTGTTGCTTTGCCTCTGCAGGCTTCTACCCTTCCACAATCTTCTTGTCTGGATCTACAGTGTCCTCATTCCTTGTGGCTGACACAGCATCTCTAAGGTTATCCCTCGCCGTCATCACTGATGTTGGTAAGTAGGGGTAGAACTTGACTTACTAATCGTATGGAAGAAATGAATGATTGATGTTGTATGATTGCAGAGTCTTTACCTGTTCCGAGTTGCAATGGCCAAGATACCACAAACAACTGGTCTTCGGCTTTGGATGTTGTAACACAGCCAGTAAGTAAAATTTGATTCGCTATTTTGGCTGGTATAGAAAATGTAGAATGTGATGTGGCCTTATGTCACAGACATATAAATCATAACCGTTAAAAAAATTGTTGCTGTAATAATATCATATGTTTTGATAGAACGTTATGTACAAAGATAACAAAGCAAGTCAGTGTATTTTGATGAGGTTATCGTGGATGATGTGTTCAAGCATTTTAAAGTGGACCAATCACCAGGATTTCGACCATCCTGATGACTGGTCCCTGCCCTGGGGGCATCCGAATGTGCCCCCATGTGAAACCTCCCCAGATCGCCCAGTTTCACTCACCTTCTCCTGTTCCCATGGTGCAGGTGTTTGTCCAATCAGCGCTTTAGGATTTGCATACTAATGCCCTGTATAAAGCTGCTATTTTGAACTGCGCTCCCCTGTGGCGCGCACTCGCCTGCGTTTCCGACCTATCTATATTGCTGGCAGGGCCGGATTAAGTGTGGTGGAGGACCCTGGGTACAAAATCTGGTGGGGGCCCCAGATACATTATTTTTTTTTCCTTTTAAATAATAGGCCAGGTAAATATCTGATTGGTGGTTTTCTAGCACTCGCCTACTTACTGGAACGTCAGATCCTTGTGCCACCCTTGTGCGGGTGCGTGCTTCTACTTTGCCGTTCCGAGCGGGGGTCGCCCAGCTGGTAAAGCAGAGAACAGTTCCCTGCATTGAGCTGCCAGTGGCTGTGCTTGGTGGCTTATGTGCAGTGACAGCTCTGCACGCACCCATCACTGTAGTGTTGCTGACGGCGGCTTTGCTGCTCTGCCCTGTGGTGGCTTTGGCTGCCCAGGCGCGGAGGAGGCACCACTGCCGCCCATAGCTTTGTTGTCAGCCCCGTGGCCCTGGTCCCCACTGCCACAGATAGCTTTGTTGCTGGCCCTGCGGCCCGTCATACCAAAGACTGAAAAGCCTCCTGGACCAGACCATAACCCAAAGGTTGGTTGAGGCCCCCTTTGCAGGGCAAGTGGTGGAGGCCCTGGAGCTCACGCCCCTCTCATAATCCGGCCCTGATAGCTGGGCGCGGGGATCATGCATAGCTGCAGAAAAGCCTGGGATGTAGCCGCCAGCGAAGATGGTGTGGGGGGGAGCCGCCGGGATCAGATAAGATTACTGGCATCACACAGTGGGGCATTCGCCATAGGATGCCCCAGGGGCAGGCTAATGACCGGTCCTGGTATCTTTTAGATTTCAGGCCGGCTGTGGGTGATTGGTCCACTTTAAGTTTGTTGTGACCTTTTTAGCTACCATTTTAAAAAGTAATACATTAACTTTTGTTGTTGCCTTCATGTTTTTATTTTTTACCAAGGAGGTTGTCTTCTGGTGATGGCATTCATCTTTCCTTACATATTTCTACAAAATCTATCTCTATGAAGTTATTATTATAACCATGTCATATGGCTGCCAACATCATAGCAGTATAAAATACAGACACCAAGCGTTTCCTACATTATCTAATAAACAACACTATTGAGATAAAGCAAGCGGTCAGCTGGGGGAACCATATCTGCTCGCATATTATAAGGCTGCTGGAAATAGAGGATCCATTTATAAGGAACTGGTTATGAAACCTAGTGAAGGAAGTGGCTCCGCATGCTTCAGTGATTTCTGTAGAAAGTCCAATTTTTTTTTTAGGATTAGGTAAAAAAAACAACTGCATATTTAGAATTAAAAGTGGGGTTACAGGTAGAATATATATTTTTTAAAAGAAAGACATTAGTTACTTTGTGGGTACATGTGCATCTTCTAGGTTTGCTTTGAAAGCTTACATGTCACAGGTGAGTCCAGAACCTTCAGCATCATTTAATGAAAAACCCAAACCCTTAAAAAACAATTCCCCAGCATCTAAAATTAATAAATTTAACATTTCTAGTCACTGGACTGTTCAGGACTCTAGGATACAGGCGCTGCCATCTTGGCTCGGTAGCATCAAATTCTGAGGGCAGAGGTCAAAAGTGCAGGGGGCGGGGTTATAGCTGTGTTTTGCACAGACAGAGCAGAGTTGGGATCAGGAAAAGGACGGCAATCCCAGAATGCAGAGCGGCACAGTCAGAAGGCACTTCCTGTTTGCAGGCAGCCTGAAACTCCATGTGCCGCCATCTTGGATGTTAAAAGTCTCAGAAAATGCAGTAGATGCAGGTAAGATGATTTTTAATGTGGGCAATCTGTATGTACAGGGTGTGGGAAACATATAAGACATGCTCTTATTCAGAGTGAAGGGCCGGTTTAAGGTTTTAGCCATAAAGAATTCCATCCCAAGAGACAAACAATGCAAATCCATCAGTCAGATTGTGATTGATACACCCACTCCATTCACTGCAATTCTACCGCATTCTACCTTAAAGCGGACCTTCACTCTGAATAAGAGTCTATCTTATATGTTTCCCCCACCCTGTACATACAGATTGTCCACATTAAAAATCATCCTACCTGCATCTACTGCATGTTATGAGCCTTTAAACATCCAAGATGGCGGCTCATGGAACATCAGGCAGCCTGCAAACAGGAAGTGACTTCTGACTGTGCTGCTCTGCATTCTGGGACTGCTGACCTTTTCCTGACCCCAGCTCTGCTCTGTCTGAGCAAAGCACAGCTATAACCCGCCCCCCTGTACCTTATCCCACTCTCCTCTCCTCAGTAAGTGTGATGCTTCTGAGTCAAGATGGCGGCACCCGTATCCTAAATTCCTGAACAGAGTTGCAGCCCAGTGGGGGAAAGAATAATAAGTTAGTGACTAAAAACATAAAATATATTAATTTTAGATGCTGGGGAACCGTTTTTTAAGAGTTTGGGCTTTTCATTAAATCATGCTGAAGGTCCGGTTTAAGCCCATGTTTTCATTGGTTTTTATAACCACTTAAAAAGAAAGCAAGTTCCCTCCATTGCAGTGAATATGGAGTCAATTACACACTGACAGATGGTGGGGGGAGGGGGAGGTATCGGTGGAAAATTCCATTTCAGAGAATCTTATAATCACAGATTCTATTGAAATAATTTATATATTCTAAGCCAATTTGCTTTCTTTGCATTTTCTGGGTTGTGGCTGAGCTGTTACGGGGCATGCCTTAGCGCAGCATGCTCTACTGTGGTCAGAGACAGTTGCAGAACCACTGTGGATTGCCATGCTCACTCTTGCTGAGAGCACCAAGGGTAGGGTTGCCACCTTTTTACGGGTACGTGGGCGTGGTCTTGTAGGGGTAGGGGCTTGTATGGTAAGTTTAACCATACTTCTTCACTTAAAATACCTTATTTTTCACTTTCTAGTTTTTGTTCATTATTGTAAAGTATTCTTAGCTTTTGTTAATGTCTTGCCAACTTCAGGCGCCTCTTTAGCTCTATTAAGATAAGCTGAGATTCTATGAAGCACAAGAAAAAGAAACAGGTCCAGAAAAGTCCTAAAGCAGGGAGCTGGTGTAACGCCCTCTTAGCTGGTAGACAATTGCATGTGTACTAATAAAAGGGTGATGGGGATAGTACTGAATTGTTCCATCAATTTTCTGGAGTTATCTAGAATTAATGTTTTTTTGGGACAATCCACCAACGTGTTTGGGGGGGGGGGGGGGATAGGATTTTTGTAAAGTTTTGTTGTTTAAATTAAAAATATTGGGGCATTGTTTAAAGAGTAGCACCCACCTCCCCCCGAGTCTATAAGATTGCTCTATCTCTTTATGGGGCATCCCAAATTGAGCCACATCACTGTGGCCATGCCCACACCAGGACTTTCTGAAGGTTAGGGGCAGTTGTGGCCTTGAGCTAAGGAAGCCATCTTGTGATCAGAGGGTGGCAGGTTCGATTCCCAGCTAGGACATGGCTGAAGTGCTCTTGAAGTGCCCCCCCCCCCCCCCCAACCGGACGCCATTGCTAGGGCAGCTCACTGCTCCATGCATATGTACACTCACTGCTTGTGTTTCTCTCACTGTTTGGATAAGTTCAATGCAGCAGGAAAATTCCACGCAAGTATACAGTGGCCCAAAAAAAATTCCGAATTCAGATTTCCTTGCTGCTCTGACATTGGCGCAGCAAAGGAACTCTGAATCTTATTGGCTGAGCAGCTCAGGTCGCAAGCAGGAAGAGGTGAGTCTTCAGGCAATTTGTGGGGATAAACACAAAGGCTTATGCCCTGCCAGAGAGCTAAAACACCCAATTTCTTCTTGTTAACCTGTTCTCTGGTGTATCACTTAGAATTGGCCTTCCTAGGCCTATGTATTGGGCTACATATTTAAAGTGGACCAAAACCCACGCCAACCGGTTTCCTCCCCCTGGGGCATCTAAAATCGGGATGCTCCGCTGTGTGAAACCCCCCAGGTCGCCCAATACACTTACCTTGTTTCACAGTCCGAGGGCGCATGCACGAGCCGCGGCCGCATGCCCGCAATCCCTCTAGCAGGGCGCATTCCTGCGGCAGGCATTTCAGGGAAGCGGGGCATGCGGCCACCAGCGCACTCTGAGTCACTGGCCTTAGACAAAGCTTAGACAACATGGCGGCAGCGGCGCTGATTGGATGAGCGGCCATGCTGTAGGACCGGGAAAAGGTGAGTTATCGGCTATCTGGGGGGTTTCACACAGCTGGGCACCTGGGGGAAAGGACCAAAACTCAGGATAGTCAAAATCTTGGATTTTGGTCCACTTTAAAGGAAAACACCCTTTTTGGCATGATTTTGGTGTCCTGCTTTATTGTTTCCCTCTTTTGGAATGTAAATAATAATTCCTGTTAGGATTGTGCCCCCCCCCCCCATGCCTGTGATTTACCTATCAGCATGCCGTTTCCATGATTTTCATATTCCTGTGACTCTGTTCTGTTACAGTGGGAGTGGGCCTTGAGTAAAAACAATGGAGTACAAGTTTCTTCCATTCTTCCAATGTAGCTTAGTCTAAGCAGAATAATGACCTATCCAGCTGAGAACCCAGCCATTAACCCTCACTACTGTTTGACTGTTTAGTTTGTGATCTTTCCAAACTAAAGAAGTTACATTTTAGCAGAATGGGTTAAACCAGTCACCCATGTTTTAGCCAAAAAGACGATTAGCAAGCTAGAGTGAGGAAGTCTATGATATGTACTCGTAATCACCACTTTGGTGTACATAGCTAAGGTAAACACATTGTTGCACACTGTTTTCTTTTTATAACACAACAAATACAAAAGAAATTACAGGTAAGCTTAGCACATTAAAGACATAACTACACAATAATGGAAACTTTTAAAAATGCCATCGAACAGAGGAGTAGTGTCACGCTCTGGTGGCTCCAGCCCTCTAGGTAAGCCCTCAACCCCCAATCTCCGCAGCCAGCTTCACCTGTAGGAGCCCCCGCTTGCTGGGACGCAAAATACGCCTGCCCGGGATCGGTTGCCCCCAGGACTTCAATGGCTCAAAGGATGAGAGCTTACAGGTATAGAGGTCTGAAGAACCAATGGCTAAGAGCGAGTGTAGCGGAAGTCCAGAGACAGGCCAGAGGTTGACACGGGGAAGTCAGAGATCGTAGCGGTACAGAGGGAAGAGGCAGCTCGAGGTCACGGTACAAGGCAGAGGTCGGCAACGGAGATCAGATCGAGAATGGTCGGTTCAGGCAGGGGTCGGCAACGGAGATCAGATCGAGAATGGTCGGTTCAGGCAGGGGTCGGCAACGGAGATCAGATCGAGAATGGTCGGTTCAGGCAGGGGTCGGCAACGGAGATCAGATCGAGAATGGTCGGTTCAGGCAGGGGTCGGCAACGGAGATCAATCACGGTTATATCACAAGACAAAGCAAGGTACAAGGCGCTATCACAGGCACTGGATGACTGACGGAGCGAACCTGTTATAGGCACAGACAAGATTGGGGATGGGGGGAATGGGTGTGTGATTGGTGTACATAGGAACTGGTTAGGGATTGGCCAGGACGAGGGTTAAGGGCAACACCTCCCTACCCTGGGCTCATTGGCCCATATACAACTCCAGGGGCGTTCAGCCCCAAGTCAAGGGCTCATTGGCCCTGTGCAGTAGAGCACTCACCCCACCTGGCCCTTTAATTGAGTCTCCTCTGGCGGCCGCGCTGGGAGCAGCGCCGCTGGAGGGCATAAACGGAACGTGCGCATGTGTGAGGAAGCCCGGGGCCGCCGGCTGGAGGAGGCGCGCGCATGCCCGCAGAAGCCGCGGCTAGCCGCGGCCGCCCGCTGCGCGGCCTCCCGCCATGCGGCCGCGGCTTCTGCGGGCATGCGCCCGCGGCTAGCCGCGGCTTCTGCGGGCATGCGCCGCTGGACCGGGGAACGGGTAAGTGGAACCTGACAAGTAGCTAGGCTTTCTGGCACCAGGGGAAAACATTCAAAATGGCGCCCCCCCCCCACCTGTGCCCGGACCCCCCTTTGGCGCGCCCCTGACCTGCTGCACCCGTAGCACGTGCCACCCCCCCCCCCCCCTCCCCAGCTACGCCCCTGCCATAGAAAGTGGAATTACCCTGTACATGTTTCCTGTATTAACTATAGTTACTTGCACACATTTTGTATTTTTATGGCAGAACATATCTAAAGTCACATTGACATTGAGGAGGACTCTCATTCTTTGTACTGGTAACGAAACGAACTGCTGTGCTGAGGATCTTTGTATTGTGGAAACCTTTCAAGTTACAGCCTGTGAAAATACCAATCCTATCAGCAGTCTGATTGTTCATGCTGAAATATATGTCAACACAACATTTGTGGGGGCTGCATCAGGTATGGGTTAGTAACACTTGTAAGATGAATTATGACTTTGTCTATTTAAATATCTGTATTAATTACACGTATCGTCAAACAGTGCAGATATCCCCCCCCCCCCCCAAGACTCCCAAGATCATGGGCATAATGGCTGTTTTACCCTGTTTCCACTTACATGTGTTATATCCCAACAGAAACAAAGCATCATAGTGGAGTCTGTTATACTGTTTAAAGGGGTCCCATACCCTCATGGGTGGTGCAGGTGCCTGGGGGGGGGGGGCATCCTGATTGGTGGCTCATTCCCTGTGCATAAGCCTGAGCACTCAGACCATGGATACTTCTTCCTGGACTGGTTCTATTGTTGGTCTCCGACCCACATGACTCCTTCCGGGACAACAGTTCACTCCAGATGGTCACAATGGTGTGAAACCCGGAAGAGGATGGCAGAAGAGTTGAGTTCCAGGGGTCACAGCTCTGGGGTTCAGCGTCCCCCAATCTAAGAACAAGCCACTGTCGCCACTTTAAAGCGAAGACACAATGTGGCTTTGCTTTAAAGCAGACCAACAGTCAAAATGACTTAAAGCAGACCAACACAACAAACAGTGCTAATATGCATCCCTCCCCAGGGCAATTTAGATCGATGTACATAAAAATGATCAGCATCTGCAGGCTGGCTGCAAATAGGAAGTGCTGCTGGGCTTCCTGTTACTGTACATTGTCACTAAATCCAGGCAGCAGCATGGCTGAGATGCCGGGAGGGGAAGCTTCAAAATGGCTGCTGCATTTCTGCTGCTGCCTCCTTTGACCCCTAAATAAATTGTTACATATCCCTCTGATTTAACCCACTTTGGACTGATTCATTGGGAATACCTATTCTCATTAGTACACATTAGTTCCATTGAGACACAGAATGTGGGTAGAGTGGTGTCATGAACATACTAGGGCTGATTTTAAGTTCCGTTTTGGAAGTGCCTGGTGAGTTGTAACCTATGTCATACCTGCAATGGAAATTCCCAGGGTAATGATTTGTTGTGATTCCATTGATTTAATATTACAATATGTTTGTAATGACATGCCTTTTAAAGAGCCATTGACATTCTTTTTCAGATAACAAAACTGTGATACCCAATCAAGTGTATCAACCTCTAGGATCTTGCCCTTGTAACCTGACAGCTGGAGCATGTGACCTCCTCTGCTGCTGTGATCAGGTAAAGCATTTATGAAACAGGGTGCCCTTGTGGCTATTTTAGCAACTTTGTTATTACCCCAGTAAGGATGTTCTTAATTGAAGAAGACCTTCCCCTTCGAAGGGAGTTCTGTCCTTTGGAGCTGGCACCTCCTCAAATCCAAAGAATCCATTGCTGCAGTGTGTGTTGTGATTTCTATTTCCTGGACACTTGGAAACCCATATAGAAGAGGTGAGTATTCCTAACTGCAGAGCTGGGGGGCTGAAATCTATCCTCTGGCTGGGCTGAATAATATCTATATTCAGGTCCTTAGCTTGATTGGCAGGATTCACTGTGAAGCTCCTTACATTATTGTGTTAACTTGATCTTCTTTTACGCCATATAACATTTTGAAAAAATAAAGTACAGTTGTGACCTTATTTTACAGGATTGCAGCCCCAGCATGAAAGCACTGTTCAATGGTTCCTGTTACCCTGGCATTTTTGGTGGCAATATCTCCCCACCGTTTGACCAGCTCTGCAGTGTCCAGGAAAAGAATCATGCACCAGACTGGTTTCCTTTCCTCTGTGTCCAGTCCTCCTTGGATAACTCCCCATTTCTGGGGTATTTCTATCAGGGAGACACCATGTAAGTATTATTTTATTATGCATGTTTAGACATGGGTTATCTATGTAGGTTAAAGTACCTGCTCACTGTTGTCATCCTTGTCACATGCTGTAGGTGTGGCACTGTAGTTCTGCTGACTGTTCTGTCACCTGCTGAATAATAAGTTGACAGCTCAAGACTTAAAGTGGACCAAACCCAGGATTTTGACTACCCTGGGTTTTGGTACTTTCCCCTGGGGCATCCGCGAACTATTTGACTGTAGTTCCGCATTAATCATACTGCAACTTAATACAAGGTGTTACACATATATTATAATAGCTGCTGCTGCAATCTGGCCTGCAGAGCTCCCATTACAAGCAATAATGTTCCCTACCTCCATGCACATAACAAAGCAAAAAAAGAATAAAGAGGATTTGCTTAGCAAAAAAACATCTAAATTGTTCTATAATGGCACCAAATGTGCACAGTAAGAATAGGTAGGAGGAGGAGGCTGCATTTAGAGGATTAATCATAGCTTGTATAAGCACACATTCATATAGTGCAGAAACATGACATACATAAGTGTATAAGCATGTTAATAGATAAGTGTTACCCAGCGAGGAATGGTTAAATGGGGCACCTATCCCATGTTCTGGGGATCCCGTTCCCTTTGTCATGGAAAGACCCTGTTTGTGTCCTTACCTAGGCTGTCTTTAAATACAAAGTATCCACTGACCGGCCGTGTGACTTGCGGCGGCGTGTCTCGCTTCCAGCATCGGCAGGTCCTGGTGTAGCTCCAACCAAAGGTCCCTGGCTCCCCTGGCGCTGATGCAGGATGGGGGCGGTTGCAAAGAAAAAAAAACCCTTTCCTCACCCGTTGTCCAGCCCAGCTCTTCCGTGCACATGCAGCTGCTGCACAGACAGAGCACAAAGCAGCATCCCCTGCTATGTGCGCACCGCTAACCGCCATGGCTGAGCAGGACCATGCACAGAGCAGGGGAAAGTACTCTCTGCTTTCTCCTCAAGATGAAGGCGTCCAGGACCTGGAGCACCAGGAGAACATTGCTGGACCCTGGACCAGATAAGGGTTTTTTCTATGTAACCCCTACACCCCCCACCCGTCTGGCCTCTGCAAAGGGCAGAGGGGTTAGGGGTTGACTGTAACTGTACTTAAAATCTGCATTTTGGGGCTTAGAGCTACACTAATTTGAAATTCAGTTAATTATATTCAAATATGACCTTGACCCATTTCCTTATCTTGTCTACCAGGTATACTGTAGAGCTTCTTATCTGTAGCACAGAGGATTTCCCTTAAAGTGGACCAAAACCCATCATAGTCAAAAGTTTTGACTATCCTGAGTCTTGGTCCTTTCCCTGGGGGCACCCCAATCGGGTGTGAAACCCCCCCAGATCGCCACTGCAACTCGCCTCTTCCCAGTCCCACGGCGTGTCTAAGAGCAGCGGCTCTGACAGCCGCATCCTCCGCCTTCCTCTGCCTTCCTCTAACACGGAGTGTGTCCGCGCCGGCCATTCACAAATGCCTGGCGCAGACACATGCACTGCTATAGGGAAGCGGAGGATGCGGCCGCTCTTAGAAGCACCGTGGGACCTTGAAGAGGTGAGTTGCTGCGGCGATCTGGGGGGGTGTTTCACACAGCGGGGCACCTGCGATCGGGAGCCCCCGGGGAAAGTACCAAAACCCAGGATAGTCAAAATCCTGGGTTTTGGTCCACTTTAAAGGGAAATTGGCATTCAACCACATAGACTGAGGAAAAAAATATCTATTTCTGTTTTCAGTAAACTTGGCACATGTTGCACATACTAAAACAGATTCCAAAGGCGGACCAGCTCTTTTTTTCCAGCTAAGCTTCAACCTTCCGATTAGCAAAGACTTTATTGCCATCCACACCCCCACTCCTTAAGAAATAATTCAGCACTGCACCTGCTTCTTAAACCTCCTGTATCCTCTGACCACTTCAGCTTGACTTGGGGCTTACACTCTTATTAGCTTGTGCGCCTTCCCTATTTATTAAGGAGCAAGCCCCCTTGATTATAGAGAGAATAGTGTGCCTTAAAGCGACCAACAGTAAAAAAATGAATGAAATCAGACCAACACAACAAACATTGCTCATATGCATCCCTCCCCAGGGCAATTCAGATTGATGCACATAAAAAATCATTTACCTTTTTCTAACACCTGCTGGGATGAATTTTATAAACAAGACGACCGCTCATGGGCTTGCAGGCCACCTGCAAACAGGAAGTCGTGCTTGCAGGTGGACAGAAAGGCCGTAGTGAGCCTTTTTTTCACTAGTCGGGCTGAGGCATTTGGCAGGCATGTATGGATTCTGGAAATATAAAAGCTGCTAAAGATTGTTTTCTAGATAGCAACAAGAGGCTGCTTTTCTGGTTCACATAACTTGGCTTTGGACAAATGTGTCTTATTTGTGGATAAACTGGGGAAGGTTTGAAACCATATTAGTGATATGTCTGCTATGTGTGACCCCACTATGTATATTTAGCCTCACTCCTAGTATATTTGCCTTGATTCACTTAGAGTTGAAAAATTCTCATGGTAGTAAAAACTTCCATTAATTAGAAAAAAACCTGAGAATTTAACTTTTAGTGAATCACCAGGTAGGAAGACAATGAAAGTCAATGGCACTTTTTTGGAATCTTTTTCAACTCTTAGTGAATGAAGGCCATTGTGGCCAAACTGGAAGTCCATCTAACATAAAAGCCAGGTATGTCTCTAGGGCCAGATATGTGCTGCTGACTCCCAATGACTGGTTTTACAGCAGTGCGTCTGTGTAGCATACGTGCTTTTGGGCGAGTGCCCCGCAGTTGCCTGTGAAAAGCTGCCCATAGTAATCTATGGACTCTTTCACATGTGAATCGGGAATTTGCGGAGTACTCAGAGTGTCCTGCAAAAGCCCTGCCAGCATCGTCCTGAGGATGCAGTGTTAGCAATCTCCCTCCATGTGAGTGGCAACAGTAGTGCAGAACACCCTCCACACCCTGGCACCAGCAATTGCGTGGCGCTCGGCCAAAAGCGTGAACACTCTGCCTGTTGTGAAAGCAGCGTTAGGAGTCTCTGAAACCCCAAATATTGCACTGGTCACCTCGCTTTGGCCCAGATGAGACCCATGAAGAGCTTTCTCTCTCTGGTGCCTATTTTTCAAATAGGGTTAAAGATGATAGTTCTGTGGGCTAAATAGGAAATCATTTTATGTGCCATTATGACCTTAAAGCGGACAAACGCCCTCCGCGGCAAGTGTGTTGGATGCTGCCACCAAATGACAGTCTGAGGGGGCATCTAGAATAATGGATACCCCCTGCCTGCACATAACCCCCCCAGGACGCCCATAAATCTGATCTTTCCCTTGGTCCAGCGTCGTGATTGGCCGGCAGACGCTCATGTAGGAAGTGACATTCCGGCCACCGAACGTCCTGCCCACTTGAGTGCCAGGACAGCCAATCACGGCACTGGATTCCTGGCGAGGACCGAGATTTACGGGTGTTCTGGGGAGTTATGTGCGGGGGGGGGGGGGGGGTCCAGCATGCTGGATGCTCACTCAGTCATTTAGCGGCAGCAACCAAAACCCTCGCCACGGAGGGTGTTGGTCCTCTTTAAACATTCCGCAGATTCTCCCCACCCCCCCTCTACTTCCTATACTTATCAACAAACTGTTGATTGTCCATAATCCCCCTTATTGTTATCCCGGCAGATTATTATAAATTTTACAACATTTATCATTATTCATGTGTGTCAGTAGAAAAACAATTATGGCGCTTTTGTAGTTTTTTTTGTATATATGTCTGTAAGTTACAAAGTTGTTTTATGCCTAAAGAAGAAGCCTAGCGTGCTTTGAAAGCTCAACTTTTTGGCCAATAAATTGTATTACTTTAAAGCTGTCCAAAATACACATTTTTAACTTGCATTCCCTGAATTGCTCCCCCCACGAGGAGAACCTTTTACCAATTTTCACTGCTCCTGCTTCACTGTAATCCCAGATAATGGCGCCTGTTCTAGCTGTAAAGCTCCACCTCCTCCATTCATTAACACTGTTGTGTGTGGCAATGATGTCATTGCCACACCTATGCAATGACTGATCTCCTGCCATCTTACACCAAGGGACAGCAATTAAAAAAAATGTTCCAGGACAAATCGAAAAGCGAAAATATCCATTTCTAGTTCTACACCCTAAGAAGGGAATATCGGCAGGGGCTTTGGTCAAATGTATTTCCAAAGTTTAGTGGTTTTTGGTCCGCTTTGACTTCGGATTTCCAAAGTTGATGCTTCTAAATCTGTTGATGTGTATGGAAAAATGAAATAGTTTCCCGACTGATGTTGGACTTTGTTGTTCTTCTTTTATTTTTGTTTTTATACAGGAGCCCTTCCCAGGTGCCTTCTTTTAACTTGAGCTTCCAATCTATTTACCAAAGAACCATTAATGGTTATAAACAAGGAAATCCAGTTTTAATCAATGTAAATGGATTCAGTGACTATTTTACTATCCCACAGGTGAGCCAACTAAATTATCCTTTTGGGTAAGTTAACGGTCCTACATTTTAAAATAACCTAGTGCCTGAAAGTGTCTCTTGAGGAATCTCAATTAGGGATGCCCAACAGTGAAAAATAAAAAAACATCCAAATTACTTAAGGGGCCAGTCCATGTAGATGTCCATTTTTAAAGTACTTCCCCTGCTCACTGAGAAAGGGCAGGGGTACAGTAAAAACAAAAACTTACCTGGGCTGAAATCCAGCACTGATCTTTGAGCAATGTCCCACCCATCTATTCAAATTAATGAGCAGACAGGGCTACGCATAGAGCAGGAAATGCGCTTATGGTGGCAGGAGTGGCCAGAGCAAAGATGGAGGCGCTTAGTATTGAAATTGTTTATTGATCTTCGACAAATAAGGTTTTTTTTAAATTGTATTCCCCCGCCCCCCTTAAAAAAACAGCCATCTGGCTGGGCTGGCCCTTAACTACTTTTGGGTCCCCTAAAACAGCGAACAGTGGTAGCTTCAGTAGGAAAAAAGCTGCTACACTCTCCAGCTCCCCATGGCGCTGTATAAATAAACAATAATAATAATGTGACAGCAACCTATGACTCGCTAGAGTTTGTCAGTCTAATACCCTTTCCCAAGTCCCGCTGCATGCACAGGCACAGAGGTTCCATGTACTCCTGCTCCATTCTATACTACACACTGTATAAGGTGGCATTAAAGTGGACCAAAGCCCATGATTTTGACTATCCTGGATTTTGGTCCTTTCCTCCGGGCAACCTGATTAGGGGTTCCCCGCTGTGTGAAACCCCCCAGATTGCTGAAGCCAACTCACCTCTCCCCAGTCCTACAGAGCAAGCGCGGAGCCACTGACGTCATGCCATCTAAGCCAGTGTCTAAGGCCAGTCGCTTCCCTCTAACAGGGAGCGTGCCGTACTAGAGGGATATCGGGGATGTGGCCGCGGCTCTCACATGCGCCGCTGGACTGGGAAGCAAGGTAAGTGAATGGGGCGGCCTTGGAGGGGGTTTCACACAGCGGGGTATCCCGATTTTGGATGCCCTGGGGGGAGGGAATCAACCGGCCCGGAAATCTTATAGATTCCCGGGCCGATTGACGTGGGTTTTGGTCCACTTTAAGGACACACCTGTACGCCATGGGGCTCAATCTCAAGATGGGGTTAGTATTAGACTGAGTGACCCTGGCAAAGCAGCTTTGCAGAGGAAAAAGTAAGTATTGGTCATTATCTTTGCCTAGACATTGCCCTTAAAGCAGAACAAATCCCCCCTTGGGCAGTCCTTGTATCTAAAGGATTCCAGGGCTGGCCCTGGTCTTCCCCCTGGGCCATCCCAAATTGGGATGCCATGCCAGGGTAGCCCGCAAAACTCTCTTCCTTCCTGGCTCTCTCGCTGATGTAAATGTTAGTGGCCGCATCCCCAGCAACTCTGGGCTGTGTTGCACTCCTGTCCGTAAACAGAGCAATTTGCCAAAGCATTATTTTGCACAGTAAAATGGTTCTGATTGGACAAGAGCCCATACATGTACTGAAGAAGTGGCGTGCTGGGGCCAAAAAATACCATTTTGTGACTACTCACCTTGTAAAATGGGTATTATAAGTATGTCACACACCCCGCTTCAAGATAATCATTACATGTGGGTAGTATGGTCTGAAGAGGGCGATTTGCAGAGATGATTGGAGGAAAGAAAGCCCCTCCCAGTCCATAAATACCTGGGACCTCCCACTCATTACCCAGTATAAAGAAAGCAGTAAGGTAAGGGACCAGGAAGAGCCAAATATTAGTCATAACAACGCAAGGTTCACAAAACGATGGATCCAGAATACAAAAGGGCGGGTTGAAGCGGGGTGTGTGACATACTTATAATACCCATTTTACAAGGTGAGTATTCACAAAATGGTATTATTCTAAGTATGTCACACACCCCGCTTCAAGATAATCATTACATGTGGGACATCCAAAAGCAGTGTCCATAAAGGGTGGGGATCCAAAACAAGGCATAAAGCACAACTTAAACTACTGCAGCCTGCAGAACTTTGCGGCCAAAAACAGCATCCGCTGAGGCCCAAACATCACCCTTGTAAAAACTTTGAAAAAGTGTGAACAGAAGACCAGGTAGCGGCCTTGCAAACTTGCTCAACAGAGGCCTGGTGCTGAAAAGCCCAGGAAGCCCCAACCGCACGAGTAGAATGAGCTGTAACACGAAGGGGAGGATTTCTCCCCTTAGCAGAAAAGGCCCCGACAATGGCCTGACGAATCCACTTACTGATGGAAGACTTAGCGGGCGCCAAAACCTTTCTTGGGCCCAGAGGGTACCACAAAGAAGGCATCAGTCTTACGAAAGGCAGACGTTACCACCAAATAGTACTTCACAATTCGAACCACATCCAGGGAATGCAGGACCCTCTCCTTTTCGTTACTGGGATTAGGACACAGAGAGGGCAAAACAATGTCTTGGTTTAAGTGAAAAGGCAGAAACCACCTTAGGAAGGAAATCCGGGTTAAAACGGAAAACCACCTTGTCCTGATGTCTTTCAAAATACGGGACCTGAATGGACAGAGCCGCCAACTTAGAAACACGCCGAACAGAAGTGATAGCTACCAAAAAGGCCACCTTCTGAGTAAGGGAAGACAAGGCAATATCATGCAAGGGCTCAAAGGGAGGACCCTGAAGAGCAGAAAGAACCAAATTCAAATCCCAAACCGGAATCAGAGCCTTCCTAGGGGGCCGCACGTGCGTAACCCCCTGGAAAAAGGTCTTAACCAGCGAATGAAGCGCAAAAGATCTTTGGAAAAACACCGCCAGGGCAGACACCTGCCCCTTCAGAGTATTAAGTTGGAGCCCTAGATCCAAACCATGTTGCAGGAACTCCAGGATTCTAGAAATAGAGAATTCCCTGCAAGGGAAAGCCCTAGTCTCACACCAATCAATACCACCAAGTCCTATAGTAAACGGAAGAAGAAAACCTCTTCCTAAAGACCTTCCTCCTTCAAGATGGAGGTTTCCGCAGCCACGCCGTCAAAGCCAGCGTTGGTAAATTGGGGCAACGTAGATGACCCTGTGTGTGCAGATCCGGCAGCAGGGGCAGAACGAACTGATCTTCTGCTAACCTTACCACGTCTGCGAACCAAACCTGTCTTGGCCACCTTGGAGCCGCCAGAATTGCTGACGCTCCTTCCAGAGCCAGCTTGCGCACTACTCTGGCTACCATGGGAAACGGAGGGAACAGATACAGAAACCCCAGATCCCTCCAGTTCAGGGACACGGCGTCCGTCGCGAAGGCTAGCGGATCCTTCGCCAGAGACACAGATGCCAGAAGTTTGTGATTGTGACGGGAGGCAAAGAGGTCCACCATCGGTGAACCCCACCTGAGACAAATTGAACGAAACACCTTGGGACTGAGAGGCCACTCCCCCTTGCGGGCTGACCACCTATTCAGAGAGTCCGCCTCCATGTTCTCTACTCCCGGAATGTGAACTGCCGAGATGCACGGGACGTGGCTCTCCGCCCAGTCCAGAATCCATGACACTTCCCTGAGGGCACTCCTGCTGCGAGTCCCTCCCTGGTGATTGATGTAGGCAACCGCCGTCCGATTGTCCGACCGAACCTGGACCGGCAAGCCCTGCAGGAGATGAGTCAGACGAAAAAGAACCATTCTGATGGCTCTCAATTCCAGAATGTTGATAGGCTCGTGGGCTTCCAGGGGTCCCCACAACCCCTGAAATTGCAGATCATTCCAGAAGCCCCCCCATCCTGAGAGGCTGGCATCCGTGGTGACCACCTCCCAACGAGGAGTCTGAAAAGACCTGCCCTTCAACAGATTGGTTGAGTTCAGCCACCACCTGAGTGGTCGGCGAGACATCAGAAAGAATTGATCCAGCGACAGAGGAGATCTGTCCCAGACAGACAAGAGTTGTAGCATCCTCGTGTGAAACTGGGCAAAGGGGACTGCCTCGAAGGAGGCCACCATCAACCCCACCAGTCTCATTCCTAGTCGAATGGTCGGACAAGGAATGGACATGAGCGACCGAATCAATTCCTGAATCAAAAGAACCTTGGATTGAAGAAGGAACACTCTGGCCTGATCTGTATCCAGAGACATTCCCAGAAAGGATACTATCCTGGACGGGTAAAAGGAGGACTTGGGATAGTTGATCACCCAGCAGAACCTCTCCAGAGTGGATATTACCGTCCTGGTGTCCAATTCCGCTTGGCTGAATGATGATGCCATGATGAGGAGATCGTCCAGATATGGCACTATGCGAATTCCCTGCGCTCTAAGAAGAGCCATCACCCCAGCGAGCACCTTGGTGAAAAACCCTTGGAGCTGTGGTGAGACCAAAAGGAAGAGCTACAAACTGAAAGTGCCGATCTTCCACCACAAACCTGAGGAATCTCTGGTGCGCGGGAAAAAATCGGAACATGGAGGAAAGCGTCCTTGACGTCTATGGACGTCATGAAGTCCCCCTGACGGAGAGCGCGGATAGCTGAACGACGCGATTCCATGCGAAATTTTCGCAGCCTGATAAACCTGTTGAGGATCTTCAGATCCAGGATGGGCCGGATAGAGCCATCCTTTTTGGGGACCGTGAACAGATTTGAGTAAAATCCCCGACCCTGATCTGATAGGGGCACTGGCGAGATGACCTATATCTCCAGAAGACTTGAAAAGCGCCTCCCGAAGCCCCTGTGCGCCAGGTGCGTCCGGGGGCACCCTAGACCTGAAGAAAAGCGGAGGAGGACGGGACTCGAACTCCAACTTGTAGCCGGAAGACACGACTTCCCGGATCCATTTGTCCGAAACCTCCCGAATCCAGATCAGAGAGAAGCGTCGCAGCTGTCCCCCCACCCGCACGGGTGAGGGCGCCCCCTCATTGCTGAGCAGGCTTGTTCGCAGGTTTTGGGTTATGAACCCCAGTTGTATCCTGAGCGGGCACGTCCTCTGCCCCTATTCCAGGAATCTCCTCTAGTGGAAGGGAAGGCGAAACCTTTTCCTGCTCTGGATCCGCGAAAGGAATGATTGAAAGAAGCCGCCCCGCGAAAGGGACGTCGTTGCTTCTTGCGTTGAGGTAACTTACCCCCCTTAGCTACTGAATCCAATTTTTCTCCAAAAAGCCATAGCCCCACGAATGGGAGAGACGTCAGCGACTTTTTTGGCCCAAAGTCGGCCGCCCACTGGCGCAACCAAACTGAACGCCTTATAGTCACCATCAGAGCAGAAGCTCTCCAAGGCGGCTAACATGAAAGACAAGAATAACTCACAACGTTTAAGTCCCAGAAATTCGTCACTGTCCGGGTGCAAACCGGAAGATAACAAGTCTCTGACCACCGACCTGGTAGCCACCACCAGCAGAGATGAAGCGCAAAAAGGGCCGTATGGCTGCCCCAATACTGGCGAAACCATGACAAGCCATCTGGCCAATTCGTTTATCCCCTCCATCTTTAAGAGAAGAGCAATCGGGGTTATTCAAAAACGGCTGAATTGGATAACCCCAGAATTGGTGCATCCACCTCAGGGGGGGACGTCCAAGCGCTTAACCGTGTCCGAAGGGAAAGAATATCTTTTATCCCAACTCTGAAGAATGCCTGGGAGCTGAGCCGGCCTCTCCCATTCCTTAGAAATAATCTTATCAAAATGCCTTTGATTAGGGAATTCCAAGCGCGGCTTGGATTCCTCATAAAACTCCCCTTGTTGATGAGGAGCAACCTCTGGAGGAGAAATAGCCAGAACCTCAAACATCTGAGCAAGGACGTTAGGAGTATTCAAAGAACTCCCTGACCCCTTCTCAGAGTCCGCACCAACGAATAGCTGGTCGTCCGAATAATCCGATTCGTCAAATAGCTCCCCTTCCTCCAGAGGGGAGTAATCTGACCAATCCAGGCGATCCTCATCGTCATATTCAAATGTCGGTGGGACCGGTGACAAATGCTTTCTCTTAGCTGGAGCCTTCTTGGCAACCGCAGAAGAAATACATTTTTCAATATTAGTCAATCTAGCACACACATCAGATTGCGACTGCCCACCCGTGACAACGTCACACGGGACACGGGCCAAGACGGGGTGGGAAGGGGATGACGCCGGCGGTGCTGACCCAGACGTCTGGGGTTCTGACTGCCGTGTAATAGTCTGCTGTGCACATAGTATACATAGAAATACGTCATCCCCTGTTAGGGATACCCCACAGCCCATGGACTTCCGGGATTGCCCCGAGGGGAGCCCGGTATCTGGGGATGCCTCCATACGGTGAACTTATATGTAGTCGCAATGACCGAGGGAATTACGCTAGTTAGCAACCCGGGATGCCCTTATAATTGTCCCAAGTGGGAGGATTTTAACATGGAATTTAACCCAGGGACCCAAGGACCGGAAGAAGACCCCTTAAAACCTAAGGCGTTCTACCTGAAAGACTGCCGGATATAAAGGGTTACATATAAGTAAATATATATATGTATGGCCCATAGGGCCACTCACTGTGCCTTCCTGCGTGAGGTAAATGGCGTCCACCACACACGCAGCTCACAGAGGCAGAGAGGAGCCTGTGGGCGTGGCCAGCGCTGAGCGCGCGATATGCGTAGCTCCGCCCCCTTACAGAGCGGAAAGTGGGCTCCGCAGTGGGTCTGCGCCCCTAATGGCAAAATGTGTGAGGTAAATTACCTCAGAAAAACACTATAGCGCACACATATACCGGCGCCATGGCAAGAACAGCAGACGCGGCGCCGGTAACCACAAAGACCCCAGGGATGTAATGGGTGCGGGCCGCGGCGACGCGCAATCGCCCGGCCCCGCCCACTGTGGCCAGCGCGTGAGGGGAGATCTCCCCTCACAAGATTAATGGAACCGCCAGCGCAAATAACCGCGCCGCGGCCATTGCGGTAGTCACCGCAACAAAAACCAGTAAAGCCAGGGGGACAAGCCAGCGCCAACAGCCGGCCCCACCCCCCAACTACAACTTCTGAGGAGAAAAGTTCTCCTCAGCTCGGGCGCCAGTAGCAGTGAAACAATGCACAATAAATAAATCCTAACTCTGAGGTAAAAAAGGTGGCCCCCGACATTTTATCCCCACCACCACAGGAGAAGGGCATCAGGAAAGGGGGGCCAAGGGACAGGGCATCCCAAACCGGGGTCACCAGCCCGGATAACCGCCTACCCTCTGGTACAGGGTCTCACGGTGGAGCATGGCTCCAGAGCACTAAAAGTGCCATTCTACCCTCACCCGGGATACAGCCTAGACTGGGAGGCATGTGTATTGGGACTTATAAAAAACATAACCGGGTGGAAATAGAGAGAAAAGCGGGCCGGGAATAAACCCGGCTACCTGAAATCCCCCTGTGCAAGGAGGAGACATCATCTTCTGACTTGCTCGCCGTCTGCAGAGATGGAAAACTGGGTAATGAGTGGGAGGTCCCAGGTATTTATGGACTGGGAGGGGCTTTCTTTCCTCCAATCATCTCTGCAAATCGCCCTCTTCAGACCATACTACCCACATGTAATGATTATCTTGAAGCGGGGTGTGTGACATACTTAGAATATAAGCCCGGGATTTTACCAGCACCTGTCCTGCCCATAACCAGCCAGTGGCATCTCTCCTGCTTCCTGGCCAGTCATCCATTGTGCTCCAAGACTGAGGCTATATCATTACTCTGAGGACATGGGCTGGGGTTGCTTAGGTGAGATAATAGAATGGTGAAGGGGATGGAGGGCTGGGATTGGATGGGAGTGTTAGTAAAGATAGCAGCCCAGACTGCCTCTTTTGCAGGTCTACTCCTGTACCGCAGGACCGGGGAAAGGTGCGTTTTTCTGGGGGGTATTGCACAACAAGGAACAAAACCTGCCACAAACAAATACTGTACCCATTTTTTTTCTTCTTTAAATAGCAATAGAGATCCAACTTAGGCCAACTATATTTTTAATTAAGACTTGCCCCCCCCCCTTTTTATATCTAACCTGAAGATAATAGAAGACATTTTGTGTGGATAACTAAAAAAATTATCTGTATGGTGTTATGGGAGGCTGGGAATTGTAATTGGTTGATCATTAAAGAAATTCCAGTTTGGTGGACCTTAGATTAGAAATGCCAACAGGCAACCTGCTTACCCACCACGCACTCCTGTGGACGCACTCTTAGCCCTGAGCGCATCTCTGTTTTTCTATTATCTGAGCCTCTGAAAAAACATGTATAAAACCTTCCTAATGCCTAGTTAAAGGAGCACTATAGCGAAAAATGATCCTAAGATAAAAATCCATGAAAATATGCTGGATGGTGGGGGGAGGTGGTCAAGAAATATTAAGCCTGGCTTGTTTCTTTCTTTAAATTGGAGTAAGAGGAAATCAGGGGGCATGTTCTGGCACTCACAAACCATACAATTTCAGAGAACGGGCTCCCGGTGCCTTGCACTCTATCCCGCCCATGCACAGCATGTTTCATTCATTGTAATGGAGGGGGGGTGCCTGGTATGCTCCTTCAATTGCAATGAATTGTTCGGGCTGTGCACAGGCACAGTGACTGATGGGAGTGGTGGGGTCAGACCTACAGCGGGCATTGGTCGTGGCCCAAAGAATTCTAGGGCACATGTTCTCTGTACTCCTCGATATCGGAAACCAGGAGGTTTCTAAGCGGTGAACCCATCGGGAGCTGCTGCAGGGGAGAGAAGGTAAGTGCTTGTTTTTTTGCGTTTAGTGACCTTTTAAGTTTTGAACTTGTGTGTGTATGTAGTTTCTAATGGATAATTGTTCAAAATGCAAAATGAAAGCTGAAGTCCAGCCACCCCCTAACCTCCCCCTCGCTGTCGGCAGGAGGGTTATAACAAACAAAAACACTAACCTTGCCGCAATATCTTGTGGCATTCTCCCATGCCTGTGTGGCTGTCTCACATACAGTGCACAAAGTGGCATCCCCCCACTATGTGCAACCTCCTGCCTGCCCATTCATTGAGCGAGGAAGCCACTTTTTTCTTACTGTCCAAGATGGCTGTGCCCAGGACCCGGAGAGCCGGGAGAATGGAGCTGGAGCGCAGGTGAGATAAGGTTTCTTTTTTTTCGTTGTAACCCACCTTAGCGGTTACCCTGTTGCTGTACTTACTAAGCTATATGGCTTCCATCTGGAACTCAGTAGATCTTATTGGGTCGGTGACAGGATGCTCTTTAATGCAAGCCTCCACACATTGGGCTTGATTCACAAAGAGTTGAAAAAAATTCCCATGGTGGTAAAAAATTAAAGAAAACAGCTTGAGAATGTCACTGTTAGTGAATCGCCAGATAGGTATACAGTGAAATTCAATGGCACTTTTTACTACAGGTAAAAAGTTCAATACCTTTTTCAGGAGTAAAAAAGTGCCATTGACTTTCATTGTCTTTTTTTTCAACTTTTTGTAAATCAAGGCCATTGTAAGTAAATGATAAATGTTCATCTATCAAGTTTATCAAAGCTGAGGCATGTTGTGTTTTGATAAGTGTGTGGAAAGGTTAGCCTCCCCTCCAAGTTTCTGCAAAACAATCAGCAAGCAACATTGCAGCATATAACCTCATCCCAGTGCCAGAACATACAAACCCTTCCTACCTTAGTCAAACTAATGGTCTTTTTGTTTTCTAGCAATCTACCTTTGGCGCCTGTGTGAGCTCTGCCCCTGTAGCTTATCTACAAGATTTCAGTGCTATGTGCGTAACTGATCTCACGGCTTGCTCCGATATTCTGACAGTGGACTTGAGTGTCCTGGTAAAGACCGGGAATGGGGGTAAGTCATCTTATACAAAATGCAGTTTGGTAGGGTACAGATATCTAGGCTTATCTCCTCTGTAGTGAATTGCTTAAAGGTTAAGTGCATTTTTGAAAGTATTGTTTTATGTTGCAAAATTATGTCTTAAAGGTGCTGAGCTGATCTAGTATATTTTAATTCTCTCTAATGTCAGCAGATGTTTAATTTATGGGAGTAGTTTTCACTATCTTCAATCTGTTGCTATTGGCAGTGTACATCAAGTGCAGACTTGTACGTTGTCAATAGCAACAGATTGCAGATAGTTGCACAGAACACTGCTGCCAGGCATGTATAAGTGTGAATGAGCTCCCTCACCTCAGCAGTGGCCATGTACAGGACTCACTTCACTCTTCTTGGTGTACGGTCTTGGTGTATATTGCCAATAACAACAGATTGCAGGTAGTGAAAACTGCTTCCATAAAACACACATTTGCTAACATAGGAAAAAAAAATGCTAGATAAGCTCAGCACCTTGAACACATCCTTTTGGCACAAAAAATATACACTTTCAAAAATTTCACCAAAAGAGGACTTAACTGTTAACTATTTGTTATATCTTATTCTGGCGTGATGCCAGAAGGGGGGCAGACTATCTGAGCCAGGAGAGGGGTGGCTGAAAACTGGAGCTTCCGTCTACAGCAAATATGTCAAACTTAAGGCCCAAGGCCTGATGCGGCCCTCCATGCCTTTTTACGTGACCCTCTGACAGGTGCCAGATGCCGGCCGCTGGGTGGTGCCCCTTCTAGCACTCCAAGGCTTCTGACTGTGTGTGGTGCTGCCGAGTGTTGCACGCCGCTGTGGAGCGCAGCACCACTTCTAATTCTGGTCCTGGGTGCAGTTCCTATAAAATAATCTGGTTTGCGCCTTTTCAACATTCTGGAGGAGAAGAGAGCATTGTCTGCATCTGTTCTGTGTCTCCATGCAACCAGCTTTTGCCATACAAGTGGGGCCCGACTAACCCATCCAACTCGCCATCGCAGCGGGGGGGGGGGGGGGGGCAACAGCTGCTGCAGGGGTTTTTGTTAGCTATGTCCAGGTGAGGTGGGAACAAAAATTATTGTAGGGCACTTGGCAAACTAATTCAGCATCTGCATCTGTTCCGGGAAAACAAATTCTGTGGCTGTCTGGGGCAAAATATTTTGGTGGCTGTCTGCATCTGTCCTGGCTGAGATATTTCTGTATTGTGAGAATGCCCACTCTCCAGCTGTAACACAAATGATCATCAACTGGGTGCCTGACATGGCTCTTCCATTGCCATCCAAGACTGGAAAAACATATCCCATAAAAGCCAGGCATAAAACTATACGCTTTTCGGGCGCGTCCTTTCTCAAATACAATACAGGGCCGTCTACAAACACTTTTAACTTAACATTCATTAATTAGATTAATAACAGGTGTGATTATAGTTTTTCCAGTCTGGAGATATGCCTGTGTCTGTAATCATACATGTGAATGGTTGTGCTTTTGTTTGGCTATTGTTATTAACCCGTCCTTTGAAGGCAGCCAAAATACCAAGGTGGCCCTCACTAAAAATGCTTTTGACACCCATGCTCTACAGGTACCTGGAGCAATCTGCTGTGAGGAAATAAGAGAAATATGAATTTATTTATTCTTAAAGTGCCTACAAAACTGAACTTAAAACAGCAACCCTCATCCCAAAAATCGCTATAGATATTATTAAAAAGAAGACAACCTTGTCTCTAACAGAGGATACCTTAAAAAAACGAAAACAAAAAAAAACATTAATATGTTTCTGATGGGGCCCGTGACAAAGCCCCATGAAGCCCTGTACCTTGTTGAAATACGGGGATTGACAGAGGTATTTTCTAGTTAGGTTTTCGCTTATTGCGATATTCTTAGTATACAGTACATCCTGCTCCAGATAGAATACTTACACTTGGGTTATCCTCCGCCAGATGGCGCTGCACTGCAGAGACATGTAAAACAGGCTCCTCCCGGCCCCTCAAATACCCAGGGACCTCCCACAAATCCTCAGATTTCTCTGCAGTGCTTACTGCGAAGACATGAAGTTATCACTCTCTCGCAGGTGAGCGGGGCTATTAGCCTGCGGCCCTGTTGGACTATTCCCACCCATCCTTTGTGTGATGTGCCTCCCAGCCTGGGCTGCGCTGGTCTGGTGAAGGTAGGCGGCACCATGCGTGCTTATGGAGCGCTGCCCCACCGCAGTCCCCCACCAAAGGGTAGGCGGTATAGGCTGATGGTGAGCCTTTATGGGATGCCCCTCCCGCATTATTGTACCATGTCCCGGTAGCGTTGGACCCTGATGGGCCGCCATCCTCCCTCATTCTCCCTGTAGCCTTCGGGGGGAAAGAAAGGGGGGGGGGGGTGGGTGTCAGTGTATCGTAATTACGTGCATATGGCCTTTTGTAATGTCTTTTGGACTAGTATATGTGGTGTCAGCCGCCGCACTGACTTGTCTTTTTACTGTTGCAAATGCCGCCGCCGCACGCGCCTTTTCCTTCATTTGGATGTTCCGCGCCAGGTGGCGGCATTACCTCAGACGCTTCTGCGTCCTCATTGGCTGCTTGTTGGACTTAGCGCTCATCAGGGGGGCGGGGCCTGGCCTGGCGCGCCCCGCGTCACGGCTCGCTCTGGCCCGCCCTTCGAGGTACTCGGCGCCATGTTGTCAGGTCGCGCGTGCTTGCGGGCGGCTTTATACTCATTGTAGTGTTTTCAGTTCTGACACCCTTCCTTCTCATTGTGTCCTTCAGACGGGTGAATCCTTTGGCTTCTCCCGGCCCGGTGTAATTGATAGTCGGGCCTTGTAAAATTACTCCCACTTCCCTAGCGGGTCATTGGGGCATCCAGGGTTGCTTTATAGCGTCAATCCCTACTGGCATATTGTGCCTAATAATCACCATATGGAGGCATCTCAGGATAATGTGACCGGGGTCCCTTTTGGACAAGACCGGCTGTGTATGGCGTGTGGACAACCTCATGCTGACGCTGACAAGGCATGGGTCTGCGTACCCTGTGCTGAGCAAGCGCTGGCCTTGCAATCTGGCCTGCCAGTGGCTGCACCTCGTTTCACCACACCTACTCCCCCAAGCTTAAATCTCACTTCTGCTGAGTCGCATGCAAGTGGGGATTCTCAGCCTGATTTGTCTTCTAGACTGACTATGGCTGAACAGATTATTGCGAGGTCTTTAGCGCGTAAGGGCCCTGGTAAGAAGCGGCACTTGACGCCTTATGTTACTGTTTTCCCTATGGGATCTCAGGAGTTTATGAATCTGTGTGGTTATACCCCTTCTGATGAAGGAGAGCTCTTTTCTGAATCAGGCTCATATGATGAACGAGGGGTCATGACGATTCTGGCTCTGACCCCTGGGCCCCGGATGACACTGACAGATTATTGACCCAGATCTTTGAGGTTCTGTCTATCTCTCTCCCTGGTGAGGCTCCCAGGCAACATCACGTTTGGAATTTCCAGAGCAGGCACATTTCCATACCCTTGTGCTCAAGGAATGGGAGTGCCCCAGTAAACTTCCCGGGGTTCCAAGGGATTGGGATAGGAAGTATCCTTTTCCCCCTGAGGTGGTTAAATGTTGGTCATCCCCCCCCCCAAGGTGGATGTCCCGATCATAGGGCTATCTAACACCCCTGTCTTGCATCCCCCTGATTCTACTACCCTTCGGGATGCTGAGGACCGGCGCATTGACCTGCTGGCCTCCCACGCCTTTGCATGTGCGGGGACGGCGCTGCGCCCGGTCTGTGCCTCTGCCATTACTGCTGTGGCCACTAGAACCCTCATCAGAAAAATGCTTGATAGTGCCACTGATGATCTCCCTTGTGAGGTGTTTAATGCACTCTCCAGTTGTGATGTGTTTGTAAATTTTGTCCTATTAGCATTGGATGACACCATCAGAATGTGTGCAAGAACTTCTGCCCTCGTGGTGGCTATACGTTGTTTGGTCTGGCTGCGACAGTGGGGTGCTGACAATGCTGCGAAGAAGGCCCTTACTGGGCTTCCTTTTAAGGGGCTAGACCTGTTTGGTAAGAGAGGCAAGTTACCCCCGCGCAGGCGGCTGTCTCTGCCCCTTCGGGGCCAGGGCCCCCTTCTACCCCCTACCATGGTGTTAAACAGGAACCAGGGGTGTCCTTCGCGGGGGCTCGCGCAGATTCCTGCTCCAGGACCAGCAGACAACACCCTGGCTCCTCCAGGGGGGGCTAAGCCCAAATCCTCTCCCAAGTCCCCTCAAGCATGATGGGGCGCCCTGCTGCGGCACCTTGCTCATGTCTGGAGGCATCGAGTCTCAGACCGGTGGATTCAGGAGGAAGTGTCCTCTGGCTACAAGATAGAGTTTGCTGTGCGGCCTCCCCCAAGATTATCAGGTCCCGGGTACTCCTGGTCCCTGCCTCTGCTTAGGTGTTGGCGCAGGCCGTGTAAGGCCTGCTGAGTCTGGGGGTCATTTGCAGATTCCCCTTATCAGACAGAGGCAAGGGACTCTACACCAACCTTTTCACAGTTCCCAAAAAGGATGGGTCAGCCTGGCCCATTCTGGATTTACAGATCTTCAGAAAATCGTCAAGTACAGGCGTTTTCTGCAAGGAAACTCTGCGCTCGGCCATTAGCTCCTTGCACCCCGGGGGCTTCATGCCGTCTGTGGCGACCAAAGATGCTTATTTTCGCTTCCCTGTGTTTTCAGGACACCAAGGTTCCTCAGATTCGCGTTGGAAGACCAACACTGCCAATTTGTGGCCTTGCCATCTGGCCTCTCTTCAGCTCCCAGAGTGCTCACCAAGGTGCTGGCGGGGGTGATGTCTCTGATGAGACCAAGGGGCGTCCGCGTGCTGCCCTACCTGGACGTCATCATCACTTCCCAGTCTCTACATCAGGCTAAGTTGGATACTCAGCTGGTGGTGTCCATTCTGGAGTCATTTGGATGGGTGATCAATCACCCCAAGTCCTCACTGTCCCCCTCATTGGTAACTCCATTCCTAGGAATGAATCTGGATACAGTTCAGGCAAGGATCTTCCTTCCTCAGCAGAAAGTGGACAATCTGTTTGCACAGGCTCGGTCCCTCCTAGCTGTCCCCGTCCCTCCACCAGGCAGGGGATGTAGCTGGTGGGCCTGATGGTGGCGTGCTTCTAAACGGTCCCTTATGCTCAGTCCCACTTGGGGCTTCTGCAACTTCTCCTATTGTTTGTATGGGACAAGGACCCAGCATCCCTGGACAGGGTCTGTGTGCTTCCCCCCTGGTAAGGAGGTCCCTCTTGTAGTGGATGGACTCAAGGAACCTGTTGGGGGGCAGATCCTTTCTTGCCCCTTCCTGGGAGACGGTCACCACGGATGCCAGTCTATCAGGTTGGGGGGGGGGTGTTTCTGGAAGTCCCTGCGGTTCCAGGGGAGGTGGGGCCCTTAGGAGGCCCATACACCTATCAATGTTTTGAAACTGTGAGCTATCAGGTTAGTTCTGACTCGCTTGACTACTCATCTTCAGGGCCTGCCTGTTCAGGGGCGCTCGGTCAATCTGACAGCAGTTGCCTACATCAATCATCAGGGAGGGACCCGGAGCAAGAGGGCCCTCCAGGAAGTGTCTCTGATCCTGACCTGGGTGGAGGCCAATGTTCCCTGCATATCAGCGGTATACATTCTGGGGGGGTCCCTCTGCAACAGGGTGTTCCAATTTCTGTGTCACTGTGGGGACCAACCAGATGTTGATCTGTTTTGTGTCCCTTCACAATTACAAGCTCCCGGCCCTTGTCTCCCTGTCCCAGGATCCTCTGGCCACGACCACGGATGCTTTAGTAATGTCATGGCAGGACATTCTGTTCTGTTCTGTTCTATTCTGCTCACTCAGGGCCCCTTACGCTATTCCAATTTACAAACTCTGGCTTTGACGGCCTGGCTGCTGAAACCTCCATCTTGATGGAGAAAGGCTTGTCTGCCTTGGTGGTTGAGACCATGGTGAAGGCTAGGAAGAAAACTTCTTCTATCTCTTATAGGGTATGGCGTACCTACATTGATTGGTGTGGGTCTAGGTCTCTTCCCTGTAGGGTGTTCTCAGTCCCCAGGGTTCTGGAGTCTTTACAGCATGGGTTGGAGTTGGGTCTAAATCTCAGTACTCTGAAGGGTCAGGTTTCTGCCCTGTCTGTCTTCTTTCAGAAGTCTTTTGCTCAACATTCCTTGGTTAAGACTTTCTTTCAGGGGGTCACTCATGTGCGTCCCCCACGCAAACCTATGGTCCCTGTTTGGGATTTGAACTTGGTTTTGTCTGCCTTGCAGGGTGCTCCCTTTGAGCCTATTCAGGATGCTGCTCTGGCTGTACTTACTCTCAAGGTTGTATTTCTGGTGGCTACTACTTCGGTCAGGCATGTGTCTGAGCTGACGGCTCTGTCTATTCAGCCCCCATACTATGAGAGACACCAGGACAAGGTGGTGTTCCGCTTTAAGCCAGACTTTATGCCTAAGGTGGTGTCTGCTTTTCATTTAAATCAAGATATTGTTCTTCCTTCATTGTGCCCTAATCCTAGCAACGCTAAGGAAAGGGTTCTGCATTCCTTGGATGTGGTCAGGTGTCTGAAGTATTACTTGGTAGTCACTGCGTCCTTCAGGAAAACTGATGCTCTTTTTGTGGTCCCTTCTGGGCCCAGGAAGGGTTTGGCTCCTGCCAAGTCTACTATTAGCAACTGGATTCGCCAGGCTGTGATTCAGGCCTATTCTGCTAAGGGGAAGAATCCTCCCTTCCGCCTTACTGCTCATTCTACTCGTGCTATTGGTGCCTCTTGGGCTTTCCAGCACCAGGCTTCTGTTGAACAAGTTGCAAGGCTGCTACTTGGTCTTCTGTTCATACCTTTTCAAAGTTTTACAAGGTTGATGTTAGGGCCTCAGCTGATGCTGTTTTTGGCCGCAAGGTTTTGCAGGCGGCAGTGGTTTAAACTGTCTGCTGCTACCTTTTTTGTTGGGGATCCCACCCTACTTTTATGGACACTGCTATTGGATGTCCCAAGTGTAAGTATTCTATCTGGAGCAGGACATACTGTATACTAAGAATAATACAATTCTGTGAAATACTCACCTGTAGAATTGATATTATAAGTATACAGTACGTCCTGCTCCACCCCACCCTTGGTTTTGCATTATTCTGGATCCCCTGTATGGTGATTGGTATCATTGTTATAGTTACCAGTTTGGTTGGGTCAATTCTCCCGGCTTCTCTTTTACTGCTTTTCAATGCTGGGGATTTGTGGGAGGTCCCTGGGTATTTGAGGGTCCGGGAGGAGCCAGTTTTACATGTCTCTGCAGTGCAGCGCCATCTGGCGGAGGATAACCCAAGTGTAAGTATTCTATCTGGAGCAGAACGTACTGTATACTTATAATATCAATTCTACAGGTGAGTATTTCACAGAATTGTATTTTTTCACTAGGGTAGCTTACCCTGTTTTCCCAAAAATAAGTCCTAGCATAATTTTCAGGACTTTTTAGGATGTTTTAAATATAATCCCTACCTCAAAAATAAGCCCTAGTTATGCTGATTTCACACCAGCACCATCTGCGGAGTGTTCACGCTTTCAGACCAGAGCCCCACAGCTGCCTGTGAAAAGCTGCCCATAGTAATCTATGGGCACTTTCACATGTAAATCTGGCGTTTGCGGAGCTCCCAGCACTCCTCAAAAGCCCTGCCAGAGGCATCCTGAGGACGCAGTACTAGCAACCTCCCTCCATGTGAGTGGAGAGCTCTAGAGCTGAATGCCCTCCACACGCTGCATACAGCGTTTGCGGGGCACTCGCCCGAAAGTGCGAGCTCTCCGCTATTGCGCTGCTCTGAAACCAGCATTACAGTTTATTTAACAAAAACTCACTCAAAGGATCCCACAAGCACCAAAACATCAAGGGTTGGCAAGTGCCAGGCTCTCTGTGTCACTTACCAACCCTTATTAAAAGGGGAATACCTGGCAATTGCCTAATTGCCTGTGGCTCTAGGACCAAAATGACACCATCATCAGCAAGGCCCGATGCAGGGTCATTTCTGCCAGCCACTAGCCAGTGATGTTCCTGGTAGGTACTTTGCTGTAAAACTTTAATAACCGTTAAATAACGGCTCTACTTACAAGTCCATGCTCCTGCATGCAGCTCCCTTGGCATCTGACAGCCTGTGTCATGTTGTGTAGGGGCCAGGGACAATGTAAATTGTTGTTTAAGGAAAAATATGACGTCCCCTGAAAGTTGACCCTAATGCGTCTTATGGAGCAAAAAATTAAGACAGTAGGTCCGTTGTGTCTTTAAAAGGGCATTTGTTGTTTTCATGGGTACCCAAATTCGCCTCAATTATTAGTGCTATGCTTAATGATGCTTATATTTATTTCAGGTACCATTCCTTTAACATTACAGAGTCAGGAAACAAATGTGAGCATTGTAAATACAGGTAAATGACACTACTTACTCTTACTAATTCCTGTGTTTGTACATGGTATGTAAATCCAACCTGTGACTCTATAAATATCTTGTAGGAGCTCCTCTGACTCAGGCTTCGCAGTGTGACGCCATTGTCTCAGCAGACTATACAATTATCTGGAACGGCAGTGTAATAAAAGAAATACAAGTATCTATTGTTACAGCCAACATTAGTCTAACTCATCGGGGTAAATGTTTCTATTATTTTTATAGCTGATCTCTTTTTTTTTTTTTTTTTAATTCTTTATTTAAGGTTTTTGCATATAAACATACATAAGAAAAATACAGAATACCATAAAATACAATACACAATAGGTCAGTGGGGCAAGGGTTATATGGGTAAGGGTTCGGGTGTAGAGAAGGGCGAGGTAGCAGCTGGATGACCTATGCGGCACATAGGACCACAGGCAAATAACTCAGAGGTAAGTGGAGGCCGTCGGGTGGGGAAAACCTCCCGCAAAGGAGGCCAAAACGGAGGAGGGGGTGGGGGTGGACTCCCACCGCAGCACATCAGCGCAGTGGTGCAGGTCATGGTCATCGGCTCTCTGGCTCCGCGAATAACTGCTTGAACTCTTTAGACTCCTGATAAATTAACCAGGGCATCCACGTGCGCCTGTATTGCTCATCCCTGTCATGTATAGCAAGTGTGAGATCCTCCATCTCCGAGATGCTTAACACCTCCGCGACCCAATCCCTTACCGTGGGGGCTCTTTGTTTCGCTAACTTAGCTGCATTTAACAAGTGAACCTGAAGTGATTTCTTATATTTGCTTACAGAGTGACTTGTCAGATGCAGCAGGATCTGAGCTGGGTCTGTGAGGGGCTGGCCCCCTGTGAGTTGAGAGATTATGGCAAGCACGCCCTCCCAATATGAGCGAATCTTGGGGCAGGACCAGAGGATGTGCATCAGAGTGCCCCGTTCGGCTCCACACCTCCAGCAATGTGGGTCCACCAAGGCGGACATTCTGTTGAGCCTGTCAGGTGTATAGTACCATCGGGTCAGGACCTTATAGTTAGATTCCTGTACCCTGGTGGCAATAGAGGATTTGTGGGCAAGAGATGAAATCTTCTCTCTCTGATCCTCATCTAGCTCCATCCCCAAGTCAGCCTCCCATTCTCTCCAGAACGTCGGGGGGCTATCCCGTTCCCCCACCAATAGCGAGTATAATTTGGAGGTCAAGTGGTCATTTGGTGCTTCACCCAGGCAAATCCTCTCAAGCACAGTGTGGGACCTGCACCTTTCTCTCTTCAACCCCTGCCCAACTATAAAGGATTGTAATCTAACCAGGGTCCATGGGTCTAGGTCTGCATTTCCCCACCTGGATCTCAAGTCTGGCAGCGATACCCACCCTTTCTCCGTAATCAAGTCCCCTGCTCTCAGCTGCGGAACCCCATTCCATTCCCTGAGGTCTGCTCTGGCTGATCCAGGGGCCAGCAACGGATTAGTGATTACGGGTACCATGGGGGAAGGCCACGGGGAGATCTCAGAGTATGATCTATACTTCCCAAAGACCCTCAATGATGGTTGGATGCCTCTTTAGGTCTATGGGCAGGTCCCCCCTACCCCACATCAATACGTCCGGCGGGGTGAGGGTCGCGGCACGCTCTAGCTGAACCCACCTTTTTGTGTCCTGGCATGTCGCCCACTCGCAGGTTTCACTGCAAGTGCGAGGCCGCCCAGAAGAGCCTAATGTCTGGCAGTGCCATGTCCCCCTGATTCTTGGGCCTGTGTAGTGTGCGTTTCCCGAGTCTCGATCGCTTCTTTTTCCAGACGAAGCTCAAGAGGGACCTGCTAAGGTCGGCAAAGAAGCTCGCTGGGATCCGGACCGGCAGGGCCCGGAACAAGTACAACAGTCTGGGCAGCACCGTCATCTTTATTATGTTTACCCTCCCCATCCATGTGGGAAGGTCCCACCTCTCCAAGTCGGCCCTATTTCTTCTGGCCATAGGAAGGAAATTCAAGGACACTATGTTATACAGGGAGCATGGCAACTGGGTTCCCAGGCCCACTTAAAGGGAAAGGACTGCCGTATGGTCCTGACTAGGTCGCCTCGGAGGGAAACATTCATGGCTTCTGACTTATCAAAATTGATTTTTAGGTATGAGAGCCTCCCATATGCCTCGAATTCCCTCATCAGAACTGGGATAGTTACGGAGGGGTTAGTAATAAAAAAGAGCAGATCATCCATGTAGGCAGCGACTTCGTGGGTGCTCTCTCGGGAGGCAAGTCCCTGGATGTCTTTATTGTTTCTAATTCTACACAGGAATGGCTCGAGTGATAGGGCAAAGAGGAGGGGTGAGAGGGGGCAGCCCTGGCGGGTTCCATTGCTGATCCACACCGGGCCCGAGAGGTGTCCATTAATTCTTATTTGTGCCGAGGGAGTGGTGTCTAAGGCCTCTATGAACAATCTCATATTGTCCCCCAACCCAATGCACCTAAGAGACTCTTTCATAAAAGGCCAGCTTACCCTATCAAAGGCCTTTTCGGCATCAGTAGAGAGAAACATCAGGGGGATCTCTGAGGTTTTGGCTGCATGGATGACGTTGATGGCTCGGATGACATTGTCCCTGGCCTCTCTGTGAAACACAAACCCGGTCTGATCCAGGTGCACCAGGTGGGGGACCAGAGGTGACAACCTATTGGCTAACACTTTAGCATATAGCTTCATATCTGCGTTAAGCAGTGAGATGGGCCTATAGCTTTTGCAGGATAATGGGTCCTTTCCCGACTTATGTATGACCGTGATGTGGGCTTCTAGTTCCCTGCTTGAGAAAGCTTCCGGGTTCTCCCCATCTATTATTGTGTTCCAAGCCTTCACCAGCCGCGGGCCCAGCAGGCCCTCAAAGGTTTTATAGTACCTGGCCGTATAACCATCCGGTCCCGGCGCCTTGCCCGCGGGTGTTGACTTAATGGCCTCGGCTAGTTCCCCCACGTTAATTGGAGCCTCAAGCAGGGCAGCGGCCTCCTCCGAGACCCTCTGCATATTAGAGCCCGCCAGGTATTGCCTAATTCTCTCTAACTGCCTCAACCCCGATGTGTCCCCGTGTAGCCCATAGAGACCCGCATAATAGTTCCTGAAGGTGCCCGCTATAGCCTCTGAGGTGTGCTGTTTCTGCTGGGATTCGTCCATGATTTCAGATATGAAGTTCTGGGCCTGCTGCTGTTTGAGGGCTCTCGCAAGGAGAGCGCTGTTTTTGTTGCCAAACTCATAATACCGCCTTTTACACTTTTTGATCACATGCTTGGCTTTTTGCCTTAGTAGGGCGTTGAGAGCCACTCTAGCTTGCGTAAGCTCGCCGAGGACACTCGCTGCCTCTGACTGTTTGTGGGAGAGTTCCAGAGTGTTGACCTTCTCTGTCAGTCTCGCCAGCAAAGCTGTGTTCTCCCTCTTTAATCGCGAGGCATGGTTAATTAGAATGCCCCGAATAACACTTTTGTGGGCCTCCCAGAGGATCAGGGGCGAGACCTCCCCATTGTCGTTCTCATTAAAGTATGAGGTGATGCCGTCCCTGACAGCCTGCAGCACCACTGGGTTCTGCAGCAGCGACTCGTTCAGCCTCCAAGTAAAGGGGGAGAGGGGCCTGCTCACCAGATCCAAATCCAGGTAGACTGGTGCATGGTCTGAGAATGAGCTGATCTCTTTTTGAGCTTTTAATTTGATCGTCTAAAATAGTGTATTTTCTGGGGGGTTATTAGAATGTAAACTTCTGGCATTGTCCCCTAATGAAGCAATCGGAATTAATGGTATTATATGAAATATATTTTAAGTGAACCAGCACTGCGAGGTGGCCTCATAGAGAGGTTTTATGATAATTATGTATATTTGTGGAAAATGTCTACCACATCAGAAAGCTGTTTCTCAAAACACATTTTGGTGAAGGGGATTATGTCTGAAAATGTCCCCATTCATCCAGGCTATGACATATCCAGAAAATAGATCAAGGTTTCCAAATCCGGATGCCCCTGTAAAGTGGACCAAAACCCAGGAGTAAATCCTGGGTTTGTTCTGCGTTAATAATTAATAGTTAATAAGGGTAATTCCACTTTCAATTGCCATTATTTTGTGCCAAAATGATGCTGAGCGTATCTGTTTTCTTTGCTTTTTTATTTGTTTGCCCCCTTCACACCTGAGCACTTGGCTGTGATAGCGGTCAGAGTGTTTATCATAGCTACCTATGGGGCCATGTATACTTGCATTTGGTGATCGCAGAAAAGCGCTGCATGCTGGGCTTTTGCAGGGTTTTCTGAGATTGCTCAATAGGAAATAGCGATCACAGTAAAAACACCAGCAAATCACGGGTGCACAGATGACCGCACTGCAATAGCGATAAGCACTATCGCAGCACGATGCTGAGGTGTGAATCTGGCCTAAAAAGAAACAATGTGTTAGCAACCATACACGAACTGGTGTGCTATGTGTACATATCCGAGACTATCAAGAATACATATTTGCCATGGCACACAAATATATGTTAATATATTACATTTCTATATTAGGAGTGGGTGATGTGTCAAAAAATGGGGGGTTCTTCTATTTGGCACCTTCAGTGTATATATGTAAATAATGTATATAGTCACCTTGTATCACAAATCACTCTCTGCATGTCATTAAGTAAATTGTTATGCCTCTCTTGCATTGCGCCTATATCCCTCATTCTGTATATCATATGTATGAAATAGTCTAAGACAGTGGGTTTCAGCCTTTTGACGCCAAGTACCCCCTAGTGACAAGCAGTTGCAACCAAGTCCACCAAGGGAGGAGATCAGTAACTGATGTGGCCATAATAAGTAGGTTATGGTCCCTGAAGCACTTTTTGAAACAAAAAAGAATAATGTTTTACTGCTAAAATAATATACCAAGCCTGTTATACCCTTCTTGTTGGGCACCCTTGAACATTGCCGAGTACCCCCCTGGGATACGCGTACCGCAGGTTGAGAACTACTGGTCTAAGGGACATTCAGTTGGATTCTATGCTCTCACATTGCAACAACACCCCCCAGTGGCTTTCTGTGGTATAGACTTTTAACCACAGCACTACAATTGATTTATCTGAGTTATAGAAATGTGAAATGCTCCCTTATGGTATGGTTTTTCTACTGACGTATTGATTTACTTCTGTCAATGTCTCACTAATAATTGAATGAATTGTCAATTTTGTACATATTTTCAATATATACTCTAAAGGGGACCTTAAACCGGACCTTCACTATGATTTAATGAAAAGCCCAAACTCTTAAAAAACAATTCCTCAGCATCTAAAATTAATATATTTTACATGTTTAGTCACTAATTTATTATACTTTCCCCCACTGGGCTGCAACTCTGTTCGGGAATTTAGGATACGGGCGCCGCCATCTTGACTCAGAAGCATCACACTTACTGAGGAGAGGAGAGTGGGATAAGGTACAGGGGGGCGGGTTATAGCTGTGCTTTGCTCAGACAGAGCAGAGCTGGGGTCAGGGAAAGGTCAGCAGTCCCAGAATGCAGAGCAGCACAGTCACTTCCTGTTTGGAGGCACTTCCTGTTTGCAGGCTGCCTGCAAAAATGGCAGCTTCCATAAGCCGCCATCTTGGATGTTTAAAGGCTTATAAAATGCAGTAGATGCAGGTAGGATGATTTTTAATGTGAGCAATCTGTATGTACAGGGTGTGGGAAACATATAAGATAGACTCTTATTTAGAGTGAAGGTCCGCTTTAAGCATCAACTTCTGGTGTGTGTGTGTATAATTATAGAGTTCTTACAAAGCAGAGACTTCCTAACTCTGGCTTGCTAATCATCTGATTGGCTAAGGCAAATATGACACATTCCTGCACTTCCAAGGTTTAACCCCTTTTGCTCTAATACAGCATTTTCAGGTGAGGGGGTTACACTCTTTTGTTCCAGTCACTAAGGGTTACTGGCAGTGCTCTCACTTTGGGAGAGATGTCAGTCTTTACTGCTGCCTGATTTTTATGTGGGGGGGGGGGGTAACACTGGTCAGTCTTTTGGGATTTGTAGGCAGAACCTATACCAAAGGGCCAGGAAAGCCTCTTCCTCCTGAGCAACACACAGAGCTAAAGGAATGTAAGAATATTGGAAACAGTAGGGGGGCACACTCCTAACACAAATGCTTATTTTACATTCCAGAAGAGGAAAACGATAAGGTTAATTATTAACATTAATGCTAATTATTATTGATTTCATATGTAGTGTCAAATGGAAACACACACGTGTGTGTGTGTGTGTGTGTGTGTGTGTGTGTGTGTGTGTACATATATATATATGAAAGATATGGGGGTTAATTCAAAGACAGGTGAGAATTCTCGAGAGAAAGCTGGCATTCCCTCTCATTGTCTCCTGGGTGGACATTTATTCTAAGTATGTCACACACCCCACTTCAATCATTGATTATTACACTTGGGTAATACCTACCGCTAGGTGGCAGTCTTGCAGAGAATCTCCAAAAAAGCAACAGGCCCCTCCCGGTCTATACATACCTGGTACCTCCCAACAATTTCCCAGTGTTATTCTCTGCAAGGTGGCGACAAGACAGAAGAAAGAAGTCTCCTGCTTGCAGGTAGCCGGGGTATCACCCCCCCCCCCCCCCCCCTACGGTCTATTTCTGCCCAGCTCCGTTTGGTTTTCTCTCCCTGTATAACTGGCAGCCTCCCAGCTTAGGCTGTAGGCTGGGCAAGGGTAGATGGCACCTTGGGTGCCTAGGAGATTAGCTCCTCCGTTCGACCCCATATTATGGGGCATAGCGGGATTCCGGAGTGGTGATCCGGACGTGGGATGCCCCTAATTCCATAACAGTTAGGTACCGGCTCATCGAGCGAGCCTGTCAGTTCTGCACATGAGGTGATGCCCTTTCCTTCCCAGCTTACTATGGCCCCTTAATGCGTGGCTGTGTGTTGTGAGGTGTGCATGCTGGGACGGGTGGCAGGGGCTGCTATACTTTATTGATCTAGGTCGGGCCTCTGCTTTATTAGCGGGCGGGTCGGGCGTGTGTCACCGGCCCGCCGTTTGTGTTACTCCTGGGTGTCATGGTGGCGCCGTTGGCGCGAAATTCCTGTCAGGGTTTTTCGGTGGGCGGGGCCGGGCAGCACAGTAGGCGGGCGGGACCGCGTCTTGCGCGGCCCGCGCCGTGGTTGGCCGTTTGGGGAGGGGCGGGGTTATCGCGGCTCCCGCGCTTCCATGCCTTTCTTCTGCCCTCTCCTGGACGGTGCTGGCGTTTCTTACTGGCTGGGGCCGCCATTTCGGTCTGAGGTAGCCCCGCGGGTTGGTAGAAGCATCTGAGGTACCCTCTTTCTCAAATAGGCTCGTTTGTTGCTTGATGTTCGGGCCTGCGGTAGCACCGTCGTGATTAATATATTTTACAATAGTATTTTAACTATATACTTATTAGTATTATGGCTATTCTTTTCCTTCTCCATCCCCCCCTTTCCCCCCCCTCTCTCTCTCCCCCCCCCCTCCCCCTCACCTCGATCCCACTGTTTGGGTGACTGTTTAACCAGCAGCCTAGGGCTTGTGGTTAAAGGGGGGGAGACGGCCTTTATGGTTTATAAGCACTGTATTTTTACATGTGTGCTGTTGTGCTGGAATGATTGTTGTCCTTGTTTTGTCTTTCAGATCCTGGGACCCCCATCTTACAGGGCTCTCCCGGTCTTATATACCTGGCTAGTGGGGTTTTTTTCTAGGCCATTACTCCATTTATTGGGTTGTTTTTATGCTAAATTCCCATGGTCAGGGTTTTAAAGAATTATATAGATATTAAAGGGGCATCCCGGGTCGCGCACTGCGTAAATCCCTGGGTTCTGCGAATACCATAAATTTCACCATATGGAGGCTGCCAAAGATGCCGGAAACGGTCCTTCGGGACAATCCAGGCTGTGTGGGGGTTGTGGGACTCCGCTCCCGGGGGATGATGTCATTTTATGTATTCCATGTGCACAGCGGAACATTGAGCGACAGTCCGGCACTCCGGTGCCTGGTACTTCATCGGCCGCGCCATCTCCCTCTCCCCCTCGCCTGTTCCGGACCCCGTGTGACGTTGTCATGGGTGGGGATTCGCAATCTGAGGTATGCGCCCGTTTGGCCAGCCTCGAGAAAATGTTTTCCGCAGTGGTCGCTCAGAAGGCTCCAGCTAAGCGGAAGCATCTGTCTCCGCCTCCGCCGGATTCAGATGAGGAAGTTATTGGGGACCTGGATTGGTCAGATCGTCCCCTTGAAGAGGGTGAGCTCGTTGAGGAAGAGGATTCCGAGGTTCAGCAGTTGCTGGGTGCTGAGGGGGACCAGGCTGAGGGTCCCCCACCCGATACGCCTACTATTCTGGCTCAAATGTTTGAGGTTTTGGATTTGGATCCTCCGGAAGTTGCTCCTCGGCCTAAGGGTCAGCTTTTTGGGGTGTCCAAGCAGCGCTTGGAGTTTCCCAGTCAACAGCATTTTGAAGAGGTTGTACTTAAGCAATGGGAGCAACCTACGCGTCTCGTCGGGGTACCGCCTAGCTGGGATAGAAAGTATGCTTTTCCGGCGGACGTGATGAAGCATTGGTCTGTTCCGCCTGAGGTAGATACTCCGGTCTTGGGACTGTCCAATACGGCGGTTGTACATTCTCCTGACACGACTTCTCTCAGGGACGGCGAGGATCGCCGGATTGATCAGCTGGCCCGCCATGGTTTTGTCTGTGCGGGTTCGGTGTTGAGGCCTGTTTGTGCTTCGGCTCTTTTGACATTGGCGGTTAGGTCTATTGTCAGGGACTTATGTGTGGATCTTGAGCCTACCAGTGATGAGTCTCTTGCTCTTAAGCGTTGTGAATCCTTCTTGTCGTTTATTCTGGCCGCTCAGGAGGATGCCATGTTGATGTGTGGCAGGGCTACTGCCCTGCTGGTAGCTATCCGTCGTTGTGTGTGGTTGAGACAGTGGACGGCTGATTTTAATTCTAAAAGATCGCTCACGGCTCTTCCCTTTATGGGTTTGAGGCTTTTCGGTGAGAGGCTGGATTCTGTTGCCAAGGGAGGTAAGTTACCTCAGCGCAAGAAATTTCGCCGTTCCTTTCGGGGGATGGCCCCCTTCAATCCGTCCTTTCGGGGAGCCAAGGCCGGCAGGGGTGCGGGCTTCTCTGCCTCCAGGGGCGCCAGTTGGAATAGGGGTAGAGGCCGTGGCTGTCCCGTTCACGTCTGGGGCGCCAAGCCAGCTGCCAAGCCCGCTCAGCAATGAGGGGGCGCCCTCACCCGTACTGGTGGGGGGACGGTTGCGACTCTTCTCCCGGGTATGGGACCAGGAGGTCTCGGACAGGTGGATCCGGGAGGTGGTGTCGGCCGGTTACAAGCTGGAGTTCGAGTCCCGCCCTCCTCCAAGGTTCTTCAGGTCTCGGGTACCTTCGGATCCTTTGGCCGCGCAGGGGCTCCTGGCGGCGGTAAGGAATCTTCTGGAATTGGCAGTCGTCTGCCCAGTTCCTCCTTCGGAGGTAGGGCGCGGGTATTATTCCAATCTCTTCACTGTACCCAAGAAGGATGGGTCGTTCCGTCCGATTCTGGATTTGAAGTTTCTCAACAGATTTATTCGTCCCCGGAAGTTCCGCATGGAAACCCTGCGGTCTGCGATCGGTTCGCTTCGGCAGGGGGACTTTATGACGTCCATAGACATCAAGGATGCGTACCTTCACATTCCGATTTTTCCAGCTCATCAGAGGTTCCTTCGTTTTGTGGTGGAGGATCGGCATTTTCAGTTTGTGGCTCTTCCATTCGGCCTCACCTCTGCTCCGAGAGTGTTCACCAAGGTGTTGGCGGGAGTGATGGCCCTGCTCAGAGCTCAGGGGATTCGCATTGTGCCTTACCTGGACGATCTTCTCATCATGGCGCCTTCCTTCAGTCAAGCGGAAGGGGACACCAGCATGGTGGTGTCTATGCTGGAGAGGTTCGGCTGGGTGATCAATTACCCCAAGTCCTCTCTGGTTCCGGCCAGGGTGGTGACCTTTCTGGGGATGTCGTTGGACTCTTGCCAGCACAGAGTGTTTCTCCTTCAGGCCAAGGTTCTTTTGATTCAGGAATTGGCTCAGCTTCTTCTTTCCCATCCTCGCCCCTCCATTCGGCTAGGGATGAGACTGGTGGGGTTGATGGTGGCCTCGTTCAAGGCAGTTCCCTTCGCGCAGTTTCATACGAGGACGCTTCAGCTTCATCTTTTGGCGTCTTGGGACCGGCGACCGAGGTCGTTGGATCGGTCCTTCCGGATGTCCCCTCGGGTTCGGCAGTCCCTTCTGTGGTGGTTGGTCTCGGACAACCTTCTGAAGGGCAGGTCGTTTCTGACCCCGCTTTGGGAAACTGTCACCATGGATGCCAGTTTGTCAGGATGGGGAGGTTTCTGGAAGGATCTTCAGTTTCAGGGGCAGTGGGGCCCTCAGGAAGCCCACTTGCCCATCAATGTTCTGGAGTTGCGAGCTATCAGGTTGGTTCTGTCTCACTTGACGCATCATTTACAGGGCCTGCCGGTTCAGGTTTGATCGGACAATCAGACAGCGGTTGCTTACATCAATCACCAAGGAGGGACTCGCAGTCTGGGTGCTCACAGAGAGGTGTCTCTGATTCTAGTTTGGGCAGAGACTCATGTCCCTTGCATCTCGGCAGTTTACATTCCAGGAGTGGAAAACACGGAGGCGGACTTTCTGAGCCGGTGTTCGTCCCGCCGGGGGGGAATGGTCTCTCCATCCCCAGGTGTTTCGGTCGATGTGTCTTCGGTGGGGGACGCCGGAGGTGGATCTGTTTGCCTCTCGTCACAATCACAAGCTTCCGACATTCGTGTCACTGTCTCAGGATCCTCTGGCTTTGGGGGCGGATGCCATGGCCCTGAGCTGGAGGAACCTGGGGTTTCTTTATCTGTTTCCTCCGATTCCCATGCTAGGCAGGGTGCTGCGAAAGTTGGTTCTGGAAGGAGTTCCCGCCATTCTCGTGGCTCCAAGGTGGCCAAGGCGGGTGTGGTTCGCAGACATCGTTCGTCTGGCGGTGGATCAGTTCGATCTGCCTCTTCGGCCGGATCTTCTCACTCAGGGCCAACTGTGTTACCCCAGTTTACCAACGCTGGCTTTGACGGCTTGGCTGCTGAGACCTCCATCTTAAAGGAGGAGGGTCTTTTGGATTCGGTCATTCGGACTCTTATTAGTGCCAGGAAGAGATCCTCTTCTTCCATCTATTATAGGGCTTGGAGATCTTATATTGATTGGTGTGAGGCTAGGTCTTTGCCTTGCCGGGTCTTTTCTATTTCTAGGATTTTGGAATTTCTTCAATCAGGGCTGGACTCTGGTCTTCAGCTGAGTACTTTGAAGGGGCAGGTTTCTGCTTTGTCTATCTTTTTTCAGAGGTCTTTTGCTAGCCATTCTTTGGTCAAGACTTTTTTCCAGGGGGTTTCACATCTACGGCCTCCTAGGAAGCCGTTGCTCCCTGTTTGGGATTTGAATTTGGTTCTCTCTGCTCTTCAGGCTCCTCCTTTTGAGCCTTTGCGGGATATTGCTCTGTCCACTCTGACTCAGAAGGTTGCCTTTCTGGTGGCCATCACTTCGGTTCGGCGTGTTTCGGAGTTGGCAGCCTTGTCGATTCAAGCTCCTTATTTTGAGGAACATCAGGACAAAGTGGTTTTTCGCTTCAAGTCAGACTTTCTCCCTAAAGTGGTCTCTGCTTTTCATCTTAACCAGGACATTGTTCTTCCTTCTTTGTGTCCTAAGCCTAGGAATGTCAAGGAGAGTGCGTTGCACTGCTTGGATGTTGTACGTTGTGTCAAGTACTATCTGCGTGCTACGTCTTCTTTTCGTAAGACTGATGCTTTTTTCGTGGTGCCCTGTGGGCCTAGGAAGGGCTTGGCTCCGGCTAAATCTTCCATTAGCAAATGGATTCGTCAGGCGATTGTTGGAGCCTATTCTGCCAAGGGGATGGATCCCCCTTTTCGTGTTACTGCTCATTCTACTCGTGCGGTTGGTGCGTCCTGGGCTTTTCAGCACCAGGCTTCTGTTGAACAAGTTTGTAGGGCTGCGACTTGGTCTTCGGTTCATACTTTTTCTAAGTTTTATAAGGTTGATGTGCGGGCCTCAGCGGATGCTGTTTTTGGCCGCAAGGTTCTGCAGGCTGCAGTGGTTTGAGTTTCTGCGTTATTGCCTGGATGGAGACCCGCCCTTTTTCTGGACACTGCTGTTGGATGTCCCAAGTGTAATAATCAATGATTGAAGTGGGGTGTGTGACATACTTAGAATAATACCATTTTGTGAATACTCACCTGTAAAATGGGTATTATAAGTATGTCACACACCCCACTTCACCCGCCCTTTTTGGTATCCTGGCTCTTTATATGGTGAAGTTTTGTTCTTTTCGTTTGAGGGTTACATTTGTTTGTTCCTGGTACCTTGTCTTACTGCTGTTTTAATACTGGGAAATTGTTGGGAGGTACCAGGTATGTATAGACCGGGAGGGGCCTGTTGCTTTTTTGGAGATTCTCTGCAAGACTGCCACCTAGCGGTAGGTATTACTCAAGTGTAATAAACAATGATTGAAGTGGGGTGTGTGACATACTTATAATACCCATTTTACAGGTGAGTATTCACAAAATGGTATTTCTTGCTTGCTTGCTCTGAATCCGTCCCAAGGTAGTTAATGAAAGTCAATGGCAGTTTTCTCTAAAAATAGCTGAGAATTCTCACCAGGATCTGAATTGACCCCATAGTGATGACATTAGGGTCAAAACTTTCCCAATTTCATTTTTAAAATGTTCCTGCATCATATAGTATATTGATACCAGCCAGTTTCGCTTCCAAACTGCAATGTCTTTCATGAAGTTACTGCTTTACAATGTCACATGTTGTTTGTCTCCACAGCAAAACTTTCTCAGAGGTTTACAGCTACATTTCTCACCAGCAATAGCACATCGGAAGTCCTATCAGGAAATCCAGGTAGCATGGTTGCTTCAAACTAAATACTATGTTTTTCATCTCTAGCTTTCAGTGTGGTATCATTCCAGTATATTGATAGATGTGCAGAGTATACAGAGTGCTATGCCACATGACAATAGGGAGGCTTACTTTAAGGTGGTTAAAACGGAATAAAAAAAGTGAGGGGTTCCTTTATGCAGTGCAATAATCTGCCTCATTCGGTGTCAAGTATTAGCATAAGTACCAAAAAATATTCTGAATGTAATGTGCTAAATTACTGCAAAGGACCCCCCCCCCCCCCAGGACTGATTATTAGGCAAGGACTGAATCCCCCATTACAGGCAGAGTGGCATACTTTCCTCCCCCCCATTCCCTCATTATAGGTAGTGTAGCTTCCCTCTCCCCGTTCCCTCATTATCCCTTTCAGTGCCAAGCACGTAGATTCTACGTGCTCGCTTCTACTCCACTTAAGTGCCAAGCACGTAGAATCTACGTGCCTGATTTCCCCCCTGCTAGTTACAAAAATAAAAATAAAAAATACTCACCTGACCCCTCGTTGGATCCGGCCGGGTCTCCTCTCGACACAGAGAATCAGGAGAGCCCCCGGAATAGGGCCCCCCCGCTTCGGCAGCAGCAGCTGCTAACTGTAAAAATAAAAAAAAATAAAATAAAAATGACATTTACTTACCTGAGGCCGCGCTGTCTCCCGACAGGTGTCCTCTTCACTGGGGGGGCCTTCGATCGCCCCCCTAGCCTCTTCCGTGGCGAGGAGAGGGCAGAAATTGCCCCCCCCCCCCACTTCCTGGAACGGGTCTGCTAGCCCCACCTCCTGGGGGCGGGGCCGGGTGACATCGTTGTGATGTCACCAGCAGCCCTTTTAATGCCGGCACCCGACACAGAGAATCAGTCTGCTCGGGTGCCTCGAGGAGAGCAGATGGGGAGGAGGAGAGGGCTGAGATCGCCCCCCCCTCCCCAGGCTCTCTCTTCCAAACACCCGAGCAGACTGTCATCGCAGATCGGAGGTGAGTAAAATAAAAAAAAAAAAAAAAAAAAAGATCATTTTCTTTTCTTATGTGTCTGTGTCTTTTTATTTAACATTTAACCCCTTGTGAACTGGTAAGGGGGACCCCATTCCTTTTTTTTTTTTTTTTTTAAGGGTTTTTAACCCTTAAAATTCCCCCAAAAAATGCCCCCAATGAAGCCAGATTGATCACTGTGGGACACAGGGATGGATGGGAGGTAAGTATTAAAAAGTTAAAAAAAAAAAAATTCTGTTTGTTTCTGTGTGTTTTTTTACACAAAAGCTGGCCCCTCCACTCTGTTCCTACAAGCCCCTATAGCTGGTCCCGGGCTGGTAATGCTGGGTAAGGGGGACCCCATTTCAATTTTTTTTGGGATTTTTAAGGGTTTTTAACCCTTACAATTCCCCAAAAAATGGGGTCCCCCCCGCCGGGAGGGGGGACCCTATGTCATTTTTTTTTTTAATTAACCCCTTATGTTTATAGTGTGGATAGTAGTAGTATTTTATTTGTAAATGTTATAAAGTGCTATTTTCAGTTTGGGGGGTTTCCTGGGCAAGAATGGGGGGGCTACCGATACATATGTGGTACCGTTGTAATCGGGAGAAATTGGGCTTTCACATGCAATATGTTTTTCACTAATAAAGTAAATTTTTTTATTTAAAATAAAGGAGACAATTGTCTAAAAAATATTTATTTATTTTTACACAAAAATGTTAAAAAAAAACGGTAGAAAAATTACAAACAAGACATTTCATGTTCAAGCCTAAACTCTGCTGCAAAATATATATAATTTTCCTGTAAATTCTGGCAAAAATCACGGTTAAACATGGCGCAGAATGGGGAAAAATGACCTGTCAACAGAGGGTGACAAAACTTCAAGTAGGTTGGCAATTAAAAGGGTTAATAGTACCTATGCGGTATTTTTCTGCTCGGGGGACCTTGCTCTTTCAGATTTAGCTTGTTTTTTCATGTTTGCATATTTATATTTTACGAAAACATGTTATTTATTCAGTTTTTTTATTCATTTTTTAGGGAAACCCTGTGCAACCTAAGAATTCTTTGAGGGATTACTTCCAGAAAGGTGGGCCTACTACAACAAGCTGGGTACTCTTAGAAAGCTTAACACGTGTACTTTCAGGGAATATATGGTTTATAGGGGATATTCCAAATGTAAAGGGTTGTTTCGGTTGAAAAATTGCAAGGTGCGCATTTTGTCTGCAAAGCTGAAATTTTCAAGTAAAATTACTGTTATGCGCATGCTTTACTTTGGGGTGTTTGCCAACTCTTCCCTTGACAGTACCTATGCATGTTGGGTATCGTTCTGTTTGGGGCATGTTGCTTTTTGAGATTTTACTTGTTTTTTCTTGTTTGCATATAGTTTTTTTTAGGAAAATGTGGCTTGATATACATTGAGGGATTACTTCCAGAAAACTAAGCCCACATAAACAAGCTTGGTACGCCTAGAAAGCTTGAGGTGTGTACTTCCAGAGTTTGTGGGGGGGTATTTTAAATGTAAATGGTTGTTTTTCTGGAAAAACTGCAAGGTGCGCATAGCGCATAGCGCAGTTGTATTTTATCTGAAAATCTCCTAAAGTTCTGTTTCAGTTTGGGGGAGTCTCCTGGGCAGGAAAGGGTGTCTTATCAATACATATGTGGTACCGCTGTGACTGGGAGAAATTAGGGCTTCGCACGCAATAAAATGTTATTGACAAACTTATATTTTTTATTACAAAAAAACACTACAAATTGCAAAAAATAGATTTTTTTTAATTTTTTTTTTTTGCACATATTTCACCAAAAAGTATTGAGAATACGCCAAAAAAAGGCCAAACAAGAGATTTCATGTTGAAGCCCAGACTCTCTTGAAGAAAACAATATATCATTTTCCTGGGAAATCCCTGGAAATCCTTTCAAAAATCACAGTTGAACATGTGTAGCGCAAAGTAGTGAAATATGGTCTGGCAACAGAGGGTGACAAAAGCTGCAGGTAGGCTGGCAGAGAAAGGGTTAAAGGCAGTGTGGCACCCCCACTCCTCATTATAGCCAGTGTGGCATTCCCTTTCTCCCATTCCTCAGTATAGGCAGTATGGCATTCCCCATTATAAGCGGTTTGGCAGAAATCTGGAGAAAAAAAAGAGCTAACTTACATAATTAAAAAAAATAAATAAAAGGTAGAAACAACTCACTGGGGGACACTTTACACAGAACCTGAAGCTGGGACCTTGAGTGACAGGTCATTCACCAAATCCGTGGAGCAGTGTCACCGATTGACCGGCCTGTCACTTAAGTCCATGGCGGCTGTGCAGAGCCCCGCCAGCATCAGAAGAGGATCTCAGCCATCAGATGAGTTTTATTGTAAGCTGTATTATTATTATTTTTTCCATTCCTTGGATAGGGTAACTCTCGTAAGACTCATGAGAGCCAGAGGACTCTTGGCTTATTCCAAAGAGGAGTTAATGATGAGCTGTAAGAGTTCATTCTTCAGCAGAATGGAAGTTGTATTACTTTAATGCCCAAATCAGGCTTAACACATGGGAAGGAGGGGTGGCTCGGGGGTTACAAAAAAGCCTGGCATTCCTCTTTAAAGCAGATGGAAACCAATTTCTGGGTCCATTGCTCATCCTTCGGAGCCCCCATGCCTGAGCAGCTGGGCTCTGCTGTTGGCTGTGTTTTTCCACTGCCGAAGCCAGGCCCAGTGGCACTTTTGGGATCGGCGATTGGCTTACCTTAAAGGTGCCACAGCAGCGAGGTGCAGCCAGCTGGCCTCATCCCGGCATACAGTAAACCTGTTATTTCTGCCCAGGGAATTTGACTTGATCTTGATAAGCCCAAGGCCTTTTCCGCCTACAATTCTTATGCCAATATGTGTGATTTTCTCTTTAACAGGTTACCAAATTGGAAGGCCAGTAATTGTTTCTAATGGAAGTACTCCATTTACCAAAAGTTCTCTCAGCAACTGGAAGTCTGGTAAATGGCACATTACCCTGCTTACATTTATATATGTAGATTTTATTTTTATGTCGGACATTTAATCTTTGGGTATGTAGTTCCTTACCAAGTAAATAACCACAAAGGATGCTTCTATAGCTCCTATATGCAAGAAGTCTAAGGTTACTTTCAAGGCTACATTTGCATACCTTCCAACTTTTCAGGGTGGGAAAGGGGGGGGGGCAATTGTTAAAATTAAGGCACACCCCCTCGTTGGGGGATGGGTAGGAGATAGATTGTAACAGTTAAAAATATATATAAGCACTTTTTGAATAGGCGAATGAAGCATTTATTGATGCAGATCTTCATGCTACATCTCAAAGAGGGAAAAGTGAGAACAACATAAGACAGGGGGACAAGGATTCAGAAGAGGGAGGGTCCCTCCAAATGAGAGACAGTTGGGAGGTCTAGGACCCTTCTCACAGGGGAGTGATTACACTGTGATTTCCTAAAAATGATGTGAAAGTGGATGTTTTTTGACTGGTTAACTACAGTTCTTCAATTGTTATTCATGTTATTATAATACAAAAAAAACTTATTAAATGGTTTGATTTTTTTTTTTCAGTCGGGGATGGTTTGTGTGCAACAGTTGCACAAACACCTGTCCTGTTTGGACAAAATTCATTTTCGGGATGTCTATTTAAAGTTGTCGGAGAGGACTGCACTCAGCTGAGGTCTGGTATATTTTTTCATTTGCACTACACCTTGTTTTGAGGCATATTTTAACAATGCAAGAGATTGTGAGAATGTACACCAGAAGTTAAACTGGACCTTCACCTTGAATAAGAACCTATCTTGTATGCCACCCCCACCCAGATTGCCCACATTAAAAATCATCCTACTTGCACCTAGTGCCTGGGCCTAGGTGCAAGGTCCAAGATGGCTGCTCATGGAGTCTCAGACTGCCTGCAGAAAAGAAGTGTCTTCTGACTTTGCCGCTTTGCTTTCTTAGATTGTTGTCCTTTTCCTACCCCTGGCTCTGCTCTCTGAGCTATAACCCACTCCCCTGCACTTGTCCCCCCCCTCTCCTCAGCACTCCCCCCCCCCCCCCCCTCCCCAGCACGTGATGCTTCTGAGGAAAGATGGCGGTGGTCTTATGCTGAGTCCTGAACCGATTGCTATAATATATTCATTTTTCATGCTGGGGCATAGTTTTTTTAAAGGTTTGGGCTTTTCAATAAATGATGCTGAAGGTCCGATTTAAGTGTAAAAACAATATCATTTGATATAATAGCAAGAATAAGGTGCAGGCACGGCAATACAATCAATATACAGTGCTCATATGATCATTACTGTACAATATTAATCAAGCATACAACAAGGAAAGGAATGACCTAATGTATTGAAGAAAATAGACAAACAATCATAGACAGCAAGAGTCCTTCAGATGGCTGATTTAGTCTTCTGCTGTAATGACACATTGTTCCCCTTTTTTATTTGCACAACCTAATGTATATTTGTGAGAAAATTATACCCCAGCATCAAGAAATATCCAGCCAGGCTTGTTTATTGTAATTTAATAGAGGGAAGAGGAAACCAGGGCTGTCACCCCTGGTTTTTATTTCTACCACGAGAGAAGAAACCACAAGCTTAGCAGGAGTTTTATTCAGTTCGAGTGTATAAGTGACCCCTCCTCTCATCAGCCGACATGTTTATATGGATTTTTAATATTACACAATTTTGCAATAGTGCTTTAAAGGGGTATAGCCAAGCTAAAACCTTTATACTTGCATCTATCGCATTGTCTTTGTTGCAGTTGATTATAAAGTGGACCAAAACTCATGGCTGAAATCTATAAGATTTCAGGGCTGTTTGATTCCCTACCCTCGGGGCATCCAGATTCGGGATGCCCCGCTGTGTGAACCCCACCCCCCATGTTGCCCAGTAAACTTACCATCTTCCCCGATCCAACTGCACATATGTGAGCAGCGGGTGTCTCCTGCTATACTTTTAGTAGGACGTGCGCCAGGCATTTATGAATGGCTGGCGTGGGCATGCTCCTTGATAGAGGGTAGTGGGGATGCAACCACCGACGTGCTCGACCTGGCTGGAGCCGAGTATTAGACAAGTGGGCGTCAGAGGATCCGAGCACGGTGCTTGAACTACAGAACGCGCATGCACTGTAGGATCGGGGAAATGTGAGTTAGACTGGGCGACTTGGAGGTTTTCACACAGTGGGGCATCCCGGATTGGGGTTCCCCCTAGGGCATGGACTGAAACCCGGGATAGTCAAAATCCCAGGTTTTGGTTCACTTTAAGATGAACACCTAAAATTTGAGATCAGGGAACTCTAAATTAATTTTCACCTCTGTTCTAAAACTCATAGATAAAAAACCAAGACTTGAAGTAGTCTTCTAACAGTCACCAACACACATAGCAAGTATGGTTGAAAAACGACATATGTCTATAAAGTATAACCAGCTATCTTCTAATGTGCTGTCAGTGCTTGATCAGGTGTTGGAAACCCCACACTGGGTGCATGCACATAATTCTTTACCTGGTGGACATGGCAATAGAGGACATTTTATGGAGCTTGTGAAAAGGGACAGCAGAAAAATACAATTCTGTGATTACTCACCTGTAGAATTTATTTTGTTGGTGTCCTGCTCGGGTCGCTTCATTCTTGACAATTGGGTTATCCACCACAAGGTGGCGCAGTTGACTGCAAGACGAAACTTGTGGCTCCTCCCGGCTCATATAAGGGCAGCTATCTCCCTAATAATCCCCAGCGTTGAAAAGCAGTAAATACAGAGACAAGCTGGGAGGCCAGAGACCATGTTAATTCACACAGCCCTAAAATAAACTCTCTCAAACAGCATCACCATAACAAGGCAAAAAGATGATAACAGAACAAGGGTGGGATGGAACGACCCGAGCAGGACACCAACAAAATCAATTCTACAGTTGAGTAATCACAGAATTGTATTTTTCTTGGTGTCCTGCTCGGGTCACTTCATTCTTGACAATTGGGACATCCAAAAGCAGTGTCCAAGAAAGGGTGGGATCCCCAGTGAGCAACAGCACGTAGTTCATGACACTACCGCTTGCAGCACCTTACTGCCAAAAACAACATCAGCTGAGGCCCTAACATCAACCTTGTAAAACTTAGAAAAAGTATGAACTGAAGACCAAGTAGCGGCCTTACAAACCTGTTCAACAGAAGCCTGGTGCTGAAAAGCCGAAGAGGCACCAATAGCTCTGGTAGAGTGAGCTGTGATCCGAAAAGGGGTTCCTTCCCCTTGGCAGAATACACTTGCTCCACCGCCTGTCTGATCCACTTGCTGATAGTGGATTTGGCTGGAGGCAAGCCCTTCCTAGGCCCGTCAGGAAGGACAAAAAGAAATCCGACTTCCTAAAGGATTCCGTAGCAACCAGGTATTACCTAAGGGCTCGGACCACATCCAGAGAATGGAGGGTCCTCTCCTTAGAATTAGAAGGCGCGGGACACAAAGAAGGCAAGACAATGTCCTCATTGAGATGAAAGGCAGAAACAACCTTAAAAAAGTAAAAAGTCAGACTTAAGACGAAAAACAACCTTATTCTGATGCCGCTCGAAGTAAGGAGGCTTCATACAAAGCGCCGCCAGCTCCGAGACGCGCCTCATCGAAGTGATAGCTACCAAAAAGACCACCTTCAGAGTCAAAATGGACAAGGCAGCATTGCACAAGGGCTCAAAGGGAGGACCCTGGAGAGCAGAAAGCACCAAATTCAAATCCCATGCCGGTAGCATAGGCTTACGCGGTGGACGTACATGAGTAACTCCTTGGAAAAAGGTCTTGATAAGTCTATGATTGGCAAAGGATCTTTGGAAGAAAATAGCCAAGGTCGAAACCTGCCCCTTGAGGGTACTCAGCTGGAGGCCCGAATCCAAACCATGTTGAATGAACTCCAAAATCCTAGAAAAAAGTGCGACAGGGGAAACCCCTAGACTCACACCAGGCAATGTAAGTGTGCCAGACCCTGTAATAAATCATGGAGGAGGATTTCTTCTGAGCCTGAATCATGGTACGCACTTCCGGGGCAGACAGCCTTTTCTCCGTCAAGATGGAGGTTTCAGCAGCCAAGCCGTCAAAGCCAGCGTTTGTAAATTGGGGTAGCATAACAGACCCTGAGTGAGAAGCCCTGGCTCGTCGGGCATGACGTAGCGATCCACTGACATCTGGACTATGTCCGCGAACCAACACCTCCTCGGCCAGCGAGGGGCCACCAAGATGGTCGGTACTCCTTCCTGGGCTATCTTGCGCAGCACACGACCCAGGAGAGCGAAAGGAGGAAAGGCATAGAGGAGTTGGAACTCCGTCCAAGGAATTGCCAGCGCGTCCGTGGCGAAGGCCAGAGGATCTCTTGACAGAGAAACGAACCTTGGAAGCTTGTGATTGTGTCAGGATGCAAACAGGTCCACGTCCGGCTGACCCCAGCGGCGACACAGAGTGTGAAAGATCTCGTTGCTGAGAGACCATTCCCCTAGACGAGAAGTCCCCCTGCTCAGGGAGTCTGCCTCCTGGTTCTCCACACCGGGGAAGTAAACCGCCGTGATGCAGGGTACATTCTCCTCCGCCCAAGACAGGATCTGGGTCACCTCCTTGAGGGCTCGTTTGCTCCGAGTCCCACCCTGATGATTGATGTAGGCCACCGCCGTCTGATTGTCGGGCAGACCTGGACCGCAAGACCCCGTAGCTGGGGAGTCAAATGAAAAAGGACCAACCGGATCGCTCTCAGCGATCCTCGGCCCTGGAACTTCAGCGATTGCCAAAAACCTGCTCACTAGAAGATTTCTTGAGTCCAACCACCACGAGAGGGACTGCCTGGCCAGAGGGGACAGAGATAACTCCTGCTCCAGGGACTCCTGAGTCCAATCCCAAATGGTCAAGAGATTCAACTGAAGAGGTCTCATGTGGAACTGAGCGAAGGGTACAGCCTCGAAGCATGACACCATGAGGCCCACCAGCTTCATCCCCAGACGGATGGACGGGTGTGGACCCTGAAACCTTCTGCTGGGGGAGGAACACCTTGACTTGAGAGGTGTCCAACGTCATGCCCAGGAAGGACCTCACCAATGACGGAGTGATCGAAGATTTGGGATAATTGATCACCCAGCCAAACGCCTCGAGAGTGGACAACACCGTCTGAGTGTTGCTCTCAGCCTGCTGAAGAGATTGAGCAGCAATCAACAAGTCATCCAGATTAGGAAGAATGCGAATGCCCTGGCTCCTCCGCAGGGCCATAACACCCGCCAGCACCTTGGTGAACACCCGGGGGGCTGAAGAGATTCCAAACGGCAGTGCCACAAATTGGTAGTGCTGATCCTCCAGCGCGAACCTCAGAAACTTCTGAGGACCCTGGAATATAGGGACGTGCAGGTAAGCATCCCTAATGTCCACCGTGGTCATGAAGTTGCCTGGACGAAGCGAACTCACCGCTGACCGCAAGGTCTCCTTGCAGATGTGTTTGAACCTGACAAAACTGTTGAGACCCTTCAGGTCCAGAATAGGTCTCGGAGAACCATCCTTCTTGGGCACCGTGAAAAGATTGGAATAGAAACCTCGGCCCCATTCCTGGTGAGGCACAGGACAAATCACTCCGGACAACAGAAGACGTTGGACAGCCAGTCTTAGGCCCTGCGCCGTCAATGGGTTCTGGGAAATGCGCGACCGAAGAAATCTTGGGGGCAGCCAAGCTGCCAGCTCTATTTTGTACCCGGAGGACACCACCTCCTGAATCCAACGGTCCGAGACGTGCTGTCTCTAGGCGTGAGCAAATAGCAGAAGCCGCCCCCCCACACGGATGGGTGAGGGCGCCTCCTCATGCTTGAGGGGCTTTGACAGGGGGCTTAGACTTGGACCCCCAGGAGGGATTGGGACTACCGCGGGACCTGCCACTTCCCCAGGAGTCTCGGCGGCCACCAGAGAAGGCAGAGCCTCTTCCCCCTCGAAAGGGCCAAAAGGAAGAAGAGGCCTGAAAGGGACGCACAGACTTCCGACGCTGGGGGAACCTCCCATCCTTCGCCAAGAGATCAAGATGCTCCCCGAACAGACGAAGTCCCAGGAAGGGAATCCCGGTGAGGGATTTCTTGGCGGCAGCGTCTGCCGCCCACTGTCGCAGCCAGATAGACCGACGAAGAGCAACCAGCAGGACCGAAGCCCTGCTGCCAAGCCGGACAGCATCATCCATGGCCGAGATTACAAAGGCAATGAAGTCCGTGCAAGCCAAAAGATCTTTATACTCCTCCGCTCGCTTGCGAGATCTGGCGATATCCACAAGGCGTCTCACCTTCTTTTTGATGGCAATGGAGACAATGGCCGTGGCACAGACAGGACACAGACCAGCACCCACAAAGGTGAAAGCGTGGCATGCAAGTTGATCCTTGCGCCTTTATTAAGATTAAACTGTAAGGGCACCACTTTATATAATGTTATAGAGTAAGCTACATATATGTATAGATTCCTCACCACAAATTTAAATTTATTATTTTAATCTAATGTCTGTGGCCGTGCAGTGGTGGGAGACTATCTATCCTAAATTGGAAACCTAATATATTGATGGTGAATCCAGAAATTCACCCAAGATAGCTCCAAACCACCGCACCTCCTCCACAGCAATAAATAAATCAACTAAATATATATCATGAATTCATAGGTACATTTATTTATTAATAATTACCCACATAAATCACATTACAGACAATTAAAAAACATATAAAACTAGACCGTACACTCCCAGGGGCATCCCAATTTTACCTATATCCCATCCCATAATTCTAATAATTCAGTGCCAATATTACAATCAACCAAAGTGCATAAGTGCTTCTGTGCAAATATATATTTAAAAACATAAAATGTGGCAAGAAGAAAAAGAAAACAAACTCAATTGTAAAATACAACAATCAATTTGAAAGCAAACACATCACCTGAGTATGTGACCCCGAGTAACCCCCAGGACTGTCCAGGTCAAGTAGCAATCCCCCAACGTTGGGGCCCCTTCCCTCTAGCAGGGCGCGCACCCGTGCCACCCGTTTGTGAATGGCCGGCGTAGGCGCACTCCCTGTTAGAGGGAAGCGCGAGATGCGGCCTCCAGCACTCAGAACCACTGAGCTGCTATGCGCGTCCAAGCGGCCTTGGACGCGCATACCACAGCGGCTCTGAGCGCTGTGATTGGCTGGAGCGGTCACGTGGGAGCGTGGTGAGGTGAGTGTTTCTTCGCTTTCGGGGGGGTTTCAGACCCCGATCGGGGTGCCCCACCGAAGTGGACCAAAACCCAGGATAGTCAAAATCCTGGGTTTCGGTCCACTTTAAGGGAATTGTCCCATACGGAAAAGCAATGCATGAAAATAATGAACCAAATCTATAACAGCCCCTAAAAATTAATAACATGAAAACTATATTAATAAAGTCAAGTACCAAAACAACCAATCTCCATCAATCTAAGATGCTCAGTGCAAAGATATAAATATAGTGAATATGTAAATCCAATAAATATATTTACAGAGCAATAATTAATTAATCCCTACAACATCAACAATAATACACTTAAATATCCTTCCAAAATCCATCCCAGAAAAAAGTGCTTAGTGCCAATATGTAAACATCATGAATATAGATAGATAAGGTGTGCAATATAAATCATGTGTGCAGCAAGTGACTCCAGTATGGGAGCACTATGGGACCAAAAAACTTACAAAAAAACTAACAATAAGTCAGATGACAAGATCAACCATTACAAAGAATCAGAAATAAATAACGCCATATAAAGAATGAGAACTCTCAGAGGTCACGCCGCTGCCCCCGCGCACTCCGCTGTGCCCCCACAGCTTCAGAAAGGGGGTAGCTTTCTGAAGCTGTGGGCGCACGGCGGAGCGCGCGGGGCAGCGGCGTGACCTAGGTATTGGAGATCCCCAGAACAGGAGCATCCTCCTCCAGGGGGTGGGACCATAGACGAATCAACTCCTCCGAAAAGGGATACCGTCTGTCCAGGCCCTTAGGCACCAAGGCAATTTATTAGGCCTCTCCCACTCCTTAAAAACCAACTTGGAGAAATTACCTTGCTCAGGAAAAAAAAAACGCTGTCTCTCAGGCCGAAAAAGGTCCCCCTGCTTCTTCTTGGCCGCCTTCGTGGGAACAATGTGCAAGGTATCAAAAACCGCGGACAACAGCTTTTGTGTGTCATCGGGGAGCCACATGTCCTCGTCTGAGGAGGACCCGGGGTCGCTAACAAAGCCACCAGGGCGGTCCCCTGAGGAGTCAGAATCATGAAATAACCCACCCTCCTCTATGGAGTCACGACCACCAAAGGCCTCATAATCGTGGTCATCATCGGCAAAAAGGGAATAAACTGGTTCCAAATGCCGCTTCTTACCCGAGGCTTTGCTGGCGGCCGGGCGGGACAATTGTCACTCAAGACTGGCCACACGTAATGCCAAGTTTGATTGGGACCCCCTGCTGGCTTCCCCCTCACTGGGAGCTAAATGCAGATGCGGGGGTATCGGCGAGGCCGTAGGCAAGATAGGACTGGGGAGAGTAGAGCTCGCCCCATCCTGTTCCAAAATGATGCTTTGGGCGCAGGGGACACAAACAGCGCTGCGGCCGCTCTAAGGGCATGTACCACAAATGAGACAAAGCTTAGCCCGCCCCGAGGGGCCCCCAAGCTCGTTATCCCCAGAAGCCTCCATATGGTGATTAGTAACCAATGAAACACGGGTAAAAAGCACTAAAGGCCCAAACCCGGACAATCCCCCCACAATAGCCCCTAAAAAAAATGAGGGGGGGCGGGGGGTGGATGGACCGGGAGGAACCACAGTAATGAGTAATATGGGGCCCGGCTGAAAGACACAAGGGGGAACACACATAAGCATCCCACAGCGCATGCACCACAATAATATAGAAATGTATATATATATATATATATAATTGCATAAAAAAATATCAAAATAATTGGACCGGACTCACGGAGCAGAGGATCGACATGCAGACCAGACGGATGGAAGTGACCTGTTCAGCCCAGATGGAGCCCCGGACGGCAGAAGCAACAGTGAGGAGCAGTGTGTCCCACGCTGGAGGAGGGAAAATGGCGCCGGGATCAGGCCCAGGCAGCACCTCGTGGGGCGGGCTGCGCTGCGGTGATGCGAATCGCGACATTTCGCGCGGCCCTGCCTCCCCGCAGCGCGCGAAATACGGGTGCCAGGGAGGGAGAAAATGGCGCCCGTAGAGAAGGGACAGGCAGGGAGGGTCCCAGTCCCACCCCCACCGCGGAGCGCAGTCGGCGCCCGCAGCGAGCGGAGGAGACGGCACCGCCAGTCCACCACACTCAAGTAAGAGGGCCCCCCGACGCCAGAACGCCAGGGAGGCAAGAGGGGCAGGAGCGAGGAAGGTGAGTATCAGACCAAGTGAAAAACAAATAAAATGTGGTGTGCGGCCCAGAGCATAGCTCTGTGAACGCCTGACCCTCGGCGTTCCCCTACCGTCACCTGATCCGCAGCCAGGGCTAGGAGGCAGGATGGGTCCGGGAAGCAGGTGGGAATAGGGCTGCAGTGGCCCGACAGGCTTGGGATACCCCGCTCGCCTGCGATATCCAGAGAGAGATAGCATCCATCTTCGCAGTCCGACTGCAAGAGAACTCTGGGGATTATTAGGGAAATAGCTGCTCTTATATGAGCCGGGAGGAGCCACAAGTTTCTTCTTGCAGTCAACTGCGCCACCTTGTGGCGGATAACCCAATTGTCAAGAATGAAGCGACCAGAGCAGGACACCAAGAAAAAGTTATTGTGCATTAGGAATCTTGTTTGTGCTGCTGTTTTAGAGGTTCATATTTCCTTATGTACTAAAATATTTGGGCCAACTCCAGTTTATGTTTTTTTTTTTCTCTGTCTGTCACTGTTTTAGATTATGAAACAGAAAAAGTTTGCTGCTTGTACAGCAAGTTGTAAGAGTATGAGCTCATATTATTTTATTTTTTTGCAGGGAGAATGCACTCCAGTTACTGAGTTCATTGGTTTCATTTAATTACATCGCTATGAGAGGCAACTCAAATGTCAATGACCAAACTGAATGGGTATCTATAATCTGTAAGCATTGTGATTCTCTCTTAATCTCTTGTGATGTGTCAGATATGCTGTGAGGCGATACAGTACTGGAAGAAGATGATGCTATATAAATAAACAAGCAACTTTTAGCGCTGTTTTGTCACCATATATTTAAAGTGGACCAAAACCCACAGAGATCGGCCCAGGAATCTGTCAGATTGCGTGAAACCCCCAAGCCCATAAAGTCGCCTTCTATTCCTGTCCAATGGCACATGCGCAAGCCGTGGCCGCGCCCGCATCCCTCTAGCAAGGCGCGTGTCTGCGCAAGGCATTTGTGAATGCCCGGCGTGGGCACGTTCACTGTTAGAGGGTAGCGGTGGGCGTCAGTGCTGATTGGACAAGCGGCCACACATGCGTGGTAGGACCGGGCAGGGGTCAGTTTGTTTGGGTGACCTGGGGGTTTCACATAGTGGGCACCCCCGATCAGGGTGCCCCGGGGGCAAGGACCAAAACACAGGATAGTCAAAATCCTGGGTTTTGATCTACTTCTCAAAGGTTAGAGTGAGCAAACCCAAGAAGATCAGTTGGTTTATTTAAAGCCAAACTGTGGTTGTATAGACTGGCAGGGGAATCGTTTTGGTTCAGTCAGTTATTCTTGTCTGGGGAGATATTCCAAGTATGTCTCACACCCTGCTTCGGAAATATTAATTACACGTGGGTTATGTCCAGTAGATGGCGAACTTCTGCATAGATGACTAGAAAAAAGAAGCCCCTCCCGGTCCATAAATACCTGGGACCTCACACATTCCCCAGATAAGTCTCTGCAGACGGCGAAGCAAGTCAAGAAGATGGCTGTCTATCTTTCCCTTGCAGGTAAGCCGGGTTTACACCCGGCCACTTGTCCCTATTTCTGCCTGGACTTTAGCTCTTAGTCCCTATGCCTCCCAGCCTTGGCTGTGAGTCCGGGTGAGGGTAGGTTACACCTTAGAGGTGTACTGTATAGGAGCTCTGCTCCTCCGTGAGACCCTCTCCAAAGGGTAGGCGGCTGCCAGGTTCGTGATCCTGGTATGGGATGCCCTGTCCGTTTTATTTTCCCTGCGCTACATTAGGTAGTTTGGGACCTGTACCTCCATTTTGCGACCTATTGTGGTTCTCACGCGGGTCAGAGTGTGTGTGAGTGAGTGTGTGTTTGGAAATGATTGTGCGCACTTAGCTTAATTTTGCCAGGTCCGCACGGCTGTTGCTCTCAGCCGCGGCGGCTGGCTCCCTAAAGAACGGGCCGGCTCCGCAGCATGGCTGGGAGCGTGGCCATTCCTTCTCTTCACGTTTCAGCAAGGAGAGGGGGTGGGCCGGGCGCTCGGCGCGCTGGTTGCGGCCCGCCCCCCCCCTCCTCTGGCGCCCTTTGCGGCCCTCAGCCAATGGCTGGGTACCGCTGTCTCTGGCCATGGTTGGGAGGGGGCAGGGCCACGCGCGGCGCACGATCCGCGCTGGCCCGCCCTCCTTCTTCTCTCTGCTGCTTGATGGACACCATTTCCTCCTGTTCTCTGTGAGTGCCCTGCGGGGCCTGTTCGTTTTATTTGTACAGTGCTGTTAACCCGGGGCTCTCAGCTCATGGAAGGAGCAGGCTGAATGGTTCAGTAGGTAGAGCATTTAGATATGCTACATAGAGTCTAAGGTTCGAGCCTAGCTCAGAATTGTATTTTAATGTGTTTTTGTGCTATATGTGTTGACAATATATATATGTTATATATTTATCAGGAATGAATGCTTATATATGTATATAGCGCTTGGTGTGATTCTTATGGTACTTTATATTGTGTCTTTCAGGGAGAATACCTTACCTTACAAAAAAAAGGGGTTTTCCTGGTCCTTAGGTCCCTCACTCAAATTGGGGTCTATTCCTTGTCATTCACAAACCCTCCCACTAACGGACCTTAAGGGGCATCCCGGGTAGCTTATTAGCGTGATTCCCACTGGTCATTGCGACTACCATAAAAAATCACCTTATGGAGGTTTCCCAGGATTCCGGGCTCGGGATCCCTTCTGGGCAACCCCGGCAGTGTGTGGTTTGTGGGGATAATGTGCTTATTTGCGTACCATGTGCACAGCAGGCCATTGCGCGGCAATCCGGGCCCCTGGCGTCTGGATCAGCGCCGCTGGCCTCATCACCTACACCCCCACGCCTGGCTTTGACCCCAAGTGACGTTGACATCAGTGGGGAGTCGCAATCTGATGTATGTGCTAGATTGGCCAACATTGAGAAGATGATTGCTAGCTCTGCGGCCAGGAAGGCCCCAGCTAAGAGACGGCATATGGCGCCGGCTTTTGATTATGATGATTATGACTCGTTTACTTGGTCTGATTATTCCCCGCTTGAAGAAGGGGAATTGTTTTCAGACTCTGAAGGCTCTGATGATCAGCAGTTCTTTGATGCTGATACGGGGCAGGAGCGTGGGGATACTGTGGATACCCCCAGACTTCTGGCCCATATTCTTGAGGTTCTTGCTCTTTCCCCTCCTGCGGAGGCCCCTCCGCAGAGGGGGGAATTTTTTGGGGGGCCACTAAAGCTCGCCTTGAGTTTCCTGATCAGAAGCATTTTGGCAAATTGATTCTTAAGGAATGGGAAAGGCCCAGCCGGCATCCCCGGGTCCCTCAGGGGTGGGATAGGAAGTATCCCTTTCCGGTGGACACGGTGAAGCGCTGGTCGTCACTCCCAGAAGTCGACGCTCCGATTCTGGGGTTGTCCAACACATCGGTTGTGCATTCACCAGACTCCACCACGCTGAAGGATGGTGAGGACCGTCGTCTTGATCAAATGGCGTCACACGCCTTTGCCAGTGTGGGTTCGGCCCTGCGCCCCGTTTGTGCTTCAGCTCTCACGGCCGTGGCTACCAGATCTGTAATTAGGGGCCTGTTGAATGGTCCCCATCTTAACCCTGCTAGTGATGAGTTTGCAGCGCTTACGAGGTGTGATTTGTTCATGACCTTTGTCTTATCAGCTTTGGACGATACAATATGCATGTGTAGTAGAACCTCGGCTTTGCTTGTGGCTATACGCCGATCGGTTTGGTTGCGCCAATGGGCGGCTGATATGGCGGCTAAGAAGGCGCTCACAGGGCTACCCTTCTTGGGTATGCGCCTGTTTGCAGATTAATTGGACTCAGTGGCGTAAGGAGGAAAGCTGCCACAACGCAAAACTCAGCGCCGCTCCTTTCGGGGTGCAGGCTCCTTTAATCCTTCCTTTCGTGGCTTTCGAGCAAGCAGGGGAGTTGCTTACTCTGCGTTCAGAGGTGACTCCTGGGGTAGGGGCAGAGGACGTGCCCGCCTCGGAACTGCCTGGGGTGCCAAACCCAAGGCTGCTGCCATGCTCTCTCAGCAATGAGGGGGTTCCCTCACCCTCGCGGGTGGGGGGACGTCTACGGCACCCGGGAGGTCACAGACAAATGGATCCTGGAAGTGGTCTCTTCCAGGTACAAGCTGGAGTTCGAGTTCCGGCCTCCTCCCAGATTCCTCAGGTCTTGGGTTCCTTCGGACCCCCGGGCCGCGCAGGGGCTGTTGTTGGCAGTACAAAATCTTCTGGAGTTGGAAGTCATTTGCCCGGTGGCCTTCTCAGAGAGATGCCAGGGCTATTATCCAACCTTTTTACAGTGCCCAAAAAGAATGGTTCGATAAGACCCATTCTGGTTTTAAAGATTCTCAACAGGTTCATCAGGACCAAGAATTTCGCATGGAGTCTCTGCGCTCGGCCATCAATTCTCTTAGTCCAGGGGACTTTATGACTTCCATAGACATCAAGGACGCTTACCTTCATGTGCCGATCTTCCCAGGTCATCAGCGGTTTCTCAGGTTTGTAGTGGGAGATCAGCACTATCAGTTTGTGGCTCACCCTGTGGCTGCCCTCGGCACCAAGGGTATTCACCAAGGTGTTGGCGGGCATAATGGCTTTTCTCAGGGCCCAGGGCATTCGCATTGTGCCGTATCTGGACAACCTTCTCATCACGGCATCCTCTCTCAGCCAGGCAGAGCTGGACACCAGGACGGTGGTGACATCGCTGGAGAGGTTCGGTTGGGTGATCAACTACCCCAAGTCTTCTCTCCCCCCATCAAGGGAGGTTTCCTTTCTGGGCATGAATCTGGATACCATTCAGACCAGAGTGTTCCTGCCTCAGTCGAAGGGGAAGATGGTTCAAGATCTGATACGTCTTCTTCTGTCCAACCCTCGCCTGTCTGTCCGGCAAGGGATGAGGCTGGTGGGGTTGATGGTGGCCTCCTTCGAGGCGGTTCCCTTTGCTCAGTTTCACATGAGGCCTCTTCAACTTCATCTGTTAGAGGCTTGGGACTGATGCCCTCTGTCTTTGGATCAGTCATTTGTGATGTCTCCCCTGGTTCGGCGGTCTCTTCAGTGGTGGCTGGAACCGAGGAATCTTCTGAGGGGCAGATCTTTTCTGGCCCCTTGTTGGGAGAAGGTCACCACGGATGCCAGCCTGTCTGGCTGGGGGGGGTTCTGGAAGGAACATGAGTTCCAGGGGCTGTGGGGTCCTCAAGAGGCTCACACCCCCATCAACGTCTTGGAGCTGAGTGCTATCCGGTTGGTGCTTTTGCACTTGACGCATCACCTCCAAGGCTTACCGGGTCAGGTTCGATCAGATAATCGGATGGTGGTCGCTTACATCAATCACCAAGGAGGGACTCGCAGCAGGAGTGCCCTCAGGGAAGTTTTCTCTGATTCTTGCATGGGTCGAGAGCAATGTTCCATGCATCTCGGCGGTGTACACTCCAGGTGTGGAGAACATGGAAGCGGACTCCCTCAGCAGGGGGTCCTCTCGTCGAGGGGAATGGTCCCTCAAGAACAAGGTATTTCTATCCATTTTGTCACAAGTGGGGGTTCCCGAAGGTGGATCTCTTTGCCTCCCGTCACAACCACAAGCTCCCTGCTTTTTTGTCTCTGTCTCAGGATCCTCTGGCTCTGGCGGTAGATGCCATGTCCCTTGCCTGGAGGGATCTGGGTCTCCTGTACCTGTTTCCTCCCTTCTCCATGGTAGGCAGGGTGGTGCGCAAGCTGGTTCAAGAGGATGTGCCAGCAATTCTGGTGGCTCCAAGGAGGCCAAGACAGGTGTGGTTCGCAGACGTTGTGCGGCTGGCGGTCAATCAGTACAGGTTGCCCCTGTTTCCAGATCTGGTCACTCAGGGTCAGCTTTGTTACCCCAATTTACAAATGCTGGCTTTGACTGCGTGGCTGCTGAAACCTCCATTCTAAAAGATGAAAGTTTGTCTGATGCCGTGATCCAGACACTTGTTAGGGCTAGGAAGAAGCCTTCCTCTAATATCTACTACAGGACTTGGCGGTCCTATATTGATTGGTACGAGGCTAGGGCCTTGCCTTGTAGGGTGTTTTCGATTCCCAGGATTTTGGAGTTTCTTCAACACGGTTTGGACCTGGGTTTTCAGCTTAGTACCTCGAAAGGGCAGGTCTCCGCCCTGGCGGTTTATTTCAAAGGTCTTTTGCTCTCCACCCTTTGGTTAAGATTTTTTTCCAGGGGGTCACTCATGTGCGGCCCCCTCGAAAGCCTTTGTTGCCTGTTGGGACTTGAATTTGGTTCTGTCGGCTCTCCAGGGGCCTCCTTTTGAGCCGATGCAGGATGTTGCACTTTCCATTCTCACGCAAAAGGTTGCCTTTTTGGAGGCTATTACCTCTGTTCGATGTGTTTCTGAGTTGGCGGTCTATTCAGGCCCCTTGCTTTGAAAGACATCAGGACAAGGTGGTCTTCCGTTTTAAGCCAGATTTCCTACCTGAAGTGGTCTCTGCCTTCCATCTCAACCAAGATGTGGTTCTCCCTTCCTTGTGTCCTAAGCCTAGCAATGACAAGGAGAGGGTCCTGCTCTCTTTGGATGTTGTTCGTTGGGTGAAGTACTATTTGGTGGCTGCTTTCTGTAGGACGGACGCCTTGTTTGTGGTGCCCTCTGGGCCTAACAAGGGTTTGGCGTCCGTCAAGTCTACCATTAGTGAATGGATATGTCTGGCCATTGTTGGGGCCTATACTGCCAAGGGGAGGGATCTCTGTTTTCAGATCACTGCTCATTCTACTCGTGCTGTTGGGGCTTCCTGGGCTTTTCAGCACCAGGCTTCTGTTGAACATGTTTGTACAGCTGCTACTTGGTCTTCTGTTCATACCTTTTTCCAATCTTCATAAGGTTGATGTGCGGGCCTCAGCGGATGCTGTATTTGGCCGCAAATTTCTGCAAGCTGCAGTGGTTTAATTTGTGCACTTTTGCATGTTGAGATCCCCACCTTTTTTGGACACTGCTATTGGATGTCCCACGTGTAATTAATATTTCCGAAGCAGGGCGTGAGACATACTTGGAATAATACCATTTTGTGATTACTCACCTGTAAAATGGGTATTATAAGTATGTCTCACACCCTGCTTCGTCGCACCCTGAGTTGTATCTTGGATCCTCTATATGGTGATACTTTTTTCTCATAGATTTTATTTGCTGTTCCAGGTCCCCTTACTGCTTTCTTATACTGGGGAATGTGTGGGAGGTCCCAGGTATTTATGGACCGGGAGGGGCTTCTTTTTTCTAGTCATCTCTGCAGAAGTTCGCCCTCTACTGGACATAACCCACGTGTAATTAATATTTCCGAAGCAGGGTGTGAGACATACTTATAATACCCATTTTACAGGTGAGTAATCACAAAATGGTATTTTATCCTCCCGATTGAAAGTAGTGTCAATTGTATCCAGGTGATACCCATACCCATACTGATACCTACTGGAAAACCAAACCTTCTGCTACCAGTGACTGGACTCAGGGGCGAGGCAGGTGAGTGGGTGCGCACACAGGGCAGGGTATTTCCAGGGCTGAAATGGCAGGTTGTTTTTGTGTTCCAATCCCCGGTGCTGCCTTAGCACCACAGGAGGGTGGTAAAGCAGGGCAAACAATACACAATTGCAATCCCTCTTTAACAGATCCTACCCCTTCCCTGCTTTATACAAAACTAAAAAAAAGGAAACAATTATGACATGACACAAATACAATTTTAGAATTTCTTGGTGCTAATTTAGTTTAAGGTTATTATATTAATTGTTTAACTTGTTTTTAATGTAGATGAAGGATGTGTGTATTTATAGGCTGTTATGGTTTTGGTTTAGATGAACCTCCCAATTCCACATGTACAGGCAATTGTGCTGCTGAGAATGTAATGTGCATAAAGGTCCCCGCGCACATGGATATTGCCATCATTACTGCTGTGACTGGTGCTGTGGAAGGCGTTCCCCAGACTGAGATTCTGGCAGCTAAAATTAGGTAAGGTAACCCTCAATATGGCACATTAAAGTGTCTGTCCAGGCAACAAATTAAAGAAACCATACTTTCCGTGGTACTCCAGTTTAAATAAAATCAACCGGGTCCCCAGATTGAGTTCTGCTGCGTCTGAACTCCAGGGAGATACTGGCTTACTACATCAGTCCCAGTGACTGGTCACACCCACTACATCAGTCCCAGTGATTGGAAGGGTGTGCAGAGGCTTGTCCCCCCCCCCCTCTTTTGCAGTGAATGGAACATGTTGGGACCAGTCACTGTTGACTTTGTTTTTTTTTTGTGCCCACAAAATGGGGGTCAGCTTGCACAGTTTGGGGATCTTAGACCCAGTTAGTTTTACTGAACCGGCGTAGGGTGAAAAAGGACAGTGTAAGACCTAAAATATATTCTTAAAGTGGACCAACACCCACCACTGATCGGCCCGGGAATCTATAAGATTCCCGGGCCGATCAGCTCCCTGCCTGCGGGGCACCCCGATCGGAGCCGCCGCCGCCACCTCTCGCGCATCCCTCTAGCAGGGCGCGCACCCTGTAAGAGGGACGCGCGAGAGGCGGCGGGCGCTCTCACCTTGTCCGTCGGCGGACCTCGCCTGTCCGTCGGCGGACCTCGCCTGTCCGTCGGCGGACCTACCTCGCCTGTCCGTCGGCGGACCTACCTCACCTGTCCGTCGGCGGACCTCGCCTGTCCGTCGGTGATTGGTGGAGCGAGTCACGTGAGAGCGGAGTCAGGTGAGTTTTTGGGGCTTTCTGGGGGTTTCACACAGCGGGGCACCCCCCATCAGGGTGCCCTGCGGAAGTGGACCAACACCCAGGATAGTGAAAATCCTGGGTGTTGGTCCACTTTAAAGACCATTTACAGCCAAAAAACACAAAAATCCTATACTTACCCTTTTTCCCAGGCTGCAGCTCTTACCTAAACACTGCATTCATGTCTCGTGCTTGCCACCCGATCACGGGTCTTCTCCAATGGGGAGACGCCCCCCTCCGCCATCAGTCACTGCGAGCTGACATGCAATGGAAAGGGCCGTGTTAGGTCCTCACGCCCCTTTCCATTGCAGTGAATGGAGGGGGGGTGCCAGCAGTGACTGATGGAGGGGGGCGTAGATGGAAGAGATGCGCGAACTGGCAGCCAGTGATCAGGTTAGACTGCAGTCCAGGACTAGGAGTGATGGTCTAAGTGGGTATAAAGCTAAATTTTTTTGTCTGCAAATGGTGTTTAACTTGCCACATACACAACATTTAGTGCAGTATCTAGTTCTTCTATGCAGATAAATCTTAATTTAGCCACAGCACACAATCCTGTTAGCTAGCAACCAATCCTATAATCTATTTCTAAAATCTAGTTAAAAACAGAGGTTTTGGTAGACACACATCTGCAGATGTATGTTGAAGCTGCAAAACCAACACCACGGTGCCCCTGTGTAGTTGCAGTTTTAACTCTAATCTATGAGATACCCCTTAGGGACATGCACAGCAATAGATACACATACCTCCCAACCGTCCCGATTTTCCCGGGACTGTCCCGATTTTCCCACATTATCCCGCGGTCCCGGATGATTACTAATTGTCCCGGGAGGCGCATTATCCTCCCCGTCCCACCGATCAGCTGTTCCGCCGCCCGCACCCCCGATCAGCTGTTCCGCCGCCCGCCCGCACCCCCGATCAGCTCTTCCGCCGCCCGCCCGCACCCCCGATCAGCTGTTCCGCCGCCCGCCCGCACCCCGATCAGCTTTTCTGCCGCCCGCACCCCCGATCAGCTGTTCCGCCGCCCGCCCGCACCCCTGATCAGCTGTTCCGCCGCCCGCACCCCCGATCAGCTGTTCCACCGCCCACCCGCACCCCCTCCCCACCGATCACCTCCGCCGCCCAGTTATCAGCCACTTCGGCTCCTCGGTAAGCAGGGCCTCTTGATTGGCCACCTCGCCCTGGTTTGCCCCGCCCCGGCCATTGAGCAGTACCAGCGCGGGACATGAGAGTGGGCCGTTAGGCTCCTCCCACCCGCTGAAGACACGTGACTACAGAGGCCCGAGGACCCCGGAGGATAAGGTAAGACATTGCTTAATATTTTTTTTTTTTTTAAATGGGTGGGAAATATGGCGTGGTGGGGGGCGTGGCAGGGGGCGTGACCGGGTGTGTGGCCAGGGGCGTGGCTTGTCCCTCTTTCATATCTTTGGAAGTTGGGAGGTATGGATACATTGGGAGCAGCTTACCTGAGGCTGCCCTATACCTCCAGTGCAGCACACGGGGGGGGGGGGAATCAAAAACCTCCCCATGCAGCTAAAGACCCCCCCCCCCCTCCCATGTGCTTGCACAAATCTAAATAGAGAAAGGTGGCAGCCACTCACACCAATTGATAATTAACCCTGGTGGTGCTTGTGAGCAGGGCAATTACAATAGACAAATCTTCAATACTTTAGTAGTTCAAGAGATTTCCCTATGTCCCAACTTATCTTCTACCCCAACCATGGTCTGCTATGAGCTCACATTGAATGATGTGCATTGGTCACAGTGTCAGTGGGGGTGGAGGGCATGCATGAAGCCCAGAACCTAAATCCTTTGTTCTCAATTCAAATCTGCATTAAACCGGACCTTCACCATGATTTAATGAAAAGCCCAAACTCTTAAAAAACAATTCCTCAGCATCTAAAATTAATATATTTTACATGTTTAGTCACTAATTTATTATACTTTCCCCCACTGGGCTGCAACTCTGTTCGGGAATTTAGGATACGGGCGCCGCCATCTTGACTCAGAAGCATCACACTTACTGAGGAGAGGAGAGTGGTATAAGGTACAGGGGGGCGGGTTATAGCTGTGCTTTGCTCAGACAGAGCAGAGCTGGGGTCAGGGAAAGGTCAGCAGTCCCAGAATGCAGAGCAGCACAGTCACTTCCTGTTTGCAGGCACTTCCTGTTTGCAGGCTGCCTGCAAAAATGGCAGCTTCCATAAGCCGCCATCTTGGATGTTTAAAGGCTTATAAAATGCAGTAGATGCAGGTAGGATGATTTTTAATGTGAGCAATCTGTATGTACAGGGTGTGGGAAACATATAAGATAGACTCTTATTTAGAGTGAAGGTCCGCTTTAACTACTAGACCATTGTCTGCAGAAAGGTGAGTTGTTTACGCACTATTTTTCCCAAAAGTGGGGGAAAATGCCAGTGCTTCTCAATGGGCGAATGTTAAAAAAAAAAAAGTATACTTACATGAGTCTTGCGCCTGCTGTCCTCACTCTGTTTGTGTCAGTGGCGAAAGCCATAGTGGGGACAGTGTTTATGTAAGTAGACTTTTTTTTTTTTGGGGGGTGGGGGTTGGGTAATTCTGGCACATTGCATATGGCAATGTTAAGGAGAATGCGACACTGAATAAGGGGATGGGGGGATGCCACACTGAATAAGGGGATGGGGGGGTGCCACTGTGAATAAGGGGATGGGGGTGCCACACTGCCTAAAGGAATGGGATGGGGGAATGCCACACTGAATAAGGGAATGGGAGAGGGGAAATACCACACTGAATAAGGGGACGGGGGGTGCCACACTACCTATGAGATGGGGGGGGTGGATGTGACACTACCTATGAGAAATGGGAGGGGGAATGCTCCACTGGCTATGGGGAATGGGAGGTAGGAATGCCCCACTGGCTATGGGGAATGGGAGGTGGGAATGCCCCACTGGCTATGGGGAATGGGAGGTGGGAATGCCCCACTGGCTATGGGGAATTGGGTGGGGGTGAATGCCACACTGCCTGTAATGGGGTGTTTTAGCACAAGATTTGGCTTAGAATATTTTTTTTTCTTATTTTCCTCCTCCAAATCCAAGGTGTGTCTTATGGCCAGGTGCGTCTTATATAAAAATACTTTATATGTTTTTTTTTTTTTAAGTGAACCAAAACCCATGGAGATCGGCCCAGGAATCTTATTGATTTCCACAATCAGGATGCCCCACTGTGTGAAACTCCCAAGGTCGCCCATAAACTCGCCTTCTTTTCTGGTCCAACAGCACATGCGCGAGGTGCAGCCGAATCTCCACTATCCCCCTAGCAAGGCGTGTGCCCGTGCCAGGCATTTGTGTTCCTATTTGAGGGTAGCGTGGGATGCAGCCGCCAGTGCGCTCTGATCCACTCGCATTAAATGAGCTCCTGGATGAAGGGGCTTAAGTGGTTCCAAGTGCTCTGATTGGACGAGCCTGCGCATGCGTTGTAGGACCGGGAGGAGATGAGTTTGTTCGGGCAACCTGGGGGGTTTCACACAGCAAGGCACCTCGGGTACAAGGGCCAGAACCCAGGATAGGCAAAATTCTAGGGTTTGGTAAACTTTAATGTCCAAACAAGGCATTTTATGTGTTTTACTGGTTACACTTTTTTTCTTTCTTCCAGTTTCCAGACTGTGAATGTGGACTGTGTGTCGACCTGTAACTTATCCCTGCCTCTTACAATCTCTGTGCAGTTCATCCAAGTTCCAGCTCAGCCTCTTCCCACTGTCACAAGGTAAATGCTGCTGTGCTATATATGCAAACATTTACTCACAGGGCACAGCACACTCCTGTCTCTATTTGGACCAACTCCAGTCTTAACAGGACATTTATGAGGGAACCTTTTTACTTGGAAGCTCAATCAGAGGCCTAATTGTGGAACATAGACCTCAACAACAGTTTGGGATGCCCGTCACTCTTCACTGTGGCAGAGCCTGGGTCTCTGCAGCCCCACCTTTTGCTTGTTGTGTCCTGCGGTTATTTGCATGGCCGCTTGGTGAATCTTATTGGCTGCTTGTGGTAATTTGGGCAGCAAGGAATGAGGCAGTGGGAGCCCGGGCTGCGAGATGTCCTGAAAAGGGATACCTTTAGCTATTAGAGCGAGGACGCCTTCAATCAGTCTTGGCTGGAGGTCCTCTTTAGTTTTCTCCTTTAATATTCAATTAGCCTTGCAAAATCATATATATATTGTGGAGATTAGCTCTGGTAGGCGACCGGGTGTCAGCAGTATAGAGGCGGAGGCAAACAGTTCAAAGTAAAGTCTGTGTTTATTTCACACAAAAATCCACAAAAGCATATGTCCATACAGGTTACATCACCTTTTCAGGAAACTGCAGCATAAATGATTCAGTCAGGCAAACAGCTTTTAGTCCTTGAGCAAAGGTTCTGTTCACAGTCAAATATGTCTCAGGTCCGCATGAAACAGCTTCCACAGGAGATTTCAGCCAGGCTCACAGAGTCTCACTCCCATGTGAGCTCTAGACAAAGGAACCACCACAGCTGATTCCCCAGGCTATTTAAACAGCCCGCAAAACCCGGATACTAGCAAACCCAGTAAAGCCGTCCCAGGATAGCCTTTCGGCTATTCTAAAGCAACAGCAGCAGCCTGCCACCAGCAGCTGATGCTGGAAATCGGACTACACGGCTTTACTGCACCAATGCCAGGTACATTGGTGCTACATACCTGCCGTCAATAACGGCCCCTTGCACCTTACCACTATATATATATATATATATATATATATATATATATATATATTTATTATATATAGGAACTGGGATGCCTGCGGCCCAGCAATGTTACTGGCTTACATTGAGGGTCGATTATGCTGCTGACATTCCCAATTAGTCTCCATAGAGATGCCTCTCCAGGTAACTACTCCACTTCTCTGATAATTATCTGTACCCTGGCCCATGCTACAGCCATCCATACTCCTGCCTGACCCGCAGCCACATTTTTTGGTTCCCCCAACCTGATCCACAGCAACATTGATCTGTACCCCCAAGCTGACCTGCAGCAACATTGATCTGTACCCCCAACCTGACGCAAAGCGATATTGATCTGTAACCCCAACCTGACGTGAAGCGACATTGATCTGTACCCCCAACCTGAAGCTAAGCGACATTGATCTGTACCCCCAACCTGAAGCGAAGCGACATTGATCTGTACCCCCAACAAATCCCTTGGGGGGGGGGGGCATCCCGGGTGGCTTTTTATTAGCCCTTACCCTGTGCTGGCCTTTTGCGCCTGTGTTAATGACCATATGGAGGCTTCTGGGGATAGCGTGCTTGGGGGTCCTTCGGGGCAATCCCGGCTGTGTGCCATGTGCGGGCATCCTATTTGAGTGATAGTGCCGCGGTGTGTGTGCCGTGCGCCCAAGGTATCATTGCGGGCCAGGCTGGGCTGAGCACTTCCATTCCCAGTTCTGCGCTCCCTTCAGCATCGCCTACCCCCCCCCCCCCCCCCCCCGCGCCTGCATTTAGCCCCCAGTGAGGGGGATACTAGCAGGGGGTCACAATCTGATCTGGCACTGCGTGTGGCCAGCATTGAAAGGCAGCTTGCCAGGCCTGTCCCAGATAAGGCCTCTGGCAAGAAGCGGCACCTGGCTCCCACGCCCTCCCTCTTTGCTGAGGAGGATGAGGGAATTGGTGGCCGTTACTCCCTAGAGGAGGGGGAGCTTTTCCAGGACTCTGACTCTTCTGGGGACCAGCAGGAGGGGTACGACAGTGACCCTGGGTCTGCGTCCGGGGAGGATTCATGGCTCCCCATTGACACTGATAGACTGCTGTCTGACATTTTTTGAAACCATGAACATTGCCCCCCCTGAGGTGGCTAAGAGGAAGCAGGGTGAGATCTTTCGTCCTGATAAGCAACGTCTGGAGTTCCCTGAGCAGGGCCATTTCTCTAATATGGTGCTCAAGGAGTGGGAACATCCTAATAGATTGCCCGTGGTGCCCAAAGGGTTGGATAAGAGGTATCCCTTTCCTGCTGACCTGGTCAAGTGATGGTCGTGTCCCCCTGAGGTGGATGCTCCTGTTCTAGTGCTGTCCAACACCTCAGTCATGCCTTCCCCTGACACTACTACACTGCGGGACAGCGCTGACCGGTGTATGGATCAGCTGGCCTGCCATGCTTTTACATTTGTGGGGGCTGGCCTGCGTCCGGTCTGCACCGCTGCCATTACAGCTATTGCCCTTAGGAAAAAGCTCAAGCGTCTCACTGATTGCGCTATGGCTGGTAGGAGGAGGGAGGATTATAGGGCCCTCTTGCTTTGCTCTGATTTTGTTGCCTTTGTCCTTACTGCCATGGATGATGCGTTCCAGCTGGGTGGTAGGGCCTCTGCCCTCTTAGTGGCTATGCGCCGCTCTGGTTGCGTCAGTGGGCAGCTGACACTGCAGCTAAGAAGGCTCTCAATGGGCTCCCTTTTGCGGGGCTACGGCTCTTTGGGGAGCGTCTGGATGTTCTAGCTAAGAATGGTAGGTTACCTCAGCATAGGAAGCAAACTCGGCCCTTTCGGGGGCCCTCCGCTTCCTTCCCCTCCTTTGGTGCTTTCAGAAGAGGTCGTGGCTCCCTCTTCTCGGGTAGCCACAGAGATTCTTGGGGCCGTGGCAGATCCCGTGGTTGTCTCGGTCTCTCCTGGGGTTCCAAGCCCAAACCCCCTCCTAAGGCCCCTCAGGCATGAGGAGGCGCCCTCGCCCATCCGGGTAGGTGGACGGCTTCGGCTCTTTGCTCACGTCTGGAGGCTCCGCGTCTCAGACCGGTGGATTCAGGAGGTGGTGTCCTCCGGTTACAAGATAGAGTTTGCAGCCTGGCCGCCCCCAAGATTCCTCAGATCCCGGATGTCTCAAAACCCTCTGTCAGCTCAGGGTTTGCGCCTTGCAGTTCAATGCCTGTTGGAGTCAGGAGTCGTTTGCCTGGTGCCTTCCCAAAAACAGGGTCAGGGGTACTACTCCAATCTTTTCACGGTCCCTAAAAAGGACGGGTCTTTGAGGCCCATCCTGGATTTGAAGGGTCTCAACAAGTTTGTCAGGTTCAAGCACTTTCGCATGGAGACGCTACGCTCGGCTGTCAGTACCCTTCGCCCGGACGACTTCATGACCACCGTGGACACCAAGGATGCCTATCTTCATGTGCCAATCTTTCCAGGTCATCATAGATTCCTGAGGTTTGCTCTAGAGGATCAGCATTACCAGTTTGTGGCTTTACCGTTCGGTATCACCTCAGCACCTCGGGTGTTCACCAAGGTGCTGGCGGGCGTGATGGCTCTGTTGCGGAACCAGGGCATTCGCATCCTCCCTTACCTGAAAGACATTCTGATTGTGGCTCAGTCTCTTCATCAGGCCGAGAAGGATACTCAGGTGGTGACCTCCACTCTCGAGTCCTTCGGCTGGGTGATCAACTTTCCCAAGTCTTCACCATCTCCGTCTTTGGTGAGGTCCTTTCTGGGCATGACTCTGGATACCTCTCAGCTCAAGGTATTCCTGCCTCAGCAGAAAGTGGAGGACCTTCAGGAGCAGGCACGGGCTCTGCTCTTGTGTCCCCATCCCTCCATCCGGCAGGGGATGCAGTTAGTGGGCCTGATGGTGTCCTGCTTCGAGGCGGTCCCCTTTGCTCAGTTTCACATGAGACCTCTTCAGTTGCACCTCTTGTCAGTTTTGGGATCGGGGACCCTGTGTCCCTGGATCAGGATTTTGCTCTGTCCCCCCTGGCCAGACAGTCCCTCTCGTGGTGGCTGGACTCAAGGGACCTTTCTGCCTCCGTGCTGGGAAACTGTCACCACAGATGCCAGTCTGACCAGTTGGGGGGGCTTTTGGAAGTCTCTGAAGTTCCAGGGTCTGTGGGGCCCCCAGGAGGCCCATGCTCCCATCAATGTCCTGGAACTGAGGCGATCAGGTTGGTTCTTTCTCAGCTGATCACGCACGCGTTCAGATCCGCTTGGACAACCAGACGGCGGTTGCCTACATTAATCATCAGGGAGGGACTTGGAGCAAGCGAGCCCTCAAGCAAGTGTCCCTGATACTGTCTTGGGCGGAAGAGAATGTCCCTTGCATCTCGGCGGTCTACATTCCGGGGGTTGGAGAACCAGGAGGCAGACTCCCTGAGCAGAGGGACGTCTCGGCTGGGGGAATGGTCCCTCAGCAACAAGGTTTTTCACTCCCTGTGTCACCGCTCGGGGCAGCCGGATGTGGACCTGTTTGCGTCCCGCCACAATCGCAAGCTTCCAAGATTTGTCTCCCTGTCGCAGGATCCTCTGGCCTTCGCCATGGATGCGCTAGCAATTTCTTGGACGGAGTTTCTTCTCCTCTGTGTTCCCTCCCTTTCCTCTGCTGGGCAGGGTGCTGCGCAAGATAGCCCAGGAAGGGGTACCAGCCATTCCGGTGGCTCCCTGTTGGCCAAGGAGGGTGTGGATCGCAGACGTTGTGCAGTTGGCAGCAGATCGGTATGTTTCGCCCAAGGATCCAGATCTTCTCACTCAGGGACAGCTGCGCCATCCCAATTTACAAACACTGGCTTTGACGGCTTGGCTGCTGAAACCTCCATCTTGATGGATAAGGGGTTGCCGGTCTCTGTTGTTGATATTAAAATTCGGGCTAGGAAGAAGTCCTCGTCCTTTATCTACTACAGGGTCTGGCATGCTTACATTGCCTGGTGTGAATCCAAGTCTCTTCCTTCTCGGGTGTTTTCTATCCCCAGGATTCTGGAATTTTTACAGCATGGTTTGGATTCGGGCCTTCAACTTAGTACCCTCAAGGGACAGGTGCCAGCTCTGGCAATTTTTTTCCAAAGATCCTTTGCCAATCACTAGCTGGTTAAGACTTTTTTTCCAGGGAGTTACTCATGTGCGTCCGCCTAAACCTATGCTACCGGTTTGGGACCTGAATCTGGTGTTGTCTGCTCTACAGGTTCCTCCCTTTGAGCCTATCCATGGGGCGGCGTTACCCATTCTGACTCTTAAGGTGGCTATTACTTTGGTCAGGCGAGTCTCTGAGCTGGCGGCGCTTTCTATTAAACCTCCTTATTTTGACCGGCATCAGGATAAGGTGGTGTTTAGGCTTAAGCCGGATTTCTTGCCCAAGGTTGTGTCTGCTTTTCATCTCAATCAGGACATTGTCTTACCTTCCTTGTGTCCTAACCCTGCTAATTCCAAGGAACGGACCCTGCATTCTCTGGATGTTGTCAGGGCTCTGAAATTTTACTTGTTTGCTACTGAGTCTTTCAGGAAATCTGATGCTCTTTTTGTTCTTCCTGCGGGACCTAGGAAGGGCTTGCCTCCGGCTAAATCTACTATCAGCAAGTGGATTCGCCAGGCGGTGGTTCAGGCCTATTCTGCTAAAGGGAAGGTTCCTCCTTTCCGGATTACTGCTCATTCCACTCATGCTATTGGTGCTTCTTGGGCTTTTCAGCACCAAGCTTCTGTTGAACAAGTTTGTAAGGCCGCGACTTGGTCTTCTGTTCATACCTTTTCCAAATTTTACAAGGTTGATGTTAAGGCCTCAGCTGATGCTGCTTTTGGGCAAGGTACTTCAGGCGGTAGTGGTTTGAACTGCCTGCTGCTACTTTTTGGGGATCCCACCCTACCTTACGGACACTGCCATTGGATGTCCCATACTTAAGGACTTTTTGAAGCAGGCCGTGCCATGCAATAGGAAAAATACAATTCTGTGAGTACTCACCTGTAGAATTGTTTTTACTATGCATGGCACGGCCTGCTTCACCCCACCCTTGTTATCGTTATTCTTGGTTGCCTCTTTATGGTGATTGTTCCAAGTTAGTTGGGGTTGTTACCTTTTTTTTTTTTTTTTTTTTTTTACCTTTCTTACCTTTATTATCTCCTAGCTTCTTGTATAACTGCTTGTCAACACTAGGGAGGTCTATTGGTGATCCTGTTTTTATATGGTGCCGGGAAGACCCACAACTCTTCTGCAGTACACTGCGCCACCTTGTGGCGGAATATCCCATACGTAAGGACTTCTTGAAGCAGGCCGTGTCATGCATAGTAAAAACAATTCTACAGGTGTCTACACTTTAGGGTTGCTCATATGAGCTTCCCTATATTGTGCGACCCTTATTGAAAAATACCCCCATATTTTTGTGGGTACATAGTCAAGACTAATAGATACTCTTACACCTTAGTTTTCGGGTTAGGTGTCCCGCTTTCAAAATTGTCTCTGATTATGACCACACCTTAGATCTTATTATAAAATTATTGCATGTTTAATTAATTTTTCAATACATACATAATATCATTAAAAAGCACAATTTCATACATCAAATCTTATAATGTCATCAAACATGAAAATTACATCTTATACAAGTTGATCCATCGTTGCCTTCTAACAATACCTTACAGGTGAGCACATATGGGATATGGCATATTGCCCATATGTGCTCACCTGTAAGGTATTGTTAGAAGGCAACGATGGATCAACTTGTATAAGATGTAATTTTCATGTTTGATGACATTATAAGATTTGATGTATGAAATTGTGCTTTTTAATGATATTATGTATGTATTGAAAAATTAATTAAACACGCAATAATTTTATAATAAGATCTAAGGTGTGGTCATAATCAGAGACAATTTTGAAAGCGGGACACCTAACCCGAAAACTAAGGTGCAAGAAATTCTACAGGTGAGTACTCACAGAGTTGTATTTTTGCCACCGTTGGCGCCCGTAGGCTCTCGCGCTGCCGAGGGGCGGAGCCGAGAGATGACGCGATCCACATCATCTCCCTGTGGCCCGCCCCTCGAGGATCCTTTCGGTGCCATTTTCTGGCCTCCTCCTCTTCTCGCTTCACTGCGGACGGCGCAGGCTGCTGAGTGCGGGGGTCTGTGGATCCCTTTTCTACCGAGGAACCCGGTTCGGTTCTGCTTCCGACGGCTGCTGACAAGCCATTTTGGTCCGTGAGTCTGCTCCTTCATGTCATGTCATGTTTTGTTTTATTTCTCTGTGCATGTGCTGTGGGATGCTCATGGGCTCTTATTATGTTTTTCAGAAGGGCCTACTTATTGCACTTGTGGTTTCTCCCGGGCCAGTACCCCCCTCCTCCTTTCTTGTTAAGGGATACGTGGGGGCATCCCGGGTGGGGTCTCATAGCCCCGAGCGCCCGTGCCTGGCTTAATTGTTCGCTTTTTGCGAATTCTGTAATCACCATATGGAGGCTTCTGGGGATAGCAAGCTTGGGGGCCCTTCGGGGCGGGCTCATTGAGCGCTTTTCTCCCCAGTCCCATCCTGCCCACAGCATCACCTACTCCCCCATGTCTGCATTTAGCTCCCAGTGAGGGGGAAGGCAGTAGGGGATCTCAGTCGGACCTGGCGCTGTGTGTTGCCAGCATTGAGTGGCAACTGTCCCGCCCGACCGCCGGCAAGGCCTCTAGTAAAAAGAGGCACCTGGCTACGGGCTTGTCCCTCTGCCGATGATGATGATTTGTATGATTCCTATGGTGGCCGTGAATCCATGCAGGAGAGGGAATTGTTCCACGATTCCGATTCCTCTGGGGATCGTCATGGTTAGTTTGATAGCGAGCCAGAGTCCTCCTCGGACGAGGATTCCGGGCTCCCGGATGTTACCGACAGACTATTCTTAGTATACAATATGTACTGCTCCAGATATAATACTTAGACTTGGGTTATCCTCCGCCAGATGGCGCTGCACTGCAGAGACATGCAAAACAGGCTCCTCCCAGCCCTTCAAATACCCAGGGACCTCCCACAAATCCCCAGATTTCTCTGCAGTGCCGACTGCGAAGACATGAAGTATCACTCTCTCGCAGGTGAGTGGGGCTATTAAAGCCTGCAGCCCTGTTGGACTATTCCCACCCGTCCTCCTCGTGATGTGCCTCCCAGCCTGGGCTGCGCTGGTCGGGTGAAGGTAGACAGCACCATGCGTGCTTATGGAGCCATGCTCCATTGCAGTCCCCCACCAAAGGGTAGGCGGTTTAGGCTGATGGTGAACCTCTAGGGGATGCCCCTCCCGCATTATTGCCCCATACTCCGAGTAGCGGTGGACCCTGTGCAAAGGGTCGCCATCCTCCCTCGTTCCCCCCGTAGCTCGGGGGGAAAGAAAGGGGGAGGGGTGTGTGTGGTGGTCTCAGTGTATTGGGTTACACGTTTATGGCCTTAGTATTGTACTTGACTTGTATAACTGGTGTCAGAGCCGCGCTGTTTGCATTTTTATTGTGTATCGCCCGCCGCTGCGCGAGTCTTTTGCCTTTATTGGATGTGCATGCGCCGGGCGGCGGCGTCGCCTTCATTAGCAAATCTTTTTTTTTCTCAGAGCTTCGCGCTCTTCGGGGGAGGCGGGGACCTGGCTTGGCGCGCTCCGCGTCACAGCCTGCCCTGGCCCGCCCCTTCGAAGTTCGCTTGGCGCCATTTAGATGCTCATCGCATGCGCGCGGTAATGGTCCTCCTCCTCCCTCGGTCTGTAAGTGCCCTCGCATGCGATTTTCATCATTCTTGCTTACTGCGCATGGCTCTGACATCCCTATTCCCATTATGTCTTTCAGACGGTCGAAACCAGTGGCTTCTCCCGGCCCTGTGTAATTGCCAGTTGGACCTAGTATAATTACTCCCACTTCCCTGCGGGTCTTTGGGGCATCCAGGGTAGCTTACAGCGTCAATCCCTACTGGCCTATTGTGCCTATTAATCACCATATGGAGGCATCCCAGGATATTGTGAACTGGGTTCCCTCGGGACAAGCCCATCTGTGTGTAGCTTGTGGGGTCTCATCTATCAGCGGTGACAACGCATGGGTCTGCGTCCCTTGTGCACAGCAGGCGCTAATGGTACTTCCCGCCCCTCCTGTGGCTGGGCCTGCACCTCGCCTCACTTCACCTACCCCCCCAAGCCTGAGTCTAACCCCCAAATACAAGCGGGGATTCTCATCCTGATGTGGCTACTAGACTGGCCAGTGTTGAAAAATTGCTTGCTAATACTCTAGCGCACAAGGCCACCGCAAAAAAGCGGCACATAATCCCTGACTCTGCTCCTTTCCCTACGGAGTCTGAGGAGTTTTTGCATCTATATGGCCATACCCCCTCGGACGAAGGGGAGCTGTTCTCTGACTCGGGGTCATCTGACGAGAAGTCAAGGGGTCATGACGATTCTGGTTCTGATCACTGGCCTGGTGATAATATTATATAATGCCATGCCTTTTTTATTGCTTGGCACGTAATTAATTGTATACCAATTGTGACTACTAGATTACCTATTATTGCTTTGCCTAAGCTCCCCCCACCTTTTCTTTTTAACATTGTCTTGTATATGTTTTTTAACTGTGTAATGCCCATTAGGGTTCTTTGTTGTTCCATTGCTGAATCTAATAAATTAGTATAACGTTTTTTATACACTGGTCTGTACCAATTATTTAGGGTGTAGTGCAGATTATTCTTGGTGCTTGTATGGGACACACCAGAGTGCCCCCTCTATGTTCTTTAATTGACTAAGCTTCACAAGCACCGGAATTTCTGGCACCCCCTTATTTGATCGATTCTTTCTACTAGGCTGTGCTTATCCATTAATAGTTTTTTGTGCTTTTTGCTAAAGGAGGTAAGTTACCACAGCGCAGGCGGCAGCCTCGGCCTTTTCGTAGCCAGGGCCCCCTTTCAGTCCCCTACAGAGGCGCTAAGCAGGGGAAAGGGGTGTCCTTCGTGGGGGCTCGCGCAGACTCCTGGCATTGGAGCAGGGGGCGACATCCTGGCTCCTCCTGGGGGACCAAACCCAAAGCCCCTCCCAAGACCCCTCAGGCATGATGGGGCGCCCTCGCCCGCCAGGGTGGGGGGACGGCTACAGCACTTCGCGCACGTCTGGAGGCGCCAAGTCTCAGACCGGTGGATTCAGGAGGTAGTTTCCTCTGGTTACAAGATAGAGTTTGCTGTGCGGCCCCCCTCAAGATTCGTCAGGTCCCGGATCCCCAAGGACCCGGTATCAGCTCAGGTCCTGATACAGGCCGTGCAAGGACTTCTGGATCTGGGAGTCATTTGCAGGGTCCCCTTGATAGAATTGGGGGAGGGGTTCTACTCCAACCTTTTCACAGTGCCCAAAAGAGATGGGTCAGTCAGGCCCATTCTGGATTTAAAGATCCTCAACAAATTTGTCAAGAACAAGCGCTTTCGCATGGAAACTCTGCGCTCGGCCGTTGGCTCTCTGCGCCCAGGGGATTTTATGACGTCTGTGGACATCAAAGATGCTTACCTTTACATTCCTGTGTTCCCGGGACATCAAAGGTTTCTCAGATTCGCGTTGAAAATCAACGTTACCAATTTGTGGCCCTACCATTTGGCCTCACTTCAGCTCCCAGAGTGTTCACCAAGGTGCTGGCGGGGGTGATGTCTTTGATAAGGTCAGGGGGCATTCGAGTGCTGCCCTACCTGGACGACATCCTCATCACCTCACGGTCTCTACAGCAGACGGAGCTGGACACTCAGCTGGTGGTGTCCACCTTGGAGTCCTTCGGCTGGGTGATCAATCATACCAAGTCCTCTCTGTCCCCTTCGTCGGTGACCCCATTCCTGGGGATGATTCTGGATACGGTTCAGTCACGAATATTCCTTCCCCAACAGAAGGTGGAAGCTCTGACTGCGCAGGTGCAGTCCCTGCTCTCGTGCCCCCAACCCTCCCTCAGGCAGGGAATGCAGCTGGTGGGCCTGATGGTGGCGAGCTTCGAGGCGATGCCCTTTGCTCAGTTCCATTTGAGGCCTCTGCAGCTTCACCTTCTATCAGTATCGAACAAGGACCCCGCGTCTTTGGACGGGGTTTGTGTGCTTCCCCCATTGGTCAGAAGGTCCCTCTCGTGGTGGCTGAACCACAAGAACTTGCTAAAGGGCAGGTCCTTTCTGGCCCCCTCCTGGGAGACGCTCACCACGGATGCCAGTCTGTCAGGTTGGGGGGGATTCTGGAAGTCCCTGAGGTTCCAGGGGAGGTGGGGCCCTCAGGAGGCCCATTTACCCATCAACATTCTGGAACTACGGGCGGTCAGGTTGGTACTGGAGCAGTTGACCGATCACCTGCAGGGACTGTCTGTACAGGTGCGCTCAGACAACAGGAAGGCAGTTGCCTACATCAACCATCAGGGAGGGACCCGAAGCAAGGGTGCCCTCCAGGAAGTGTCGCGGATTCTGACATGGGCGGAGGCCAATGTTCAATGCATTTCGGCTGTTTATATCCCAGGGGTAGAGAATCTTCTGGCAGACTCTCTGAGCAGGGGGACTTCCCGTCAGGGGGAGTGGTCTCTCTGCAACAGGGTATTCCAGTCCCTGTGTTACCGGTGGGGCCTACCGGATGTGGATCTGTTTGCATCCCGTCACAATCACAAGCTCCCGGCCTTTGTCTCCCTGTCTCAGGATCCTCTGGCCTTGGCCACGGACGCTCTGTCAATGTCATGGAAGGAATTTCGGCTCCTGTATGTCTTTCCCCCGTTCCCCCTGCTGGGCAGGGTTCTGCGCAAGATTGCCCTGGAAAGGTTGCCGGTGATTCTTGTGGCCTCAAGGTGGCCAAGAAGAGTGTGGTTCGCAGACGTGGTACAAATGGCAGTAGACCATTACGTCCTGCCAGAGGCGCCAGATCTGCTCACTCAGGGCTCCTTACGCCATCCCAGTTTACAAACTCTGGCTTTGACGGCCTGGCTGCTGAAACCTCCATCTTGATGGAGAAAGGCTTGTCTGCCTCGGTGGTTGATACCATGGTACAGGCTAGGAAGAAAACTTCTTCTGCCATCTATTATAGGGTATGGCGTTCCTACATTGATTGGTGTGAGTCTAGGTCTCTTCCCTGTAGGGAGTTCTTAGTCCCTAGGGTTCTGCAGTTTTTACAGCATGGATTGGAGTTGGGTCTAAAACTCAGTACTCTGAAGGGTCAAGTTTCTGCCCTGTCTGTCTTCTTTCAGAAGTCTTTTGCTCAGCATCCCTTGGTTAAGACCTTCTTTCAGGGGGTCACTCATGTGCGTCCCCCACGTAAGCCTACGGTCCCTGTTTGGGACTTGAACTTGGTTTTGTCTGCCTTGCAGGGTGCTCCCTTTGAGCCTATTCAGGATGCTGCTCTGGCTGTACTTACCCTCAAGGTTGTTGTCTTTCTTCAGTGAGGCGTGTGTCTGAGCTGGCGCCTCTGTCTATTCAGCCCCTTTTTGTGGTCCCTTCTGGTCCTAGGAAGGGTTTGGAAAAAAGAAGGGTGGGGACCCTAGACATGCCCCCAAGAAAAAGGAACCCTAAACAGCTGCCGCACACTACAAAGGTTGATCCAAATGCATCAATTCCATAGTAAAAATATTCCATAAATTTATTTGATAAGGACTCACATGATTAACACCAACAATACATAAAAGACCCATTAAAAAACATATAACACACACGGACGGAGGTTGGGCCCCTCAAGCGGCTCTAAATTCTCCCTTGAATAATAATACATATATATACAACAATAATGAATATAGTGATATGCCCGAACCCACAACACACGGGCAAAAATGAAGTAGTAGCTGAATATTGAATGAAAAGATGGGGGAAAGTTCTCAAAAGTGCTTGATGCTAATATAAAAATTTATACTAATACAAACAAGTAGTGTAAACTCAATCACAAATATACAACAAGATAAGTGACACACAATTCATTGTTAAATAACAACATTAAAGTGCAGAAAGTGCACTGTGCTAGCAGGTATGACCAAAAATTATTACTGTTTGCCTCGTTATGCAGGGGCTATGTAGCTAATAAGATTGGAATAAAAAATGAAGGGGTTATCTCTACATCACCATATCATGAAGCCTCTGGGGTCCCCTCCAACGGTTCGCCACCGACGCGTTGCGTGGCTCTACGCCACTTCGCCAGGGTGTATGAGCCGCCATATGCCCCCTGTCTCTATATAAACCCACCTGTAATCGCAACTGCTCCAATGGTCGTGTGCGCCGCCATCCCCCCACACGTGTGCCCCGCCCGGCAGGAAGTACTCCCGTAAGGGCAGCCACAGGGAGGGTGCGTCACATCCGCCCACACTCGCATTGCAACCGGAAGTGCGTCGCGGGGCACCCGGCTCCAGCGCGCGACCGCCCGGGCACACTCCCCTGCAGTAGGAGGTCCCGGACGGCCGCGCGCCCGAGCACGAGCGCACCGCCACGCTAACCTCCAGCCCACCCTGCCAACCTGATTGTGATGTCAGCGGATCGTGGACACACACATTAACACACTTAAATCACTCTACTATATCTGTAATGTATAAACAGCTGAGTCCATATTCCATCAAAAATACAATCATCAATTCCCATATATTAGTTATCTGCATAGAAATTTTCATCAACATTCGTTGACCTAAAATTATTTAGATATATAGCCATGGATATATTAATGGGGACCTAAATCCACCTGTATGATGATGTTCTGAAGCCTATATATGCTTAATAGCTTTCACCCTTTTAGAACATGTGCTTCTATGTACATAATAGGTGTCCACCTATATGCACTGTTCTCAGTACTTATGTATAGGAGATGCTGGTATATAGTAAGTGTATATACAGCAGGTGTGCCAGATACTTAAGGCCCAGATCTCTAGTGTCATTGGGACTATGTCCATGAATTTCATCCCATTATTGGGCACCAACATTTCACACCATTTCTAAGTGTGTTCCCTCCAGGCCATCTGTGGATATTTCTATGGTGTTGCTGTTTCCTCAAATTCAGTCCCCGTCCTTAATCCAAAACACAGTCCTTTATCCAAATCTGGGACACGGTGACTCTCCTCATCATGTTGTGTGCCACAAAAAACACTGTGGGACGGTACAACCATAATGTCTTGGATTAAGTTGGGACTCCCATCCAGTCGTGGAATCCCTCCAACATCCACACATCGGCAACAATCTATTCCTGCATGAATAATATCTTTCCTGGCTGGATGGGGGTATATGTTGCAATTCATCGCCTTCCCTCTGCATCTGCCCCAAAGTTGTTGGAAATCCAGACAAGGGATGCCTCGTACAAGTACCTCAAAACAAGAATGATACCAGAAATAAATATATTTTGTTTTCAAACAACACACATAAATCTGTATATGCGAGGTACATATGAATCTACTTCATGCTGATCTCAGGCTTCATGATAATGCTCTCTCTTACACTGCCTAAACTCCACCCACCCACACCTCGTCACTATGTAATGAGAAATGGTAGGGGGGGGGTGAAGGGGAAAGAGGGGGGAGTGGGAAAGGGAAGAAGGGAGGGGGGAGGAGGGAAAGGGGGAAGAAAGGGAAGGGAAAAGAGAGAAAAGGGGAAGGAACAAAACCAATTTAGGAAAGGGGGGGAAAGGGAAATCTCCCACTACAAAAAGAAGGGTCCCGGATTGATATCAAAGTGATAAAAGGTGCTTCTAGGTCACTACCGACCTAAAAATGCCTGGAAGGAGAAGTCCTCGTTCATACCCATGGGGAATCTGGTTTGTAATGTGTAGATGCACCGGGTTTCTTTCTGTAACAGTAATCTCATTCGATCTCCTCCTCTAGATCCTAGGATGACCTGGTCTATAAAAAGGACCCCATCTTTTCATTCAATATTCAGCTACTACTTAATTTTTGCCCGTGTGTTGTGGGTTCGGGCATATCACTATATTCATTATTGTTGTATATATATGTATTATTATTCAAGGGAGAATTTAGAGCTGCTTGAGGGGCCCAACCTCCGTCCGTGTGTGTTATATGTTTTTTAATGGGTCTTTTATGTATTGTTGGTGTTAATCATGTGAGTCCTTATCAAATAAATTTATGGAATATTTTTTACTATGGAATTGATGCATTTGGATCAACCTTTGTAGTGTGCGGCAGCTGTTTAGGGTTCCTTTTTCTTGGGGGCATGTCTAGGGTCCCCACCCTTCTTTTTTCTCTACAGTCAGTGTCCCTACTTCTTGCCAGCACCTAGCACAAATTTATATAATTGGTAGTGCACCTCCACAAAAACTTTGTTTCTGTATTGATTCTAGGAAGGGTTTGGCTCCGGCCAAGTCTACTATTAGCAAATGGATTCATCATGCTGTGATTCAGGCCTATTCTGCTAAGGGGAAGAGTCCTCCCTTCCGCCTTACTGCTCATTCTACTCGTGCTATTGGTGCCTCTTGGGCCTTCCAGCACCAGGCTTCTGTTGAACAAGTTTGCAAGGCCGCTACTTGGTCTTCTGTTCATACTTTTTCAAAGTTTTACAAGGTTGATGTTAGGGCATCAGCTGATGTTTTTGGCCGCAAGGTTTTGCAGGCTGCAGTGGTTTAAACTGCCTGCTGTCACCTTTTGTTGGGGGATCCCACCCTACTTATGGACACTGCTATTGGATGTCCCAAGTGTAAGTATTATATCTGGAGCAGGACGTACTGTATACTAAGAATAATACAATTCTGTGAAATACTCACCTGTAGAATTGATATTATTTGTATACAGTACATTCTGCTCCACCCCACCCTGGTTTTTGCATTATTCTGGATCCCCTGTATGGTGATTGTTATCATTGTTATCATTACCAGTTGTTTTGGGTGGTTTAATTCTCCCGGCTTCTTGTTCACTGCTTTTCAATGCTGGGGATTTCTGGCAGGTCCCTGGGTATTTGAAGGGCCGGGAGGAGCCTGTTTTGCATGTCTCTGCAGTGCAACGCCATCTGGCGGAGGATAACCCAAGTGTAAGTATTATATCTGGAGCAGGACGTACTGTATACAAATAATATCAATTCTACAGGTGAATATTTCACAGAATTGTATTTTTGTCTGCTGTTTTTGCTGCTTTACACATTGACCCCCCCCTAAGGCGGCAAAGAGGAAGCCGGGGGAGCTCTTCTGCCCTGACAAGCAACGCTTAGAGTTCCCGGAGCAGGGACATTTTTCAAATATGGTCCTCAAGGAATGGGAACGGCCCAACAGGTTGCCCTCGGTGCCCAAGGGAATGGATAGAAGGTATCCTTTCTCGGCCGACTTGGTTCGCCGCTGGTCTTGTCCCCCCAAGGTGGACGCCCCCGTCCTGGGGCTCTCCAATACTTCTATTATGCCGTCTCCTGACACCACTGCCTTGCGTGATAATGGCAACCGGCGTATGGATCAACTAGCCTGTCATGCCTTCACCTTTGTGGGAACGGGTTTACCCCGGTCTGTGCCACGGCTATTGTTGCCATTGCACTTAAGAAGACGGTTAGGCGCCTTGCCGAGGCTGCCAGATCTCGCAAGCGAAAGAATGACTACAAGGACCTTTTGCTTTGCTCTGACTTTATTGCTTTTGTGCTGTCTGCCATGGGCGATGCCGTCCGGCTTGGTGGTAGGGACTCTGCACCATTGGTTGCCATGCATAGGTCCGTCTGGCTGCGTCAGTGGGTGGCTGCCGCTAAGAAGTCCCTCACTGGGCTTTCCTTCACGAGACTACGTCTCTTTGGGGAACGTCTTGATGTTTTGACCAAGGATGGTCGGCTCCCTCAGCATAGAAAGCATTCTCGGCCCTTTCGGGTGTCCTCCTCATTTCGTCCTTCCCATGGGGGCCGCAGAGCTTCCTTCACAGGTAGCCGCAGAAACTCTTGGGGACGGGGTAAATCCCGTGGTCGCCCTGGACTCTCCTGGGGTGCTAAGCCCAAGGCCCCTCAGGCATGAGGGGGCGCCCTCACCCATCTGGGTGGTTGTACGGCTTCGGCTCTTTGCTCACGTCTGGAGACAACGCGTCTCGGATCGGTGGATCCAGGAGGTGGTGTCCTCCAGTTACAGGATAGAGCTAGAAGCTTGGCCGCCGCCAAGCTTCCTCCGGTCCCGGATGTCCCAGAATCCCGTGACAGCGCAGGGCCTGAGGTTGGCCGTCCAACGTCTTGTATATTCCTGAGTGGTTTGTCCTGTGCCTCTTCAGGAATGGGGTCGGGGGTTCTACGCCAATCTGTTCACAGTGCCCAAGAAGGACGGCTCCCTGAGACCCATCCTGGATCTAAAGGGTCTCAACAGATTTGTCAGGTTCAAACACTTCCGCATGGAGACCTTACGGTCGACGGTGAGCTCTCTTCGGCTGGGCGACTTTATGACCACTGAGGACATCAAGGATTCCTACCTGCACGTTCGGATCTTCTTAGGGCATAAAAAGTTGCTGAGGTTCGCTCTGGGGGATCGGCGCTACCAGTTTGTGGCCTTGCCATTCGGTATCACTTCGGCCCCTCGGGTGTTCACCAAGGTGCTGGCGGGTGTCATGGCCCTTCTGAGGGGCCAGGGCATTTGCATCCTTCCTTACCTGGATGACCTGTTGATTGCTGCTCAATCTTTTCATCAGGCCGAGAGGGATACTCAGGTGGTTGTGTCCACCCTCGAGTCCTTCGGTTGGGTGATCAATTATCCCAAGTCTTCGCTCACTCCGTCATTGGTGAGGTCCTTTCTGGGCATGACGCTGGATACCTCTCAGGTCAAGGTATTCCTGCCTCAGCAGAAAGTGGAGGACCTTCAGGAGCAGGCACGGGCTCTGCTCTTGTGTCCCCATCCCTCCATCCGGCAGGGGATGCAGTTAGTGGGCCTGATGGTGTCCTGCTTCGAGGCGGTCCCCTTTGCTCAGTTTCACATGAGTCCTCTTCAGTTGCACCTCTTGTCAGTTTGGGACCGGGACCCTGTGTCCCTGGATCAGGATTTTGCTCTGTCCCCCCTGGCCAGACAGTCCCTCTCGTGGTGGCTGGACTCAAGGAACCTTCTAGTGGGCAGGACCTTTCTGCCTCCGTGCTGGGAAACTGTCACCACAGATGCCAGTCTGACCAGTTGGGGGGCTTTTGGAAGTCTCTGAAGTTCCAGGGTCGGTGGGGCCCCCAGGAGGCCCATGCTCCCATCAATGTCCTGGAACTGAGGGCGATCAGGTTGGTTCTTTCTCAGCTGATCACACAACTTCGCGGCCGCGCTGTTCAGATCCGCTTGGACAACCAGACGGCGGTTGCCTACATTAATCATCAGGGAGGGACTCGGAGCAAGCGAGCCCTCAAGCAAGTGTCCCTGATACTGTCTTGGGCGGAAGAGAATGTCCCTTGCATCTCGGCGGTCTACATTCCAGGGGTTGGAGAACCAGGAGGCAGACTCCCTGAGCAGAGGGACGTCTCGGCTGGGGGAATGGTCCCTCAGCAACAAGGTTTTTCACTCCCTGTGTCACCGCTCGGGGCAGACGGATGTGGACCTGTTTGCGTCCCGCCACAATCACAAGCTTCCAAGATTTGTCTCCCTGTCGGAGGATCCTCTGGCCTTCGCCATGGATGCGCTAGCGATTCCTTGGACGGAGTTTCTTCTCCTCTGTGTTCCCTCCCTTTCCTCTGCTGGGCAGGGTGCTGTGCAAGATAGCCCAGGAAGGGGTACCAGCCATTCCGGTGGCCCCCTGTTGGCCAAGGGAGGGTGTGGATCGCAGACGTTGTGCAGTTGGCAGCAGATCGGTATGTTTCGGCCAAGGATCCAAATCTTCTCACTCAGGGACAGCTGCGCCATCCCAATTTACAAACGCTGGCTTTGACGGCTTGGCTGCTGAAACCTCCATCTTGATGGATAAGGGGTTGCCGGTCTCTGTTGTTGATACTATAATTCGGGCTAGGAAGAAGTCCTCGTCCTTTATCTACTACAGGGTCTGGCATGCTTACATTGCCTGGTGTGAATCCAAGTCTCTTCCTTGTCGGGTGTTTTCTATCCCCAGGATTCTGGAATTTTTACAACATGGTTTGGATTCGGGCCTTCAACTTCCTCTAACCCTCAAGGGACAGGTGTCAGCTCTGGCAATTTTATTCCAAAGATCCTTTGCCAATCACTAGCTGGTTAAGACTTTTTTTCCAGGGAGTTACTCATGTGCGTCCGCCTAAACCTATGCTACCGGTTTGGGACCTGAATCTGGTGTTGTCTGCTCTACAGGGTCCTCCCTTTGAGCCTATCCATGGGGCGGCGTTACCCATTCTGACTCTTAAGGTGGCTATTACTTTGGTCAGGCAAGTCTCTGAGCTGGCGGCGCTTTCTATTAAACCTCCTTATTTTGACCGGCATCAGGATAAGGTGGTGTTTAGGCTTAAGCCGGATTTTTTGCCCAAGGTTGTGTCTGCTTTTCATCTCAATCAGGACATTGTCTTACCTTCCTTGTGTCCTAACCCTGCTAATTCCAGGTCAAGGTGTTTCTTCCTCAGCAGAAGGTGGAGGGCCTTCAGATGCAGGCACGAGCTCTGCTGTCGTGTCCTAATCCCTCCATCCGCCTGGGGATGCAGTTGGCGGGACTTATGGTGTCTTGCTTCAAGGCTGTACCCTTCGCCCAGTTCCACATGAGACCTCTTTAGTTGAACCTCTTGACCGTTTGGAATCGCAAACAGGAATCCCTGGAGCAGGAACTCGCTCTGTCCCCTCTGGCCAGACAGTCCCTCTTTGGTGGTTGGACTCGAGGAATCTCCTAGGGGGCAGGTCCTTTCTGCCTCCGTGCTGGAAGATTGTCACCACGGAAGCCAGTCTGACCGGTTGGGGAGGGTTTTGGCAATCGCTGAAGTTCCAGGGCCAGTGGGGCCCTCGGGAGGCCCACACGCCCATCAATCTCCTGGAACTGAGAGCGATCAGGTTGGTTCTCTTCCAGTTGACTCCCCGCCTACAGGGTCGTGCGGTCCAGGTCCGCTCGGACAATCAGACGGCTGTCGCTTACATCAATTATCAGGACGGGACTCGGAGCAAACGAGCCCTCAAGGAGGTGTCCCTGATATTGTCTTGGGCAGAGGAGAATGTTCCCTGCATCTCAGCGGTTTACATCCCAGGGGTGGAGAACCAGGAGGCGGACTCCTTGAGCAGGGGGACGTCTCGTCTGGGGGGATGGTCCGCCGACAACAAGATCTTTCATGCCCTGTGTCGCCGCTGGGGTCAGCCGGACTTGGACCTTTTTGTGTCCCGTCACATTCACTAGCTTCCAAGATTCGTCTCTCTGTCAAGAGATCCGCTGGCCGTCGCCACGGATGCTCTAGCCATTCTCTGGACAGATTTCCGGCTCCTCTATGCACTTCCTCCATTTCCTCTCCTGGGGCGGGTGTTGCGCAAGATAGCCCAGGAGGGGGTACCGATCATTCTGGTGGCCCCCCGCTGGCCGAGGAGAGTATGGTTCGCGGACGTCGTCCAGATGGCGGTGGATCACTTCGTCCTGCCTGACGATCCGGGGCTTCTAACTCATGGTCACTTGCGCCACCCCAATTTACAAGTGCTGGCTTTGACGGCTTGGCTGCTGAAACCTCCATCCTGATGGATAAGGGACTGCCGGCTTCGGTAGTCAGTACTATGATTCTGGCTTGAAAGAAATCATCTTCCATGATTTATTACAGGGTCTGGCATGCTTACATTGTCTGGTGCGAGTCTAAATCTTTTCCTTCTCGCACTTTCTCCATTTCCAGGATTTTGGAGTTTTAGCAACTTGGTCTGGAGTCGGTACCCTCAAAGGCCAGGTTTCGGCCCTGGCAATTTTTTTCCAAAGATCTTTCGCCAATCATAGGCTTGTCAAGACTTTTTTCCAAGGAGTATGTCCACCGCGTAAGCCCCTGCTACCGCTGTGGGATTTGAACTTGGTGCTGTCTGCTCTCCAGGGTCCTCCCTTTGAGCCGTTGAACAATGCTGCGCTGGCCATTATGACTCTTAAGGTGGTCTTTTTGGTGGCTATCACTTCTGTGCGTCGTGTTTCTGAGCTGCCGGCGCTCTCTATTAAGCCTCCTTATTTAGAACGGCATCAGGATAAGGTAGTATTCCGTCTTAAGCCTGAATTCTTGCCTAAGGTCGTTTCTGCCTTTCATCTGAATGAGGACATTGTCTTGCCTTCCTTGTGTCCTGCACTTTCTAATTCTAACAAAGCCTTCGTTCTCTGGATGTGGTCAGGGCGCTCAAATTCAGTTTGACCGGCACTGCATCTTTTCGGAAGTCGGATTCTCTGTTTGTCCTTCCTGCTGGACCTAGGAGGGGTTTGCCTCCAGTCAAGTCTACGGGGAAGAGCTATTGGTGCCTCTTGGGCTTTTCAGCACCAGACTTCTGTTGAACAAGTTTGTAAGGCTGCTACTTGGTCTTCTGTTCAAGTTTTACAAGGTTGATGTTAGGGCCTCAACTGACGCTGTTTTTGGTCGCAAGGTGCTTCAGGTGGTAGTGTCTTATCTGCCTGCTGTTGCTCACTGGTGATCCCACCCTTTTGTTCTTGGACACTGCTGTTGGATGTCCCAATAGTTAAAAATTGAAATGAAGCAAGCTGTGCTGTACACAAGGAAAAATACAATTCTGCGATTACTCACCTGTAGAATTGTTTTTACTGTGTACAGCACGGCTTGCTTCATCCCTCCCTTGTTATCGTTATCCTATTTTGCCTTGTTATGGTGATTTTCTTGAGAGAGAGTTATTTTTAGTGGGGCTGTGTTTTTTGTTAACATGGTCTTGCCTCCCGGCTTCTTGCATAACTGCTTTCAAACACTGGGGGTCTCTGGGTTATTCCTGCCCTTTTTATGGGCCGGGAGGAGCCACAAGTCTTTCTGCTGTTGACTGCGCCACCTTGTGGCGGATTACCCAATCATTAAGAATTGAAATGAAGCAAGCCGTGCTGTACACAGTAAAAACAAATCTACAGGTGAGTAATCACAGCATTGTATTTTTTCCTGAATATTTCAGCAGTAAAGCGGGCCAGCAGTCAAAAATGACTTAACCCTTTCAGTGCCAAGCACGTAGATTCTACGTGCTCGCTTCTACTCCACTTAAGTGCCAAGCACGTAGAATCTACATGCCTGAGATTCCCCCCTGCTAGTTAAAAAAAATAAAAATAAAAAATACTCACCTGACCCCTCGTTAGATTTGGCCGGGTCTTCTCTTTAATTTGGTGCCATCCTATCCCCCATGGGGGCTCGGATGGCTCCAGGAGAGCCCCAGGAATAGCCCCCCCCCCCCGCTTCGGCAGCATCAGCAAACTGTAAAAAAAAAAAAAAAAATTAAAAATGACATTTACTTACCTGCGGTCGCTCTGCCTCCCGACGGATCTCCTCTTCACTGGGGGGGCCTCTGATCGCCCCCCCCCCCAGGCTCTTCCATGGCGAGGAGAGGGCAGAAATCGCCCTCCCCCCCACTTCCTGGATCGCGTCTGCATCATTGTGATGTCACCAGCAGCCAGCCTCTTAATACCGGCACCCGAGACTAAGAATCAGTCTGCTCGGGTGCTTGAAGCAGAGAGGTGGGGAGGGGGAGAGGGCTGTGATCGCCCCCCCCCCTCCCCAGGCTCTCTCCTCCAAACACCCGAGCAGGCTGTCAGCTGTCATCGGAGATCGCCCGGGAACAGAGGATCGGAGGTGAGTAAAGTAAAAAAAAAAAAAAAAAAAATTCATTTTTTTTCTCCTTGTGTCTGTGTCATTTTTTTTTTACATTTAACCCCTTGTGAACTGGTAAGGGGTCCATGTGACCCCTATACCAGTTCCCAAGACTGGGGGATGGCAAGTCACCCCTAGCACCCTCATTACCTGCCTCCCTAAATCCCAGGGGGGGGCAGAAGAGCCCGTGGCCACGGGCTATGCGGGCTTGTAGCCTGCAGGGCCAGGGGGCCACAAATGGTTTTTAACCCTTAAAAATCCAAAAAAATGGGGTCCCCTGTGTCATTTTTTTTTTAATTAACCCCTTATGTTCTGTCACCCAGCAGCTATAAAAGGCTTCCAGCAGGTGAGCAGAAGCCAGTGATTGGGAAGGGACACAGTGCAAAATGGATGGGAGGTAAGTATTTTAAAAAATATATATATTTTTTTTTCTCTGTGTGTGTGGTGTTTTTTTTTTTTTCTTAATTTAACCCCTTGTGAACTGGTATGAGGTCCATGTGAGCCCTATACCAGTTCACAAGGCTGGGGGCTGGCAAGTCACCTGCGGCTAGTGGGTGACTTGCCATTAACCCCCGGCACCCCAATTACTTGCCTCCCCAAAGCCCAGGGGGGGGGGCAGAAGAGCCCATGGCCATGGGCTATGCGGGCTTGTAGCCACAAAAGCCCCTGCGCTCTGTTCCTACAAGCCCTGCATAGCTGGTCCCGTGCTGGTTACTTCGGGTAAGGGGGACCCCATGTCATTTTTTGGGGGGATTTTTAAGGGTTTTTAAAAAGAGAGGGGGGGATCTATGTAATTTTTTTCTCGATTTAACCTTTTGTAGTGTGGATGGCAGTTGTATTTTATTTGTAAATGTTTTAAAGTACTTGTTTGGGGGGTCTCCTGGGCAGGAACGGGGGGCTACCGATAAATATGTGGTACCGTTCTAATCGGTAGAAATGGGGCTTTCACGTGCAATATGGTTTTCTTTAATAAAATACAGGAGACAATTTTCTAAAATATTATTGTTAAGTAAAAAAAAAAAAAATACATACAAACAAGACATTTCATGTTAAACCCTAAACTCTGCTGCAAAAAAAAAAAAATTATAATTTTCGTGAAAATTCCAGCAAAAATGGCGCAAAATGGGGAAGAATGACCCAGAGGGTGACAAAATCTCAAGTAGGCTGGCAATTAAAAGGGTTAAAAGTAGCCATGCATGTTGGGTATTGTTCTGTTCAGGGGACCTTGCGCTTTCAGACTTAGCTTTTTTTTTCTTGTTTGCATATTTATATTTTAGGAAAAGGTGTGTTTTATTCAGCTTTTTTATACATTTTTTAGGGAAACCCTGCGCAACCAAAGAATACTTTGAGGGATTAATTCCAGAAAGATGCGCCCACTACAACAAGCTGGATACGCTTAGAAAGCTTAACATGTGTACTTTCAGGGAATATATGGTTTATGGGGGATATTCCAAATGTAAAGGGCTGTTTTGGTTGAAAAATCGCAAGGTGCGCACTTTTTCTGCAGCGCTGAAATTTTCAAGTAAAATTGCCGTTACGCACATGCTTTACTTTGGGGTGTTTGGCAACTCTTCCCTTGACAGTAGCTATGCATGTTGGGTATCGTTCTGTTCGGGGGACCTTGCTTTTTTAGAACAATGTGGGTTTGATTCTGCTTTTTTATCCTTTTTTTAGGGAAACTCTTTGCAACCAAAGATTACATTATAGGATTAATTCCAGAAAACTGTGGCCACATCAACAAGCCTGGTACACCTAGAAAGCTTGAGGTGTGTACTTCCAGAGAATATAGTTTGTTGGGGGTATTTCAAATGTAAAGGGTTGTTTTTCTGGAAAAAACTGCAAGGTGTGCATAGTGCATATCACAGTTGTATTTTATCTGAAAGTCCCCTAAAGCGCTGTTTCAGTTTGGTGGAGTCTCCTGGTCAGGAAATGGTGTCTACCTATACATATGTGGTACCGCTGTAACCGGGAGAAATTGGGATTTCACACACAATAAGATTTTTTTGACAAACTTTTATATTTTTTATTACAAAAAACACTACAAATTGTAAAAAATTTATTTTTATTTTTTTCACATATTTCACTCCAAAATATTGAGAATACACCTAAAAAATGACAAACAAAGTATTTCATGTTAAAGCCCAGACTACGCTGAAAAAAACCAATATATCATTTTCCTGGGAAATCCCTTCAAAAATCACATTTGAACTTGGAGAGTGCAAAATAGTGCAAAATGGTTTGGCAACAAAGGGTGACAAAAACTCCAGGTAGGCTGGCAGCGAAAGGGTTAAACTACACCAACACAACAAACAGTGCTCGTATGCATCCCCCGCAGGGCAATTTAGATTGCTGCACATAAACATTATTTTACCTTTTTCTATCTCTTGCTGTAGTACATTTTAGAAACAAAATGGTCTGCTCATGCATTTGCAGGCCACCTGCAAACAGGAAGTGCTGCTAGGCTTCCTGTTACTGTGCATTGTCAGTTATGTCAGACGAATCCAGGCAGCAGCATGGCTGAGATGCTGGGAGAGGAAGCTACAAAATGGCTGCTACCTTTTTTTTTTCCAACTGTGGGTCCGGTTAAAGAAAGATGACAGTTCGCAATTAGAAAGGTCAACACAGCTACTAGAAGGTAACAGACAGTTTTTCAATTGTTTGGATGAATGGAATTGGAGAAAGGCAACTGCTGAGACCATAACTGCTGCCACATAAGTGGTGCATTGTCAAGTTGGCGGTGGCCTGATGAGTTGTAGGTGCTGTGGTGATTTACCATGCAGTGTTCCCCAACATTCTTCCTGCAAGCCATCAACATGTTGTGTGTTTTGTGTATCTACACATAGCTGGCTCTGTAGCTCTGCTGCTTCACTAATAATAATAATGGAGGTCTGCAAAACATGACCTCTTTCGGTGGCTCTCCAGAAGGTTGGAGAACGCTGCTGTAGAGCTCCAAAACAACGTATCTATCACTACTTTGGATCTTTTGTGTTATAGAAGAACTGGATACTAATGACTAAAACTACAGATGCCCCCCCCCCCCCCCTCTCTTTTTTGTAAATCTGCCATGACTAGACTTTACTACCCTAATCAGAGGAGGGGAATTTATTAATGAACAAATGGCATGTGTCCTCGTGCCCTGCATACTGCCGAAACCATACCTACATGCTGGATCACTAGGAACCTTGTGCTTTCAGATTCCAGGCAACTTATACGGAGTACGACTGTGAGAAGAATGACGTGTGCTGGCAGCAACTGGCTTATCCTCTTACAAAGTACTACACAGGTATCTTATGGTTTAAACTGGTAAATTCTTTGTTTTTTCACCCCTGGTATCCACAGCTTAATGATTCAACTTTAAAAAATACCATTTTGTGATTACTCACCTGTAAAATGGGTATTATAAGTATGTCACACACCCCGCTTCCAATATTCATGACATGTGGGTTATGTCCAGTAGAGGCGAACTTCTGGAAGCCCCTCCCGGTCCATAAATACCTGGGACCTCCCACACATTACCCAGTATAGGAAAGCAGTAAGGGGACCAGGAAGAGCCAATTGCAAATTCTTTAACAATAAAAGGTTCACCATATAAAGGATCCAGAGTACAAAAAAGGGCGGGATGAAGCGGGGTGTGTGACATACTTATAATACCCATTTTACAGGTGTGTAATCACAAAATGGTATTATTCCAAGTATGTCACACACCTCGCTTCCAATATTCATGACATGTGGGACATACAATAGCAGTGTCCATCAAGGGTGGGGATCCCAATATGGCAAAAAATGCACAAAATTAAACCACTGCAGCTTGCAGAACCTTGCGGCCAAAAACAGCATCCGCTGAGCCCGCACATCAACCTTATAAAACTTGGAAAAAGTATGAACGGAAGACCAAGTAGCAGCCTTACAAACCTGTTCAACAGAAGCCTGGTGCTGAAAAGCCCAGGAAGCCCCAACAGCACGAGTAGAATGAGCAGTGATCTGAAAAGGGGGAACCTGCCCCTTGGCAATATAGGCCCCAACAATGGCCTGGCAAATCCATTTACTAATGGTAGACTTGGCGGGCGCCAAACCTTTCCTGGGCCCAGAGGGCACCACGAACAAGTCCGTCTTACGAAAACGAGAAGTAGCCACCAAATAGTACTTCACACAACGAACCACATCCAAAGAGTGCAAAACCCTCTCCTTGTCGTTGCTAGGCTTAGGACACAAGGAAGGGAGAACTACATCCTGATTGAGGTGGAAGGCAGAAACCACCTAAGGAAGGAAATCTGGCTTAAAGCGAAATACCACCTTGTCCTGGTGTCTCTCAAAGTAAGGGGCCTGAATGGACAGAGCCGCCAACTCAGAGACACGCCGAACAGAGTTAATAGCCACCAAAAAGGCAATCTTTTGTGTAAGCATAGAAAGTGCCACATCCTGCATCGGCTCAAAGGGAGGCATCTGGAAGGCCAACAGAACCAAATTCAAATCCCAATCGGGCAACAAAGGCTTTCTAGGGGGCCGCACATGAGTGACACCCTGGAAAAAAGTCTTAACCAGAGGATGCAGAGCAAAATACCTTTGAAAGAAGACAGTCAGAGCAGAGGCCTGCCCTTTCAAGGTACTAAGCTGGAACTCCAGGTCCAGACCGTGTTGAAGAAACTCCAAAATCCTAGGAATCGAAAACACCCTGCAAGGCAAGGCCCTAGCCTCACACCAGTCAATATAGGACCTCCAAGTCCTGTAGTATATGGTAGAGGAAGATTTCTTCCTAGCTCTAACAAGAGTCTGAATCACAGCCTCAGACAAACCTTCCTCCCTCAAAATGGAGGTTTCAGCAGCCACGCAGTCAAAGCCAGCATTTGTAAATTGGGGTAACGCAGTAGACCCTGAGTGATCAGATCTGGAAACAGGGGCAGCCTGTATTGATCTACCGCCAGCCTTACGACGTCTGCGAACCAAACCTGTCTTGGCCACCTTGGGCCCACCAGAATTGCTGGCGCACCCTCTAGAGCCAGCTTGCGCACCACCTTGCCTACCATGGAGAAGGGGGGAAGCGGGTACAGGAACCCCAGATCCTTCCAGGCAAGAGACATGGCGTCCACTGCCAGGGCCAGAGGATCCTGAGACAGAGACACAAACTTTGGTAGCTTGTGTTGTGACGTGAGGCAAAGAGATCCACCTCCGGAAACCCCCACTTGTGACAGAGGGACCGGAATACCTTGTGGTTGAGAGACCATTCCCCTCGGCGAGAGGATCCCCTGCTCAGGGAGTCCGCCTCCGTGTTTTCCACTCCCGGAATGTACACTGCCGAGATGCACGGAACATTGCTCTCCGCCCACGCAAGAATCAGAGAAACTTCCCTTAGGACACTCCTGCTGCGAGTCCCTCCTTGGTGATTGATGTAAGCGACCGCAGTTCGATTGTCTGATCGAACCCGAACCGGTAAACCCCGTAGGTGATGCGTCAAGCATGACACGAATAGCTCTCAGCTCCAAGACATTGATAGGGGTGTGAGCCTCCTGAGGACCCCACAGCCCCTTGAACTACTGATGTTTCCTCCAAAAACCTCCCCAGCCCGACAGGCTGGCGTCCGTGGTAACCGTCTCCCAACAAGGGGTCAGAAAGGATCTGCCCCTCATCAGATCGCTTGGCTCCAGTCACCACTGAAGTGACCGCCGAACCCGGGGAGACATCAGGAATGACTGATCCAATGACTGCGGACATCTGTCCCAGGCCAACAATAGATGAAGCTGGAGCGACCTCATGTGGAACTGAGCAAAGGGAACCACCTCGAAGGAAGCCACCATCAATCCCACCAGTCTCATCCCTAGCCAGATAGAAGGCCGAGGTTTGGACAGTAGAAGACGTATCCGATCCTGAACCATCTGCACCTTGGACTGAGGTAGGAACACCCTGGTCTGAATGGTATCCAGATTCATGCCCAGAAACGAGATCTCCCTTGAGGGGGAGAGACAAGACTTGGGGTGGTTGATCACCCAGCCGAACCTCTCCAGCGTTGCCACCACCAACCTGGTATCCAGCTCCGCTTGACTGAGAGAGGATGCCATAATGAGGAAGTCGTCCAGATAGGGCACAATGCGAATGCCCTGGGCTCTGAGAAGGGCCATTATGCCCACCAGCACCTTGGTGAACACCCTTGGTGCCGAAGTCAACCCGAAAGGGAGGGCCACAAACTGAAAATGCTAATCTCCCACCACAAACCTGAGAAACCTCTGGTGTGCTGGGAAGATTGGTACATGAAGGTAAGCATCCTTGATGTCTATGGACGTCATGAAATCCCCCTGACGAAGCGAACCGATGGCTGAGTGCAGAGTCTCCATGCGGAACTTCCTGGTTCTGATGAACCTGTTGAGAAGCTTCAAATCCAGAATGGGTCTTATGGATCCATCCTTTTTGGGAACCGTGAAGAGGTTGGAATAATAGCCCCGGCCTCTCTCTGAGAAAGGCACCGGGCATATGACTTCCATGTCCAGAAGATTCTTTACAGCCAACAGGAGCCCCTGCGCAGCCCGGGGATCCGAGTGCACCCGAGACCTTAGGAATCTGGGAGGAGGCTGCTACTCGAACTCCAGTTTGTACCCGGAAGAGACCACTTCCAAGATCCATTTGTCTGTGACCTCCCGGGACCAGACCTGGAAGAAGTGCCGCAGCCGTCCCCCCACCCACAAGGGTGAGGGCGTCCCCTCATTGCTGAGCAGTCTTGGCAGCAGACTTGGGCTTGGAACCACAGTTAAGGCCTGGACGTGCGCGACCTCTGCCTCTGTTCCAGGAATCACCTCTGAAATTAGAGTAGGCAAAGCCTCTGACTGCTCTGGCACCGCGAAAGGAAGGATTGAAGGAGCCTGCCCCCCGAAAGTGGCGATGCTGCTTCTTTCGCTGAGGTAACCTTCCACCTTTCGCCACTGAATCCAATTTATCCCCGAACAGCCGAGTACCCAGGAAGGATAGCGCCGTGAGTGATTTCTTAGCCGCAATGTCAGGCGCCCACTGGCGCAACCAGTCCGATCGGCGAATAGCCACCAGCAATGCCGAGGTTCTACTACACATAATAATTGTGTCATCCATAGCAGATAACACAAAAGTCATAAATAATTCACACCGCTTAAGGGCTGCGTATTCATCACTGGACGGGTTAAGCTGAGAACCACTCAACAGATCCCTAAGCACGGACCTGGTAGCCACAGTCGTGAGCGCCGAGGCACAAACGGGCCGCAAGGCTGAACCCACACTGGCAAAAGCATGGCATGCTATCTGATCAATGCGTTTGTCCTCACCATCTGTAAGAGTGGTGGCGTCTGGAGAATGTACAACAGAGGTGTTGGACAATCCCAGAACGGGCGCATCGACCTCAGGAGGGGACGACCAGCGCTTCACCGCGTCCACCGGAAAGGGATACTTCCTATCCCATCCCTGAGGAACATCGGGAAGCCGGCTGGGCCTCTCCCATTCCTTAAGAATCATGCTCTGAAAATTATTCTGATTTGGAAACTCCAAGAGTGGCTTAGAAATCCCAAAGAATTCCCCCTTCTGCGGAGGAGCCTCCGCTGGCGGAGAAATATCCAGAAGCTCAAAAAGATGGGGACATCCACAGCATCCCCCAGTGCCTGCCCGGCATCAGTATCAAAAAGCTGCTGATCCTCAGCATCATATTCCTCAAACAATTCCCCCTCCTCAAGCGGGGAATAATCAGACCAGTCAAGAGAGTCATAATCATCAAATTCAAGTACCGCCGCAGCCAGTGACAGATGCCGTCTCTTAGCAGGGGCCTTTCTGCCCACTGAGCTAGAAATAATTTCTTGATGTTGGCCAGCCTAGCACATACATCAGAGTGCGACTCCCCACTAATGACAGTGTCACTTGGGGTACAGACAATGCGGGGTGGGGTAGGAGATGAGACGGGCGGCACGGACCCAGACGCCTGTGACCCCGACTGCCGCGTTATGGCCTGTTGCGCACATGGTATGGCAATTAGCACATTCTCCCCCATAAGGGGAACCCCACATCCCACACATAGCCGGGATTGTCCCGAAGGGAGCCCGAGCCCGGTATACTGTGGAGCCTCCATATGGTGATTTTAAGGTAGTCGCAATGACCAGAGGGAATTACGCTGATAAGCTACCCGGGATACCCCTTTAAGTCCCTAGTGGGAGGATTTAAACAGTCTCCAATTGATTCCCCAGGGACCCCAGGACCAGGAGAATCCCCCTTATTTTATGCTTGAAAGGGAGTTCTCCTAAAAGACACAATAGAAGGACCCATAAGGCACAGCAAAGATACTTCACATCAGACATAATATCTAAATAATACATATATATATATATAATGTCTACATCGCAAAAAACAAGAGGCCTGGGAAGCTGCCCCAAAGCGCTAGCAGGCCTTGATGGGGGTGAGTGACGCAGCGCAGGAAGAATAATAAAAGAAAGGGCCCAGAGGGCACTCACAAACAGGAGCAATGGCGACCGTGAGCAGCACAAACCAGAAGGGAGGGAAAATAAGGACGGGCCAGCGCAGACCGCGCGCCGCGCCTGGCCCCGCCCCCCTCCCCAGAATGAGAAGACGCGGCTCCCAGCCAGTGGCTGGGCTCCGCGATGGCGCCAAGGAGCAAGGGAGGGTGGGCCGGCAAACGCACCGAGCGGCCGGCCACGCCCCCCCCTCCGAGTACCTGAGGGGAAGAAGCTCCCCCACCATCAATGGCCGTCTTAATCGGCCGGCGCACGCCTGACAGTACAAGGCACACAAGTAAAAGCATTACACCACACACACAAAAAATATAAAGCTCAGTTATGGGAAAAGAGCCACCCCCCCCCCCCCCCAGTAGAGGGGCACAGGGAGACCCGGAAGGGGGGGAAATCCGCACCACCAAGTGGAAGGGACAGGTTAGGGACGGGGCATCCCAAACCGGGATCACCAACCCGGAAGCCGCCTACCCCTTGGTATGGGGTCTCACGGGGGAGCCTGGCTCCCAGGGTACACCACGAAGGTGTTTCCAACCATTGCCCGGACCCACAGCCAGGGCTGGGAGGCATAATAATGGCTTGAAATAACAAGGCCTGGGCAGCAATAGAAACAATTGGCCGAGGGCAAACCGGCTACCTGCAAGGAGGAGATACAGCCATCTTCTGACTTGCTCGCCATCTGCAGAGACGAAGACTGGGTAATGTGTGGGAGGTCCCAGGTATTTATGGACCGGGAGGGGCTTACTTTATTCTTAGTGTACAGTACGTCCTGCTCCAGATATAGTACTTACACTTGGGTTATCCTCCGCCAGATGGCGCTGCACTGCAGAGACATGCAAAACAGGCTCCTCCCGGCCCCTCAAATACCCGGGGACCTCCCTCAAATCCCAGATTTCTCTGCAGTGCTTACTGCGAAGACATGAAGTATCACTCTCTCGCAGGTGAGCGGGGCTATTACAGCCTGTGGCCCTGTTGGACTATTCCTACCCGTCCTCCTTGTGATGTGCCTCCCAGCCTGGGCTGCGCTGGTCGGGTGAAGGTAGGTAGCACCATGCGTGCTTATGGAGCGCTGCTCCCCCGCAGTCCCCCACCAAAGGGTAGGCGGTGTAGGCTGATGGTGAGCCTCTATGGGATGCCCCGCCTGCATTATTGCCCCTCGCCCCGTGTAGCGGTGGGCCCTGTGCGAAGGGCCGCCATCCTCCCTCGTTCCCGCCCTCGGGGGGAAAAAAAGGGGGGGGTGTGCCTGTAGTGTCTGTGTATGATTGCACGTATATGGCACTTTGTCTTTGGACTTTTACATATATGGTGTCAGCCGCCGCGCCTTTTTATATTTTACTCGCATAACTGCCGCCGCGCGCGTTTTTTCCTTCGTTGGATGTTCGGCGCCGGGCGGCGGTGTTAACTCAGACACCTCTGTGTCTTCATTGGCCGATGTTGAACTTCGGGAGGGCGGGGCCTGGTCTGGCACGCTCCGCGTCATGGCTCGCTCTGGCCCGCCCTTCGAGGTACATGGCGCCATTTTGTCTGTTTGCGCGCGACGCGTGGGGCGTTCCTGCTTACCGTGGTCCGTACGTTCCCTCTCGGGTGGCTTATACTCATTGTAGTGTTTCGGTTCTGACACCATTCTTTTCTCATTGTGTCTTTCAGATTGGTGAACACCATTGGCTTCTCCCGGCCTTGTAAAATTCTCCCACTAAAATCCCTAGCGGGTCTTTGGGGCATCCAGGGTTGCATATAGCGTCAATCCCTGCTGGCATATTGAGCCTAAATAATCACCATATGGAGGCATCTCAGAATTATGTGACCGGGGTCCCCCTGGGACAAGACCGGCTGTGCATAGCGTGTGGACAACCCCATGCTGATGCTGACAGGGCACGGGTCTGTGTACCGTGTGCCGAGCAAGCACTGGCTCTGCAATCAGGCCTGCCAGTGGCTGCACCTCGTTTCAATTCGCCTATCTCCCCATGCTTAAATCTCACTCCTGCTGAGTCGCATACAAGTGGGGATTTGCAGCCTGTTGTGTCTTCTAGACTGCCTACGGCTGAACAGATTATTGCGAGGTTGTCAGAGCGCAAGGGCCCTGGTAAGAAGCGGCACTTGACGCCTCATGCTACTGTTTTCCCTAGGGGAACTGAGGAGTTTACTACTCGGTGTGGTTATAACCCTTCTGAGGAAGGAGAGCTCTTCTCTGACTCAGGCTCATCTGATGGGCTGGGGAGTCATGACGATTCTGGCCATGAATACTGGGCCCAGAGTGACACTGACGATCTGTTGATTAAGGTCTTTGAGGTTCTGGCTATCTCTCTCCCTGGTGAGGCTCCCAAGCAGAGAGGGGAGCGTTTCCATACAGCAACAGCACGTTTGGAATTCCTCCTGGAGCAGGCACATTTCCATACTCTTGTGCTCAAGGAATGGGAGTGCCCCAGTAAACTGCCAGGGGTCCCAGGGGACTGGGATAGGAAGTACCCTTTCCCCCCTGAGGTGGTTAATTGTTGGTCACCCTCCCCCCCCCCGTGGTGGATGTCCCGATCATAGGGGTTCCTAACCCCCCCCCCCTTTATTGCAGCCCCTGCTTATACTACCCTTCGGGATGCTGAGGATCGGCGCATTGATCTGCTGGCCTCCCACGCCTTTACATGTGCAGGGACGGCGCTGCGCCCGGTCTGTGCCGCGGCTATTACTGCGTGGCCGCTAGAATCCTAATTAGCAAGATGCTTGCTCGTCCCCCTGATGATCTCCCCTGGGATGTGTTTAATGCACTCTCCAGTTGTGATGTGTTTGTAAAATTTATCCTATTAGCGTTGGATGACACCATTATTATGTGTGCAAGAACTTCTGCCCTTGTGGTGGCTATACGTCGCTTGGTCTGGCTGCGACAGTGGGGTGCTGACGATGCTGCTAAAAAGACTCTTACCGGGCTTCCCTTTAGAGGGCTACGCCTGTTTGGGGCCCGTCTAGACCTGTTTGGTAAGATGGGTAAGTCACCGCAACGCAGGCGGCTGCCTCGGCCCCCTCGGGGCAGGGGCACCCCTCCTCCCCCCTACCATAGTGTTAAACAAGAACCAGGGCTGTTCTTCGCGGGGACTCGCGCAGACTCCTGCCCTGGGAGCAGCAGACAACGCCCTGGCCCCTCCGGCGGGGCTAAGCCTAAATCTTCCACCAAGCCCCCTCAAGCATGATGGGGCGCCCTCGCCCATCTGGGTGAGGGGATGGCTGCGGCACTTTGCTCTTGTCAGGAGGCATCACGCCTCATACTGGTGGATTCAGGAGGTAGTGTCCTCCGGATACAAGATAGAGTTTGCTGTGCGGCCTCCCCCAAGATTATCAGGTCCCAGGTACTCCTGGTCCCTGCCTCTGTTCAGGTACTGGCGCAGGCCATGCAAGGCCTGCGGGGTCTGAGGGGTCACTTGCAGATTGCCCTTAACAGGCAGAGGCAGGGGCCGCTACACCAACCTTTCCACAGTCCCCCAAAAGGATGGGTCAGTCTGGCCCATTCTGGATTCACAGGTTCTCGGCAATTCTCCAATTACAGGCAGTTTCTGCATGGAAACTCTGAGATGGGCCATCAGCGCCTTGCGCCCAGGGGGCTTCTTGCCGTCTGTGGAGCTCTAAGATGCTTATGTTCACATCCCTGTGCCTTCAGGACACCGAGGCTCTTCAGGTTCGTGTTGGAAGTCCAACACTGCTAATTTATGGCCTTGTTATCTGGCCTCTTTTCAGCTCCCAGAGTGCTCACCCAGGTGCTGACGGGGGTGATGTCTCTGATGAGACCAAGGGGCGTCCGCGCGATGACCTACCTGGACGTCCTTTTTCACTTCCCAGTCTCTCAGGCTAAGTTGGATACTCGGCTGGTGGTGTCCATTGGGAGTCATTTGGATGGGTGATCAATCACCCCAAGTCCTCATTGTCCCCTTAATTGGTAACTCCATTCCTAGGAATGAATCTGGATTCGGTTCAAACGAGAATCTTCCTTTCTCAGCAATAAAGTGGACAATCTGGTTGCATGGGCTCAGTCCCTCATTGCTGTCCCGGTCCCTTCACCAGGCAGGGATGCAGCTGGTGGGCCCGATGGTGGCTTGCTCAGAAGAGGTTCCTTATGCTCAGTTCCCCTTGGGCCCTTCTGCGACTTCTATTGTTAATACAGGACAGGGATCCAGCATCCCTGGAGCAGGGTCTGTGTGCCTTCCCACCTGGTAAGGAGGTCCCTCTTGGAGTGGATGAACTCAAGGAACCTGTCTGGGGGCGGTTCCTTCTTGCCCCTTCCTGGAAACGGTCACCATGGATGCCAATCTATCAGGTTGAAGGGGGGGGGGGGGTTTCTTCTGAAAATCCCTGCGGTTCTGGGGGAGGTGGGGCCCTTAGAAGGTCCATACACCTATTGATGTTGAAACAGTGAGCGTTTTCAGTTGGTTCTATCTCGCTTGACTACTCCTCTTCTGGGCCTGCCTGTTCGGGGGCGCTCGGTCTGTGGAAGTGTCTATGATCCTAATCTGGGTGGAGACAATGTTCCCTGCATATCAGTGATATTCACTCCGGTGGGGGTCCCTCTGCGACAGGATGTGCTAATCCCTGTGTCACTATGGGGTCCAACCAGTTGTGGATCTGTTTGTGTCCCATCACTATCACAAGCGCTCGGCCCTTGTTTCCCTGTCCCAGGATCCTCTGGCCATGGTCCGGATGCTTTAGTAACGTCATGGCTGGACGTTCTGTTCTGTATGTCTTTTCTCCATTCCCCCTGCTAGGCAGGGTTCTGCGCAAGATTGCTCTGGAAGGGGAACCAGTGATTCTGGTGACCCCGGGTGCCCTAGTAGAGTGTGGTTTGCAGACGTGGTACCGAGGGCAGTAGTTCTGTACGTTCTGCCAGGAGTGCCAGCTCTGCTCACTCAGGGCCCCTTTACGTCACCACAACCTACATACTCTGGCCTAGACGGCCTGACTGCTGAAACATCCATCTTGGTGGAGACAGGCTTATCTGTCTCAGTGATTGAGACTATGGGAAGACTAGGAGCAAGCTTCTTCTTCTTCTTCCATCTGTTATAGGGTATGGCATACCCATATTGATTGGAGTCTAGGTCTCTTCCCTGTTGGGCGTTCTCAGTTCCCAGGGTTCTAGAGTCATTACAGCTTGAGTTGGAGTTGGTTCTCCAATTCAGTACTCTGAAGGGTCAGGTTCTGCCCTGGCCGCCTTACTTTAGAAGTCTTTTGTTCAGTTTTCCTTGGTTAAGACTTCCTTCTGGGGGTATTCATGTGCGTCCCCCATGTAATCCTATGGTCCCCGTTGGGATTTGTATCTGATTCTGTCTGCCTTGCGGGGTTTTTTCCCTTGGTCCTATTCAGGATGCTGTCCGGTTGTTCTTACTCTCAAGGCTGTCCTTCTGGTGGCTGTCAGTCGTATGTCTGGCGGGCAGCTCTGTCTATCTAGCCCCCATTCTTTGAGATACACCATGGGTGGTGTTACGCCTGAAGCTGGACTTTCTGCCTAAGGTGGTGTCTTATGTTCATTGTTTCAAGATTTGTTCTTCCTTCCTGCCTTATTCCTAGCAACGCTGAGGAAAGGGTTCTGCATTCCTTGAACAGGTGTTGGAAGTTTTTTCCTTGGTAGTCACTGTGTCCTTTAGGAGAACTGATGTTCCTTTGGGCCTACAGCCACTCCATCCTGAATGTGCCCGATCTCATCTGCTTTCGGGTGTTAGGCGGCTTTGGCCCTGGTCATTACTTGGATGGGATGGTCCCTTCTGGTCCTAGGAAAGGGTTTTTGGCTTCTGCCAAGTCTACTGTTAGCGATTGGATTCGTCAGGCTGTTACTCAGGCCTATTCCTCCAAGGGGAAAAATCTTCCTTTTCGCCTTACTTTGGATTTTACTCGTGCTTTTGGTGCCTCTTGGGCTTTTTCAGCACCAGGCTTCTGTTGAACTGGTTTGCTAGGCCGCTACTTGGCCTTCTGTTCATACCCTTTCAAAGTTTTACAAGGTTGATGTTGGGGCCTCAGCTCATGCTGTCCTAGCCGCTTGGTTATGCAGGTGCCAGTGGTTTTAAAATGTCGGCTGTTGTCTTTCTTGTTGGGGATCCCACCCTATTTTATGGACACTGCTATTGGATGTCCCAAGTGTAAGTAATCTATCTGGAGCAGGACGTACTTTATACTAAGAATAATACAATTCTGTGAAATACTCACCTGTAGAATTGATATTATTTTTATACAGTACGTCCTGCTCCACCCCACCCTGGTTTTTGCATTATTCTGGATCCCCTGTATGGTGATTGTTACCATTGTTATAGTTATCAGTTTCGGTGGTTAATTCTCCCGGCTTCTTATTCACTGCTTTTCAATGCTGGGGATTTGTGGGAGGTCCCCGGGTATTTGAGGGGCCGGGAGGAGCCTGTTTTGCATGTCTCTGCAGTGCAGCGCCATCTGGCGGAGGATAACCCAAGTGTAAGTACTATATCTGGAGCAGGACGTACTGTATACAAATAATATCAATTCTACAGGTGAGTATTTCACAGAATTGTATTTTTTCTAGTCATCTCTGCAGAAGTTCGCCGTCTACTGGACATAACCCACATGTCATGAATATTGGAAGCGGGGTGTGTAACATACTTGGAATATATATATTAAAGCAACCGTGTGACAAATGTGATAAATGATCTAAATCATTCTGCACACAACAGAACATTCACTTAATGCCTGGTCACACCTTTTAGTTCCCATAGACTGGTTCCCTAGTCTATGCGTCTCCACCGCAATAGCATAATGTGTAAGTAATCTTTCTCTGGGGTAGCTGATCCAGTGATGACCTGACCAAAGAAATAAATGCATGGAAAAAAGAGAAAAATTGAACACCCAACATGTTGTCTTTATCATTGTGTTCATCAGCACCATCTGTACATAAATTGTATATACACCTTATTATGTTCCATGCTATATAGCATCCCTGTTATCTTTGCACCAGCATTAAAACTTTCTCAAAATTTAGCAGCGCTTGTTGGGTGTTCAATTTTCCTCTTTTTTCCATGTATGTTATGTGTAGTGCGCAGGGTGGACGCACTGTGGAATATTTTGAACCTCTTATCTTTATTTGACTTGTTTCCCTCCTTCATATATATGGTCTAATCCTATAAGTGTGCTACAACTTTGGTTCTAACAAAGAAATAAATGCCCCTCTCTTCTGTAATCATTGCTATCAGCGAGCCAGCTTGCCAGCTCCAACATGTCCCAGACTGGCAGTGTTGAAAAAAGAAAAAGTACCTTCAGCTCAGTGTGGTTAATATGGGTACGCTGGAGCCAGTAGGGGCCATAAGCACATATGGATTACAAGTGAAGAGGGCAGAAGAACAGCTAGCTGTCAGGAGCTACTTTAGAGCTGGAGCATGTGTCTGGGGTAAGGGGAGTATGGTTTTGTTGGTTTACACTTTGGATGTTGTGTTGCCAATAGTTTAAGAAGAACCTAAGGGGCCAGCACATCACTGAAAGTATACTTACTACAAAATGTCATCTTAATCTACACTGTTAAATTCAATCTGCAGATCAGTTTAGTTCATGCTCCTGCCACCAGTTATAATAGAGCAGACCCCCTCACAAATTATACAGCCCTTAAAGTGGACCAAACTCATAATTTTAACTAGCATCCACAGAATTGCTCCCCCCAATGAAGTGTACATTTTTCAAATTTTCAATCTAATCTCAGATAATGGAGCCTGTTTTAGCTGTAAAGCTCCGCCTCCTCCATTCATTGTTGTATGTGGCAATGATGTCATGGCCACACCGATGTAATGACAGATTGGCAGCCAGAAAAACAGTGTTCTAGGGCAATTTAAAGAGGGAAATATCAATTTCTAGTTCTACACCCTAAGAGTATTGGCAGGGGCTTTGGCCAAATATATTTCCCAAGTTCAGTGAGTTTTGGTCCGCTTTAAAGCAGAACAACACCCCCGAAATAATGTTGGATCTGTGCTATCCAGAATGCTGGCAGTAATAATGCCTGCCTAATATTTGTTATTTGTGTGCCCAGGATAATTTGGTTTGGTAGGCCCCAGGAAGGCTTTCCTCTGGTGGTGCTCCAGTTTGACCCTAATGTATCTGCCTTGTTTCAGGAGAGCCTTTTCATCTAACGCTAGCCAAAGGAATGATCCTGGTGTTCTTCTTTATAAGTGCTGCGGTGCTGGGTGCTCCATGGAACAGAATGCAGAACATCTGGAATTACACTATACTGTGACTGTTATATGACAATAAGAGGTGCACATCTACTATCCTGTAAATAGGCTTACAGGCTTACATGATTTATACTATTTGCTGTAGTAAAAAATGTTTGTAAATAAACACTTTATTTATATGCTGCCTTTTACCTTATGTTTTTCCACCCTAAGGCTCCCTTCACACTGTGCATTTCTACTGCATTAGGCAGAAAAGGGCAGCACAGGACACTTTTGTGTACGGCACTGTGCCTCAGTTAGTGTCCTGCAGCAGCCGTAGTTTCCTGACCCCCAAAGGGAGGCTTAAGGACCTGGAGGAAGAGGTACCTTGACCCCAGCATCTTGAGAAGCCCAGGCTTTGGGAGAGGCAGCAAGAGGACAGAAGGACCCAGTGCAGACCTCTAACAGCAACAGGGACCAGTGGCGACTGATCGGGAGGCCATGGTGAGTATTTGCAGCACTGCCCCCCATTAGACACTCCCATAAAAAAGTTGCTCAGATTATCAGATATTATGAGATCGGTCTTCATATTACATATGACCCAATTACATATGACCCAATTAAACTCCCTGGAATCTCCTACAACACAAAGAGCTGACATAGTGAAATCTAGACCAAGAGGATTAAGAGGAAATCCTGGATACTACAGAGACAGGCTGATACAAATGGGTCTACCGGGCCTATCAAACACCAGAAACATTACACATAATAGGCCTCCTAGATGGTGCTTTCTGAGGTATCTCTGAGGTGTCATAGTGCAATACTGGGGAGAGGTGGTTGGAAAGGCGCTGTGTTTCTAAGTGGAGAAAACAATAGCACTTTGTCTTCTAGCGGCAGCTGAACCTATATCAGAGGTAATATAAGCCCCTATTACGATTCTTATTCTTCTAGGCCAGGATTTTTTTTGCTGAATTGGAAACCTCCTGGAAGCAACGAATATACAATTTCATAATACAAAGGTTAGTAATAGGGTGGATATTCCCGGAGGTGTCTGCAACATGGAAAATTACTTGGCTTTACTGGATAAAAACTGTGGAAATTGGAGTTTGTCTCTAAATGTAAAATCATACAGTTGAGTAAAAAGGAATCCCTGCTCTGAGTACCGTATGGGCAGTACTGTGTAAGGCAGGACATCGGAGGAAAGAGATTTAGAGATACTGATTACTGATAGCTGCAAGATGAGTGGACAATGTAGCCAGGCAGTGGGAAAGCCAAGCAGGATGTTTGGCTGCATAGCTCGAGGCATCACTAGTAGAAAGATGGAGGTTGTGATGCATAGAGCCCTAGTGAGGCCACAGCTGGAATACTGTGTGCAGTTCTGGAGACCTTACCTGTAAAAATACATTATTCAAATAGAACGACTCCAAAGGCAGGCAACAAAAATGGCAGACGGACTTAAGTTTTACGTTTATCGGGAAAGACTTAAATAACTTTGTTCAGTCTAGAGGAAAGAAGGGAGAGGGGGGACAAGATTGAGACTTTAAATATGTGAAAAAATGTAATACGGTTCAGGAGAGAAGTGTTTTTAAAAAGAAACTTTAAGAGTTTAAGAAGAAAGAACAAGGGGGCACAACCTGAAGCTAGTCGGAGGGAAGATCAGGAGCAATAAAAACATTATTTTACAGAGAGAGTAGTAGATGTTTGGAACAAACTTCCAGCAGAGGTAGTTGCACTCCTCCAGATCTTTCAGGGATGTCACTTGGCAACATTCAATTTTCTATTGCTTTTAGGTCTGTAGACTGGCTAGGCCACTGAAGGCCCTTGAAATGCTTTTTATGGAGCCACTCCTTAGTTGTTCTGGCTGTGTTTCGGGTATTATCATGGTGGAAGATCCAGCCACAATGCTCTTACACTTATGATTCATAGTCCCATACATCCTCCAACCCCAATTTATGTTTCCACCCCCATGCTTCACAGGTGGGGCTGTTTTTGAGGTTGTGCTCCTCCTTTTTCCTCCAAAACACAGCAAATGGATTTGATACCAAAAAGTACTATTTTGGTCTCATGCTGGTGTGAGCAAGAGGACTGCAGGATTTTAATTCATGATGATATAGTGTTACTAATGTTGAGACTGTGGTTCCAGATTTCTTGAAGATCTGGTCAATGATCTCCATCAGGTGAGATCTTGCATGTAGCCCCAAACCAAGGAAGACTGAATCGTGTGTTGCTTTTAATAACAGCAGTTGTTTCCAAGCTGCTTGCCCATTGTCCAATAGCCCATCCCAGCCTTGTGAAGGCCTACTATTTTGGTGTCCGTAGACAGCTCTTTGATCCTGGCCATGGTGGAGAGGTTGTAGTGTGATTGACTGTGTGGACAGGTGTTTTTTTTTCTTTCATAGGGCATTATTCATGAAGGGATAGCGCCAGGTAGTGCCTGTACAGCGGCAGGTGAACGCCGGAGACGGCACGCAATTACACATTTATAAATTCTTTATTTAAGCTTTTACAATGAGTACGGATACAAGCATGCAGTGCAAGGAAGGAAAAAACATCACAAGCAAAGCTGTCAAGAGTCCCATCAAGAAACGTACATTATATTATATTATATAAACGTTATGTTATAGGGTTTGGGCTCCGCCTTGGGTGCTCCGACCCCTCCACGCTTCCCGGCATAGTCCTGGAGGTTGGGAAAATGTGATCGCTCATATCAACAGCTTGGATTCAAGAAATACAAATAGAACAAATAAAAGTATAAGTAAATAAACACACTTGGCTTGATTTTTGTACAACCACTATGAGGTATGGGGAAGGGAGAATAGGGGGGATGGAAAGAAGGGTTTTTGGGTAGGGGAGTCTAGTGTAGGGGAGGGGGGAGGCGTTTAGGCCTCGTGGAAGATACCCTTATAATCCTCTGATTCGGTGTATTGCATCCACTGGAACCAGGTTGCCATATATTTCTCATAGTTGTCCTCTCCAGATGTCATGAGATTTTCAAATCGCATTATCTCATTTACTTTTAGGGCCCACATAGCACATGTGGGAGGGTTTTCTTTTTTCCACATTTGCGGAATGCATATTTTGGCTGCGTTAAGGAGAAGGGAGCATCGGTATTTTTTGAGCGGTTTCTCCGCTATATGTAGCAAGCAGGGGGGCCGGGTTCGCCTAACAGGCTACCCGCTATATCCCTGATCCTGTCCCAGTAAATTTTCAGCTTGGGGCATGACCAAAAAATATGCAGCAGGCTTCCATCTCCACACCTCCAGCACTTCGCCTCCACCAACAGGAAACATTTACTAAGTGTGGCCGGCACCCTGTACCACTGCGTTAAGATCTTATAGCTACATTCTTGGTATGTGGTACAGATCGAAGTTTTATGTGGTGCTTTCAAGAGTCTATTTGTTTTGGGGAAAAAGACCTGCCCAGATCTTTCTCCTATATCCCTACAAATGAGGGCACCTCCCTGTCTGGGGGGTTTATCAACATTTTGTAGATGTACGAGAGGGTATGGCTTTCTGTGTTTTTGCTTGAGCACAGTTCTTCGAAGCAAGTGAGATGTCTTTGCTCCCTTCTGTGCCCCTGGAGTGTGAAGAGGAAATAAGAGAGCGTCCACGCCGACCATCTGGGGATCCTTCTTTCAGTTGCCAGAACCTCCAGGTTGTGCCAGTTTCCTTCTACCAAAAAGTGACCACAATGGAACCTCGCCAGCCCGGGGGGTACCCAGGATTGCGGTGAGGGGCTCGGGGACAAGCCCGCTCCCTGAAAGTATTGGTGGCATACCTTCAGCGTGGCTCCTACTAGGGGTGTTTCACTGCCATTGGGAGTCCCCTCGATCTGCCCAAGGGATGCAATCCATTTGGGCCCCAACTAGATCTTGCTCTATTGATACCCATAGTTTATGGTTTTTGTTCAAACACTCTATTAAGATGGACCGCAGCATAGTATAAGCCGGCGTCAGGGAACCCTAGGCCTCCATGTATTTTAAGTGTGGCATACACTCCACTTCGGTCTTCATGACATCTGGGTAATCTCCAGTAGAGGGCGAACTTCTGCAGAGATGAATATGCAAAAAAGAAAGCCCCTCCCGGTCCATATATACCTGGGACCTCCCACCAATTCCCAGTTCCTTCTCTGCAGGGAAGTCGACCGGCCTTCTGTTGTCCCTATTACTGCCAGGACCCTTCTAAATTGCCCCTATATTGAGCCTCCCAGCTTAGGCTGCGGGTCCTGGTGAAGGTAGGAGCACTTCTCCACCGTGAGACCTCACTATGGGGTAGGCGGTTATCCAGGTTTCTTGGTGATCCTGGTGTGGGATGCCCCCGTCCCTCTAGGCTTCTGGCCGGCTTCCCCCCCTTCCTGGTCCCTTATTCCCCTCGGGGGGGGGGGGGGTTGCTTGGCCGATATTTCGTTTTCCCCAGCTTATGTCCCTGTGTGGTTAGTGTGTTTTTACTGTGGGTGTGTGAGTGACAGAGTGCCTTTACTGGCATAACAGGGCTAGTGGCAGCCTGGGGGAGCTTCTCCCCCTCAGGCTGCGTTCGGGAAGGGGCTCTCGGCACGGCCGCGGTAACCCCGCCCCCTTCTTTGGCGCGATTGCTGTGCTCGTTTCTAGGGGTCCGCGTTGCTGGGAGGGGGGTATGGCCTCGGCAAACGCGTGTTCTGCGCTGGCCCGCCCTCCCCCTGCTCTCCCTCCTCATGCATGAGGCTTCGTGGGGGCCATCTTCTATGAGCTTAGCTTGTGTGTGGGGGGCTCCTCTTTAGCGGGGGCTCCCACTGGTCTAGAGTGTGTGTGTGTGTGTGTGTGTGTGTTATTTACACTGTCTGGCTGGGATATAGATAACATATATATATATATATATATATATATACTGTTTTGTCACATTTATTGGAGGTGTTGGATATTGAACCGCCTGAGGCACCCCCACTTAAGGTGGATTTTTTTGGGGCCTGCAAGCCCCGTCTGGAATTCCCTACCCAGGGTCATTTTGATGCGCCGATCCTTAGAGAATGGGAGAGGCCCAGTTGGCTTCCTGGTGTTCCTCAGGGATGGGATAAGAAGTATCCTTTTCCGGTGGAGGCGGTTAAGCGCTGGTCTTCTCCTCCCGAGGTCGACGCGCCAGTTTTAGGTTTGACCAACTCTTCTGTGCTGAACACCCCTGACGCCACTTCCCTTAAGGATGGCAAGGATAAGCACCTTGATCAGATGGCGTGCCACGCATTTGCCAACGTGGGCTCGGCCCTGCGGCCTGTTAGTGCATATGCCCTGGTGTCGCTTGCTACCAGGTCTCTTATCAGGGACTGGCTAAATAACGCTCAGTTTGATCCAGCTGGCGCTGAGTTCGCTATCCTTAAGAAATGAGAATTGTTCATGGATTTTGTCATGGCTGCGATGGAAGATTCTATTGTCGTGTGTAGTAGGACGCCAGTGGACAGCGTACGTTGGGGCCAAGAAGTCGCTCACAGCTCTTCCCTTCTTGGGTTTGCGGCTGTTTGGAGATAAATTGGATGCTGTTGCTAAAGGAGGTGAGTTACCTCAGCTGAGGAAACAGCGCCGCCCCTTTAGGGGCGCGGGCTCGTTCACTCCTTTCGAGGGGCCAGAGCGACTAGGGGTTTGGCCTTCTCGCGTGTCAGGGGCTCATCCTGGAACAGAGGCAGAGGTCGGGCACGTCTCGCGCCTGCCTGGGGTTCCAAGCCCAAGCCTGCCGTTAAACCGGCTCAGCAATGAAGGGGCGCCCTCACCCGCAAGGGTGGGGGGACGGCTGCGGCTCTTCTTCCAGGTCTGGGCCCGGGAGGTCACAGACAATTGGATCTTGGAAGTGGTCTCCTCCGGGTACAAACTGGAGTTCGAATACTGGCTGCCCCCAAGATTCTTAAGGTCTCGGGTGCCCTCGGACCCTCAGGCTGCACAGGGGCTCCTGTTAGCAGTAAAAAACCTTCTGGACATGGGGGTTATATGCCCGGTGCCTCTGTCGGAGAGAGGAAGGGGTTACTACTCCAACCTTTTCACGATTCCCAAAAAGGAGGGTTCTCTCAAGGTTCTCAACAGATTTATCAGAGCCAAAAAGTTCCGCATGGAGACTCTGCGCTCGGCTATCAATTCCCTTCGCCAAGGGGATTTTATGACATCCATAGACATCAAGGATGCGTATCTGCATGTTCCGATTTTTCAGGCACATCAGAGATTCCTCCGGTTTGCGGTGGACAACATTATCAGTTTGTAGCTCTTCCCTTCGGTCTGACCTCGGCACCGAGGGTCTTCACCAAGGTTTTGGCGGGCATAATGGCTCTGCTCAGATCTCAGGGCATTCGCATTGTCTTATCTGGACGATCTGTTGATATCAGCTTCTTCCCTCCATCAGGTGGAGCTGTACACCCACCAGGTGGTTCGGGTGGGTGATCAACCGCACCAAGTCTTCTCTCTCCCCATCTCGTGTGATTTCATTTCTGGGCATGAATCTGGATACCATTCGGGCCATAGTGTTTCTGCCCCAGACCAAGGTGCAGGGGATTCAGGGCCTGATCCGCCTTCTTCTGGACAGTCCTTGTCCCTCTATCCGACAGGGGATGAAACTGGTGGGTTTGATGGTATCCTCCTTCGAGGCGGTGCCGTTTGCACAGTTTCACATGAGATCTCTTCAACCTCACCTATTGACGTATTGGGACAGGTGCCCACAGTCATTGGATCAACCTTTCAGGATGTCTCCCAGGGAGCAATCTGGTGAAGGGCAGATCCTTTCTGATCCCTTGTTGGGAGACGGTTACCACGGATGCCAGACTGTCGGGCTGGGGAGGTTATTGGAAAAGTCATCAATTCAGCGGGGTGTGGGTCCCCAGGAGGCTCACACCCCCATCAATGTCTTGGAGCTCAGAGCCATTTGACTGGTTCTGGCTCGGCTGAACCCACATTTACGGGGTCTTCCGGTTCAGGTTCGTTCGGACAACCGAACGTCGGTAGCTTACATAAATCACCAAGGAGGGACTCGCAGCAGGAGTGCCCTCAGGGTAGTCTCTCTGATCCTGCACTGGGCGGAGAGCAATGTTCCTTGCCTTTCGGCAGTCTACATTCCGGGAGTGGAGAACACTGAGGCGGATTCCCTGAGCAGGGGATCCTCTCGCCACGGAGAGTGGTCTCTCAATCCCGAGGTTTTTCTGGATCTTTGCCGCAAGTGGGGGACTCCGGAGGTGGATCTCTTTGCCTCGAGGCACAATCACAAACTTCCGGCCTTTGTGTCTCTTTCTTGGGATCCTCTGTCTCTGGCAGTGGATGCCTTGTCACTGGCTTGGAAGGAGTTGGGGTTTCTGTACCTGTTTCCACCCGTCTCCATGCTGGGCAAGGTAGTTCGCAAACTGGTTCTAGAAGGGGCACCAGCGATTCTGGTCGCTCCAAGGTGGCCAAGAAGGTACGCAGACGTCGTAAGGATGGCCGTAGACCAGTACCGGCTTCCCTTGTTGCCGGATCTCAGGGTCATCTACTTTACCCCAATTTACAAACGCTGGCTTTGACAGCCTGGCTGCTGAAACCTTCATCTTGAAAGAGGAAGGTTTGTCTGAGGCTGTTGTTCAGACCCTGATTAGGGCTAGGAATCTGTCCTTTTCTGGCATTTACTATAGGACTTGGAGGTCCTATATTGATTGGTGCGAGGCTAGGGCCTTGCCTTGCAGGGTTTTTTCTATACCCAGGATTTTGGAGTTTCTTCAGCATAATCTGGATCTTGGGTTCCAGCTTAGTACTTTGAAAGGACAGGTTTCTGCTCTGTTGGTTTTCTTCCAGAGGTCTTTTGCTTTTTTTTTATATCACACTGGTTTTTATTAAAGATTTTCAAAGTCACAGACATGGTGTACAGACATTTGGTAATGCAAATAACTCAGCAAACCACTGGGTCCAGGATGCAACCTGACCATCAACACAGTGCTTCTAGTAGCAATACAGCTGCCTGTCCAGGGCTCCTGCCATGGGATCCCGGGACCAACACTCCGAATTTGGCGACAGCCCCAGACCCCTGCGTCTTCAATGTCCTACCACCATGACCACCCCCCACTATACTTCATTACTACCCCAACCCAGAGAGAGAAACGAAAATGGGGAGTTCAATCCCAAATAGAAACACCGAACAAACCGATAAACTTCAGAAGGAGAGAACGGGGCCAAGAAAGGGCAAAGAGGGAGGGAGTAGTACCCAAGACAGAGAAGCAGAGAACAGAGAGAAAGAAAGAAAGCTAGCCAGAGATGGAGAGCGAGAAAAAGGCCCCTGGGGGAGAAGGGGGAGCGGGGGGGCCCTGCGAGAGCCTAGACCCCCCCACGGCAGTTCAGCTCATATCCCCCTCCCACAAGTACCCTGCTCTATTCAATCCCGATCCATTGCTGCCTTGTATTCAGGTGAGGACTTAAAGACAGCCCAAACTGACCAGACCTTCCTGTAGGCCTCCGCTCTATCCTGTCTCAGGTGTAAGATTTACTCCACATGATTCAATTGTTGCAGCCACTCTTTAACTGTTGGGACTGTCGGCGATCTCCATCTCCTAGGTATTACCCTCCTAGCCGCATTAGTGAGATGGATCCCCAGAGGGCCCAGGTCTCGCACACCTAGCCCCACCCCTTGCCAATTCAGCAAGTAGAAGGCAGGATCCCAGTCCGGGGAGAGACCCACAATTTTCTCAATCATGCCATGAATATCCTTCCAGAAAGGAACTATACAAGGGCACGACCACCATATATGCAACACATCCGCTCCCCTCTGATTACATCTCCAGCAGATGTCCGGGACAGCAGGAAACATTTTATGTAGCACCGTCGGAGTCCTGTACCATCTAGTGATTAGCTTATAATTAGTCTCTTGCGTAGAGAAATTGGCCAGACCCCTATATGCCCTCTGATAAATACGTCCCCAATCTTCTTCCGTCAACTCCATGTTTAAGTCCCTCTCCCATGTTCTTTCCCAGGGTCTCCCCGGAGCAGGCCCCCCCCCAGCAGCATACCATATGCCCATGGCAAGAGATGGTTCCTAGGGCCCTCCCCCAAACACGCTCTTTCAAACGCTGTGGGCTCCCTATCCACTTTCCCCTTCAAACTTTCAGTTTGAACAAAATGCCTCACCTGCAGATATTCCAAATGAGAGAGCTGCCCTCCAAGGACGTCCTGTAAATCCTGCTTCCGTCTAAATACCCCTTGCGAGAATAAGTGGACAGCCCTTAGCGGGTACCGGCTCCTGCACTTACTCAAAAAGGTTCTCTCCCGGCCAGGAGGGAAGTCCGGATTATTATGGATCGATAGCAGAGGTCCTGGAACCGTCGAGATCCCCTCGTAGCTTCTACAAATCTGCCGAAACACCTCTAACGAGGTGCCAATGAATGGGTGTGATCTAATCCTCTCTGGAACGGCGCTCCTGCTAAAAGTCCACAGCTGCCCCAGAGTACCTTCACAGACCTCCTCCTCAATGGAAACCCACTCCTTTTGGGAGCTATTCACCTGCCAATCAATTATTCTTGCTAAAAATCATAGGTGTCGATACAGAGAAGACCCAATCCACCTTTAGACCTCTGCATAACAAGAGTGGACCTTCTCGCCCTAGGGGGCTTACCTGCCCATAGGAACCCTGTAAAAATTTTTCTGATATCCACAGCAAAAGAGCTAGGTAGTTTTGTTGGGATGCATTGAATCAAGTACAGTAACCTCGGCAGAACATTCATTTTCAAAACCGCCAGCTTCCCGAACCACGATAAATTCAAACCTCTCCATCTATTTAAGTCCGCTTTTAACTTGTTGACCAGGGGAGCAAAGTTCAGCTGAAATAACTGTGACAGATCCTGAGGCAGCTGGATCCCAAGGTAGGTGATACTACGCGTCTCCCATCTGAACGGAAAATACTTCAACAGATTCTCTTTCTCTTGTGCAGGGAGTGATACATTCAGTGCTACCGATTTCGAGTAGTTTATTTTCAGATTGGACAGTCTCCCAAAATTCTCAAGCTCCTTCAGCAAGCACGGAATCGAGACCCAAGGGGATGAGAGAAAAAACAACATATCGTCCGCGTAGGCGGCCACTTTCTGTTCCTTACCCCCTATCTGGACCCCTCTAACATCCGGATTCAAGCTCACTGTCCTCAAGAAAGGCTCCAGCGTGAGAGCGAAAATCAGCGGAGACATGGGACATCCCTGCCTGGTACCGTTGTGGATCATAAACCCGTCCGAAGTCACATTGTTAACTCTAACCTTAGCTCGTGGATTAGAGTACAAGGCCAGGATCCTGTTCCGGGCCACCACCCCCAGGCCGATATGCTCTAAAACCACTGCAATCCACTCCCAATCAACCCTATCAATTGCCTTTTCGGCGTCAGTGGAAAGCATCATAACTTTCAGCCTGCGGGAGGTGGCCCACCAGTGTACATTTAAAGCCTTCACCGTATTGTCACGTGCTTCCCTACCTCCAATAAAGCCCACCTGATCTTGTTGAACCAGTTCCGGCAAAAAACCCGCCAGCCTCTTAGCTAACACCTTAGCATACAGCTTAATATCCACATTCAATAGGGATATTGGTCTGTAATTCTGACACTGGGTGTCGTCTTTCCCATCCTTCGGGATGACCACTATACGGGCCTCCAAAGAGTCCGGAGGGAAAACCCCAGACTTCGCTGCACTCTCGAAAGCTCGCACCATATGTGGAAGCACGTGGGGGCAAATGCCCTATAGTACTGACTGGGGAGCCCGTCAGGTCCTGGGGCTTTTCCAGGTCTAGTCTCCTTTATTGCCAACAGACATTCCTCAGTAGAAATCGGGCTCTCCAGCTGTTCAATTGCCTCCTTATGGAGTCGGGGCATCTTGGCTCGTCTGCAATAGTCCTCCATCTGGGATTTGCGACCCCCCCCCCAAGGGGTGGCCTGGAAGATTATATAATGTGGAGTAATACCTCCTAAACTGTTCTGCAATGTCAGATTCCTTCTGGTACAGCTTACCTGCTGAATCCCTAATTCCTTGCACCCGGGCCTTAAGGCCCTTCGGATTAAGACCGCCCGCTAAATGCCTGCCAGGCTTGTTACTTTGTTCATAGTAAAGGCCATTGCGAAATGTGAACGCCCTCTTGGCAGCTCCCAGCAGAGCAGCCCTTAGCTCCTTCCTTTTCTCCAGAAGCTCCTGCAGGTGTTTTTCCAGAAGTGTCTTCTTGTGTTGAGATTCCAGGACCGAGACTCTGTGGATAAGCCCTTCTACTTTAGCCAACCTCTCTTTCTTCAATCGTGCACCTTCCTGTATGAGAAATCCCCGTACCGTGCACTTGTGCGCCTCCCAAATTGTGAGAGGATCCATATCATCAGCTACATTTTCACGAAAATACTGAACAATCTGCTGTTTAACCCTTTCCGCCCCAGTAACATCCTTTAAAATACTGGTGTTCATTCTCCAATTCCACTCCTTGTGAGACCGTCCCGGCAGCATAAGCCTCAGGATCACCGGGGCATGGTCCGCAAACGTAATAGTCCCTATCTCCACCCCCGCTATCCAGCCAAGATCTCTCTGGGATAAAAACAAATAGTCAATCCTCAAATACTTTGAGTGGATGGGGGAAAAGTAAGTATAATCCCTTCCATCAGGGTGCGCAAATCTCCATGTATCAATTACCTGCACACTCTGGAGGGCTGTTCTGATTTGCTTCAGAGACCTGTATGCAATGGTGGAGCTAGCATTGGAGGTGTCCACCAAGGGATTCAGCGCGCAGTTCAGGTCCCCCCTACCACCAAGGTACCTTCCCGGAAGGTTTGCAATTCCTTAATAACGGAGGTAATGAATTGATGTTGTAGCCTATTGGGGGCATAAATATTAGCCAATGTAAGAATCCTTACAGACGGGAGCTTTCCCTTGAGAAAAACATACCGCCCCTCTTTATCAATAACCTCTGAGGTCACAGAGAACGCCAGGGCTCTGTCTATTAATATAGAAACCCCCTTGGTCTTAGACGATGGAGAGGGCGCTGTCCAGTGAAAGGGAAACATCCTATTCCCCAAATAGGGTACTTTACCCTTCTGAAAATGTGTTTCCTGGATTAAGGCGATATGCACCTTATATTTCTTCAGCTCTCTCATAAGAGAATGTCGTTTAGCAGGCGAGTTAAGGCCTTTCACATTTATGGTCATTATGTTCACTGCCACTCCCCCCACTGAAGCCATCACTGCCGGGAAGGGGGCAAGCAGACCCACCCCGGACCCCCAACCACACCCCCCCGCGCCCCCCAGCCCCCGGAGCCAGGCAGGAAAATACACGCAGATATCCCACCAGAAACAGATGGGAAAAGAATAACAGAAATAGGAGGGAGGAAATGAAAGCGAGATTTGACCAAACAAGGAAGAACAGACAGTAGGGAGAAGAACCAGAGCCAAAACCCCAGAAAGTACCCCCAGGGGGTATAAGAGAACACGGCTGGGAGATTAAGAGAGAGTAGCGCTGGGTATAAAACCTCCAGCAGCCACCCTACCCCCCCTGAAGCTACGCCAGGGGACCACACCCCTGGACTCTTCAGGAAATAGAGACCCTAACTCACCCACTTACCGTATAGAATCACAAAGATCTTGGGGACCATGGAAGGCCAGACAGGCAGCAGTACTAGTGTAATAAGGTTATGAAATCAAGAAAACCGTATACACTTCAAACAAGTCAAATATACTTATATACATTATCCCGGTGCAACACCCTTTTAACACATAATGACCACCCCCTTAGCAGTATGACCATCCAGCTTCAGGGCAACAAAAAAAACAGTATAGCACACCCATTTTTCCACCCTGATCCCATAATCCGGCCTCAGTTTGTGGCTACTCTAACCTCATCAGAGAGGGTCTAAATTAGTCCCCTGCAGATTTACCAGGGGCGAGGGGAAAGGCTCCCCTATCTCCCTATCCCCAAGGCAAAGCCCCAAAGCCGCCAACATATGAACATTTTGCCAGATAAATTAAGCTTGAGCCCCATATTCATATTTTCAGCGTCCCATAGGGGACACCAATCCCACGCAATTCAGGTCAGCTTGTTCCAGTAGTATCAGTATGACCGGCCGCCGGCAGGGCCCCCCCGAAGGGAAGGGAGGACAGCAGGCCCAACTCCTCAGCAAGTCAGGACCGGAGAGGCCAAAGCGGAACAGCACAGGACAGGGCAAATTAACCATCAAGCCTGCTGTATCAGTATGACCGCCCGCCGGCAGGGCCCCCCCCCCGAAGGGAAGGGAGGACAGCAGGCCCAACTCCTCAGCAAGTCAGGACCGGAGAGGCCAAAGCGGAACAGCACAGGACAGGGCAAATTAACCATCAAGCCTGCTGCAATCCCATACCCCGCAAGCCGCTACTATGACATACATATAACATGAAAGACAGTGGACAGTTCAGCACATGGGAGGGGGAAGCAGGGGGCCCAGCATAACGTGATGCGAGCAAGCAGCCTTATAAACCTTAACCTAGAGAGCTGCCACCTTTATGACCTCTTGAACCTCGGCAGAGAGGGTCTAGTACAATCCCTTGCAGACTTACCAAAAAGGGGTGGGGGGAGAGGTCTCCCTGTCCCCCAACCCCCACGGCACCAGCCCCAAGGAGTCCACATATAAACATTTCGCTATATAACCTAGTCTTTAACCCCACACTCACATTCGAGGCACCCCATAGAAGTCACATATCCCATGCCTTTCCGTGCACCCCGTCCCACTTCCCCCCTGCTGCGTCCCATCCCCCAGTCCCCCCCGGGAAGGGCCCCGCCAACCGGCAGGGCCCTCCCCGGAGGGAAGGGTGTACAGTATGACCAGACTCTCTGAAGCAGGAACAGCTATTAAGCTCCTCCAAAGTGGATCCCACAGAAAGTTTCATACAGGGACTCCAACCGGTCAGTCCCCACCCCCCATCCCCCCGGAAGAGGCCCCCGCGAAAATCGCTGGCTCCCCTCCACATGGGAAAAGGGGGGGGGGAGAGACAAGCTCCCCCCAGTCTGCATACCCCAAGTCCCATAAGAAGACAGAATAGAGCAAGGCAAAATAACCATCCATCTTGTTGCCTTCATTAAATCTGCAAACAGCAACTGTGGCACACACATAACATGATAAACAGTGAACAATGCCGCATGGGGGGGGGAAGGCGAAGGCCACAGCTCCATGCAACATGAGCAAACATTCTTATAAACCTTAATCCAGAGATCTGCAACAGTGAGGTCGCAGCAGCTTGCAAGAATCTGGGGCCTCAAAAGTCAGGGGAAAATAAAGTAAAAATAAAAATATACCGTCACCGTTCTGGCAAGCCCCAGCACAACTGGCCAGGAAATGGCTAAGATTCAGCCCAACAGCTCCGCTGGAAACTAGAACTCCTCTCTTTTTAAGGCCGAGCTTGGGGACCTCCGCTCAGGGGGCTCCGCCGGAGCATCCAAGTGTGGCACCCCTCCAGACAAATCAGGGATGCGGAATTCGCTGAACCAGTCGGGGACCCCCACCGTAGGAATCTTCAAAAATTCAAAGAAAGCTGGCAGGTCTTCAGGAGTGCGCAGCACCCCCGTCTTCCCGTTCCTGGCGACCACCAGCGCAAATGGGAACCTCCACCTGTAGGGGATACCCCTCTCCCTGAGAAGCGATGTAAGCGGTCTGAGAGCTCTGCGATGCTGCAAGGTAATGCCGGATAGATCCTGGAATAGCTGTACTTCGGAGTTGTTAAATAAAATGGAATCTCTTCCTCTCGCCCTTGTCATAATGTCCTCCTTCAAGGGGAAGCTCTGTAGACAGCATACTATGTCTCTGGGGGCCATATCATCCATATTCCTAGGACGCAGCGCACGATGGGCCCTTACAAAATCTATAGGTGTGTCTGGGCGTCTGTCCAGTAGTGAATTAAATATGGTGGTCAGGGCTCCGGGGATCTGATCCTGCGCAACCGCCTCCGGCACCCCACGAACCCTGATATTGCATCTCCTGGCCCTGTTGTCTAGGTCTTCAAGATGCCGATGCACATTCATAAGGTGGCCATTGTGCCAAGCCACAACATCGCTCACCTCTCGTAGCCTGCGTCCCGAACCAGCCGCCTCGCGTTCCACCTTTTCAATTCTGCGGCCCAGCTCTCTCACGTCCGCCTTGAGATCAGCCACCGCTGCTGTAATGGAGGATTTAATTTCTCCCGCGAACCTCGCTAGTTCACTCCTCGTGGGCAATTGACTGAGCTGCGCCGTCAGGTCTTGAGGTTCATTATGAAGCGAGCCTTCTGTGCTCCTCTCCGGTGAGCTTTCTTGCGACGTAGGCAACGCCATCTTGGAGGCCCGGCCTGAGGCATCCTCCGCGCGCTGGGAACGGAACATCTCCGGGAGACTTCCACCGCTCAGAATCGGGTCTCGGGGCGCTCTGGGTGTTCTGGAAGCCACCCCTGATCTTCCGCTTTTGCCCATTTTGCGTTAGGTGGACTGCAGCCGTCGCGCTCGGGCGTTTACACCGGGAGCTCTGGTATCAAGCCGCCATCTCCTTCGCCGGCCAAGCCACGCCCCCGGAGGTCTTTTGCTTTACACCCGCTGGTTAAGACCTTTTTCCAAGGGGTGACGCATGTGCGGCCCCCTCAGAAGGCTGTAGTTCCTGTTTGGTATTTGAATTTGGTTCTTTCGACTCTGCAGGGTCCTCCTTTTGAGCCGCTACAGGATATTGCTCTTTCGGTTCTCACTCAGAAGGTTGCTTTCTTGGTGGCTATTACCTCTGTTCGGCGTGTCTCTGAGTTGGCGGCCCTGTTGATTCAGGCCCCTTACTTTGAGAGACACCAGGATAAGGTGGTTTTTCGTTTTAAGCTGGATTTCCTTCCTAAGGTGGTGTCTGCTTTCCACCTCAATCAGGATATTGTTCTCCCTTCCTTGTGTCCTAAGCCTAACAATGACAAGGAGAGGGTTCTGCACAATTTGGACGTTGTTCGCTGTGTGAAGTACTATTTGGTGACTACTTCTTCCTTCCGCAGGATGGATGCTTTTTTCGTGGTGCCCTGCGGGCCCAGGAAAGGTTTGGCACCTGCTAAGTCTATGATTAGCAAATGGATTTGTCAGGCCATTGTTAAGGCCTATTCTGCTAAGGGGAGGACTCCTCCTTTTAGGGTCGGTGCGTCCTGGGCTTTTCAGCACCAGGCTTCTGTTGAACAAGTTTGTAAGGCTACTACTTGGTCTTCCATTCATACTTTTTCCAAGTTTTACAAGGTTGATGTGCGGGCTTCAGCGGATGCTGTTTTTGGCCGCAAGGTTCTGCAAGCTGCAGTGGTTTGAGTTGGTACATTCTTTACTGTTTCTGGTTCCCACCCTTGACGGACACTGCTATTGGATGTCCCAGATGTCATGAAGACCGAAGTGGAGTGTATGGCACACTTAGAATAATATCGTTTTGTGAGTACTCACCTTTAAAACGGGTATTATGAGTGTGCCATACACTCCACTTCGCCCCACCCCTTTTTTCAGGTATTCTGGGGCTTTTATATGGTGAACCATTGGTTTTGATTGTTAAGGTTATATTTGGTTCTTCCTGGTCCCTTTACTGCTTTTATACACTGGGGAATTGGTCCCAGGTATATATGGACCGGGAGGGGCTTTCTTTTTTGCATATTCATCTCTGAAGAAGTTCGCCCTCTACTGGAGATTACCCAGATGTCATGAAGACCGAAGTGGAGTGTATGGCACACTCATAATACCCGTTTTAAAGGTGAGTACTCACAAAACTGTATTTTCTTGCTCCTGATAAGAATGGCCCTGCTCAGCCTCGCCTTCCCCCTCCACAGACAAATTCCTGGAAGAGGGTGTCTACCCTCCGAAAGAAGGTCTGTGGAATGGCTACTGGAAGGGCTTGCAGCAGATAGAGGAGCCGAGGGAGCAGGACCATCTTCAGCGCGTTGCATCACCTGAACCAAAAATGCCTCCCTGTCGCCCATCTGGACATCTCATTTTCAATATTCTAAGTATGTCACACACCCCGCTTCAAGATATCCATAACATGTGGGTAATACCGACCTGAAGAGGGCGTTCTGCAGAGATGATAGGAAAAAGAAAGCCCCTCCCGGTCCACAAATACCTGGGACCTCCCACTCATTACCCAGTCTTTCATCTCTGCAGACGGCGAGCAAGTCAGAAGATGATGCCTCCTCCTTGCACAGGGGGACTTGAGGTAGCCGGGATTATTCCCGGCCCGCTTTTTATTTCTATTTCCGCCCAGATACCCCCTTTATTTACCACACATGCCTCCCAGCCTTGGCTGAGGTCTGGGCGAGGGTAGAATGGCACATTAGGTGCTCAGGAGCTAAGCTCCACCGTGAGACCCTGTACCAGAGGGTAGGCGGTTATCCGGGCTGGTGACCCCGGTTTGGGATGCCCTGTCCCTCTGCCTTTTCACCCCAGGTAGTGTTCCCCTCTCCGGATGCCCTTCTCCTTGAGGGGGGGGGGGTGTTGGGGGCCTTTATTCAGGTGTCTTTGTAGGTGTAGTGTGTGTGTTTGGTGTTTTACTTGTGGTTTGCCGCCACCGCGGGCCGGCCTCTATCGCTGGCACGGCTGAGGAGATCCTCTCCTCAGCTTTCTACTTATGGGAGGCGGGGCCGGGCGCTGGCACGTCACCGCGGCCCGCCTTTCTGCCGTGCTTTTGCTATGTACCGGCGCCGCAGCCACCGCCATTGCCGCGGCGCCAGTCCCCTGTCACGGTGTCAGCGTGCTGGTGAGGAGAGTGTCTCCTCACATGCTGGAGTCGGGGGGCGGGGACGGGCGTTTGAGCGTCGCCGCGGCCCGCCCCCCCATCCTGTCTGACTGCCGTTTACCGGCGCCGGTCTCTGTCCGGGACTTGCGCTGTGAGGGGAGATCTCCCCTCACGCGTGTGTTACAGGGGGCGGGGCAGGGCTTTCGGCGGGACGCCGAGGCCCGCCCCCGTTCGGCAGGCGCCACCGCGGAGCCTGGTTATGACATGGAGGGGGCAAGGCCACGGACAATCGCGCTCTCCGCGCTGGCCACGCCCCCCTTCTCCTCTCTGCCTCCATGCTGCTGCTGCTGCTGGCTCTTGTGAGGTGCGGACGCCATCTTTGAGCGGAGGAAGTCACAGTGAGTGGCCCTGTGGGCCCCATCTCTATTTTATATCTTGTTGCCTTCCTCTTTCATGTGCTTATAGCTTATTCTATTGTGTCTTTCAGGTAGACCTACGTTAGGTTTAGGGGGTTTCTCCCAGTCCTAGGGTCCCTGGGTTAAAATTACCTACTTCAAATCCTCCCACTTGGGACATTAAAGGGGCATCCCGGGTTGCTTATACGCGTAATTCCCCTGGTCATAGCGACTACACATAAGTTCACCATATGGAGGCATCCACGGATACTGGGCTCGGGATCCCCTCGGGGCAATTCCGGAAGTGTATGTTGTGTGGGGTATCCATTACTGGGGACGATGTACTTCTGTGTATACCTTGTGCACAGCAAACTATTATGCGGCAGTCTGGACCTCAGGCGTCTGGGTCAGTACCGCCGGTCGCTTCCTCTCCTCCTCCCAGCTTGATACGCACCCCGTGTGACGTTGTCATGGGTGGGGAGCTGCAATCTGAGATGTGCGCCAGATTGGCCAACCTTGAAAAATTACTTTCCAGCTCGGTCGCCCGTAAGGCTCCGGCTAAGAGAAAGCACTTGTCGCCGGCTCCGCCGGTGGATGACCTTGATGATGTTAATAATCTGGATTGGTCTGATTATTCCCCGCTAGAGGAAGGGGAGGTTTATGAGGATTCTGATAATTCAGACGATCAGCAGTTTGTTGGCGCTGATGCTGAGCTTGGGGACTTGGGGAGATCCTCGGATACTCCTAACGCTCTGGCTCAGATGTTTGAGGTTTTGGCTATTTCTCCTCCTGAGGAGGCTCCACAGCAGAAGGGGGAGTTTTTCGAGGAATCCAGGCCGCGCTTGGAATTTCCTAATCAAAAACACTTTGACAAAATTATTGCTAAGGAATGGGACAGGCCTGCTCGGCTTCCTGGTATTCCTCAGGGGTGGGATAAGAAATATCCCTTCCCTTCGGATACGGTTAAGCGTTGGGCATCCCCCCCCCGAGGTGGATGCACCGGTTTTGGGGTTGTCCAACACTTCTGTTTTAAATAACCCCGATTGTTCCACTCTCAAAGACGGAGAGGATAAACGCATTGACCAGATGGCTTGTCATGGCTTTGCCAGTGTTGGGTCAGCCATGCGGCCCGTTTGTGCTTCTGCGCTGATGGTGGTGGCTGCCAGGTCTGTGGTCAGGGACCTGTTGACTTCTTCCGGGCTTCGTCCTGGTAGTGACGAGTTCCTTGGCCTTAAAAAATGTGAATTGTTTTTGTCGTTTGTATTAGCCGCCTTGGATGACACTCTGATGATGTGTGGCAGGACGTCTGCTCTGCTGGTGACTATTCGGCGGTCGGTTTGGTTGCGCCAGTGGGCGGCCGATTTTATGTCCAAAAAGTCGCTGACGGCTCTACCTTTTGTTGGATTACGGCTCTTTGGAGAGAAATTGGATTCTGTCACCAAGGGTGGTAAGTTACCTCAACGCAAGAAACAACGCCGTCCTTTTTGTGGGGCGCTTTCCTTTACCCCTTCCTTTCGTGGGGCCAGATCTGGCAGGGGATTTGCCTTCCCCTCCTCCAGAGGAGATTCCGGGAATAGGGGCAGGGGACGTGCCCGTCCAGGATACAGTTGGGGCTTTAAGCCCAAACCCGCTGTTAAGCCAGCTCGGCAATGAGGGGGCGCCCTCACCCATGCGGGTGGGGGGACGGCTGCAACACTTCTCCCAGGTCTGGGATCAGGAGGTCTCGGACAGATGGATCCGGGAAGTGGTGTCTTCCGGTTACAAGCTGGAGTTCGAGCTCAGGCCCCCTCCCAGATTTTTCAGGTCTCGGGTGCCTTCGGAACCTCTGGCCGAGCAGGGACTCCTGGTGGCAGTAGAGAGTCTGCTGGACATGGCTGTCATTTGCCCAGTGCCCCCCTCAGACCAGGGCAGGGGCTTTTATTCCAATCTGTTCACGGTACCCAAGAAGGACGGCTCGGTCCGACCCATCTTGGATCTGAAGTTTCTCAACAGGTTCATCCGGCCGCGGAAATTCCGCATGGAAACGCTGCGTTCTGCTATTCACTCCCTGCGTCAGGGGGACTTTCTGACGTCAATAGATATCAAGGACGCTTACCTGCACGTTCCGGTTTTTCCAGCACACCAGAGGTTTCTCAGGTTCGTGGTGGAGGATTGGCATTTTCAGTTTGTGGCACTCCCTTTTGGTCTTACCTCGGCTCCTCGGGTTTTCACCAAGGTGCTGGCGGGGGTGATGGCTCTACTCAGAGTCCAGGGTATCCGCATTGTGCCCTATTTGGACGATCTTCTAATTATGGCATCTTCCTTCAGCCAAGCAGAGTTGGACACCAGAACGGTGGTATCCACTCTGGAGAGATTCGGTTGGGTGATCAACTACCCCAAGTCATCTCTTTCCCCGTCCAGGGTAGTGACCTTTCTGGGAATGTCTCTGGATACTTCGCAGGCCAAGGTGTTTCTGCCCCAGTCCAAGGTTCTTTTAATATAATCAAGTTTTATTAATTTTTCAAAGAGGAGGTATGGGGTACAAAAGAGAAAAAAAGGGGGGGGGAAAGGGGGGGTACAGCAGTACAAACACTCAAACGTAAACTCCATGAACATTGACAGATTTGTTGTAGCTTGCAGTCCAATTTCTTGGTGGAGATGTAAACAGTTAACGTTAGCACAGTCAAATCGGGTCTCATTTGGTCACGGTGTACACGCCCCTCACAGGGGTCGTCGAAGTAAGTCAAAGTACCATGAGTTCGAGATAATGATGGATTATAATCTGTGATTAACCATGCTATCTACACGAAGGGGGGGGAGGGGGTCCCCGAAGTCTAGGGCTGTCCCAGGGATTGAAGTAGGGACGGGAGGTGGGAAGACCTGAAATCCAGCCAACCCGCCCATGTCCTAATGTATCTATCCGTGGCTCCCTGGTCTCTAGTAATTAAACTTTCCATATATCGGATCGACTCTAATTCCTGTATCCAATCCACTAATGTGGGAGTTTCTTGTGTCTTCCATCGCCTAGGGATAATTGTTCGCATGGCTGCCATAAAGTGCCTCAGGATATCCCTCTTAAAACTAGCTACGGAGTTATGACATAGAGATAGGAGTGCTAGCTGGGGTGTATTAACAATCTCCAGAAACCCGCTCATAGATGGAGAAGATTTGGTCCCAAAGGGCTTTCACAGTTGGGCAGCCCCACCAGATATGGGTCATAGTACCTTTCTCCCCTAAGCATCTCCAGCACACATCAGGGTATGACCTATCGAACCGATGGATATCCACTGGGCACCTGTACCAGCGTGTCAAGATTTTAAAGTTCCGCTCCTGAACCGCACTTACTGGCGATGAGCTGTGGGCGTTTGCAAATATTTTGGCCATTTCGTCCTCTGAGAACTGAAGTCCCAGCTCCCCTTCCCATCTACTCATGTATCTAGGAGGTGATTGGCAATTAATTCTGATCAGGAGTGCATATAGGAAGGATATCACATGAGTGGGGGAAGTGCTCTGGGTGAGAAAAGATTCAAGCTCTGTCGGAGGATTTTGAGTTGTTTCCGATATGTTATTAGCCGTGACAAACGCTTGGAGCTGTCTGTGTAACAGCCAAGAAATGTGTTTACCTCCCCCTCTCCTTTTTAATTCCTCCAACGTGGGTACCTTCCCTTCCTGTAATATTTGCCCCAGGGTGGTGTTGGAAGAGGCTTCCCATATGAGGAAGCTACTGGATAGCATCCCAGGTTCAAACGCTGGGTTGTCAAAAATCGGTGTTAGAGGCCCAGGTCTACGTATTAGTTTAAATTTATTCTGAAGAGGGTCCCAGGTCTCTAAAAAGTGCTGCATGAGAAAAGGCATAGATTCCCTTTGAGATCTAGACACAGGGGCGGCCCAAGCAATCATGGTGGGGTTAAGTGGGGAGAGCGACTTTTCTAATTGGACCCAAAGCTTGTCCTCGCTCCTACGCATCCAATCCACCATCCTCTGTAGGATGGCAGCTGCATGGTAAGCTTTTAGGTCGGGAAGGCCGACCCCACCTTCCCGTTTACCTCTATTGAGGGTCGAGAATCTAATTCTGGGCTTGGTGACCCCCCATACAAATTTGGAGAATGCAGATCTCAATTTACGAAAGAAGTGCCCCGGCAGCTTAATGGGGGCGGTTTGGAAAACGTATAGGAGCCTCGGGAGAATATCCATTTTTAGGCTGTTAATCCTCCCAAACCACGAGATAGGCTTCTTAGAATATGAGTTCAGGTCCATGATTATTTTAGCAAGGAGGGGGGAGTAATTGAGTTCATAGGTGTTAGAGAGATTGGCAGGGATCTGGATGCCCAAGTACTTGATGGCGTTGGATTTCCATCTGAAGGGGAAATTAGATTCTAGCAGACGCGCTTCTTGGCTTGATAAAGACAAATTGAGTGCCTCGGATTTTGAATAGTTAATCTTGAAATTGCTCACAGCACTGAAGCGGTCAAACTCTCCCAGAACAGCAGGAAAGGTGGTATGTGGTGATGTCAGGTGTAGCATCAGGTCATCCGCAAAAAGGGAGGCTTTAAACTGGTTGCCACCTATCTGTATGCCCTTGATGTTTGGGTTGTTCCGAATGGCTACGGCTAGGTGTTCCATTGTGAGAACATATAGGAGGGGTGATAAAGGGCATCCCTGTCGCGTGCCATTATTTATAGGAAGAGAGGCGGAAAGGAGTCCATTGGCTCTAACCCTAGCAGTAGGGGAAGTGTATAGCGCCAGGATCTTAGAGAGAAGGCCAGGGCCAACACCAATCTGTTTAAGAGAGGCCGCCATGAAGGTCCAATTCACCCTATCGAATGCCTTCTCTGCATCACACGAGAGAAGGCAGGCCGGCGTTTTAGAGGAGGAGATATGTGATATTAGGGAGAATAATTTGTTGGTGTTGTCCCTGGCCTCCCGCCCCGGAACAAACCCAACCTGGTCTAAATGAATCAGGCTTGGGAGAAGGGGTTGAAGCCTCAGTGCGATAATTTTAGCAAAAAGTTTTAGGTCAATGTTGATAAGCGATATTGGCCGGAAGCTGCCACAAAGAGTGGGATCTTTGCCAGGTTTAGGGATAACTGAAATAGTCGCTTCCAAGGCCTGTTTGGGGAAGGGGCAACTTTCGCTGATGGCATTGAAAGTCTTCGTTAGAAGGGGGATCAACCGAGTGCTAAAATGTTTGTAAAATTTGGGAGAATATCCATCTGGACCTGGACATTTACCATTCGGGGATTCTTTGATTGCCCGGGCCACCTCCTGCGGTGTAAAAGGCAATTCCAGAGACTCCACCTCCGCCGGGGGGATGACAGGGAGCGCGGTGCTCGCTACGTAAGCGTCTATTGCCTCAGATAACTTAAGGTCTTGCGTGGAGGATGTGGGGCCGTGTATGTTATACAGTTCCTTGTAGAACTCTCTAAAGGTGGCAACTATGTCGGAGGGGGTTCGCATCACAGCGCCATCCGCCCTCGTGAGAGTGGGTATGTAAGTCGCGGTCGATCTAGGGTGCAAGGCTCTGGCTAACATGCGTCCACATTTGTTTGCCATCTCATAGAACCGGGCCTTGCCCCTATCTCGATAGCCAAGGTAGGACTGGTTATATAGATTTTGAAGTTTTTCCCTGGCCTCTTCCAGCTCTAAAAGTCTAGCATTAGTGGGTCTGTTTTTATGTTCCCTTTCTAGTGAATGAATTTTCGTCAGAGATTGGGTTATAAGGGAGGCACGTTCCCTCTTAAGTCTCGACCCGTGTTTTATCAGTTCCCCTCTAATGACACATTTCAGGGCTTCCCACTGGAACGGCAAGGGGGTGGAGTCCCCCCTGTGATCTACGAGGAAGTGTTCGATGACACGCTCCACCGCAGAGGAACAGACTGGATCGTCAAGCAAACTGTCATTAAGTCTCCAAGTACAGCCTGGTGGTGCTAGGTCCGGGAGCCGGACGGAGATGAAGATCGGGGCGTGGTCAGACCACAAAATAGGTCCGATCCATGCTTTGGGGTCCCAATCAAGTGCATGGTGGCTAAGTAGTAGATAATCTATCCTACTGTAGGAATTAGCCGCATGGGAGAAGAATGAGTAGTCTCTTTTTGAGCCATTGAGTATTCTCCATGTGTCCACCACTTGAAGGTTTGCTAGAGATTTTTTCAATTTATTGATTTTGCTCAGCGAAACAGCCGCCCTCCCAGAGGATGCGTCAATGGAAGGGTTATGTGGCACATTAAAATCCCCACCAAGGATGATCACTCCCTCCGCAAACTCCTCCAACAATTTGAGCACTCTGATGCAAAAGCCAACCTGATCAGTGTTGGGGGCATAAATGTTCGCTATAGTGTATTTCTTATTAAACAGAGTGATCATGACAAACAGGAACCTGCCCTGAGAGTCGACCCTGGTATCGAGGACCTCACATGGGAGCGATCTATGAAATGCTATGGAGACTCCCTTAGTCTTGGCATCAGGATTAGGGCAGTGGTGCCAGGAAACGAAGTGTCTGTCTGAGATGTTGGGGATATGATCTGTCTTAAAATGTGTCTCTTGGAAAAGAGCAATTTTTATTTTTTGTTTATGGAGGTCGTAAAGGACTTTGGAGCGCTTCTCTGGTATGTTGAAGCCCCTGACGTTAAATGAGCAAACTGAAAGTTCTGCCATTTTGGGGAATGACCTGCTGTGGTTTGACTCACCTTCCTCGGCAAGGAGGCGAGGGGAATCAGGTGGAGGATAGATGGGGAGGGGGAAAACGCAAATAGTATGAGGGGAAGTAGAGATTTAGGGTCAGAGAGGGGAGAAGGGCAATCGAGGGAAAGGGTGGATCACTAAGGTGTATAATAATATGTCCCTCCCTCTTCCTACCAAAGAAGGGGGAAGAAGGCCTATGTCGGGGGAGTGAAAAGCTGTGACCACAAGGTAAGAGATGTGCCTTCCTTAAGGTAACAATTTTGACCAACAGTATTAAACAGTGCTAAACCGTGCTAATGGGGGCCCACCCCCAGTCGGGCTCTCCGCGACCGGTCACCAGTAGGTGGGGGGGCAGGGCCGCGGGCAGAAAACTTCTTCACTGGCAGCCTCACGGCCCATGGCATGCAAGGAGCATCTCAGGTCGACCGCAAGACAACAGCATTAGTTGATAAGCTAGAAACAAAAATAACATTGAGAACTTGTCAACTCCACTAGATAGCCCAGTGGGGTGTCATAACCATTAACTATAAGCAGCCGCAACTATTCCTCACAACCAGACCCGCCCAGCTAGGAAGCCCCGACGGAGGTGCCCCACACTATTCACAGGGACCTCCACCAGAGCCCCCCGCCAGACCAAGCCCAGGAGGGGAGCATCCGATTGGCAGCAGCTCCCAAGTAAGAACATCAACAATTAACATATAAGAAATAACCCTGTAGCAACGTTCCATGCCCGACACTTCAGGGCACCCAAGCCGCGACCCAGACCGTCCGGCAACACGAGCAGTCCGGGGCCGGTCGAGAGGAGGACAAGGCGTCCGCCATGTCCAGGCAGCCCATCCAGGTAAGTGGCCCGCTGAGTCGTAGATGCTGAGGCTGGAGTCCAAGCGAGTCCAGAGATCGCAGCCCAGGGGCCCCGGCGCCAGGCAATTCAAATGATAATGATGGGATGAAAAACGTCAATGACGAAAGTCGCGGGTGCCACTGCGGTAGGGCCATCCGCCCATGAGTAAACTAGGCGGGACCCGTTCAGCTCCGCTATGCCAACAGATTCCTGTGCTCGACCCCCCTCCCCCCGGGGCCCCGAGGGTTTCGGGGGCGTCTAGCTCCTCGTTGTGGGCGTGGTGGGGGAGGTTCGTTGATCCCGAGGTCTGGGGAGAGCCAATCTTCGATAGGGAGTGCCGGAAGCTCCAGAAAGCCAAAGAGGTCTGGCAGCTGGGACGGGGACCGCAGGGCAAAGGAGCGGTCCTGCTTCGTGACCACCAGGTGAAACGGGTGACCCCCACCAGGTGAAACGGGAGGCTCCAATTGATTTGATTTTTTCTAGTAGTGGTTTTAGTGTCTTCCTCATCTGGAGGGTGCGCCTGGCCAAGTCCGGTAGTAATGTAATCGTGGACCCGCAGTAGGGTAAAGGGCCCCTCTCCCATGACCTTCGCATAATTTCCTCTTTGATCTTATAGAAATGGACACGACAGACCACATCCCTGGGCCTGGTGGGGTCGGTCGGACGCGGTCCAGGTGCTCTGTGGATTCTATCTATCTCGATGTGCTCCTCCCGTCGACGTCCCAGAAGATCGTTGAATATGGAGGTGGCGACAGCCTCCAGGTTCCTGTGGTCGGGAGCCTCTAGGAGGCCCCGAATCCTGATGTTGTTACGCCTTCCCCTATTTTCTAGGTCATCCAGATGGAGTAATGCCCTGGTTACGTGTCGAGCTGAGCCTGCCTGTGCCGATTGTAGGCCTGTTTGCGCCCTTTCCAGGGCCTCCAGTCGTTGGGCCGTGGTCTCCTGAGCCTGTTCGAGAGTGTGGACTCTTTCAGTGACTTCCGACACCGATTTTGATACTTCGTCCAGTTCCCTCCGCAATAAAGTCTCCATCCTATTGGTGTAATTTTCGAAGTCTTTCCGCGAAGGAAGGAATTTCAGGAGGACCTCCAGATCATAATGAAGGGAGGGAATTTGATCCGGGACCGGCGGTTCCGGCCGGACCATGGTACCTGATGACCTGTGCGGTGACGCCTCTTGCTGGGAAGTGGTCGGGGTGGCCCCTCTCTGCAAGGAGGGTGATTGGTGGTCCCGAATCCGGCTCCCCACGCCAGAGCCACCTGGGCGGGGCCGGGACCCCTCCGGAGGCGCAGGTGCGGGCCCCCCGTTATTGTGCTCCAGGTTGGGTATCCCGTGCGTGTTAGGGGCTGCGATTTTGCCATTGCATGCCCCCTCCTGGATATGAGCCCCCAGCTGCGTCGGCCCCCCCCTCTGCCCCTCCCACAGCACAGAACAGGTGTCTGGTGGGTCCGGTGCGTCTTCAGGCCCGCCGTGGCCCCAATCTGGGCGTTTCATGCTGCAGGGCTCTAAGGGGTCTTCTTCTCCCGCCCAGTCCGGCTCCGGGTCGCTATATGGGCCGGGCGAGGAGCCCCTTTGAGAGTCGGGCGACCCCTCCCCCATTTCAACCAGCGGCCAAGACCGGGCTGGGGAGTCCATGCGCAGAGGGCCCAAGGATTGCAGTCGCACCCGCTCCACGACTCCAGGATCAGCAATTTTGCTAGAGGGGCCAGGATGGGTCGGGGCCCACACAGGAAGGTGGTCCCCTGTGGGATTAAGGTGATTCGGAGGGGCCTCAGGCAGTGTGAGGCTGCTTATTTCCTGCCCAGGACCCAGCAACTGAGACGGGTCAGCGGGGAGTTCAGTCTCCCCTTCTTGGGAGATCCCACGTGCCCGGAGCATAATTGTTACTGGGGGAGCCGGGGGGACGCCAACCGCGGCTGTCTGCTCAAGCAGTGAGCGCCGCTCCCCCGTCTCTCCCCCCCCGGAGCATACCGCCGCTGTCTCCGCTGACAGCCCAGCCTCAGCGAGGCGCCGCTCTTCGTTCTCCTCCGTCTCCGGCCGCGTCACGTCACCATGCCCCCGTCGCTCCATCTGCTTCATAGCCGGTATCAGGCTCACCGCACTGTCGCTTTCATCGGCACCCGGTGGCATCGTCGTCCTTGGCTCCGGCGCGTCACATGCCGCCCCTCCGCGCTCTGCAGCCCGGATGTCAGCCGAGCCTCCTTCTCCCGGCGCCATTTTGCGATCCTTCTCCGTCCCGGCCCCGCGGCTCCCCGGGCTGAAGAAAAGCTTAATTTTTGCAGGCTGGACGCCCCCAGCTGTTCTGGTCTTCCTCCTCTTCGACATGGGAAGCTCAGGTACGTTTCTGATGGTCAGAAATAGGGTATTATTGAGATTTGGCACAGAGCTCTCTTCTAGACGTCCTCACGCGGCCATAGCTAACCACGCCCCCCGTCCAAGGTTCTTTTGATTCAGGAGTTGGTTCGGCTTCTCTTGTCGTTCCCTCGTCCAGCCATCCATCTAGGGATGAGGCTGGTGGGGTTGATGGTGGCCTCATTCGAGGCAGTTCCCTTTGCGCAGTTTCACACAAGGACGCTCCAGCTCCATCTGTTGACGGTTTGGGACAAGTCCTTCCTGATGACCCCCCGGGTTCGACGATCCCTTCACTGGTGGCTGAGGTCTGTCAATCTGTTGAAGGGCAGATCCTTTCTGGCACCGTGTTGGGAGACAGTCACCACGGATGCCAGTCTGTCAGGTTGGGGGGGTGTCTGGAAGGATCTTCAGTTTCAGGGTCTGTGGGGTCCTCAGGAGGCTCACGAGCCCATCAATGTCCTGGAATTGAGAGCCATCAGGTTGGTTCTGTTTCGCTTGACTCATCAGTTGCAGGGCCTGCCAGTTCAGGTTCGGTCGGACAATCGGACGGCAGTTGCTTACATCAATCACCAAGGAGGGACTCGCAGCAGGAGTGCCCTCAGGGAAGTGTCTTTGATTCTGGACTGGGCGGAGAGCCACGTCCCGTGTATCTCAGCAGTCTACATTCCGGGAGTTGAGAACACGGAGGCGGACTCTCTGAGCAGGTCCTCCTCTGGCCAGGGGGAGTGGCCTCTCAGTCCCCAGGTGTTTCGCTTGATTTGCCTCAGGTGGGGGTTCCCGGCGGTGGACCTCTTTGCCTCTCGTCACAATCACAAGCTTCCGGTATTTGTGTCTCTCTCGCAGGATCCACTGGCTCTTGCGGTGGATGCCATGTCCCTGAACTGGAGGGATCTGGGGTTTCTGTACCTGTTCCCTCCATTTCCAATGGAAGCCAGAGTGGTGCGCAAGCTGGCCCTGGAGGGCGCGTCGGCGATTCTGGTGGCACCAAGGTGGCCAAGACAGGTTTGGTTCGCAGACCTGGTCAGACTGGCAGAGGATCATTTCGTTCTGCCTCTGCTGCCGGACCTGCTCACCCAGGGTCGGCTACGCTATCCCAATTTACCATCGCTGGCTTTGACGGCGTGGCTGCTGAAACCTCCATCTTGAAGGAGGAAGGTCTTTCTGATGCGGTGATTCAGACTCTTATTAGCGCCAGGAAGCGGTCTTCCTCTACCGTTTACTATAGGACCTGGAGGTCCTATATTGACTGGTGTGAAGGTAGGTCTTTCCCGTGTAGGGAGTTTTCTATTTCCAGGATTCTGGAGTTTCTTCAACATGGTCTGGATCTGGGGCTCCAGCTTAGTACTTTGAAGGGGCAGGTTTCTGCCCTGGCGGTGTTCTTTCAAAGGTCCTTTGCACTTCATCCTTTGGTCAAGACTTTTTTCCAAGGGGTTACGCATGTTCGGCCTCCTAGGAAGCCTTTGGTTCCAGTTTGGGATTTGAACTTGGTTCTTTCTGCTCTTCAGGGTCCTCCATTTGAGCCCTTGAATGAGGTTGCCTTGTCTTCACTTACTCAAAAGGTGGCCTTTTTGGTGGCTATCACTTCTGTTAGGCGTGTTTCTGAGTTGGCAGCTTTGTCCATTAAAGCTCCGTACTTCGAAAGGCATCAGGACAAGATGGTTTTTCGTTTCTTACTAAGGTGGTTTCTGCTTTTCATCTGAATCAGGACATTGTTCTGCCCTCTCTATGTCCTAATTCCAGCAACGACAAGGAAAGGGCTCTGCATTCTTTGGATGTGGTTCGCGTTGTAAAATACTATTTGGTGGTTACGTCTTCCTTTCGTAAGACTGATGCTTTTTTTGTGGTGCCCTCTGGGCCTAGGAAGGGTTTGGCACCTGCCAAGTCTTACATTAGTAAATGGATTCGTCAGGCCATTATTGGGGCCTATTCTGCTAAGGGGAGGAGTCCCCCTTTTCGTGTTACTGCTCATTCTACTCGTGCGGTTGGTGCGTCCTGGGCCTTCCAGCACCAGGCCTCTGTTGAGCAAGTTTGTAAGGCCGCTACTTGGTCCTCTGTTCACACTTTTTCCAAGTTTTACAAGGTTGATGTTCGGGCCTCAGCGGATGCTGTTTTTGGCCGCAAAGTTCTGCAAGCTGTTGTGGTTTAAGTTGTGCATTGTTGCCTTGCTTTGGATCCCCGTCCTTTTATGGACACTGCTATTGGATGTCCCACATGTTATGGATATCTTGAAGCGGGGTGTGTGACATACTTAGAATAATACCATTTTGTGAATACTCACCTGTAAAATGGGTATTATAAGTATGTCACACACCCCGCTTCACCCGCCCTTCTCGTATTCTGGATCCTTTATATTGTGAACTTTGCGTTGCTATGTCTTATATTTGGCTCTTCCTGGTCCCTTACCTTACTGCTTTCTTTATACTGGGTAATGAGTGGGAGGTCCCAGGTATTTGTGGACCGGGAGGGGCTTTCTTTTTTCTATCATCTCGGCAGAACTCCCTCTTCAGGTCGGTATTACCCACATGTCATGGATATCTTGAAGCGGGGTGTGTGACATACTTATAATACCCATTTTACAGGTGAGTATTCACAAAATGGTATTTTTTTTAAGCAGAGGAGGGAAGTTTAAGGAATATATGTTGGCCAGGTTCCTGGATATTTCACTGCCAAGTAGGTCACACTCTCTCCTGAACATCTGAAGGGAAAGGAGCTCTGTATATCTTTTAAATCTTTTCCCCGGGATATTTATATTGAGGGCTTCTGGTAATTGATATTGTATCCTGATAGGTCTCCAAACCTTTTTAGTTCCCTCATCAAGTTCGGCAGGGAGACCTCAGGAAGTGTTAGCCCGAAGATGAGATTGCCGGTAAATGCCGCGACCTTGTATCGGCCTGTGAGGTCACCCATTCCCTTGATATAACAATTTTTCCGAATCATGCATAGGAGGGGTTCTAAGGTGAGAATAAAAATTAAGGGAGAAAGTGGGCAACCTTGTTTTGTCCCATTTGAAATGTTGAATGATCCGGATTGTGTGCCGTTCACTGTCACCGACGTGGAGGAGGCACTATAAAGGCTGTTTATCCAGCCTAATGTGTTTGGGCCAAGGCCTATATGGCTGAGGGTAGCCTGCATGAATTGCCAGTTCACTCTGAAAAAGGCCTTCTCTGTGTCGGTGGCGAGCAAAAGGGCGGGAGTGCTACTCTTCTGGGCCCACTGGATCAGGTTTAGGACTTTAATAGTGTTGTCCCTTGCTTCTCTCTGTGGCATAAAGCCTGCCTGTTTCAGACCTATAACGTGGTGAAGATGGGGGGCAATCCTGGAGGCAATTACTTTTGCGAAGATCTGGATATTAGTATTTAGGAGTGAAATCAGTCTATAACTGGTGCAGAGATTAGGATCTTTCCCTTCTTTCGGTATTACTGATATGTGTGCTCTCAAGGAATCCGGGGGCATGAGTTAAATGCGTCTAGGAGCCTTGGGGCAAGTAATGGGAGCATTATTTTATAGTATTCTATGCTAAATCCGTCTTGGCCTGGGGCTTTCCCCCCTGCCGCTCCCAAGATTGCCTTCTGAACCTCTTCCATAGAGATTGGGATTTTCAGATCTTCCACAATTTCCCTGGGCAGCTTGGGCATCCCCGATTCTCTGAGGTATTGTCTCAAAGCCTCGTCTCTTTCCGGTCCGTCTACTCTGGGCAAGTTATACAGTCCCTCATATAATTTTTTATCTTTCAATCTTTTATTGAATTTTCTTGACAATACAATATTTCAAGATCACATTGAAATCAGTAGCGTTACATGCATAGTAAAAAGAACTGTGTCAAAGACATCAAGACAGTGTACTAACTATTATCTGAAGCCAGATACATAATGTGGAAGATGGCTGGTCCGACCCGAGAGGCAGGAGGCACAAAGGGGGGCCTCCCCTTCTCCATCTCCGGAGATACCTCCCACTATCCCGAGCACAGACCAGCGATGTCATAATACACAATACATAATACAAGAATCATGTCAATCTGGTTCTAACATCAATCAGAGGTATGGTTTCAACAAAGAAGGGGGAGGGGAAGAAGAACCACAAAAGGGGGTGACTAGGGGAGGGGAAAGGAGGTAAGAGTCCCTGGTCCGCTCTTCTCTACATATTCATCAATTCAATGCTAGCATCGATATGTTAGGGGTTGCAAATTGGATCCATGGCTCCCAAACCTCTAGGAAGTGCTCATGTTTATCATTCAAGATGCTGGTAAGTTTTTCATTTATCAAGAATCCATTTAGTCTAGCTTTAACCTCCGAGATAGAAACCAACTGCTGTTTCCAGGCCTTTGCAATCGTCTGTTTGGTGGCCAGCATAATAAATGAGAACAGCTTGTTTTGCAGCCTGTTGAGTTCAGGGGCTTTATGGCGTAGCAGCGCCACCCAGGGGTCCCTTTTGGGGGAAACATTCATGATCTCAGCTACCAAGCGGAAGACCTGTTGCCAAAGGCGTGATACAAAGGGACAGGTCCACCATGTATGAAGCACATCGCATTTTACCGAGCAGCCCCTGAAGCATTGTTCTGGGTAAGCGGGATAAATTTTATGGATTCTAGCAGGGACCAGATTCCAACGTAACAAGACTTTATAGGCTGACTCCACTGTGAGTGAATTAATTCAACAGCCCCAGGTCGCCCTCCACACCCCCGCCCAGTCCACCTCCTCCTTCTCCAATCTCAGGTCCTCCCCCCATTCTCGAACATATTTGTGATCAAGAGGTTTTGGAAAATCATTAAGGGAAGAATATAGCAAGGAGATCCTCCCCGGGCTATCCGGCTCCTCCACACACAAGGACTCGAATTTGGTCCATTTCCTATACGAGGCTAGTCCAGCAAGCCTAGGTCTAAGCCAGTGGCTCAACTGCGTGTAGTGGAACCATTCTGTCCGTGGGAGACCATACTTATCCCTCAAGTCTTCAAATGACATAAGGCCTTTGTCTGTCAGGAGATGATGAAACGCACAGATACCCACCGACACCCAATGTGAAAAGGACGCCCCTCCCCGGTGACCCGGTGGGAATAGAGGATTATCCCATAAATTCAGTAGAGGAGCGTGAGATGACATTAATCCCGAAGAATATTTTATTGAGTCCCAAACCTTAAGGGAGTGTACCATCAAGGGGCTCAGATCTTTTGGTCTATATCTGGGGTCTGTCCATAGCAGAGCCTCTAATGGGGACTTCCCCAGGTTCGGGATCTCCAGCAGGGCCCACAACGGTAGGTCTCTCGCTGCATGTAGCTGAGACAGCTGCGCTATTTGTGCTGCTTTATAGTAATGAGCAATATTAGGCACCCCCAAACCCCCCTGAGATTTATGGGCAAACATTGTGCGTCTTGCCACTCGGGGTCTAGTTGTCCCACAGACAAACTGGAATATCCGTCTCTGAAGGATTCGGAGCATATAGGCCGGGATCCTGACAGGTAGTACTCTAAAGTAATACAAGATTTTGGGGAGGATTGTCATTTTGACCGCGGCCACCCGTCCCAACCACGATATGGGAAGGTCTGCCCAGGAATCCATCAAAGAATTCAGAGTTCGTATCAGAGGTGGGTAGTTGGCTGCGTAGAGGCCCTCATATGTGGGTGCCAAGCGAACACCCAAATAGGGGAGGCCATTTGAGGTCCACTTGAAGTCGTATGTGGATTTGAGGTGCAACACTGATCCCGCCGAGAGCCCTACATTCATGGCAACCGATTTGGATCTATTTATCTTAAGCCCAGAGATCTCAGCAAACTCGTCCAGCACCCCGAGAAGATTAGGTAGAGTGGTAATAGGTTGTGACAAAACCAGGACAGCATCATCCGCAAAAAGCGAAACTTTATGGTGGACCCCTCCAATATCAATGCCCTTGATATTTTTATTAGCTCTAATGTTAAGCGCCAAGGGCTCCATGGCCAAAATGAACAGGATGGGGGATAGGGGGCATCCCTGGCGGGTACCTCTCTGTATACCAAACCTGTCTGAAGAGAAACCAAGGTATCTAACCCTCGCTGACGGTTGGTGATACAATGCCGAGATCCACTGTAGAAACCTGCTACCAAAACCCCACTTCTCTAACGTTGTATGCATGTATTCCCATGAGATTGTATCAAATGCTTTATAGATATCTAAAGATAGTAAAAAAGCGGGAATTTTCCTGGTCTGAATGGAGTGAATTAAGTGGGCTATACGTCTAACGTTATCACTAGCTTGTCTGGAAGGGACAAAGCCCGACTGATCTCTATGGACCAACGAGCCCAGGAAGGAATTCAGTCTCGAGGCCAGGAGTTTAACGTCCTGGTTGAGTAATGAAATAGGCCGATAGTTAGAGGTCAGCAGGGGATCTTTCTCCGGTTTGGGGATCAATATTAGCCATTGAGGACTCAGGACTGGGATGCATGCCCGATCTAAGGGAGTTGAATAGTGCCACCAGGTGAGGCCACCAGGTAAGTCCCGAGAAACCATCTGGGCCCGGGGTCTTTTTGGGTTTAATGGTCTTTATTGCAGCCAACAATTCCTGTAATGTGATGGGCTCTTCCATACTATCTAAACAGTCCCGAGGGGCAACCGGTAGCTCAATGCCGGAGAAAAATTCTTCCAGTTTTTGTGAGTTGTTCCCCCCCGGGCTGGAGTAGAGGTCCGCCAGAAAAGTTTTAAAGGCCTCCACTATCTTTAAGGGGTTGGCAGTTGTGAGCCCTTGTAACTTCAGTTGAATGGGTTGGCTTTTGGGTTTGCTCAGCCTGAGTTGTTTGGCCATCATGGAATTCGGTTTGTTGCCCCTGGAGTAAAAGTGTTGTTTGGACCACCGCAGCTGCTTTTCTGCCTGGCAGTCCAGGAGTAAGTTAAGTTCCAAGCGGGCCAAATCAACTCTGTCCTTGGTGGTCTGACATGGGTTGCACCTCCACTCCTCCTCGGCCTTCCTAAATTGGTCAGATAATTCCTTCACTTTGGCCTCCCTTTCCCTCTTTCTTGCTGTGGCTATTTGTATTATGTGCCCTCTCATCACCAGTTTATGGGCTTCCCATAAGGAGACTGGAGAGTCCACCGAGCCCTCATTGTGCATAAAATAATCAGCTAGATGCTTCTGGATTTTGTCACAAGTATCTTTAGTTGTCAGGAGCGATTCATTAAGGCGCCAGGAGTCAAGAGATCTCCCAGGGACCGCCAAGTCCACGGAGATCATCATTGGGCTATGGTCAGACCAAGGCGTGGAGAGGATCGTGGCTCCTTGAAGTTGTGTAAGTGAATGTTGCGGCATGAAGACATGGTCTATTCTACAGAAAGATTTGTGCGGATTAGAGTAGAATGTAAAGTCTCGCCCTGTGGGGTGGGCCTCCCGCCAAGTGTCACACAGCGCATAGGAGCCCAAAAGTGCACTGAAGGCCCCCGGTCTGCCTGTCCCTGGCTCTCCTCCTCGGCCCGGCATTGTGGGGACTGACTTGTCCACCTTGGGATCTATTACCAGGTTTGAGTCGCCCGCCAGGTACACCACGCCTCTGGAGTGTTCCTTGACTACCTTGAATAAGTGGGACAGAAATCTAAGTTGGTGTGCGTTGGGAGTATAATACGAAACTACCGTGATTTCCACGTCATATATGGATCCAGACACCAGGACATAGCAGCCTGTCGGGTCCACTATCTCCTTATGGCAGACAAAGGGTAAATGTTTCCTGAAAGCAATCGTGACCCCCCGTTTCTTTTCTTGAAACATAGCATGATAGTGCAGGGGGAAGTGTCTGTTTAGGTACTTAGGGTGTGAATGGCGGGCAAATCTGGTTTCCTGCAGGCAAAGAATGTCAGCTCTGTTGGCTTTATAAAATTGGAAGGCTTTGTTCCGTTCGGAGGGAGAATTAAACCCCTGTACATTATGAGAGATTATTTTTAAACTATTGTGAGACATAGCCATACAGTGCAAGCGTCACTATCGTCCAGGGCGGACCAGGGACCCAGGGAAGGGGGGGGGGGCACCGGGGTAGACACACAAGAGGGCTGAGGTAGGGTGGGTGTTGAAACCAATAATGAGGACAAACTATAAAAATATAAACTTTTGATCTGCTAAATATTCATGAACAACAGTATCATTAACCGGGATGATACAAGGGGGCCCATCAGGACCAAGGCCGGAACTTCACCGCCCGTTCAAACGGGCCTATCAATAGAGGGAGGGTTATTACAACTGCTCCATCTACCGTAATGCAGTAATAGAAAAGTACAGTGGGGGTGTGTCCCCCAGGGCAGGCTAAGGACGACTATATTGCTTAAGAAAATACTGACCGGTTGGATTCTCCCAACTGAGGGAAAGTCAGGACAAAACCCAAGAGATCTTAATACATCACTATAGAAAATGCAGGAAAAATATATAAAACCAACGGCTAACAGGTTGAAAAGCCAAAAGAAAGAACTTGCGCCCTAAGCGCATAACCTGTAGTGCTTGCAGCGCAGACTGCAGAAGAATCTGGCATCAAAGTCCTGGGCCGAAAGGGACTCACACAACGTCCCAGAATTAAGGCAGACAACAGCATTCCACGGAGCTAAAAACTGCAGAGGACGAAGAGGGAGAGCATAATTCTGCGTCCATCACCTTTGATTGGTTTGTATGGGGTCCCAATGAACCCGAGGTAGAGTAGGGACTCTTTTCTTGTTGTCAAAGGAAGGTCTGTCCCGGGGTGGCCTGAGGGCGGTTCGCTTCCTTGATAAGGGAGGGCTGGAGTCTCAGCTCCCCGGTCCCCCCGTGTCCATGGGTATAGCAAGATCTTTGAGAATGTGGCACAGTTCGCTTAAAGAAGAGGCTGAGTATTGATCCCCCTTGTACCCAAAGAGGACTTTAAATGGGAATCCCCATCTGTAGCTAACATTATGTGCCCGCAGGGCTTCCAGGGCCGGCCTCATCTCCCCTCTTCTCTGTATGGTCTGGGGAGCCAAGTCCTGAAAAAGCTGATATTTGTGGCCTTGAACCTCATAGAATTTTTTAAATACTTCGGCAATTTCACTAGTCAGGTGCGTCACCTTCCCCTTCGAGTTAGTCATTCTCGGTATGTATGTCCTTGCCCTTTCGACCTTCAGTGGCGAGCCAGGAGCTTCCCGCATTTGTTGCCCGATTCATAAAATTTCCTGTGACATTTGGTCTTTTGTAATTTAAGCCTGTCGAACCAGGGCATTTTTTGTTCCTCTCTGAGCGCGGTTAGGGCCAAGAGGTGGACGGCAGAGAGGGACTTCTTGTGTAGGGTCTCCAGTTTCTGATCTCGCTAATTCTCAGGATGCACTCTGATCGCTCCTTTATTTTCGCTCCTAGTTTTATGAGGGATCCCCTAATGTAACATTTATGGATCTCCCAGAGGGTCCCTGGGTTGACCTTGGGTGTCACATTTAATTAAAAAAATATCCTGAATGTCTCTCTGGATTTCCGTTGGAACCCCTTGTTCGTCTAGAAGGGAGTTATTTAAGTGCCATGTCCAGTTCCTGGGACCAGGGTGAGGGAGGGTCAACATAATCATCACAGGAGTGTGGTCAGAGATGGTGATGCATCTTATCTCTGTGTCTACTACCCGACCCAGAGATCCATGGGCAGACATAAACATGTCAATCCTAGAGTATGACCCATGTGGAGGGGGAAAAAAATACAATTCTGTGAAATACTCACCTGTAGAATTGGTATAATACGCATACAGCACGTCCTGCTCCATCTATAATACTTACACATGGGTAATCCTCCGCCTGAGGGCGCTGTTCACTGCAGACATGCAAAAACAGGCTCCTCCCGGCCCTACATATACCGAGGGACCTCCCACAAATCCCCAGCATTGAAAAGCAGTGAGAAGGAGAAGCCGGGAGAAACCAACCACCCAGAAACTGGCAATAATAACAATGATAACAATCACCATACAGGGGATCCAGAACAAAGTGAAAACCAGGGTGGGTTGGAGCAGGACGTGCTGTATGCGTATAATACCAATTCTACAGGTGAGTATTTCACAGAATTGTATTATTCTAAGCATACAGCACGTCCTGCTCCATCTATAATACTTACACATGGGACATCCAATAGCAGTGTCCGTAAGGTAGGGTGGGATCCCCAACAGAAAAGGTAACAGCAAGCAGTTTATACCACTGCCGCCTGCAAAACCTTGCGGCCAAACACAGCATCAGCTGAGGCCCTAACATCAACCTTGTAAAACTTAGTAAAGGTATGAACAGAAGACCAAGTAGCGGCCTTGCAAACTTGTTCAACAGAGGCCTGGTGCTGGAAAGCCCAAGAAGCCCCAACAGCTCGAGTAGAATGGGCAGTAAGACGGAAGGGGGGAGTCTTACCCTTAGTAGAATAGGCCTGAACCACAGCCTGACGAATCCATTTACTGATGGTAGACTTGGCAGGAGCCAAACCCTTCCTAGGCCCGTGAGGCACAACGAAGAGAGCATCAGTCTTCCTGAAAGCCTTAGTGATAACTAGGTAATACTTGACGCACCTAACCACATCCAAGGAATGCAAAACCCTTTCCTTGGGGTTACTAGGGTTAAGGCACAAAGAAGGAAGTACAATATCATTTCAAATGAAATGCAGACACCACTTTAGGCAGAAAGTCTGGCTTGAAGCGGAACACCACCTTATCCTGGTGTCTCTCATAGTAGGGAGGCTGAATAGATAAGGCAGCCAACTCAGACACACGCCTAACAGAAGTGATAGCTACCAGAAAAACAACCTTGAGCGTGAGAACAGCGAGAGCAGCCTCCTGAATAGGCTCAAAGGGAGCACCCTGCAGAGCCGATAAAACCAATTTTAAATCCCAAACAGGTACCATAGGTTTTCGAGGGGGACGCACATGAGTGACCCCCTGAAAGAAGGTCTTGATCAGGGGATGCTGGTTAAAGGTCTTCAGAAAGAAGATAGACAGGACCGAAACCTGACCCTTCAGAGTACTAAGCTTGAGACCTAAGTCTAGACCATGTTGTAAAAACTCCAGCACCCTAGAGACTAAGAATTCCCGGCAGGGAAGAGACCTGGACTCACACTAGTCAATGTAAGAACGCCATACTTTATAATAGATAGCAGAAGAAGTCTTCTTCCTGGCTTGCACCATAGTAGCCACTACAGGCGCAGACAAACCCTTCTCCATTAAGATGGAGGTTTCAACAGCCAAGCCGTCAAAGCCAGAGTTAGTAAATTGGGATGGCGTAGAGACCCCTGAGTTAGAAGATCTGGCAACCTTGGCAGATCGTACTGATCTACTGCCATTTGAACCACGTCCGCGAACCACACTCTTCTTGGCCACCTTGGGGCCACCAGAATCGCGGGTACGCCTTCTAGAGCAATCTTGCGCAGAACTCTGCCCAGAAGGGGAATTGGTGGAAACACATACAGGAGCCTAAACTCCCTCCAAGACATGGACAGGGCATCCGTGGCCAGAGCCAGAGAATCCTGAGACAGTCATACAAAGCTCGGGAGCTTGTGATTGTGACAGGACGCAAACAGATCCACATCTGGCACCCCCCAACGGTGACACAGGGACTGAAATACCCTGTTGCAGAGGGACCACTCCCCCTGACGGGATGACCCCCTGCTCAGAGCATCTGCCAGCAGGTTCTCCGCCCCCGGAATGAAGACAGCCGAGATGCATTGGACATTGGCCTCCGCCCATGTTAAAATCTGAGATACTTCCTGGAGAGCCCCCTTGCTCCGGGTCCCTCCCTGATGGTTGATGTAGGCAACCGCCGTCCTGTTGTCTGAGCGTACCTGAACCGCCAGACCCCTCAGGTGATGGGTAAATTGTTCCAGCACCAATCTGACCGCCCTGAGTTCCAAGATATACCTCCCCTGGAAGCGCAGGGACTTCCAGAACCCCCCCCCCCAACCCGACAGACTGGCATCCGTTGTGACCGTCTCCCAGGAGGGGGCCAGGAAGGATCTGCCCCTTGTCTAATTCCTGTGGTCCAGCCACCACACAAGGGATTGTCTGACCGAGGGGGGGAGCACCCAGGTCTCGTCCAAGGACGCTGGGTTCTTGTTCCAAACTGACAGAAGGTGAAGCTGCAGAGTTCTCAGATGGAACTGGGCAAAGGGCACCGCCTCGAAGCTTGCCACCATCAAGCCCACCAACTGCATTCCCGGCCGGATGGAGGGATAAGGGCTCGAAAGCAGGGAGCTCGCCTGCGTTGTCAGAGCTTCCACCTTCTGCTGAGGAAGGAATATCCTTGACTGAACTGTATCCAGAATCATCCCCAGGAACGGGGCTACCGAGGAGGGGGACAGAGAGGACTTGGGGTAATTGATCACCCAGCCGAAGGACTCCAGGGTGGACACTACCAACCGAGTGTCCAGCTCTGCCTGCCGCAGAGGCCGAGAGGTGATGAGTATATCGTCCAGGTAGGGCAACACACGTATGCCCCTTAGCCTTAACAGGGACATCACCCCTGCCAGCACCTTGGTGAATACCCTGGGAGCCGACGTGAGGCCGAATGGCAAGGACACGAATTGGTAATGCTGATCCAGCAGCGCAAATCTGAGAAACCTTTGGTGTCCTGGAAACACCGGAATGTGAAGTAAGCATCCTTGATGTCCACAGACTTTATAAAGTCCCCCGGGCGCGGCGAAGCGATGGCTGAGCGCAAGGTTTCCATACGAAAATGTTTGTTTCTGACAAATTTGTTGAGGATTTTTAAGTCCAGAATGGGCCTAACTGACCCGTCCTTCTTGGGCACTGTGAAAAGGTTGGAATAGAACCCCATGCCCCTGTCTTTTAAGGGGACCTTGCAAATGACCCCTAGATCCAGAAGGTCCTGCACGGCCAGCAACAAGACCTGAGCTGAGGCAGGATCCTGTGGGATCAGGGACCCAACAAACCTGGTAGGGGGCTGTACAGCAAATTCTATCTTGGAACCGGAGGACACTACCTCCTGAATCCACCGGTCTGAGACGTGGCGTCCCCAAACCTGCTCGAAGTGCTGTAGACGTCCCCCCACCCTGACGGGCGAGGGCGCCCCTTCATGCCTGGGGGGTCTTGGGAGGGGCTTTGGGCTTGGGCCCCCAGGAGGAATCGGGACGGCATCCTCTGTTCTTGTTCCAGGAATCTGCGCGAGACCCAGCAAAGGACACTCCTCTTCCCTGCTTAGCCCCACGGTAGGGGGTCGAATGGGAGCTTGGGCCACGAAAGGGCCGAGTCTGACGCTTGCGCTGGGGCAACTTGCCACCCTTGGCGAAAATGTCTAACCTTTCTCCAAACAGGTGCAGTCCCTTAAATGGAAGCCCCGTAAGGGCCTTCTTGGTGGTGTTATCAGCGGCCCATTGGCGCAACCAGACCGCACGGCGTATGGCTACCACCAGAGCAGAAGATCTAGCGCTCAGCTTAATAGCATCATCCGATGCCGATAGGATAAAGTTAACAAAAGTTTCACAGGTGGCCAGAGCATTGGCAGCATCAGAGGGCAAATCATCCGCACCTTCTAAAGCATTCCTAACCACAGTCCTGAGCGCCACCGCCGTAATGGCTAATGCGCAAACCGGGCGGAGCGACGCTCCCCCAAATGCAAAGGCATGGCATGCCAGTTGGTCAACACTCCGGTCCTCAGAATCCCGCAGCGTAGTAGTGTCGGGGGAGTGCATAATAGAGGTGTTGGACAGACTTAAAATTGGGGCATCGACCTCGGGTGGCGATGTCCAGCACTTGACCAGGTCAGCAGGGAATGGATATTTCTTATCCACACTTTTAGGAACCCCATGAAGTTTGCTGGGGTGTTCCCATTCTCTCAGCACAAGGCTATTAAAATGGGTTTGTTCAGGAAATTCCAACCGCGCCCTAGCGGTGTGAAACAGATCACCCCTTTGCCGGGGAGCCACAGCAGGGGGAGAGAGGGACAATACATCAAAGATCTGGGCCAACAGTCTATCAATGTCATCCGAGGACCAATGTTCGGAACCAGACTCCTCTTGTCCCCTGGACTCGTCGTCGTATGTCCCTGAGTCATACAGCTAAGTCATACAGATTAAAGTCTACCACTTCCCACGAAAGGGACGCCCATATGGCTATGCTTACTCCTCTTGACCTAAGTCAGGGGAGTGGCTATGGTACATTTTTGGAAAATGTCTGTTGCCAAAGGAGGGTGGATTAGTTAATCTGAAATGAGTCTCCTGCAAGAAGGCCACTTGAGCTCCCAGTCCTTTTAAATTCCCTAGCACCAGGGACCTTTTTCGGGACTATTCATCCCTTTCACATTTAGCAAAACTATTTTAAGATCCACCATGCTAACACTTATTCCTCAAGGTTCAGGTCTTCTCCAGGGGAACAGTTGGTTTTGGAAGGATAATGCGATCTCACTCTGTTAAACGCTTCTAGGCCAAGGGAGCACCGGTATCTTGAGGAGGGTGAGATAGGGGAAGAGGGGGGGGGGGTCTGGGGTGCAGGGAGATCAAGGAAAGTGGAACACTGAGCTTTCCCCGAACTAGGGAAACCAAACAGCCCTGAGATGCCAAGGATCTGGGGGTTAAAAAGGGGGGAGAAATATGGGGTGGACCAAAACAATGGGACCACTAAATTGATCCCAACAAGAACGGGAAAAAAGGGGGGCTGCTATAGAGCCTCTTAAGTTATCCTAAAACCTGTAGGCGAGTAGCGGGGTGCAGTGTCCAGTCGATGTGGAGAATGTCAATGGGATCCCGGCGAACCTTACCCAACCCAGTCACATGCAATGACTACTAAACACCTGCTTGGAACTTAGAACAGCAAAAACTTCAGATTGTAACTCAATACTTATATGCAGCCACGGTGGTAATACCCTTGAGCAGCCCCAGGAGGAGCGCCGAGGGAACAGCAATCCGCCCCGGATCTCCTCCAGAAGGGTGGCCATCGAACAATGTGATCAAATTTACCCTCATCAGCCCTCCCTACCTCCCCTCCAGACCATCACACCGGGGGAAGGTAGGGAAGAACCGGCGGATTACCTTAGCGCGCCAAGAGCCGTTTACTATCACAAAGTCCAGTATTTTCCAGGATGATGCAGCCCCTTCAAAGGATCGTGTCGGTCTCTTCAGGCGCCTGAGGTCTCTATTGTTCCGCGGGCCACCGCGTCTCTCCTCCGCAGGGAACCGGTAGGTCGGGGGTGGGTCGTTTTCCAGCCAGTTCGAGACCTGGATCGGTTCGCATTAAAGGAAATCGAATAGGTTATCCAACTCTCGATGCGTTTTCAGCGTGAAGACATCTCTCCCTCTTTTGACTATTAAATGAAACGGGAAGCCCCATATGTAAGTCGCCCCGTTTTTCGGGATGACGTCCAGCGGGGGCATTAGGGATCTACGCATTTGCAGGGTCCGTCTGGACAAGTCCAGGAGGATCTTCACCGCGGCTCCGTTATATTCCACAGTGCCCTAGCTCCAAGCCTTCCTTGCTTTAAGGAGTAAATGTGAACTCTGCATAAGACATCCCTGGGGTTTGTAGGGTCGATTTGTTTTAGGTCTTCCCCAGCCACCGCCTCCGGGATACGCGGAGTCGCAAGTTATTTCTATAACTTCTTTTCTCCAGGTCGTCTAAGTGAAGATGACATTCTTGTAGCATTGTTTCCTGTCAGTCGCATCTGTTCTCCAATGCTTGGATACGGCTGGTCAAGCTTCCATCTTTCTCGAGGGTAGTTACTCTGGTTTCAACTTCCGACACTTGCTGCTTGACTGCCTCAGTTTCTCGTTTGTGTGCGGCTTCGTATCTCGCTATCAAATTTTCAATATCGGTTTTCGTAGGTAGCCCTTTCAGCAGGGAGATTGTCTCGAGGTGAATTTCTGCTTCACATGAGCCTCGATTTGGGGGAAAAGTCTCCGCCGTAGCTGCTGAAAGCCACTCCTTTATGGCTCTGGACATCTGCGACGGTGGCGTTGCATGGTCTACGGGGGACATCGGGAAGGGGCTTGCCCCATGGGGTAACTTTTCCTTCCGGAGATGGTGGGAGGGGGGAGGTCGGGGACCCCAAGGCTAAACCCGCTTTCGCCCAGGTGTCTGTGCGTAGTTAGTCATGCTGCCTTCCTACTCTGTGGGAGACCCATTAAATGTGTTCTGGGAACCGGCCTCTGCCTGTCTGGAGGGGAGTCAGGGGTTATCGCCTCTCTCCGCATATATGCTAATTTCCCCACATCCATCATACCCCGCCCTGGCTGACTTGCGGGTTGTTTGTTCTGGGGGGTATCCCGTTTTCCTGTGCTTCCCCGTGTCATTTCTCTCTGTGGCTTTGGCCAGCTGTGGCTTTATGGGGGAGCTTGTCCCTCTTTTTGTTTCCCCATTTCCCATTTCTGGCCACTCTCCTAGATGCAGCCTTCCCTGTTTCTTCAACCCCTCCCCAGCCTGTAGTTCCACTCCACTCTTCAGCGCTTCTATCTTGAGCTTCCACCGAAACACTTCTCTGCCCGCCGGGTTCTCCTGTCTTCCTGGGGCCCTTCTTCTGATGAATAGGTAAGGCGGTCGTCCTCCTCCGCCGTGCCTTCTTTACTCTTGCCTGCGGTTTCTCTCTCTGCAACCACTTCGCCGCCGTTAACCAGCTTGGCGGCTCTTCCGCCCTCCTCTGCCACTTCTCTTGCTTCGCCGCGGTTGTCAGGTGCTCTGTCGCCCGTCAACTTGCTGTTTTCTGGTCGGGATCACGGGAACCGAGCTAACAGCGTCTGCTCTCCGCCATGTCCAAGACGCCCCCCCGCAATTACACATTTATGAAGCCAAATCTGTAGAGCAACTGGGACGCCATGTAGCGTTCGATTCATCATTATCTCAGCCTCAGCGTACAGCCCTAGCGTTCAGCCTTGCAGAGCGCCACGTCTTTCCTGTCGTTCTCCCATACATTTCAATAGACGGTCCTTAAATCCCTTTCCTGATCCCAATTTTTTTTTTTCTACAAAAAATATCCTGGGCAAGAAAAATACAACTCTGTGAAGTACTCACCTGTAGAGTTGATATTATATGCATACAGCACGTCCTGCTCCAGTAGTAGTAATAACATGTGGGTAATCCTCCGCCTCCGGCACCGTGCACTGCAGACATGTAGAAAACAAGCTCCTCCCGGCCCTACATATACCGAGGGACCTCCCACAAATCCCCAGCATTGAAAAGCAGTGAGAAAGAGAGGCCAGGAGAAACAACCACCCCAAACTGGCAAAAATATCAAAGATAACAATCACCAACAGGGGATCCAGAACAAGGTGAAAACAGGGTGGGGTGGAGCAGGACGTGCTGTATGCATATAGTATCAACTCTACAGGTGAGTACTTCACAGAGTTGTATTATTCTAAGCATACAGCACGTCCTGCTCCAGTAGTAGTAATAACGTGGGACATCCAAAAGCAGTGTCCATAAAGAAGGGTGGGATCCCCAACAGAAGGCAACAACAAGCAGTCTAAACTACTGCCGCCTGCAGAACCTTGCGGCCAAACACAGCGTCAGCTGAGGCCCGAACATCAACCTAGTAAAACTTTGTAAAGGTATGTACAGAAGACCAAGTAGCGGCCTTGCAAACTTGCTCCACAGAGGCCTGGTGCTGAATGAGCAGCAAGACGAAAGGGGGGAGTCTTCCCCTTAGTAGTATAGGGTTGAACAACAGCCTGACGAATCCATTTACTGATGGTAGACTTGGCGGGAGCCAAACCCTTCCTAGGCCCATGAGGCACAACGAAGAGAGCATCCGTCTTTCTTTTACCAAAATTTTATTGAAGTTTTTCAGGTTAAGTACAAAGTTTGACAACATAGGAGTACCTAGTCATAAGTAGAGATGGCCTACAAGGCACTGTCAGATTTACAGATTCATAGTACAGAGCGAAAGAGCTTGTCTACCAAACATTTCGTACATTCTTAATTTAGTATTGCCACATTATGCAGATCAAAGTGTATCCTTTCTGGTGATATAGTGTTATCTGAGCTGATAATCAGTATCTACAGATTGCCATTGAAAGAATAAAAAGTAAACAGTTGATGAATACAGGTGTGCATTGAAGAAGCAAATTAACATCATTAAAGCCTAAAAACTTCTTTTCTTAATATTATCTAAAGACAGAAACACAAGGGTTTTGGAGAGGGGTGGGGTGGGAAGGGAAAGGGGAGGGGGGGAGGGAAGGGGTGCCCAGGTTGGTCTCGGTCTGTACGGTTCATAAAAACCGTGCAGCACACTGGTCTCAGACAGGAAAGACAGGGTCTGAAGGTTTGTTAGTTATGTTAATGTGCTCTATCCAGGGTTTCCAGGTAGCGTAAAATTTATCATAGGTGTCGTTCTTGATGGCTGACATTTTTTCATTAACCATTATGTCCGAGATTCTTTTCTGTACCTCGCCCCACCCCAGGGTGGGTGATTTCCAGCCCCTAGCTATGGTCATACGGACCGCCGAAAACATGTGCTGCATCAAGCGCCATTCTTGTTTTGTATAGTCATGTGGTTTCAGAGCAAGCAGGGCCACCCATGGGTCTGCCAGAATAGGTATGTGGAGGATACCAGAGAGCACCCCGCACGCCTTGTCCCTCAAGGCCTTTGCCTGTGGGCAGTGCCACCATATATGGGACATGTTCCCCAATTCTTGACATCCTCTGAAACAGAGGGGGGAGTCAGCGGGGGAGAACCTGTGGACTTGATCTGGTGTATAGTACCATCGGTACATGACCTTATATGCATTTTCCAAAACGAGGGCGTTATAGGACGTACTGCTCACATTCCTCCACATACATTGCCATTCAATCTCCGACCTAGATGTGCCCAGCTCCTGTTCCCATTTAAGCATGTAGTTATGTTTTGTGGGGGGGGGCCCCGAGAGCAATGTCGCGTAAATACTAGAGATTAGTCCCCTCGCAAATTGGTCCCGGCAGCAGCGCTGCTCAAAGTTCGTCATCTTATAGGGAGGGGGTGATTTACTAAGGAGACTTTTCACAAAGTGCTGCACTTGCATTAGTCTGAAAATTTCTGAGGGAGGGGGGGCCCTCCCTGCATTCAAATCTCGCGGAGGTTTTAGCCCCGAAGGAGTGAGGAGTGTATCGACCGACGTGAGGCCTTTCTTTTTCCACCACTTAAATCCAGATGATTCGGGGAGTCCAGGGGGGAAGGAGGGGTTCCCAAAGAGAGGGGAGGCCGGGAGATGTGGGGAGGAGAGTAGGGAACTGACCCTGTCCCAAAGTGACAGGGTGAAGTTGAGGAAGGTGGGAAGGGATTTTGGCCTTCTCGTCCTGGGGGTCCACAACAGTGCCGCGGGGTCAATAGGCTTGCAGCTTTCACAGTCATTCAAGACCCACCAAGGTTTGTGGGCAGAAGCATGGTACAAAACTAGAGGAGCCACCTGGGCCGCTGTGTAATATTTGTGTAAGGAAGGGAAGGCCAAACCACCCTGGGATTTTTTACAGTAGAGGATGTTCCTATTGACTCTTGGTTTGGTCTTATTCCAGGCGAAGGACATCAGTTTCCGCTGCAGGAGATCAAGTGCTCTCTTAGGGACCAGGACGGGGAGGACCCGAAACAGATAAAGAATCTTGGGGAGGAACGACATTTTCAGAGCGGCAATTCTGCCGAACCATGAGAGCCGTACAAATTGCCAGGATTGCAACAGCTTATCCAGGGATTTATATAGTTCCGGGTAATTAGCTTGGTAGATTTTGTCACAGTCAGCCACCAGTTTGATCCCAAGGTAAGATAGTTTATGGGTCCAGGCCCATGGAAAGTTTTGTTGCAGCAAGCTTTTGGTGTGGGTCTTAAGGGAGATATCCAGGGCTGTGGATTTAGATGCGTTTAGGGAGAGGCCCGAAATATGGCTGAAGGAAGAAAAGATCGAAGCTACATTGGGTCCTGAGATGTGGGGGGATGTGAGCATAAGCAACATGTCGTCTGCAAATAATGAGACCTTATGTTCTGTGTTCCCCCAAGAGATTCCAGTGATGGAGGGGCAAGACCTCAGTTTCTCCGCCAAGGGTTCCAAGGCCAGAATAAACAGAAGAGGGGATAGTGGGCAGCCTTGTCTAGTGCCCCTTTTGATCTGGAAGCTTTTGGATGTGAAACCTGCATACTTAACGGAGGCCGATGGGTTGGTATAAATAGCGGAGACCCAGGACATTAAGCCAGGGCCAAACTTCCAGTGTTGAAGGGCCTTATGGAGGTATTGCCAGGAGAGGGAGTCGAAGGCCTTTTCTATATCGAGGGAGAGCAACATTGCCTCCTTTTTTTGCCTCCGAATCCTATCTATCAGTTGGCAAACTCTTCTAGAGCATCCGTCTTTCTAAAGGCCTGAGTGGTAACCAGGTAAGACTTGACACACCTTACCACATCCAAGGAATGCAAAACCCTTTCCTTAGGGTTACTAGGATTAGGGCACAAGGAAGGAAGTACAATATCTTGATTCAAATGAAATGCAGACACAACCTTAGGCAGAAAGTCTGGCTTGAAGCGAAACACCACCTTATCCCGGTGTCTCTCAAAGTAGGGAGGCTGAATAGACAAAGCAGCCAACTCAGACACACGTCTAACCGAAGTGATAGCTACCAGGAAGACAACCTTGAGCGTGAGCACAGCGAGAGCGGCCTCATGAATAGGCTCAAAAGGAGCCCCCTGCAGGGCCGACAAAACCAAGTTCAGATCCCAAACAGGAACCATAGGTTTCCGAGGAGGACGCACATGAGTGACCCCCTGAAAGAAGGTCTTGATAAGAGGGTGCTGGGCAAAGGTCTTCTGAAAGAAGATAGACAGGGCCGAAACCTGGCCCTTCAAGGTACTAAGCTTAAGACCTAAGTCTAGACCATGTTGTAAAAACTCCAGCACCCTGGATACTAAGAATTCCCGGCAGGGAAGAGACCTGGATTCACACCAGTCAATGTAAGCACGCCATACTCTATAATAGATGGCGGCAGAAGTCTTCTTCCTGGCTTGCACCATAGTAGCAACAACAGATGCAGACAAACCCTTTTCCATCAAGATGGAGGTTTCAATAGCCAAGCCGTCAAAGCCAGAGTTCGTAAATTGGGATGGCGTAGAGACCCTTGAGTCAGAAGGTCTGGCAACCTTGGCAGATCGTACTGATCTACCGCCATTTGAACCACATCTGCGAACCACACTCTTCTTCGCCACCTTGGGGCCACCAGAATCGCGGGTACCCCTTCCAGAGCGATCTTGCGCAGCACTCTGCCCAGAAGGGGAATTGGTGGAAACACATACAGGAGCCGAAACTCCTTCCAAGACATTGACAGGGCATCCGTGGCCAGAGCCAGAGGATCCTGAGACAGGGATACAAAGCTCGGTAGCTTGTGATTGTGACGTGACGCAAAGAGATCCACATCTGGCACCCCCCAACGGTGACACAGGGACTGAAATACCCTGTCGCAGAGGGACCATTCGCCCTGACGGGACGACCCCCTGCTCAGAGCATCTGCTAGCAGATTCTCCGCCCCCGGAATGTAGACAGCCGAGATGCATTGTACATTGGTCTCTGCCCATGTTAGAATCAGAGACACCTCCTGGAGAGCACCCTTGCTCCGGGTTCCTCCCTGATGATTGATGTAGGCAACCGCCGTCCTGTTGTCTGAGCGTACCTGAACCGCCAGACCCTGCAGGTGCTGGGTCAATCGTCCCAGCACCAATCGGACCGCTCTGAGTTCCAGGATATTGATAGGAAGATGGGCCTCCTGAGGGCCCCACCTCCCCTGGAAGCGCAGGGACTTCCAGAATCCCCCCCAGCCCGAAAGACTGGCATCCGTTGTGACCGTCTCCCAAGAGGGAGCCAGGAAGGATCTGCCCCTTGTCAAGTTCCTGTGGTCCAACCACCACGCAAGGGATTGTCTGACCGAGGGGGGAATCACCCAGCTGTCGTCGAAAGACGCTGGGTCCTTGTTCCATACTGACAGAAGGTGAAGCTGCAGAGTTCTCAGATGAAACTGGGCAAAGGGCACCGCCTCGAAGCTTGCCACCATCGAGCCCACCAACTGCATTCCCTGCCGGATGGAGGGATGAGGGTTCGAGAGCAGGGACCTCGCCTGCGTTGTCAGAGCTTCCACCTTCTGTGGAGGAAGGAATATCCTTGACTGAACCGAGTCCAGAATCATCCCCAGAAACGGGGTCACTGAGGAAGGGGACAGAGAGAGATCACCCAGCCGAAGGACTCCAGGGTGGACACCACCAACCGAGTGTCCAGCTCTGCCTGCCGCAGAGACCGAGAGGTGATGAGTATATCGTCCAGGTAGGGCAACACGCGTATGCCCTTTAGTCTTAAGAGAGACATCACCCCTGCCAGCACCTTGGTGAAGACCCTGGGAGCCGACGTAAGGCTGAATGGCAGGGCCACGAACTGAGGAAATCTGAGGAACCTTTGGTGCCCTGAGAACACCGGAATGTGCAGGTAAGCGTCCTTGATGTCCACAGATGTCATGAAGTCCCCTGGACGCAGCGAGGCAATGGCCGAGCGCAGAGTTTCCATGCGAAAATGCCTACTTCTGACAAACTTGTTTAGGATTTTCAAATCCAGAATGGGTCTGATTGACCCGTCCTTCTTGGGCACCGTGAACAGGTTGGAATAAAACCCCATGCCCCTGTCTCTTAAGGGGACCTCGCAGATGACCCCGAGCTCCAGAAGGTCCTGCACAGCCAGCATCAAGACTCGAGCTGAGGCAGGATCCTGTGGGATCCGAGACCCAACGAACCTGGTAGGGGGCAGTACAGCAAATTCTATCTTGTAACCGGAGGAGACTACCTCCTGAATCCACCGGTCTGGGACAAGGCGTCTCCAGACATGCTTGAAGTGCTGTAGACGTCCCCCCACCCTGACGGGCGAGGGCGCCCCTTCATGCTTGGGGGGGGGCTTTGGGCTTGGGCCCCCAGGAGGAGCAAGGACGGCGTCCTCTGTTCTTGTTCCAGGACTCTGCGCAAGACCCAGAGAAGGGCACCCCTCTACCCTGCTTGGCCCCACGGTAGGGGGTCGAATGGGAGCTTGGACCATGAAAGGGCCGAATCTGACGCTTGCGCTGGGGCAATTTGCCACCTTTGGCAAAGATATCTAACCTTTCTCCAACCAGGCGCAGCCCTTTAAATGGAAGTCCCGTAAGGGCCTTCTTGGCTATGTTGTCCTCAGCCCACTGGCGTAACCAGATCGGCGGCGTATGGCCACCACCAAAGCAGAAGATCTAGCGCTCAGCTTAATAGCATCGTCCAATGCAGATAGGATATAATTCACAAAGGTCTCACAGGTGGCCAGAGCGTTGGCAGCCTCAGAGGGCAAGTCATCCGCCCCTTCCAGGGCAGTCTTAACCACCGTCCTGAGCGCCACCGCCGTGATGGCTCAGGGGCAAACCGGGCGGAGCGACGCTCCCCCAAATGCAAAGGCATGACATGCCAATTGATCAACTCGCCGATCCTCTAAATCCCGCAGCGTAGTAGTGTCCGGGGAGTGCATAATAGAGGTGTTGGACAGACTCAGAATCGGGGCATCGACCTCGGGCGGCGATGTCCAACACTTAACCAGATCGGCAGGAAATGGATACTTCTTATCCACAGCTTTAGGAATCTCCTGGAGTTTGCTGGGATGTTCCCATTCTTTCAGCACTAGGCTATTAAAATGAGCCTCCAACCGCACCCTAGCGGTATGAAACAGATCACCCCTTTGCCGAGGGGCCGCGGGAGGGGGAGAGAGGGATAACACATCAAAGATCTGAGACAGCAGTCTGTCAATGTTGTCCTGGGACCAATGATCAGAACCAGACTCCTCCTGACTCCTAAACTCATCCTCGTAGGATCCTGAGTCAGAGAGCAGTTCCCCTTCCTCTGATGGGGACTGAGCATAGGAAAGCAGTAAATCATCAGATTCTACAGGAAGAATAGTAGCTTCAGGATTCAAATGACGCCTCTTGGCAGTAGCCTTGCGCGCCAAGGAGCCAGCGATGAAGCTTTCCACACTAGCCAATCTAGAGGCCAAAGCAGCGTGAGAATCCCCACTAGTATTGGGGGTTAGGCTCAAGCTTGGGGGAGTAGGGGAAGTAAGGCGAGGTGCGGGCCCAGCCTCGGAAGAGGTGGGGAGACCGGCTAGCGCCTGTTGGGCACAAGGGACGCAGACCCGTGTATTGTCACCGCTGCTAGGTAAAACCCCACAAGCTACACACAGACGGGCTTGTCCCAGGGGGACCCCGTTCGCGATGTCCTGGGATGACTCCATATGGTGATTATTAAATTCAATATGCCAGTAGAGATTGACGCTTTAAGCAACCCTGGATGCCCCAATAACCCGCTGGGAAGTGGGAGTAATTTCTGAAAAATGGTCTGGATTGGGCGCTACGTCGGGCCTGGGAAAAGCCACCAAGGACCGCTGTCTGAAAGACACAAGGGGAACAGGGATGTCAGAGCCGAGCGCGAAGAAGTAAGCTAGGGAAAAGATCACCCATGAGGGCACTTGCAGGTCTGCGAGGGGAGGATCGTCTTCACAACGCATATGCGAGAAGGAAATGGCGCCCAGCGAACCTCGAAAGGCGGGCCAGAGCGGGCGATGATGCGGAACGCGCCAGACCGAACCACGCCCCCCCCCCGGAGAGCGCGAAGCTAGAAGGCGCGCAGCCAATCAGGAGAGAATAGTATATACGTCAGCATCACTTCAGAGAAGAAGTCTGACAGAGTGAGTAAGGAGATTGAAAAACGCCGTAGCTTCCCCGAACAGTGCTGCCGTATGCGCCATAGAGAACAGTAAAACGCTGTGGTTAGTTGAAAAACTAAAAAGTGAATTGCGTTCTGACACCCGGTAGCGGTAAAGCCATCTATAGTGTAATAAAGGCAAGGATAGGCCATCAAACACATAACCCCCCCCCCCTCTAACGGGGGAATCTGGTTAGGAAGGTGACCCGAATAGAGGGTTCACCGTTAGATGGGACATGGGGGCACTGGTGCAGGAGGGGCATCCACTGAAGGCTCACCATTCGCCTTAACTGCCTACCCTATGGAGGGGGATTGCGGTGGAGACTAGCTCCGTAAGCACACTGGATGCTGCCTACCTTCACCCGACCAACACAGCCCAGGCTGGGAGGCATTAATTCACAATGAGGACGGGTGGAAATAGTCCCACAGGGCCTCGGGCTGTCAAGCCCTGCTCGCCTGCGAGAGCGTGATACTTCATGTCTTCGCAGTTCCAGCACTGCAGAGAAGCCTGGAGGAGCTTGTTTTCTACATGTCTGCAGTGCACGGCGCCGGAGGATTACCCACATGTTATTACTGCTACTGGAGCAGGACGTGCTGTATGCTTAGAATATGACATTTTTGAAAACTTTTTGGATTAATATTTTTATGCAGAATTGTCCTTACATGTCTGGTATTAAAGTGTTCATGTTACTATAACAATGTAATTCCATATGTTTTGCTTTGTTACTACTAGTTAAATGTTCAACAACAGACTTTAATCTCACAGCCTCTGGCGTTATGGGCTACAATTACATGATTTTGAGCACCGGCAATGTTTGAGGCTGTTTTTTGATGAATGTGGGCCAGTCGCACTGATCTGGCGTTACCGTTCGCTCCCATACAGCGTAGTACTGCGACTCACATATAAACATAGAAGGTTGACGGCAGAAGGAGACCATATGGTCCATCTAGTCTGCCCTTATGTGTATACTGTATGTACTCTTCACCTTAGGATAGATGTGTGCTTATCCCAGGCATGTTTAAATTCAGTGACTGTTGATTTTTCAACTACCTCTGCTGGAAGTTTGTTCCAAGCATCTACTACTCTTTCTGTAAAATAACATTGCTCCTGATCTTCCCCCCCCCCCCCGACTAGCTTCAGGTTGTGCCCCCTTGTTCTATCATTAAGCTTCTTCTTAAAAAAACTTCCCTCCTGAACCTTATTCAATCCTTTCACATATTTAAAGGTCTCAATCATGTCCCCCCCTCTCACCTCTTTCCTCCAGACTGTATAAATTAAGTTCTTTAAGTCTCTCCTGATAAGTTTTAAGTTTAAGTCCTTCCACCATTTTCGTTGCCCGCCTTTGGACACGTTCTATTTGAATAATGTCTTTTTGCAGGTAAGGTCTCCAGAACTGCACACAGTATTCTAGCTGTGGCCTCATCAGGGCTCTATACAGCGGCATCACAACCTCCCTCTTCCTACTGGTGATGCCTCGAGCTATGCAGCCGAGCATCCTGCTTGCTTTTCCCACTGCCTGGCTACACTGTCCACTCATCTTGCAGCTATCAGTAATCAGTACCCCTAAATCTCTCTCCTCCGAGGTCCTGGCTAACACAGTACTGCCCATACGGTACTCAGAGCAGGGATTCCTTCTACCCAAGTGCATGATTTTACATTTAGAGACATTAAACTCTAGTTTCCACAGTTTTGACCATCTATCCAGTAAAGCTAAATCATTTTCCATGTTGCAGACACCTCCAGGAATATCCACCCTATTACTAACCTTTGTATCATCAGCAAACTTTTCCTACCAAGCCTTCTCCTATGTCACTTACAAATATATTAAAAAATACCATTTTGTGAATACTCACCTTGTAAAATGGGTATTATGAGTATGTCACACACCCCGCTTCAAGAATCCATAACATGTGGGTAATATCGTCCTGAAGAGGGCGTTCCTGCAGAGATGATAGCAAAAGAAAGCCCCTCCCTGATCCATAAATACCTGGGACCTCCCACTCACTACCCAGTATACAGAAAGCAGTAAGGTAAGGGACCAGGAAGAGGCAAATATAAACAACAACCACGCAAAGTTCGCAATAAAGAGGATCCTGAATACAAAAGGGCGGGTTGAAGCGGGGTGTGTGACATACTCATAATACCCATTTTACAAGGTGAGTATTCACAAAATGGTATTATTCTTAGTATGTCACACACCCCGCTTCAAGAATCCATAACATGTGGGACATCCAACAGCAGTGTCCATAACAAGGGCGGGGATCCAAAACTAGGCAACAATGCACAACCTTAAACCACAACAGCTTGCAAAACTTTGCGGCCCAAAACAGCATCCGCTGATGCCCTAACATCAACCTTGTAAAACTTGGAAAAGGTGTGAACCGAAGACCAGGTAGCGGCCTTACAAACTTGTTCAACAGAAGCCTGGTGCTGAAAGGCCCAGGACGCACCAACTGCACGAGTAGAATGAGCAGTAACACGAAAAGGGGGACTCCTCCCCTTGGCAGAATAGGCCCCAATGATGGCCTGACGAATCCATTTACTAATGGAAGATTTGGCAGGAGCCAAACCTTTCCTAGGCCCGCAGGGCACCACAAAGAAAGCATCAGTCTTACGAAAGGAAGAAGTAACCTCCAGATAATGTTCCACAACACGAACTACATCCAAGGAATGCAATGCCCTTTCCTTGTCGTCGCTGGGATTTGGGCATAGAGAGGGCAAAACAATGTCCTGATTCAGATGAAACTCCGAGACCACTTTAGGAAGAAAATTCTGCTTGAAACGAAAGACAACCTTGTCCTGATGTTTCTCGAAGTACGGAGCTGTAATGGATAAAGCTGCCAACTCAGAAACACGCCTAACCGAATTGATTGCCACCAAAAAGGCCACCTTTTGGGTAAGAGAAGACAAAGCTATCTCATTCAAGGGCACAAACGGAGGGCCCTGGAGAGCAGAAAGAACCAGGTTCAAATCCCAAACTGGAACAAAAGGCTTCCTAGGAGGCCGAACATGTGTAACACCTTGGAAAAAGGTCTTGACTAAGGGATGAAGTGCAAAAGACCTTTGGAAAAACACCGCCAGGGCAGAAACCTGCCCTTTCAATGTACTAAGCTGGAGCCCCAGATCTAGACCATGTTGGAGAAACTCTAAAATTCTAGGAATGGAGAACTCTCGACAAGAGAAAGACCTACTTTCACACCAATCAATATAGGCCCTCCAAGTCCTGTAGTAAATAGAAGAGGAAGAGCGCTTCCTGGCACAGATAAGAGTCTGAATCACTGCGTCAGACCTTCCTCCTTCAAGATGGCGGTTTCAGCAGCCATGCCGTCAAAGCCAGCGATGGTAAATTGGGATAGCGCAGCCGACCCTGGGTGAGCAGGTCCGGCAGCAGAGGCAGGGCGAACTGATCCTCTGCCAGTCTTACCAGATCTGCGAACCAAACTCGCCTTGGCCACCTTGGGGCCACCAGAATTGCTGACGCACCATCCAAGGCCAGTTTGCGCAGCACTCTGGCTAGCATTGGGAACGGAGGAAACAGGTAAAGGAGCCCCAGATCCCTCCAGTTTAGAGACATGGCATCCACTGTCAGAGCCAGAGGATCCTGCGAGAGAGACACAAAGACTGGAAGCTTGTGATTGTGACGAGAAGCAAAGAGGTCCACCGCTGGGACCCCCCACCTGAGACATATCGAACGAAACACCTTGGGACTGAGAGACCACTCCCCCTGACGAGAGGAGGCCCTGCTCAGCAAGTCCGCCTCCGTGTTCTCCACTCCCGGAATGTAGACTGCTGAGATACACGGGACGTGGGTCTCTGCCCAGTCCAGAATCAAAGACACTTCCCTGAGGGCACTCCTGCTGCGAGTCCCTCCTTGGTGATTGATGTAAGCAACCGCCGTTCTGTTGTCCGACCGGACCTGAACTGGCAGGCCTCTCAACTGATGAGTCAAGCGAAACAGAACCAACCTGATGGCTCTCAACTCCAGAACATTGATGGGCTCGTGAGCCTCCCGCGGGCCCCACAAACCCTGAAACTGGAGGTCCTTCCAAACACCCCCCCAACCTGACAGACTGGCATCCGTGGTGACTGTTTCCCAACACGGAGCCAGAAAAGATCTGCCCTTCAACAGATTGACCGACCCCAGCCACCATTGCAGGGATCGACGAACTCGGGGAGTCATCAGGAAGGACTGATCCAACGATAGAGGAGACTTGTCCCAAACCTTCAACAGATGAAGCTGAAGCGTCCTTGTGTGAAACTGCGCAAAGGGAACTGCCTCGAATGAGGCCACCATTAACCCCACCAGCCTCATCCCTAACCGGATGGTCGGATGAGGGGTAGACAAGAGAAGCCGAACTAACTCCTGAATCAAAAGAATCTTGGCCTGGGGTAGAAACACCCTGGCCTGTGAAGTGTCCAGAGACATTCCCAGAAAGGTCAGAATTCTGGACGGAGAAAGAGAAGACTTGGGGAGGTTGATCACCCAACCGAACCTTTCCAGAGTGGACACCACCGCTCTGGTGTCCAACTCCGCTTGGTTGAAGGAAGAGGCCATGATCAGTAGATCGTCCAAATAGGGCACGATGCGGATACCCTGGCCTCTGAGCAGAGCCATCACCCCCGCTAGCACCTTGGTGAACACCCGAGGAGCTGAGGTGAGACCGAAAGGAAGTGCCACAAACTGAAAGTGCCGATCCTCCACCACAAACCTGAGAAACCTCTGGTGTGCTGGAAAAACCGGAACGTGTAGATAAGCATCCTTGATGTCTATGGACGTCAGAAAGTCTCCCTGACGAAGAGAGTGAATGGCCAACGCAGCGTTTCCATGCGGAATTTCCTCGGCCGGATGAACCTGTTGAGAAACTTCAGATCCAAGATGGGTCGGACCAACCCGTCCTTCTTGGGTACTGTGAACAGATTGGAATAAAAGCCCCTGCCCCAATCTGAAGGGGGCACTGGGCAAATGACAGCCATGTCCAGAAGATTCTCCACTGCCACCAGGAGCCCCTGCGCCGCTAGAGGCTCCGACGGCATCCGAGACCTGACAAATCTGGAAGGGGGGCGGAGCTCGAACTCCAGCTTGTAGCCGGAAGACACCACTTCCCGGATCCATCTGTCCGAGACCTCTTGATCCCAGATCTGAGAGAAGTGCTGCAGCCGTCCCCCCACCCGCATGGGTGAGGGCGCCCCCTCATTGCTGAGCCGGCTTAGCAGCCGGTTTGGGCTTAGAGCCCCAACTGTAGCCAGAACGGGCACGTCCTCTGCCCCTGTTTCCGGAATCTCCTCTGGAAGAGGGAAATGCAGAACCCCTACCAGATCTGGCCCCCCGAAAGGAGGGGGTAAAGGCAGGCGCCCCCCGAAAAGGGCGGGGTTGTTTCTTACGTTGAGGTAACCTACCACCCTTGGTGACAGAGTCCAATGTCTCTCCAAAGAGCCGTAGACCAACAAAGGGTAAAGCCGTCAGTGATTTTTTGGACATAAAATCGGCCGCCCACTGGCGCAGCCACACCGACCGCCGAATAGCCACAAGCAGAGCCGACGTCCTACCACACATCATCAAAGTGTCATCCAAGGCAGTCAACACAAAGGATAGAAACAACTCACACCGTTTAAGGCTAAGGAACTCGTTACTACCCGGACGAAGCCCGGAAGAAGTCAACAGGTCCCTGACCACAGACCTGGTAGCCAACACCATTAGCTCCGAAGCGCACACAGGCCGGATGGCCGACCCAATGCTAGTAAAGCCATGAGAAGCCATCTGATCAATACGTTTATCCTCTCCATCTTTGAGAGTGGAACAATCAGGTCTGTTTAAAACCGAGGAGTTAGACAACCCCAAAACCGGTGCATCCACCTCGGGGGGAGATGCCCAGCGCTTGACCGCCTCAGAAGGAAAGGGATATTTCCTATCCCACCCCTGAGGGATGCCAGGGAGCCGAGCCGGCCTATCCCATTCCTTGTCAATGATTCTATCAAAATGGCGTTGCGTAGGAAACTCCAGGCGCGGCCTGGATTCCTCAAACAATTCACCTTTCTGCTGTGACGCCTCCTCGGGAGGGGAAATATTCAGAACTTCCAGCATGAGAGACAGAGCGTGAGGAGAGTCCAAGGATCTCCCTAAATCAGAAAGCTCGGCATCAGCGCCAGCAGACTGCTCATCATCCGAAAATTCTGAACCCTCATCAACTTCCCCCTCCTCTAGCTGAGGATAATCAGACCAATCCAGATTGTCTCTGTCATCAAGATCATCCACCGGCGGAGCCGGCGACAAATGCTTTCTCTTAGACGGAGCCTTACGGGCGACCGAGCTAGAGAGCATTTTCTCAAGGCTAGCCAATCTGGCACACATCTCGGATTGCAGATCCCTGCCCATGACCACGTCACACGGGGCACGAGTCAAGGCGGGAGGGGGAGTTGAGGTGGCCGGCTGTGCTGACCCCGCCGCTTGGGGTTCGGACTGCCGCGTAATAGTTTGCTGTGCACATGGTATACACAGTAACACATCATCCCCAGTAATGGAAATCCCACACAACATACACTTTTTGGGATGCCCCGAAGGGGTCCCAGTCCCAGTATCCGGGGATGCCTCCATAAGGTGAATTTTGAGTGGTCGCTATGACCCAGGGAATTACGCCAGTTAGACAACCCGGGATGCCCCTTTAATGTCCCGAGTGGGAGGATTTGTGATGCTAAAATGGACCCAGGGACCCAGGATCAGGAGAGACCTTCCAATACTACAGAAGATCCTCCTGGATAACCTTCACCTAAAAGACAGAGAGAGACCCATAAGTCCCTACAATAAGACTTAACAGATAAAGAAAAGAAGAAATAAATGAGGCCCACAGGGCCACTCACAAACGCTGCGGTGAACGATCCGCCTCAGAACAATGGCGATTTCTGAGGTGAAGTGAAGAGAAGAAGAACTGCCTTGTCAGGGGCGTGGTCTGCGCAGCCCGCGCAAAGCTGATCTGTGCCCCTTAAGCTGCCTAGTAACAGGGAGCTCAGCTCCGCAGCGGCGCCAGTACAGAGGAGGGCGGAGCCGCGGCGACGCGCCGAAAGCCCGGCTCCGCCCCCCCTTCCAGTGTGAATGAAGCGTGAGGGAAGAAGTCCCTATCACTAGCGGAGCACCCGCCCCGCTCGCTGCGGCGAGGAATGAATGAGAGAACGGGGGCTGGCCGCGGCAGAGCGCCGAGTGCCAGCCCCGCCCCCCCAAAGCGTGGGAGGTAAAAAATTACCTCACAGACTGAAAAACCCCGGCACCCGGCTGCAATGACAGCCGCGGTGCTGCAACATAGTAACAACAGTGCAACCAATTCATTGAGGGATTACTTCCAGACGCTCCACATCAACAAGAGAAAGTGAAGAGAAAGAGAATAAAGCTAACCCCTATGAGAGGAACCCCCAGCCCCCATAGTTGGTAAAGGGAAGGCCCCCCCCCCCCAGGGGAAAAGTCAAGGGACGGGGCATCCCAAACCGGGATCACCTACCCGGTATGACCGCCTACCCTCTCTTTTAGGGTCTCACGGTGGAGCTCTGCTCCTCAGCACCAGAGGTGCCAATGTACCCTCGCTCGGGCCAGCAGCCAAGACTGTGGAGGCATGTAATCTGAGGTAAATTTTGGGACAAACAGGGGTCCGAGCGGAAATAGACAAAATAAGAGGCCGGGAGTTACCCCGGCTACCTGAAATCCCCCTGTGCAAGGAGGAGCCATCATCTTCTGACTTGCTCGCCGTCTGCAGAGATGGAAAACTGGGTAGTGAGTGGGAGGTCCCAGGTATTTATGGATCAGGGAGGGGCTTTCTTTTGCTATCATCTCTGCAGGAACACCCTCTTCAGGACGATATTACCCACATGTTATGGATTCTTGAAGCGGGGTGTGTGACATACTAAGAATAGAATGGGGCCCAGGACAGAGCCTTGCGGCACACCACTTGTAACTTGCCTTTGTTCAGATTGCACACCATTTACAACGCTCTGATACCGATCCCTCAGCCAACTGGAAATCCACTGAACTATCCAGGGATTGAGTCCTACCTTCAATAACTTATCTATGAGCTCCTTATGTGGTACAGTGTCAAAGGCTTTGCTAAAATCCAGATAGGCGATATCCACAGCACCACCTTCATCTAACACTTTAGTGACATTGTCAAAGAAATCAATAAGATTGGTCTGACATGATCTGCCCTCAGTAAAGCCGTGCTGTTTTGAGTCCAATAGGATTAATTTTTAGATGGGAAATTATCTGTTTCTTTAAGAGTGTTTCCATTAATTTGACCACTATAGATGTTAACCTAACTGGCCTGTAGTTACTGGCTTCTTCTCTACTCCCCTTTTTATGGATTGGTATGATATTGGCCATTCTCCAAACATCTGGAACCTCACCGGTTGAAAGGGAATGGTTAAGTAAATCAGTCAGAGGGGCTGCAATCACAAACCTAAGTTCCCTTAGAACTCTCGGGTGGATTCCATCTGGACCCATCGCCTTACTTACCTTTAGATTTGCCAGCTCGGCTAAGACATCAGCCTCCAGAAACTCCGGAGCTGTGCCCTCCCAGCTGGATGCTGTGCTATGGCCATGCCTGCTACTATCTGAAAGTACTGAACAAAAGTAGCTATTCAGATGGTCAGCCACAGCCTTATCTCCATCAATATATTTATTTTCCCTATTTCTAATTTTTGAGACTGCATTGTTTTTCTTCTGTCATAGATTTGCCCATTTCCAGTCCTTATAATCAGTATAATCCATATCATTCATCAGTGCCAGCCAGTGACTGAGGCGCTCTGAAACAATGATCCATGGCCGAGCACAGTGACTACTAGTGGTCGCTCTGAAATCCGCTGTACAGACACTCATCTGTCGCTACCTGGCGTTAGTAATGAATCAGCCTGATAGTTGCAGTGTACCTACGAGACCTCACCATTCTTTGTAGGTGGGAATACTTTTCCTGACCGTGAATTAAAGCAGGCCCTTAAATGGAAGGGCATGCACAATACAAAGTGCACAGTAGCTCTGAACCCGTGAGCATGAAAGATGTAGAAATCTAAACAAATTTGGAAATGAAACAGTACTGGTTTGTTTATTCTACAACAATCTAGGTTGCCCATGAATTATATTACTACAACAGTAGAAGGTATGGACAGTATACATCCACAGTTAGTGACCATGAACCAGAACCAACATATGCTGTGCAAAAGAAAAATGGCATAAAGTATGCAGATTTCTATTTAAAAAAAAAACATAACTGGTGGTACAAATATTAGTTTCCAGAATAAAACTTGACTGCTATTTGACAGCAACACATAGAACAAATGACTGTAAACGTAATTTCAACCTCCCCCCTCAAAAAAAGATTGACACAGGGTAGTTATGGAAAAATCCACATCTCTATAAATTTCGCAGCGTGGGAAATACCTGCTTCAACTGGTGCCACAAGACAAAAAAAATAGATGTCCAATTATTTAAGTTCATACGTTGGAAAAATACAAAGAAAAACTTTTAAAACTAAAATAGCATCTTATGGTAGTTTAGTGAAAATGGCCACCTGATAACACCCACAGCAGTATCACTGATATTTACAAAATGATCCTGTTTTAATAAGTTAAAGTCAATGCCAAATCCATGCAAGCTAGAAGCCTAGCTTTTTGGTTACAAGAACATGGAGTAAGTAGTCCAGAGTTTGTATTCACACAGCATCCATTCCTCGCATTGAAGAGGTAAATCCCAAGCCCATGCCTCTCTGGGTGTGGGTCTGAGACCTCGCCATCTCATACTGTGCATCTAGGTTACGGAAAACTTCTTCCTGCTGCTTTAGGGTCTTGAAGCTTTCAGAAGTCAATGCGCTAGTACCAGCTTCCTCTTCATTCTAGAATGCAATGTTTAATACATAAATGCTTGGATATGCAAAAGACACAAAGAAAAGCTATATAGAAAGAAAACCATATATCAGGCCACCATTCTCTATACTCTATTCTCATGTATTGTACTGGGGGATTTTTGTCTGCACCATGTTTTTATGACTTTGCTTGAATAAAAGTTTGATAGTGTTTTATAGGACATTTTTCGCTGGCAATACTTTTTGTTGTGCCTGAACTTGGAGTGGAGCGCTCATAGCCGAGCTGAATGGATCTACAACCTGGGATGTGACTTCCAATTAAGGTAGCTGACTTTTTCCTTCGATTTCACTTGAGAAAGCAAACATTAATGTGGACCAACAGTCAAAAATTACAAACCAGGAGCAACACAACAAACAGTGCTCATTTGAATCCCTCCCCAGGGTAATTTAGATTGCTGCACATAAAAATGTATTTACCTTTTTCTAACTCCTGTTGTAAATTTTAGAAACAAAATTGCAGCTCATGGATCTGCAGGCCACCTGCAAACAGGAAGTGCTGATAGGTTTCCTGTTATTGTGCATTAGTAGTTATGGCAGTTTAACCCAGGCAGCAGTATAGCTGCAAAGCTGGGACAGGGAGCGTCAAAATGGCCACTACCACTAGGACAGCGGTGCAGTGGCGTTTCAGCTTTGAGTGGATGCAGGAGCAAATGTAAGTGCTCACAATGCTTAAGTATTCCGCATGCAGATGGGCAAGTGAGTACCTTTTCCAATTTATACAAGCCTCTTCCTCCATAAGAGCTATTTCACGAAAGTTGTAAATAAAGGAGGCCCAACAATGCAAATTGTGGCTGCAAAAATACAATTCTGTGAGTACTCACCTGTAGAATTGTTTTTGGCTGTGTCCTGTTCAGGTCGCTCCAATCCTTACACGTGTGCACCACCTGGTGGCGGAATACCCACATGTAAGGATTGGAGCGACCTGAACAGGACACAGGAAAAAGTGCTCCACTAACCATACAAGCTGTAAGCAGTGGTAATGAATCTCACCAATGAAGCCAAACAGTTCCCCGGTTTCACATGGTCATCAGCAATGCCACTATGTGTTTGTCTATTCACGGGTTTAGACTATTACTCACCTTTATTCCCATTAATTTTCTGAACTTGACATTCTGATCCTTGTTTCCAAAATTGAGCTTTTCCCAAATTTCTGCAGTCTGCGATTTGTCCTAAAAGAAAATATTTAGAATTGTAAGCTTGTCTTTTGTAAAAAAAACAGATATCCCATTTTTCTCATGGATTTCTGATATCACCAGAAGTATCTATGGCCACCCAGCATTTTTTTCTTTCAAATAAGCAACACAGGTGGGATGGGTCAGTCACTTTGCTCCTTAATTCTTAAAAAATATATCAGCATTTTGAAACACTTCATGCACCCCTCCCGACCCCTGTGCCAAGTTTAATTTAGACAATAACATGAAAAGAAAAAAAAAAAAAAAAAACACTCATCGGGAGATGGGCAATAATGTTCAAAAGCTGATGTTGGGACCTTAACAGGGTTAGATACCCAACACCATGCAACAGTGTGGGTGAACTGGTCTGTCACTCAAGTGTACGGCTGCCTTGCACCCCCCACTGTCATCAGGGGAGAGTTTTGGTTATAAAGTTGCTTTTTATTCCAGAATTGGGCTTTGCACATCAGAAGAGGGGATGGGGTATCACAAAATGCTTGGAGTTATTCTAAGTGAAACCAGACAAACAATCGGCCGCTGATGGCAATGTGGTCTGGAACACTTTTCCAGACACCAAGAGGACTAGTGGCTGCCAGCAGACAATTGTGGGCTCCAGTTTCGTCAAGAGAGCGATAAGGTTAGTAGAATTCTACTCGCCAAGGTGGGTATCGGCAATCAAGATTGGGGCAGTTGTGGCCTAGAGGTAAGGAGCCGGGACATGTGACCGGAGGGTGGCAGGTTCGATTCCCGCTCCTGGGACATGACTGAAGTGCACGGATGGGTTAAATGCCGAGGATGAATTCCTATGTGTGCACAAGCATACAATGGGATCTATGCATTATTATTAATTATAAGATGATCCCAGTGCTGCTATCAACACTCAAAATGGTTGTCACGTTAATGTCCAGACCTTTACTCTTTAGTGAGAATTTGTACTTCAAAAGGAGCACCGTTGCGAAATTGTGGTAATACTAAAAAAAAAAAATTCTAATAAACAGGTCGGCTAATGAGAGGAAAGGTCACTCATTCAGCTAAAATGCCCACCAAGCTTGTGGTATATTCGCTCATGGTAGGAATAAAATCCAGGAGTGACAGGTTTAGTCTATCAGGGGTGACAGAGCCTTTCCACCAGATGTTCTATTAAAATAGAAAAATACAAGCCTGGCCGGATATTTCTTGATGCCGGGTGTATAAGTGACTCCCCCCGCCATCCACCATATTTATATGTATTTTTATCATTGTGACATTTTTCAGGACAGTACTCCATTCAGATGGTCTGAGCCTTAATAGCTAGTTTTATAAAATTTGAGAACTACTGAACTACTTTGGCAGATGTTTAGTGCATAAAATTTAGGCTGGTGAAACCTTTTATAAATTTATTGATGTGTATTTTATTGGTATTGGGTGAAGAATGTCATTAAAGTGGACCAACACCCAGGATTTTGACTATCCTGGGTTTTGGTCCACTTCGGCGGGGCAAACCCCCCAGAAAGCCCCAAAATCTTACCTGTCCCCGCTGCCACGTGACTGGACGGTCCAATCCCCGCCAACGTCCAGGCGAGGATCAGGAACGTCCAAGCGGCTGCCGCCGCCTCCCTTGCGTCACTTTCGGCGCGCGCCCCCGCCAGCCATTCGCAGACGGCCGGCGCGGGCACGCCTATAGGGGCGCTAGGGAGGCGGCGGCGGCCGGCCGCCGCCGAAGATCAGGTAAGCGATTTGGGGTGTCTGGGGGGGGTTTCACCCAGCGGGACATCCCGATCTCGGATGTCCCGCGGGGTGGGAGGTGATCGGCCCGGGAATCTTATAGATTTCCGGGCCGATCACCTCTTGGTGTTGGTCCACTTTAAGAAATAAATCCACTCTCCTGTTAATTAGGAGCAGATGAATGGCAGTAACAGGATTAAGCATAACCAGTTATTCTGTTACCCAGTAGTAAAGCTTGGAGGGCTGCCAACATGAAGCCAATTAGCAAGACTCCTAAAAGAACTAGTAGCATGTGCTCTCTTGTGCTTTAAAGCAAATAGAGTATCTTGTGTGTTGTCTCATCTCCATAGTCCAAATAAATCTGTAGGCACACGTCACTTGCATATTCTTTCACACAACAAAAAAAAATAAAGACACCTTACCCCTTCCTTCTTGCCTTGCCAAAGCATCTTCCGTTTCTTCTCTTGCTCTGCAAACTTCATTGGGTTTACGGCTGCTGGATTATAATAGCTAGGAACAGAAATACCAGTTTCTGCTAATGCTTTTGCCTGTAAAGCAGCCATCTGGGCTGCCATTGCAATCTGTGGGGTGACCTGTGTTCCTGAGGCCAACAAAGCTGCCACATTGATGACAGATCCTCCTCCTGCCACAACAGCTGCAAAGAGGGAGACATAAAAAAAGGCTATGTTACAAGAACAAAAGTTAGTTTTTTTTCAAACTACAGTGTCAATTGTTACTGAAGTCTGCAGAGTATGATCTTTAGGTAGTAGTCAATTCCTGAACTCTATTTTTTTTTTCTCTCACCTGCTACTTCTTGTTGTTTCTGCTTTTCAGCCAGGTCTTTCTCGCGCTGCTCCTGTAATTTCTTTGCCCTCTCCAATCTTAAATGGAAGTGAAAGGGATTATTTTACAGTTTAATATCAAAGAAAATCTACAGTCCTTCTGAAAAGATGTACCATTACCAGACCCACATCCACTTTACTTCATAGGTTAAAGTCCAAGGTGAATAAGCAAAAAAGTACAAACATGCAAGAGGAAATACAAAATGACTAAGTAAAACTACCTTCTAGCTAAAGCTTCTTGAGCATCCATAGCAGTATTTCTCCCTCTAAAAGCTGGTGGGCTTGTTGGCGTCCGGCTTCGGCTTCTACTATGCCGCCTTGGTTTTTCAACTTTCTTCTTTTTCTCCCTGAAGCAAAGCAGATACAGGAAAAAATAGAAAACACACAGACCCTTTATTTAAACAATATAAAGTATTGTTACGTCTACTTACCGACTTTTACTTCGGCTTCTGCTTCTATGGCGATGCTTTGATTTGGATCGTGAACGTGGTCTTCTCTTCTTCTCCCTACTTCTTGAGCGGGATTTTCGTCTGTCACGGCTCCTACTACGATGACGTCTAAAAAATATAAATAAAAAAACATGCACACCTTATACATGGCATGTGATATACTGTTCTTTCATTAACTACAGCAGACAAAGGTAATTGTTGCACCATTGCGTCAGGCTACATTTGCCACTGTCCTAAACAGTTTTCCTTTTTTAAACTGAAGCAGAAATGGCTGAGATATCGGGGTTTACAGGTTAAGCCAATGACCCCCTTCTTTAAACCCTGTATGCTATATATTGTATAATACAATTTATTTTGTAATAATCTACAGATTCCAATAGAACTACCTACGGCAGGCTAGGTTTATCATAGGTGCGGGGCTACGGACTCATTTTTACTCCAGTCACACAAGTTTAGACATATTAAAATAAACCTACTTGTCGCGTGATCGAGACCTGGAATAGCTTTTTCCTCTAGAAGACTTCCGCTCTTTCTTTCTGTGCCTTTCTTCACCATTTTCCGATGAATTAAGCCGATCCCTTACTCGATCTGAATGGTCTCTGTCAGAATCGTCATAACGGTGTTTCTTGGAAGATTTGTCTTTGGACCCATGTCTTCGACCCTGTTTTAAGAAGAAGTTGGTTCTTTCAGGAAAATAGTGCAACAAAGAGAGTTAGTATAAATGCCAAACGAGTGACATAGGCTGTGAAGTAACTTTCTGTAACCTTTTTTTAACCCGGTAACTGTATTATACTGTAAATTAAGTCTTCAGCTTTAAAAAGGTACAACAAATACCTGGTATACACTAGCATTTCAAAAAGGGATGGAGCTTTGTGTCAAATTTTAAATAGAAATATCACATACCTATGCCATTTTTTGTATTTAGTTACCCATAATCCTAACACTTAGCCATCAGCTGCCTTGATAAGACAGCCAAAGTATTTTTAGAATACACCAGTACTTGTAATATGACCAGACTACAATCTGTTACAAGCACACAAACCACATATGAACAAAACGGAAAGCTTTAAATCCCATGAATTGGTTGAAGTCTACCAATGAATAACCAAATTGCATCGACTAACTTAAACAAGCCCAAATTTTTAGTACACACTTATACCACTATGTTCTCTAGTGGAACAAAAATATTGACCCTGAAATGTACTACTGGACTCTCAGTGCAAGCTGGGTGTAAAACTGAATGCCATCCGAGTTGGGTGGATTTATAACTATCCCCCTCCCGTTGCATGAAGTCACAAAGTCTATGCTTATAAATACACTTAACTGCTATTATTACTACGCCCACTATGATTAAGACCACCACAATATATATTAAGTGGGGGATATACCACTCACTGAAGGGATGCACCAGTTTAACAAACTCAAATTACACTAGTATAATGGAGGCCTTCTTTGACAACTGTAAAACAAGCAATGGTGGTGGTAACAGAGCAAAAATGATTGACAAGCTTTTAATGTTTAAGAAACATTCCAGGCAAAATTTAGTGTGGTCTGCGAAGGTCTGCTGCTTACATTCAAGCCTGCTGTATATTTTTTGCCAAGGCATAGTGAACCCTGCCCCCCCCCCCTTCTGCTGTGCCTCCTCATGCACTGAAGAGTCAAAGCTCTGCTGCAGGGTCAATGTAAATTTTGAGAACAAAGTATGATTTGAACAATGCTGCAAAAGGGAGCAAGTTAAATTTGGTTTTTTTCAGGAAATGCAAAAAACAAAAAAAAAAAAAAAAAAAAAGTGCAGCCCCGACAACCATGACAGGGCAGGCAGAAAGCAGGCCAATATGAAACTGTCTAGAATGCCCCTTTAAAGCTGGTGTCTAAGTGAACCAAGACTAAAATGCTGCGATACCCTTCCCAACCCAGTGGTGTGTGTAACCTTCTTTCATAGCTTAGCTCTAAGCAACACAAAAAAAAAAAAAAATGTAAAAAGACAGGTAAATGTACAAGTTGATAAAAGGTAATGGATTAGCTTGTAACAACATTGATCCTGAATACATTTTTGCAGGCTTTCCCAAGTTTACCAGAAGGATGGTTGCTGCCTTCTATTCAGACAGTCACAAAAATTACAGCATTACTACAAACACCGCCCCATTCAACATTTGTAGCATCGTGTAGGGCCTTCAAACAATATGAACCCTTACAAGCTTTTTTTTTTTTTTTTGATTGCTTGCACACCCAGCCAAAAAATACAAATATGCATTTAACAAAAATCAATCTCTGTATTAATTTGATGCCACATATTCTTTGTGTGTCACACACACCCCGCTTCCTGTAGTAATAACGTTCGGGTAAACCATCTCCAGATGTCATTGCAGAGCGAGAGATCTTGAAACTGGCCCCTCCCAGTCTATATATACCTGGGACCTCCCACTTAATCCCCAGTGTTCTCTCTCTGCAAGATGCGTCAAGACAGAAGAAAGAGGTCTCCTGCTTGCAGGTAGCCGGGGTTACACCCCGGCACCCCCCCCCCGGTCTATTTCTACCCAGTTCAATTTTTATTAGTATTATGTAACTATTGGAAGCCTCCCAGCCTTGGCTGCTGACTGGGTAATGGTAGCCGGCACCTGGTGGTGCCTAGGAGCTTATCTCCTCCACTAGTCCCCATTATTGGGGCAGAGTGGTTATCCGGTTGGTGACCCGGATTTGGGATGCCCCGACCCGTTGCCCCCATATCTCTTCCCACTCCTTCTCATGGCCTCTCCCTTTATTGTGGGGAGGTGGGCGAGGGGCTTTCTAGCAAATGCTGGTAGTTTGAGTGTGCACAGCTATGTTTATTAGCCAGCTTTTTTTATTCCTTGTTTGTGTGTGTGTGAGTGAGCGATTCTTTTTCTCACACCGGGTCCAGAGGTTATTTCTTGTTAATGGCGCTGCCGCCATTGTGCCTCTCTGAGGTAATCAGTTTTGGGGGCGGGGCCGCGCACGGCCGCGGCCCACGCTGTGAGGTGATTGGCAGGGGGGGGGCGGGGTCAGAGCGCTTCGCGTGCGTTCTCGGGCCCGCCCTTCTTCTCTGAGCTGTCTGCGCTGTGAACTGCCTGTGAGGTAAAGTCTTTTCCTCAGGTCCCGCTGTCTCGGTTCTTTTGCGGGCTGTTAGCGGTCTTTTAAACGATGTTTCTGTTCCTTTTTTGTATTGAATGATGCGAGTTCATGTTTCCATTAGGGGACTTATGCTTAGGAACATATATGTATGTATATCTATATAGAGGCTTTGTGGGTTATACCCCTGCCCATAGTGGTTTTTTCATATGCATTGTACCTTATGCTTTATCCTTAGTTAGGCATCAGCATGCTTTAAGTGTATGTGTGTATATATATATATATAATTTAGATATATATATTATTTTATTGGACCTCCTGTTTTTTGGCTAATATTGTGTTTTTTGTGTGCATGTGCGGTTTATTCATGAATTTTCATATTGCTTTTTGTCTTTTTTAGATTTGGGATACCCCTGCTGCATGGGTCTCCCAGTCTGATATACCTGGCTAGTCCTATTTTGGGGTCCTAAAATCCTCCCACTCCTGGGACTTTAATTAATGAATAAGGGGCATCCCAGGTAGCTTATAGCATAAATCCCTGGGTTCTGCGAATTCCAAAAAATTTCACCGAATGGAGGCTTCCAATGATACCGGAAATGGCTCTTCGGGGCAATCTAGGCAGTGTGGGGGTTGTGGGGTTCCACTCCCAGGTGATGACGTCATATTGTGCGTTCCTTGCGCCCAGCAGAATATTGCGCGTCAGTCTGGTACTCCGGCTCCTGGCTCTTCGCAACCTCAGTCATCGCCTGCCCCTCCACTTTTATTCCGGACCCCGTGTGATGTTGTCACAGGTGGGGATTCGCAATGAGTTGTGCGCTCGAGTGGCCACTCTTGAGAAGTTGTCGTCTGCACAGGTAGCTCAAAAGGCTACGGCTAAAAGGAAACACATTGCTTCTCCTCCTCTGACTCCTGCTGTGGAGGCAGCGGAAGTATTGGACTGGTCAGATTGTCCTTTGCCTGAGGAAGGGGAAAGCCCACTGCTCCCAACAGCTCCACTGTTGTCTGATACTTCGGCAGAATTGACTACCGGGGTGTCTTGTGATACTCCTATCCTCTCGAAGGTTTTTGAAATTTTGTCTCTGGATCCACCTGCGGCGGCCCCTCCACCTAAGGGTGAACTTTTTGATATGCCTAAGCCGCGTTTAGCGTTCCCTGGTCAGCTACATTTTGAAAGGGTTGTGCTTAAGGAATGGGAACAGCCGACCCGCCTGGTTGGTTCCCCGGCTAATTGGGACAGGAGGTATCCCTTTTCGGAGGAATTGGTCAAACTTTGGACGGTTCCCCCGGATGTGGATGCTCCGGTTTTGGGGCTCTCTAACACTTCAGTGCTGCATTCACCAGACACTACCACAATTAAGGATGTCGAGGATCATAGAATCGATCAACTGGCTCGTCATGGTTTCATTAGCACTGGTTCGACCTTGCGACCGGTTTGCGCTTCGTCCATTGTACTCTTGGCTCTGAAAGCCATGATCAAAAATTTGTACGCGGATCTTGATCCGGAATGTGAGGAGTTTACCTCTCTTCAACTGTGTGAGTCTTTGTTTCTTTCGTTCTGGCCGCCCAAGATGATGCTATGGCCATGTGTGGCAGGACATCAGCTCTTTTGGTTGCTATTCGGCGGTCAGTGTGGCTACGCCAATGGACGGCGGATGTTGGTGCTAAAAGATCACTTACAGCCCTACCTTTTCTGGGTTTACGCCTGTTTGGGGACAGATTGGATTCAGTCACCAAGGGAGGCAAATTGCCTCAGCGCAGGAAGCCGCGACGTCTTTTTCGAGGAACCTCTTCTTTCAATCCTTCCTTTCGGGGAGCCAGGGCAGGCAGAGGGGCCTCCCTTCCCGCTACCAGAGGCGCGAGCTGGAACCGGGGGTGAGGTCGCGGCCGTTCCGGTCATTCGTGGGGCTCTAAGCCTAAGTCCACGCCCAAACCTGCTCAGCAATGAGGGGGCGCCCTCACCCGTGAGGGTGGGGGGACGGTTGCGACACTTCTCCCAGATTTGGGTCCAGGTGGTCCCGGACAGATGGATTCGGGAAGTGGTGTCGTCAGGTTACAAGATGGAGTTCCAGTCCCGTCCTCCCTCAAGGTTTTTCAGGTCCCGAATACCTACCGATCCTTTGGTCGCCCAAGAACTCAGAGTGTCGGTAAGGAATCTTCTAGAATTGGCGGTCATCCATCCGGTGCCACCTTCGGAATTGGGTCTCGGTTTCTATTCCAATCTCTTCACGGTACCCAAAAGGGACGGATCAGTGCGTCCTATCCTGGATCTGAAGTTCCTCAACAGGTTCATTCGCCCACGGAAGTTTCGCACGGAAACTCTGTGCTCGGCCATCACTTCTCTTCGGCAGGGGGACTTCATGACGTCCATGGACATAAAGGATGCTTATCTGCATGTTCTCATCTGCCCGGTCCATCAGCGTTTTCTGCGGTTCGTGGTGGAGGATCGGCATTTTCAATTCGTGGCTCTTCCGTTTGGTCTTACCTCGGCACCAAGGGTATTCACCAAGGTTCTAGCAGGGGTGATGGCCATTCTCAGAACTCAAGGCATTCGAATTTTGCCTAACTAATATGGCACCCCTGCCACCCGCACAAGTACCTTATACCCGCTGGATGCTTTCCTTGCTTCTATCTAGTCTGGGAAGCATTCCCACCCCCAGCCTATTGGAATCGCTGGGTGCAGGGCACACGTAAGCTAGAGGGAAACAGGGGATGTGGCTGTCGGCAAAGACGACTCTGTGGAGGTTGCTGGTAAAGAGGAGTTTACTGGAGCCCCTAGGGGTTTCACATAGTGGATCACTCCGATTTTGGATACCCCGGGGGCAGGCTAGCCACTTAACATCAACCAAAATAGCATTTTTTTTTTTTTTTTTTTTAAAAAGGGCTATTCAGCCAGTCTTAATCTTTTTTAGAAGACTCAAAATACCAGCCATTGCAGGTACTTACAGAGTATGCACTCAACAGCTCCCGCTCTTCATTAAAGAGCTACCAAGCATTGATAATCCATTAGTTATTAAGCCAACCCCCCAACACTTTGGCCCTGCAATCCAGAGCTGTCCATCAAGCTTTACAACCATGGCAGCATCCCCCACTCTGTAAGGGAGCCCTCCGCCCATTAATGTGAAATAGGAGCCAGGAGTGCAAATAAAACTGGTGGTGGAGGGTGTGTGATAACCGGACTTCCACATTAGTTATTCCAATAACTATAATACATATATATATATATTAAAAACATGCCACCATGTGGCTTTTATAAAGACAAAATAGGTTTTTGATGGCCCCAAGCCCTACTTGTGTTAAAGAGAAGCAAGACACGGTTGTTGACATAATGCATCAGCTGTAATACCAGGTGAGTTACTGACCTGGAAAAGGAATGCAGCTTAGGAGTTTGAACTTTATGCATGTGGTGGCTTACCAGTAAGCTGTATCAGTACCAGTTACATGTATCTTGTAATATCATAAGCAATAGCAGCTACTTTGCTACCACTGAATATTTCTCTTAAAAAATAAAGTTTGGGCTCATGCTGACTAGGAGGGGGACTAGCTAGCATGGTAATGGTCAGCTCTACATTAAAAGTGGACCAAAACCCATGCAATCGGCCCAGGAATGATCGATTCCCTCTGCCCTGGGGCATCCAAAATCGGGATACCCCACTGTGTGAAACCCTTCCAGGTCGCTCAATATACTTACCTAGTTTCCTGGTCCAACGGCGCATGCGTGAACAGCACCCCCGCTATCCCTCTAGCAGGGTGAGTGTCTGTGCGGGCACTCTCCCTTTTAGAGGGAAGCGGAGGATTCGCCCTCCAGCATGCTCAGTACCGCTGGCCTTAGACAAAGGTTTAGACGACGTGATGTCAGTGGCTCCGAGCGAGCTGGCTGGCTGAGCGGCCGTGCGTGCGACATAGGACCGGGAAGAGAGTTGGCATCGCCGATCTGGGGGGTTTCACACAGCGTGGGAACCCCCAATTGGGGTGCACCAGGAGAAAGGACCAAAACCCAGGATATTAAAAAACATGGGTTTTGGTCCACTTTAAACATGCCAAGAATACCATCACAAATACACATGCCACATAAAGAGCGGGTCAAGCTCAGTATATCATGTTTTTATAGTCCCTGTAAAGGCATCTTACGGAATCTAGTTTTCACTGGAGCTCACCAACCAGTCTTTAGGCTCGTCTCTGGGATTGGTGGCACTGGCACATCATGCGAACATCCACCACCAATATACATCCTCAGTGGACATTCAGATGAACACCAAGGATCAGACGAGAGTGTGTTCTCAGTTAGGGCAGCAGGTCCAAGCTTTTTTTTCAACTGTTTTACATTAATCTGTAGGCTGACAAAGCCTATACTAACCCCCCTGGCACAGTGTGGTTGGAAAGGTGAAAACAGTTCTGTAGAGCACACATGCCAACTTTCAATGTCAAATGATTTTAATTCAGCATTGACAGAAGAGGCAGCTGTGAGCAATTGCTTACTCCAGTAAAAAGAAAAAGTAGAAAAACAACCTATAAGATTTTAGCTATTTGGGAAGCCCTTGCTGTATGAAACCCCCGGTTCACCTTGTGTATGTACCCTGCCAGAAATTCCCTGCACATACACTTACTTGCCTCTAATCAGATTCCTTAGCTGTGCATATTAAGGCATGGCTATAAAACCAGTATAAAAAATATCCGAGTGCCTCCCGATGGATGCCCCAGCCATGCAGAGTTATGGTTCAAGAGTGTGCATCAGTCAGAGTGATGCCACTGCAGCCCATGCAAGTGGAATTGCAGGCAGGTGAATCAGCCAGCCCTAGTTTTATAGACTCTGTGGTTGATTTTGGTTCACTTCAAATGCTGAGCTGAATAATATGGGGAAGAAGATGGAAGATATATCTATCTATATATCTCTATCTATATATAAATAAAACCGTACCAACAGCCCTGCACAGTTCAAAAAGAATCTCAGCCATGCTGCTGCTGACAATGCACCGTAACCGGAAGCTCAGCAGCACTTCCTGTTTGCAGGTGGCCTGCACATCCACAAACCACTATTTTGTTTCTACATTTACTACAGCAGACATTAGAAAAAGGTCAATTCATTTTAATGTGCAGCAATCTAAATTGCCCTGGAGAGGGACGCATATGAGTAGCTTGTTGTGTTGGTCTGGTTTAAGTCATTTTTGACTGTTGGTCTGCTTTGATCCCACCAAAACCTCTTGGGGGGGGGTTCTGGGTAAACCCATGATTAAATCGTGTTTAACAGGGATAGGGGGGGCAGGGTTAAAAACTTCACTTAGTTGGATTTATTTTTACATTTCCCACCATGCCCTGATGTGCGATGTCAGGATGTGTGCTTCGTAACGAGTAGTGTTACCTTTCCTGCACATTAATATTACTATGTACTAAAAAATAAGCAGGGATGAGTAACACTGATGTAGCCATGATGCCCTTTGTGACACAAGTATCCTTGCTTAGGTCAAAACAATCCCAGATAAAAAAAAAAAAAAAACTTACTGTAAATAAAAAAAAACATCCTTACACAATTCAGTCACATTGCAAAATTCAAAGAGGAGGTTGAATGACTGATAGTTACCTTATCATGAAGTAGGCTTATTTTTTTTGCTACGAGTCTGCAGCGTCTTCAGTTCAGTCTCTTCGTGCTTTAGCACGCTGAGTATGATTTATTATAGAAAAGTTATCATGTGGTCTACGCACAATAATCAATTTTATATAAAACGCTTCCTATCACAAGCGAATACCAAATACGTTTAGAATATTATTTTAGCTTGCAGTATCACCCCAGGTTTAACAGGGGCACAAGGATTGTGACATTTCACACCGGTGGGTAAAATTAAACATGGAGTGCCTTGCAGCCAAAATAGATTTATTTTCCCCAAGGTCAGCACAATAGGAGAAACAATTTGGTAGCTAGATGGAAGTATTTTATTTACCAGTTGTGTCATTCCAATACACTATCACAGTGGCAAAATTTAAATTGGGATACTGCTGAGGCTGTAAAAAAATGCACTATAAGTGCACGATACACAACAAAATGGTGATGGTCAAGATCAGTACTACTTACCATGGAGTAAAAATAACCCAAAACACACTAATCAATAGTCAAGTTACACTACAAAATATTAAAATTACCTCTTTGCTCCTGCTCCGACTCCGATGACGTTTCTTTCCTTCATGATCTGTAAGAATGTGAAGAGCCTCAGTGAGCTACAGCCAACTCAACATTTGCAAAATATGAAGGCAAAAAAAGTAACCCCTTACCAGACTTGCGTTTATGTTCTCTGGATCGTGACCGTGACCTTGAATAATGTTTGTAAGTTGTAGGGGATTTTGATGGGTCACATTCTTCCATGCGCTTGTCTAAGGTGGGTGAACTATCTGGGGAGCCTCCATCTTGCTCTGAATCTGTCGACTAAAAAATAAAAAAAAACAGAAAAAAAAGTTTATATGATCTTTCTATAAAAATTAGTCTGGGAAACTGAAAATTAAGTTCTTCACACCCTGGCAGTCCCTACTAACAGATATTCAAAAACCTCTTATAGTGCACCCAGTAAAGTCATGAATATTCATGCCACTATGGAGACCATCCTTGCTATGGATACTTTTAAAGTGGAACATAACCCACCAGTGACCGGCATGAAATTTACAAGATTGCAGGGCTGGCTACTGGCTTTTCCACGGGGTATGCCGAATCAGGATGCCCTACTGCATGAAACCCTCCAGGGTTGCCATAAAACTCACCTTTCCCCGCTCCAACGCCGCATGCGTAGGCTCTCATCCAATAAGAGCCGCCTGCACCTCTCAACGTTTACAATGAAAAGTGCGTGCAGCTGCACCCCAGGCATTCACCATTCAAGTGTATGAGAGCCCATGTATGCGCCGTTGGAGCATGGAAAGGTTTTCCTGGATGAACAGTTTCACATAGCGGGGCTTTCCGACTGATGCCCCTCAGTGGTGTGGAACAAAACCTGGAAAAGTAAAATTCCCAGGTTTTGTCCTGCTTTAAATTGTCTTGTGATTTGTGCGTGTTGAAAATCATGTTTCAATAAAAAGATTGTGAATGTTTTGAATCTGGTGTTCAGAGCTGCTCCAAGCTCTGTTCCAGGCTTGTGTGGTTTATGTAGCGGACAAGCACCCTTTTGATTGTGAACACTTATTTGTTTAGTAGGATGCAATGCCACCATTTTGGGGCACCACAGACTATAATGGAATGTAATTGACAAGATGGCAGGGCATAGAAACCAGGAACAAAAAATGAACCCAAACACATGTACGCAACAAAATTTCAAACGCATGTTTTCTGCAGCAAAATGGACCTTGACCGTAAGCCAGAAAATAAAAAAACGCTTCAAGCAAACGCACCCAGACAGGTGTGAATGTAAAAGTGGACCAACACGCTCCTGGATCGGCCCAGGAATCTATAAGAAACCCAAGCCGATCCCTCCCCGCGGGGCATCCAAAATCAGGATGCCCCGCTGTGTGAAACCTCACCGGAACACCGCTAACCTTACTCCCGGTCCAACGGCCCATTTGTGTATGGGCGCGCGCTCCCTGTTAGAGGGTAGCGTGAGATGCGGCCGCCAGCGTACTCTGAGCCGCTGGAGTTTGACGGCGCTTTTGCGCGCATACCACAGCGGCTGGCTGGACGATTGCACATGCGCCGTAGGAGAGGGTTGAGGCGAGGTTTTTTTTTTTAACAGAAATCTGAGCGCCTTCTGATGGGCAGTGCCACCTTCACTCCCAGCAGACGCTGCGCCTGTCCCTGATCTTTTGCGCCTGCTGTATAGACCGGAGTGCAAGGGAAGCAAATGTTGCGATATTTGAAGTGGCGTGGGGGAAGAAGACAGGCAAGCGCTTCCTGACAGCTAAAGACGGGGCTGTAAATGAGCTTTGCTTAGCCTGGGAATTCAACAGGATGTTAGCGATTTACAGATCGCCAACATGCAAAAAATAAGCAGTGCCCTGGGGAAGAGTGAAACAGCCCTACTCATTGGTAGTCCATTTTGGATGGAATTTTTGAAAGGAGTATATTTTTTGTGTGTGCCAAAAGAATGTGCTAATGGTGCTGGGCTGATCCAGCATGTTTCCTATGTTAGCAAATGTGTTAAATGGAACTACCTGCAACCGGTTGCTATTGGCAACATACACAGTCTGTACAAACAGAACACTTCTGCTATGGCCACTGCAGAGCTCACTCAACCTTACACATGCTCAGCAGCAGTGTTCTGTGCGACTATTGTTATGGGGTGAAAGGTATCACAGGGGTATTGATATTTGTAAAGTTATCGCTGTTATGTGACTTTGTTATATAAGAATATGTAGGTTATCTGTGACTTAAAAAAAAGAATTTTTAGCCCTACTAATAGGCAGATAAATTAATGTGACCCTGGAGACAGCAGTAAACGGCTGTTGCACCTGCTTGAGAGGTGGATAAGTCTGCAGGTGTGAACGGGTGAAAACATGCATTTATAATTCCTCCAGGCCATATTTTATCACCATTTTAGCCAACCGAGTACAGAAACTGTATAGGCCGAGAGGTTCTCCCAGTTTGGTCTTTCATCTTGATGTGCTGCAGATCAGTTGCTCATTAGGCCAGTAACCAAGGATACCAACAATTTTGGTATGTTCTGTACTTGGTGCTTGGCTAAAACAATGGTGATATAATATGGCCTGGAGAAATTATAAACACAAGTTATTGCACCCATTCACTCTCAGCAAATACATTTGGATGTATGTGCTGCTTGCCTTGGGTCCTCCAGCGTTATCCACCTCTTATCCAGGTCACCTGACTTCATTTACCTATCAGTAGGGCAAGTTTAACCAACATTTTCCTATATAATAAAAAGGAATATATAGCAATAATACCACTGTGACACCCATAACACTATCTGCAATCGGTTGCCATTGGCAATGTACACCAAGTCTGCACTTGGAGTACAGTTGGCAACAGATTGCAGATCATGAAAACTGCTCCCATAAAACACATTTGCTAACATAAGAAAACATTAAAAATGCTAGACCAGCTAAGCACCAATAGTACATCATGATACCACACACATATATACACTTTCAAACATGCATTAGAAAGTGGACTTACCCTAAATTAGACAAATTGCTAAAGAAAAATGGGGGGGGGGGGCGGTGGTTTTAGTAAAGGTTTTTCAGTAGAACAGCCCTTGAAACCGGCATTGCCCTGAGATTCTTGCAAACCTCAGCCCTGACACCAGGAGAAACAATATGGCCCGTCATGGCGGAGAAATACAGCTAATAACGCCGCGCTACATTACAGGGCTCGCTTACTAAGTCGTGAGGTAACAGAGGAGAATTGAACGCACACATATACGGATATCTATAGGTTACACTGCTATATTTAGACGTGGTGAGGAGGGGGACGGGAAGGCTATAGGCGGGCCAGGCCGCGCCGCCATTTTCTCCGTATCTGGAAGAGGCCCAGTTCTGCTCGCCCAACTTACCGCCATCTCTCCGGAGAAGACGCGTCCGCTCCGCTTTCACCCTCCCCGAGTAGTTGGGTAAAAGCGCAGCCCTGGGAATGAAAATGGCGCCCACCACCACGTCTCAGCGCGGCCCCACAGACGCGGGCGAAGCTCGGAGACTTGTCGCAGGAACAACAAAGGAAGCGGCCCCCGCGCGAAGCACGCTGGGAGCTCCACCTGACGTCAGCTGGAGACGTCACTAGTCCCATCCCGCCAAATTCAAGGGAGAGAAGGAGGTGCAGGCTGCCGGCTACTGACAGGAGGGTAAGGAGTCGCCTGCAGGCTGTGTGGCCGGTGTGCTGGGCTTTGTAGTGCACCTGACGCTGGTCTGTGGCTTCTAGTTCATTCCTTGCTCTGCATGACAGGACACGCCTACTTGTCGCCAGGGAACCGGGGGATCGGTTACATTTGGGTTATGAATATGGCGATATCCTGTCACCATGACTTATTTTATGACGGTGCTTTTCTGTGGGCTTCAGTATTTATGAATTCACATTAACAGGGATTTTCCAGTTGCCCTATCTTTACCCAGGGTCGGTATTAGCATACCTACCAACTTTTCAGTGTTGGTAAGAGGGACATTTGTTAAATTAGGCCACGCCTCCCCATTGAGGGATGGATAGGATGTAACAGTTACAACAATATAAACACTTTAAGTTGGTAAATGAATAATTTATTGAGGCAGATCTGCACGTTACACAGTGGCAATATGTAAATGAAGCCACACCCCCTCATTAAGGGATGGATAGGAGATAGTGTGTATCAGTTACAAGAATATAACAGCTTTGAATAGTCAAATAACTAATTTATTCCTGCAGATTCGCATGTCACACCTCAAAGAGGGACAGGGACAAAAAAGAGGGACATTCACTCCAAATCAGGGACACTTGGGAAGTATGTATTAGGGGTTGGCAAACTGGGCAGTTGCTCAGGATACCTAAAGGTCACCTGTCTGACCCACTTTACATAAATTTACATTTTGTGATGCTGCACCCTCACCTGGACCTCACGGGTTTTGCTCACCTTTCCCAGGTCCGCATACATGGGCTCTCGCCCAATCAGAGCCATCTGCCGTACGAGCGTCAGCCCAGCAACGGCCGTCTGACATTTACATTGGCGAGGGAGTCGGGGTGAAGTTGAGTTTTGCTGATTTCGATTTGGGATGCACCAGGGGAAGGTCAGCAGCTTGCTCTGGATAGATTCTAGGACCGACCCAGTTTGGTTTTGTTCGAATTTAAACCTTCTGCCTTATTGTTTTCCTCTTCTGGAATTTAAAATAAACATTTGTGTTAGGATTGGGCACCTATACCTGTGATTTACTTATTAATATGTTGGCTGCATGCATGCCAGGCATTTATGAATGGGTGGTGTGAGCACACCCCCCTGCTAGAGTATGATGCAGAGGTTGACCAGCCCTGCCACGGTTAAAAACGTTTATTAATATTCATTAAAGCAGACCAAAACTGGCTCTGGTTTCTGAGACTCTAGTGCCGGCTGATTCCCTCTCCCAGGGGCATCCTGAACCGGGCTTCCCCACTGTGTTGAAACCCTGCTGTTTCCACGGAATTCTTACCTTTTTACCAGCCCGACCATGCCTAGCCAGCCCAATGCATCAGAATGGCTGCTCACAGATTAAGGATGCGAGTGATGCCGCCGGTGTGTGTGGCTGGGATTTCATTCAGCTTCTTCAGCTACACATTAATATGCACAGCTGGAGAAGCCGATTTGAAAAGAGGCCGCGCATGCGTCGTTGGACTGCGGATAGGCGAGTTTACTGGGGGTGCGTTGAGGTTTAACACAGCAGGCATTCCAAACCAGAGTGCCCCATGGGGACTGACCAAAACTCAGAATAGTGATAATCCTGGGTTTTGGTCCAAAACCCACGCTGATCACCCCCCCCCCCCCCCGGCAAACCAAAATCGGGATGCCCTGCTGTGTGAAATCTCCCCAGGTGGCCAACTTACCTTGTTTCCCGGTCCAACAGTCGCATCCCGTTATCCCTGTAGCAGGGCAAGCCCGCGCCAGGCATTTGTGAATGGCGCACTTCCTGTTAGAGGGAAGCAGAGGATGCAGTCATCAGCTTGCTCAGAGCCATTGCTCTTAGACGAAGCCTTAGACGACGTGACTTCAGCGACTCCAAGCCCGCTGATTGGACGAGTGGTCGCGCATGCGTCATAGGAGTTGCCTTAGGCGATCTGGGGGGTTTCACGGAGCGGAGCACCCCCTATTGGGGTCAATATCCTGGGTTTTGGTCCACTTTAAAATTCATAAGATCACACACGTGTTGCCAAAGCAAAACCGAACACAAGATAACCAGAGTCCCTGTGCTCAGCGGCATTTAGCCCTTAGCCGAAGAGAGGCGACTGTGCAAATTGCTTGGCTCCCTCGCATGCTCTGTGGGACCAGCATACGGTCAGTTTCTCTGGGTGATCTTTCAAACAGTGGCGCATCCTGATTTGGGACAGGGGTGAGGACCAAAACTGGAGGCAAAATTCAAATTCACAAGAAAACCGATGTAAAGTAAACTTTTCTCCCTTCGTCATTCAGGATGGCCACAGCTCCTCCCCCTACAGAGGAAACAAGGAAACGCATCTGGGACATGTTTCCTTGTTTCCCCAGTCTTCAGTATTTTCTTACCTCCCTAGGAGGAGGATTGCTGAAACAACATCCAGTTTTAATTTGTAATTTCTCATCTCTTACATTCCGGGGCCCGGAAGGTAAGGACCTCCAGCCTTATCCAGCTCTCGCTCAGGAAGTCACAACCTCCCTTTACTGCTGTCTCCGGGTCACCTGACATCAGGGCTAGAAATATTTCTTTTTTTTTAATATCACAGATAACCTACATTTTCTTATATAATAAAGTAACCTACAGCAGTAACTTTACAAATAACACATGGGAAAATCTCAGCTGTAGGTGGAGCCTGCAAAATAGAAAAAATTAGATGAAGCAATATTGGTTTTGCACCTCTCTACTCCTCGGCCAAAGCCGCAGATGAAGAAGGATGAACCCTTCAGGTGTAAGCAGGTCAGGCAGGTCTTTTCCATTTTGACACGCTGGTAGTAAAGGAGTGGGAGAAACTGGATAAGCTTCCCTCTATTCTTAAGGTCCTGGATGCCAAGTACCCCTTTGCGGGTGAGGCGGTCAGGGTTTGGTTTTCGCCACCTGAGGTAGACAGGCACACCATTATCCCTACTTCGAATAGTGCGGCCTTGAGAGACCCAGGGAATAGGAGGTCACCACGTTTATGGTGGCTACGGCAGGCAAGGTCTGGATGAAGCAGCAAAGGAGGCGTTTGCAACAAGGTTTGCGTTCCTCTGCACTTTGTTTGAACTCCTTCGCTATGGAGGTCTTCAGATACATGGTGCACTATGGATGACTTGGTACGTATGGTGGCTATGGGGCTGGCCTTGATGTTCACCTTGCAACGCACTGTCTGGCTGAAACAGTGATTGGCCAACATTGCTTCTAAGAAGACGCTTGCTGCCCTCCCCTTTTCGGGAGAGTCGTCTTTCCGGTGAGCCTCTGGATGACCTGGTACGGAAGGCTATGGGTGGGAAGTCTAGGCTTCCAGAGAAACCGAGGACCTCGTTTCACAGGTTGCTGAATCTTCGTCCCTGCCGTAAGTTCAGAGGGTCTACAAACTGCAGATGCCGCAGGGATTTTTTCGGGTAAGCAAAAGCCGCACGTGACTGAATGGGCTGCGGCTCGCTCGCGTATTATAGAAGGTCAACTGGGAGCAACTCCTGAATTCACTCAATGTGGTCAGGGCATTAAAGTATTACTTGGCCGCTTCTCGGAGGTATGTAAGATGGATGTCTTGTTCGTGATCACGGATGGACCAAGGAGGGGTGTCCTCGGCCAAGATGCCTCATTAGTAGACCCTATCCCCCCTCCCCCGCTCAGACCCAAGGGGCAGCTAATCAGGCTCACACAGACTCGGTTCAAGTCAGCGCTACTACCCCTAGTTCTAGGCAGGCTTCGGGTGGGATCTGATTTCGAGACGGACCCTAAGAGTTTGGCTGTAAGATTTCAGAAGAATTCCTGGCCCTGTTAGATGATACCATGCAGATCCACTCTGATGAGCAGTCCTTATCTGCTCAGGATGCGTTAACCCATAAATTGTTAGTCAAGAAAAACAAAGGCTTTCTGGTTCATTCCGGCCTCCTTGAGGTTATGAAAAAGGAGTTGCAGCTTCTGGAGAAAAAGGTTTTTTTCTGTCCGTTTCCTTAAAATCTACGTTTAGTGAAAATCTACCTAGTGGACTAAGTGTCCCAGGCTTGATGCCTCCCTTGCTCAAGTGTCACGTTCTGCTGACCTAATTTTTGAGGACTCGGGATCCTATGGATTGTCGAACAGAAGGTATCCTTAGAAGGGCTTGGATGCGGCATCTTTTTTTCTTTAAACCGGGCCTTCTCCATGATTTATTGAATAGCCCAAACCCTTATAAAACTATTCCCCAGCATCTAAAATGAATATATTTTAAGTTTTGCAACTGCAACTCTATTCAGGACTTTAGGATTAGGGCGCTGCCATCTTGACTCAGAAGCATTACACTTACTGAGTAGAGGAGAGTGGGATAATGTACAGGGGAGCGGGTTATAGCTGTGCTTTGCTCAGACAGAGCAGAGCAGAGCTGGGGTCAGGAAAGGGTCAGCAATCCTAGAATGCAGAACAGCACAGTCAGAAGGCACTTCCGGTTTGCAGGCTGCCTGATGTTCCATGGGCCGCCATCTTGGATGTTTAAAGGCTCATAACATGCAGTAGATGCAGGTAGGATGATTTTTAATGTGGGCAATCTGTATGTACAGGGTGTGGGAAACATATAAGATAGACTCTTATTTAGAGTGAAGGTCCACTTTAAGTCTGCGATAGCCTCAGACTGTGTGGGCAGAAACCTTAAGGCTTGGCTCATCAACCTCAAAAGTTTAGTAGAGAAAGGATACACTGAAGCAGACACTCCTGGACACACTTACTTCTATGTTTAGAACCATTTCCTTTCTAGAGAATGCCTCGGCTGAGGCAGTACAGGCTAGCGCTAAAGCTACTGCACTTATCAACTGCGCCAGAAGAGCCGTCTGGCTAAAAACCTGGCAGGGGCATTTGGCCTCTTAGGCCAGACTATGTGGCATCCACAGGGAGTTTTGGTTTTCGAATCGGAGCTAGACACCATCCTCTCGAGACCCTCTGAAATTGCTTATAAGTTCCCCATAAAAACCTGGCGCATCGAGTTCTAGAACCACACAGCTTCCCCCTAATAGACAGCAACTCAAAAAGCATTGGGGTCAGCACAAGGGTGGTTGTAAACTAAACCTTATCTGTGCACCCCCCCCCCCCCAAATTATACCTCGGCTCTGACGTCAAGATACTTGTGGGAGGTAGATTAACTTACTTCCAGGAAGCCTGGCAATTACATGGAGCCAGTTCATATCGGACCTGGTTTCCATGGGATGTCTGCTGGAATTCTACCAGAGACCGCCGGAGGGATTTCTCCTTACCACGACTCCCCACAATGCAGAAAGAAGGTAAGCATTTCCACAGGCCATCTTGGAGCTCTGGCAAAAGAAGGTCAAGGAACCTGTTTCCTTACACAGTCAGGGAAGGGGGTTCTATTCCCACATTTTTTTAGTGGTAAAGCCCTCCGTTGCCTACCAGGTGGCTTTTAAATCTGAAGAATTTAAATGCCTACATCAACGACAACATCTCCTGGCTCAGGTCGATTGGGTGGTCAGTATCGACCTCCAGGATGGACACATCTCAATCTGACCTGGTCACCGCAGCTTTCTAAGATTTGCGGTGTAACTGGGCAGAGGGACAATGCATTTCAAATACTGGGCTCTCCCCTTTGGCATATGGTTTGCACCCAGAATTTTCACGGAGGTGTTGTCAGAGGTACTGTGTGTCCTAAGATCTCAGAAGGTTCCAGTTTTTCTTTACCTTGGGCATCCTTCTGGTGACAGTGAGATCAGAGTCGGGTGTCTTAAAGTGTCTCGAAAGCACCAACTGCCAGTGCGGGCATGCTTCCTGTTAGAGGGTAGCGGGGGATGCAGCCGCCAGCATGCTCGGATCATGCTGATTGGACGAAAGGACTGTGCATGCGCTGTAGGACCGGGCGACCTGGGGGGTTTCACACAGCAGGGCATCCCTGATTGGGGTGCCCCGGGGCAAGGACCAAAACACAGTATAGTCAAAATCCTAGGTTTTGGTCCACTTTAAAGTCACTTTTGCACAGTCTTGGGTAGATTATAAACAGGAAAAAGTCCCCTTCAGAAGCATCTTAACATTCCTAGGGTGTATGTTCTCCACCATCCTGGCCATCACCTGGGACAGCTTCACTCTAGGCCTCTATAGTTCTTTATACCCCAGGCCTGGGATCACTTCACAGATTCCCTGGAGTGGGGTCAGAAACTCTTTGGTGGTAGATGAATCTCTTTGTCCTACAGGCAGGAAATGCCAGTGAATGGGGAGCACAACTGTACGTGACCTGGTCTTCTCGTCACACCTTCCTCAGGCACTACAGGCTAGATCTATTGGCGGACAAGGACTAATCCTTCGGCAGAAGGGTCTTACAGGCAGCCCCAGGCCCCAGTTGATTAGTATTTGTTTATCCTCTCCATGGCCGCCCTGAAGAACGAAGGGAGAAAATTCCTGTGATGATATTTCCATGAGTAAGTAAGATCCTACAGTCCATCACCAACTTGTTTAAAGTGGACTGTCACCCAGGGGTGATCGGCCCGGGAATCTATAAGATTCCCGGGCCGATCACCTCCCTCACTGCGGGACATCCGAGATCGGGATGTCCCGCGGTGAGGGACCCCCCCAAAACCCCCGAAAAACTTACCTGATCGGCGGCAGCAGCCGCCGCCGCCTCCTGCGCGCCCCTCTAGACGTGCCCGCGCCGGCCGTTTCTGAATGGCCGGCGCGGGCGCGTGCACTGTCAGAGGGGCGCGCGGGAGGCGGCGGCGGATGCGCTGTCTTGTCCGCCGCTGTCACCCGCTTGTCCTTGGCTACGTGGGAGCGTGGTGAGGTGAGTTTTGGGGGTTTTACACAGCGGGGCACCCCTAACCGGGGTGCCCCCCTGAAGTGGACCAAAACCCAGGATAGTCAAAATCCTGGGTGTTGGTCCACTTTAATACTGAGGACTGGGGGGAAGGGGTGGGGCTTTTAACTTGTTTCAGTTGTGTTTCCTCTCTGGGCCATCCTGAAGGACGCGTAGAAATGCCGTTACTGGTAAGACTAACAGGGATTTTCCCCGTGTTATAGCAGTTTTAATTAACAAAAAAAAAACCCTGCTGAGTTTCTTGTGGGCCACTGCAAACTCTCCCATGCCCCCAGCTATTTACATAAATCTTTAATATCTTACTATAACCGTGTTGTAAAATGGCCACTTAGCCCATCATGCTGTGTTTAGCAATGAGTTTTTCTTTTATACTGGTTTCTTAATAAATATTACCGTATTTTTTGCCCTATAAGACGCAATTATTTTCCCCCAAAAGTGTGGGGAAAATGTCAGTGCGTCTTATTGGGCGAATGTGAAAAAAGTGAACTCGCCTTTCGCTCGTGCTGTCTCTGCTGTGTCTGCCGCTTCTCCGCGACACCTGCACACATAGACATTCGCTTCCTACAGCAGGTGGGCGTGGCCAATGCTCGAGCGTCGGTCACGCCCATCGGTGGGTGAAGAGCCGGGTGTCATTGTGTGAAGGCGCCGTGGAGAAGGAGCAGCAGACACAGCTGCCTCCGTCGCTTCTTCTCCAGCACACACAGAGCAAACAATGGCCTTGGTACAGCGGTGTGCGTGGCCGATGCTCGAGCGTGGGCCACGCCCACCGCTATACCGAGGCCGGTGTTCGCTCTGTGAGGTGGAGAAGAAGCAGAGGAGGCAGCTGTGTCTGCCGCTCCTTCTCCGCGGTGCCTACACACACTGACACCCGGCTTTATACACAGCGATGGATGTGGCCGACGCTCGAGCAACGGCCACGCCTGCTGTACCGAGCTGTGTGTCTGTGTGCCCAGGCAGCGGGGACAGCGGGAAGGATGGAAAGGTGAGTTTACTTTTTTTTTTTAATTTACTTTTGCCTATATGGGGAAAGAATGCCACACTACCTATATGGGAATGGAAGGGGGGATTAATGCCACACTACCTATATGGGGAATGGGAGGGGGTATGCCACAATGCCTATATGGGAATGGGAGGAGGGATGCCACACTACCTATATGGGGAGTGGGAGGGGGGATGAATGTCGCACTGCCTATATGGAAATGGGAGGGGGGAGGCCACACTGCCTATATGGGGAATTGGAGTGGGGATGAATACCACACTGCCTATATGGAAATGGGAGGGGCATGAATACCACACTGCCTATATGGGAATGGGAGGGGGGATGAATGCCCGCTGCCTATATGGGAATGGGAGGGGGATTGCCACACTGCCTATATGGAGAATGGGAGGGGGATGAATGCCTGCTGCCTATATGGGAATGGGAGGGGGAATGCCACACTGCCTATATGGAGAATGGGAGGGGGGATGCCACACTGCCTATATGAAGAATGGGAGGGTGGATGCCACACTGCCTAACTGGGGATTGGGAGGGGGGAATGACACACTGCCTATATGGGGAATGGGAGGGGGGAATGCCACACTGTCTATATGGGGAATGGGAGGGGGAATGGCACACTGCCTATATGGGGAATGGGAGGGGGGAATGCCACACTGCCTATATGAAGAATGGGAGGGTGGATGCCACACTGCCTAAATGGGGATTGGGAGGGGGGAATGCCACACTGCCTATATGAGGAAAGTGAGGGGGGGAATGCCCCTCTGCCTGTAATGGGGAGATTCTGCACCTTGTCTATTAGTTGGTTCTTGGGGGGGACAGTGATTTAGCACAACATTTGGTCAGAATATTTATTTTCCTCCTCCAAATCCTAGGTGAGTCCTATGGATTCGGCGTCTTATAGGGTGAAAAATACAAACTTGTAAAAGAGCCCCCTCCAATTTGGGCTTATATTGTAAAAAAAATGCATAAAGCTTAAAAAGACCAAAAACACATAGTAGCTTGTACACACCTCACATTTTTAAAGTGGGTCAAAACCTTATAATAAACATTTCTCCCATGTGGCTTCTTTTGCCAAGGGGCATCCTGATTTGGGATGTGTGTGGAACCCTCTGGGATCTGCAACATGCTCACCTCACTGGCAATCCCACTAGGTATGTATGAGCCCTCATCCAACCAGTGTGCCTATTAATGCATAGCATATAGCTATGTTTGGAAACAGAGCTCGGCTTTGGGAGCATCTATAATCCCAGTTTCCCCGTGGTCTGACACACGCTCCTGCCTATCTGAATCACTGGGTGCCTCGAAGTGCAATTCTAGGGAGGCTTTCGCAACCCATGAATGGGCCATGCAGCAATCTTGGAGGATTTCGCAGAAATTGGGAAGCCCTGTAGACAGGGAATTGGCCGGCGCTGAAGTCTTTTAGACTCCAGGGTCGGCTTTGGATGGATTTGGTCCTCTTTAAAACCTTGAATCTCTTGATAGCCCCACTTAAATAGGCAGCTAAATGCTCATCTGTAAAGGGACAGTTCATTTAATGGAGATAATGAGGAAGCTGATCACCGATTTCCTGTCCCATGTACCTCTCAATTCTTTGCAGCACTGTGTAGAAGCCATAGCAGGGTTTCAAAGTTATCACTCCTTTCAATTCGATTTCTCTAAAAAGTTTCCTAACAGACCCTCTGTCCAATGGAGCTCTCGACAAAAGTGAGCACAGCAAGCCACAGTAGTCCCACAGTGTAGAGATGGAAGAGGAGCCAGAAGCCATAGGGAATAAGGGGGTGGGGAGAAATTGTGCTTGGACAGGGATTTTATTTCTAGCACTGTTTCTTTACATTTGTAATGTAACTGATTTCAGTTTTTCAGTTGTTATACAGAGCTGTAGCTAATTGATGCTAATCTGTTGCGTTGTCAGGCATACCCACCATCAACATGTGGAATGACATTGAACTTCTAGCAAATGATGATACTGGAAGTTGCCGTTTAAATATTGACTCACGGCAGGAAAGTGGCTCCGCTCTATATCAAGTCGACACACTACTCAAAATCTCATCAACTGAAGAAGTAAGCCTTACTTATGAGGTAGGGGTGTGTGTGTGTGTGTGTGTGTGTGTGTGTGTGTGTGTGTGTGTGTGTGTATACACACACGCACGCGCACACACACACACACACACACACACACACACACACACACACACACCCTTGAAATAAATCATAGCCCTTGATTTGTTTTTCACATTTTAATTTATATTTGATTGAGTTTTTATGTGTTCGAGCAAAGCAAAGTAGCACGTTTTATTGTAACAAAAGTGATTCATGCTTTTTTAAAAAGGAATATCGGGGAGGGGGGTTAAACCTCCCCAAAACCTCACCGATCTGCTGCACCCCCCCCTCCTGGTTTATTTATGGGCACTATGTGATGAAATGGGGCCACTTGAAATCCTGTGACACTTTGCTGAGCGGTACTGTCACTAACAGACGGCTAAGCCGACACTGGGGGGCAGCGACTGAGCCCTGAAGCAGTCGGGTATTGCCAAGTAGGGTCCGATATCCCTCTTTAAGTTACAAAAAATTACTAAAAAGTGTGGCATACATGTCCGTTCAGCCTTCCTGAATCAATACTTGGTAAGACCACCTCTAACTGCAAGTTTGTTGCGGTATGTCTTCACCAGTTTTGCACATCCAGAGACTGACATTTTTGTCTATTCTTTTTCACAAAGTCCCTCTTCCTCAGATTGAATGGGTAGTGTTTGTGAACAGCAGTTTTTAAGTCATGCCAGAGATTCTCGCTAAGATTTAAGTTTGAACTCTGACTGGGTCAGAGGTCACACTAGACCTTTTCCCAAGGAGTATAATACTTATTCTAAGTATGTCACACACCCCACTTCAGTCATTGATTATTACACTTGGGTATATACTCACCGCTAGGTGGCAGTGTTGCAGAGAATCTCCAAAAAAGCAACAGGCCCCTCCCGGTCTATACATACCTGGTACCTCCCAACAATCTCCCAGTGTTATTCTCTGCAAGGTGGCGACAAGACAGAAGAAAGAAGTCTCCTGCTTGCAGGTAGCCGGGGTATCACCCCGCCCCCCCCCCCATGGTCTATTTCTGCCCGGCCCTGTTTTGTTATCCTCCCTGTTAACTGGCAGCCTCCCAGCTTTGGCTGTAGGTCGGGCAAAGGTAGCCGGCACCTTAGGTGCCTAGGAGATTAGCTCCTCCGCTCGACTCCATATTGTGGGGCATAGCGGGATTCCCGGAGTGGTGATCCGGAAGTGGGATGCCCCCATCTACCTAGCAGTTAGATAGCCTTTTTTACATGAGGTGATCTGGGCATGGGACAGTGTTCTACTCTCTGGCACCGGGCGTCATGGGTGACTGTGTGTGCTTGCGGCCGCTCTGGCTGGTATGAGTGGGGCTCCTGCGTTTATTGGTTATGGCGTTTGTTTGTTCCCAGCGGGCGTTTGGTGTGTGTGTCAGACGATCCGGCCGCTGCGGGTGTGTTTTATTACTATTGGCATGTTGGCGCCATTTGGCGCGGGATTCCTCTCAGGAGCCGAGGGGCGGGGTCACGCGGCACGCTGCGGGCCCGCCTGTGTGTGTGAAGCGCCGAGTTCGGCGCGTGCTGCTCGGAGTCATTGTCAGCAGAGGGGAGAGAGTGTACACTACTGGGGACCGGCTGGTAGCTCCGCCGGTCCTGCCTGGTATGCGAGCGCGGCTCTCGCTGGGCCGGACGCTCGGCGACGTTGGAGAGGGGCGGGACCGCGTCGTGCGCGGTCCGCACGGTGGTTGGTCGCGTTAGGGAGGGGCGGGACTAATTCGGCTCCCGCGCTTCCAGGGCACGCCCTCCTCATTCCTCTCCTGTGCGGCGCGGTTTCTGGCCGCCATCTCGCTGCGGTGTGTCACGCTGATTTTGTGCTCTACTCCAGGTAGGCTTGTGTGGTTTAGCTGCCCTGTCATGACGGGGGTAGGCTAACGGAGGTTTCTATGGACATATGCTTCCCTTCTCCTCCGTTTTACATCTCCCCTTCCTCCCTCCCCCTCGTTCCCCGCCATTTTTGAGGTGATGGCAGGACCTATTAACCATCTTTTTAGATTTTGGTTAAAGGGGGGGGGGGGGGAGACGTTTTCAGTGGGATATTGTATGATTATTGTATTTATTTGTGTGTTGTTGTGCCCGAACTGATTGTTGTCCCTGTTTTTTTGTGTTTTTCAGATCCTGGGACCCCATCTTGCAGGGCTCCCCCGGTCTTATATACCTGGCTAGTTTGGGAAAATTGGGATATTGTCTTTTAAATCCTATGGTCAGGGTGGTATAGAATTATAGCTAGATAGAATTAAAGGGGCATCCCGGGTCGCTTACTGCGTAAATCCCTGGGTTCTGCGAATACCATAATTTTCACCATATGGAGGCTGCCAAAGATACCGGAAACGGTCCTTCGGGACAATCCAGGCTGTGTGGGGGTTGTGGGACTCCGCTCCCCGGGGGATGATGTCATTATATGCATTCCATGTGCGCAGCGGAACATTGAGCGCCAGTCCGGCACCCCGGTGCCTGGTACTTCATCGGCCGCGCCATCTCCCTCTCCTCCTCGCCTGTTCCGGACCCCGTGTGACGTTGTCACGGGTGGGGATTCGCAATCTGAGGTGTGTGCCCGCTTGGCCAACCTCGAGAAGATGTTTTCCGCTATGTCCGCTCAGAAGGCTTCGGCTAAGCGTAAACACCTATCTCCGCTTCCGCCGGACTCCGACGAGGAGGTCGTTGAGGATCTGGATCGGTCAGATCGTCCCCTTAAAGAGGGGGAGCTGGTGGATGACTTGGATGATTCAGTGGGCCAGCAGGTACTGGGTGCTGAAGGGGACCAGGCTGAGGGTCCCGCTCCTGATACGTCTAGCATTTTGGCCCAAATGTTTGAGGTCTTGGATTTGGACCTTCCCGAGGCTGCTCCTCGGCCTAAGGGCCAGCTTTTTGGGGGGTCCAAGCAGCGCTTGGAGTTTCCCAGCCAACAGCATTTTGAGGACGTTGTCTTTAAGCGATGGGAGCAGCCTACACGGCTTGTCGGGGTACCGCTTAGTTGGGATAGGAAATATCCTTTTCCGGCGGACTTGAAGCGTTGGTCTGTCCCTCCCGAGGTGGATGCTCCGGTCTTGGGACTGTCTAATACGGCGGTTGTTCATTCTCCTGACACTACTTCTCTGAAGGATGGCGAGGATCGCCGGATTGATCAGCTGGCCCGCCATGGTTTTGTCTGTGCGGGTTCCATTTTGAGGCCGGTCTGTGCTTCGGCTCTTTTGACCTTGGCGGTTAGGTCTATTGTCAGGGATTTATGTGTGGATCTTGATCCCGCTGGTGATGAGTTTCTTGCGCTTAAGCGTTGTGACTCCTTCTTGTCGTTTATTCTGACCGCTCAGGATGATGCCATGTTGATGTGTGGCAGGGCGTCTGCTCTGTTGGTGGCTATTCGCCGTTCTGTGTGGTTGAGGCAGTGGACGGCTGACTTTAATTCTAAAAGGTCGCTCACGGCTCTTCCCTTTTTGGGTTTGCGGCTTTTCGGTGAAAAGCTAGATTCTGTTGCCAAGGGAGGTAAGTTACCTCAGCACAAGAAATTTAGCCGCTCCTTTCGTAGGGTGGCTCCCTTCAATCCGTCCTTTCGGGGAGCCAGAGCCGGCAGGGGTGCGGGCTTCTCGGCCTCCAGGGGCGCAGGTTGGAATAGGGGTAGAGGCCGTGGCCGTCCCGTGCACGCCTGGGGCGCCAAGCCCAAGTCAGCTGCTAAGCCTGCTCAGCAATGAGGGGGCGCCCTCACCCGTACGGGTGGGGGGACGGTTGCGATTCTTCTCCCGGGTTTGGGACCAGGAGGTCTCGGACAGGTGGATCCGGGAGGTGGTGTCGGCCGGTTACAAGCCGGAGTTCGAGTCCCGCCCTCCTCCAAGGTTTTTCAGGTCTCGGGTACCTTCAGATCCGTTGGCCGCACAGGGGCTCCTGGCGGCGGTAAGGAATCTTCTGGATTTGGCAGTCATTTGTCCGGTTCCTCTTTCGGAGGTGGGAAGCGGGTATTATTCCAATCTCTTCACTGTACCCAAAAAGGATGGGTCGTTCCGTCCCATTCTGGATTTGAAGTTTCTCAACCGGTTTATTCGTCCCCGGACGTCCCAAGTGTAATAATGACTGAAGTGGGGTGTGTGACATACTTAGAATAATACCATTTTGTGAATACTCACCTGTAAAATGGGTATTATAAGTATGTCACACACCCCACTTCACCCGCCCTTTTTTGGTATCCTGGCTCTTTATATGGTGAAGTTTTGTTCTTTACGTTTGAGGGTTACATTTGTTCCTGGTACCTTGTCTTACTGCTGTTTTAATACTGGGAGATTGTTGGGAGGTACCAGGTATGTATAGACCGGGAGGGGCCTGTTGCTTTTTTGGAGATTCTCTGCAACACTAAGTATATACCCAAGTGTAATAATCAATGACTGAAGTGGGGTGTGTGACATACTTATAATACCCATTTTACAGGTGAGTATTCACAAAATGGTATTATTAGTAGTATAATAGTCGCAGCATCTTGGGGGAGTATTTCTGGTCACAGAGGAGTACAACATTTGTGGTAATTTAAATGAACAATATAGAGGTATAGTTGGAGTTAAATATTAGCTATTTAATGCAAGGAAACATTCCTACAGCATCCAGCAATGCTTCCATGCATATATAGAGAATGTAGGCATTTTTATGGGCAATGTGGGAGGTTTCACCCAAATCGCGATGCCCCAGGGATAAGCACCAATAACCAGGATAATGAAAATCCTGGTGATAAGTCCACTTTAAAGCAGAACAAAATCCTGTGTGGCCAGTCCTGGAATCTAAAAGATTCCAGGGCCAGCCACTGGGTGATCTCCCTGCGTCATCCGAAATCGGGATGCCCCACTCTGTAAAACCTGGGTCGCTGTAAACCCAAATCGTGATGCCCAAGTGACAAAGACTAATCACCAGGAGTGTACAAGTCCATTGGTGCTTTGTGCAATGCACTTCGAAATTACAACTTCATTCCTGAGCTGTTTTGTTTCTCCTTGAATTTTCTAAAGCGGTTCGGTGTTCAATAATGTTCTCTAGAAAACCTCTGGGGCCTTTACAGAACAGCAGTTGCTGAAATGTTATCACCACGAGAGAGGATCCCATCTGTGGATCATGTGATAGTAAATTAGCAGGAGCATAAATTTTAGCCCCACCCTCTAACTCCCAGTGGATTTCTTATCCTCTGATCTGCATGAATGGGATGTCCTTTTTGGATGGAACTGGGACCCTACGTGTGTGTGTGACCGGTGCCATCCTATGTGATTCTAGAGCCTTCTGGGCCTGAGCTGGGGTCATTGGGGGTGCATGTGCTGGTTCCCTCCTTCCCCGAAGCTTATCTGACAGGCTGACAGGCACTCCTTCCTCTGGTTTCCCCCTCCTCGGCTCCCGGTCCGCATTGCTGAGATCCCACAGCATCTCGCAGCCATCTTGAAGTTCCGGAAGGCACCACCATCTTGCTACACTATGGATCTAGCTTTAACTCTGCCATCTTGGTACAGCCTGGTGTACAGCAGCATGTTGCTACACCTGATGGGGTTCTGCTTGGGCCAGCAGTGGTGCCCTGCAGCACCTTAGTAATACTCATTGAAGATTCTATTATGAAAAACGCAGGTTGGCATGGATGAAGTAGGTGGAGTCAGGCGCTATAAAAACAGGAACAAGATGGTGGCCCCTGGGGATTTCCATGTTCCTGAGACTCCACAAGGACGTAGGGCAGTGGCGAAGCCTTGGCCTCGGGTAAGTGCCGCAAATGTCTTTTTCCCTGTTAAATGTTGTTAATAAGGATGGGAATTAGATTACCCATATTTGATTCTTACGCAGGGTATTCTCTTGGCATGGTTCTGAAAAAGTCCTGATCAGCAAAGTGATTCCAGAAGGAATCACTTTTCTATGAATCTCTAATACTTTGGTTCGGGGGCTGCATCATCTTAATATTTCACTACAAGAGGCTGCAATAAAATGGAAGCAGAGAAAACATAGTTTACTGCATGAAAGCTGTAAGTTAAAAAGCATTATATCTACTTTATGTATATGCCAAGGCGGAATGAAGAAGTGGGCCAGGTATAAAGAAGGAAAAAGTGAGTTGAGCAGAGATGGGTAGAGGTAGGCAGATGTGAGGCAGGAACATATATATAACTACTCCCAGGCACCCTCCCCCCAAACTTTCACACTCCTATATTTTAAGGTCACCAGGCATTTCTGAGGGTAGCAGTGGTCATTGTCCAGACCATTCAACACCAGTTTACCTCTCTACTCTTTGGCATTCATGAAGCTGATGGTGGAAGTGATGGCAAATTTCAGGAAAGAAAGCATCATCGTGGTGCCCTATCTGGAAGAATTAGAGCTGCTGCCAGTCTTCTGCCCTAGTTAATTCAGCCAGGTGAGCTATTTGGTTAAAACCTGGCAGGGGTACCTTGCCTCTAAGGCCAGATTGTGAGGAATTCCCTTTGAAGGGAATCTCATGTTCAGTACAGAACTGGAGGCAATGTTCACTTGGTCCTCAGAAAGAACTAAAAAGTTTCCCATTAGACCTAGTAATGACCTAGGGTTGATCAAATGATGTTCAGACAAGATCCTCGAATTTCAGGGAGCTAAAAGCTGTAGAGCAGGCCCTTCTTCCATTTCCGTCATCTACTGACCAGAAGGGATGTTTCATACGATCAGAAAATGCCACAATGGTAACATATGTAAATCGTCCAGAGCTGACGTATGCCTTCCTTCTCTCCCTTGAACAGCAGTTGCAATCCCTATAAGCAGTACATCTCAAGGGGTTCCTAAATGTGGTGGCAGACTTCCTGAGCAGAACTAAAATTTCACAGAAATGGGCGCTAAATCAGGAGGTATTTTGGCAAATACCCCTGAGGTGGGGCATTCCCCAGATAGATCTCTTCGCCACAGCCCAGAATACAAAGTGCAAAACCTTCTCTCTGTGTCGGGGGACGGGGCTCTAGGGGTGGATGCCCTGGCACAGTCCTGGAGCTTTCCTCTAGCCTATGCATTCCCACCTTTAAGCTGTTACCTCAGGTAATAAAAAAAAAAACCAAGGAAGAAAAAACAGTGGTGACCCTGATTGCTCCCATCTGGACAAAGAGAAGTTAGTTTGCAACTCTAAAGAACAAGTCCAGGGATGCTCTGTGGCAACTTCCACAGAAACCAAGCCTACTGGCTCAGGGCCCAATTTATTATCCAAAGCTACAGAATCTAAATTTATGGGGGGGATTTCCTCAAGGGTGATTCAAACCCTTATATGAAGCAGGAAAGAGTCCACTAGTAGTATTTACTTGAAAACCTGGAAAAAGGTTCAGTTCATTATGTGAAGTTAACAACTTGAACAGGAAGGTTGTCATCTGTCCTGGAATTTCTGTAGGAAGGTTTTGAACTGTCAATATCGGTTTTCCTAGATAAAGCTCTAAGAAAGTATATACTGGTTAATAGATTCTTCATAGCTATTACTAGAACAAGACCAGTCTCCATTTCCAGATGTCCTTCTTGGGATCTCACCCTCTTTCCTAAGGTTCTAATAAAAGCTCCTTTTGAGCCACGGAAGGGTCAAAGTTTTAACCTTAAATATGTTTTTTCTGCCTGCCATTACCTCAACACGCAGGGTTAGTCACTCACATTTGAGAGCTCATTTGTATATTTCTACCAGATAAGGTCATTCTCAAACCTGATGCACTTTACCTACCCAAGATCGCCTCTACCTTTCACAGTCACAAGAAATAGTTCTCCCATCCTTTCGAGGTAACCAGGAGGATGTGGAAGAGAACACACAGTTTCTGTGTCTGTCAGAAGATCCCTTATTTTGTACTTGGGGCCCATACATACCTGGAGGAAGATGGACAGGTTGTTTGTCTTTTTTAGTGGCAGGAATAGCTGTCTCTAAAGCTCCAATAGCCAGGTGGATTAGGCGGGCCATTTCCTTAGCTTACACCTGTATGGACACTCCAACTCCTTTTATATTAGAGCACACTGAACCAGGGCAAAATCCAACTCCTGGGCTGAAAGTTCCGGGGCTTTCTTGGAGGAAATCTGTAAAGCAGCCACTTGGTCTTACCCTCATACCTTATTCTTTATTCATTCTTAGACCTTATCGGCTTGATTTTTTTGGTCTGACTTTTAACAATCTTGTTAGAAGAGTTGTTCATTCCTTAATTCATAGTTACTCCCTTAATTTCTAGTTACTGGTTTATCCTCTCAGTTGGCCATCTTGAAGGAAGAAAATACCCCTTAGTCTTATAGGTAACGGTATTTCTACAAGTCCTTCAGGACGACCCTAGCTACCCTCCCCATATCGTCCTTCGGTTGTTCTTGGTTACTTGTTAATATACTAGGGGCTGGGAGGAAAGGGTGGGGCTTTTAACCCTTTCGCTGCCAGCCTACCTGCGGCATTTGTGACTCTGTGTTGCCAGACCCTTTTCTGCCATTTTGCACTGAATATGTTCCAACTGTAATTTTTGAATGGATTTCCAGGAATTTCCTAGGAAAATTATATATTGTTTTCTTCAGCACAGTCTGCGCTTTAATATGACATGTCTTGTTTTTAAGTTTGTTAGTGTTTTTTTGTTATTTTTGTGGAAAAGTCGTTAAAAAACAAACAAACAATTTTTTACATTTTGTAGTGTTTTTTTCCTCAGTAAAACATGCACGTTTACCAAAAAATCATAATGTGTGTAAAAGCCCTATTCCTCCCAATTACAACGGTACCACATATGTATTGATAGACACCCTTTCCTGTCCAGGAGACCCCCCAAACTGTGCTTGAAGGGATTTTCAATGAAAAAACAACTATTCCGCACTCCTTGCAGTTTTTCCACAAAAACACCCCTTTAGATCTGAAATACCCCCCCAATACCATATATATACTGAAAGTACACACCTTAAGCTTTCTAGGCGTACCAGGTTTAATGTTGTGGCCACAGATGTCCAGGTGGAATCCATTGACAAATGCAGGCTTTTCACAGGGTTTCTTGACGACAATAGTAAAAAAACAGAATCAAACCCACATTTTTTTTTAAAAAAACACTTTAATCTTAAAAAACACACCAAATTGGAAACAGCAAGGTCTCCCGAACAGAACAATACCCAACATGCATAGCTACCTGTAAGGGTAGGGTTACCAATCACCCCAAAGTTAAGCATACGCATGAAGGGCATTTCACTTGAAAATTCCTACTCTGTGGACAACATGCACACCCTACGCTTTTTCAACCAAAACAACACTTTTCAATTAAAACACCCCCCCCCAAACCATATATTCTCTGAAAGTACACCCCTTAGGCATTCTAGGCGTACCAGGCTTGTTGCCGTGGGTGCAGCTTTCGGGGCGCAAACCTGGTTGAACTGGATTTTGCTAAAAAAAAGGTTAAAATACACACCTAATTCAAAACGACAAGGTCCCCCGAACAGAACAATACCCAACATGCATAGCTACCTGCAAGGGTACAGTTACCAATCACCCAAAACTAACACATGCGCTATGGAAAAATAACAAAACAATTTCTTACCTGTACTAAGAAGTGCAATTAGGATACTGTAGCTGTGGCATCAGATTATAAGATCAGTGCGGTGATCAATGACCAATATCAGGAAACAAGAACCTGAAATGGGTCACATTTTTTAATCATCACTTGCCACAAGTAACCAGCTGCTCCTGCTCCAGCACTTCCCATCGGATTAGCAACAGCTCCAAAGAAACTAAAAGAAAATAAAATATAATGGCAACACAAAATACCTGTGCCAGCACACAGGAAACATAATTTAACTAAAAGGGGCCCACCTACAGACTAAAACAAAAAATGCAGGAGAAAAAAATGCATTGCTCAATAATCTAATTGAGTATGGTATACCTCAAAACAATTTTGGAGGCATAAACCGGGTTGGCTGGGACAGGTCGGGCAATAGTACCGCACATCTCTTCTAATGCCACGCTTCCTGCAAACCCTACAAGCTCTCTGGGGATACCGCTTTCTACCAATATCGGGAAGCAACTTTATAAAGTGCTTCCCCACTAATCTGGCCTGGTTGTCATTGCTAGGCATATCTGGTTCTTCCGCAGTATCCCCAAACAACAAAGCAGGGAGTAACTGCTGCTGGTATTTTATGTACGATAAATTGGAACCTGGCACTGCTGCCTTGAAGGCAACAAAGCTGTTGTAAGTTGCCATTTGGACCAAATGTATAGCAACTTTAGTGTACCAGGCTCTAGTTTTTCGGGTGAATTTATTATAATCTTTTATGCAACGTGGCTTTTGGGAAGGGGCTCGGGGACCACGTTGCCTTACATTCACAACTGACTCATCGTGGAGTGTTGTCAGGAGGAATACATTTTTTTTGCCCATGTATTTCATGGCCAGGACCTCATCGCTTCTTAGAGTGTAAGACTCCCCCCTTTTTAATTTGTGGTAACCTCTACCCAACAGTGGAGTCATGAGGTCCCAAATGATCTTACCACTTATTGACAAATCAAGGGGACAACCAGGGGGGTCCAGATAGGTGTCCTTTCCTTCATAGATTCGAAAATATTTGATGTACCCGGTCACACTATCGCACAATTGGTAAAATTTAATCCCGTAGCGGGCACGCTTGCTAGGGATATATTGCCGAAAAACAATGTGCCCTTTGAAAAGCAGTAGTGACTCGTCAATTGATAATTTTTGGCCGGGGGTGTACACTACTGCGAAGCGATCTGACAGGCTGTTGAGCAGGGGCCGTAATTTATGCTGCCTGTCGTGACCGGGCTCACCACGGGGAATAGCAGTGGTATTGTCGTTAAAATGCAGAAACCGCAGTAAAATTTGGTAGCGGTTTCTGGACATTACGGCCGGAAATAATGGAGTTGCCAATATGGTTTGGGTATCCCAGTAGGAGGAAATACTAAATTTTTTTAGGATACCCATTGCTAGAGTGAGCCCCCAAAATTTCTTTATCTCACTCAAATTTGTGGGATGCCATGCCTGAGCTCGGGCGTGCCTCTGCAGGGGGTTTTGCGCTAAGACCTGCTCGGCATAGAGATTGGTAAAGAAGACCATATCCATTAGGATGGCTTCTGTGAGAAACAATTTGAAAAAGTCAATGACACCAAAATTTGTGGTGTCTACATTGACCCCGGGGACCGAATCAAAAGGGGGAATTTCAGGGGAAATATTATTAGGAGGCCTCCACGCAGACGCTCCTTCACCAGCTGCAGCACTCGATGCCTCATCCTGCACTACACTCGCCTGTAGCGTGGCCTCACTTTGTGCGGCACTATCCCTTCTACGGTGGCTACTACTGGTAGCACTGCGCGGCTGTGTTTCCTCAGTAGAGGATTCACTGTCTGACTCGCTATCTGATGGGAAGTACTCAGACCCTGACTCACTAAAATCTTCCGAGTCAGACGCCATCAGGTAAGCCGCAGCTTCCTGTGCAGTGTACCGCTTACCAGCCATACCCCAATGCAAAAAAAAATTTAACTAAAGGGTCTTCCCAAACTAAAGGCTAAAACTAAAGGCAAAAACTAAAGGCAAATTACAGAAAATACAATTTCACAGTTAAATAAAACAAAGCAAATAAACAGTCAAAAATAGAAATAAAAGTATATAGCTACAACCCGATGAGAAGTGGTGGAGTCAGGAGCAGCAGGTCACGGGATCCCAGCGCACTTAGACCATCCCTGGAGCAGCAGATCCGGCAGATGAAGGTCTTCCTGGGGCAGTAGAAATGGGGTCCTAAAAGCTAGGGGTGGGGTTGGTCCTAAAAGAGTAGAGGAGGCTAGGGTCCCAAAAGGAGGGGGGAGGCTAGGGTCCCAAAGCGCGAGGGCTAAGGTTCCTAAAGGAGGGGAGCTAAGGTCCCAAAGCGCAAAGGCTAAGGTTCCTAAAGGAGGGGAGCTAAGGTACCAAAGCGCAAGGGCTAAGGTTCCTAAAGGAGGGGAGCTAAGGTCCCAAAGCGCAAAGGCTAAGGTTCCTAAAGGAGGGGAGCTAAGGTACCAAAGCGCAAGGGCTAAGGTTCCTAAAGGAGGGGAGCTAAGGTACCAAAGCGCAAGGGCTAAGGTTCCTAAAGGAGGGGAGCTAAGGTCCCAAAGCGCAAGGGCTAAGGTTCCTAAAGGAGGGGAGCTAAGGTCCCAAAGCGCAAGGGCTAAGGTTCCTAAAGGAGGGGAGCTAAGGTCCCAAAGCGCAAGGGCTAAGGTTCCTAAAGGAGGGGAGCTAAGGTCCCAAAGCGCAAGGGCTAAGGTTCCTAAAGGAGGGGAGCTAAGGTCCCAAAGCGCAGGGGCTAAGGTTCCTAAAGGAGGGGAGCTAAGGTACCAAAGCGCAAAGGCTAAGGTCCCAAAAGAGCGAGTGATAAGGTTCAAGCTAAAGAAGTAGCGATCTTCGGCCAAATCTCAGCGACACACCTAAAGCAATAAGTTAAGATTAGGATTAGGTTGTGGGTGAACCCCCCCGGAATGCATGATAACTAGCTGATCCCCCAATCTAACGGCGCATGCACGGGCAACAGCCGCACTATGCTATACCTAGTGCGGTGGTAAGGTAAGTTTTATTGGCAATCGAGGGGATTCACTCTACTAGTGACTCCCCTGGAGATGAGTGAACTCATTCGATTCTGGCGATTCGCTGAATTTCTCCAAGAAATTCGGGTTCGCCCGAATCGAACTTGAGCGAATCGCTCATCTCTGGTGGGAGCAGGGAGGCCGTCTTCCGCCGCCCGCTGACAGCGCAGCCAGCCTCCCCGCTCCCACCAAGTCCTGAAAAGGAAAAAAAAAATGCCGGCATGGTGGGAGCGGGAGCCCGGCCAGCGCTGCTGTCACCAGAGGGCGCGTCATCAGAGGAGGCCTCCTCGCGCCGGCCTCCTCGCTCCCTCCATGCCGGTAACTGTTTACTAAAAAAAAAAAATGCCGGCATGGTGGGAGCGGGAGGCAGGCAGCGCTGTCAGCGGGCGGCGGAAGCCGGCTTCCGGCGCCCGCTGACAGCGCAGCCGCCCTCCCCGCTCCCAGCATGCCGGCATTTTTTTTTTTATTTCAGGGAAAATTCGGTCAGCACGAACCACAACAAATTCGGGTTCGTGCTGAATCGAATTTTCCTTGAAATTTGGAGCGAATTCCGGTTCGTTAGAACCGATTCGCTCATCCCTAATGGCAATGTCTATGTCAGGAACCGCTTACCTGATCCCCGTTCCAGCGACGTCTCCAGGCGGCCAGCTGCAGCTGTCACTGTGCGGTGGCCGCACCGGGCGGCGTCGGCTCGAGCAGCGCCGGCTCGAGCGGCGCCCAGCTCAGCCACGCCCCCGCTTCCTCCTCCAGTAGACGTGCTCGCGCGCGGCCGCAAGCACGTGTCTGTTATGCCCTCCGGCGGCGCTGTGCTGCGCGCACCCGCCGGAGGATCAATTAAAGGGTTAATAAATCCTAGGGGATTGAGGGCTTCGCCCTCTTCTGCTCTGCAGGCCAATCAGCCCCATTGATATCTTGGCCTTACCTCCTCCCTTGTTGCCAGCCAATTACCCTTGGAATCCTATGTGCTCCAATCAGTACACTGCTTCCCTCAGACCTGTCCCTATAAAGGCAATTCCCTCTCAGTTGTGAATTGCCTGTGATAGCGCTTAGAACCCTGTGTTACCTACTCCTGTGAAGTCTAGCCTGTTGCCGATTTGATTGTACGACTACTCTCGATCCTGAATCCTTGTTGCCTTCCCGTTATCGACCTATTGCCTGTCTCTGGACTTCCGTCACTCACGCTCTTGCTATTGGTTCTCCAGTCCTCCCAAATATAAGCTTACATCCTTTGAGCCATTAAGTCATGGGGGCAACCGATCCCGGGTAGGCGTATCTTGCGTCCCGGCAAGCGGGGGCTCCTACAGGTGAAGCTGGCTGTGGAGATTGGGGGTTGTGAGCTTATTAAGAGGGCTGGAGTTACCCCGAGCGTGACAGTCTAGCTACTAATAATAATACATTATCCTCATGTCTGTTAGTAAAATCCCGCTCCCGCAGCCTATAGAAGCAACATTTGCTGCATTGCTTCAAAACGCTCCCTTTGTATGAAGCAACAGAGGAGAATGTGACCAGCACCTCCAGCATCCGTCAATCTGACACAATCTGATTGGTCAGGCTGGTGAGAATCTGACACAATCTGATTGGTCAGGCTGGTGAGAATCTGACACAATCTGATTGGTCAGGCTGGTGAGAATCTGAGAATCTGACACAATCTGATTGATCAGGCTGGTGAGAATCTGACACAATCTGATTGGTCAGGCTGGTGAGAATCTGACACAATCTGATTGGTCAGGCTGGTGAGAATCTGACACAATCTGATTGGTCAGGCTGGTGAGAATCTGACACAATCTGATTGGTCAGGCTGGTGAGAATCTGACACAATCTGATTGGTCAGGCTGGTGAGAATCTGACACAATCTGATTGGTCAGGCTGGTGAGAATCTGAGAATCTGACACAATCTGATTGATCAGGCTGGTGAGAATCTGACACAATCTGATTGGTCAGGCTGGTGAGAATCTGACACAATCTGATTGGTCAGGCTGGTGAGAATCTGACACAATCTGATTGGTCAGGCTGGTGAGAATCTGACACAATCTGATTGGTCAGGCTGGTGAGAATCTGACACAATCTGATTGGTCAGGCTGGTGAGAATCTGACACAATCTGATTGGTCAGGCTGGTGAGAATCTGACACAATCTGATTGGTCAGGCTGGTGAGAATCTGACACAATCTGGATACTGGATACTGAGGAGCAGCATCCCTGAAGCTGCGGCGGAGCGGCGGCCATCTAAGCACCTACGGCCCCCACCCACTCACCCCCCCAACAAATCAGTGACCCCCCCAACAAATCAGTGACCCCCCACACCTCCGATCTGACCAGCAAAGCGAGTAGCATCCCTGAAGCTGCGGCACCTACGGCCACCCACCCACTCACCCCCCCAACAAATCAGTGACCCCCCCCCCCCATACCTCCGCTCTGACCAGCAAGGCGATCAGCATCCCTGAAGCTGCGGCGGCGGAGCCGCCGCATATCTAAACGCCTACGGCCACCCACCCACTCACCCCCCCAACGAATCAGTGACCCCCCCCACACACACACACACACCCCGCACACCCCCACCTACCTCCGATCCGGCGAGCAAAGAGAGCAGCAGGAGACCACATGATGTTTATATAGTGGTGGCGCCGGCTGATGACAGCAGCCGTGCGCCCCACTTCTCATTCGTCCAGCGATGATCAGGTGACTCAGGTGAGGTCAAGGTCACCTCCAGATGACCCCCCGAGGACCCTTCCAGAACATGGAGCCGGAATCCCTGCTGCATGCGGCCGCTGATTGACAGGAGGTGAGTGAATGTGAAGCCCGTAACACCTACGTGCTTGGCACTTAACGCCCAGCCAAGCCAGCACGTAGGTGTTACGGGCTTGGCAACAAAAGGGTTAAACTTGTCCCAGTTTGTGTTTCCTCTCTGGGGGGAGGAGCCTTCTCTCAGGTGCCCGTCCTAACTCGTAGAAATACCGTTACCGGTAAGACTAACAGGGATTTTTATGTGCAGCAATCTTAATTGCCCTGGGGAGTGATGCATATGAGCACGGTTTGTTGTGTTGGTTTAAGTCATTTTTGGCTGTTGGTCTGCTTTAATCCCTGGATTACAGGTTCCTTTTCTGTTTAAAAAGTTGTATTCAATTTTCAAGTAGAACAAAAGTACATATATGTATTATCCGATTGTTATGGCAACTGCAATAAACATTCACATTAATCCAAAATTGTTACAGAGTATTATTTTGTTAGACCCAGTTTTGGAGTTGGTAAAAACAATCTATTTAAATGTTGTTTGACCAGGACCCACTGTAATAGACCAAACGTTTTGCCTTTAGAAAATTGGGCCCAAGCAAGGTACAGTTCCTAAGTAAATGAAAGGACGTAGGGTGGGTAAAAAAGAGGGGGGGGGGGGGGGATTTTACGATTAGCTATGAATGACACGCTACTTGGATGAATAATTGGGTGAGCATACTTTACCTAGGGATCCCACATTTTTAGGAATTTTTGGTGTGAGTCCTGTAAAATTGTTTCAGTTTCTGGTTAACCATAAATCCATCGATCCGAGCCTGAAATTTAGAAAAGTTGATATATTGTTGTGTATTGTAGAATATTTTTTTTTCCAAGCTGTTGCTTTTGACTTGTTGAGCTGCTAATATAATAAGATTCAGACAGACAGGTTCTTTTAATCCACCAAATTGTTATAGAACTAACCGCTGCCATTTTCCTACCTTGCATTGTCGTGTACTGGCTAGCGTGGTTTAGAAATGGAATTTAAAGTGAAATTCCAGTTTTGCTGGCATTTTCAAATGTTTTCATTATTGAGTACCAAAACAGTGTGCATGTACTTATCTGTTTTTTTTTGTATTATTTTATCAGGTTGCAAACCACTGTGTCATTAAAGGAAAATGGTTTTCTGTACAATGTGTTTATAATAGCAACGTACACCAAAGTGGTCTATTGGAGTACATATCCTAGACTTTCTGACTCAACCTTGATAATCATTTGATTGGCTAAGGCACAGACCATGGGTTTAACCCCATGTGAGTTCACAGCTGGGGAGGTAATAACTGCTGTGTGATTTAGCCAAAGCTGCTGATTAGCTCACCTGTTACAGTGGAGGGGATGATAGGACTTTTAGGCCTTAGTTTTGTCTCAAGGCTAGCAAAGCCGATCCTGCTTTAGGTTCACAGAAACACTGGAATTTAAGAAATTTGGAAATGGCGTGCTGATGAGTAAATCACAGGTCTAGGGCACTATCCTAACACAAATGTTTATCTTATATTCCGTAAGAGGAAAACAACAAGGCAGAACACCAAAAACCTGACAGATATGTGCATTTTTGATTTGGCTACTTCATTGCTTACAGCTTTATTGTGTCATTGTCCTGCAGTGGTTAAAGCTATAGTGTTGTTTATTAACCCCCTTGGCGGTGATCCCGAGCGTGACTCGGGGTTAATTTGTGCTGTAAGTGGCGGTAACCCCGAGTCACGCTCGGGATCGATCTGGGAGCAAGAGCGGGCGGCGCAGCCTCCTTACCTTCTCCCTGCGATCCAGCGATGTCTCCGCCGCAATCGCAGGTGAGAGCTGCGGCGTCCCTCTCCGCTTCCGGGTTCCGTCTCTGTGAGCCGCAGAGGCTCATGGGGGCGGAGCCGTGTGTTAGAGACAAATGCAATGGTAACGCTTTCGTTACCATTGCATTTGTCTATTTCACAACGCCAGGGAGGTTAAACATAGAAACATAGAAGGTTGATGGCAGAAGGAGACCATACGGTCCATCTAGTCTGCCCTTATGTGTATACTGTATGTTCTCTTTATCTTAGGATAGATGTGTGCTTATCCCAGGCATGTTTAAATTCGGTGACTGTTGATTTTTCAACTGCCTCTGCTGGAAGTTTGTTCCAAGCATCTACTACTCTTTCTGTGAAATAATATTTTCTAACATTGCTCCTGATCTTCCCCCCGACTAGCTTCAGGTTGTGCACCCTTGTTCTATCATTAAGCTTCTTCTTAAAAACACTTCCCTGCTGAACCTTATTCAATCCTTTCACATATTTAAAGGTCTCAATCATGTCCCCCCTCTCCCTTCTTTCCTCCAGACTGTACAAATTAAGTTCTTTAAGTCTCTCCTGATAAGTTTTAAGTTTAAGTCCTTCCACCATTTTTGTTGCCCGCCTTTGGACCCGTTCTATTTGAATAATGTATTTTTGCAGGTAAGGTCTCCAGAACTGCACACAGTATTCTAGCTGTGGCCTCACCAGGGCTCTATACAGCGGCATTACAACCTCCCTCTTCCTACTGGTGATGCCTCGAGCTATGCAGCCGAGCATCCTGCTTGCTTTTCCCACTGCCTGGCTACACTGTCCACTCATCTTGCAGCTATCAGTAATCAGTACCCCTAAATCTCTCTCCTCCGAGGTCCTGGCTAACACAGTGCTGCCCATACGGTACTGAGAGCAGGGATTCCTTCTACCCAAGTGCATGATTTTACATTTAGAGACATTAAACTCTAGTTTCCACAGTTTTGACCATCTATCCAGTAAAGCTAAATCATTTTCCATGTTGCAGACACCTCCAGGAATATCCACCCTATTACTAACCTTTGTATCATCAGCAAACAGACAAACTTTTCCTACCAAGCCTTCTCCTATGTCACTTACAAATATATTAAAAAGAATGGGGCCCAGGACAGAGCCTTACGGCACACCACTTATAACTCGCCTTTGTTCAGATTGCACACCATTTACAACAACGCTCTGATACCGATCCCTCAGCCAACTGGAAATCCACTGAACTATCCAGGGATTGAGTCCTACATTCAATAACTTATCTATGAGCTCCTTATGTGGTACAGTGTCAAAGGCTTTGCTAAAATCCAGATAGGCGATATCCACAGCACCACCTTCATCTAACACTTTAGTGACATTGTCAAAGAAATCAATAAGATTGGTCTGACATGATATGCCCTCAGTAAAGCCGTGCTGTTTTGGGTCCAATAGGTCATTAATTTTTAGATGGGAAATTATCTGTTTTTTTAAGAGTGTTTCCATTAATTTGACCACTATAGATGTTAAACTAACTGGCCTGTAGTTACTGACTTCTTCTCTACTCCCCTTTTTATGGAATGGTACGACATTGGCCATTCTCCAATCATCTGGAACCTCACCAGTTGAAAGGGAATGGTTAAGTAAATCAGTCAGAGGGGCTGCAATCACAAACCTAAGTTCCCTTAGAACTCTGGGGTGGATTCTATCTGGACCCATTGCCTTACTTACCTTTAGATGTGCCAGCTCGGATAGGACATCAGCCTCCAGAAACTCCGGAGCTGTGCCCTCCCAGCGGGATGCTGTGCTATGGCCATGCCTGCTACTATCTGAAAATACCGAACAAAAGTAGCTATTCAGATGGCCAGCCACAGCCTTATCTCCGTCAATATATTTATTTTCCCTATTTCTAATTCTTGAGACTGCATTGTTTTTCTTCTTTCTGTCACCAATATATCGGAAAAAGGTTTTATCTCCCTTCTTCATAGATTTGGCCATTTCTTCCTCTTTTTGCCCTTTAGCAGTCCTTATAATTAGTTTTGCTTCCCTCTGTTTAATTTTATACGCCTCTCTGTCAGCTACACTTCCACTTACTTTATACTTCTTATAGGCAGACTTCTTATCTTTTATGATAGTGCTGACTTCCCTAGTAAACCATAATGGTTTCTTCTTCCTTTTATTCTTGCTAGTTTGTTTCACATATTGCTTAGTTGCCTTTAAGATGGCCATTTTTAATAGTGACCACTGGGCACTGACTTCTGCTACTCTGTTCCACTCACCTAATTTTCTTTCTACATACCCCCGCCATTTCCTTGAAGTTTGTCTTCCTAAAGTCTAGCACTTTGGTTCTGGTGTGTGATTGCACAATGTCTGTTTTTATTCTGAACTATAAGCATTGATGGTCACTGGAACCCAGATTTTCTTCAACCCTGACCTCGGACACCAGATCCCCATTGGTCAGAACTAAGTCCAGAATGTTATCTCCTCTAGTTGGCAATGTCACAAGTTGTTTTAGAGACACTCCATTAAGTGCCTCTAATATAGTCCTGCTCTTGCATGTCGATGCACTTGGGATATTCCAGTCCACATCAGGCATGTTGAAGTCACCAGTAATTACAATGTCCCCCTTCTCTGCCATTCCACTGATTTCATCTATTAACAGGTTATCTAGATCCTCAGATTGTCCAGGGGGCCTATATATCACACCAATTCTGACCACAGCTCCTTCCTTAGTCTGCATGGTAACCCAGAGAGTTTCTAGTTCATTATGTGTATGCTGAATTATTGTTGATTGAAGGGTAGTCTTGACATAAATGGCTACTCCACCGCCCTTTCTATCCAATCTGTCTTTTCTGTACAATGTGTAACCGGGTATGGCTATCTCCCAGTCATTGTGATCCTTGAACCAAGTCTCTGTTATTGCAACAAGATCCAATTCATCTCTGGATATGATAGCCATTAATTCACAGAGCTTGTTGCCCAAGCTGCGAGCATTGGTACACATCATGTGGATGCTGTTGGTATTGTGTTTTAGTGTGTCCTTGATCTTTTCCACCTCTAGCCTACCACTGACCGGGCTTCCTGCTTCAATGTCCTGCTTCATCCTAAATGGTAGGGGACAGAAATCACTCTTACAAGTTACATCTCTGTTCCCTTCTTCTAGTTTAAATCAAAAAAATGCTCTGAGTTCCACTCCAAGTTCTTCTGTGCCTTTTTGTGAAGGATGCAAGCCATCCCTCTTAAACAACTCATTGTTCGACCACCTTCTAACATCATGACTAATACATCCAAAGCCTTTGTCTTGACACCACTGACGTAACCACAAATTGAACTTGGCGATGTTGAGTGCCTTTTTCCCTGATTACATACTGGCAAAACTTCAGAAAATGTGATGGAACCTGTTATTTTGCAAAGTTCCTGACTAAAATTTTGGAAGTCCCTCTGTACAACAAACAAATCTTTTTGGGATAAGTCATTTGTGCCAAGATGTAGCACAATATCCACCCGGTTATGTTTGCTTGCAGACTTCACAATATTTATAATACGTTTCTTATCCCTCATCTTTATCCTGTCCAAAGTCCACACCTCTAATTGTTGAGTCACCAACCAGAATATGCCTTTTCCTATTGGTTAGCTTGGTAACTGTTCCTTGCTGCCCTTTTGTACTCATTTTATATGGTCCCTTACTTAAGTCCACTTCCTTTGGTCTTACTAAATCCTGCCCAGACTGAGCATTAGCAGATACATCCACATCAAGCTCAGAAAGAACAGCAAATGGGTTATATTGGCTTAGTCCGAAATGTTGATGTTTTTGTTCTGCATTGCGCAATCTTCCAGAGCCAACAGTCTTCCACTGTGCTCCTCTCTTGTGAAGTCTTTGTGGGAGTGGTGGCTGTATACCAAGCTGCTTTACTGGCTGGGATAGCTTCATAACTTGAGACTGAAGAGTAGAAACTAAAGACTGTAATTTTTAAATCTTATCATACAACCCCTTCATTTGCATACAAATTGGACAGCATCGCAAGTTCCACAGAGTACTACGAAACACAATGGCCAGGCAAGAGTTACACTGCACCAAACCAGACATTCTAGATAATAAGAATAGGTACGGCTAAAAAGTAAATGCTATACTCACCACTATTTCTTGTGTACAACCCCTGCTGTTTTCAAACTACTGCAGTTTTTAAAACTACACACTTCTGTCCTGCTGCACTTATGTCAAGCTGCTCTCACACAGGCTGAAACTCCACAGAGCAGCTCGCCTGTTTATATACAAGCCCCTCTTAGTTAAGCTAATGAGAGATTGCTAGCTCTTTTGCTATGTTAATTAGAACCTGCCCTATTTAATCAACACCTGCTTAGCAAACAGCAACAGGCTAAAACCAAAACTTTTACTACCAATGCAATACTATCCAAATCATATTTAAGACAAATTAAAACAGTACACTTCTGACTTATAAAAGGAAGCTTCAAATAAGTCAAATACAAAAACAGTTACTTACCAAATCCAATGTAACTACTGCAGTTATTAAAACTACACACTTCTGTCCTGCTGCACTTATGTCAAGCTGCTCTCACCCAGGCTGAAACTCCACAGAGCTACATTCAGCAATAAAATTGTAATATTCTTTGTGTGTCACACACACCCCGCTTCCTGTAGTACTAACGTTCGGGTAATCCATCGCCAGATGCCATTGCAGAGAGAGAGATCTTGAAAACTGGCCCCTCCCAGTCTATATATACCTGGGACCTCCCACCTAATCCCCAGTGTTCTCTCTCTGCAAGATGCGTCAAGACAGAAGAAAGAGGTCTCCTGCTTGCAGGTAGCCGGGGTTACACCCCGGCACCCCCCTGGTCTATTTCTACCCAGTTCAATTTTTACTAGTATTATGTAATTATTGGAAGCCTCCCAGCTTCGGCTGCTGACTGGGTAATGGTAGCCGGCACCTGTTGGTGCCTAGGAGCTTATCTCCTCCACTAGTCCCCATTATTGGGGCAGAGTGGTTATCCGGTTGGTGACCCGGATTTGGGATGCCCCGTCCCGTTGTCCCCATATCTCTTCCCACTCCTTATCATGGCCTCTCCCTTTATTGTGGGGAGGTGCGTTAGGGGGGAGGGGGGAGGGGGGGGGTGAGGGGCTTTCTAGCAAATGCAAGCCATTTTTTATTCCTGAGGTAGTTTTCAGTACAGCTATGTGTGGGCGCGCGTGTGTGTGTGTGTGTCTGTTTGCCTGCGTTTTTTATTCCTTGTGTGTGGGTGTGTGCAGCGCTTTTCTCTCAGACCGGGTCCTCGGTTTATTTTTTGTTAATGGCGCTGCCGCCATTGTGCCTCTCTGAGGTAATCCGTGCAGGGGGCGGGGCCGCGCTGTGCGGTGATTGGTGGGCGGGGTCAGAGCGCTTCGCGCGCGCTCTCTGGCCCGCCCGTCTTCTCTCAGCTGTCTGCGCTTCAACTGGCCTGTGAGGTAAAGTCTTTCCTCAGGTCCCGCTGTCTCGGTTCTCTTGCGGGCTGTTAAAGCGGTCTGTTAAATTATGTTCTCTTTTCTTTTCTATTGTATGATAGGAGTTCATATTCCCATGAGGGGAATTATGCTTAGGTCCATATGTGTATATAATGGAGGTTTTTTTGTGGGTTATCTGCCCATAGTGATTCTTTCTTATGCATTGTACCTCATGATTTAACCTTAGTTAGACATCAGCATGCTTTTTTTTTTTTTTTATTGGACCTCCTGTTTTTTGGCTAATATTGTGTGTTTTTTTTCTGTGTGCATGTGCGGTTTATTCATGAATTTTCACATTGCTTTTGGCTTTTTTAGATTTGGGATACCCCTGCTGCATATGTCTCCCAGTCTGATATACCTGGCTAGTCTTATTTTGGGGTCCAAAAAATCCTCCCACTCCCGGGACTTTAATTAATGAATAAGGGGCATCCCGGGTAGCTTATAGCATAAATCCCTGGGTTCTGCGAATTCCAAAAAATTTTCACCGAATGGAGGCTTCCAATGATACCGGAACTGGCTCTTCGGGGCAATCTAGGCAGTGTGGGGGTTGTGGGGTTCCACTACCAGGTGATGATGTCATATTGTGCGTTCCTTGCGCCCAGCAGAATATTGCGTGCCAGTCTGGTACTCCGGCTCCTGGCTCTTCGCAACCTCAGTCATCGCCTGCCCCTCCACTGTTATTCCGGACCCCGTGTGACGTCGTCACAGCCGGGGATTCGCAATCTGAGTTGTACGCTCGAGTGGCCACTCTTGAGAAGTTTTTGTCTGCACAGGTAGCTCAAAAGGCTACGGCTAAAAGGAAACACATTGCTTCTCCTCCTCTGACTCCTGCTGTGGAGGCAGCGGAAGTTTTGGACTGGTCAGATTGTCCTTTGCCTGAGGAAGGGAAAATCTTGGAAGATTTGGATGAGATTGATACTCCACTGTTGACTGATACTTCGGCAGAAGTGTCTACCGGGGTGTCTTGTGATACTTGTGTCCTCTCCAAGGTTTTTGAAATTTTGTCTCTGGATCCACCTGCGGCGGCCCCTCCGCCTAAGGTCGAGCTTTTTGAGATGCCTAAGCCGCGTTTAGCGTTCCCTGGTCAGCTACATTTTGAAAGGGTTGTGCTTAAGGAATGGGAACAGCCGACCCACCTGGTTGGTTCCCCGGCTAATTGGGACAGGTGGTATCCCTTTTCGGAGGAATTGGTCAAACTTTGGACGGTCCCCCGGATGTGGATGCTCCGGTTTTGGGGCTCTCTAACACTTCAGTGCTGCATTCACCAGACACTACTACAATTAAGGATGTAGAGGATCGTAGAATCGATCAACTGGCTCGTCATGGTTTCATTAGCGCCGGTTCGACCTTGCGACCGGTATGTGCTTCGTCCATTGTACTATTGGCTCTTAAAGCCATGATCAAAAATTTGTACGCGGATCTTGATCCGGAATGTGAGGAGTTTACCTCTCTTCAACTGTGTGAGTCTTTTGCTTCCTTTGTTCTGGCTGCCCAAGATGATGCTATGGCCATGTGTGACAGGACATCAGCTCTTTTGGTTGCTATTTGGCGGTCAGTGTGGCTCCATCAATGGACGGCAGATGTTGGTGCTAAAAGATCACTTACAGCCCTTCCTTTTTCTGGGTTTATGCCTGTTTGGTGACAAGTTGGATTCAGTCACCAAGGGAGGCAAGTTGCCTCAGCGCAGGAAGCCGAGACGTCTTTTTCGAGGAACCTCTTCTTTCAACCCTTCCTCTCGGGGAGCCAGGGCAGGCAGAGGGGGCTCCCTTCCCGCTACCAGGGGCACGAGCTGGAACCGGGGACGAGGTCGCGGCCGCTCCGGTCATTTGTGGGGCTCTAAGCCTAAGTCCACGCCCAAGCCTGCTCAGCAATGAGGGGGCACCCTCACCCGTGAGGGTGGGGGGGCGGTTGCGACACTTCTCCCAGATTTTGGTCCGGGCGGTCCCAAACAGATGGATTCGGGAGGTGGTGTCGTCTGGTTACAAGCTGGAGTTCCAGTCCCGTCCTCCTTCGAGGTTTTTCAGGTCCCGAATACCTACCGATTCTTTGGTCGCCCAAGAACTCCGAGTGTCGGTAAGGAATCTTCTAGAATTGGCGGTCATCCATCCGGTGCCAACTTCGGAATTGGGTCTCGGTTTCTATTCAAATCTCTTCACGGTACCCAAAAGGGACGGATCAGTGCGTCCTATCCTGGATCTGAAGTTCCTCAACAGGTTCATTCGTCCACGGAAGTTTCGCATGGAAACTCTGCGCTCGGCCATCACTTCTCTTCGGCAAGGGGACTTCATGAAGTCCATAGACATAAAGGATGCTTATCTGCATGTTCCCATCTGCCTGGCCCATCAGCGTTTTCTGCGCTTCGTGGTGGAGGATCGGCATTTTCAGTTCGTGGCTCTTCCGTTTGGTCTTACCTCGGCGCCAAGGGTATTCACCAAGGTTCTAGCAGGGGTGATGGCCATTCTCAGAACTCAAGGCATTCGAATTTTGCCTTACCTGGACGACCTTCTCATCATGGCTCCTACCTTCAATCAAGCGGAGAAGGACACCAGCACGGTGGTTTCTACGCTGGAAAGCTTCGGCTGGGTGATCAACTATCCCAAGTCCTCCCTGGCTCCGGCCAGGGTGGTGTCCTTCTTGGGGATGACAATAGAATCTTGTCAGCACAGTGTTTTTCTACCTCAGTCGAAGATACTTTTGATTCAGGATTTGGTTCGGCTTCTTCTCTCCAATCCTCAATCGTCCATCCGTCTGGGGATGAGGCTGGTGGGATTGATGGTAGCCTCCTTCGAGGCAGTTCCCTTTGCTCAGTTTCACACTAGGGACGCTTCAGCTTCACCTGTTGGCGTCTTGGGACCGTTGTCCACGTTCATTGGACCGACCTTTCTAGTTGTCCTCCCGGGTCTGGCAGTCCCTTCAGTGGTGGCTGGTTTCGAACAATCTCCTGAAGGGCAGGTCCTTTCTGACTCCTCTCTGGGAGACTGTCACCACGGACGCCAGCCTTTCGGGCTGGGGGGGTTTCTGGAAGGATCTTCAGTTCCAGGGGCAGTGGGGTCCTCGAGAGGCTCACTTGCCCATCAATGTTCTGGAGCTGAGAGCTATCCATCTGGTTCTTTTCTCTTCTGACTCACCAGAGGGCGGTTGCCTACATCAATCATCAGGGAGGGACTCGCAGTCTGGGAGCTCTCAGAGAGGTTTCCCTGATTCTGACCTGGGCGGAGACCTATGTTCCTTGCTTGTCGGCAGTTTACATTCCGGGGGTGGAAAACACGGAAGCGGACCTTCTAAGCAGATGCTCCTCCCGTCTGGGGGAATGGTCTCTCCATCCTCAGGTTTTTCAGGCTCTGTGTCTTCGGTGGGGAACACCGGAGGTGAACCTGTTTGCTTCTCGTCACAACTACAAACTTCCGACCTTTGTGTCAATGTCTCAGGACCCTCTGGCTCTGGCGGTGGACGCCATGTCTCTGAGCTGGGGGGAACTGGGGTTCCTGTATCTGTTCCCTCCGATTCCCTTGCTAGGAAGAGTGTTAAGAAAGTTGATTCTGGAAGAGGTCTCCGCTATTCTCGTGGCTCCAAGGTGGCCAAGAAGGATGTGGTTCGCGGACGTCGTTCGGATGGCAGTGGATCAGTTCGAACTTCCTCTGCGGCCGGATCTTCTCACTCAGGGTCGGCTGCGTTACCCCAATTTACCAACACTGGCTTTGACGGCTTGGCTGCTGAAACCTCCATCTTGAAGGAGGAAGGTCTTTCGGATTCGGTTATTAAGACTCTTATTTGTGCTCGAAAGTGGTCTTCTTCTGCTATCTATTATAGAACCTGGCGTTCTTACATCGATTGGTGCGAGGCTAGGTCTTTGCCCTGCAGAGTCTTTTCGGTTTCCAGCGTTTTGGATTTTCTTCAATCTGGACTGGATGCTGGTCTGCAGCTTAGTACCTTGAAGGGGCAGGTTTCTGCCTTGTCTATTTTTTTTTTTTTTCAGAAGGCTTTTGCGCTTCATCCGTTGGTCAAGACTTTTTTCCAGGCGGTTACGCATCTGTGGCCTCCCAGGAAGGCTTTGCTACCTGTTTGGGATCTGAATTTGGTGTTGTCTGCTCTTCAGGCTCCTCCTTTTGAGCCTTTGTCGGATATTGCTCTTTCCACTTTGACTCAGAAGGTAGTCTTTCTAGTGGCTATCACTTCTGTTCAGCGTGTCTCTGCGTTGGCGGCCTTGTCTATTCAGGCGCCCTACCTTGAGAGACATCAAGATAAGGTGGTTTTTCGGTTCAAATCGGATTTTCTTCCTAAGGTTGTTTCTGCATTTCATCTGAATCAAGACATTGTTCTTCCCTCCTTGTGTCCTAACCCCAAGAATGACAAGGAGAGGGTTTTGCACTGTTTGGATGTTGTTCGCTGTGTTGAATTTTATTTGCGTGCTACGTCTTCTTTCCGTAAGACTGATGCCTTTTTCGTTGTGCCTTGTGGGCCTAGGAAGGGTTTGGCCCCGGCTAAATGGATTCGTCAAGCCATTATAGGCGCCTATACGGCTAAGGGAAAAGTTCCTCCTTTCCGTATCACTGCTCATTCTACTCGTGCTATTGGTGCGTCCTGGGCTTTCCAGCACCAGGCTTCTGTGGAACAAGTTTGTAAGGCGGCTACTTGGTCTTCGGTACATACCTTTTCAAAGTTTTATAAGGTTGATGTGCGAGTCTCAGCGGATGCTGTTTTTGGCCGCAAAGTTCTGCAAACTGCAGTGGTTTGAGTTGTGCTTCATTTTCCTGCTGGATACCCACCCTTTAGGGACACTGCTTTTGGATGTCCCGAACGTTAGTACTACAGGAAGCGGGGTGTGTGTGACACACAAAGAATAATACCATTTTGTGAATACTCACCAGTAAAATGGATATTATTGGTGTGTCACACACACCCCGCTTCACCCGCCCTTTTTGGTATCCTGGTTTTCTCTATTTGGTGAAGCTATATTTTGTTGAGGGTTAATTTCCTGGTACCTTGTCTTACTGCTTTTCAATTACACTGGGGATTAGGTGGGAGGTCCCAGGTATATATAGACTGGGAGGGGCCAGTTTTCAAGATCTCTCTCTCTGCAATGGCATCTGGCGATGGATTACCCGAACGTTAGTACTACAGGAAGCGGGGTGTGTGTGACACACCAATAATATCCATTTTACTGGTGAGTATTCACAAAATGGTATTTTTTCTTTTCATCAGGTGAAAAGCAACCCAAAACTCTTTGCCTGCAGTTCAAGTGAAGGATGTGTAATCGTTGCAGACAAAACAGTATGTCTACTTGACAGCATTTGTCAGTCTCTTCAACTGCAGCTTCAGTTCGGTAAGCTATATCCTTTGTGTAATAATTTGCTTCTGACGGGTTTTAAAACGTTCACTGTTGTCAGGGTTTCAACCTAGATCGCTCCGAAAAATTCACCTTTCCCCAGTCCTATGGCTCATGTGTGGGCTCTTGTCCCCAGCAGTGGGTCAACTCTCGCCCCCAGCCCATCTAAATTGGAATCTGGAGAGCGGGAGTGCGCACTCACCCCAGAGATGCTGGGGGTTTGGTCACCGATATTTACATTGGTTAAGGGGAAGCATTGGAGACAGGGAAGCAGGTTTCCACTTTAAATCTGTATAATGACGAAATTAGCTAGACTGGCTATACACAATTTGAGGATGACATCTAATGTCTGTTTTAACCCTTAACCCTTTAACTGCCAGCCTACCTTGAGATTTTGTCACCCTCTGTTGCCAGATCATTTTTCAATAATTTGGGCTATAATTATATATATTCATTCTGAGAAAGCAAGGTCCTCTGAACTGAACAATGCCCACATTTTTTTCAACCAAAACAACCCTTTTACATTTGAAATATATCCCCCCCCCCCCCCCCCCCCCCCCCGCAAACCATATTCCCTGAGAGTCCACTAATGAGGCTATTTGAAGCCTTACACAATGGGAATGATTTTGAGTGTGCCTGGACAATTACCCATCTTGTAGATTCCCGGGCCAATTGCCATGGGTTTTAGTCCACTTTAAAGTGGAACAAAACCTGGGAATTTCTCCCTTGGGCATCCTGATTTGGCATTCACCCATGTTTTTCTACCTTTGCTCGAGCCCATGGCACAGACACATCAAATCAGCTTCTTTGGTCGTGCATATTAATGTGCTGCTGGAGAAGCTGAATGTAATCCCAGCTTGACACATCGGCGCCAGTGGAATCACTTGCATCCTTCAGATGTGCACATGCACCATGTGAATGGGGGAGGGGCTTCACAGAGTGGCGACAGTTCGGGATGCTGCAGGGGGAGGGAATGGGCCTGTTACATACTGTAAGTTTGGATTCCCTATTAGTGGAACAAGAGGGGATGGCCGGGGGGGGGGGGGATGCAAAATAGCCTAAAAAGTAGTTTTTTTTTTTTGGCCACGGGAGATTCCTACGGGTTGTGTTGAGGAAGCTATTCTCCAATGTCATTAATTTCCTCTGTCTATCAATGTGTCCAGTCTACTATTCTTTATAGGGGTGCTGTTCTCCAGTAGGATTGTAAGTTTGGTACCGCCAACCCGCTTATTGTTTTCGGTCTCTGTAAAGTTTTTAAAGCGGACCTTCACCCTAAATAAGAGCCTATCTTATATGTTTCCCTCAACCTGTACATACACTTTGCTCAAAATCATCCTAACTGCATCTATTGCATTTTCTGAGACTTTAAACATCCAAGATGGTGGCTCATGGACGTGCAGGCTGCCTGCAAACAGGAAGTATCCTCTCATTGTGCCGCTCTGCATTCTGGGATTGCTGACCTTTTCCTGACCCCAGCTCTGCTTGTGCAAAGCACAGCTGTAACCCCGCTCACCTGCATTTTTGACCCCTTTCAACTCCTCAGTATTTGATGCTACTGAGCCAAGATGGCGGAGCTCGTATCCTAGAGTGCAGTACAGAGTTGCAGGCCAGTGAGGGAAAGAATAAAAAGTAAGTGACTAAAAACATTAAATATATTAATTTTAGATGCTGGGGAATAGTTTAAGGTTTGGGCTTTTCATTAAATGACGCTGAAGGTCCGCTTTAAATTAAACATTGGTATTTTCTTTGAATTCCGTAACCAAGGTGAGTTTAACCTACTTCTTACCTTCGTTTGGTGAAATACTGTAGATGCTTTTGCTGGAATTCATTCATTCAAGTATTTTTTTCTATTCTTCTATACTGTGAATATACTGTAAATACATATTTTTTTCTTACTTTACAGACACAGATGTAGATGTTGTTGCCCTATGCCACGATGGGCAATTTCTTTTGGTTGGAGAAAAAAATGGCAACGTACATCTTATTCATGTACTATCTAGACAGATCCTAATTACAAAGGTAATTGATTTAGTTTTTAATATGCCACATTGTATTGAGAATTACAATATTAGTAGACATTTTAAGAAAGGTCTTAGACTGCTCCATTCAGAGCTGTGTTTCGGCTATGCAAGCAGAGCCCAGCGAGTGCAATGAAAATATGTAGAGGATTGGGTTATTTACTGCCTTCGCTTACAATCCCCAGCCCACAAGATGTCAATGCACATAGCTTAGGGACATGCAAATAAGGGACATTTGGGGCTAGATTGCAAACAGGTGCCCAGGTCTTAATATAGGTTTTTACGAGGGCAAGATGCAAGTTTGTTCTAAATTTGGCACAGACACAGTATATCACGCATACTTTATTTACCCCCTTAGCTATTTCTACATTTTTGTTGGAAATACAGTACTAAGCTGTCACAGTGACTGTCCTTTCTCTTGTGCTACCCCTGTTGATGGTGATTCCTTTCAGGCTTCTGCATGCAGTGATCACTGGCATTGCCAAAAAGATACTGCTGGCAATGAGATCAGACCACCAATCAACAAAAAAAAGTTTTTTTATGTTTTTTGTTTAATTGCTCCCCTAAACCCTCCTCTAATGATCAGTTTTGTAAGCTTTTTGAGAGGGCTTGATTCGTTGTTGTAGAATAGCTTGAAGATTATGCATTCCTGAATTTATATTGTGGGTGGGGGGGGGGGGGGGGCATCTTGTCACACAGTTGACATGAGAAAGATATAGGTCTCAGAAATGCGCGCACACACACACACACACACACACAACACCTGGTGTAGCAAGTAATCTGTGTGAGGGGGGTTGATACAATGTATCTCTTTGGTGTGAACTGCCACAGAGTGTGTAGTCAGTGGATACAATGTAACCAGAAGGTTTCAGCTATGAGCAGGGCAATAAGTCATTACAGCTGATGGCTTTCTTGCCATTGAGTTTACTGCTGATGGCTTTCTTGCCATTGAGTTTACTAAACTTAATTTTTTTTGTTTTTTTTTTTTTTTAACTGGAGGTCTGCTTTAAGATCACAGTGCATGCAGTCCAATTTTTAAATAGATTAAATGAGTTACACAGCACACCTACACCACTAATAATGCATATTTAAACAAATTTTGGACCAAGTTATCTTTACTCTACAATATCTGTTCTGTGTGTATGCAAAGTGAACAGACTGCAAATCATTTGATTAATTAGAGATTTACTCTAAAACACTTGAATTATAATTTTTATAATGGCATGGAATTACGAGTATCTTTATTTAATTTTTTACGGTTTAGGCTATGGTAACCAGTTCAGAAGAAAACAACGAACCAACCTTTAAAAAGCTGCTTCTGGAAAAAGGATACCACAGATGAAGGTATGTAAAATGGCTATCTTTTTGTACTCTCAAATACTTAGCAGTTCAGCCTAAAATTTTGGGGATTTTGTCTTACTGGCAATATCATGAAGTGTTTCTTATTGAAAATCTTTGGGTTTTACCACTCTCTGCTCTGGCACACATACACCCTTAAGTAGCTCTTCTTATTTCATAGGGCGGCTGAGTGATTAAAGCTGGGTTTCACAAAGCCTAGACCAGGACGGAATTATTATCCTCTTTACAAAGCTCAGAGAAGCCCTAAACATTAATAACTCCTTCTTCCAGAAATATCTACATCTGAGACAATGTGTTCATTCCCAATTTAAAAATGGGATACCCGCTCTAGACAGTCATCTAGAGATTGAAGCTCTTCTGGAGGGGAAACCTGGGGCAGTATATCCAGATATTAAAGGACTATCGTGAAAAAATGGCCCAAAAATAAAAAATCTATATAAATATACTGAATGGCAATGGGGTGCCAGAAAGGGGAGACTTATACAACCGGCATCAGGAAATATCCAGCCAGGTTTATTTTTTTTATTATAATGGAAGGAAGACGAAATCACAGGTGACAGCCTCTGTCACCCCTTATAGACTAGACCTGTCACCCCTGGATTTTATTCCTACCAGGAGAAGAAAACCTCAAGCTTGGTGAGAGTTTTATTCAGTTCAGGTGTATAAGTGACCCCTCCCCTCATTAGCCAAGGTGTTTATATGGATTTTTAATATTACATAATATTCTAAGTATGTCACACACCCCGCTTCAAACATTAATAATTACACTTGGGTAAACCCACCTCTAGGTGGCGACGTTGCAGAGAAGTCTTGAAAAACGAGCCCCTCCCGGTCTATACATACCTGGGACCTCCCACTTATCCCCCAGTGTTCTTCTCTGCAAGATGGCGACAAGACAGAAGAATGAAGTCTCCTGCTTGCAGGTAGCCGGGCTATTTCTGCCCGGCTTGTTTTATCTATTAGCCCCTTGATTCTTTGTGTAGCCTCCCAGCTTAGGCTGCCGGCCGGGCAAGGGTAGACGGCACCTTAAGGTGCCTAGGAGCTTGCTCCTCCTCTAGACCCCATACTATGGGGCAACGAGGTTATCCGGCCTGGTGATCCGGATTTGGGATGCCCCGTCCCGTTGCCCCCTATGGGTATTGCCCTGTGTCCCGCTTGGTCCCTTCTCCCTGCGCTAGATGGGGGGGGGGCTGTGTCTGTGTGCTTGGTGCTTGTTTCCTTTTTTTGTCTGTATGGCTGGGTGAGTGTATTCTAAGCATACAGCACGTCCTGCTCCATCTATAATAATTACACATGGGTAATACTCCGCCAGAGGGCGCTGTTCACTGCAGACATGCAAAAACAGGCTCCTCCCGGCCCCTTCATTTACACAGGGACCTCCCACAAATCCCCAGATTTCTCTGCAGTGCTGAACTGCGAAGACATGAAGATATCACGCTCTTGCAGGCGAGCGGGGCTTTACAGCCCGTGGGACTATTTCCACCCGTCCTCTTTAAGAAGAATATGCCTCCCAGCCTGGGCTGCGTTGGTCGGGTGAAGGTAGGCAGCACCTTGTGTGCTTAACGGAGCCATGCTCCACCGCAATCCCCCACCATAGGGTAGGCGGTTAGGCCGATGGTGAGCCTCTAGTGGATGCCCCTCCCGCATTGTTGCCCGTGCCCCTCACAGAGTTAGTCCTTGGACGCTGGTCCGCTTCTCCCTCGCTTCCTCCCGCAGCTCGGGGGAAAAGAAAAGGGGGGGGGGGTTATGTGTGGCAGTCCTAGTGCAATATAACACGTTAAGGCCTTTGATCTTTTATTATACTTGGGTGTCAGTGTCGCGCTCCTTGCTCCACAATTGCGAGCCTGTTTGTCCTTTTATTAACATTAGCGTACTGCCCAGACGGCAGCATCTTTTTCCAGCGTGACAGCAACTTTATGTATGCGCTTTCTATCCACTACTGTCTTTCTTTTTTCATTGAGAGCTTTGCGCTCTTTGGGGGAGGCGGGGACTCGGCATAACGCGCTCCGCGTCACAGCCTGGTCAGGCCCGCCCCTCGAGGTTCGCTTGGCGCCATTTTGACAATCTTCGCGCGTGGTGCGATCCGCCTCCTCCCTTAGAACAATGCTGCCCCGGAGGGCACTTACATGACTATGTGTTTATTCGGCTGCGCATGGCACTGACACCACCCCTCTTGTCCCATTATGTCTTTCAGACGCCAGGACTTCGGTGGCTTCTCCCGGCCTGACCTATATTACAGCGGGTCCACATAACAAATTCTCCCACTTCCTAGTGGGTCTTGGGGCATCCAGGGTTGCCTATTGCGTAAATCCCTGCGGGCATACTGCTCAGATAATCACCATATGGAGGCATCTCAGAATGATGTACCCGGGATACCTCTGGGACATGACTGGCTGTGTGCGGTGTGTGGTCAGCCCCATGCTGATGCTGACAGAGCACGGGTCTGCGGACCGTGTGCTGAACAGGCACTGACCCTGCAATCAGGTTTGCCAGTGGCTGCACCTCCCTTCAATACACCCGTCTCCCCGGACCTAAACCTCACTCCTGATGAGTCTCACTCGAGCGGGGATGATCTGCAAGCCGTGCCGCGCGTGCTGCCTACGGCGGAGCAGGTGCTGTCTGGATTGGCGGAGCGTATGGGCCCTGGAAAGAAGCGGTCCCTGACGCCTCCTGGCTCTCCGGTTCCTAACGATACCGATGACTCTGCTGATATGCAGGACCTTGATCCTTCTGAGGAAGGTGAGTTATTCTCAGATTCGGGCTCCTCGGATGAGATGCCCGGGAGCTGTGATGATTATGGACCCGGTTCTTGGGGCCCGTGTGACACAGATGAAATTCTTATTAAGATCTGAGGTTTTGTCAATCTCACCTCCTGGAGAGGCTCCCAAGCCTAAGAAGGAGAGTTTCCACACAGCACCGCCGCGCTTGGAGTTCCTGGAACAGGATAATTTCCAGAATCTTATATCCCAAGAATGGGAATCGTCTTGTAAACTTAAAGGGGTCCCAGGGGTCTGGGATTGGAAGTACCCTTTCCCTCCTGATGTGGTTAATTTTTGGTCAGCACCTCTTGAGGTGGATGCACCGATTATAGGGGTTACTAACCCCCCCTTCATGACGGCTCCTTATTACCGTACCCTTCGGGATGCTGAGGACCGGCGCATTGACAGACTGGCTTCCCACGCCTTTTCGTGTGCAGGGGCGGCTCTGCGCCCGGTCTGTGCCGCGGCCATCACTGCGGTGGCCGCCACGACTCTTGTTAGAAAAGTACTTGACCACCGACCTGAGGACCTCCCCTGGGGGGTGTTTAAAGACTCTGATGTGTTTGTGAAGTTCATCCTCTCAGCGCTGGATGACACCATTAGGATGTGTGCTAGAACCTCTGCCCTTGTGGTAGCTATTCGCCGCCTGGTCTGGCTGCGACAGTGGGGACACTGGCTGACGATGCTACGAAAAAGGCTCTCACTGGCCTTCCCTTCAGAGGACGGCGACTATTTGGGGCCCGTTTGGACCTTTTTGGGAAAAAGGGTAAGGCACCCCTTCGCAGAAGGCCGCTCCGGCCTCCCCGGGGCAGGACCACCCCTCCACCTCCCTACGTTAGTGTCAAACGCGAACCTGAGGTGTGCTTCCAACTGTTCGGTGTGGATTTCCACCATGGGGTGGGCAGGCAACGCCCTGGGCCCTCTGGCAGGACTAGGTCCAAATCTGCCAAGACCTCCCAAGCATGAAGGGACGCCCTCGCCCTTCTGGAGCAGCTGTCTCCCATCTAGGAATGTACCTTCTCCTTCTGGTGGTTCCAGGAGGTAGTTCCCCTGGACACAGGATAGCATTTGCTGGGCGGTCCCTCTCAGTGGTTGTCAGGGTGCTTCTAGCCCCTGTTTTTCCCTCAGTAAATTGGTGCAGGCCGTACTGGGCCTACAGAGTTTGGGCTTACTTACAGGTTGCCCTTAACAGAATGGGGCTATGGCCTCTATATTAACCTTCCTCCTTCCCTCAACAGTATGAGGCAGTCTGGGCCATACTGGCCTATGGTAGGCCTGGCAATTCTACTCTCACAGGTAGTCCCTATATGACATCTCTGTCTTGGGACACAGGCGCCCTGTGCAAGGGGGGCTTCCGGCCTCCTGTGGAGTTCTAGAACTTCTTAGTTCCCCCTGTGTCTGCTGGACACCAAGACCGTTACTAGGCGGTGTTGCAGGACCAACCCTGCGGATTGAGGCATTGTTGGTGGCCTCTCTTTCGTTCCCAGGCTACTCGCCATGGCGCGAATGGGGGTGATGTCTCGGACATGCCTGGGGGGGTGTCCGCATTAGGATCTACCGGGTCGTCTTTCCTTACTCCCCATTCTGTACGTCAGGCCGAGTGGATTGGTCGTCCGGCGGTGTCCCCTGGGAGTTACTGGCTGGGTGCTCAGTCACCTCAATCCCTCATGGTCCCCACTATCTCCATTCCTTGGATTCGGTTCAGGCTTGAGCCTTCTTCCTTGGCAACAAGTGGACTCCTGGTTACGGGGACTCTGTCCCCCTTTGCTGACATCTTACTTTCACCAGGCAGGATTGCAGCTGGTGGGCCCATTGGTGGCGTATCAGATGATGTCCCTTTATATACCAAGCCCTTGGGCTCTTTGACACAGTAGGTTATTCATCCTACATGGGGTTCCAGCACCCCTGGGGCTTGGTCTGTGCTCATTCCTCTTGAGCTGATCATATTCAAGGGCCCTGTCAGGGGGCACCCCCTTCTTTGCTTGCATCTTCCTGTGAATGGTCACCTTGGGTACCAAGTCTCGCAGGTTGGCGGGGGGGGGGGGGGGGGGGGGGGGGATTTCTTCCAAAACCTCCCGTGGTTCCTAGGTAGGGTCCCTTAGAGGGTCCATCTTACCTACTGGTTTGTTGAAACGGTGAGCCTTCTGTTGACTCTATACGGCTGGACTTCTCCTCTTTTAGGACCTGTCTATTTGGGGACTCTTGGCCTGTTGGAAGACAATGGCCTGTTTTATTATTGGTCTGGAGCTTGAAGCAGGATGATCCCTATGGAGGGTTCCTGATCCCGATCTGGGCGGGGGTCTACGCCCCCTGCTTCTCAGCGGTATTCGCTCCAATGGATGCCTTCAGTGGCAGGTTATGCTATCCTGGTGTCGCTCTGAGAGCCATCTAGGGTGGCTCTGTTGGGTCTCGCTTATACCACAGGGGCTCCGCCCTTGTCTTTACTGTCCCAGAATATTCTGACTCTGGTCATGGGGGCTTAGTAAAATTATGCATAGACTTTCTATTTTATATGCCTTCTCTTCGTCACCCTACTATGTGGGGTTCTGCGCACGGTTGTGCTGATAAAGAGACCCGTGAGATTGATGGCCCCTGGGTGGCCTAGTGAACTGTGGTTCGCATATGGCTTCTGCTGAGGTCTGCTGACCTGTACTCTCTCTCAGGAGTGCGGTTCTGCCCTTGTCAGGCCCCTTCTTTTGTCGTCCCAACATATAGACTCTCAGCTGATTCATTCACCCCTTGGAGACGGGCTTATCTTCTGGGTGACTTCGTATATGGGGGGCTAGGAGCAAGCTTCCTTGGCTTCCTCTTCCTCTGTCTATTGTGGTTTATGGTATACCCATATTGATTGGCATGGGTCTTGGTCTCTTCCCTGTTGGATGTTCTCTGTTCCCAGGGTTCTAGAGTCATTACAGCATAGGTTGGGGTTGGCTCCCCATCTAGGTACTCCTGAAGGTTCAGGTTCTGTCCTGGCTGTCTTCCTGTAGGAGTCTGGTTCTGTCTTCCTTGTGAGGAGTTCTCTTGGGGATTGCTTAGGTGCATCTCCCAAGTAGTTCTATGGTCCCTGTTGGGATCAATTTTCATTCTGTTTGCCCTGCGGATTGTTCCCTTGGGACTTATTCTGGATGCTGTCTGAGCTGTTTTGTAGTCCAAGTCGCTTCTCCGGGGGCTCTTGCTTCAGTCAGACGTGTGCCTGAGAAGGTGGATCTGATTACTTAGCCTTTGCTCGTTATATATATATATTATATATATCTATATACACACCATGACGTGGTGATATTCCGCCTTACGCCGGACCCCTTGTCCAAGTGGTGTTTTATGATCATTATTTAAGTCCTTTTAGTCTGCCTATGGGCCTTATTCTTAATAATGCTGAAGTAAGGGGTCTACATTCCCTCAACAGGTGTTGACATTTTCCTGGTTGTTTTCTTGTCCCTTAGGGGGACTGATGCCCTTTGGGGTCTGCGGGCGTCTCCTTATGTATGCGCCTGATCTTGTTTGCTTCCAGGGCCAATGCGCCCTTTGGACTGATCTTACTTGGATGGTTGCCTTCCTGGTCCTGAGTAAAGGTTTCGGCTTCTTGCTGATCCTTGTTAATGAAGGGGTCAGTATCCCCGCCTGTCTGACGGGAGACCAGTTTTCATTTCCCCGTTGGGGAAAGTTCTAAGTTTTCCCGAGGCTTCTGTTGCCTGTGGGCTGGTTGGGCCGTTACACTGGCCTATTCCTTTTAGGGGGAAGATTCTCCCTCTCTCGTTTATTCCATTATATTGGTGTTTGGGTACCTTTGGCCCTTCAGCACCAGGCTTTCTGTTGAATAAGTTGCTAGACCGCTGCTTGTCTCTGTTCATACCTTTTCAAAGGTTTTGTTATGGGATTGACGTTAGAGCCTTTGCTCATGTCGTACTTGTTAGCAAGTTTTGCAGGTGACAGCGCCTTTACTGTCTGCTGTGCCTTTTTTTGGGGGGGGGGGGGGGGGCCCACCCTACTTTATGGGCACTGCTATTGGATGTCCCATGTATAATTATTGTAGATGGAGCAGGACGTGCTGTATGCTTAGAATAATACAATTCTGTGAAATACTCACCTGTAGAATTGTTATTATACCCATACAGCACTTCCTGCTCCACCCCACCCTGGTTTTACATTTTTCTGGATCCCCTGTATGGTGATTGTTATCATTACTATTGTTACCAGTTGGTGGTTGGTTTCTCCCGGCTTCTTTTCTCACTGCTTTTCAATACTGGGGATTTGTGGGAGGTCCCTGGGTATATGAAGGGCCGGGAGGAGCCTGTTTTTGCATGTCTGCAGTGAACAGTGCCCTCTGGCGGAGTATTACCCATGTGTAATTATTATAGATGGAGCAGGACGTGCTGTATGCGTATAATACCAATTCTACAGGTGAGTATTTCACAGAATTGTATTTTTCTGACACTTATTGAGGCTGGCGCGGCCGGTGGGGGGCGGGGCCGGGCGGAGTGCGTGTCGCCGGCCCACCTGTCTGTCCGGCTCGCTGGTTTGTGCAGGGCTACGTGGAGCCCCTCTGGCTGAGGAGCGGGCGCCATGTCTTCTGGTGCCCGCTGTGTGTGACCGGATCTCCGGAGGAGGAGGGGGGCGGGGCCGCGTCTTGCGCCACCCGCGCTGTGCTTCTGATTGGAAGGGGGCGGGGCCACAATGTCTGGCACGCTTGGTTGGGCCCGCCCTCCTTCTTCCCCCTGCCTCCTCGTTTCAGATGGCTGAATGCTGCGTCTGTCCTCTGCGCCGCCATTTTATGTGATCGGCTTCTTAAGGTAGGCTGTGTTTTTTTTAAGGTGGTATTGTCATTCTGCCTTGTACTGGGGACATTAGAGCTTGTCGGGGCACGGCTGTCAGTAACCCCTTAAGGTTTGGGGTTTGTGTGGGTGCTGTCAGCGTGATCTTTGGTTATCAGCTGTATTGCAGCTTGGTCCCTTGCCCTTGTGTGCACTCATAGACTTATGTATATATATATTTATATATAGTCTATATATTCTTCTCTGTGCTGGTTCATGCTTGTTTTTTGCATTTATTCATGTACTGACGCATGCTGGTCTGTTAGTTGCTTGGAGTGACTGTTGTCTTTTCTGTTACAGATCCTGGGATCCCGCGCTGAAGGGGTCTCCCGGTCTTAGATACCTGGCTAGTGGGGTTGTCCATTACAAATATATATATATATATATATATATATATATATATATATATATTTTATTTTTTTATTTTTTTAAACTGCAAATCCTCCCACTTCTGGGCCATTAAAGGGGCATCCCGGGTCGCATACGGCATAAATCCCTGGGTAATTGCAAATACCACAATTTCACCATATGGAGGCTTCCAAGGATACCGGAAACGGCCCTTCGGGGCAATCTAGGCTGTGTGGGGGTTGTGGGGCTCTGCTCCCGGGGGATGATGTAATTATATGCATTCCATGTGCGCAGCGGAATATTGAGCGCCAGTCCGGCACCCCGGTTTCTGGCCCCTCGCCGCCCGTGTCATCTCTTACTCCTCCTCGCCTGTTCCGGACCCCGTGTGACGTTGTCATGGGTGGGGATTCGCAATCCGAGGTATGCGCCCGGTTGGCTAGCCTCGAGAAAATGTTTTCCGCTGTGGTTGCTCAGAAGGCTCCGGCTAAGCGGAAACACTTGTCCCCACCTCCGCCGGACTCAGACGTGGAGGTTATTGAGGCATTGGATTGGTCAGATTGCCCCCTGGCTGAAGAGGGGGAGATTCTAGAGGAATTGGACGACCCTGAGTTCCAGCAGTTGTTTGGTGCTGAGGGTGACCAGGCGGTGGGTACGGTATTTGACACCCCTTCCATATTGGCTCAAATGTTTGAAGTTTGGGTTTAGACCCTCCTGAGGCGGTTCCTCCGCCTAAGGGTGAGTTGTTTGATGTGGCCAAGCTGCGTTTGGAGTTTCCCAGTCAACGACATTTTGAGAATGTCGTCCTTAAAGAATGGGAGCAGCCTACGCGTTTCGTTGGTGTTCCGCCTAGTTGGGATAAGAAGTATCCTTTTCCGGCGGACTTGGTGAACCATTGGTCTTTTCCTCCCGAGGTCATGGCGGTGTTGCATTCTCCTGACACGACTACCCTTAAGGATGGCGAAGATCGCCGGATTGACCAGCTGGCTCGCCACGGTTTTACCTGTGCGGGTTCGGCTTTGAGGCCTGATTTTGTGCTTCGGCACTTTTGTTGTTGGCGGTTAGGTCCATTGTCAGGGATTTATGTGCGGACCTTGATCCTACTTGTGATGAGTTCCTTGCTCTCTTTGTTTGCTCTCAAACGTTGTGAGTCCTTTACATAAAGATAGAAGAAGGGGAGGTCCGCACTCCTAAATGATCACTTTTTATTTATAGTCCTTTGTTTCGTTTGTCCTAGCCGCTCAGGATGACGCCATGGTGATGTGTGGCAGGACCACGGCTTTGTTGGTGGCTATCCGACGGTCGGTGTGGTTGCGGCAATGGACTGCTGACTTTAATTCTAAGAAGTTGCTTACGGCTCTTCCCTTTTTGGGTTTGCGCCTGTTTGGTGAGAAATTGGATTCGGTTGCCAAGGGAGGTAAGTTACCTCAGCGCAAGAAACTTTGTCGTTCCTTTCGGCGGCCTCTTTTAATCCCTCCTTTCGGGGAGCCAGAGCTGGCAGAGGTGCAGGCTTTTCGGCCCCCAGGGGTGCAAGCTGGAACAGGGGTAGAGGCCGTGGGCGTCCCGGTCACTCCTGGGGTGCCAAACCCAAGCCCGCTGCCAAGGCCGCTCAGCAATGAGGGGGCGCCCTCACCCTTGCGGGTGGGGGGACGGTTGCGACACTTCTCCCGGGTGTGGGACCAGGCGGTCTCGGACAGGTGGATCCTGGAGGTGGTGTCGGCCGGTTACAAGAGGAGGTCGGGACTCGAACTCCAGCTAAGAATTTTCAGGTCTCGTGTTCCCTCGGATCCTTTGGCTGCGCAGGGGCTCCTGGCGGCGGTGAGGAATCTTCTGGAAATGGCAGTCATCTGCCCGGTCCCTCCTTCGGAGGTGGGCCGCGGGTATTATTCCAATCTCTTCACAGTGCCCAAGAAGGACGGGTCGGTTCATCCCATCCTGGATCTGAAGTTCCTCAACGTGTTTATTCGTCCCCGGAATTTTCGCATGGAAACTCTGCGCTCTGCCATCAATTCTCTTCGGCAGGGGGACTTCATGACGTCCATAGACATCAAGGAGGCCTACCTTCATATTCCTATATTTCCGGCTCACCAAAGGTTTCTTCGCTTCGTGGTGGAAGATCGTCATTTTCAATTTGTGGCTCTTCCGTTTGGCGTTACCTCGGCTCCAAGAGTGTTCACCAAGGTGTTGGCGGGCGTGATGGCCCTTCTCAGAGCTCAGGGGATTCTCATTGTGCCTTATCTGGACGATCTTCTCATCATGGCTCCTTCCTTCAGTCAAGCGGAGGTGGACACCAGGACGGTGGTATCCACTCTGAAGAGGTTCGGCTGGGTGATCAACTACCCCAAGTCCTCTCTCGTTCCGGCCAGGGTGGTGCCCTTTCTGGGGATGTCCTTGGATTCTTGCCAACACAGAGTTGTTCGGCCTCAGGCCAAAGTTCTCTTGATTCAGGAATTGGCGCAGCTTCTTCTTTCCAATCCTTGCCCGTCCATCCGGCTAGGGATGAGACTGGTGGGGTTGATGGTAGCTTCCTTCGAGGCAGTTCCCTTTGCTCAGTTTGACACAAGGACGCTTCAGCTTCATCTGTTGGCGCCTTGGGACCGGCGACCGCGGTCGTTGGATCGGTCCTTCCGGATGTCCTCCCGGGTTCGGCAGTCTCTCCAGTGGTGGATGGTCTCGGACAATCTCTTGAGGGGCAGGTCCTTTCTGACGCCTCTTTGGGACACTGTCACCACGGACGCCAGTTTGTCGGGATGGGGAGGTTTCTGGAAGGACCTTCGTTTCCGGGGGTGGTGGGGTCCTCTGGAGGCCCACTTGCCCATCAACGTTCTGGAGTTGAGAGCCATCAGGTTGGTTCTGTCTCACTTGACACAGCATTTACAGGGCTTGCCGGTTCAGGCTCGGTCGGACAATCGGACGGTGGTGGCTTACATCAATCACCAGGGAGGGACTCGCAGACTGAGTGCCCTCAGAGAGGTGTCTCTGATTCTAGCCTGGGCGGAGACTCATGTCCCTTCGGCATCTCGGCAGTGTACATTCCAGGAGTGGAAAACACAGAGGCGGACTTCCTGAGCAGGTGCTCTTCCCGCCGGGGGGAATGGTCTCTCCACCCCCAGGTGGTTGCTTTGTCTCCGGTGGGGGACGCCGGAGGTGGATCTGTTTGCCTCTCGTCACAATTACAAGCTTCCGACATTCGTGTCGCTCTCTTAGGATCCTCTGGCTCTGGCGGTGGATGCCATGTCCCTGAGCTGGGGGGACCTGGGGTTCCTTTATCTTTTTCCTCTGATCCCCATGCTAGGCAAGGTGTTGCGAAAGCTGGCCCTGGAAGGGGTTCCCGCCATTCTCGTGGCTCCAAGGTGGCCAAGGAGGGTGTGGTTCGCAGACATCGTTCGTCTGGCGGTGGATCAGTTCGATCTGTCTCTTCGGCCGGATCTTCTCTCACAGGGTCAACGGCGTTACCCCAATTTACCAACGCTGGCTTTGACAGCCTGGCTGCTGAAACCTCCATCTTAAGGGAGGAAGGTCTTTCGGATTCTGTTAGTCAGACTCTTATTAGTGCCAGGAAGAGGTCCTCTTCTACCATCTATTATAGGACTTGGAGATCTTATATTGATTGGTGTGAGGCTAGATCTTTGTCCTGTCGGGTCTTTTCTGTTTCCAGGATTTTGGAATTTCTGCAATCGGGGCTGGACTCTGGTCTTCAGCTGAGTACTTTGAAGGGGCAGGTTTCTGCCTTGTCTGTCTTTTTTCAAAAGTCCTTTGCGCTTCATCCTTTGGTCAAGACTTTCTTCCAGGGGGTCTCGCATTTGCGGCCTCCTAGGAAGCCTTTGCTCCCTGTTTGGGATTTGAATTTGGTTCTCTCTGCTCTTCAGGCTCCTCCTTTTGAGCCTTTGCAGGATATTGCTTTTTCTACTCTGACTCAGAAGGTTGCCTTTTTGGTGGCCATCACTTCAGTTTGGCGTGTTTCGGAGTTGGCAGCCTTGTCGATTCAGGCTCCTTACTTTGAGAGGCATCAGGACAAAGTGGTTTTTCGCTTCAAACCGGACTTTCTTCCTAAGGTGGTCTCTGCTTTTCATCTTAACCAGGACATTGTTCTTCCGTCCTTGTGTCCTAAGCCTAGGAATGACAAGGAAAGGGTTTTGCATTCTTTGGATGTGGTACGCTGTGTTAAGTACTATTTGCTTACTACATCTCCTTTTCGTAAGACTGATGCCTTTTTCGTGGTGCCCTGCAGGCCTAGGAAGGGTTTGGCTCCGGCTAAGTCTTCTATTAGCAAGTGGATTCGTCAGGCTGTTGTTGGGGCCTATTCTGCCAAAGGGAAGGCTCCCCCTTTTTGTATCACTGCTCATTCTACTTGTGCTGTTGGGGCGTCTTGGGCTTTTTAGCACCAGGCTTCTGTTGAGCAAGTTTGTAAGGCTGCTACTTGGTCTTCTGTTCACACTTTTTCCAAGTTTTATAAGGTTGACGTGCGGGCTTCAGCGGATGCTGTGTTTGGCCGCAAGATTCTGCAGGCTGCAGTGGTTTGAGTTTTGCATTATTGCCTTGTTGGATACCCGCCCTTTCTGGACACTGCTTTTGGATGTCCCAAGTGTAATTATTAATGTTTGAAGCAGGGTGTGTGACATACTTAGAATAATACCATTTTGTGAATACTCACCTGTAAAATGGGTATTATAAGTATGTCACACACCCCGCTTCACCCGCCCTTTTTGGTATCCTGGATCTTTTATATGGTGAAGCTTTGTTTACAGTTTGAGGGTTACCAATGGTTTTTTCTGGTACCTTGTCTTTACTGCTGTTTGAAAACTGGGGGATAAGTGGGAGGTCCCAGGTATGTATAGCTTCTCTGCAACGTCGCCACCTAGAGGTGGGTTTACCCAAGTGTAATTATTAATGTTTGAAGCGGGGTGCGTGACATACTTATAATACCCATTTTACAGGTGAGTATTCACAAAATGGTATTTTCGCAATAGTGCTCCTTTTAAAATCTATCTTTCTCCTGTCCCATATACACGACCACACATCTAAACTTAGGGGAGCGGTGGCTGAAACATCCCTGACTGGTAACAGGCACAGGAGAAACCCCCGCTGTGTGAACCCCCAGGTCGCCCACCAAAATTCTCCTTTCTCTGGTCCTAAGGCGCATGCATGGTATTGCAGACAGCAGCCGTTGCTCGCGCATGCGCCGTTGGATTGGGGAGAACATGAGTTTTCTGGGCAACTTTTACACAGCGAGGGGGTAAGCCTGTCCTGGAGTCTCATAGACTCGGGTGGGTTTTGGTCTTCTTTAATCATGCTAACACATGTAAAAACACACTTTTTTTGTGAAGAGTTGTCTGATTTCAATACAGGAATCGACAAGGGGAGCACATGGATTAAAAACAACCTGGGGGCGTGGCCTGGCGCTTTGATGAGGAGGATGTGAGCAGCCGAGCTCCAAGTCCCCACGAGCAGAAATTGAAAAAAAGAGAGCCACGACCGGAAAAGAGAGTCGAGAGATGACGGGGAGAAAGCAGAAGCGAAGGGAGAAGAAAAGAAGAGAGGAGCGCAGCTGCCAGAATGGAGAGGAGTGGAGATCGCTGGGTCGGCCGATCGGGGGCCGTGGAGTGGAGGCGACGGCGGAGCTGATGTCCTCTTCTGGCGCCTCAGACAGCGGTGAGGAACGCCTTTCAGAACGGGGAGAGCGGAGGAGCGGGTTGCAGAGCCCGAGCCCGGAGGCAGAAGGTGACGCGTCGGCAGGGCTGAGAGGACAGGAGGCGGAGGACAGAACGGCGAGGAGCAGCAAGATGGTGCCCGGCCCCGGAGCGTCGCAGATACCGCCCCCTAGACAAAAACGAGCAGTGCTGTAAAATGATGAGGTGGAGGCGTGCAGGATCGCTGAGGCAGCGGCCCCGCACGGAGTAGTGAGCAGCAGCGCACAGAGGCTGCAGGCGGGGGCTGGCAGCATAAACAGCTGGGAATCGGCCATAAAAATGGTGATGATTATGGAGGAGGGAGGCACCCCAGTGGACATGTGGGGAGAAATGGCGCCACCCAGTGGACAAGCCAGGGGCACTGCGGAGTATGAAGGAGGAGAGGGGGGAGAAAAAAGAGGTCTCCAGACACAAGGCCACTGCCCTGAGAAGGGGGGGCTGCGCTATATCCAAAATGGGGGAAGTGCCCAAGATATCCCCAACAGATATGTTGATGCCACAAGGGGGTGGACCCCGGAGACCTTCGGATGTACCATCAAGCAGGCTGACGCAATATGCATACACGCCGAGGCACAACAGCCCAGGCGCGGGGACTGTACCGATGGGGGCCCCCAAGGTAAATTGACGCCCAGACAGACCCAAAGTGGGAAGCAACCATGTGACTCCTCCCATGTTTGGAAAACGCAGGAGAGTAGGGGAGAGAGTGACTACCTGACAGATATCGTCCAATACACCGGCTTGGGGCACAAGCGTTCTGGACCCCCCGATTAGCTACTACACCACGTGGCATTCACAAGTGGAAGAAGAGATCCCGGAACCCTCCTCCCCGATGGAGACCTTTCTACCAGATGCCTTCCCCCCACGGATGTTGCTTTCCCAGTCCAACTCAATTGCCTTCCCGCTTCCCGAAGACTCCTCCACCCCGTTACCGACACCCAGAGGTGATCCAGGCCATGGAGAAGCACCTGTGTCCAAAAATATACACAGAGAAACCCTGTCATTCCTGAAGGCAATCCCGTCCAGAGCAGATTTCGAGGCGCTGATCACCCGTTCTGAATCAGCATACAAGAAAGACATAGCGTAGGTGAGAGGCCAAATTCAAGTGCTGGACATAAAAATCGCAGCTAATCGGTCATCATCTGAGGCGGCGACAGCAGCGTTGGCAGCAAAAGTTGATGCGCAGAATGCACAGATCCTGCAACTCCAGCTGCAGCATGATGACCTAGAGAATAGGCACTGGAGGAACAACCTGCGACTAAGAGGTATTCCTGAAGCCACCGCGGGGGAAGATGTGAATCGTATAATTACTACCATCTTTAACACGCTCTTGGAGAGAAACGCGGATACCCCTATTGAAATCGACAGAGCACACAGGGCCCTCGGTCCGCGCAATCCTGATCCAGCCTTTCCCAGAGACATAATCTGCAGAATACACCTCTATAACGTGAAGGAGGAGAAAGCTCGCAGAGCATGGCGACATGGACCGATAGACTTTGACGGGGCAAGGGTCACCATATTGCCGGATCTTTCCAGGCGTACTTTGCAGATAAGAAAGCTGTTGAAGCCTGTGTTGGAGAAGTACGGGAGCTACGTACCGATGGGGCTACCCGTTCCATCTAATTGTGGCTAAAGAACGGGTCACCTACCTGCTCAGGACATATCAAGATTTGGAGGGACTCTTCGCTTTCTTGGGCTGCAACCCGATTCCAGTCCCCAACTGGCTTTCGCTCACTGTGGAACCGCCCCCTCAGCGGCGCATTGGTCTGCCCCAAAGGCGGCCAAGATCACGCTGGCCCGGAATGAGAGGTGAAAGACGAGGCAAGAGGCGCCTCGTTCCAACCAACAGAGAAATGTGATCCCACCGCCGAGACGCTACATTGGTCCTGAAGGATTGGACTGACCCCATTGATGAGCATACACAGTGATCTTTTGGGTGTCTCCAACTGGGCCCTTGCCAGGCCTGTTGGGGGGCTGTGGGCCTTGGGACGCCCGGTCGGATGGCTCCCGGGCGAGCTGGAGCGCAGTTTTGCGCTCCGAAGTTACCTTGGGGCCCGCGGCTACCTTTTTGCCTCTCTCTGCGGGGTTCCTGGGAGGGCCCGGCCGGAGACACTCAACAAAAGAATCCAAGACTGCTCTCCTCTGTTATAGTGTTTAGAGACATTGCTTTGCTATTGCTTCTCCTGCTTACAGGTTAAGCTTTTTCATGATTATATTGTTGCCTAGTTTGACTCTCGTTGCCCAAGGGGACAAGGCGCTAGTGCTCCTGTGTCCGGCGCTAGACATAGTTCCCCAGATAGGCCGGTATCGATTTCCACCCCTGTTCGAGGAGTCGATACTTGGCGTATATAATTTAGTTTCTTCCAGGTGGGCCCGCTTTCGGCGGGGTCAGGCTCAGTTGGTGAGGGGCCCCGTTGACGGTCCCACCGGAAGTCTTTGTTAATATTTCTTGGAGCTTTGTTGCTCTGTGTTTCTCTCTTGTCTTCTTTTCTTGTATACACTTCCCCCCTCTCACTCCTTTTACCTATACCTACTCCTAAGACTATCCCTAAACTCTCCTTCTCTCCCCTGCCCCCCCTTTCCCTCTTCCATATCCGGGACCTTGGTACAACTCTACGGTGATTGTCGCCTGTTATTGTTTACTGGTCGTCGAACTCTTCCTAGCTCCTCCGGTGTGTGCAGTGAGTCGCCTCCTTGCTAGACTTCATTTAGCACTCACTGATTTAACAATATGGCTGATACTAACCTAATTTCTTTTAATGTAAAAGGGCTGAACACTCTGGAGAAGAGGTCCATGATTTTGAACAACCTTAGAGCGCAGAAGGCGCAGGTGGCCTTTCTACAGGAAACACACTTCAAAGCGTCCAACCCTCCTTCCTTCAGGAATAAGTTATTTCCGGTTTCCTACCACAGCTTCTCCCCGGACTCGCGGTCGAGGGGAGTGAGCATACTCCTCTCCAGATCTGTGGCCTGGGAGGAGGTGGGTTCTCTGAGTGGTGGGGAAGGTCGCTGGCTATTTGTCAAGGGGAAGATTCGGTCCGAGCTCTTCACCCTAGCTAACCTGTATCTTGCCAACGTGGGGCAAATTTCCTTCCTAGAGGAGGTCCTAGAAAACCTGGCGAACTACTCGGAGGGGAGAGTGATCATAGGGGAGGACTTCAATTTCTCACTAGAGCCTTTAATAGATACCTCAAAAAGACATTCTTATATGTCCTATGCAAAACTCAAAAGGGTCAGGAAGCTGCTGCATACACAGCAACTTATAGATCCATGACGGATCTTAAACTCTGATGACGGGACTACACATTCTATTCTCCTCCCCACAACATGTATTCCAGGATAGATTTGTTCCTGATCCAGCATCATTCCCTTCCTAGGATCTTGTCTGCTTCTATAGGCAACATCTCGATCTCAGATCACGCATCGCGGCCTTGGTCGTGGACACAAGTCCCTGATTCAGGATCCAGTGATAAGAGAGGAAATGAAACAGGTCTTGCAAAATTACTTGCAGGAGAATGCTTCACCAGAGATCAGCGCACCAGTGGTCTGGGAGGCCCATAAGTGTGTCATCCGGGAGGCGCTAATACAGAGAGGGGCAAGGGTTAAAAAGGAGAGATGTAAGCAAATAAACGATCTGCTGGACGAAATTAAACAACTGGAGGGAGCCCATAAACTCTGGCTCTGGCGGGGGCGCACCTGGTGTCCCTGACCGCTCTCCGAGACGACCCCAGAAGCTATATAGTTACAGAATCAAAACTCCGCTCATTAAGAGTCAGAGAGTATATTCTAAGTATGTCACACACCCCGCTTCAAACATTAATAATTACACTTGGGTTACTCCACCAGCAGGTGGCGACGTTGCAGAGAAGTCTTGAAAAACGAGCCCCTCCTGATCTATAATACCTGGGACCTCCCACTTATCTCCCAGTGTTCTTCTCTGCAAGATGGCGACAAGACAGAAGAAAGAAGTCTCCTGCTTGCAGGTAGCCGGGGTTACCCCCCACGGCACCCCCCCCATGGTCTATTTCTGCCCAGTCATTGTTTGTTTGATATTTAGATAAAACTGGAAGCCTCCCAGCCTTGGCTGCTGGCTGGGTAATGGTAGATGGTGCCTAGGAGCTTATCTCCTCCGCTAGACCCCACGCGTGGGGCAACACGGTTATCCGGCTGGTGATCCGGATTTGGGATGCCCCGTCCCGGTTGTCCCCCTTAGGTTGTCTCATCCCTGCTTGGTCCCTTCTCCCTGCGCCTGTGGGGGGGTTGACATTATGTAGGGTGCTTTTACGTTTAGTGTTTCAGTGCATGAGTGACTTCTGGCGGGGTGTGGGGCTTTGCGCCGTTTGTATGGCTGCGTGTGCCGGATCTCTGCCGGTGTTTTTTGTGGTTGGGTGTCTGTCTCCAGCGTCCGTTGGCGCTCTAGTCATGATGAGAGCCAGGCGGTCTCGGGGCCCTATGCCTTGCGGCGCCGCCATCTTGCGGGCCGTGGTGTTCATTGTCGTGGGCGGGGCCGCGTTTACTCGCGGCCCGCGCTGTATGGGCTCTTGCGGGGGGGGCGTGGCCGGAGCGCCTTGCGCGCTGTGCCGGGCCCGCCCTTCGTCTTTCCTGCTCCTTCTGAGTTGTGTGGTCTCGCTGGTCTGGCTCGCCGCCTTTGCAGGTATCGTGTCTTATGCTGAATCGCGCCTTTTGACATATGCTTTTGCCTAGCTGCTTCATTGGCTTGAATGGATGCATGCGTGCTGGGGCCGGTCCAATTGGGGTCGGTGCTTCAGAACCCTATGTTGGTTCTTTATGAATTGTCCAATGTATATTTTATTAATATCTATGTATATATGGATATATCTGTTAATTCCTACGTATTTTTAGTGGATTCTCTGTGGTCCTTGTATAGCCAGGCCTTGTATGTGTGTGAGCGCATGATGCTTGGTCTTTGGGATAAGGTAAAGTTTTTTAGCTTAATGTGATTGTTCTTTGCCTTCCTTATATTGGGACTGACTGTTGTCTTTCCTTACAGATCCTGGGATTCCCGTGTTAAAGGGGTCTCCCGGTCTGTGATACCTGGCTAGTGGGCCTAATTAGTTTTCTGACCCTAGTGGGTCCTCCTTAGTTTGCTAAATCCTCCCACTCCCGGGACACTTAAAGGGGCATCCCGGGTCGCTTACCGCGTAAATCCCTGGGTTGTGCGAATACCATAATTTCACCATATGGAGATAATATTTCCGCTGTGGTTGCTCAGAACGCTCCGGCTAAGCGGAAACACTTGTCCCCGTCTCCGCCGGACTCAGACGTGGATGTTATTGAGGCATTGGATTGGTCAGATTGCCCCCCGACTGAGAGGGGAGATTCTAGAGGATTTAGATATATACGGCACAGAGCAAACGGAATTAAAATTATTATTCCTTAAAAAACAATAGAAAAGAGTCCAAAAATTCAGATGTCCCGCGGTGCATGCACATAGACTAACTGGTCTCAACACCTGTGCCCGCTGGTGAGATTCTAGAGGAACTGGACGACCCTGTGGTCCTGCAGTTGTTTGGTGCTGAGGGTGACCAGGCGGCGGGGACGGTATTTGACATCCCTTTCATATTGACTCAAATGTTGAAGTTTTGGATTTAGACCCTCCCGAGGCGGTTCCTCCGCCTAAGGGTGAGTTGTTTGTTCTGGCCAAGCCGCGTTTGGAGTTTCCCAGTCAACGACATTTTGAGCATGTCGTCCTTAAGGAATGGGAGCAGCCTACGTGTCTCGTTGGTGTTCCGCCTAGTTGGGATAAGAAGTATCCTTTTCCGGCGGACTTGGTGAAGCGTTGGTCTTTTCCTCCCGAGGTTGATGCCCCGGTTTTTGGGGCTATCTAACATGGCGGTCTTGCATTCTCCTGACACGACTACCCTTAAGGATAGCGAAGTTCGCCGGATTGTCCAGCTGGCTCGCCATGGTTTTACCTGTGCGGGTTCGGCTTTGAGGCCGGTTTGTGCTTCAGCACTTTTGGTGTTGGCAGTTAAGTCCATTGTCAGGGATTATGTGCGGACCTTGATCCTACTTGTGATGAGTTCCTTGCTCTCAAACGTTGTGAGTCCTTCGTTTTGGGACTGCTGACTTTAATTCTAAGAAGTCGCTTACGGCTCTTCCCTTTTTGGGTTTGCGCCTGTTTGGTGAGAAATTGGATTTGGTTGCCAAGGGAGGTAAGTTTCCTCAGTGCAAGAAAATTTCGTCGTTCCTTTCGGGGGGCGGCCTCTTTTAATCCCTCCTTTCGGGGAGCCAGAGCTGGCAGAGGCGTGGGCTTTACGGCCCCAGGGGTGCAAGCTGGAACAGGGGTTGAGGCCATGGCTGTCCCGTTCACTCCTGGGGTGCCAAACCCAAACCAGCTGCCAAGCCCGCTCAACAATGAGGGGGTGCCCTGACCCTTGCGGGTGGGGGGACGGTTGCGACTCTTCTCCCGGGTGTGGGACCAGGCGGTCTCGGACAGGTGGATCCGGGAGGTGGTGTCGGCCGGTTACAAGCTGGAGTTTGAGTCCCGACCTCCTCTAAGATTTTTCAGGTCTCTTGTGCCCTCAGATCCTTTGGCCGCGCAGGGGTTCCTGGCGGCGGTGAGGAATCTTCTGGAAATGGCAGTCATCTGCCCGGTCCCTCCTTCGGAGGTGGGCCGCGGGTATTATTCCAATCTCTTCACAGTGCCCAAGTTGGACGGGTCGGTTCGTCCCATCTTGGATCTGAAGTTCCTCAATGTGTTTATTCGTCCCCGGAGGTTTCGCATGGAACCTCTGCGTTCTGCCATCAATTCTCTGCGGCAGGGGGATTTCATGACGTTCATAGACATCAAGGATGCCTATCTTCATACTCCTATATTTCCGGCTCACCAAAGGTTTCTTCGCTTCGTGGTGGAAGATCGGCATTTTCAATTTGTGGCTCTTCCGTTCGGCCTTACCTCGGCTCCAAGAGTGTTCACCAAGGTGTTGGCGGGCGTGATGGCCCTTCTCAGAGCTCAGGGGATTCGCATTGTGCCCTTTCTGGACGATCTTCTCATCATGGCTTCTTCCTTCAGTCAAGCGGAGGTGGACACCAGGACGGTGGTATCCACTCTGGAGAGGTTCGGCTGGGTGATCAACTACCCCAAGTCCTCTCTCGGCCAGGATGGTGCCCTTTCTGGGGATGTCCTTGGATTCTTGCCAACACAGAGTTGTTCGGCCTCAGGCCAAAGTTCTCTTGATTCAGGAATTGGCGCAGCTTCTTCTTTCCAATCCTTGCCCGTCCATCCGGCTAGGGATGAGACTGGTGGGGTTGATGGTAGCTTCCTTCGAGGCAGTTCCCTTTGCTCAGTTTCACTCGAGGACGCTTCAGCTTCATCTGTTGGCGTCTTGGGACCGGCGACCGCGGTCGTTGGATCGGTCCTTCCGGATGTCCTCCCGGGTTCGGCAGTCTCTCCAGTGGTGGATGGTTTCGGTCGATCTCTTGAGGGGCAGGTCCCTTCTGACGCCTCTTTGGGACACTGTCACCACGGACGCCAGTTTGTCGGGATGGGGAGGTTTTCTGGAAGGACCTTCTTTTCCAGAGGCTGTGGGGTCCTCTGGAGGCCCACTTGCCCATCAATGTTCTGGAGTTGAGAGCCATCAGGTTGGTTCTGTCTCACTTGACACAGCATTTACGGGGCTTGCCGGTTCAGGTTCGGTCGGACAATCGGACGGCGGTTGCTTATATCAATCGCCAGGGAGGGACTCGCAGTCTGAGTGCCCTCAGAGAGGTGTTTCTGATTTTAGCCTGGGCGGAGACTCATGTCTCTTGCATCTCGGCAGTGTACATTCCAGGAGTGGAAAACACGGAGGCGGTCTTTCTGAGCAGGTGCTCTTCCCGCCGGGGGGAATGGTCTCTGCACCCCCAGGTGTTTCCGTCGCTTTGTCTCCGGTGGGAGACGCCGGAGGTGGATCTTTTTGCCTCTCGTCACAATTACAAGCTTCCGACATTCGTGTCGCTCTCTTAGGATCCTCTGGCTCTGGCGGTGGATGCCATGTCCCTGAGCTGGGGGGACCTGGGGTTCCCTTATCTGTTTCCTCCGATTCCCGTGCTAGGCAAGGTGTTGCGAAAGCTGGCCCTGGAAGGGGTTCCCGCCATTCTCATGGCTCCAAGGTGGCCAAGGAGGGTATGGTTCGCAGACATCGTTCGTCTGGCAGTGGATTAGTTCGATCTGCCTCTTCGGCCGGATCTTCTCACACAGGGTCAACTGCGTTACCCCCATTTACCAACGCTGGGTTTGACGGCCTGGCTGCTGAAACCTCCATCTTAAGGGATTTCGGATTTCGGATTCTGTTATTCAGACTCTTATTAGTGCCAGGCAGAGGTGCCAGCCTTTGCTCCCTGTTTGGGATTTGAATTTGGTTCTCTCTGCTCTTCAGGCTCCTCCTTTTGAGCCTTTGCAGGATATTGCTCTTTCTACTCTGACTCAGAAGGTTGCCTTTTTGGTGGCCATCACTTCGGTTCGGCGCGTTTCGGAGTTGGTAGCCTTGTCAATTCAGGCTCCTTATTTTGAGAGACATCAGGACAAAGTGGTTTTCCGCTTCAAACCGGACTTTCTTCCTATGGTGGTCTCTGCTTTTCTTCTTAACCAGGACATTGTTCTTCCGTCCTTGTGTCCTAAGCCTAGGAATGACAAGGAAAGGGTTTTGCATTCTTTGGATGAGGTACACGGTGTTACGTACTATTTGCTTACTACTTTTCCTTTTCGTAAGACTGATGCCTTTTTCGTGGTGCTCTGCGGGCCTAGGAAGGGTTTGGCTCCGGCTAAGTCTTCCATTAGCAAGTGGTTTCGTCAGGCTGTTGTTGGGGCCTATTCTGCCGAGGGGAAGGCTCCCCCTTTTCGTATCACTGCTCATTCTACTCGTGCTGTTGGAGCGTCTTGGGTTTTTCAGCTGCAGGCTTCTGTGGAACAAGTTTGTAAAGGCTGCTACTTGGTCTTCTGTTCACACTTTTTCCAAGTTTTACAAGGTTGACGTGCGGGCTTCAGTGGATGTTGTGTTTGGCCGCAAGATTCTGCAGTGGTTTGAGTTTTGCATTATGGCCTTGTTGGATACCCGCCCTTTCTGGACACTGCTTTTGGATGTCCCAAGTGTAATTATTAATGTTTGAAGCGGGGTGTGTGACATACTTAGAATAATACCATTTTGTGAATACTCACCTGTAAAATGGGTATTATAAGTATGTCACATACCCCGCTTCACCCGCCCTGTTTGGTATCCTGGATTCTTTATAGGGTGAAGCTTCGTTTACAGTTTGAGGGTTACCAATGTTTTTTTTCCTGGTACCTTGTCTTTACTGCTGTTTGAAAACTGGGAGATAAGTGGGAGGTCTCGTCTCGAGGGGCTCGTTTTTCAAGACTTCTCTGCAACGTCGCCACCTGCTGGTGGAGTAACCCAAGTGTAATTATTAATGTTTGAAGCGGCGTGTGTGACATACTTATACTACCCATTTTACAGGTGAGTATTCACAAAATGGTATTTTTACGAATCGGGGGACAAGTGCGGGAGACTCCTGGCATCGGCTCTGAGAGGGGAAAGGGCTAGAACCTATATCCCTAAAGTCCTAGACCAAATGGGGACAATAGTTCACAAAGACAGGGAGATTGCGGAAGTATTCAGGAAATATTATGAAGCACTTTATAATATTCCATCCCAGTCCCAAGGAGGCAAAGTAGGGAAGATTAGTAATTACATAATGCAATCAGGCCTCCCTAAAATCCCACCGGACCTGATCGAGCAGTTAGAAGATCCCATTACGGCGGACGGGTTAAACAGGGCCATTAAGGGAAAACACATTACGGCAAAAACACCGGGTCCAGAGGGGCTGCCGTTGTTGTACTATAAAGTTTTTTTCTGAGGTCCTGCTACTGCGGCTCCGGGTAGTTTTCAATCTCCTAGCAGAAGGTACTCCCCTCCCCATGGATAGCCTCCAAGCCCAAATATCGGTGATCCCGAAGGAGGGCAAAGACCCTACTCAAAGCTCTAGTTATAGGCCGTTATCACTACTTAACACGGACATTAAGCTGTTTGACAAAATACTTGCCTCCCGTCTCGCCCCGCACTTACATCACGTCATCCACCTAGATCAGGTAGGGTTCATGCCACTCAGAGAAGCCAAGGACAACACGGTGAAAGTCCTGAATCTGCTGGATATAATCCACAAGACGAAGCTCCCTGCGGTTCTCCTTTAGACCGATGCTAAAAAGGCTTTCGACAGGGTGCAGTGGGACTTCTTGCTGGGAGTTCTGCTGCACGTGGGCCTAGGTCCTAGTATGATATCTTGGATGACCAGTCTCTATCACCACCCTTCGGCAGTGGTGAGAGTTAACGGTCTCCTGTCGGAACCTTTCAGCATCGGGAACGGGGCAAGGCAGGGATGCCCCCTTTCTCCACTCATTTTCATCATGACATTGGAGCCATTCCTGTGCAGAGTACGGGCAAATGCCAGCATACAGGGAGTTTCCCTCCTCTCTGGTCACTACAAAACAGCGGTGTATGCAGACGATTTAATTTTCTTCGTGTCCTGTCCCGAAATTACTCTCCCTAACCTGATGCAAGAGCTGGATGTCTACAGGGACGTATCGAACTACAAGATAAACCTACAAAAATCTGAAGCCCTGAATCTTAATTTCGAGAAAAATAGGGAACTTAACCTCCAAAACACCTTCTCTTTTAAATGGGCTAGTGTACACATCACCTACTTAGGTACTAAAATTGGTAAAACACTGGATAAGATATTCCCCCTGAACTTCCCCCCACATCTGCGGAACTTTGTCAGAGACACAGAGGCTTGGGCTCTTAAAAAAAAAAAAAAAAAACTATCCTGGTTTGGGAGATGATTTTCAGGGTAACGCCCTGAAAATGAACTTGCTACGTGCTAAGGATACGTCCAACGGTCATAATAACAACTACACAGGGAAGTCTGTCAGGTATTACTTTTATTGTGTCTATTAAAGTTCAAGATTACGGACTCTTTTCATTACTAATGCCTGAATGTTTTTTTTTTTCTGATATTTTTTCTGATTTGTTCTAAATAAAGAATTATAAAAACAACCTAATGGAAACTAACAGTTTCCTCTATCCTAACAAAACAAAAAATACAATTACCGTATATACTCGAGTATAGGCCGACCCAAATATAAGCCGAGGCACCTAATTTTACCACAAAAAAAATGGAACAAGTTATTGACTCGAGTATAAGCCGAGGCAGCTTTTTTCAATTGGAATTGGAGTTGACACACAGAAAGAGAGACACACACACACACACACAGAAAGGGACACACACACAGAAAGGGACACACACACAGAAAGGGACACACACACAGAAAGGGACACACACACACACACACACACACACACACGGACACACACAGAAAGACACACACACACAGAAAGAGACACACACACACAGACACACACACACACCATACCACCCAAGTGTCACTGATTTGGGGACACTTGCCCCCATGTCCCTCGTTGTTCTCCTTTGTCCCTCTTTGAGGTGTAACATGCAGATCTGCATTAATAAATGATTCATTCCCCTATTCAAAGTGTTTCTATTGTTGTAAGTATTACACCCTATCTCCTATCCATTCCTTAGTGAGGAATGTTCCCTCAGTTAAAAATTGTCCCTCTTTCCCACCCTGAAATGTTGGAAGGTATGCACACACTGTGGGTACCTGCTGCTGCTGCCGCCGCTCTCAGACGCGCAGGTGTCGGGGTCAGGGTTTGGCCGAGGTTACCCTCCGTTCCTCCGCTCCTCCGCAGCCACCAGCCGCCGCCGTTCTCACACACACACCAGCACTTCCTGGCTGTTGCGCGCTCGTCGTCGGTGGGCGTGCCCCATATGGCAGGCATCTAATGAAAACATTGGACGCCGCCCATTGATGACCAGCGCGCAGCAGCCTGGAAGTGCCGGTCAGTGTGTGAATGTGTGTGCGTGTTTGTGTGAATGAGAGCGGCGGCGGCGGCAGCAGCGGGTACAGCAGGGACCCACAGCGGCTGCCCCTCACCCTCCAGCATCTATTGGGTTCAGGGTTGCGGCCTTCCCTGGCAGTCCGCCCCTGGACTCGAGTATAAGCCGAGGCGCCTTTTTTCAGCCCAAAAAGTGGGCTGAAAAACTCGGCTTATACTCGAGTATATACGGTAGCTGTATACATCATGTAAAATGGTGACCTATTCCTTGACTGTGTTGTGTAGACACAGTTGAAATTAGGTGGCATGCAAAGCAACCAATCCTTTGCAAAACCCGAATGTATGTTTTTTTCCGATTTCAGCTAGCATAACAAGTAGATATAACCACTACCATGTTATATAATATAATCTGTGCTCATAAACACAATTCTTTCTAATAATTGCTATCAGGTATATGGCTTACAGTAAGTGAGCAACACTAATTCCAAAACACCTATTTGAGGTGCTATTATATACCATGACTTTACTCTCACACAACAGTGGGAAGCTTTTTGGCAAAGGTGTTGAGAATATTAATTTTTCTAATCTGGATATAAGAGTTCTCTAATGCCTTGGAAGAATTCTAATTCTTCAGATATTTCACAGAGAATTTCCGTGTCTGAATCCTTTGCCCTTTTTTGCTATGCAGTGAAGGGAAGACAATCAGCCGTACGCTAGCTGGAAGGACAACAACTTGTCCTCTGTCAAGGGTAAACGCCTGATGCAGAAAGCACTCCTGATCCTCAAAGTGGACCAAAACCTAGGACTTTCATTTGACTAGAAAAAGTTAAGGTTATAAAAAAGAAAAACTGTGTTGGAATGGACCGTCTCAGATGAAGGAGCCGAGGTACTGTACTCCTCTCTGCCAGCTCCTTCTCCTGCGATGGTCTATCCTAATTCAGATTTTTTTTCTCCCATCCAAGAGGGTCAGACATTTCCATGGCAGCTCCTGCTAACTGAATTGTTTCTCATTTCTCCATTCCAGGGCACCACCAGTAGAAACGCATGGGTTAATCTCATCTGTAGGCGGGGACTGCAAGAAAAAAGCTAGCTTCTCCCAGTCTATATAGTGCGGTTCTTTTCTTGAAGTCGCAAGGGACTGTGAAGATGTCTGGATTTTTTTTCTAATTACAGTGCTGCCCGGGAGCCAGGGCTTCGACACGGTCTTTCTCCCAGCCCCTCACCAGCTGCAGTGTTCCTTGGGGAACCCCGTTAGATGCCTGAAGTCTGTTCCCAAGCCAATAGCATGGGATAGTGCAGAGTGAGGGGAGTGCGCATGGGTCCAGGTAGGCGTATCGGGGCACGTTTGACTGGTTCTGATCCCTGAGGATCAGAACCCTTGTATGCCCCAATGATGCGAGACACAATTTAGCTATACCAGTGAACGATGGGACTCTTATCTGTGAAGTGTATGACAGCCAAAGGACTCGCTGTAAAATTCCAAGGTGACGAGTGTTGGATGACCTTAACAAAGTGAAGGAAAAGGTGAGACTATGCATTCATAAACACAATGACTGTATACACATATTGCACCTAGGAGTTTAGGTCACAGATATCCAGAATGCATGGCAAAAGAGGAATCTGAGAGGGATCTGACAGTGTCCCCTTGTCCAGTTACTGTTAAATGTGAATATTGCATCAAACCCAAAGCCACAAGATCAACCCTTCCTAAAGTCAGTCAGAATAGAGCTTCAAGACCACTTGACCTAGTTCACAGTGATGTATGTGGTCCCCCTAAACCCACCTGGAGGCAACAGGTACATAGGTATAGTATTCAAAATACACAGTCCCTTACCTTATGCAATGCAAGAGCGAAGTTCTTGACAAATTACAGGACTATGTAGTAAAAGCAAGTGACAGATTTCAGAGGAATAGAGGTGAATTCACAGGACACAAAGTACAACAGTATTTAAAGCTGAATGGAATAGAGCATCAGAAGACAGTCCCATACAGACCAAAATGTGGTAGCTGAAAGAACAGAACTTTGACTGAAATGATCAGATGTAGGCTGACAGATTCTGGATACCGCAAAAATACTGGGGTGAGGCAACAATGGCAGCCACTAGAAAAATGAAGAAAACTTCATATGAACTGTGACACAATGAGAAACCAAGTGTAAAACATCTAAGAGTTTTTGGATGCAAAATATTCATCTACATCTCAGAAGAAAAAACACACCAAACTTCAAAACAGATCATTTGAATGAATCTTTGTTGGATACAGTGACAATGTTAAAGGTTATAGAATCCTAAATCCCAAAACAGACAATGTTACCATTAGGAACAGTATAACTTTTGTTGAAGATCTGAGAGACAATGTGATGGCAGCTGAGGAAGTAAGAACAGGAGAGAAAACTGACGCTGATCAGCCATCATCTGTAACTTTTGAACAAAGAGTTGAAGTGAGTGCAGAACCAACCAATAATGAAGAACAGGCACAAGCAAGCTCAGACACAGAACCAAGACGCTCAATGAGTGAAAACGGGAGGTGAACCACCTGTACGTCAAGCACTGCCAGTACCAATGAACCTGCAACTTGGGAAGACATATCTCCGCTTTCAGAAGCGGAAGCTAGTAAAATCCATGCATGACACTAAAACATGGTCACCCAAAGAGCTACCACCTGGTAGGAAAGCCATAGGTTGTAAATGGACTTTTAAAGTGAAGTACAAAGGAGATGGTGCGAATGTAGCGAAAGCAAGACTCGTAGCCAAGGGATATTCTCAAAAATGTGGAGAGGACTATGATGACATTTGCTCCATTAGTTAAACATGCTACAATCAGGATTTTGCTGACAGTAGCCATCACAAGAAAAAAGCAAGTGAAACACTTTTTGATGTGAGAACTGTGTTTCTACATAGCGAGTTAACGCAGGACATCTACATGGATCAACCGCCAGGGTTCAAGGATGAACAAAGGCCAGACCTAGTATGCAAACCTCAGAGGAGTATATACGGTCTAAAGCAAGCTGCCAGAGCATTGAATATGAAAATAAATGAATTGCTTACACATGAGGACTTTTAGAGGAGTAAAGCAGACCCCTGTTTGTACACAAAGAAATTGGCAAACAGATGGATCTATGTGCTTATGTATGTGGATTATTTCCTGATTTAGCACAATCTGGCTTACACTTTCCTGCTGCCCCTATAATACCACCGAAGATCACTTCCTAAACAGAACAGAAATCTCAGTCCGAATGGGTACTGAATTGGGAAGTGTATCTACAGCCTTAAAATGTGGGGTTCCCCAGATAGACTTATTTACTGCGGCTCGGAACATGACATGCAAAACCTTATTTTCTCTATGCGGCGGGGGGGGGGGCACTTGGGGTGGATGCTCTAGCACAGTCCCGGAGCTTCTCCCTAGCCTACACTATGCTCACCCTTTGACTTCTACCTCAGGTTTGAAGAAAGTTCACAGAAGAAAGAACGACTTTAATCGCCCTAGCCGAGCCAAAGAGAAGTTGGTTTGCACCTCTAAAGAATGTCCAGGGTAGAACCTTGGCAATTGCCACTGAGACCAGACCAGTCTCCATTTTCAAATATACCACCTGGCATCTAACCCTCGTCATAAAGGGGTTAGGAGTCAGTGACCTACAAGCTCTTCTGTACATTGTTACCAGACAGAGACATTTTTAGAGCCTTTACCTACCAAAAATTGTCTCCACTTGCCACAGATCACACAATATTATCCTACAATACTTTAGGGGCAGCCCAGGGGATGAGGAGGATTCTACTCATTTGCTAGATGTTAGAAGGTCCTTTAGTATTTTACTTAGAGAGCACACCCGCTTGGAGGAAGACAGAATGGAGCTGGCCGCCTCCAAGTCTTCTATAGCAAGATGAATTAGACAGGCCATCGCCTTAGCCTCCATATGTATGGACACTCCACCTACCACCCTACATTTCAGTATCCACCACCTGGGTGGAAAGATCTGGTGCTTCCTTGGAGGAAATCTGTAAGGCAGCTACTAGGTTTTCACCTCATACTCTTCTTGCGCATTATTGTCTTGATCTTTCGTCTGACTCTTAGTTTAAATGTTTATCCTCTCAAGTGGCTGTCCTGAAGGAAGGGAGAAAATCCCTGTTGCTCTCACCTGTAACCGTATTTCTATGAGTCCTTCAGGAAAGCCCTAGCAACCATTCTTATTTGGCCCTTCAATTTCCCTTTTTGCTTGCTTAAAATACTGAGAACTCGGAGGAAGGGGTGGAGCTTTTAAACTTCCTCTCTGGGGGAGGATCTACTCTCATGTGGCCATCCTGAAGGTCACCAGTTCCTCATTCATGGTGTTTGGCACCAAATGGCAGTAAATCGGGTTACCAATCAGATCCATTTAGGTTTGATTTACATACCCACTGATAATTTCGGGTTTGGTCACTGTCAGTCAAATGATTGTCATCCATTTGTAAATGAGGAAGTGGTTAAAGCAGACCAACAGTCAAGAATGACTTAAACCAGACCAACACAACATACTGTGCTCATATGCATCTCCCCCAGGATAATTTAGATTGCTGCACATACAAATTCATTTACCATTTTCTAACTAACTAATGGATAGCTTTAAGGGTAGCCTTTGCTACATTAACTATGATCCACTGATTCTAGAAAAACATAATATAGTGATTATTCTACAATTCCTTGAATGAGGAAAATGTCTAGACTGGAGCATGCTCAATTTACAGGCAGCAGCACTGATCTTATTTGATATTCCCTTTCACTCATTAGTTTCATCAAGAGATTTATTAAAGTGGACCAACACCCACCGCTGATCGGCCCGGGAATCTTTAAGATTCCCGGGCCGATCAGCTCCCTGACTGCGGGCACCCCGATCGGGGGTGCCCCGCTGTGTAAAAGCCCCCAGGACGCCCGCAAATCCTACCTGTTCCTCGTTCCAACGGCGCATGCGCGGGCCGCCAACGCCTCTCGAGCATTCCTCTAGCAGTGCGCGCACCCGCGCCGGCCGTTTGCTCCCTGTAAGAGGGACGCACGAGAGGCGGCGGGCGCTCTCACCTTGTCCGTCGACGGACCTCGCTTGTGATTGGTGGAGCGAGTCACGTGGGAGCGGGGTCAGGTGAGTTTTTGGGGCTTTCTGGGGGGTTTCACACAGCGGGGTGCCCCGCGGAAGTGGACCAACATCCAGGATAGTGAAAATCCTGGGTGTTGGTCCACTTTAAGGTTGTTTAGAGATTGTCTGTTACCAATTCCCTTAGAGTGGCCCCTGGGGACCTGAACTTGGTGTTTTTACAAGACATCCTTTCAACTGCTTCCGGATTCATCCCTTAGGCATTTACCCTGGAAGTTTTTCTCATAGCTATATCATCTGCAAGATGTACGAATAGCTTCAGGCCCTGACAATTTCACCATCTTGCTTAAAGATTCTTGATGACTGAATATTATCATCTTAATGACAATACAGAAATGAATTACTTTTTTTTCCAGGTGTTTATCACATGTTCCTGTTGACAACAAGAGGGCTGTACTGTATTATGTACTTTCATCTCTCAAGGATAAATGATGGTATGTCACAACATTTTTTGGGAAATCTTAAATTCTAATGTCATTTTTTTAAAGGAAAAACTCATCATATATCATAAGTAAGTACGCTTTTGTGGCCTTTCCAAAAGGGTAGGCAGTTCCAGAGGTAACTGAACGTGCCCCATACCTAACCGTCTATCCCACATTCCTTGTGAAGTTCCAGCTGGCTCTTTACGGAAGTTCTTGATGTACAGAGGTGCTCATTGTTTTCAATGGGAGCCGGTCATACAGAGGCCTGGCCCACCCGCCAGTCGGAACCTGGAAGCGCAGCTCCTGAGTTAACTAATCAGGGCTGCAGGAGGAGACAAGGGCATCTTCTAGTTACCTCTGGACTCTGAAAGTCCACTTTCAAAGGCAATTTTGAAAGTATATTATTCTAAGTATGTCTCGCACCCTGCTTCGGAAGTAGTCATTACACTTGGGTTATGTCCAGTAGAGGGCGAACTTCTGCAGAGATGACTAGAAAAAAGAAAAACCTCCCAGTAATCGTCTCTGCAGACGGCGAGCAAGTCAGAAGATGATGTCTCCTCCTTGCACAGGGGGATTTCAGGTAGCCAGGATGACTCCCGGTCCTCTATTTCTCTATTTCCGCCCGGATCCCTGTTTGTTTTACCCTGCCTCCCAGCCTAGGCTGCTGGTCCGGGCGAGGGTAGATGGCACCCTAGGTGCTTAGGAGCTAATGCTCCACCGTGAAACCCTATACTAGAGGGTAGGCGGTTAACCGGGTTGGTGACCCCGGTTTGGGATGCCCTGTCCGTTCCCCCTTTTTGCTACTGCTATAGTTGGGGATCCCTCCCTCCCTTTATTATCCCTTTATTCTCTATGGAATGGGGGGGGGGGGCTGTGACTTTCCCTTATCCAGTTGTCATGGGCATCGGGAAGTAATCCTTCTTTCATTGGGTGCAATGCGTGTTAGTGTGTGTATGTGTTTTTAACTGTACTTGTTAGGTTGCACTGCCAGAGCTGGCCGCACTGTCATGGCGGCTGGTGCGGTGGCTGAGGGAAGCTTCTCCCTCTCCTTGCTGTGAGGAGAAGGGGGGTGGGGCTTGGCGTGCTGGCGGCGGCCTCCCCACTCTCTCTCTGGCGCCCTCTGCGGGGCCCGGTTTAGTGACGGGGGAGGGGGCCGGGCGCTCCTCGCGCTGGCGGCGGCCCGCCCCACTCTCCCTTTGGCGCCCTCGGCGGCGCCGGTTCATTGACTAGGGCGGGGCTGGGAGCTTCTCGCGCTGGCGGCAGCCCGCCCCACTTTTCCCTCTGGCGCCCTCGGCGGCGCCCGGTTCATTGTCTAGGGAGGGGCTGGGCGCTCCTCGCGCTGGCCCGCACCACTCTCTCTCTGGCACCCGGTTGTGGCGCTCTTCATCTGCTTTCTCTTTAGATCGGGGCCCCGGCTGGCATGCCGCTGGAGGTGAGTGCCCTGCGGGGCTTTGCTTGTTCTTTGGTTTAGGGCGCCTTATCCAGCGCCGGCCTAGACCACTGTTTTATTGTGTGGTCCCATCTTGTATCTTTACATGTGACATTGACATGCTATGTTGTCTTTAATACTTTTTGCCTCAATGATATATATATATTTTCTATATTTAGCCACACTCTGTTACTTTTGCTTGTATGAGTGCTTGTCTTTATACCTTATTTATGGGGGGCCCCCCTTGTCAATGTGTCCTGGGGTCCCTTGGCCTTGCAAATCCTCCCACTAACGGACTTAAGGGGCATCCCGGGTTGCTTCTAGCGTAATTCCTGCGGGTTAGTGCGACTACCATACAAATCACCATTTGGAGGCTCCTCTGGATCCGGGCTCTGGCTCCATTCGGGGCAGTCCCGGCAGTGTGTGGGTTGGGGGGTATCCCTTGCTGGGGATACTGTGCTGGGGCATACGATGTGTTCGGCAGGCCATGACACGGCAGTCGGGGGCCCGGACGTCTGGGTCAGTGCCGCCAGCCTCATCGCCTACTCCACCTTAAATTATCTGTACCCCAGGTGACATGGTCAATAGCGGGGAGTCGCAATCTGATGTATGTGCTGGATTGGCCAACATCGATAAATTGTCTTCTAGCTCTTTGGCCAGGGTGGCCCCGGCTAAGAGAAGACATCTGTCACCGGCAGTGCCGTTTCTTGATGTTTATGATTCCCTTTACTGCTCTGTTTATTTTCCGCTTGCGGAAGGAACTGTTTGTGGAATCTGATGGCTCTGAGGATCAGCAGTTGGGATGCTGATGCCGGGCAGGGGCTTGGGGATGCTGTTGTTACCCCCAAGTTCCTGGGCCATTTATTTGAGGTGCCTGCTATTCCTCCTCCGGCAGAGTCCCCTCCGCAGTAAAAGAAAAAAATTTAAAAAAAAACAAAAAAACAAAATAAAATAATTTTTTACTTCAGACCTCTAAGCCTCGTGAGGAGTGCCTGACTCTTTCTTTTCTAATATGTGATTATTGCGGTTCGGGAGGGTTCTAGCCGGCTTCCCGGTTAGGAACGGGATAGGAGGTATCCCTGTCCGGTGGACGCGGTGAAGCCCTGGTCATCTCCTCCCGAGGTCGATGCGTCCGGTACTGGGATTGTCCAACGTATATGTGGTGCACTCTCTAGACGCCTCCGCGATTAAGGATCGTGAGGACAGTCGTTTTGATCAGATGGCTTGACATGCCCTTGCCGGCGTGGGTTCTGCCTTGCCGCCTGTTTGTATTGCTGTACTCATGTTTGTGGTTATCAGGTCTGGGGTTTGGGGCCTGTTGAGGGGTCCCAGCTGCCAGTGCTGATTTGGCAGCATTTATGCGGTGTGTATAGTTCTTGACCATGGTCTTGTCTGCCTGGATGACACTATATGTCGGTATGGCGGAATATCAGTTTTGCTTGTGGCTATACGACGCTCTGTCTGGTTGCGCCGGTGGCGGCTAACATTGGCTACCCTTCGGGGGTATGCGGCTGTTTGGAGTCATATTGGATTCAGTTGCGTAAGGAGGCAGGCTTCCGCCACGCTAGAAGCGACGTTGCTCCTTTCGGGGGGCAGGCTCCTCTATTCCTTCCTTTCACGGTGCCGGAGCTGGCAGGGGTGCTGCCTTCTCTATCTTCAGTGGTGATTCCTCTGTTTTCGGTTTTCCTCGAACCCCCGGGTTGTGCAGGGGCTGGGGCTATTGTTTCAACCTCTTGGTGGTTCCCTAACGGGATGGATCCTAAAGAACCATTCTGGTTTTTGAGGCCTTTCTACAGGTTCATCAGATCCCAGGAGTTCCGCATGGAGACTCTGCGCTCAGTCATCAATTCCCGTCATCTGGGGGATTTCGTGACGTTTGTAGGCTTCAAGGTTGTTTACTTTTATGTACTTACCTACCCCGCTAGCCAGAGATTTCTCAGGTTTGGGGTGGAAGTTCGGCATTTTCAGTTGTGGCCTTCCCTTTCTGGTTTGCTTCGGTGCCAAGGGTGTTCACCAAGGGGCTGGCGGGCATAATGGCCCTTCTCGGAGCCCGGGGCATTTACATTGTGCCGTATCTGGATGACCTACTCATTACAGCATCTTTTCTATGCCGAGTGGAGATGTACTCCAGGGTGGTGACGACGCTGGAAAGGTTCGGATGGGTGATCACCCACCCCAAGTTCTCTGGCATGAATCTGGATTCCGGCAAGGCCAGAGGGTTCCTTCCTCACCCTGAGGTGCAGAGGGTTCAGGACCTGATATTTGTTCTCCTGGACAATCCTCGCCTCTCTTTCCGGCTAGGGATGTAACTGGTGGGATTGATGGTGGTTTTCCTTCTAGGCAGTCCCCTTTGCTCAGTTCCTCGTGAGGTCGCTCTAACTCCGTCTATTGCGGATGTGGGACGGCTGTTCCCGGTGCTTGGCTCGGTCCTTTCTGCTGTCTCCCAGGGTCCGGCAATCCTTTCAGTGGTGGCTGGAGCATAGCGGTCTGATGAGGGGCAGATCCTTTTTGGCCTCTTGTTGGGAGACGGTTACCACGGCTGCCAGCCTGTCAGGCGGGGGAGGTTTCTGGACTTTCAGTTCCAGGGGCTGGGAAGTCTTCAGGAGGCTCACGCTCCCATCTCTGTTTTTTGGAGTTCAGAGCTATTTGATTCTGTCATGCTGGATGCATCATTTACAGGCTTGCCGATCTAAGAATTTTTCCCCCCTTAAGCCAAAATAAACATCTGGCATTATTTTTACAGCTGGTGGAGCGGGATTTAGGCCTAGTACAATGGGACTCCCTAGGCAGTCATGACAACCTCACTAAAGCTGAAAGGATAGCCCTTGCAGATCTTAAACGGGCAAGCAATGTCATTATAAGACCCAGTGACAAGGGAGGGAATGTAGTTCTCCTTGATGAACAATACTATGGTAAAGAGGTGGAGGGTCAACTACAAGATTGCGATACCTACTGTCCGGTTCAGGGGAACCCCTTCCCAGACGTTGTACATAGGTTAAATGAAAAATTATACTGGGCACGGGAAGAAAATCTAATTGCACATAAGGTGTTTGAGTATCTGCAGGTAAGTGAGTACAACATCCCGGTACTCTATACAATCCCTAAAATACACAAAAATCCTGTGGCTCCACCCGGTAGGCCTATTGTGTCGGGGAATGGGGGTCCGCTGGAAGGTGTGGCTCGTTTCATTGACGAAAATTTGAAACCTCTAGTTCGGCTGTTGCCGTCGTTTGTACTTGATAGCAGCGGCTTGCTCCGCAAACTTCAGGACATCCGGATTGATGCCGACTGGCTCTTGGTGAGTGTTGATGTGGAGAGCCTGTACACCTCCATTCCCCACGCAGTAGGCCTGCAGGCTGTGGAGGAAACTCTGCAGGAACTGGGACCAGGTGATGCAGCGTACAATGAATTTCTTGTCGAGATGTTGGAGTTTGTATTATCAAACAATTTTTTCCGCTTCAATGGAGTGTTCTACCATCAGATCTGCGGGACTGCCATGGGGGCGGCGTGTGCTCCATCCTACGCCTGCCTACACCTCGGGTGGTGGGAGAGCGCCGAGGTGTTTGGGCGGGCGGAGTTTCGGGCACACGCTGCCCTCTGGCTAAGGTATATCGATGATGTTCTTTTGTTGTGGAGAGGCACGAGTGCCCAATTAGATGAGTTTATTGACTCTCTTAATCACAACGACCGCAACATAAAACTTACCTATAAAACGAGCTCCGATGGGATGGAATTTCTGGATTTGAATATCTCCAAGGAAGCAGACACTCTCACTACCTCCACATATCGAAAACCTACAGCGGGTAACACTCTCCTTCATTTCTCCAGCCATCATCCGGGCCCCCTGAGGCGGGGCATTCCTTTGGGACAGTTCCTTCGAATCAGAAGGAACTGTAGTACGGTGGAGGCCTACGTCCGGGAGGCTCGGGAGTTGGCTGTGAGATTTAGGGAGAGGGGTTACCCCCATCGTTTATTGAGAACATGCTTCCATAAGGCACTTGACATTCCCAGGGGTGAATTGCTAAGGGGAGGAAAGAATAGGCGTATGGGAGGAGATCAACCAGTACGCTTAATCACCAAATACAGTACACATTGGGATAGATTTCATGGGATTTTGCAATCCCATTGGCATGTGCTGTTATTGGATTCGAAGATAGCTAGAATTGTGGGGTCCGGCCCTTTGTTGACGGCTAAACGGGCTAGCAATATTAAAGATCTGCTAGTCCGTAGCGAATATAGACCCCACCAAGCAAATAGAAATACTACAAACGTAGTGGGTTCGTTCTGTTGTGGTCATTGTAAGATATGTCCATTTATACCTAAAACAACTAGTTTTATTGGACCGAAGTGTGTAAATCCCCGCCCTATAAGCGCATTTATAAATTGCGCTTCTAGGTACGTAGTGTACCTTATTACATGCCCATATGGGTTGAAATATGTGGGCAAAACTAAAAGGGAATTGCGCACCCGGATAGGAGAACATGTACGTGATATTAAGAGAAACAGTGAAAAAAGCCCATTAGCCACACACTTTCATAAACACCACAATGGGGACCCCACTGGGCTGACAGCATGCGGGATTTTCAAGCTTAGATGTTCCAACAGAGGGGGGTCCTGGGATGTACGGCTGTTACAGCAAGAATCAAGATTTATGAATTGGGTACTATGTTCCCGTTGGGTTTGAACACGGATATGGGCTTAAAAGCCTTTCTCTAACCCCGGCCTGGGGTAGAAGAAAGTGTGGCTACTTGGTTATGAAAGGAGGTCCTGAGGTTATGTATAGCATTTGGTAAAATGGGTCCATAGAGTGTATATATAATATATATATATATATATATATATATATATATATATATATATATATATACTGTGAATATATTTTCTGTTTACTTATTTACTTAGCTCTTTACCTAATGGCCTTTGGTTCTCTTTTTCTCTTTTTTTTGCTTTTTCTTTGCTTTTATTTGGTGATGGGTTCTTCACCTTCGGGTTACCTTATCTAGTTGGTGTTAGATGCATATAGGTGCTCATATTTGTATATAGCTTTGGATAGGGGTGCTTAGTGGGTTTGGGTTTGCACCCTGTTTGCTTATTTATTTATGTGAATAGGATTAGTACCTGTTTCTATAGGTTTAGGTAACCTTTGGCTATCATGCCTTGTTGCTTGGTCCCTTGTGTGATTGTTTAGGATATGCTATTCATTTTGTTGCTGGATGCGAGGTGCCTTGTTAATTTTACCACTAAAACCCAGAAGAATTACATATATTCAAGAAACTGGGGAGGATATTAAATTTGCTATGAGCAGAAGTTGTGGAAAAAACAGCGTGGCCATTAAGAATGTATGTGAATATTGGCCTTGCTGTCGGCCAGCACTGAAAGAGTTAAACAGATTGTGCAGGCTGCGAGCGGTTGCCTGAGGTCTATCGCGCATGTGCAAAGTGAAGGAATCAACATATAGTCATGTGACGTGAAGCCGGAACTCGAGGAAAGCGTGGATCTCTATATGAGCACTGCGCAGCTGTGGGCGCACGAAAATGATTGGCCATTACCAAATGAGAACTGCCTATATAGATAGCTCAATAGAGCTAGTCCCTCCCACCCTGACGAAGCTCCCGAGCGGGAGCGAAACAGCTGTCGGTCAGGGCCCCTGACTACGCCCACCACGCACACTCGCTCACCGAATGGCCGCGTCTGCAAGTAGCCTCTGAAACTGACACACTATCGGCTGCAAGGATCCTGTTAACCGGGAGTGGTGAGATAATCGCCGTCAACGCCTTATGATACAGCAGTGACGGGCCGCTGTGCCCCTTTATATCTGTACACTCGGGCCTTGACTCTAGCGCCCAGCCGGGACTGTGCTGTATATATTCCGGTCCTCTACAGAGAGCGCTCTCTAACTAACTTAAGAGCGCCCAGGTACAAGCACCTGCATCTTTGTACAAGCAGTTAACACTTGGATTCCCCTGCTTTTGCAAATATAATGTTGGTCTGCTGAGTTTCTAAGTATCTATGACCCAGGTGTTCAGCTGAAGCAATATTGTCTTTAAGTGCTCTATGCATTGAGCCTTCATTTAATTAGTGCAATAATATCCAGCCACAAGCACTTGGACTTCCATATACTGGACAAAAGCTGAACCTCGGTATGATGGCCATGATGTCCGGTTGGTGTGTCAATCTCAGGCTGTCATAGAGGATAGATTTCTGACCCTTTGTTTTGTGCTGGCCAGCATTTTTTGGAGTGAGCTGAGTGAGTGCGGGTGTGTGTGTGGAGTCCAGGTCGGCCTGGCAGGGGCCCTTATTCCTTTGTTCTTGTATTTTAATGCGCAATTGCGGTTTTATATTGTGTGTATTTAAGTCTTGTCTTTTATATGCATTAATTTTGTGCCATAATTTTGTCATTAAAAAGTGTGTTTTTGGCTAATCTTGCTTGTATATTATTGGCCAGCCCAGCATTTAACCAGTTGTGGTATTTTCTGTATGTGTTGTTTATGCGTTGAGGTTAGCTGGGTGCCACCTAATACAAACAAGGGGCAGTGCCTATATATTTATATACACACATATATAGGGGGGTCTTCCATTGTTTTTTAACCTTTTCCACTTTGTTTGTGGTGCCCTCTGGTCCCCAACGGGTTTGGCGCCGTCAAGTCTACCATTTTTAATGGATATGTCTAGTCCTTGTTTGGGCCTATATTGCCAAGGGAAGGGTTCCCCTTTTCAGTTTAGTGGAATAGGTTGTGCGACTGCTGCTTGGTCTTCTGTTCATACCTTTTACAAGTTTTTGTATGGTTGCTGTGCGGACCTTAGCGGATGCTGTTTTTAGCCGCAAAGTTATACAAGCGGCAGGGGTTTTCATTTGTGCATTTTTGCCTATTGGGATCCCCACCCTTTTTGGACACTGCTATTGGATGTCCCAAGTGTAATGACTACTTCCGAAGCAGGGTGTGAGACATACTTAGAATAATAGCATTTTGTTATTACTCACCTGTAAAATGGGTATTATAAGTATGTCTCACACCCTGCTTCGCCCCGCCCTGAGTTGTATCTTGGATCCTCTTTGGTGTTACTGTTTTTCTTGAGAGTTTTTTAGTTGCTCTTCCTGGTCCCCTTACTGGTTTCTTATACTGGGAGGTGTTTGGGAGGTCCCAGGTATTTATGGGCCGGGAGGGGCTTCTTTTTTCTAGTCATCTCTCCAGAAGTTCGCCCTCTACTGGACATAACCCAAGTGTAATGACTACTTCCGAAGCAGGGTGTGAGACATACTTAGAATAATACCATTTTGTTATTACTCACCTGTAAAATGGGTATTATAAGTATGTCTCACACCCTGCTTCGCCCCGCCCTGAGTTGTATCTTGGATCCTCTTTGGTGTGAGACATACTTATAATACCCATTTTACAGGTGAGTAATCACAAAATGGTATTTTTGTATGCCAAAATGATGTCCCAAATGTGCTGAGCTTATCTAGTATATTTTAGAATGTTTTTATGTTAACAGATGCGCAGCTTATGAAAGAAGTTTTCACTACCAAGATCTACAAGAAGATGTAAGCTCTGTTCACACAGAATACTGCTGCTGTGCATGTGTAAGGTTGAGTGACATCTCTCAGCTCAGCTGCGTTCATAGCTGCAGTGTTCTTTGTGAACAGGATTTGTCTCTTTTGGTAGATCTTAGAGCACATACTTTGGGTACAGATTGCTGGTCGATAAGCACCTTTAAAACCTTTTAAAGTGGAACAAAACCTGGGATTTTGACTTTTCCAGGGTTTATTTTCTTTGTCCCCAGGACATCCTGATTTGGGGTGCCCCTCTGTATAAAACTCCGCAGCTTGCCCATACAAACTTACTTAAATCCAATCAGAGGTGCAGATGTAATGGTCTGCAAACTGCTCTGTTTCTGACAACCAGGAGCGAGCAGAGCAATGTCCCCAGCGTTGGGTGCATTCCCTCCCCTATTGTTAACAGCCAGAGCAAGACGCTGGAAGTGAATGGGGGGGCTCACAAACCAATTTGGGATGCCTCACTGTGGGAACCCCCCCCACATCGCCCCATTCACTTACCTTGTTTCCTGGTCCCATGGCACGCTTAACAGCAGCGGCCGCATCCCGCTATCCCTCTAGCAGGGCACTTGCCTGCACCAGGCATTTGCGAATGGCCATTGCGGCACGCTCCCTGTTAGAGGGAAGGGGGGGATCCGGCCATCAGGGTGCTCAGAGCCGCTGCTCTCACATGCGCTGTGGGACCTCAACTTTAGCATTGATATTTCTCTCTTCTTCCACTCCAGGGCATCAGGCCCTCCCTATCTGCTAGGCTCCTTTTATTTATTTCTAAGATGCCATATTCCTAGTGAAGTGTGAATAATTTGGATCAGCATTAAAAAAATGAATAAATGGAAATTGAAGTAGAGGAGTCTTCTTGTCTATCCTTGTATTCTTAGTACACAGTACGTCCTGCTCCAGATAAGAATCATTACACTTGGGTATTACTACGCCAGATGGCGCTGGACTGCAGAGACCGCGAAATTGGCTCCTCCCGGCCCCTCAAATACCCGGGACCTCCCACAAATCCCCAGAATTTCTCTGCAGTCTGGACTGTGAAGGACAAAAAGATGGCTCTCTCTTCTCGCAGGTGAGGGGGGCTATTAGCCTGCGGCCCTGTAGGACTATTCTCACCCGTTCCATTATCAATGTGCCTCCCAGTACTGGCTGTGCTGGTCCGGGTGATGATAGGCAGCACCGCTGTGAGGTGCTTAGGAGCGCTGCTTCACCGCAATCCCCCACCAAAGGGTAGGCAGTATAGGCATATGGTGAGCCTCTATGGGATGCCCCTCCCGTACTATTGCCCCTTGCCCCTGTGTATCAGTGGGCCCTATGTTAAGTGGCCACTGCTCTCCCTCGCTCTTCCTTGTAACTCTCGGGGGGGGGGGGGGGGGGGTGTATGCGTTGGTGCTTCACTTGGTTGTGTGCTTTTTGTTTTTTTCAGTCTCCGCGCTGACTTGGTTGCAGTGGTTGTGATTTGAAAATGCCGGCGGCATTTCCTCAGGCGCTGATGCGCTTCCATTGGCTGCTTGTCACGTGTGCTGCTTCGCGCTTCTCAGGGGGGGGGGGGTCGCGTTTGGAGCGTTCCGCGTCACGGCCTCCGCGGCTCGCCCCTCAAGGTATACTCGGCGCCTTTTTTCTCTGGTTTCGTCTGCTGCGTGGCTGGCATCTACCTACCGCGGCCCGTGAGTGCCCTCACGGGTGGCTTTATTTACCCTATGTCATTATACATGTCGCTTATGGGGTTCTCTTCGGTTATATATTCCAAGTATGTCTCACACCCTGCTTCGGAAATATTAATTACACGTGGGTTATGTCCAGTAGAGGGCGAACTTCTGCAGAGATGACTTGAAAAAAGAAGCCCCTCCCGGTCCATAAATACCTGGGACCTCCCACACATTCCCCAGATAAGTCTCTGCAGACGGCGAAGCAAGTCAAGAAGATGGCTGTCTATCTTTCCCTTGCAGGTTTACACCCGGCCACTTGTCCCTTTTTCTGTCTGGACTTTAGTTCTTAGTCCCTATGCCTCCCAGCCTTGGCTGTGAGTCCGGCTGAGGGTAGGTTACACCTTAGAGGTGTACTGTATAGGAGCTCTGCTCCTCCGTGAGACCCTCTCCAAAGGGTAGGCGGCCGCCAGGTTCGTGATCCTGGTATGGGATGCCATGTCCTTTTTATTTTCCCTGCGCTACATTAGGTAGTTTGGGACCCCCCCCGTTACTCCCCGTCTTGGATTATGGGGGGGGGACCTGTACCTCCATTTTGCGACCTATTGTGGTCCAGCGTGTGTGTGAGTGAGTGTGTGTTTGGGAATGATTGTGCGCACTTAGTTTCATTTTGCCAGGTCCGCACGGCTGTTCCTCTCAGCGGCGGCGGGCTGGCTCCCTAAAGAACGGGCCGGCTCCGCAGCATGGCTGGGAGCGCGGCCATTCCTTCTCTTCACGTTTCAGTCAGGAGAGGGGCGGGGCCGGGCGCTCGGCACGCTGGTTGTGGCCCGCCGCTCTCCTCTGGCGCTTTTTGCGGTCCTCAGTCAGTGGCTGGGTATCGCTGTCACCGGCCATGGTTGGGAGGGGGCGGGGCCACGCACGGCGCGCGATCCGCACTGGCCCGTCCTCCTTCTTCTCTCGGCTGCTTGATGGACGCCATTTCCTCCGGTTCTCTGTGCGTGCCCTGGGGGCATGTTCGTTTTTTTTTGTACACTGCTGTTAACCCTTTAGGGGCTCTCAGCTCATGGAAGGTGTGTTTTTGTGCTATATGTCTTGACAATATATATATGTTATATATTTGTCAGGAATGAATGCTTATATATGTATATAGCGCTTGGTGTGATTCTTATGGTACCTTATATTGTGTCTTTCAGGGGGAATACCTTACCTTAGATAAAAAGGGGTTTTCCTGGTCCTTGGGTCCCTCGCTCAAATTGGGGTCTATTCCTTGTCATTCACAAATCCTTCCACTAACGGACATTAAGGGGCATCCCCGGTAGCTTATTAGCGTTATTCCCATTGGTCATTGCGACTACCATAAAAAATCACCTTATGGAGGCTTCCCAGGATACCGGGCTCGGGATCCCTTTGGGGCAACCCCGGCAGTGTGTTGTTTGTGGGGTATCCCTTGCGGGGGACAATGTGCTTATTTGCATACCATGTGCACAGCAGGCCATTGCGCAGCAATCCGGGCCCCTGACGTCTGGATCAGTGCCGCTGGCCTCATCACCTACACCCCCACGCCTGGCTTTGACCCCAAGTGACGTTGCCATCAGTGGGGAGTCGCAATCTGATGTATGTGCTAGATTGGCCAACATTGAGAAGATGATTGCTAGCTCTGCGGCCAGGAAGGCCCCAGCTAAGAGACGGCATTGGCGCCGGCTTTTAATTATGATGATTATGACTCGTTTACTTGGTCTGATTATTCCCCGCTTGAAGAAGGGGAATTGTTTTCAGACTCTGAAGGCTCTGATGATCAGCAGTTCTTTGATGCTGGGCAGGAGCGTGGGGATACTGTGGATACCCCCAGACTTCTGGCCCATATTCTTGAGGTTCTTGCTCTTTCCCCTCCTGCGGAGGCCCCTCTGCAGAAGGGGGAATTTTTTGGGGGGCCACTAAAGCTTGCCTTGAGTTTCCTGATCAGAAGCATTTTGACAAATTGATTCTTAAGGAATGGGAAAGGCCCAGCTGGCTTCCCGGGGTCCCTCTGGTGAAATAGGAAGTATCCCTTTCCGGTGGACACGCTGGTCGTCACCCCCAGAAGTCGACGCTCCGATTCTGGGGTTGTCCAACACATCGGTTGTGCATTCACCAGACTCCACCACGCTGAAGGATGGTGAGGACCGTCGTCTTGATCAAATGGCGTCACACGCCTTTGCCAGTGTGGGTTCGGCCCTGTGCCCCGTTTGTGCTTCAGCTATCACGCCCGTGGCTACCAGATCTGTAATTAGGGGCCTGTCGAATGGTCCCCATCTTACCCCTGTGTGGTAAATTATATCAAAATGTCTATTTCTCCCCTGCTTGGCTGTATAAAGCACAATCCGGGCCGGGTTTTCAGGACCCAGGTCACTTCCTCTATTCCCTAACGGGTTGTTACATGTTCTCAGGCCCTCCACAAGTGTGCACGCTGATTACAGGGGAAGCCTGTATAAGAAGAGAGCACATGGCCTTTCCTTTGTCTATGAGCAGCCTGTTGGCGTGAGCCCAGGCTGAGCTGCACCGTGGTGAAGGATAGCACTGGACATTGAGCAGAGGGCTAATACGCCCTGTAAAGTGGACTTGAACTGATCAGCTTGCTGGAGTACACAGCCCAGGACTATTTGGTTGGTAAAGTAACCCTTTTTGCTTACTGCATTTATGCTGCAATCTTTGGGCTATCTATTGAACTTTGCTGAATAAAAGCCGTTCAAATCCGTTGCCCTTCACTGCTGATTGTTTGCCCACTTACAATTGGTGGAGGATGCGAGGGGCACAGTGACAAAACGCGCTGCATTTTGGTTGTCGTTGGCGAAGGCAGCAATCAAGATGTCTCAACAAAAGCAAATGGAGGAGGTGATAAAACACCTAATACAAGCTGACCTCTGGCATGAGCAGGCCCTGGCACAACAGCAGCGAGCACAGTAGCAGGCCCTGGCACAACAGTTCCAAATGCAGCAGCAGACCGTGGCTAACCAGCAGGAGACAAATCCCCTGTTGATTGAACAGATGGTCGCGCTTAGAGAGATTGTTGGTGCCAAAGTTTCACAACCGGAGAGAAGCCCGGTTGAGACGGAGGGGGCGAGAAGAACCGTTCAGCGGGTTTTACAAAAGCAGACCCATGAGGATGATGTGGAGGCCTACCTCTGAGAGAGAGCAGCTGCCAGTCACGGAATGGGCTGACGTGATTGCACCGTTCCTGTCAGGTGAGCCGCAAAAAGGTGTTGGCGGGTATAATGGCTTTTCTCAGGGCCCAGGGCATTCGCATTGTGCTGTATCTGGACGACCTTCTCATCACGGCATCCTCTCTCAGCCAGTCAGAGCTGGACACCAGGACGGTGGTGACATCGCTGGAGAGGTTCGGTTGGGTGATCAACTACCCCAAGTCTTCTCTCTCCCCGTCAAGGGAGGTTTCCTTTCTGGGCATGAATCTGGATACCATTTAGACCAGAGTGTTCCTGCCTCAGTCGAAGGTGCAGATGGTTCAAGATCTGATACGTCTTCTTCTGTCCAACCCTCGCCTGTCCGTCCGGCAAGGGATGAGGCTGGTGGGGTTGATGGTGGCCTCCTTCGAGGCGGTTCCTTTTGCTCAGTTTCACATGAGGCCTCTTCAACTTCATCTGTTAGCGGCTTGGGACTGATGCCCTCTGTCTTTGGATCAGTCATTTGTGATGTCTCCCCTGGTTCGGCGGTCTCTTCAGTGGTGGCTGGAACCGAGGAATCTTCTGAAGGGCAGATCTTTTCTGGCCCATTGTTGGGAGAAGGTCACCATGGATGCCAGCCTGTTGGGCTGGGGGGGGGGTTCTGGAAGGAACATCAGTTCCAGGGGGCTGTGGGGTCCTCAAGAGGCTCACACCCCCATCAACGTCTTGGAGCTGAGGGCTATCCGGTTGGTGCTGTTGCACTTGACGCATCACCTCCAAGGCTTACCGGGTCAGGTTCGATCAGACAATTGGATGGCGGTCGCTTACATCAATCACCAAGGAGGGACTCGCAGCAGGAGTGCCCTCAGGGAAGTTTCTCTGATTCTTGCATGGGTCGAGAGCAATGTTCCATGCATCTCGGCGGCCACTGGGCTGGCGTGAACCCAGTGGTCATGGTGCATATTGGCACAAATTACATAGGAAGAAGTAGGTGGAAGGTCCTTAAAAATGATTTCAGGGACTTAGGCCGCAAGGACCTCAACTGTAGTATTCTCAGAAATACTACCAGTACCAAGAGCCACACCAGAGAGGCACCTCAATGGAGATGGTGCATCTGTTCTGGGGGAGAGGATGGCTAAAAGGTTGGAGGAGTGTTTAAACTAAGCACTGGGGGGGAGGGTAATAGCAGTTACAAAGGGGAAGTTTGGAAAGAAAGTGACAGTGGGTATAGCCATGAAACTGGGGGGGGGGGGGGGGGGAGGGGTAAGCACATCTAGGAGGAAAAAGGGCAATATACAAAAAATTACCAAAATTTATCATAAGCATTTGAAATGCATGCTTACTAGAAGCTTGACTAATAAAATGGATGAACTAGAATTGATAATAACAGAGGAGCAATATGATATAGTGGGGGTAATAGAGACCTGGCTGGATGAAAGCTATGACTGGGCAATCTACAGGGCTACTGTTTGTTTAGGAGGGACCGTAACAAACGCAAAGGGGGTGGAGTCTACTTAATTGTAAAATCCTCTCTACAACCCACTCTGTGGGAGGATATATGTGAGGGGAATGACCATGTGGAGTCTGTATGGGTAGAAATACTTGGAGGGAGAAACAAAAATAAAATACTGATGGGGGTTTGCTACAAACCTCCAGATATATCCGAATCCATTGAAAATATGATGCTAAGGCAAATAGATATAGCCGCTAAACTAAATGAGGTAGTGATTATGGGGGACTTTAACTACCCAGATATAGACTGGGACGCTGAAACATGTGTTTCGCATAAAAGTAATAGTTTTTTTATCTAAAACAAAAGATGGCTACCTTTCCCAACAAGTACAAGCCCCAACAAGGGGGAAAGCCATATTGGACCTAATACTAACCAATGTACCAGACAAAGTAGTAAAGGTACAGGTTGGGGGACACCTTGGAAGCAGTGATCATAATATCATTAATTTCCACTTAGCAGTCACTAGGGTGCCTTATCAAGGAGCCACAAAAACGCGGAACTTCAAAATGGCAACGTTTGACCAACTTAGAGATGCCCTAAACTGCATTAACTCGGAAAATGTCCTTAAAAACAAAAGCATGGACACTAAATGGGATACTTTCAAATGAATACTTAATTTTCATTGTGACAGATATATACCTTACAAGAATAAAACTATTAGACACACATGTAAACCGATGTGGCTAAACAAAAAGGTTAAGGGGCAATAAACAACAAAAAAAAAGGCATTTAAACGTTTAAAGCAGGAAGGGACAGCGGAAGCGTTAAAAAATTATAAAGAAGAAAATAAACAATGTAAACAACAGATAAGAGCAGCTAAGCGGGAGACAGAAAGACTGGTCGCGATAGAGAGTAAAACGAACCCCAAATTATTCTTTAGTTACATAAACCGTAAGAGGTACAAACCTGAGGGTGTGGGCCCCCTGAAAAGCAAGGAGGGGACATCTATAGAGGGAAATGAGGAGAAAGCAAATTTACTAAGCAACTTCTTTGCTTCTATATTCACAAAAGAATGTGACATGCCGAGTGAAATGCAGGGGAATAACCGAAACCCTCCATTAAATGTCACTGGTCTAACCAAGGAAGAAGTCCAGAACCGTCTCAAGCAGATGAAAATCGATAAATCACCGGGACCAGATGACATACATCCTCGTGTTTTAAGGGAGTTATGTACAGTAATAGACAAGCCAATATTTCTAATATTTGTGGAATCAATAACTACAGGGTCTGTTCCGAGGGATTGGTGCTTGGCAAATGTGGTGCCAATATTCAAAAAGGGATCTAGGGGGGAACCTGGGGACTACAGATCGGTAAGCTTAACATCTGTGGTGGGCAAGCTGTTTGAAGGTTTCTTAAGGGATACTATCCTGGAGCACCTTGGGGAAAATGACCTTATTACTCCATATCAGCATGGATTTATGAGGAATCTCTCCTGCCAGACAAACCTAATCAGCTTTTATGAGGGAGTAAGTTCAAGATTGGATTAGGGGGAGTCATTGGATATCATATATCTTGACTTTTCTAAAGCATTTGATACTGTGCCACATAAAAGGCTGGTACAAAAGATGAGAATGCTTGGACTAGGGGAAAACGTGTGCAGATGGGTGGGAAATTGGCTTAATGATCGGAAGCAGAGGGTGGTTATCAATGGTACACACTCAGATTGGGTCACTGTTACTAGTGGAGTACCACAAGGGTCAGTTCTGAGACCAATTCTCCCCCCATTCCCCCTGTTGGGTAGGGTTCTGCGCAAGATAGCTCAGGAGGGGGTGCCAGCTATCCTGGTGGCTCCCAGGTGGCCAAGAAGAGCGTGTTTCGCAGACGTGGTGCAGCTGGCAGTAGATCAGTATGCTCTGCCCAGGGTTCCAGACCTGGTCATTTTCGCCATCCCAATTTACAAACTCTGGCTTTGACGGCCTGGCTGCTGAAACCTCCATCCTGTTGGAGAAGGGGCTGTCTGCCCCTGTTGTTGATACCATGATAAAGGCTAGGAAGAAGTCTTCTTCTTCTATTTACTATAGGGTTTGGCGTGCCTACATTGACTGACTGGTGTGAGTCTAGGTCTCTTCCCTGTCGCGTGTTCTCTATTCCCCAGATCCTGGAGTTCCTACACCATGGGTTGGAGCTGGGGCTTCAACTCAGTACTCTGAAGGGTCATGTCTCTGCCCTGACTGTTTTCTTCCAGAGGTCCTTTGCCCAGCATTCTCTGATCAGGACTTTTTTCCATGGGGTTACACATGTGCGTCCCCCACGACGTAAGCCTATGTTGCCTGTTTGGGATTTGAACTTGGTCTTGTCTGCCTTGCAGGGTGCTCCCTTTGAACCTGTGCAGGAGGCTGCCCTGGCCATTCTTACCTTACAGTCTTTTTGGTGGCTATCACTTCTTTTAGGCGTGTTTCTGAGTTGGCGGTGCTTTCCATCCAGCCCCCCTACTTTGAGAGACACCAGGACAAGGTGGTTTTTCGCTTCAAGCCAGCTTTTCTGCCTAAGGTCGTGTCTGCCTTTCATCTGAATCAGCCTTCCTTCCTTGTGCCCTAATCCTAGTAATGCTAAGGAGAGGGTTTTGCATTCCTTGGATGTGATTAGGTGTCTGAAGTACTATCTGGTGGCTACTGCACCTTTCAGAAAAACTGATCCTCTTTTTGTGGTCCCTTCTGGTCGTAGGAAGGGTTTGGCTCCTGCTAAATCTACTATCAGCAAATGGATCCGTCAGGCTGTGATTCAGGCCTACACTGCTAAGGGGAAGAATCCTCCCTTCTGCCTTACTGCTCATTCCACTCGTGCTATTGGTGCCTCTTGGGCTTTTCAGCACCAGTCTTCTGTTGAACAAGTTTGCAAGGCCGCTACTTGGTCTTCTGTTCATACTTTTTCAAAGTTTTACAAGGTTGATGTTAGGGCCTCAGCTGATGCTGCTTTTGGCCGCAAGGTTCTGCAGGTGGCAGTGGTCTGACCTGTCTGTTGTTACCTTTGGGGATCCCACCCTACTTTATGGACACTGCTATTGGATGTCCCAAGAGTAAAGAATCTTATCTGGAGCAGGACGTACTGTATACTAAGAATAATACAATACTGTGATTATTCACCTGTAGAATTGTTATTATGAGTATACAGTACGTCCTGCTCCACCCCACCCTTGGTTTGCATTATTCTTGGATCACCTGTATGGTGATTGTTGTCATTGTTTTATAATTACTAGTTGGTTCTGTTATTCTCCCGGCTTCTCGTTAACTGCTTTTCAATGCTGGGGATTTGTGGGAGGTCCCGGGTATTTGAGGGGCCGGGAGGAGCCAATTTCGCGGTCTCTGCATTCCAGCGCCATCTGGTGGAGTAATACCCAAGAGTAAAGAATCTTATCTGGAGCAGGACGTACTGTATACTCATAATAACAATTCTACAGGTGAGTAATCACAGAATTGTATTTTTTGACTTCTAGTTTGCTTTAACCTAAGTGGTGACAGTATATTGTTTGTACTTTGGTTAGGTATATAGAACTGGGAGATATTGTCCAATGTGCTCACTGAGATTCTTTGTACTTGTCTTCCATCTCAAATTGTTCAATGTGGTAAAAGTTCTCTTCACAGTAGTCATTACATTAGGGTATATCAAACTGCCACCAGGAGAGGTCAGACATAAGCTGGAGATGCAAAGCTGAATATAACCCCCCTCCCCCGTAGATTGTTTCCAGCTCTAGGAGAGCAGACAATTTCTCTTTTGCTACCCTGAGACTTTACACCCTTTACCTACCACGTTTAATATCCTACCGTAGGTAGGTTAATTCTCGTTAAGTCCATAGGGACGACTTCCTCTGCAATGCTTAGCCCTGTCTGTTGTATGTTATAGGAAAAAGGCACTCAGGTCAGGTTACTTAAATTCTATTAGATTCCCTGCTGCTCAGAACTACAAAAGGGATTAACAGCCCCTAGTCCACTATAAGTAATGGTTGCAGAGTTTAACCATTCTAGATACAGCACAGGGACACTTTTCCAGAGCTTTTAGGTCTTCTTTTATTATTTTTTCCAGTGCTAAAGTATAGGTTTTACTCTGTTATGCAGCCAGACCTCTATGTTGTCCTCGCCCATTTTCTTCCTGTGTGAACAAAAGAGAAAAAGGAAATTTTAGTCTTATCTTTTCACGTGGTAATGGTTTTGCATCATCTTGGTTTGGGTCTTAGGCCCTGTGTACCTTATCTGTTTTTATGCATTGTCGTGGTTTTTATATTACTCTATGGGGTGCTCTTTCTCAATGATTTCTATTGGGGAATTACTGGGGAATTATTTCCTCCTACCGTAGGCGGAAACGGGAGAGGGATTCAAATTTGTATAATCTCCAGCTTACATCTCTACCTCTCCTGTAAAGGTCTGTCCCGTGTAACAGAGATGGTTAGTTTACTAACAAAAGTGTACCACAATGTGACACAGTTTTTTTTTTTTTTTAATAGCTATTAAGAACATGGACCTCAGTGCTGCCAAAGAGGTAAGTTGTTGTTTTTTTGTTTTTTTTTAAACAATTCTCACAATTCTTTCTTTCATATTGTGCATTTCTTTTTTTTGTAAACTATCTGTTTTACAGATGGAGGGAAAACTTCAGATCGTCTTTATTTCTACACAAGAGTATCATACCAAAGGCTGTTTAAATCTTGTAATAGGAGACCTCATGAGTGATACACCTTTAATTGTTGGGGTAAGCAGCTTTGTGATCTTAAAGGAGGTGTATTGTGAAATTGTTTAAAAAACCATATAAACATGTCAGCTAATGAGTGGAGGAGTCACTTATCACCTGAACTGCCTAAATCCCCCGCCGAGCTTGTGGTTTCTTCTGGAAGGAATAAAATCCAGAAGTGACAGGTTCAAGTTTTTCAGGAGATACATAAACTGTCCCTCCTGATTTCTGGCTAATAATGATGCAGCAAATGTAGTATTGTGTTAGTATGGGTACTGTGCTCATCTCACTCACTAGATGCCTGCTGACTGCATCAGGAAGCATGTGGAAAAGAACTCTGCTACTTATATTGATTCAAAGGGAAATAAGAGTCTTCTGACAAAAATGGAACAAATACACATTGATAGAAAAGTGCAATAGAAATGAGGGCCCTGCACTGGCACGCTTACAATCTAAAGGTTTATAATTGAGAATTGAGGTTGTGTGGCAAGTGTTGTGATATATAAATATTATATGAAGATGGAAGATCAAAGAGCCAGAGGCTTTATGTACCAGGCCTGTTTGATAATTGGTTAAAAATCGGACCTCCAGGTTAATATATATTTTTAAAAATAAGTTCTTTGAAGTGAGCAGGCCTGAAAAATCCTTGTAAAAATGTATCTTTCTCCGTCATGTCCGTTTTACACCCAGCACCGCATAACCTGTAAACATACATTTCCATAGCTTAAGGAGGCCTTGCGACTAAACTCCTGCATAATACCTTATGGAGTCTTTACAACTGGTATGTACTAAGCATGGTGACAATTGCTCCGAAGGGTACTAGACTATCACAGGCTGAAGACAGGCATTACAGACAAGTTTCAACAATATAGACATGTCAAAGCATTTCAACAAAATGGAAATACACGACATATTGTCAAGCCACAAAGGAGCAACCGCACCCGAGGAGCATGTATTTCATAGGAAGCTGCATAGCTGGTGAGACTGTCCTGCAACATTCGGCGCCCTTGGGAAACCAGCCACAAGCCCAGCCCTTCTTCACTCTACTGCTCCCCAAATCCTCCGTCTCGGCTGCCACCAATTGAACCTTATAAACCTTTGTCTGCAAACCAAGCCTCCGCATTTTTTTTATGCATAAACAAAAAACAAACCAAGTACAAATCACACGACAAAAGAGACATGGGAGAAAGAAAAAAGGAAACCGAGAAAGAGGAAGGAAGGGGAACAAAAAGCCGGGGGGGGGGGGGAAGTTGGGTGATGGGTTGGGGGGGACCCGCTCCGAAGTTCTCTGGCCTCACTCCTGAAGGAAGCCAAGATAATCAGCCGATAGGGTAAATTGATCCCAGGCGCACCAGATCTCCCTGTACTTGTCAAGGGTTCCCTTCATTGAGGCCGTCAGTTCCTCCATCCGACTCAAATCTCTAACCCTAGAGAGCCACATCGCCGTTGTTGGAGGATCAGACGACTTCCAGCAGGCAATAATACATGTCTTCGCGGCGTTCAGTAGCGGGGCTAGGAGGGACTTCATCTTTGCCAGCCTAGATGGCACATAATACCAGCGGGTCAGAATTTTGTATGAGGTCTCTTGGTATCTGCTGACAGCTGACACATAGCTTGCCTCTGTTCTGCTGAAAAGTTTCTGTTCAGTTCCCTCTCCCACTCCCCCGCGAAAGAGGGCACAAACGAATCCGGGGGACCAATAAGCAAGGAGTAGGCATACAAAAAAGCCCCTCGGAAATGGCCAGCCCCAGTACAGAGTCGCTTAAAAGGGGTCAACAGTCTATCAGCCTTGCCTGGCTGGTCAACAGACTTCTGGTAATGTGACAACTGGAACACCCGCCAGAATTTAAGGGGCTGCAACAAGTGCCTAGCAGTCAGGTCCTCCGCCCCGCACCACCTGCCTCCCTCACGCATATGCAGGATCCTAAAACAATTCTGCTTCGTCCATGAACGAAAGATACATAGAAACATAGAAGGTTGACGGCAGAAGGAGACCATACGGTCCATCTAGTCTGCCCTTATGTGTATACTGTATGTACTCTATATCTTAGGATAGATGTGTGCTTATCCCAGGCATGTTTAAATTCAGTGACTGTTGATTTTTCAACTACCTCTGCTGGAAGTTTGTTCCAAGCATCTACTACTCTTTCTGTAAAATTAATATTTTCTAACATTGCTCCTGATCTTCCCCCCGACTAGCTTCAGGTTGTGCCCCCTTGTTCTATCATTAAGCTTCTTCTTAAAAACACTTCCCTCCTGAACCTTATTCAATCCTTTCACATATTTAAAGGTCTCAATCATGCCTCCCCTCTCCCTTCTTTCCTCCAGACTGTACAAATTAAGTTCTTTAAGTCTCTCCTGATAAGTTTTAAGTTTAAGTCCTTCCACCATTTTCGTTGCCCGCCTTTGGACACGTTCTATTTGAATAATGTATTTTTGCAGGTAAGGTCTCCAGAACTGCACACAGTATTCTAGCTGTGGCCTTACCAGGGCTCTATGCAGAGGCACCACAACCGCCCTCTTCCTACTGGTGATGCCTCGAGCTATGCAGCCGAGCATCCTGCTTGCTTTTCCCACTGCCTGGCTACACTGTCCACTCAACTTGCAGCTATCAGTAATCAGTACCCCTAAATCTCTCTCCTCCGAGGTCCTGGCTAACACAGTGCTGCCCATACGGTACTCAGAGCAGGGATTCTTTCTACCCAAATGCATGATTTTACATTTAGAGACATTAAACTCTAGTTTCCACAGTTTTGACCATCTATCCAGTAAAGCTAAATCATTTTCCATGTTGCAGACACCTCCAGGAATATCCACCCTATTACTAACCTTTGTATCATTGGCAAACAGACAAACTTTTCCTACCAAGCCTTCTCGTATGTCACTTACAAATATATTAAAAAGAATGGGACCCAGGACAGAGCCTTGCGGCACACCACTTGTAACTCGCCTTTGTTCAGATTGCACACCATTAACAACAACTTTCTGATACCGATCCCTCAGCCAACTGGAAATCCACTGAACTATCCAGGGATTGAGTCCTACATTCAATAACTTATCTATGAGCTCCTTATGTGGTACAGTGTCAAAGGCTTTGCTAAAATCCAGATAGGCGATATCCACAGCACCACCTTCATCTAACACTTTAGTAACATTGTCAAAGAAATCAATAAGATTGGTCTGACATGATCTGCCCTCAGTAAAGCCATGCTGTTTTGGGTCCAATAGGTCATTAATTTTTAGATGGGAAATTATCTGTTTTTTTAAGAGTGTTTCCATTAATTTGACCACTATAGATGTTAAACTAACTGGCCTGTAATTACTGGCTTCTTCTCTACTCCCCTTTTTATGGATTGGTGCAACATTGGCCATTCTCCAATCATCTGGAACCTCACCAGTTGAAAGGGAATGGTTAAGTAAATCAGTCAGAGGGGCTGCAATCACAAACCTAAGTTCCCTTAGAACTCTGGGGTGGATTCCATCTGGACCCATCGCCTTACTTACCTTTAGATGTGCCAGCTCGGATAGGACATCAGCCTCCAGAAACTCCGGAGCTGTGCCCTACCAGCGGGATGCTGTGCTATGGCCATGCCTGCTACTATCTGAAAGTACTGAACAAAAGTAGCTATTCAGATGGTCAGCCACAGCCTTATCTCCGTCAATATATTTATTTTCCCTATTTCTAATTTTTGAGACTGCATTGTTATTCTAAGTATGTCACACACCCCGCTTCAAGATATCCATAACATGTGGGGTAATACCGACCTGAAGTGGGCGTTCCTGCAGAGATGATAGCAAAAAAGAAAGCCCCTCCCTGATTCCATCTCTGCAGACGGCGAGCAAGTCAGAAGATGATGGCTCCTCCTTGCACAGGGGGATTTCAGGTAGCCGGGATGACTCCCGGCCCGCTATTCATTTATTTCCGTTTGGACCTTTTTTCCCCAGAACTCCATATGCCTCCCAGCCTCGGCTGAGGGTCCAAGCGAGGGTATATCAGCACCTTAGGTGCTCAGGAGCTACGCTCCACCGTGAGACCCTATATGAGAGGGTAGGCGGTTTCACCGGGTTGGTGACCCCCGGTTGGGATGCCCTGTCCCTTAATTAACTTTCAATGGCCCTCCCAGGATCCCCTTTCCACAGGTGGGGTTGGGGAGTGTGGGTCCCTTCTTTATTTAGTCCCTAACATGTTCCGTTCTGGGTGTTGTGTAGTGTGTGTCTCTTTAAATGTATTCACCGCCGCAGCCGGTTTACAGGAGGCCTGTGCGGTGCTGGACCTGTCTCTTATCCCCCCATCTTCACTCAGCTGGTGTTTTCACATTTATTAATGGCGGAGGTATTTACCTCACGCCATGTTATACTGTCCTTCTGGTGGGGGGCGGGACCGGACCGTCAGCGCGGGGCCGGGGCCCGTCCCTCCTGTTTCGCATGTTTGAGGAGAATGTCTCTGGACACTTGGGTGTGTGTGTGTGACCATGTATTATAACCGGGCCGGGCGTGGCGGCCGCACTTCACACTGCGGCGCCGGCCGGCTTTTGGCGCCTTTTCTTCTGAGGAGATTCTCCTCACGCTTGACTGGGGGACGGGGCCGGTGTGGCGGCGCGTCGCCGATGCCCGCCCCCATCTTTCTCTGGCGCCGCTGCGGAGCACTGCCTGGTGTGGGAGAGGGGGAGGGGGCGGTGCTCGGCGTCCCGCGCTGACCACGCCCCCTTCTCCCCTTCTGTCAGCAAGCTCAGTTGGATTTCTCTCACAGTCGCCATTACTTGCTGTTGCGGTTCTGTAAGTGGCCTATGGCCATCCCCTCTTTCTCATCCTCTGTATTGTATGAGTGTCTGTTGCCTTCATTAGCCTTATTAGCCTTTTTCTGTCTTCCAGGTGGTGGTTCAGGAGGTTCTCCAGTAGCATTTAGGGGGTCTCTCCCGATCCTTAATCACTGGGTTCATTATTGCTCATAAATCCTCCCACTCGGGACATTAAAGGGGCATCCCGGGTTGTCTAGTGGCGTAATTCCCTGGGTCATTGCGACTATTCCTATAAAAGTTCACCTTATGGAGGCATCCCCGGATACTGGGCTCGGGGGCCCCTTCGGGCATCCCCGAAAGTGTATGTTGTGTGGGGTATCCATTTCTGGGGACGATGTACTTCTGTGTATTCCATGTGCACAGCAGACTATCTCGCGGCAGTCCGAACCCCAGGCGTCTGGGTCTGCACCGCCGGTCGCTTCATCTCCTCCTCCCACCTTGACACGCACCCCGTGTGACGTTGTCATGGGCCGGGAGCTGCAATCTGAGATGTGTGCAAGATTGGATAACCTTGAAAAAATTATCTCCAGCTCGGTTGCTCGTAAGGCCCCGACTAAGAGAAAGCATTTGTCGCCGGCTCCGCTGGTGGAGGACCAGGAGGATGTTAATAATCTGGATTGGTCTGATTATTCCCCGCTAGAGGAAGGGGAAGTTTATGAGGATTCTGATATTTCGGACGATGAGCAGTCCTTTGGCGCTGATGCCGAGCTTGGTGACTTGGGGAGATCCTCCGATACTCCTCACGCTCTGGCTCTGATGTTAGAGGTTCTGAATATTTCTCCTCCTGAGGAGGTGTCACAGCAGAAGGGTGAATTGTTTGAGGAATCCAGGCCGCGCTTGGAATTCCCTACACAAAGGCATTTTGACAAAATTATTGCTAAGGAATGGGACAGGCCGGCTCGGCTCCCTGGCATCCCTCAGGGGTGGGATAAGAAATATCCCTTCCCTTCGGAGGCGATTAAGCGCTGGGCATCTCCCCCCGAGGTGGATGCCCCAGTTTTGGGGTTGTCCAATTCCTCGGTTTTAAATAGACCTGATTGTTCCATTCTCAAGGATGGAGAGGATAAACGTATTGACCAGATGGCTTGTCATGGTTTTGCTAGCGTTGGGTCAGCCATGCGGCCCGTTTGCGCCTCGGCTCTAATGGTGTTGGCTGCCAGGTCCGTGGTCAGGGACCTGTTGACTTCTTCCGGGCTGCGTCCTGGTAGTGCTGAGTTCCTTAGCCTTAAGCGGTGTGAGTTGTTTTTATCCTTTGTGTTGACAGCCTTGGATGACACTTTGATGATGTGTGGTAGGACATCGGCCCTGCTGGTCACTATTCGGCGCTCGGTTTGGCTGCGCCAGTGGGCGGCAGATTTTATGTCCAAGAAGTCACTAACGGCTCTGCCTTTTGTTGGACTACGGCATTTTGGAGAGACATTGGACTCTGTTACCAAGGGTGGTAGGTTACCTCAACGCAAGAAACAACGCCGTCCCTTTCGAGGGGCGCCTTCCTTTACCCCCTCCTTTCGTGGGGCCAGATCTGGCAGGGGGTTTGCATTCCCCTCTTCCAGAGGAGATTCTGGGAGCAGGGGCAGAGGACGTGCCCGTCCAGGATACAGTTGGGACTCTAAGCCCAAGCCGGCTGCTAAGCCGGCTCAGCAATGAGGGGGCGCCCTCACCCATGCGGGTGGGGGGACGGCTGCGACACTTCTCCCAGATCTGGGATCAAGAGGTCTCGGACAGATGGATCCGGGAAGTGGTGTCTTCCGGTTACAAGCTGGAGTTCGAGCTCCGCCCCCCTTCCAGATTTTTCAGGTCTCGGATGCCTTCGGAACCCCTAGCGGCGCAGGGGCTCCTGTTGGCAGTACAGAACCTTCTGGATATGGCTGCCATTTGCCCAGTGCCCCCTTCGGATTAGGGCAGGGGTTTTTATTCCAATCTGTTCACGGTACCCAAGAAGGACGGATCGGTCCGACCCATCTTGGATCTGAAGTTTCTCAACAGGTTCATCCGGCCACGGAAATTCCGCATGGAAACGCTGCGTTCGGCCATTCACTCTATTCGTCAGGGAGACTTTCTGACGTCCATAGACATCAAGGATGCTTATCTACACGTTCCAATTTTTCCAGCACACCAGAGGTTTCTCAGGTTCGTGGTGGAGGATCGGCATTTTCAGTTTGTAGCACTCCCTTTCGGTCTCACCTCGGCTCCTCGGGTGTTCACCAAGGTGCTAGCGGGGGTGATGGCTCTGCTAAGGGTTCAGGGTATCCGCATTGTGCCCTATTTGGACGATCTTCTGATCATGGCCTCTTCTTTCAACCAAGCGGAGTTGGACACCAGAGTGGTGGTGTCCACTCTGGAGAGGTTCGGTTGGGTGGTCAACCACCCCAAGTCTTCTCTTTCTCCGTCCAAAGTAGTGACCTTTCTGGGAATGTCTCTGGACACTTCGCAGGCCAGGGTGTTTCTGCCCCAGGCCAAGATTCTTTTGATTCAGGAGTTAGTTCGGCTTCTCTTGTCGGCCCCTCGTCCAGCCATCCGTCTAGGGATGAGGCTGGTGGGGTTAATGGTGGCCTCATTCGAGGCGGTTCCCTTTGCGCAGTTTCATACAAGGACGCTTCAGCTTCATCTGTTGAAGGTTTGGGACAAGTCTCCTCTATCGTTGGATCAGTACTTCCTGATGACTCCCCGAGTTCGTCGATCCCTGCAATGGTGGCTGGGGTCAATCAATCTGTTGAAGGGCAGATCTTTTCTGGCTCCACGTTGGGAAACTGTCACCACGGATGCCAGTCTGTCAGGTTGGGGGGGTGTTTGGAAGGACCTCCAGTTTCAGGGTCTGTGGGGCCCGCAGGAGGCTCACGAGCCCATCAATGTTCTGGAGTTGAGAGCCATCAGGTTGGTTCTGTTTCGCTTGACTCATCAGTTGCGGGGCCTGCCTGTTCAGGTCCGGTCGGACAACCGGACGGCGGTTGCTTAAATCAATCACCAGGGGGGGACTCGCAGCAGGAGTGCCCTCAGGGAAGTGTCTTTGATTCTGGACTGGGCGGAGAGCCACGTCCCGTGTATCTCAGCAGTCTACATTCCGGGAGTGGAGAACACGGAGGCGGACTCTCTGAGCAGAGCCTCCTCTCGTCAGGGGGAGTGGTCTCTCAGTCCTGCGGTGTTTCGTTCGATCTGTCTCAGGTGGGGGTTCCCAGCGGTGGACCTCTTTGCCTCTCGTCACAATCACAAGCTTCCAGTCTTTGTGTCTCTCTCGCAGGATCCTCTGGCTCTGGCAGTGGATGCCATGTCTCCGGACTGGAGGGATCTGGGGTTTCTTTACCTGTTCCCTCCGTTTCCAATGGTAGCCAGAGTGGTGCGCAAGCTGGCCCTGGAGGGCGCGTCGGCGATTCTGGTGGCACCAAGGTGGCCAAGGCAGGTTTGGTTCGCAGACCTGGTAAGACTGGCAGAGGATCAGTTCGTTCTGCCTCTACTGCCGGACCTGCTCACCCAGGGTCGGCTGCGCTATCCCAATTTACCTTCGCTGGCTTTGACGGCGTGGCTGCTGAAACCGCCATCTTGAAGGAGGAGGGTCTTTCTGACGCGGTGGTTCAGACTCTTATTAGCGCCAGGAAGCGCTCTTCTTCTACTATTTACTATAGGACTTGGAGGTCCTATATTGACTGGTGTGAAAGTAGGTCTTTCTCTTGTCGGGAGTTCTCCATTTCCAGAATCTTGGAGTTTCTTCAACATGGTCTGGATCTGGGGCTTCAACTTAGTACCGTGAAGGGGCAGGTTTCTGCCCTGGCGGTGTTCTTTCAAAGGTCCTTTGCACTTCATCCCTTAGTCAAGACCTTTTTCCAAGGAGTTACGCATGTTCGGCCTCCTAGGAAGCCTTTTGTTCCAGTTTGGGATTTGAACCTGGTTCTTTCTGCTCTTCAGGGTCCTCCGTTTGAGCCCTTGAATGAGATTGCTTTGTCTTCACTTACTCAAAAGGTGGCCTTTTTGGTGGCTATCACTTCAGTTAGGCGTGTTTCTGAGTTGGCAGCTTTATCCATTAAAGCTCCGTACTTCGAAAGGCATCAGGACAAGGTTGTCTTTCGTTTCAAGCCGGATTTTCTTCCTAAGGTGGTCTCTGCCTTTCATCTGAATCAGGACATTGTTCTGCCTTCTCTATGTCCTAATCCCAGCAACGACAAGGAAAGGGCGCTGCATTCCTTGGATGTAGTTCATGTTGTGAAATATTATCTGGTGGTTACGTCTTCCTTTCGTAAGACTGATGCTTTTTTTGTGGTGCCCTTTGGGCCTAGGAAAGGTTTGGCTCCTGCCAAATCTTCCATTAGTAAATGGATTCGTCAGGCCATCATTGGGGCCTATTCTGCCAAGGGGAGGAGTCCCCCTTTTCGCGTTACTGCTCATTCGACTCGTGCGGTTGGAGCGTCCTGGGCCTTCCAGCACCAGGCCTCTGTTGAGCAGGTTTGTAAGGCCGCTACTTGGTCCTCTGTTCACACTTTTTCCAAGTTTTACAAGGTTGATGTTCGGGCCTCAGCGGATGCTGTTTTTGGCCGCAAAGTTCTGCAAGCTGTTGTGGTTTAAGTTGTGCATTGTTGCCTTGTTTTGGATCCCCGCCCTTTTTACGGACACTGCTATTGGATGTCCCACATGTTATGGATATCTTGAAGCGGGGTGTGTGACATACTTAGAATAATACCATTTTGTGAAATACTCACCTGTAAAATGGGTATTATAAGTATGTCACACACCCCGCTTCACCCGCCCTTCTTGTATTCTGGATCCTTTATTTTGTGAACTTTGCGTTGTTATGACTTATATTTGCCTCTTCCTGGTCCCTTACCTTACTGCTTCTATATACTGGGTGATGAGTGGGAGGTCCCAGGTATTTATGGATCAGGGAGGGGCTTTCTTTTTTGCTATCATCTCTGCAGGAACGCCCACTTCAGGTCGGTATTACCCCACATGTTATGGATATCTTGAAGCGGGGTGTGTGACATACTTATAATACCCATTTTACAGGTGAGTATTTCACAAAATGGTATTTTTCTTCTGTCACCAATATATCGGAAAAAGGTTTTATCTCTCCTCTTCATAGATTTGGCCATTTCTTCCTCCTTTTGCCCTTTAGCAGTCCTTCTAATCAGTTTTGCTTCCCTCTGTTTAATTTTATACGCCTCTCTGTCAGCTACACTTCCACTTACTTTATACTTCTTATAGGCAGACTTCTTATCTTTTATGATAGTGCTGACTTCCCTAGTAAACCATAATGGATTCTTCTTTCTATTATTCTTGCTAGTTTGTTTCACATATTGCTCAGTTGCCTTTAAGATGGCCATTTTTAATAGTGACCACTGGGCACTCACTTCTGTTACTCTGTTGCACTCGCCTAATTTTCTTTCTACATACTCCGCCATTTCCTTGAAGTTTGTCTTCCTAAAGTCTAGTTTGTCTTCCTAAATACCATCAGACTGGCTCGCCAGGAAGTCTGGATGTCCTATCACCGGGGCTAGTGGCGACAGGGAGGGGGAGATCTCCGGCCTAGGAAAGACCCTTGCTACCACCCTCCTTGTGGGGCCAATTGTAGGGTGATTGAGTGTTCGAAGCTTGCTCAACGGGATCCACGGGAGTCCCGGAAGGAAGACGGCCGCGGCCTCTTGTTCAACGTGTGTCCACTGTTATTCTTAGTATACAGTACGTCCTGCTCCAAATCTAATACTTACACTTGGGATATACTCCGCCAGATGGCGCTGGACTGCAGAGATATCGAAAATAGGCTCCTCCCGGCCCCTCAAATTCCCGGGGACCTCCCACAAATCCCCAGAATTTCTCTGCAGTCTGGCTGCGAAGGACGAGAAATGGCTCTCTACTCGCAGGTGAGCGGGGCTATTAGCCCGCGGCCCTGTAGGACTATTCCCACCCGTTCCACTAGTAATATGCCTCCCAGCCTTGGCTGCGCTGGTCGGGTGAAGGTAGGCAGCACCCCTGTTAGGTGCTTAGGAGCGTTGCTCCACCGCAATCCCCACCAAAGGATAGGCGGTTCAGGCTTATGGTGAGCCTCTATGGGATGCCCCTCCCGCACTAGTGCCCCCTTGCCCCTGCCCATCGGTGGGCCCTGTTTAAGTGGCCGCTGTCCTCCCTCATCCTCCCTGTAGCCTTCGGGGGAAAAGGGGGGGGGGTGTAAATATGTATGCTATGCATTCTGTGTTTTACACCTTTTTTCCATTCTGTTTAGTCTTGTGTCAGCCGCCGCGCTGGCTTGTCTTTGCTGTCTTTTTAAAATTGCCGCCGCACGCTGACTTGGTTCCGCGCTTGGTCGGTGGCGTTACCTCAGGCCCTGATGCGCCATCATTGGCTGCTTGCACGTTCTGGCTTTGCACCTGATTGCACAGGCTCAGTCCCTCCTAGCTTGTCCCCATCGCTCCATCAGGCAGGGAATGCAGCTGGTGGGCCTGATGGTGGCATGCTTTGAAGCGGTCCCTTATGCTCAGTTCCACTTGAGGCCCGTGCAACTTCACCTATTGTCAGTATGGGACAAGGACCCAGCATTCCCTGGACAGGGTCTGTGTGCTCTCCCCCCTGGTCAGGAGATCCCTCTCGTGGTGGATGGACTCAAGGAACCTGTTGGGGGGCAGATCCTTTCTTGCCCCTTCCTGGGAGACGGTCACCATGGATGCCAGTCTGTCAGGTTGGGGGGGTTTCTGGAAGTCCCTGCGGTTCCAGGGGAGGTGGGGCCCTCAGGAGGCACACACACCTATCAATGTCTTGGAACTGCGGGCGATCAGGCTAGTTCTGCCTCACTTGACTACTCACCTTCGGGGCCTGCCTGTTCAGGTGCACTCGGACAACCAGACGGCAGTTGCCTACATCAATCATCAGGGAGGGACCTGGAGCAAGGGGGCCCTCCAGGAAGCGTCTCTGATCCTGATTTGGGCGGAGGCCAATGTCCCCTGCATATCAGCTGTGTACATCCCGGGGGTGGAAAATCGCCTGGCGGACTCTCTGAGCAGGGGGACCTCTCGCCAGGGACAATGGTCCCTATGCAGCAGGGTGTTTCAATCTCTGTGTCACCGTTGGGGCCAACCAGATGTGGATCTGTTTGCGTCCCGCCACATTCACAAGCTCGAAGCTTTTGTCTCTGTCCCAGGATCCTCTGGCCTTGACCTCGGATGCGCTAGCAATGTCATGGCAGGACTTTCAGTTCCTGTATGTCTTCCCTCCAATCCTCCTGCTGGGCAGGGTTCTGCGCAAGATTGCTCTGGAAAGGGTGCCAGCAATTCTGGTGGCCCCCAGGTGGCCAAGAAGAGTGTGGTTCGCAGACGTGGTACAGCTGGCAGTAGATCAGTACGCTCTGCCCTTGGTGCCAGATCTGCTCACTCAGGGCTCACTACGCCATCCCAATTTACAAACTCTGGCTTTGACGGCTTGGCTGCTGAAACCACCATCTTGATGGAGAAGGGGCTGTCTTCCTCAGTTGTGGATACTTTGATTAAAGCTAGGAAGAAGTCTTCCTCTTCCATTTATTATAGGGTTTGGCATGCCTACATTGACTGGTGTGAGTCTAAGTCTCTTCCCGGCCGTGTGTTCTCTATTCCCAGGATTCTGGAGTTCCTGCAGCATGGGTTGGAGATGGGGCTCCAACTCAGTACTCTGAAGGGTCAGGTTTCTGCCCTGGCTATTTTCTTCCAGAAGTCCTTTGCTCAGCACCCTCTGATCAGGACTTTTTTTCCAGGGGGTCACTCATGTGCCCCCCCACGTAAGCCTATGGTGCCTGTTTGGGATCTGAACTTGGTTCTGTCGACCTTGCAGGGTGCTCCCTTTGAACCTGTGCAGGATGCTGCCTTGGTCATTCTTAAGCTCAAGGTTGTATTTCTGGCGGCTTTCACTTCTGTCAGGCGTGTGTCTGAGTTGGCGGCGCTTTCCATTCAGCCCCCATACTATGAGAGACACCAGGACAAGGTGGTGTTCCGTTTCAAACCTGACTTTCTGCCAAAGGTAGTGTCTGCCTTTCATTTGAATCAGGATATTGTTCTTCCTTCTTTGTGCTCTAATCCTAGCAATGCTAAGGAGAGAGTTTTGCACTCTCTGGATGTGGTTAGGTGTCTGAAGTACTATCTGGTGGCTACTGCACCTTTCAGGAAAACTGATGCTCTTTTTGTGGTCCCTTCTGGTCCTAGGAAGGGTTTGGCTCCTGCCAAGTCTACTATCAGCAAGTGGATTCGTCAGGCTGTGAGCCTACTCTGCTAAGGGGAAGAATCTTCCCTTCCGCCTTACTGCTCATTCCACTCGTGCTATTGGTGCCTCTTGGGCTTTTCAGCACCAGGCTTCTCTTGAACAAGTTTGCAAGGCCGCTACTTGGTCTTCTGTTCATACTTTTTCAAAGTTTTACAAGGTTGATCTTAAGGCCTCAGCTGATGCTGCTTTTGGCCGAAAGGTTCTGCAGGCGGCAGTGGTTTCAACTGTCTGCTGCTGATTTTTCTTGGGGATCCCACCCTACTTTATGGACACTGCTATTGGATGTCCCAACTGTAAGTATTAGATTTGGAGCAGGACGTACTGTATACTCATAATACCAATTCTACAGGTGAGTAATCACAGAATTGTATTTTTGCATGGAGTGCCTGCACCAGTCGACCACCCTGACTAATTTTGCAGCAGAATAGTACAGTTTCCAATCCGGGAGGCCCAAGCCCCCAAGGGCCTTGGGGAGGGTCAGGAGAGGCGCCGCCAGGCGGTGGGATTTCCCGGCCCAAACAAACCTTGAACATAGCCCCGTAAGTCGCTTAAAGAACGTGTGGGGGACCTCTATTGGAAGGGCCTGGAAGAGATATAACACTCTGGGTAGTATATTCATTTTGATGATATTAACCCGACCGAACCAGGTAAAAGCACCCTTGTTCCACTTCCGAAGATCCTCCTCCACCCTCCTCAACAACGGGGGGAAAGTTGAGACCATAAATCCTCTGAGGCTGGGTTGGAATTTGTGTCCCCAAATACGTTACCGCCTCCCCCTCCCATTTAAATCGAAAAGTCTTCGAGATTTGCTCCAATCTTTTGGGAGGAATGTTAATGTTGAGGGCCGAAGATTTCAGGTAATTTATTTTATAGTTTGACACTGCCTGGAAGTCCCGGAGCTCCACTAGCAAAACAGGTAAGGTTGTTTCAGGCTTAGTGATGAAAAAGATTAGGTCATCGGCATAAGCTGCCACCTTGTGCTCCACATGACCAACGTGTACCCCGGCGACATCCGGGTTCTTCCTGACAGTGCGCAAAAATGGCTCCAATGTTAGGATGAAAATCAGCGGTGAGAGCGGGCATCCCTGCCGTGTCTCGTTTGATTGATTGAATGGCCTGGAGGGGAACCCTTGCCCACCTTCGGGATGATTGTGATGTGCGCTCGAAGTGTCTCTCCGGGCGGGGGGTAACCATCTTTCAGGGAGCCGAAGGAAGCAATAAACTAAGGGCCAAGTAGCTCGACAAACTCCTTATAGTATCCCAGGTTAAAACCGTCTGGGCCCGGCGCCCTTCCTGGCTTAGTGCCTTTGATGGCCCTCAGATATTCGTCCATCTCAATCTCCCTGTTGAGGGCGCTGATTACCTCTTTTTTGAGCCTTGGGAGCCCCGACTCCCGGATATAGGAGGCAATACAACTCAGGTGGGTAGCCGAACGCTCCTGAGGTAGATTGTAAAGGTTCTCGTAGAACTCCCTAAAGGCCTGCGCTATATCTGCCGTCAGGTGTTTCCTGTCCCCTTTAGAATCCTGTATAACTGGGATAAAATTTCTCCCGCGCTGGGCTTTCACCACCCTCGCTAGGGCTTTACCTGACGTATTGCCATACTAATAGAAAAATCTCTGACTCCTAGCCGCACAGTTTTTAGCCTCTACGAGGCATATGTCCCTAAGGGACTCCCGAAGGTTCGCCAGTCTGGCCCCCAGTGCCCTATCCAGGGTCTGCTTGTGCCTAGATTCAATATTCAATATCTCCTGGGTCAGCTGAGTAATTTGGTTGTTCCTTTCTTTTTTAAGGCGCAACCCATGTTTAATTAGCAGGCCCCTGACCACGCACTTGTGGGCCTCCCAAACAGACATCCGCAAGACCTCCTCTGTCACATTTACGGAAAAGAATCCAACAATGGCTTTTCGAATATCGCCCCTAACCTCGGGGACCTGTAGGAGCGAGTTGTTAAGTCTCCACTGTCCTCCACTGTGAGAGGTGGGGTGTTGGGGATGGAGAGGGTAACCGACACAGGCGCGTGGTCCGAGATGGTTATCTGGCCAATGTCCCTGCTGACCACCAGGTGTAAGAATTTGTGTGGGACCAAGAACAAATCTATATGTGAGTAAGAGTTATGCGGTGCAGAGAAAAACGTATAGTCTCTTTCCCTAGGGTTGAGTGTCCGCCAAGCGTCCATCAACTGGTTTTTGTGGAGTAGGGCCTTAATTTTTTTCAATATAGAGTATGGGATGTGTGAGACCCCCCTAGAAGTGTCCAACCCAGGATCCATAGCGATGTTAAAATCGCCCCCCACCAGGAGAACCCCCTCCGTGAAGGTTGCTAGTTTTTCTAAGGTGGAGTAGAGAAACTTGTGTTGATTAAAGTTGGGGCAATAACAAGTTGCAAGGGGGATTTTTAGGGAGTAGAGTGTTCCCTTCATGAAAAGAAACCTTCCCTCCGGATCCAAGAGAGTCTCGAGGTGAGTCCAGGGTAGAGCCCCCGCCAAGAGAAAAGCAACCCCCCTAGATTTTGAATCCGGCGAAGGGCAAAGGTACTGAGTTTTAAAGTGACTGTCAGGGAGGTTATGGGACCTCCCAGATTTGAGATGAGTTTCTTGTAGAAACGCAATCTGCGTGTGCAGGCGCTTCAATTCCCTGAGGGTGGAGGTTCTTTTAAAGGGAGAGTTTAAACCCTTGACATTGAGGGACGTGCACTTCACCCTAGACATATTGGTAAGCTGAGGGAGACCCCGGGGTCAATCTAGTAATCGGCACACGCTTTGTGTACCACAAACGGAGAGTGGGTACGAAGGAGGGGGAGGGATGGGAAGGAATGAGTAAGCAAGGAATGAGCGTAAAGGCGCAATAAAGAAGGGGAAGGAAGAAAGGACAGAAATGGAGATAAAGAGCACAGCACAAACACGAGGACAAAGACAGAAACGAAACACACGTAATTAAACACAAACAGACACTAATTAAGACACAAAATCTAAGCGGGGACTAAACTTTTCTTATGCCCAAACGTGGACCCCTCCTTACCCGGCCGGAACTGAGCGAGGGGAAGACCAAACCTATTGTGGGTGCGAAGCGGACCAAAGGGGTGCACAAGGTCCCCCCAGCCGACCTCGCCAATAGATATCAAGCTCCACTCCGGCGAAAACGTCCGAGGTGGGGCGGTGTAGTATAAGGGAATCACCCACCCAACACACCACCAACTGAAGTGCTCCCGGTCCACGCCGGACCCAAACAGCGTGCGGCGCACCAGCGCGGCACGGCCGGCCATGTCATGACCGGTAGGACCCCTCCCAACGAACCGGCAGTTCAAACAAGGTAACACATACTAGTCAACGAATAACAGGAGGGAGATCATTTCTGAACCCAATGGTCTGAAGCGCTCCTAGATCCTCTCGGGACCAGCCGGCTGAACCCAGGCAGCGCACAAGGCACCACCTTGGCCCCGCCGACCGGGCCACGAGGAAGCGAGTGGGGGGAACACCTCCAGCAGAACCGGCAATTTAAAACCAGAAGAAACACAGCAGGCAAAGGATATCAGGAAGCAGTCCATTTCTGAACGCATCAAACTGGAGCGCTCCCTGACCCCTCCAGAACCAGCCAGCCGAAACCCGGCAGGGCGCTGGAAACCAGCTCTGCCTGGCCGGCCGGATCATGATGAAGTGACCGGGAGAGCCCCTCTCACAGAACCAGCAATTCAAAACTCAATGGAAACATGTTAAAGGATATCAGTAGGAAGTCCACTTCTGATCTAAGACTCATTTTCCAAGGTCTTGGGGGCCGCCAGAGGTCTTCTTCCGTTTCTTCTGCGGGCAACAATCGAGCCCCTTCCCCGACGGACCCCACGTGATTGCCCTTCATTCGCCGGCTGAGGAGACGGGAATGAAGAAGGGTCCAGCCAGTCCAGAATCTCGAACGGCCCCGAGTCCAGGAAGGCAAACAGTCCCGGGAGATCGTTGTGGGACCGCAAGGCAAAAAAACACAGATTTTTCTGCACAATCAAGTGGAAAGGGTATCCCCAGCGATACGAAGCACCACACTCCTGGATTCTCCCAAGCAAGGGTTTCAAAAGACTCCTCATATGGAGGGACCATCTGGACACATCCGAGAAGACCTGCAGTGAAGCCCCGTCCAAACTTATCTGATCTCTGTCCCAGGCTTTCTTAAGGATTTCATCTTTAACTGAAATATAATGCCGCTTGAGATATGGATCGCTGGAGGTTCATGTTTCTTTCTAGGGCTTCGATTCTTTGTAGCGCTGAAAGGTGCGATTGCTCCATAGCTGACATCTTGGAAACCAGGTTCTCCACTGAACATTGTAAATCTGAAATGTCCTTTTTAAAGTGGACCAACACCCAGGATTTTGACTATCCTGGGTTTTGGTCCACTTGGGGGGGGGGCACCCCGATTGGGGGTGCCCCGCTGTGTGAAACCCCCCAGAAAGCCCCAAAAACTCACCTCACCACGCTCCCACGTGACCGCGCCGTCCAATCCCTGCCGACGGACAAGCGAGTGACAGCGACGAACAAGACAGCGCGTCCGCCGCCGCCTCCCGCACGTCACTCTTACAGGGCGCATTCACCAACGGCCGGCGTGGGCGCGCGCACGTCTAGAGGGGTGCGCGTTAGGCGGCGGCGGAAGGTAAGGTTTTTTGGGGGTTTTGGGGGGGTTTCACCCCGCGGGACATCCGAGATCGAGGCAGGTGATCTTATAGATTCCCGGGCCGATCACCCCTGGGTGTTGGTCCACTTTAAAAGAGCTCTCAACTCTGAATAAAAGCTTCCGGGTCCGCTATAGAAGGGAGGGCCTTGATTTCCGCCCTAATAGCAGCAAGAACCCCATTATGGGCGTCATGGGAACACGGGGAGGTCAGCGGGGGAGCGACTGGGTGACCGCCTTGACAGCCTCCCGATTCGGCCAGGACGGGATCTTCAAAAAAGCAGCCGGCCGTGCAGGCTTGGGCTCCAAGTGCACTGCTAATTGACCCCCCAAGCGATGGCTCAGTTTGCATGGGCCCGCAAGGTGGATCCGAGGCGGCCCCCGGCCCGTCACGGTGTGAGCTCGTCCCTCTTGCCAAGTACTCCCTCCCGAATCCTGTCTGGAATGCCAGATGGGGGAGCCAGGAGCAAGCGTGCGTGCCTTTGGGGAGAACCAGTCCTCCGGGCCCAGCGAGGCCTCCAAACATGCCATGGAGTCCGGACTGGGTGGGGCCGCTGCCGGGATATTTTGATTGCAGCGCTGCTGCGGCAAACTAGATGATGGGCTCTCTCCCACCCCACCATTGCTTGACAGAGAGATGTCGACAGACCTCTGGCTTGGGGATGCAGGGGCCTCCATCTGACCCCGTGGCTCACTGTCCCGTCCTCTCCCCTGTTGCATCTCATGAGGGGGCATGCCGAACCCACCGGGGGCATCCAGAGGGGGGAGACCCTGATGGAACTTGGGAACTCCCCCACCCTGTGCACTTAAGTCCTCTGAACTCTCCCCCACAGACCTCGCCTCTCTACTGGCGCTGCTGCTTGCTGACTGAGCCCAGCCAGCATCATTAGGACCAGCTCGCAGCCGCTCAGACACATCATCTGCGAGCAGCATCTCGCTGCGCTTTTCACCCACAGCCTCAGCTGTCAGGCTCCGCTCCTCACTTTTCCCCACTGACTGGCTTCGGGTGACGCTCTGGTCTCTTCGTGCTTCGCACGGCAGGCACCGCAGCTCCTCATGGGCGCTCTCCACCCCCACCGGCGCGTCGCCAACTGCAGCCTCCCCGCTGGGGCGCGGAGGGCGCGTCCTCGCTCCGCTCCTCTCAACACTGTCCTTGACTGACGAGGAGTGACCAGCCGGTCCTCTCGCCTTCGCAGCCGCCTCAGCACCGCGCCATCCAGCTCTGGGGCAGCTTGGCGACCGCTAAACTGAACAGGACAGGTAGATAAAGATAGATTGGAATGGCTACTAGTTTTGTTTCTGGTAGATCACAGAAGAGAATGTCAGGATAGTGGGTTGAGTGGAGTAACTAGACACTGTTGCATGCAAGGATATTTGAATGAGAAGACCACACAACGATTTGCATGTCTGTCAACTATAAATTGCCTACCTGTGCAACCCCCATCTTTTTTCTCTGTATTTGTACAACTAGCCATCACACTAATTATTAAATAGATATGTTAAGGTTTTTGCTAACAATAATGCTTGGGCTTCACCAGGGAAGAGGCGAGTATGCTTTATCCAAATGGAAAATGGATCCTGTGCAAAAACACCTGGCTATTCAAGTTCTTGCAGATTCAAGTATGATTCAAGGTAAAATTGTGTAAAATTGTACCTGTTAATTAGTATTCCATGTCGTTAGAAAAAAAACATTTTGATTTCAATTCTCTACTACCTTTATTACCTTAGGTGCAAAGAAACTCCAGATTTTGGACAACCTGCTATTTATTCTAGATGAACATGTGAGTTTTCCTCAGATTTTTGTAGTATACATGAGTTAAAGCGGACTAAAATTCTGGTATAAATAAAAAGCCCAAGGGACTTGCCTTCCCGGCGCAGGTCCAGCTCTTCCCGCGCACACAACCTTCTTCTCATGACTTCTGGGCTCATGGAGCACAGAACATGAACCAACAGAAAGCTATGAAATTTTGGTTGGGGACCTTTCACCAGTCAGCTTTCATCCCGCACTGCAGCCTACTGGCCTGTATAAAACTGAATTGGCTAGTGGACAGGTGTGGGATTTTAAAGGATAACTATCATTTAAAACCTCTGTAAACTGTATGTTCTTATATTATAGACTTTAGAAAAAGAGACCCTTCACCATTATACTTTAAAGTGGACCCTGCTCTGTGAAATGCCATCACCCCCCCCCCCCCCCCCCCCAGTTGCCCAATTTGCTTACCCTAGCTGGGAGCAGGGGGTGGCGGCCGGAGATCACATTGTTGCTGGAGCCACTGGTAAATGTGAGTTTCCTGGCGACTCCGGGGTGGATTTCACACAGCAGGGAACCCAACTATCGGATTCCCTGGGGACAGGCTAGCTACCAGCCCTGGAGTCTTTCAGATTCCAGGGCTTACACTGGGGGATTTTGATCCACATTACTGTGCAGGGGGGCATCAGTGATCTGGATGCCCCCCCTGTTTAGTGGGGATGTTCCATTTTAAGTCCAACCAGCAGCACGCCTAGGATTCTGAGAATGTAGGAAGCCTCCTGGGTTCTCCAAAATGCCCACAAGCGGGAAAAGATCAGCAAAGTGACTTGCTAGAGGAAATGTAAGCACTGACAATAGAGAAGTATCATGCATGTGGGGAAGGAGTTTTGGGGAGTCTTCTTTCTTTCCTAACCGTACTAGGCTGTTTGTCTGGTTTAATATGTTAATGTCGACTGTTTGACATTAAACATATTTATACCCAATGGTTAACTCTAAGTACATTATTCATTTTATTTTCAGGGCATTTTGAGTGCATGGGATGTGTACACATTAGTTATGATTTGGGACTGGACTTCCTGTCGCATATCTGACTTTCTGTTAACTACTGAAGGGGATTCTTCGTCTTCTGTTACCAGGTATTTTTTAAAATATATTTATAGGTTGGCCATTTTGCTAATTATTGTTATAACATAGAGACCACCTGTACAGGTGGTGAATTCAGCCACCCTTTTGGACAACAATTCATTCATTAATCAATTATTGTAAAAAACAAAAAACAAAACACAAATATAGATCTAAAAAGTATTGTTTATATTAACAAAAAATGTTACATGCCCCACACTTGGCTAATCAACACTTACTGCATTCAGCAGCAAGAACAAAGGTAAAGAGCATTTTACACATTCAAGCATTGGATTTAGATGGTTCCAAGTTAATTGTTTTGTGGATCCCTACTGTTCTCTGCAGGAGATATATATATATATATATATATATATATATATATATATATATATATATATATTCTAAGTATGTCACACACCCCGCTTCAAGACATTCATTACATGTGGGTATACTGACCTGTAGATGGCGATCTTGCAGAGATGTCAATAAAAAAAGGTAAGACCCTCCCGGCCCATAAATACCTGGGACCTCCCACTCATTCCCCAGTCTTTCATCTCTGCAGAGGCGAGCAAGTCAGAAGATGGATGTCTCCTCCTTGCAGGTAGCCGGGATGACTCTATTCTTCTATTACTGCCCGGTTCCCTTTATTTAAGTTACTTGCCTCCCAGCCTAGGCTGCTGGTCCGGGCAATGGTAGATGGCACCCTAGGTGCTCAGGAGCTGTGAGACCCCATAACAAGGGGTAGGCGGCTATCCGGGTTTGGTGATCCCGATTTGGGATACCCTGTCCCTTGGCCCTACCCTAGCATGGATTCCCCCTCTCCCGGATACCCTTGGGGGGGGGGGGGGGGTCCTTTATGGATTCTTGTTACTTTATTGTGTGTGTGTGTGTTAGTGCTTTACTGTGCTTGTTTGACTTCACAAGACTGGCGCCGGCCTCCGGTGTGTGGCAATGGCTGCTGTAGGCGCCCATGAGGTGCCTACGGCCCGCCCCCGTGCTGCGGGCGCCGCGATGCGCTGGCCCGCCCTTCCTCTTCCTACTGCACACAACACGTCTTCCACTTCCCCTTCTGCCTGGCGTGCGGTACTCAGGTGGGGTGAAGGTCGGGTGAGTGGCCTGTGGCCCATCAGATGCTCTGTTGTTAACTCTTTAAGTACATTTGCTAGCATGGTCTGATTGTGTGTTTTGTTTGTGTGTTCCAGGTGGACCATTTATCCTATTAAAGGGGGGTTCTCCCGGTCCTAGGGTCCCTGGATAAATTTAGTTGGCTTAAAAATTCCTCCCACTCGGGACTTAAAGGGGCATCCCCGGTTGCATTACTGCGTAATTCCCTCGGAGCACTATATATATATATATATATATATATATATATATATATATTATTATTTTTTTTTTTTTTTTAATCACCATATGGAGGCTTCCCCGGATACTGGGCTTGTGCCCCCCTCGGGGCAATCCAGGCTGTGTTTGGGGTGTGGGGTATCCCTTTTGGGGGATGATGTGTTTCTTTGTGTACCCTGTGCGCAACGGTCTATTACGCGGCAGACCGGATCTCTAGCGTCTGGTTCTACTTCGCCAGTCTCCTCTCCGTCTCCCCCTCGCTTGACACGTACCCCATGTGATGTGGTCATTGGAGGGGAGTCGCAATCTGAGGTGTGTGCCAGATTGGCCAATCTTGAAAGATTGTTTTCCAGTGCCTTTGCTAAAAAGGCCACGGCAAAGCGAAAACATTTGTATTCAGCCACGCAGGCTGATATGGAGGAGTTTGACTCCCTGGATTGGTCTGATTGCTACCCGCGTGAGGAAGGGGAACTGTATGAGGAGTCTGAGGGCTCCGATGACCAGCAGTTTGTTGGTGCTGATACCGAGCAGGGCCAGGGGGATTCCGTGGATACCTCTAGGGTCCTGGCTCATATGTTTGAGGTCCTGACTATTTCTCCCCCCCCAGGCGGCTCCCCTGCTGAAGGGGGAGTTTTTTGAGGTAACCAAGCCGCGTTTGGAATTTCCTTATCAAAAGCATTTTGATGGTATCATTCTCAAGGAATGGGAGAGGCCGACTCGGCTTCCGGGTGTCCCTCCGGGCTGGGACAAAAAAATATCCCTTACCGGCGGATGCGGTGAACCACTGGTCGCCCCCCCCCCCCCCCCGAGGTGGATGCTCCCGTTTTGGGTTTGTCCAGTTCCTCAATGCTGCATTCTCCAGAGTGCACTACTCAAGGATGGTGAGGATAAACGCATTGACCAGAGTGCTTCAGCGCTTTTATTGGTAGCTGCCAGGTCGGTTGTTGGAGGATTGTTGACCTCTTCCAGGCTTGACCCGGCTAGTGAGGAGTTTGCCGACCTTAAGCGCTGTGAGTTATTTTTGTCCTTTGTGCTGTTCTCCCTGGATGACACATTGGTGATGTGTAGCAGAGCGGTCGGTTTGGTTACGCCAGTGGGCGGCTGATTTTGTGTCCAAAAAGTCGCTTACGGCCCTTCCCTTTGTGGGGTTGCGGCTCTTTGGAGAAAAATTGGATTCGGTGGCAAAGGGAGGTAAGTTACCTCAGCGTAAGAGGCAGCGTCGCCCCTTTCGGGGGGCGGCATCCTTCACTCAGTCCTTTTGTGGGGCTAGAGTTGGCAGGGGTTCGGCCTTCCCTTCGTCCAGAGGTGATTCCTGGCCTAGGGGCAGGGGTCGGACCCGTCCAGGACACAGTTGGGGCTCCAAGCCTAGAGCCGCTGCCAAGCCGGCTCAGCAATGAGGGGGCGCCCTCACCCTTGTGGGTGGGGGGATGGCTGCAACTCTTCTCGTGGGTCTGGGTCCAAGAGGTCTCGGACAGGTGGATTCAGGAAGTGGTGTCTTCCGGTTACAAGCTGGAGTTCGACCCCCTCCCAGATTCTTCAGGTCTCGGGTGCCGTCAGATCCTCTGGCTGCCCAGGGGCTTCGGGCGGCAGTAGCAAGTCTCTTGGACATGGCTGTCATCTGTCCGGTGCCCCTCTCAGACCGAGGCCTGGGCTTCTATTCCAATTTGTTCACGGTGCCCAAGAAGGACGGATCCGTTCGTCCCATTCTGGATCTGAAGTTGCTCAACAGGTTCGTCCGTCCCCGGAAGTTCCGTATGGAAACTCTGCGCTCAGCCATCCACTCACTTCGTCAGGGGGACTTCATGACGTCCATAGACATCAAGGATGCTTACCTGCATATTCCAATATTTCCGGCACACCAGAGATTCCTCAGGTTTGTCGTGGACAATCAACATTTTCAGTTTGTGGCTCTTCCGTTTGGCCTTACCTCGGCTCCAAGGGTTTTTACCAAGGTGTTGGCAGGAGTGATGGCCATCCTCAGAGCCAGGGGTATCCGCATCGTGCCCTATCTGGACGATCTTCTTATCATGGCGTCTTCCCTCAGTCAGGCGCAGCTGGATACCAGGACCGTGGTGTCCACTCTGGAGAGTTTCGGTTGGGTGATCAACTATCCCAAGTCCTGCCTCACTCCCTCCAAGGTGGTGGAGTTCCTGGGAATGTCTCTGGATACTTCTCAGGCCAGGGTGTTTCTCCCCCGAGCCAAGGTTCTTCTGATTCAGGAATTGACTCAGCGTCCTATCTATCCCCCGCCCGTCCATCTGGCTAGGGATGTGACTGGTGGGATTGATGGTGGCATCGTTCGAGGCGGTTCCCTTTGCCCAGTTTCACGCGCCAGCTCCATCTCTTGGCGGCCTGGGACGGGTCCCCGCTGTCACTGTATCAGTCCTTTCTGATGTCCCTCCGGGTGCGGCGTTCCCTTCGGTGGTGGCTGAAACCGAGCAATCTGACGAGGGGCAGGTCCTTTCTGACCCCTCGTTGGGAGATGGTCACCACGGATGCCAGCCTGTCAGGTTGGGGAGGATTTTGGAAGGATCTTCAATTTCAGGGGCTGTGGGGGCCTCAGGAGGCTCACGATCCCATCAATGTTCTGGAGCTGAAAGCCATCAGGTTGGTTCTGGCTCACTTGACTCATCAGTTGCGGGGACTACCGGTTCAGGTTCGGTTGGACAATTGGACGGTGGTAGCCTACATCAATCACCAGGGAGGGACTCGCAACAGGCATGCCCTTAGGGAAGTGTCTTGGATTCTGGATAGGGCAGAGGGCAATGTCCCATGCATCTCGGCAGTGTACATTCCGGGAGTGGAGAACACGGAGGCGGACTCCCTGAGCAGGGGGTCGTCTCGCCGGGGGGAATGGTCGCTCAGCCCCAAGGTGTTTCGGTCGCTTTGCCACCAGTGGGGGACTCCGGAGGTGGACCTCTTGGCCTCTCGTCACAATCACAAGCTTCCGGCATTTGTGTCTCTCTCGCAGGATCCGCTGGCTCTGGCAGCGGATGCCATGTGTCTGAACTGGAGGGATCTGGGGTTTCTGTACCTGTTCCCTCCGTTTCCCATGGTGGGCAAAGTGGTGCGCAAGCTGGCCCTAGAGGGAGCGTCAGCAATCCTGGTGGCTCCAAGGTGGGCAAGACAGGTTTGGTTCGCAGGCGTGGTGAGGTTGGCAGAGGATCAGTTAGTTCTGCCCCTTCTGCCGGATCTACTCACTCCACTGTTCTACCCCAATTTACCAACGCTGGCTTTGACGGTGTGGTTGCTGAAACCTCCATCTTGAGGGAGGAAGGTCTTTCTGATGCTGTCATTCAAACTCTGGTTAGGGCTAGAAAGAAGTCTTCCTCTGCCATCTATTATAGGATTTGGAGGTCTTATATTGATTGGTGTGATGTCAGGGCCTTGCCTTGCAGGGCGTTTTCTATCCCTAGGGTCTTGGAATTTCTGCAACATGGTCTGGACCGAGGTTTGCAGCTTAGTACGCTGAAAGGGCAGGTTTCTGCCCTGGTGGTTTTCTTTCAAAAGTCTTTTGCTCTTCATCCTCTGGTTAAGACCTTTTTCCAGGGGGTTACGCATGTGCGGCCTCCTAGGAAGCCTTTGCTCCCAGTTTGGGATTTGAACTTGGTTCTTTCTGCCTTGCAGGGTCCTCCTTTTGAACCTTTGCAGGATATTGCGCTTTCTGCGCTTACTCAGAAGGTTGTTTTTCTGGTGGCCATCACTTCTGTTCGGCGTGTTTCGGAGTTGGCAGCCTTGTCCATTAAGGCCCCTTACTTTGAGAGGCATCAAGACAAGGTTGTTTTCTGCTTCAAGCCAGATTTCCTTCCTAAGGTGGTCTCTGCTTTTCATCTTAATCAGGACATTGTTCTACCCTCCTTGTGTCCTAAGCCTAGTAATGACAAGGAGAGGATTTTGCATTCTTTGGATGTGGTTCGCTGTGTGAAGTACTATTTGGTGGCTACTTCCCCTTTTCGTAGGACTCACGCCCTTTTTGTGGTGCCCTCTGGGCCTAGGAAAGATTTGGCTCCCGACAAGTCTTCCATTAGTAAATGTATTCGTCAGGCCATTGTTGGGGCCTATTCTGCTAAGGGGAAGATTCCCCCTTTTCGTGTTACTGCTCATTCTACTCATGCTGTTGGGGCATCCTGGGCCTTCCAGCACCAGGCTTCTATTGAGCAGGTTTGTAAGGCTGCTACTTGGTCTTTTGTTCACACTTTTTCCAAGTTTTACAAGGTTGATGTGCGGGCCTCAGCGGATGCTGTTTTTGGCCACAAAGTTCTGCAAGCTGCAGTGGTTTAAGTTTGTGCCTTGTTGCCTTGTTTTTTTTGGATCCCCACCCCTGCTATTGGATGTCCCACATGTAATGAATGTCTTGAAGCGGGGTGTGTGACATACTTAGAATAATACCATTTTGTGAATACTCACCTGTAAAATGGGTATTATAAGTATGTCACACACCCCGCTTCACTCTGCCCTTTTGTATTCTGGATCCTTTATATGGCGAACCTTTGTTAGTTTTAATTGGCTTTCCTGGTCCCTTGATCTTACTGCTATCTTTATACTGGGGAATGAGTGGGAGGTCCCAGGTATTTATGGGCCGGGAGGGTCTTACCTTTTTTTATTGAAATCTCTGCAATATCGCCATCTACAGGTCAGTATACCCACATGTAATGAATGTCTTGAAGCGGGGTGTGTGACATACTTATAATACCCATGTTGGTAACATATATATATATACATATATATATATATATATATATATATATATATTTTATATCCAAAAAGGGAAAGGCATTGGTGGACTCAAATAATTCAAATTGACCTCAAATAAGATGTGAGATGCAATGATGTTCTTACTATAGTATCTTCAAAAATGAATAACCTGTGTTTTTTTTAATAGCACAGTAGCTCTTTTTATGTGAGGTTGAATGACCTGTAATGTTTATAAACCTGTAATAATTAATTAATTAAACATTGGTTTATTAGTATCACTGTTATCAACATGGTTATTGTCGGTAATTTATTCTTAGTATACAGTATGTCCTGCTCCAAAGGTAATATTTGCAATTGGGTTATCCTCTGCCAGATGGCGCTGTACTGCAGAGACATAGAAAACAGGCTCCTCCCGGCCCCTCAAATACCCGGAGACCTCCCACAAATCCCCAGAATTTCTCTGCAGTGCCACTGCGAAGGACAAGAATATGGCTCTCTCTTCTCGCAGGTGAGCGGGGCTATTAGCCTGCGGCCCTGTAGGACTATTCCCACCCGTTCCACTAGTTATGTGCCTCCCAGCGTTGGCTGCGCTGGTCGGGTGATGGTAGGCAGCACCATGAGTGCTTAAGGAGCGCTGCTCCACCGCAGTCCCCCACCAAAGGGTAGGCGGTATAGGCTTATGGTGAACCTCTATGGGATGCCCCTCCCGCACTATTGCCCCATGCCCCGTATATCGGTGGGTCCTATATTGATGGGCCGCCGTCCTCCCTCATTCTCCCTGTAGTCTTCGGGGGGAAAAAAAGGGGGGGGGGGGGTGTACGTGTGTATACATTATATGTGTTTGTGTGCCTTTGACTTTATTTATGCTGTGTCAGCTGCCGCGCTGACTTGCTTTTTCTTTACTATTGTCTGTACCGTCGCCGCGCGCGCACTCTTTTTTCTTACTGTTCTGCGCTTGGTGCCGGCGTTACCTTAGTCGCTCTCGCGCCGTCATTGACTGCTTGTCTGGTTGGCTTTGTGCTCTTCAGGGGGGGTGGGGCCTGGCTCTGGCGCGCTCCGCGTCATGGCTCGCACTGGCCCGCCCCTCGAGGTATACCGACGCCATTTTGTCTGATTGAGGGCTCCTGTGTGACGGTCTCTACCTACCGCGGTCTGTAAGTGCCCTCACGGGTGACTTTATTATCATGTTATATTGAATGTCTGCTTATGGCCCACTCTCATTGTGTCTTTCAGACGGGCGAATCATTTGGCTTCTCCCGGCCCTCTGTTTATTTTAACTTGTGTGGCCTAGTGTAATTACTCCCACTTCCCTAGCGGGTTATTGGGGCATCCAGGGTTGCTTTATAGCATTAATCCCTACTGGCATATTGTGCCTTGTAATCACCATATGGAGGCATCTCAGGATAATGTGACCGGGGTTCCTTCGGGACAAGACCGGCTGTGTGTAGTTTGTGGGGTCTCGCCTATTAGCGGTGACAATGCACGGGTTACGTACCTTGCGCCCAGCAGGTGCTAGCGCCGCAATCTGGCCTTCCTGTGGCTGGGCCTGCACCTCGTTTCACCTCACCTACTCTCCCAAGCCTGAGTCTCACTCCCCATGACTTGAATACAAGTGGGGACTCTCAGCCTGATGTGTCTGCTAGACTGGCTAGCGTCGAGAAGTTAATTGCTAATACCCTGGCGCGTAAGGCTACTGCAAAAAAAGCGGCACTTAACACCTGATGTCACTCTTTTCCCTATGGAAACTGATGAGTTTTTGCATTTATGTGGCTATACCCCCTTGGACGAAGGGGAGCTGTTCTCCGATTCGGGGTCATCTGATGAGAGACCCAGGGGTCATGACGATTCTGGCTCTGACCCCTGGGCCCCGGATGATACTGACAGATTGCTGGCCCAGATTTTTGAGGTTCTGTCCATCTCTCCCCCTGCTGCGGCTCCTAGGCAAAAGGGTGAACAAATTTGCCAGGAGCAGGCGCTTTCGCATGGAAACTCTGCACTCTGCCATCAGTTCCCTGCGCCCAGGGGATTTCATGACGTCTGTGGACATCAAAGATGCTTACCTTCACATTCCTGTGTTTCCAGGTCACCAAAGATTCCTCAGGTTCGCATTGGAAGATCAACACTACCAATTTGTAGCATTGCCCTTTGGTCTCACTTCAGCTCCCAGGGTGTTCACCAAGGTGCTGGCTGGGGTGATGTCTCTGATCAGGTCTCGGGGCATCTGCGTGCTGCCTTACCTGGACGACATTCTCATCACCTCCCAGTCTCTACATCAGGCAGAGTTGGACACTCAGCTGGTGGTGTCCACCCTGGAGTCTTTCGGCTGGGTGATCAATCACCCCAAATCCTCTCTGTCTTCTTCCTCGGTGACTCCATTCCTGGGAATGATTCTGGATACAGTCCAAGCAAGGATCTTCCTTCCTCAACAGAAGGTGGACGCTCTGATTGCGCAGGCCCGGTCCCTGCTATCGTGTCACCATCCCTCCATCAGGCAGGGAATGCAGCTGAATGCAGCTGGTGGGCCTGATGGTGGCGTGCTTCGAGGCGGTGCCTTATGCTCAGTTCCACTTGAGGCCTCTACAACTTCACCTTCTGTCAGTATGGGACAAGTACCCAGCGTCCCTGGACGGGGTCTGTGTGCTTTTCCCCCTGGTCAGGTGGTCCCTCTCGTGGTGGCTGGACTCCAGGAACCTGCTGGGGGGCAGATCCTTTCTGGCCCCCTCCTGGGAGATGGTCACCACGGATGCCAGTCTGTTGGGATGGGGGGGAATCTGGAAGTCCCTGCGGTTCCAGGGGAGGTGGGGCCCTCAGGAGGCCCACACACCCATCAACATCTTGGAGCTGAGGGCCATCAGGTTGGTTCTGGCTCAGTTGACCCATCACCTTCGGGGTCTGCCTGTTCAGGTGCGTTCGGACAACCGGACGGCAGTTGCCTACATCAATCATCAGGGAGGGACCCGGAGCAAGGAGGCCCTCCAGGAAGTATCTCGGATTCTGATCTGGGCGGAGGCCAATGTTCCATGAATATCAGCTGTGTACATCCCGGGGGCAGAGAATCTCCTGGCAGACTCTCTGAGCAGGGGGGCCTCTCGTCAGGGATAATGGTCCCTCTGCAACAGGGTTTTCCAATCCCTGTGTCACCGTTGGGGTTTACCAGATGTGAATCTGTTTGCGTCCCGTCACAACCACAAGCTCCCGGCCTTTGTCTCCCTTTCTTGGGATCCTCTGGCCTTGTCCACGGATGCTCTATCCATGTCATGTATGTCTTTCCTCCATTCCCTCTGCTGGGCAGGGTTCTGCGCAAGATTGCTCTGGAAGGGGTGCCAGCATTTCTGGTGGCCCCCAGGTGACCAAGAAGAGTGTGGTTCACAGACATGGTGCAGCTGGCAGTAGATCAGTACGTTCTACCCAGTGGGCCAGATCTGCTCACTCAGGGCCCCTTACGCCATCCCAATTTACAAACTCTGGCTTTGACGGCCTGGCTGCTGAAACCTCCATTTTGATGGAAAAAGGTTTGTCTGCCTCGGTGGTTGATACCATGGTAAAGGCTAGGAAGAAGTCTTCTTTTTCTATCTATTACAGGGTATGGCGTGCCTACATTGACTGGTGTGAATCTAAGTCTCTTCCCTTTCGTGTGTTTTCTGTTCCCAAGGTTTTGGAGTTCTTACAGCATGGTTTAGAGTTGGGGCTCTAACTCAGTACTCTGAAGGGTCAGGTTTCTGCCCTGTCTGTTTTCTTCCGGAAGTCTTTTGCTCAGCATCCTTTGATCAAGACTTTTTTCCAGGGGGTTACTCATGTGCGTCCCCCTGGTAAGCCCATGGTGCCTGTTTGGGATTTAAACTTGGTTTTGTCTGCCATGCAGGGTGCTCCCTTTGAACCTCTGCAGGACGCTGCTTTGGTCATTCTTACTCTCAAGGTTGTCTTTTTGGTGGCTATCACTTCTGTTAGGCGTGTGTCTGAGTTGGTGGCGCTTTCAATCCAGCCCCCCTACTCTGAGAGACACCAGGACAAGGTGGTGTTCCGCTTTAAACCAGATTTTCTGCCTAAGGTAGTGTCTGCTTTTCATTTGAATCAGGACATTGTTCTTCCTTCCTTGTGCCCTAATCCTAGCAACGCTAAGGAGAGGGATTTGCATTCCTTGGATGTGGTTAGGTGTCTGAAGTACTACCTGGTGGCCACTGAGTCTTTCAGGAAAACTGATGCTCTTTTTGTGGTTCCTTCTGGTCCCAGGAAGGGTTTTGCTCCGGCCAAGTCTACTATTGGCAAATGTATCCGTCAGGCCGTGATTCAGGCCTACTCTAAGGGGAGTCCTCCTTTCCGCCTTACTGCTCATTTTACTCGTGCTATTGGTGCCTCTTGGGCTTTCCAGCACCAGGCCTCCGTTGAACAAGTTTGCAAGCCCACTACTTGGTCTTCTGTTCATACCTTATCAAAGTTTTACAAGGTTGATGTTAAACCGGACCTTCACCATGATTTAATGAAAAGCCCAAACTCTTAAAAAACAATTCCTCAGCATCTAAAATTAATATATTTTACATGTTTAGTCACTAATTTATTATACTTTCCCCCACTGGGCTGCAACTCTGTTCGGGAATTTAGGATACGGGCGCCGCCATCTTGACTCAGAAGCATCACACTTACTGAGGAGAGGAGAGTGGGATAAGGTACAGGGGGGCGGGTTATAGCTGTGCTTTGCTCAGACAGAGCAGAGCTGGGGTCAGGGAAAGGTCAGCAGTCCCAGAATGCAGAGCAGCACAGTCACTTCCTGTTTGCAGGCACTTCCTGTTTGCAGGCTGCCTGCAAAAATGGCAGCTTCCATAAGCCGCCATCTTGGATGTTTAAAGGCTTATAAAATGCAGTAGATGCAGGTAGGATGATTTTTAATGTGAGCAATCTGTATGTACAGGGTGTGGGAAACATATAAGATAGACTCTTATTTAGAGTGAAGGTCCGCTTTAAGGCCTCAGCTGATGCTGCTTTTGGCCGCAAGGTTCTGCAGGCGGCAGTGGCTTAACCTGTCTGCTGTTACCTTTTTGTTGGGGATCCCACCCTACTTTATGGACACTGCTATTGGATGTCCCAATTGTAAGTATTACCTTTGGAGCAGGACGTACTGTATACTAAGAATAATACAATTCTGTGATTACTCACCTGTAGAATTGATATTATGAGTCCTGCTCCACCCCACCCTTGGTTTTGCATTATCTTGGATTCCCTGTATGGTGATTGTTGTTATAGTTACCAGTTTGGGTGGTTAAATTCTCCGGGCTTCTCGTTCACTGCTTTTCAATGCTGGGGATTTGTGGGAGGTCCCTGGGTACTTGAGGGGCCGGGAGGAGCCTGTTTTCTATGTCTCTGCAGTACAGCGCCATCTGGCGGAGGATAACCTAATTGTAAATATTACCTTTGGAGCAGGACGTACTGTATACTCATAATATAAATTCTACAGGTGAGTAATCACAGAATTGTATTTTTCATTCTTATGTGATAATTAGTACACCATTAAATAAATGTTTCTGTTATTTTTGTGTTCCGTGTTTTATTTCAACAGTTACCTATAATTGTATAACTCAAAGTTAAAATATATTAAAAAACTGGTAAAATGAAGGATGAAGGCCAGTTAAGAAACAAGCATTAATAGCTCATTAAATTATAGATCTAAATTAGCAATCACAATAATCCAAATCACTTAAACTATTGATATAAATAGTGATAACAATAGTCCATAGAAAGCCATAGTCATTTATTAATTTCATAGAAAATAAGTAATACATAAATAGCAATAACCATAAAGAATACATTTTATTATAGTCATTTATTAGTGAAATAATGAAAAATGCAAAAAAAAACAATTTCCATTTAATATAGTTTTATAGAAAAAAAAGTCACCCCCCCCCCCCCCCCATATACAAAGAAAAAAAAAAAAAACCCTTACCATATCTTCGGGGTAGCAGCGTTCCTCTGGTCGGCGCTGGAAATGGCACAGAACCGTCAGCCCACCCCCCCGGGTCCATGCGTGCCTCCGCTTCTCATTCACGACGCTGGGGGATGTGATTGTGTCATTCCGGTAAGATAGCGGCATCCAGGATCTGGAGCGCCAGAGAAGCAGCGTCGGTCCTTCTTTGTAACCCCCCCCTCCATCCTGCCTCATCGCCATTATAGACTGGAGTTCTGCTTTAAATCACTGTCATTGTCCCCACTATAGAAAATTACCAAATGGAGAGATTATACCTTTTTATAATCACACTAAAAAGATGAAATTCTATCTCCATTGTGGCACAAGAATACAAGGTACATATAACCATTTTTATTGATATTCATTACAGCTTTTATCTGCACTTGTATAGGTGATTTTTTACATAACATTACTTCAAATGAATTTTGTACAATTAACAAATCTATTAAATTATATATATTTTTTTAATTAATAATATAGACACAATAATGCCATCTAATGCAGATAAAAGCAATATTTTGCAATAATACCAAATACAATTGTAAGTCTTATCTCCATACATGTAGTATTTTATTTCATTTAATTAATATACATATACATTTTTTTTATTATATTCTAAGTTCATTTGATTTCAACTAGTAGAACTGTATGCCATTTTGTAGTTGTAAATCATAGGTAACTATACAAATAAAACAAGGAACACAAAAATAACCGATATTATTCATAAAATGTGTTTAATGGTGTACTAATAATTAACTATCAAATAAGAGCTATTGACTGGCAATAACTGTTAATAACAGTGATGATAATACATTAATATGTATTAATTATTTTTTATGCTATTACAGGTTTATAAACATTACAGGTCATTCAACCTCACATAAACAGCTACTGTGTTATTAAAAAACACAGGTTATTTATTCTCAAAGATACTATATAGTAAGTATGTCATTGCATCTCACATCTTATTTGCGGTCAGTTTGAATAACTGGAGTCCACCAATGTCTTTCCCTTTTTGGATTTGTATCAAACAATCTTTAAATTGCTCTTGCACAATATAGAAAGCGTAGGGATCTACAAAACAATTAACTTGTAAATCTCTAAATCCAATGGTTGTAAGTGTTAAATGCTCTGTACCTTTCTTCTTGCTGCCGAATGCAATAAGTATTGATTAGCCAAGTGTTGGGCATTTGACAATTTTTTGTAATTAAAAAAACTTCTTTCATCTGGGTATCTCTATTATGACAATAATTAATGCACTGATGTCCAAAAGGGTGGCTGAATTCACCACTTGCCCAGGTGGTCCCTATGCTTAAAAGATTTGCTATGAGATAGCCAGCCCAGGGCACTTTTTAGCTTGTTTAGAATTTTGCCATAATGACCTGAAGGTGATCCCCTTAACGGGGATATAAATGATCTAGTCCAAAGATTATTAAAGTTATACTAAAGGCAAGCCCAATTCTTGTTCCATTGTCTCGGGCTACATGTTGTACTGTAGTTCTACGTTATTTGTAAAAGTATTAGAGCATTGGAGAAACAGATGAGGAGAAACAGTGGGTGTGGCAGCAGTGGTGTGATGAAGGCACACTGTGTGCTTTACATATATCATAGTAAAAAAAAAAGGAATTGCTGTGCCTCTAGTTATTACTGCCAGCACATAGTGTGTCCAGAGAGGAGGGAGAAGGGTGGGGGTTTCATAGCTGCATAGAGGGGCAGCTAATCAGGATGTCTGGGGAGGGGGTGGGGGTGTTTCCGTTCTCGGTCGACTGAAGGTTGATTTGAAGGACCAGGATGGCAGGGTGGAGGCTAAAAGCTGAATAAGTGATTTCCAGACATAGCAGGAAGGAGAGCCCTGGAAGGATTCAATGTAAGGTAAGTTACTGATATGTATTTTCTAGGTATCCAGCACGGGTCGCTTCATCTTCAATTCTTCACTATTGGGTTAACCGCTACAAGGTGGCGCAGCTGACTGCAAGAAGACTTGTGGCTCCTCCCGGCCCGTAAAAGGGCAGCAAATTACCCATAACTCCAGAGTTTCTTTGCAGTCTAGGCTGCGAAGACAGAAGATTATCTCTCTCTGAATTTTCGCAGGCGAGCGGGGCATCCCAAGCCCGTCGGCCCTACAGGCCTATTGAAGTGAAGGTAGGGGAACACCTGGGGTCGGGTGTTCATAGAGCTATGCTCTGGGCCACAGACCCTGTACTCAAAGGGTAGCCGGCCATAGGCTAATGGTTATGTCTTGCAGGCTGGTCCCATATTGACTTTTGTGGTTTCTCCCGGTCCATCCCCCCCCCCCTCTTGTGGGCTTGGGGGCTACTTTTGGGGATTGTCTGGGGTGGGCCCTTTAGTGCCCATAACCCCTTATTATTGTCTCTTAATCACCATAATGGAGGCTTCTGGGGATAGCGAGCTTGGGGGCCCTTCGGCGCGGGCTCCGCTGTGTCTTGTGTGGTTCATCTCCCCTGAGCAGGCGCAGCGTGGTTTGTGTCCCCTGCGCCCAGAGCGTTGTTGCGGAACAGGCTGGGACGAGTGTTACGCTCCCCAGCCCTATTCTACCTACGGCATTGCCGACACCCCCGCGTCTGCATTTAGCCCCCAGTGAGGGGGACGCCAGCAGAGAGTCTCATTCAGATCTGGGGTTACACGTGGCCAGCCTTGAACGGCAATTGTCCCGTCCGACCGCCGGTAAGGCCTCCAGTAAGAAGCGGCACTTAGACCCGGCCTATTCTCTTTTTGCTGATGATGATGATGCTTATGAGGCCTTTGGTGGCCGTGACTCCATGGAGGAGGGTGAGTTATTCCATGATTCTGACTCCTTCGGGGACCGCCCGGGCGACCTTGACAGTGACCCCGGGTCCTCCTCAGACGAGGATACGTGGCTCCCCAATGACACGGATAGGCGGTTTTTGATGCTCTGCACATTGTCCCCCCCCCGAAGGCAGCCAAAAAGAGACAGTTCCTGGTGTTCCCTGAGCAGACACTTTTCCAAGATTGAGAAAAGCCTAACAAACTGTCCTCGGTGCCCAAGGGGCTGGACAGACGGTATCCCTTTTCGGAGGACTTGGTCCGTCTTTGGTCTTGTCCCCCGGAGGTGGACGCTTCTGTCCTGGGGCTTTCTAATACGTCTGTTATGCCGTCTCCGGACACTACTACCTTACGTGATAATGCTGATCGGCGCATGGATCAACTTGCCTGCATTGCTTTCGCCTTTGTGGGGGCTGGTCTGCGTCCCGTCTGTGCCGCGGCCATTGTCTCCATTGCCATTAAAAAGAAGGTAAAGCGCCTTATTGAGGCCGCCCGATCCCGCAAGCGAGCAGACGAGTATAAGGAACTATTGGTTTGCGCTAACTTGATTGCTTTTGTGCTCTCAGCCATGGACGATGCCGCCAGGCTTGGCGGTAGGGCTTCGTCCCTGCTGGTTGCTCTCCGTCAGTCTATTTGGCTGTGGCAGTGGGCGGCTGGCGCTGCCGCCAAGAAATCCCTCACCGGGATTCCCTTCATGGGACTTTGTCATTTTGGGGAGCGTCTTGATCTCTTGGCCATGGATGGCCGACTCCCTCAGCTCCGGAAGCAAGCACGGCCCTTCCGGGGCTCCTCTTCCTTTCGTCCCTTCTGAGGGGGATGCGGCTCTTCCTTCCCTGGTGGTCGCAGGGACTCCTGGGGACGAGGTAGATCCCGCGGTTGTCCCGGTCTCTCCTAGGGATCCAAGCCACGGCTTCTGCTCTTGCTCACGTCTGGAGACAACACGTCTCGGATCAGTGGTTTCAGGAGGTGGTGTCCTCCGGCTACAAGATAGAGCTGGAAGCTTGGCCTCCCCCGAGATTTCATCTGTCCCGGATTTCCCAAAACCCCTTGACCGTGCAGGGCCTGAGGTTGGCTGTCCAACGACTTCTGTCGTCCTAAGTGATTTGCCCTGTGCCTCATCAGGGACGGGGTCGGGGGTTCTATTCCAATCTGTTCACGGTGCCCAACAAGCACGGTTCTCTGAAACCCATCCTGGACCTGAAGGGCCGCATGGAGACATTACGGTCGGCGGTGAGCTCCCTTTGTCCCGGCGACTTCATAACCACGGTGGACATCAGGGATGCCTATCTGCACGTTCATATTTTCCGGGGACATCAGAAGTTCCTGAGGTTTGCCTTGGAGGATCAACACTACCAGTTTGTGGCCTTGCCGTTCCGCATCTCTTCGGCCCCTCGGGTGTTCACCAAGGTGTTGGCGGGGGTCATGGCCCTCTTGAGGAGCCAGGGCATTCGCATTCTTCCTTACCTGGACGACTTGTTGGTTGCTGCTCAATCTCTTCAACAGGCCGAGAGCGACACTCAGAAGGTATTGTACACTCTCTAAACTTTCGTCTGGGTGATCAATTATCCCAAGTCTTCAACCACTCCGTCCTTGGTGAGGTCCTTCCTGTGCATGACTTTGGACACTTCTCAGGTCAAGGTGTTCCTCACTCAACAGAAGGTGGAGGGTCTCCTGACGCAGACACGGACCTTGCTGTCTTGCTCCCACCCCTCATGGTGACATGTCTCGAGGCTGTACCCTTCGCCCAGTTCCACATGAGACCTCTTCAGTTGAATCTTTTGTCCGTTTGGGTTCGGACACAGGAGCAGGAATTTACTCTGTCCCCTCTGGCCAGACCGTCCCTCTCGTGGCGGTTGGACTCAAGAAATCCTCTAGTGGGCAGCTCCTTTCTACCTCCGTGCTTGGAGATTGTCACCATGGACTCCAGTCTGACCGGTTTGTTGAGGGTTCTGGAAATCGCTGAAGTTCCAGGGCCAGTTGGGTCCTCAGGAGGCCCATGCGCCTATCAATCTTCTGGAGCTAAGAGTGATCAGGTTGGTCCTCTTGGACAATCAGACGGCGGTCGCCTATATCAATCATCAGGGCGGGACTCGGAGCAAACGAGCCCTCAAGGAAGTGTCCCTGATCTTGTCTTGGGCAGAGGAAAATGTTCCCTGCATCTCGGTGGTTTACATTCCAGGGGTGGAGAACCAGGAGGCGGACTCCCTGAGCAGGGGGACGTCTCGTTTGGGGGAATGGTCTCTCAGCAACAAGATCTTTCACACCCTGTGTCGCTGCTGGGGTCAGCCGGATGTGGACCTGTTTGCGTCCCGTCACAATCACAAGCTTCCAAGATTCGTCTCTCTGTCAAGAGATCCGCTGGCCTTCGCCGCGGACGCTCTAGCCATTACCTGGTCGGATTTCCGGCTCCTCTATGCATCTCCTCCATTTCCTCTCCTAAGGTGGCTGCTGCGTAAGATAGCCCAGGAGGGGGTACCGACCATTCTGGTGGCCCCCCGCTGGCCGAGGAGAGTATGGTTCGCGGACGTCTTCCAGATGGCGGTGGATCACTTCGCCCTGCCCTACGATCCAGGGCTTCTCACTCAGGGACAGGTGCGCCATCCCAATTTACAAGTGCTGGCTTTGACGGCTTGGCTGCTGAAACCTCCATCCTGATGGATAAGGGATTGCTGGCTTCGGTAGTCTATGATTAGTACTATGATTCAGGCTAGGAAGAAATCTTCTTCTTTGATTTATTATAGGGTCTGGCATGCTTACATTGCCTGGTGCGAGTCTAAGTCTTTTCCTTGTCGCACTTTCTCCATTTCTAGGATTTTGGAGTTTTTACAACATGGTCTGGAGTCGGGTCTACAACTGAGTACCCTCAAAGGATAGGTTTCGGCCTTGGCAATCTTTTTCCAACGATCTTTCGCCAATCATAGGCTTGTCAAGACTTTTTTCCAAGGAGTTACTCATGTACGTCCACCGCGTAAGCCCCTGCTACCGGTGTGGGATTTGGTGCTTTCTGCTCTCCAGAGTCCTCTGAGCTCTTGTGCAATACTGCGCTGCCCATTATGGCTCTTGTTCAATGCTGCGCTGGCCATTATGGCTCTTGTTCAATGCTGCGCTGGCCATTATGACTCTTAAGGTGGCCTTTTTGGTGGCTATCACTTGGGTGCGTCGTGTCTCTGAGCTGGCGGCACTTTCTATTAAGCCTCCTTATTTTGAACGGCATCAGGATAAGGTTGTATTCCTTTTTAAACCTAAATTTTTGCCCAAGGTTGTTTCTGCCTTTCATCTCAATTAGGACATTTTATTGCCTTCCTTGTGTCCTGCCCCTTCTAATTCTAAGGAACGAAGCCTTTATTCTCTGGATGTGGTCAGGTCACTCAAATTCTATTTGACTGCCACTGAGTCTTTTCGGAAGTGTCCTTCCTGCCAGCCCTAGGAAGGGTTTGCCTCCAGCCAAATCCACAAATCAGCAAGTGGATCAGACAGACGGTGGTGCAATCGTACTCTGCTAAGGGGAAGGAACACCCTTTTCGTGTTACGGCTCATTCCACTAGGGCTATTGGTGCCTCTTGGGCCTTTCAGCACCAGGCTTCTGTTGAACAAGTTTGTAAGGCCGCTACTTGGTCTTCCGTTCATACTTTTTTCAAGTGTTATAAGGTTGATGTTAGGGCCTCAGCTGACGCTGTTTTTGGTCGCAAGGTGCTTCAGGTGGTAGTAGTCTTGAACTGCCTGCTGTTGCTCACTGGGGATCCCACCCTTCTTCAGGGACACTGCTGTTGGATGTCCCAAATGTGAAGAAATGAAATTAAGCAAGCCGTGCTGTACACCAGGAAAAATACAATTCTGTGATTACTCACCTGTAGAATTGTTTTTACGGTATACAGTGTACAGTTATGGTGATTTTTCTTGAGGGAGTTATTTTTAGTGGGGCTGTGTTTTTTGTTAACATGGTCTTGCCTCCCGGCTTCTTGCATTACTGCTTTTCAAACACTGGGGGTCTCTGGGTAATTCCTGCCCTTTTTATGGGTCGGGAGGAGCCACAAGTCTTTCTGCAGTCGACTGCGCCACCTTGTGGCGGATTACCCAAATGTGAAGAATTGAAATGGAGCAAGCCGTGCTGTACACCGTAAAAACAATTCTACAGGTGAGTAATTACAGAATTGTATTTTTGGTCGCAAGGTGCTTCAGGCGGTAGTGTCATGAACTACGTACTGTTGCTTACTGGGGATCCCACCCTTCTTCTTGGACACTGCTTTTGGATGTCCCAATAGTAAAGAATTGGGAAGTGACCCATGCTGGATACCTAGAAAAATAAAAATCTGTGATTACTTACCTGTAGAATTGATTTTGTGGGTATCCAGCACGGGTTGCTTCATCCTACCCTTGTTCTGTTATCCTTTTTTTGCCTTTTTATGGTGATTACGTTGAGAGCGTTATTTTGGGGCTGTGTGATGTAACATGGTCTCTGCCTCCCGGCTTCTCTGTATTACTACTTTTCAACACTGGAGTTATGGGTAATTTGCTGCCCTTTTATGGGCCGGGAGGAGCCACAAGTCTTCTTGCAGTCAGCTGCGCCACCTTGTGGCAGTTAACCCAATAGTGAAGAATTGAAGATGAAGCGACCCATGCTGGATACCCACAAAATCAATTCTACAGGTAATAAGTAAGTAATCACAGAATTGTATATTCTTAGTATACAGTACTTCCTGCTCCAGATAGATTACTTACACTTGGGTTATCCTCCGCCAGATGGCGCTGCACTGCAGAGACATGTAAAACAGGCTCCTCCCGGCCCCTCAAATACCCGAGACCTCCCACAAATCCCCAGATTTCTCTGCAGTGCTGACTGCGAAGACATAAAGTATCACTCTCTCACAGGTGAGCGGGGCTATTAAAGCCTGCGGCCCTGTTTGACTATTCCCACCCGTCCTCTTTGTGATGTGCCTCTTAGCCTGGGCTGCACTGGTCGGGTGAAGGTAGGCAGCACCATGCGTGCTTATGGAGCGCTGCTCCACCGCAGTCCCCCACCAAAGGGTAGGCGGTATAGGCTGATGGTGAGCCTTTATGGAATGCCCCTCCCGCATTATTGTCCCATGCCCCGGTAGCAGTGGGTCCTGTACAAAGGGCCGCCATCCTCCCTCATTCTCCCTGTAGCCTTCGGGGGGAACGAAGGGGGGGGGGTGGGTTTTCAGTGTATCATGATTACGTGCATATGGCCTTTTTGTAATGTCTTTTGGACTAGTATATGTGGTGTCTGCCGCCTCGCTGACATGTCTTTTTTACTACTGCAAATGCCGCCGCCACGCGCGTCGTTTCCTTCATTTGGAGGTGCCGGGCGGCGGCGTTACGTCATACGCTTCTGCGTTATCATTGGCTGCTTGTCTGTGGGCTTCGCGCCCTTCGGGGGGGTCGGGGCCTGGCTTGGCGTGCCCTGCGTCGCGGCCCGCTCTGGCCCGCCCTTCGAGGTACTCTCTGCGCCATTTTGTCAGCACGCGCGCGTGTGGCGGTTATACTTACCGCGGTCCTTAAGTGCCCTCGCGGGCGTTTTTATACTCATTGTAGTGTGTTTGGTTCTGACACCCCTTCGTCCTGTCTGTTTCAAGAGCTATGTGCTATGAGCCGTTCATCTTAACGACAGCACTTGTAACCGAGGATCGCAGCATAGTCAACCTATATAAAGGATCAATGGCCGCTGTTCTGAGGACAGACGGGTGTAGCCATTGACTTCTCCCGGCCCGGTGTAATTGATAGTTGGGCCTTGTATAATTACTCCCACTTCCCTAGCGGGTCATTGGGGCATCCAGGGTTGCTTATAGCGTAAATCCCTACTGGCATATTGTGCATAATAATCACCATATGGAGGCATCCTATGATGGATTACCAGGGTCCCTTTGGGACAAGACCGGCTGTGTGTAGCTTGTGGTGCGTGCTGACGCTGACAAGGCACGGGTCTGTGTACCCTGTGCTGAGCAGGTGCTTGCATTGCAATCTGGCCTGCCAGTGGCTGCACCTCGTTTCACTTCACCTACTCCCCCAAGCTTAAATCTCACTCTTGTTGAGTTGCATACTAGTGGGGTTCTTAGCCTGATGTGTCTTCCAGACTGGCTACTGTTGAACAGATTATTGCGAGGTCTTAGCGCGTAAGGGCCCTGGTAAGAAGCGGTACCTGACGCCTAATGTTACCGTTTTCCCTATGGGAACTGAGGAGTTTATGAATCTGTGTGACTATACCTCGTCTGATGAAGGGGAGCGCTTTTCTGATTCAGGCTCATCTGATGAGAGACCATGGGGTCATGACTATTCTGGCTCTGACCCCTGGGCTCCGAATGACACTGACAGATTATTGACCCAGACCTTGAGGTTCTGTCTATCTCTCTCCCCGTTGAGGCTCCCAGGCAAAAAGGGGAGCTTTTCCATACAGCGAAATCATGTTTGGAATTCCAGAGTAGGCACATTTCCATAACCTTGTGCTCAAGGAATGGGAGCGCCCCAGTAAACTTCCCGGGGCTCCAAAGATTTGGTAACCCTTTCCTGCTGAGGTGGTTAAATGTTGGTCATTCCCCCCCCCCCCACCCTCGTGGTGGCTAACACCTCTGTCTGCATTCCCCTGATTCTACTACCCCGCGGGATGCTGAGGACCGGCGCATTGACCAGCTGGCCTCCCACGCCTTTACATGTGCGGGGACGGCGCTGCGCCCGGTCTGTGCCTCTGCTATTAATGCTGTGGCCACTAGAACCCTTATCAGAAATATGCTTGATAGTGCCCCTGATGATTTGCCTTGTGAGGTGTTTAATGCACTCTCCAGTTGTGATGTTTTTGTAAATTTTGTCCTATCCGCATTGGATGACATCATCAGAATGTGTGCCAGAACTTCTGCCCTCGTGGTGGCTATACGCCGCTCGGTTTGGCTGCGCCAGTGGGCCGCTGACAATGCTGCCAAGAAGGCCCTCACTGGTTTTCCCTTTAAAGGACTGCGTCTGTTGGAGACCGCTTGGACCTTTCTTGCTAAGGGAGGCAGGTTACCCCAGCGCAGGCGGCAACCTCGGCCCTTTGGGGTCAGGGTTCCTTCCCCTCCCCTTACCGTGATGCAGTACAGGGTAGTGGGGTATTTTTGCCCGGGGAGATTTCTGGGGTAGAGGCAGACGACATGGACGTCCTGGCTCCTCTCGGGGTCTCAAAAGCTAAATCCTCTTCCAAGCCCCCTCAGGCATGATGGGGCACCCTCACCCATCCGGGTGGGGGGACGGCTGCAGCACTTCGTTCAGGTCTGCAGGATTCATGTCTCAGACCGGTGAATTCAGGAGGTAGTGTCCTCCGGTTACAAGTTGGAGTTTGCTGCCGATCCCCTTCCAAGATTCATCAGGTCCCGGATTCCTCAGGACCCTGTGTCAGCTCAGGAGATAGTGCAAGCAGTGCAAGGCCTCCTGGAGCTGGGGGTCATCTGCCATGGAGAAAAAGGCAAGGGTTTTTATTCCAACCTATTCACAGTACCCAAAAAGGTATGGTTCTGTTAGGCCCATCATGGACTTAAAGATTCTCAACAAGTTTTTGTCAGGGGCTGGCGCTGTCGCATGGAGACTCTGCGTTTTGCCATCAGTTCCCTGAGCCAAGGGGATTTCATGACTTCTGTGGACATCAAAGATGCTTACCTTCATATTCCTGTGTTCCCAGGTCATCTAAAGTCCCTCGGGTTCAATCTGATGGATCAACATTACCAATTTGTGGCCTTGCCCTTAGGCCTTACTTCAGCTCCCTCGGTGTTCACCAAGGTGCTGGCTGGCGTGATGTCCCTGCTCAGATGTCAGGGCGTCCGCGTGCTTCCCTATCTGGGCGACATCCTCATCACCTCCCAGTCTCTACATCAGGCAGAGTTGGATACTCAGCTGGTGGTGTCCACTCTGGAGTCATTTGGATGGGTGATTAACCACCCCAAGTCCTCACTGTCCCCTTCCTTGGTAACTCCATTCCTAGGAATGAATCTGGATACAGTTCAGGCAAGGATCTTCCTTCCTCGTGAGAAGGTGGGCAATCTGATTGCACAGGCTCAGTCCCTCCTAGCTTGTCCTCATCCCTCCATAAGGCAGGGGATGCAGCTGGTGGGCCTGATGGTGGCGTGATTCGAAGCAGTCCCTTATGCTCAGTTCCAGTTGAGGCCTCTGCAACTTCACCTATTGTCTGTATTGGACAAGGACCCAGCGTCCCTGGACAGGGTCTGTGTGCTCCCCCCCCCCCCCTCCCTGGCCAGGAGGTCCCTCTCGTGGTGGATGGACTCAAGGATCCTGTTGGGGGCAGTTCTTGCCCCTTCCTGGGAGATGGTCACCACGGATGCCAGTCTGTCAGGTTGGGGGGGGGTTTCTGGAAGCCCCTGCGGTTCCAGGGGAGGTGGGGCCCTTAGGAGGCCCACACATCTATCAATGTCTTGGAGCTGTGAGCGATCAGGTTAGTTCTGGCTCACTTGACTACTTATCTTCAGGGCCTGCCTGTTCATTGGCGCTCGGACAACCAGACGGCAGTTGCCTACATCTATCATCAGAGGGGGGCCCGGAGCATGAGGACCCTCCAGGAAGTGTCTCTGATCCTGACCTGGGTGGAGGCCAATTTCCCTTGCATATCAGCGGTGTACATTCCGGGGGTGAAAAATCTGCTGGCAGACCCAGGGGGACCTCTCACCAGGGAGAATAGTCCTTCTGCAACAGGGTGTTCCAATCTCTGTGTCACCGTTGGGGCCAACCAGATATGGATCTGTTTGCGTCCCGTCACAATCACATGCTCCCGGCCTTTGTCTCCCTGTCCCAGGATCCTCTGGCCTTGACCATGGATGCTCTAGCAATGTCATGGCAGGACATTCAGTTCCTGTATGTCTTTCCTCCATTCCCCCTGCTGTGCAGGGTTCTGCGCAAGATTGTTCTGGAGGGGTGCCAGCAATTCTGGTGGCCCCCAGGTGGCCATGAAGAGTGTGGTTCGCAGACATGATGCAGATGGTAGTAGACCAGTACGTTCTGCCAGGGGTGCCAGATCTGCTCACTCAGGGCCCCTTACGCCATCCCAATTTACAAACTCTGGCTTTGACGGCCTGGCTGCTGAAAGCTCGATCTTGATGGAGAAAGGCTTGTCCACCTCGGTGGTTGATACCATGGTGAAGGCTAGGAAGAAAAACTTCTTCTTCCATCTATTATAGGGTATGGCGTACCTACCTTGACTGTTGTGAGTCTAGGTCTCCTCCCTTTCAGGTGTTTTCAGTCCCCAGGGTTCTGGAGTTCTTACAGCATTGGTTGGAGTCGGGACTCCGCCTCAGTACTCTGAAGGGTCAGGTTTCTGCCCTGTCTGTTTTCTTTCAGAAGTCTTTTGCTCAGCATTCTCTGATGAAGACCCTTTTTTCCAGGGGGTCGCTCATGTGCGTCCCCACGTAAACCTGTGGTCCCTGTTTGGGATTTGTACTTGGTTTTGTCTGCCTTGCAGGGTGTTTCCGTTGAACCTATGCAGGATGCTGCTCTGGCGGTTCTTGCCCTCAAGGTTGTCTTTCTGGTAGCTATTACTTTGGTCAGGCGTGTGTCTGAGATGGTGGCTCTTTCTATTCAGCCCCCATACTTTGGGAGACACCAGGACAAGGTGGTGTTCCGCTTTAAGCCAGATTTTCTGCCTAAGGTAGTGTCTGCTTTTCATTTGAATCAAGATGTTGTTCTTCCTTCTTTGTGCCATAATCCTAGCAACGCTAAGGAGAGGGTTTTGCATTCCTTGGATGTGGTCAGGTGTTAAAGTATTACCTGGTGGTTACTGCGTCCTTCAGGAAAACTGATGCTCTTTTTGTGGTCCCTTCTGGGCCCAGGAAGGGTTTGGCTCCTGCCAAGTCTACTGTTAGCAAATGGATCAGTCAGGCCGTGATTCAGGCCTATTCTGCTAAGGGAAGAGTCCTTCCTTTTCGCCTTACTGCTCATTCTACTCGTGCTATTGGTGCCTCTTGGGCCTTCCAGCACCAGGCTTCTGCTGAACAAGTTTGCAAGACCGCTACTGGGTCTTCTGTTTATACCTTTTTAAAGTTACAGGGTTGATGTAAGGGCCTCAGCTCATGCTGTTTTTGGCCGAAAGGTTTTGCAGGCGGCAGTGGTTTAAACTGTCTGCTGTTACCTTTTTTGCTGGGGATCCCACCCTACTTTAAGGACACTGCTATTGGATTTCCCAAGTGTAAGTAATCTATCTGGAGCAGGACGTACTGTATACTAAGAATAATACAATTCTGTGAAATACTCACCTGTAGAATTGATATTATAAGTATACAGTACGTCCTGCTCCACCCCACCCTTGGTTGTGCATTATTCTGGATCCCCTGTATGGTGATTGTTATCATGGTTATAGTTACCAGTTTGGGTGGTTAAATTCTCCCGGCTTCTCGTTCACTGCTTTTCAATGCTGGGGATTTGTGGGAGGTCCCGGGTATTTGAGGGGCCGGGAGGAGCCTGTTTTACATGTCTCTGCAGTGCAGCGCCATCTGACGGAGGATAACCCAAGTGTAAGTAATCTATCTGGAGCAGGACATACTGTATACTTATAATATCAATTCTACAGGTGAGTATTTCACAGAATTGTATTTTTTTGAACTTTTGACTTACCAAGCACTTTAAATATAATGTGATTTTTTTTTTTGTAGGCAGAGAGACACCAATCTTAAACTTGTAGTTCTGACAGTTCCTAATGATAAATGGGTAAGTGCACATTGTACACACAGATTGTATAGGCACAATACTTTTCCAGGTGTACAGCACGTCTTGCTTCACTTCTTATTCTTTACATGTGGGTAATCCGCCACCAGGTGGCGCAGTCGACTGCAGGAAGACTTGTGTCCCCTCACAGCCATATGAGGCTGGAATTACCCAGAAGACACCAGTCTTCTCCTGCAGTCTGGCTGCGAAGATGGTCTGTTTTTCCTTACTCTCCATGGACATTCGCAGATAAGCGGGGCATCCCAAGCCCGTCGGCCGCTGCAAGCCTTATTCCCACCTGCTCCTGGGACCCTTTTGCCTCCCAGCCATGGCTGCGGGCTAGTTGAAGGTAGGGGAACGCCGCGGGTCAGGCGTTCGGCAGAGCTATGCTCTGGGCCGCAGAACTTTTTTTACTTAAGGTAAGCCGGCCATAGGCTATGGTGACCCTATTGGGAGGGGGGGGGGGGGCGGGCCGAACCACACTGTGACCCTGTGTTTTAGATTTATTCCCACAAGCTTTATTATTACTTTTTGTTGTGTGTTTTGTCACTTTTCAAACATTTTTTACCTCAGAATTTACTTACCTTTCTCGTTCCTTTTCTCTCGCCTTCCTCACTGTCTGTGTGCACGCTACTTGGTCTTTGGGGGGGGGGGCACGCGCACTCTCGTTGCCAGGGCAGAGCTTGCGGGCAGCTTTTTTTTTTTTTTTTTTTGTGAGGCGACTTTATGCCGCCAGAGCACTTTAGTTAAAGTAAGGGGGGAGGGGTCCCCCCCCCATCGTTTTCCTGCTTCCCGGGCGCCATTTTACACTGCGGGCGCCCGGGGCCGTTGAGCGCTGCGGGGGGCGTAGCAGTGCGATGACGCTTTACGCGTCATCAAGTCGCGGCCCGCCCCTCGAGGTCCGGATGGGGCTGGTTCGGCGCCATTTTGTGTGTGTCCCCGCCTCACGATACGCTGCCGGCTCCTCCTGCCTATCTATGCTTTGCTGTGCCCTCTGCCTGTTCATTGGAGGGGTCCTGCGCTCCCAAAGGCTACCTTGCCATTTTTTAGGATCCGCTGTCTATCCTGCCAGGATTCTCATCCCTTTACTTCACCATTGGTCCGTGAGTCCGGTCCTTATTATTATTATTATTAAGTGTTCTTGCATGGCAAGATCACTTATTGTTCTTTCTCATATATATTCTTAAGTGTTCTTGCATGGCAAGATCACTTATTCTTTCTCATATATATTTAAGTGTTCTTGCATGGCAAGATCACTTATTGTTCTTGCTGATATATTATTAAGTGTTCTTGCTTGGCAAGATCACTTATTGTTCTTGCTGATATATTATTCTTATTAAGTGTTCTTGCTTGGCAAGATCATTTATTGTTCTTGCTGGTATATTATTAAGTGTTCTTGCATGGCAAGATCACTTATTGTTCTTGCTGATATATTGTTCCACCATATTTTGCACTGTAACTCCTCCCACAGTTTTTACACTACATAGACCATAATATACCAAAACGTGCGGATCGTTCGGAATGGTGTGCTATTACTTTGTGGAAAGTTTCGCCAAACGGTTTCCGAAATATTGGCGTTTCTCTGGCGCAATTTTCCCATAGGAATGAATGGGAGGAATGTTCAAAACTAGAGTGGGAGATGAGTGTGAAGTGAAAAATCAGGACATGATTTCTAAACTGCGACCTCTACCTCATTTTTAATCCCACCTACACAAATCTTATATCAAAACGTTCAGCTACCCCTGCTGCCGCTAGCTGCCGAAGCCATAGCCCTAACAGTTTTCACAATATGACCTTTTGTTTGCAGCTCACACCTCCCATTGACATTCATTGAAACTCCACTCTAGACACCACAAATTTGAATGGCAATTTCGAAACTGCGACTGTGCCTTCATTTTTAATATTTTTAATATTTCATATATATATATAACACATTGTAGGCCTGGCTCTTGTGATTCTTACAGTATAAAGCTCTTTGCTGTAGGATGTATACTTTTGAAGCTACAGCCATTTGAATATGGCAACCACCAGTGAATTAGAAATCTGTTTTAAACTGCATTCTCTGGTTACCTCAGAGTGAGTTGCCATAGAAACACACCTGCAGCCAGGCTTGTTACATTCATTTTACAGCTGCTCCGCCCACACAGCCAGTCTCAGGAAAACTCCCCATGAAAACATGTTATGGAAAACAGCTTAGACAAATGACATAGCCAATCATTTAGCAAGATATAAATACTTCATAATTTAATGCCTACTATCTTTACTCACTCCAAACAATCCATATAGTTACTCTGCCTAGTCAAACCTTTCCACAGTTACTCCAGCCACTCTAACCACACAACAGTTACTCAAGTCACTCCCCCCAGTTACTCTGCCTACTCCAGTTGTAGAGAACTGGTGGAGGCAAGAACACTTCACGCAATTTCCCCAGAAATTGAACTTTGTCTAGTTATTATTACTGTTTTTAACCTGTTATTTACTTGTGGGTTTTTTTATATGGTGGTGCATGTACTGTGGGATGCTCATGTTATCCACCTTTTATGTTTTTCAGGGTCTTGTATTTTACTTGTGGTTCTTCCCGGTCCATTTCACTACCCCCCACACTCCCCCCCCCCCCCCCCTCTCTTACACCACCCCTTACTGCTTGTGGGTTAAGGTGCTGAGGTTTAGCTTGGGGATTTATTGTACGGTCCTGGGCCTCCTTAGTGCCTTGTGCCCGTCTTTTCTTACCATAATCACCATAATGGAGGCTTCTGGGAATAGCGGGCTTGGGATACCTCAGGGACTTACTAAGCTTTGCCTTGTATGTGGTACATGCCGTCCGAGCGGTCGCAATGCAATTTGTGTACCCTGCGCCCAGAATGTTATTTTGGACCAGGACGGGGCGAGTATTACTGACCCCAGTCCCATTGCTCCGCCGGCCTCGCCGACTGCCCCATGTCTGCTTCTGGCCCCTAGCGAAGGGGAGGCCAGTAGGGACTCTCGTAGTAATTTTGAGCTTCGCCTGGCTAGTATTGAGCGTCAGTTGGCGAATTCGGCCGCTGCTAAGGCCAAGAGCAAGAAGCGGCATTTGGAAACGGATCGTCCCATATTTGCTGATGACCATGAGGATTATGAGGCCTTTGGTGGCCAATACTCGGCTGAGGAGGGTGAGTTGCTCCAGGGTTCCGACTTCTCTGAGGACAGTCAGGGAGACCTTGATAGTTGCCCCAGATCCTCATCCGATGAGGGTAAGTGGCCCCCTGATGATACTGAGCAGCTGTTGTCGGCGGTTCTTGAAACCCTGCACATTGTTCCTCCTAAGGCGGTCAAGAAGAAGCAAGGGGAATTCTTTCGGCCTGAAAGACGATGTCTTGTTTTTCCTGAACAAGGCCACTTCTCTAAAATGGTATTAAAGGAATGGGAGAAACCTAATATGTTGCCGTCGGTGCCTAGAGGGCTTGACGGACTGTATCCTTTTTCGGAGGATTTGGTTAGTCTCTGGTCCCATCTCCCGGAAGTCGATGCTCCTGTCCTGGGACTTTCCAATACCTCGGGTTATGCCATCCCCCGAGACCTCATCCTTGCGTGATCATGTTGACAGACGCATGGCTCAACTAGCCTGTCATGCCTTCACCTCCGTGGGAACTGGTCTGCGCCCTGTTTGTGCTGCGGCCATTGTCTCCATGGCCATTAAAAAGAAGGTGAGGCGTCTCGTTGACATCGCCAGATCTCAAAAGAGTGTTGAGGAGTATAAGGAGCTTTTAGCCTGTGCGGACTTCCTTGCCTTTGTTATATCGGCTATGGATGACGCAGTTCGTTTTGGTGGTAGAGCTTAGACTGCCCTGGTTGCACTGCATCGTTCCATCTGGTTGAGTCAATGGGCAGCGGATGCTGCCGCCAAAAAATCTCTCACAGGTATTCCCTTCCTGGGACTCCGACTTTTTGGGGGAACCTTGGGACCTTCTGGCTAAGGACGGAAGACTTCCTCAGTGTCGGAAGACGGTTTGGCCTTCTCGGGGTTCTTCTTCTTCCTCCTTTCACCGAGGTTCTGCCTTCTCTGGTGGCCGTAGAGACTCACGGGGGTGAGGTAGAGCCCGAGGTCGTCCCGGCCTCGCCTGGGCATCCAAGCCTAAACCTTCCACCACCATCACCCGTCTGGGTGGGGGGACGGCTTCGCCTTTTTGCTCACGTCTGGAGACATCGTGTCTCAGACCGGTGAATTCAGGAGGTGGTGTCCTCCGGGTACAAAATAGAGCTGATAGCTTGGCCGCCCCCACGATTCATTTCGTCCCGGATTTCTCAAGATCCCGTGTTGGCGCAGGGTCTGAGGTTGGCGGTACAACATCTTCTGTCTTCGGGAGTTGTTTGCCCTGTACCTCAAATAGAACAGGATCGGGATTTTGCTCCAATCTGTTCACGGTGCCCAAGAAGGACGGCCCCCTGCGACCCATCCTGGATCTAAAGGGTCTCAACAGATTTGTCAGATTCAAACACTTCCACATGGAGACCCTAAGGTCGACAGTGAATTTTCTTCGGCCAGGTGGCTTCATGACAGCGGTGGACATCAAGGACGCCTATCTGCATGTTCCTGTCTTCCTGGGTGTTCACCAAGGTGCTGGCGGGTCTAATGGCTCTGCTGAGGAGCCAGGGCATTCGCATTCTACCTTACTTGGACGACCTGTTGATTGCTGCGCCATCTTTTCATCAGGCCGAGAGGGATACTCAGGTGGTAGCTTCCACCCTCGAGTTTTTCGGTTGAGTGATCAATTACCCCAAGTCTTCACTCTCTCCCTCTTCGGTAAGATCCTTCCTGGGAATGACGTTGGATACCGTCCAGGTCAAGATTTTTCTTCCTCCGCAGAAGGTGGTGGGTCTTCAGATGCAGGCGCGGGCCCTGTTATCGTGCCCTCACCCCTCCATTCGCCTGGGGATGCAGTTGGTGGACCTCATGGTATCTTGCTTTGAGGCGGTGCCCTTCGCTCAGTTCCACATGAGACCTCTTCAGTTAAATCTCCTGACCGTCTGGGATCGGAGTCAGGAGTCCTTGGAGCAGACGTTCACTCTGTCCCCTCTGGCCAGACAGTCTCTCTCATGGTGGTTGTACCCGAGAAATCTTCTGATGGGCAGGTCCTTTCTGCCGCCGCGATGGGAGATTGTCACCATGGACGCCAGTCTGACCGGTTGGGGAGGAGTTTGGCAAGCACTAAAGTTCCAGGGACAGTGGGGTCCTCAAGAGGCTCACACATCCATCAATCTCCTGAAGCTGAGAGCGATCAGGCTGGTACTTTCTCAGTTGACTTCACATCTTCAGGGTCGTGCGGTCCAGGTACGTTCGGACAACCAAAGGGCTGTCGCCTACATCAATCACCAGGGCGGGACTCGGAGCAAACGAGCCCTCAAGGAGGTGTCCCTGTCACGGGCAGAGAAGAATGTTCCCTGCATCTCGGCGATCTACATCCCAGGGGTAGAGAACCAGGAGGCAGATGCCCTGAGCTGGGGGTCTGCCCATCTGGGGGAGTGGTCTCTCGACAACGAGATCTTTCAGGCCCTGTGTCGCCGTTGGGGTCAGCCGGACGTTGATCTGTTTGCATCCCGTCGCAAGCTTCCAAGTTTCATCTCCCTGTCAAGGGATCCTCTAGCTTTCGCCACGAACTTGTTAACGATTCCTTGGACAGAGTTTCGACTGCTCTATGCCTTTCCTCCCTTTCCTCTGCTGTGAAAGATAGCCCAGGAGGGGGTACCGTCCATCCTGGTGGCCCCTCGTTGGCCAAGGAGGCTATGGTTCGCGGACATTGTGCAGATGTCAGTGGATCAGTCCATCATGCCCGACCTTCCAGAGCTCCTCACTCAAGGTCAACTTTGCCATCCCAATTAGCAAACGCTAGCTTTGACCGCTTGGCTGCTGAAACCTCCATACTAACGGATAAGGGTTTGACGTCTTCAGTGGTCAGCACCATGATCCAGACTAGGAAGAAATCCTCTTCTATGATTTACTACAGGGTTTGGCATGCTTATATTGCCTGGTGTGAGTCTAAGTCTTTTCCTTGTCGCACATTCTCCATTTCTAGATATCTGGAATTTTTACAAAATGGTCTGGAATCGGGTCTACAATTAAGTACCCTCAAAGGACAGGCTTCTGCCTTGGCAATTTTTTTCCCAAGGATCTTTTGCTAATCACAGACTTGTTAAAACTTTCTTCCAGGGAGTCACTCATGTACGTCCACCGCGTAAGCCTCTGCTACCAGTGTGGAATTTGAACTTGGTGCTTTCTGGTCTACAGGGTCCACCTTTCAAGCCCCTATGTGATGCTGCCTTGTCTATTTTGACTATTAAAGTGGTCTTTTTGGTTGCTATCACTTCGGGGCATCGCATTTCTGAGCTGGCGGCGCTTTCGATGAAACCTCCTTATTTTGAGCGGCATCAGGATAAGGTGGTGTTCCGTCTTAAGCCGGAATTCTTGCCCAAGGTTCTATCTGCCTTTCATCTCAATGAGGACATTGTCTTACCTTCCTATTGTCCTGCCCCTGCTAATTCCAAGGAAAGGAACCTTCATTCTCTGGATGTGGTTAAGGCACTCAAGTATTATTTGGTTGCCACTGAGTCATTTCGGAAGTCTGATTCTCTTTTTGTCCTTCCTTCTGGACCTAGGAAGGGCTTGCCTCCAGCCAAATCCACTATCAGTAAGTGGATTAGACAGGCGGTGGTGCAAGCATACTCTGCCAAGGGGAAGGAACCCCCTTTCTGTGTTACAGCTCACTCCACTAGGGCTATTGGTGCCTCTTGGGCCTTCCAGAACCAGGCTTCTGTTGAACAGATTTGTAAGGCCGGTACTTGGTCTTCTGTTCATACCTTTTCTAAGTATTGCAAAGTTAATGTTAGGGCCTCGGCTGATGCCATTTTTGGCCGTAAGGTGCTTCAGGCGGTAGTGGTTTGAACTGCCTGCCTTTACTCTCTGGGGATCCCACCCTTAATTTTTGGACACTGCTGTTGGATGTCCCACATGTAAAGAATAAGAAATGAAGCAAGACGTGCTGTACACCTGGAAAAATACAATTCTGTGATTACTCACCTGTAGAATTGATTTTGCGGTGTACAGCACGTCTTGCTTCATCCCACCCTTGTTATTGTTGTTCTCTGTTGCCTTGTTATGGTGATTTTGTTGAGAGAGTTTTTTCTATACGGGCTGTGTTATTTATTAACATGGTTCTTGCCTCCCGGCTTCTTGCATACTGCTTTCAAACACTGGGGTCTTCTGGGTAATTCCGGCCTTATATGGCCGGGAGGGGCCACAAGTCTTCCTGCAGTCGACTGCGCCACCTGGTGGCGGATTACCCACATGTAAAGAATAAGAAATGAAGCAAGACGTGCTGTACACTGCAAAATCAATTCTACAGGTGAGTAATCACAGAATTGTATTTTTTTTTATATATTTTCACACTGGCCTGTTGGTAACAACTAGTATAGGTTAGCAGTGGAGTGTCTAAAGTTAATAGCATGTGAGCGAAAAATGAATGTAAATAATGTCTGCGGCCCTGTTTACCCCCCCCCCCTCAATCCCACCCCGTGCATCCTGATTTGAGGCACCTATCCCAGTTAAACCCTAAATGAAGTACAAAAACCACACACAAATACAAATGCTTTGGTTGTACACTATTCCATATCAATGAATGTGCTTAGGTGGAAACAGGAGGCATCTTTAAAGTGGAAACCAAATGCAAATTTCACACATATGAAATGACAAAATTTCAATTTATTTTGCTATTGCTTGATACAAAGTTTCAGAGAGGTGGCACTTAAATGTATCAAGCAATGACAGAATAAATTGCCAATGATGTTTCAGAGCCATTGGGACTCCTTTGGATACAATGAACAAGCAATGAAAAATGAGTTAATACTTTGTGATTAAAGAAAAGATGTCAAAAGTGTATGCATGAATATGATTGCAGAATACATTCTATTATGTGTTTCCGCAGCTATTCTATTATGTGTTTCCGCAGCTACTGCTCTTTTAGTTGCTCAGTATGTTCACCAGTTGCACCCATGTGTGCATCCCGCCAGAATGTAGCCCACTTGACTGTGTGTATTCACATGAACTGCTTTATTAGAGCTGTATCAGATTAAATCCCATATTTCTCCCCTGTTTATTTCCAGAGGGTCACAATTCAGATACTCATGGGCTAACTCTCGCCTGACGGGAATACAATATAAAATGGTTTAGCTCCTCCTGATCAACATATACCCCGGCTGTACTTGTCACTCCATTTAACTCTTGCAGTCAGGACCAGATTAGCAAGGATTTTATTGCCATAATAAAATACTTGCCAAATATTCACAGCCTGAATTTCCATAACCCTGTCTGACTTCCAGAGACACAATTCCTGTGGCTGAAATCAGTAGTTAAACCGATATTGTCGGATCAGAGGCTGGCGTGCCAATGGTTTTTAGCTTTTGGCTAGCAAACCTAGAATATATCCATTAATAGGGGAAGCCTGATCTCAGGGTAATGGCCTTGTATGGACGGATCCAAACCAGGGGGCTTCATAAGGGCCTTCCCTTCTTCCTCCTCCTCTCCCCCTGCCCACCTACCCTTGTTCCACAGGACACTTTTTGTATATGTCTGTGTATGCTGTATATGTTTTGTTTTTAACTGTGTGGCTGGGTCAGGTACGGGTATGTTAGGTGGCTTATTGGGGCAAGCGTGTCTGCCCACAGGTTCAGCGGCGATGGCAGCAGAGTCCTGAGCCAGTTGGAGCAGGATAGCCAGTGTCTACTAGCAGCCGGATCACCAGCATTTTGCTGCAGCCTTATTCTTGTGTCCCGGTGGGGAGGGGGGGGGGTGTAGGATGCTTTGAGTCCCACGTTGCAGCTGGCTGGCGCTGCCTCACTTGTCTCTTCCTTCTTCGGGCATGTTTGTGGTGTGCCAGGAGGCTCTGTGCTGCTTGGTCATGGACAGGCTGTCAGGAAATCAGTAATGAATGGGTTAACTCTTGACCAAAGGGCGTGGACTGCAAGACAGGGTGTGGTTCCTCCCAGACCTACAGTATATATACCTCCAGCTGCACCTCCGCAATCCAGTGTTGCATTCCCCCCATCCCATTCCCATATGCAGTGTTGCATTCCCCCATCCCATTCCCATATGCAGTGTTGCATTCCCCCTCTCCCAATCCCATAGGCAGTGTGGCATTCCCCTCTCCCATTCCCCATAGGCAGTGTGGCACTCAACCCCATATAGGCAGCATGGCATTCCCCTGCCCCCCATCCCCTTATTCAGTGTGGTATTCCCCCTAGAAAAAAAGTATAGCAACATGAACGATCCCCTCTCTGGCCTCCGGCAGTGGCGGCACCAGAAGCCAAAGTGGGGACAGACAGCATATCCTGAAATCTGGTGAAATCATAATTGTTGAGATCCACGGTAATTCACCTTCTACAGATTGGAGTAGTCCGTTATGTTCCCCCTTTATGACCACAGTGGATATAAAGGATGCATACCTACATATCCCTATCTTCCCAGGTCATCAAAAATATTTGCAGTAGATGGCCCTACACCTTCAGTGTGTGGCTCTGCCCTTCGGTCTGTCGTCGACTCCATGAGTGTTTTTTTTTTTTTTTAAAGTTTCTTTTTATTTGCAGTTCAACAAACAACATAACATCAAAACAAGTTACATTTACACATTACATATCACATTGAGGCGCCGGAGGCACCCAGTTCAGTAGTACCGATTCAGTAAACATTTAGACACGACAACCATTCACCCAACACACATACAATCTGGACTCGGGTTTCTGGTTAACTATTCACCGGGATGGAAGGACCAATCGGAGAGCACATCTCCCAGGATGCTTCTTCCGTCTCCCCCGTTCCACTTAACTCGCTCAATGTCTCAGCCTACCACAAGAGGGCAGCCTCGTCCCTCCAAGTAAGCCCTTTCCCTCCCTTAATCGTCCTCTGAGGCGGTTTCCTGGCTCTGCAGCCAGGGACCCCACACCTTTTCAAACTTATCAGGCACCCCCCTGGCTGTGTATGTCAGCTTGTACATAGTGAGTTTCTGGTTAACTAGAGCCCTCCACGCCTGTACTGATGGTTTGGCCGGATGCTTCCAATTAAGCAGAACACATTTCCTGGCATAAAAGAGCAGCAACCTAAATAGTGATTTCAACGGCCTCGACACCGACAGTGTTTCGACCACCCCCAGAAGACATAGGATCGAGCCAGTGATCCGGATGCCCACCACCCCACCAATCAAGTCCATCACCTCTCCCCAATATCTCGCCAGAACCTCACAGGACCAGGTCACATGTTCCCATGTACCAGCCTCCCTCTCACACCTAGGGCATAAATCATTAGCCAGCAATCCCATCCTATGTAAACGTATCGGCGTGATGTAGGCTTGATGTAACCACTTGGTCTGGATAAATCTATCTCTGGCTTCTATGACCGATGAGTGTAGGTTATCTAAGATTTCTTCCCAGTCATCCCGGCCCAGGGTTTGGTCTAGAATTTGCCACTTGCTTTCAACTTTCCCCCTGGGGGACTCCAGCCCAGCCACCAAGCACTTGTACAGTGTAGAGACAGGTTTCCCCAAGTCCGTCCCTCTCACCACACTCTCCACTTGGGACACTGAAAGATTCGGGCTGTCCCTGCGGAATTGAGTCTGCAGAGCGTGCCTGAGTTGCAGGTAGCGGAAGAAGTCCCGATGGGAAATTCGAAATGTCTCCCTAATTTGATCGAACGACATAAGCACTCCATCCCTGTACACCTGGCCCAGCGTCTGGAGACCCCTTCCATCCCAGAACTGCGGATCCTGCATTGAAACCAACTCAGGGAGCTTGGGGTTGTTCCAGAGAGGAGCATAGGGGGACCAATACTGGGCCTCGTCCGGATTCCTGTTCAACTTGGCCACCCTTTCCCATATGTTACACACTGCCCTCATACAACCGGTTGCCTCCCGGACCCCCCGAACCCCCCTAGACACCAAAAGGGATAGTCTCCCAGGGGAACCCAACACCTCCACCTCCAGACTTACCACCGGGTTGTTTTGCGGCTGACAGAGCCACCAGTGCACAAACAGGAGCTGCGTAGAATAGAAGTACAGTTGCATGTGCGGGACCGCCAGTCCCCCCTCCACCACCTGTGCTTTCATTATTTGTCTATTAAGCCTAGGTGGAGACTGCTCCCAGATAAAGCCAAACAGTATTGAATCCAACGTCTTGAAGTGGGAGACGGGCAGCAACACTGGCGAGGCCTGATATATATACAGAAATTTTGGAAGGCATATCATTTTATATATGTTAATTCTGCCCATAACTGACAGCGGCAGGTTCGCCCACTGAGCGGCCCGCTGCCTCAACTTAGACACAACAGGGGAGATATTCAGAGATATCAACTCACTTGGTTGCCTACTAATCAGGATCCCCAAGTATTTAAATTGTTGGACTATTTTTAATTGGGACCTCGAGGAGATGTCGGGGGAGACAAGCTCATCCACTAACATTAGACTAGATTTGTCCCAGTTAATCCTCAGCCCCGAGAACCCCCCAAACACCCCAATAGCGTCCAGAGCTGCGTCTAGGGATTTATGGCCATCCGCCAGGTACAGCAGCGTCTGCATAGAGAGATATCTTTTCTTCTACTGCTCCTAACTTCCATCCAGAGATGCTTGGGGAGTTCCTGACAATGATCGCCAGGGGTTCAATAGCTAAGGCAAAGAGCAGCGGCGACAATGGGCACCCCTGTCTCGTTCCCCTATGCAACACAAAGGAATTAGAGTAACACCCATTGACCCGTATCCGAGCAGTTGGCCGTTCGTATAACAATTTAATGTATGTAATAAAACTAGTAGGAAGCCCAAATCTTTCCAAGACTGCCCAAAGATATTCCCATTCCACCGAGTCGAAGGCTTTCTCATTATCTAATGATATAACCACCCGTTTCCCATGGTTGTCATGTATAATTTGGAGATTGGACATCAGTCTACGGAGATTCACACACGTGGTACGCCCTGGCATAAACCCTGATTGGTCTGGCCCGATCAAATGTAGAATAACCTTGTTCAGCCTAGTGGCCAGTATTTTGGCTAATATTTTGGCATCTTGGTTCAACAGGGATATGGGACGGTAGGACGCGCAGGAGTCAGGGGGTCTCCCCTCCTTATAAATGAGGACCACATGTGCCTCATGAAAAGAGGCCGGAAGGCACCCACTTTCAAGCGCATGTTTCAGCACTTCCCACAACCTTGGAGTCACTTGTTCCAGGTCCTGTTTATACCACTCGGCCGGCATCCCATCTGGTCCCGGCGCCTTCCTGCTAGAAAGCATTCTAATTGCGCCAGAGACCTCATCCATGGTGATAGGGGAGTTCAAAGCCTCTTGATCTTCCTCAGTCAGCCTCGGGAAATCAATCTGATCCAGATAGTTACCCAGATCAGTCGCTCCATAGCTCGCCCTCGAGGAATACAAGGCCGAGTAGTACTCCAGAAACCTCTGGGCTATACCCTCCCCCCCCCCCCCCCCCCGTATATTCCCTCTTTAATGCCAACAGTGTTGAATGGTCCTTGCTATCTGAAGTTTCACTAAACTTCTCCTCCGCCCGCGCCAGTTTGCTTTCAAGATCCGCCACTTCCCTCCCCTTCTTCCTCCTAGCTGTAGCGATAGCGCTGATGGCCGCCCCTCTGGTAACAGCTTTAAAGGCATCCCATCTTACTTCCACCGATGTCTCCCCCGTATTACATTCCCAGAACGCCTCAGTAGAGGATTGCAGACTATTCTTAATGTCGGGAGCCTCCAACCATAGGGGGCTCAGGGTCCATCCCACCCAGTTCTCCCGTCTCAGTGACAGTCCAGTTGTGAGCAATAAGGGTGAGTGGTCCGAGATCCCCCTCGGGAGATAACTACAGGTCGCTACTCTAGTTAGAAATTCAGGCGAGGAGAACGCAAGGTCAATTCTGGAGAGGGACTTGTGCGTAACTGAGTGACAAGAGTATGCCTTGTCGGTGGGGTGCTTCCACCTCCAAAGCTCCTGCAGCCCCAGCGTTTCGGCCCAGTTTGCCAGTTGGGTCTTGGGACCTGGGTTCTTACTCATCCTATCCAGTGCTGAGTCCAAGACCATATTAAAGTCCCCTAATAGCAGTATCGGGGCTGGGGGGTAGGAAAGTACTTTCTCCATTATTCTATCCAGGACCCTAGCAGAGAATGGTGGGGGAACATATACTCCGACTATTATCATATCAGTGTCCCATTAGTTTGGCATGAAGGATAACATAACAACCCTCTCGGTCAATGTGTACTGAGAACAACGTAAACGGGGTACCCTTAGAGATCAGCACTGATACACCTCTTGAGTAGGCTGAGAATGGGGCATGAAAGGAGCTCTGGATCCATGGCTTCTTCAACGCCAACACCCTCTGGCCCACCAGATGGGTCTCTTGGAGAATTACTACATTCGGTTTATGCTTTTTAACAAACTGGAGGACGGTAGCCCTCTTGATCTTATCATTAAGCCCCCGGACATTCCAGGAGAGAAATTTACACTCACCCATTATTGCCGCTTAAAATGCTACTATCAAGGGCCACCTCTACGCGGTTCACCCTCCCTTCCAGAAATCTTCCTATTACTCGAGTCCGGCAATCATACATCGCAGTCATACCAACACATAGACAACAACGCATTAAACAGATAATACAACATTTAAACTGTAAACCTTCCCCGGGCCCACCCCCCACCCCGCTCCACCACCCCCCAACCTTGGCGAGCATCATATCCCCCAACAAAATAACACAACACTGGTTTAACTATGTCCAAATGAGGTGCGCAGGCCCACTGCCTAGGGGTCTGCAAAAAACGGGCTTGCCGAACAAATACAGGTCAGCGGATTATCCGCCACGGGTTCCCAGAGATATCCAGGGGCGATCAGGGAGGAGGAAGGGGGAGGATCCTTATGGGGCTCTCAGACCTCATTAGCGATGGCTAGGAGAGGCAGATATAGGGGGGCAGGAGGGGGAGGCGGGAGGGAGAAGGGACAGGGAAGGGCACCAGGTGGGATGGGAGGGAGAGGGATGGAGGGGCAACAGCGCCTGTCACGCCCTGGGAATCCGGAGCCAAGGCTCCCCTGTAACAATCGCTGACAGGATACACTAGCTAATTGGGCATCATAAAAGACACAACTTCAGTAACTTAAACAAGATGCATAACAAAGCATCACCTGGGGTCTCGCCAGGACACCCAGCTGTGGGGCTCCCAGGAGAGCAGCGGAGGCGGACCCCCGCCACCGGCGCAGGCCGGACAAGGGGAAAAAAGATCAAGGCAATGGCTGGTTCATTCTCTCCGGTCAGAGCCCAGTTCATCAGGCCCCTGGCAGAGAGTCAAGCCATGTGTTAGCTTCCTCGGCTGAGGTAAAGAACTTAGACTCTCCATCTTGAATACGTAGCCGCGCTGGGAACAGCATGGCGTATTTAATCTTCTTCTTTCTAAGCCGTTCTCTAACACCGTTGAATGAGCGCCGCAATTTCTGAACCTCCGATGTGAAATCCGGATAGAAAGACAGCCGGGCGTTCTCATAAGACACCGTACCTTTCATCCTGGCCGCGGCAAGTATAGCGTCTCTGTCCTTGTAATGGAGGACTTTGAATATAAATGGCCTTGGCGGGGCCCCGGGCGGGGGGGGCCTCAGCGGGATTCTATGTGCTCTCTCTATTGTAAAGAATTTGGTCAGGTTTCTGGGTGCCAGGGTGTCTCTTATAAGGTTTTCAACGAACTCCTCTGGGGAGGAGCCCTCCGATTTTTCGGGTAGTCCCAGGATTCTAACATTATTCCTCCTTTTCCTGTTCTCAGAGTCCTCGGCCCTTCCCAATAGGACCGTCACCTGTCTACGTAAGGTCGCCAGCTCCCCCTCCTGCACCGACAAACGATCCTCCGTCTCCCCAATTCTCCTCTCGTTCTCCCCTGTACGGTCCCGAATTTTATCCAGGTCATGGCGAAAATAGTTGAATTGTTCCTGTAGAGTGTCGAATTTAGTCGTGAGGGCATTTTGACAGGAGGCAATGGCAGCCATGATTGCCGCAGTATCCGGATTAGAAGGCTCCTGCCCAGCTCTGCTTGGAGCTTCCATTGTTTGCGTGCTGCAACTGACCACTGTGGATTTACGCTTCCTATTTCCTGACATACGTAAGAAAAGGCGTACAGGGTTTAAGGAGCTTGTTTTGCTGCACAGATGTAGGGTTCAATGAGCTCCCAGATGCTGCACAGATACAGGGTTCAAGAAGCGCTCAGTTTCTGCACAGATACAGGGTACAAGGAGCCTGTTTTACGGCACAGATACAGGGCCCAAGGCGCCCGCAGATGCTGCAATGATAAAGGGTTCAAGAAGGTCTCAGCTGTTGCACAGGTATAGGGTTCAAGGAGCTAGGTTTGCGGCACAGAGACGGGGGTTCGAGGAGCTTGTTTTGCGGCACTGATGAGGGGCACCAGGAGCCTGTTTTGCGGCACAGATATAGGTCCCAGGGAGCTCTTAGCTGCTGCAAGGAACCTGCTTTGCGGCACAGATATGGAGTACAAGGAGCTTGTTCTGCGGCACGGATATGGGGTTCAAGGAGCTTGATTTGCGGCACAAGTATAGAGTACGAGAAGCTCTCAGCTGCTGCACGGATATGAGGTTCAGGGCACAGATATGGGGTTCGAGGGGGTTGCTTTGCGGCACAGATATGAGGAACAAGGAGCTTGATTTGCGGCACAGCTACAGGGTTCAAGGATCTCTCAGATGCTGCACAGATACAGGGTTCAAGGAGCACACAGCTGCTGCACAGATATAGGATACAAGGAGCTTGTTTTGCGGCACTGACATAGGATTCAGGTAGCACAGATACAGGATACAAGGAGAAGGCCTAGGGGTCAGGGGGCATGCAGACATCGTGCCGGCAGAGGTGTTCAGGGAGCACAAATGTAAGGTTCAATGAGCCTCCTGTTGCTGCCCAGGGGGGGGGGGGGGGGGGGGGGGCAGGGGATCCACAGGCGCTGCGCAGATGCGGAGGTCCAGGAAGACTTGCTGCTGCCACGCGGCCGCCGGGAGAATATAATATGATAATGAGGCAGCAGAGTTCAGCCTTCTATTATTCAGGGCCTCAGCAGCCCCTCTCCACGCTGCATCTATACGGAGCCTCAAGATTAGCCGCTGCGCTGTCTCACTGTGGGAGGCGCCTGCCCCAACCTCTCCAATATGGGGCTTAGGAGTGTCCAGATACTTCCCGGGGGGCTTATTCACCCCTCTGACTGCTCACACCTCCCACTGAAGGGGTACAGTTACAGGAGCAGCCCCAGACAACACCGGCCTCTCTCACGTAAGCCGGTATAGTGATGAGTGTCCCGGTGACAGTCTCAGCTCCCTCTCACCTTCCCAAGATGGTGCTGGCCTCACTCCCGTTTCGCGCCAAACTGCCGCCGTTCGCAATCCTCTGCAGGGAGATACTCAGCACACCTGGGGGAGACCTCGACGAATGCCACCGCTGCCCGGTTATGCAGTGGCAGGCCCACCTCCGCCGCCGCTCCGCCGCTCGCAATGGGGCTGTCCGTCCTCTCCACTGGCCGCCCGGCCACCCCGCCGCTGGCTTCACCTCGGCCACACACCGGCGACCTCCGGGCACACTCCTCACTCTCTCCGCCGCCCGGGACTTCCAGGGGATGGTGTCCTGCTCACCCGCCTCCGCCCGCTCTCCACGTGCCGGGGCCGCGCGTCTCATCCACCAGCCCGCCGCTGCTCCGGATCTCACAGGCCGCCGTCCACTCCCGGGAGCCGCCTCCTCCGCACAGCCCCAGGTCCCAAAAGGCACAGGTACGATTCTTCCGCTCAGGTGAGTGGGATTGGGGTGTCCAAATTCGCCCAAAGTAGCCCAGAAGGCAATTAGTCAGGATTCTATCAGGAGCCCCTAGCAGACACGTCCGACTAGGCGGCCATCTTAACCACGCCCCCGGCTCCATGAGTGTTTACCAAGGTTTTGGTAGGTCTCATGGCCTTTCTACGAAACCAGGGCATACATATAATCCCTTACTTGGACGATCTGTTGATCGGGGCCCCATCCCTTCAGTCAAAGAATGCGTCTGTTGGGTCTGATGGTGTCCTGCTTCAAGGCGATGCCTTTTGCACAATTTCACACAAGACCCCGGCGGATGGAATTGCTTTCGCTTTGGGATCGAGACCCAGAAACTCTGAATCACTCATTTTGCGTGACACATTCAAAAAGGCAGTCCCTGGCCTGGTTGCTTGATCCTCAGCCTTTTCAGATGGGCAAATCTTTTTTTTCTGGCACAATGGAAGATTGTCACTACAGATGCCAGTCTAACTGGTTTGGGGGGGGGTGTCATGGGGTCACAATCGATCCAGGGACAGGGGAGAGCAGACTTCCCATAAATATCCTGAAACTGAGAGCTATTCTACTGTCTCTCACACTTTGGACACCTGATCTGCGGGGTCATCCTGTCTGGATTCAAACAGATGTCCTGACGGCTGTGGCATGTGTCGGCCACCAGGGAGGCACCAAAAGCAGGACATCTCTCAAGGAGGTGAGCAGGCTCTTACTTTGGGCTGAGAAGAATGTTTAGTGCATCTTGGTGATCAAGATACCAGGAGTGGGATATATGCAGGCCGATCATCTAATGGCCCCTCAATCAGAGGGTCCTTCAGTCCCTTTGCATGCGCTGGTGGGTCCTAGATGTAGATCTCTTTGTGTCTCGACACAATCAAAATGTTCTGAAGTTGGTATCGTGGTCCAGGAACCCTCTAGCAATAGCAACAGATGCACTAACCCTTCCTTGGTCAGTATTCAAGCTTCTTTATGCGTTCCCTCAGTTTCCACTCCTGGGTTGAGTACTAAAAATGATAGTCCGCAAGGGAATTCCTACCATTCTTTTTTTTTCGTTGGCCAAAAAAAAGCTGGTTTTCAGACATAGTAAGGGGGTTGGAAGGGGACCTTTTGGAAGTTGCCCGATGATCCAAAGTCCCCCAGACCATGATTCGGGTCTGGAAGCAGACTTCATCAAAGATTTACCACAGAGTCTGGCGAATATTTATCACTTGGTGTGAATCTAGAGGTTATGTCTGTAGAAAGTTTTTGTCTCAAGAATCCTGGAATTTTTGCAGATGGGTCTTGATGAAGGTCTTCAATTGAGCACTCTAAAGGGGCAGATATCTGCTTTATTCATCTTTTTTTCAGAAACCCATTGCCAAGAATAGACTTATTAGAACATTTTTGCAGGGGGTCAGATATGTGCTTCCTCCCCTTAAGCATCTTCTGTCTGTCTGGGCCCTGAACTTAGTTTTATCAGCTCCCTTTGATCGGCTGGCAGAAGCACCGCTAGCATTGAGGACACTTAAGGTCATCTTTCTGGTGGCAATTATTTTGGTAAGGCGGGTTTCTGTATTAGTAGCTTCATCTGACCCCTTATTTAGAGTTGCTTAAGGACAAGGCCGTCTTCCGTTTTAAGCAGGATTTTCTTTTCTAAGGTGGTTTCCCCTTTTCATCTTAATGAAGAGGTGCTTTTGCCCTCCTCATTTCTGTCTCCAGTTAGCCATAAGGAGAGGGCCCTTCATTCTCTGGATGTAGTGAGAGCACAAAAATATTATATCTCTGCTACACAAGCCTTCCGTAAGTCGGACTACTTATTTGTTATAGCTAAGGGGCCATGAAAGGGTCTTCCACCAGCTAGGTCTACCATTAGCCGATGGATTAGACAAGCGTAATTAGGGCCTATATGTCCAAGGGGAAGAATCCTCCTTTTCAGATTACAGCTCATTCTACACAATCCTTCCTGGGCTTTTCAGCACCAGGTCTCGGTGGAACAAGTATTCGAATTTGCTGCTTAGTCCTCAGTGCATACATTTACCAAATTTTATAAGGTAGATTTTAGAGCTTTTGCGGATGCTGCCTTTGGTAGGAAAGTATTACAGATAGTTGTTCTAGAATAGCTTACTCTTCGTTAAAAGAATAAGATTTAATACTTGGGATCCCACACTGAAGTAAGGATACTGCTTTTGGAGGTCTCATTCGTTACTGATGTCCTGACGGCCTGGAGTAGAAAGAAAATACAATTCTGTGATTCTCACCTGTTGCATTAATTTGTCTTCTATAGCCACTTCATGGTGTCAGACTCTTTTTTATCTGTTGGGTTTCTATATCCATTCTTCGAATGCCTAGCCTTGGTGGAGCTTGTTTATATGTAAATAGTTGTTCAGCTTAAAAAAAGGGTAAATATTAAAAAGATAGAGAGGAACGTATCTTGTCTCTCCTGGTCTCCTACAAAGACATAGGGCTTCTTAGGATGCCTTATCCTCCATGTGGCTGTGTCTACTGCTTTTCAATTCCTGGATTGCGAAGGTGCAGCTAGAGGTATATATAGGCTGGGAGGAACCACACCTTCTGTCTTGCAGTCAACACCCTTCATTCGAGAGGAAATCTGTTTGTTACTGATTTCCTGATTCAGAAGTTTTCTGTAATAAAGGGGAAGCCTCAGACTCATTGCATTGATAAAATGATCGCTGCTATCCTGAAAGCTTTAGATATGGAAGCTTCAGCTCCACCAATGAACCTTTGATGGGAGTCATACAGGCATCAGAGACCTGGCAAAGAAAATTATTCTTTAAGCTCATTGGAATTGGGAGTAATGAGTAAAGCCTGATAAGATTACATCCTTTCCTAGGGTTCTGGACACTAAATATCTGTTTCCAGAGGAAATCATAATATCAAGAAAAATATTCTACATTCAATGGGTCAAGGCTTGCATAGATATTTTTTTTTAGATACACAAAAATTGTATAATACAATTCTGTGAGTACTCACCTGTAGAATTGATTTTGCCGGTGTTCGGTCCGGGCTGTCCCAATCCATATACGTGTGGGTAGTCCGCCAAAAGGTGGCGCCAGTCACTGCAATTCCTCCCGGCTATGAAAGGGATCAGTCTCCATAGAAACCCCAGAAAGTTAAAAAGCAATGAGACAGGCCGGGAGGCCAAGAAAAACATGTTAACTAACATGCTACAGCATGAAATTCTCTCCCAAAAAGATAAGGACAAAGGTCCAATACAAACGACAATAGTCACCATAAAAGGCAAAAGAGGAAATGAACCAAGGGCGGGGTGGGACAGCCAGGACCGAACACCGGCAAAACCAATTCTACAAGTTCTCACAGAATTGTATTTTTCCCTGTTTTCGGCTTGGGCTGTCCCAATCCATATACGTGTGGGACATCCAAAAGCAGTGTCCAAAATAGGGCGGGATCCCCCAGAGCGGAAAAGCATGTAGTCCATTTCACTACCGCCTGAAACACCTTTCGGCCAAAAGCAGCATCAACCTTGTAAAACTTAGTAAAGGTATGAACCGAAGACCAGGTAGCGGCCTTACAAACTTGTTCAACAGAGGTCTGGTGCTGAAAAGCCCAGGAAGCACCAATAGTTCTAGTAGAGTGAGCGGTAACACGAAAAGGGGGATCCTTCCCCTTGGCAGAGTAGGCTTGCACCACCGCCTGTCTAATCCACCTACTAAGAGTGGACTTAGCCGGAGACAAACTCTTCCTAACACCTTCAGAGAGGACAAAAAGAGAATCGGACTTCCTGAAGGATTCAGTCGCAACCAGGTAGTACTTAATGGCTTTGACCACATCCAAGGAACGAAGGGCCCTTTCCTTAGAGTTAGACGGATCCGGACACAGAGAAGGTAAAATAACCTCCTCATTAAAATGAAAGGGAGACACGACCTTAGGTAAAAAATCAGGTTTAAAGCGAAAAACCACCTTATCCTTATGCCGCTCAAAGTAAGGGGGCTTCATACCAAGTGCAGCCGGTTCTGACACCCGGCGTACCGAGGTGATGGCTACCAAAAAGACCACCTTTAGGGTCAGGATAGACAAGGCAGCATCACACAAAAGCTCAAAGGGGGGACCCTGAATTGCAGAAAGCACCAAATTCAAATCCCGCACGGGTAATACAGGCTTATGCGGTGGACGTACATGGGTAACTCCTTGGAAAAAAGACCAAAGCAGTCTATGATTGGCAAAGGATCTTTGGAAAAAGACGGCCAAGGCCGAGACCTGGCCCTTGAGGGTGCCCAGCTGTAGACCCAAGGTTAAGCCGTGTTGTAAAAATTCCAAAATCCTAAAAAAAGAGAATGCGCGACAAGGGAACTCTTGGATTCACACCAAGCAATGTAGGCATGCCAAACTCTGTAGTAAATCATGGAAGAAAACTTCTTCCGCGCCTGAATCATAGTCTGAACAACCTTAGCAGACAACCCCTTCTCCATAGGATTGAGGTTTCAATAGCCAGGCTGTCAAAGCCAGTGTCTGTAAATTAGGGTGCCACAGCGACACCTGTGTGAGAAGCCCAGGGAGCCTGTGATTGTGTCTGGACGCAAACAGGTCCACATCCGGTAGACCCTAGCGGAGACACAGAGCGTGAAGGCTCTTGTTGCTGAGAGACCATTCCCCCAGACGAGAGGCCCCCCTGCTCAGGGAGTCTGCCTCCTGGTTTTCTACCCCAGGAATGTAAACCACCGAGATGCAGGGAACATTCTCCTCTGCCCAAGTCAGGATCTGGGTCACCTCCTGGAGGGCTCGCTTGCTCCGAGTCCCGCTCTGGTGATTGACGTAGGCAACCGCCGTCTGATTGTCCGAGCGGATCTGGATCGCACGACCCCTGAGATCGGGAGTCAAGCGAAGAAGCACCAACCGGATCGCTCTCGGCTCCAGGAGATTGATGGGCAAGTGGGCCTCCTGCGGCCCCCACTGGCCCTGAAACTTCAGCGTTTGCCAAAAACCTCCCCAGACGGTCAGACCGGCGTCCGTGGTGACAATCTCCCAACGAGGAGTCAGAAGGACTTGCCCACCGACAGATTTCCGGGGTCCAACCACCACAAGAGGGACTGTCTGGCCAGGGGGAACAGTGAAAATACCTGTTATAGAGACTTCAGCGTCCGGTCCCAACCGGTCAACAGATTCAATTGAAGAGGTATCATGAGGAACTGAGAGAAGGGCACTGCCTTAACCCTTTAAATGCCAGCCACGTAAAATTTATGTGGTTGCCTCTCTGTCACTTAAGTGTCAGCCACGTAAAATTTACGTGCCTGGCATTTACCCCTGCTATCGGGCAAAAAGAAAAAAAATACTCACCTGACCCCTCGTTGGATCCGGCCGGGTCTCCTCTTTAATTTGGTGCCATCCGATCCCCCGTGGAGGCTCGGATGGCTCCAGGAGAGCCCCCGGAATAGCCCCCCCCTCCCCGCTTCTGCAGCAGCCCTTGGGGCGGGGCTAATGACGTCATCCCGGCCCAATCTCCGGCTTCAGCCTTCTCAGATGCCGGTGATCGGGTGCTTCTCTGGATGCCGATCACCGGCATCTGTCATCAGAGCGGCGAGGGACAAGAGCTTGCAATCGGAGCTAAGTACAGTAAAAACATTTTTTTTTTAATAAAATACTTTTACTACTTGTGTGGTGTTTTTTTTTCACAGTTAACCCTTTGTGAGCTGGTAAGGGGTCCATGAGACCCCTTATACCAGCTCACAAGGCTCTGGGTCTGGCAAGTCACCTGCGGCTAGTGGGTGACTTGCCATTAACCCCCAGCCCCCCATTACCTGCCTCCCCAACGGCCAGGGGGGGGCAGAAGGGCCCGGGCCACTTAGTGGCTATGTGGGCTAGTAGCCTGCAGGGCCAGGGGCCACCAACGCTGGCCCCTGCGCCCTGTTCTACAAGCCCCCATAGCTGGCTCGGGTCGGTAATGCTGGGTAGGGGGGACCCTACATAATTTTTTGGGGGGATTTTTAAGGGGTTTTAACACTTAAAATTCCCCAAAAAATGCCCTCCCCCCCCCCCCTAGGAGGGGGGACCCTATGTCATTTTTTTTTTAATTAACCCTTTTGTGTTCTGTCATCCAGCAGCTATAAAAGGCTTCTAGCAAGTGAGCAGAAGCCAGTGATCGCCGAGGGACAGAGTGCTCCAGTATGGATGGGAGGTAAGTATTAAAAAAAATAAATAATAAAATATGTTTTCTCTGTGTGGTGTGTTTTTTTTTTTTCACATTTAACCCCTTGTGAACTGGTAAGGGGTCCATGAGACCCCTATACCAGTTCTCAAGGCTGGGGGGATGGCAAGTCACCTGCGCTACCCGGTGACTTGCCATTAACCCCCGGCACCCCCATTACCTGCCTCCCCAAAGGCCAGGGGGGGGGGCAGAAGAGCCTGTGGCCATGGGCTATGCGGGCTTGTAGCCTGCAGGGCCAGGGGCCACAAAAGCTGGCCCCTGCGCCCTGTTCCTACAAGCCCTGCATAGCTGGTCCCGGGCTGGTTACTTTGGGTAAGGGGGGCCCATGTCATTTTTTTTTTTGGATTTTGAAGGGTTTTTAACCCTTAAGAATCCCCCCCAAAAAATGCCCCCCCCCCCTCCCCCGTAGTGTGGATGGTAGTTGTATTTTATTTGTAAATGTAAAAAATTACTTGTTTCAGTTAGGGGGTCTCCTGGGCAGGAACAGGGGGCTACCGATAAATATGTGGTACCGTTCTAATCGGTAGAAATGGGGCTTTCACGTGCAATATGGTTTTCCCTAATAAAATACATTTTTTATTTAAAATAAAGGAGGCAATTTTCTAAAAAAAAATGTTTATTTATTTTTTTTACTTAATAAATACAATTAATAATAAATAAAATGTACAAACAAGACATTTCATGTTAAAGCCTAAACTCTGCTGCAAAAAATATATATATCATTTTCCTGAAAATTCCAGCAAAAATGGCGCAAAACATGGCGCAAAATGGGGAAAAATGACCTGTCAACAGAGGGTCACAAAATCTCAAGTAGGCTGGCAATTAAAAGGGTTAATAGTACCTATGCATGTTGGGTATTGTTCTGTTCGGGGGACCTTGCGCTTTCAGACTTAGCTTGTTTTTTCTTGTTTGCATATTTATATTTTAGGAAAGTGTTTTTTATTCAGTTTTTTTATACATTTTTTAGGGAAACCCTGCGCAACCAAAGAATTCTTTGAGGGATCAATTCCAGAAAGATGAGCCCACTACAACAAGCTGGGTACGCTTAGAAAGCTTAACATGTGTACTTTCAGGGAATATATGGTTTATGGGGGATATTCCAAATGTAAAGGGTTGTTTTGGTTGAAAAATCGCAAGGTGGGCACTTTGTCTGCAGAGCTGAAATTTTCAAGAAAAATTACCGTTATGCTCATGCTTTACTTTGGGGTGTTTGGCAACTCTTCCCTTGACAGTAGCTATGCATGTTGGGTATCGTTCTGTTCGGGGGATGTTGCTTTTTCAGATTATACTTGTTATTTCTTGTTTGTATATAGTTTCTTTAGGAAAATGTGGCTTTGATTCTGCTTTTTTATCCTTTTTTTAGGGAAACTTTGCAACCAAAGAATACATTGAGGGATTACTTCCAGAAAACTGTGGCCACATCAACAAGCCTGGTACAAATAGAAAGCCTGAGGTGTGTACTTCCAGAGAATATATAGTTTGTGGGGGGTATTTCAAATGTATAGGGTTGTTTTTCTGGAAAAACTGCAAGGTGCGCATAGAGCATATCACAGTTGTATTTTATCTGAAAATCCCCTAAAGCTCTGTTTCAGTTTGGGGGAGTCTCCTGGGCAGAAAATGGTGTCTACCAATACATATGTGGTACTGCTGTAACTGGGAGAAATTGGGATTTCACACACAATAAGATTTTATTGACAAACTTACATTTTTTTATTACAAAAAAACACTACAAATTGTAAAAAATTGTTTATTTTTTATTTTTTTGCACATATTTCACCAAAAAATATTGAGAATACACCTAAAAATGACAAACAAGACATTTCATGTTAAAGCCCAGACTCTGCTGAAAAAAACAATATATCATTTTCCTGGGAAATCCCTTCAAAAATCACATTTAAACATGGGGAGTGCAAAATAGTGCAAAATGGTCTGGCAACAGAGTGTGACAAAAACTCCAGGTAGGATGGCACTTAAAGGGTTAAAGCAGGACACCATGAGGCCCACCAGTTTCATCCGTAGATGGATCGATGACCGTTGACAAGACAGTAAGGCCTGCACCTACGTCTGGAGGCCCACCACCTTCTGCTGGGGCAGGAATACCTTGACCTGAGAGGTGTCCAACGTCATGCCCAGAAAGGACCTCACCATTGAGGGAGTGATAGAAGACTTGGGGTAAATCATTACCCATCCAAAATCTCTCGGCCTGCTGAAGGGACTGAGCTGCAATCGGCAAATCGTCCAGATAAGGAAGAACACGTTACCCTGGTTCCTCAGGATAGCCATGATGCCCGCCAGCACCTTGGTGAACACACGGGAGGCTGAGGATATTCCGAACGGCAGTGCCACAAACTGGTAATGCTGATACTTCAACGCAAACCTTAGGATCTTATGATGGCCCTGAAAAATCGGGATGTGCAGATAAGCATCCTTGATGTCCACTGTCACACATGAAGTCGCCGGGCCGAAGCAAGCTCACCGCGGACCGTAAGGTCTCCATGAAATGTCTGACTCTAACAAACTTGTTGAGACCCTTATAGATCCAGGGTAGGTCTCAGTGTTCCGTCTTTCTTGGGCACCGTGAACAGATTGGAGTAGAACCCTCGACCCCGTTCCTAGTGAGGCACCGGACAAATCACACCTGATAGCAGAAGGCGTTGAACGGCCATTCTCAGGCCCTGCGCCGTCAATGTGTTCTGGGAAATCCGCTGCCAGCTATATTTTGTACAGGAGGAAACCACCTCCTGAATCCACCGATCCGAGACGTGCTGTCTCCAGATGTGAGCAAAAAGCAGAAGCCGTCCCCCCACCCAGGTGGGTGAGGGCGTCCCCTAAGAATATCTGCGGCCACCAGAAAATGAAAGAGCCTCTTCCTTCTCAAAAGGAGCGCCGATAGGCAGATGAACCCCGAAAGGGCCGCGCAGGCTTCTGTCGCTGAGGGAGTCTTCCATCCTTGGCCAGAAGGTCCAGCTGCTCCCCGAATAACCTGAGCCCCAGGAAGGGGATACTAGTGAGCGACAAGTGCAACAAGCAGGACCGAAGCCCTGGCACCAAGCCGGACACTATCGTCCATGGGCGAGACTACAAAAGCAATAAAATCCACACAGGCTTTGAGGTCTTTATACTCCTCCACCCGCTTGCGAGACTTGGAAAAATCAACAAGGCGTCTCACCTTCTTCCTGATGGTCAAAGAGACAATGGCTGCGGCACAGACAGGGCGAAGCCCAGCACCCACACAGGTGAACGCCTGACAAGCCAGCTGATCCATGCACCTGTCAGCAGGTCGCACAAGGAAGCAGTATCGGGTGACGGCATAACCGTAGTGTTGGATAACCCCGACACAGGGGCATCCACATCAGGGGGCCTGGGCCAGAGGCAGATCAGCTCCTCAGGGAAGGGATACCACCTGGCCAGGCCCTTAGGCACCGATGGCAATTTGTTAGGTCTTTCCATTCCTTAAACACCATATTGGAAAAGTAAGCCTGCTCCGGAAGACAAGCCTCTGTCTCTCAGGCCGAAATAAATCACCCTGCTTCCTCTTAGCCGCATTAGGAGGGACAATATGCAAGCTCTCAAACACCGAAGACAGCAACTTTTCCATGTCGTCATGGAGCCACATATCCTCGTCCGAGGAGGAACCAGGCTTGCTGTCATAGCCGACCGACTGATCCCCTGAGGAAGCGGAGTCCTTCAACTCTCCCTCCTCCATGGAGTCCCGACCTCCAAAAGGATCATCATCATCGTCAGCAAAATCTGAGTAACCCGGCTCGATGTGCCACTTCTTATTCGTGGCCTTCCCAAGAGCCGTGCAAGATAACTGTCTTTCCAGGCCACCCAGTGTGTCAAATCGGCTTGGGACCCCTTGCTAGTTTCCCCCTCGCTGAGGGCCGATTGCAGCGGGGGGGGGGGGGGGGGGGGGGGTGTTGGCGAGGCCGCAGGTAAAAGAGGGTTAGGGACAGGGACGCCCGCCCTAACATATTCCAAAAGTACGCTCCCAGTGCAAGTGACACAAACCGTGCTGAGTCCGCCCAGAGGGCTGGTACCGCACATGGGGCAGGGCTTAACCCGCCCATATAGGGCCCCTAGCTCATTATCCCCAGAAGCCTCTATTATGGTGATAAAAATACAGGTTACAAGGCACTAACGGCCCAAACCTAAGTGACCCCCAATTGTGTCCCTCTTTTTAGTAATCCCTCTTTAAGGGGAGAGGGTGCAGAGAGAGAGGGGGGGTGTAGGAGACTGGGAGGAACCACAACCCTCAGCTGGCAATGGGAGGGGGGCCCACCTAGAAGACACAAGCGGAAGGATTCATGAGCATCCCAGAGCACATGCACATGAAAGAGGGACTCATGAACCTGACCGGCGAGGTAGCGGAGAGTCCGGAAGGCAGGCACCAGAAAAACGCAGGCAGTGGGTGGTGAAACTGATGCCCGTCAGCCCGCGGGAACCCTCGGCAGGGTCCGCAATTGACAAAATGAGCAGCACAGAAAATGGCGGCCGATCGCAGCAAAGACGAAATTTGAGGGGTGGCCCACGCAGCAATGACGCAAAACGCGTCTCCGCGCGGCCCCGCCCCCCGCTGCAGGCGCGAACAGGGGCTCCACGCAGTGCCGAGAGCGCAGGAAGGGCGGGACGGCCCCACGAAGGAGCGCCCCCCCCCCCCGGACACGGAGGCCCGCACCACATGCCGAGGCCTCGCCTCAAACGCCGCTCCCGCCTTCCCCCTCTCACAGCCTCAAGATGTGGAGGGGGAGAGGAAGAGGGGAGGGAACGAGGGAAGGTGAGTATCCACACAGCTGCCAGCAACAACAAAATCTGAGGTAAAAATTAAGTAAAAGTGAAGTAAAAAGCACAACATTCGACAATAAAGCATGTGGGCACAGATAAGGGCATAAGCCCGGGCAATTTTCCACACAGCTGCCAGCAACAACAATGTCTGAGGTAAGAATAAAGTGAAAGTGAAATAAAAAGCACAACATATGACAATAAAGTATGTGGGCACAGATAAGGGCATAACCCCAGGCAATTATGGTGGTTCCCCCCCCCCCCCCCCCATTAGGCTCGCCTATGGCTGGCTACCCTTTAGGGAGGGTCTACGCCCAGAGCCTAGCTCTGACAATGCCTGACTCTCGGCGTTCACCCTACCTTACACCTGTCCCGTCAGCCGCAGCTGGGAGGCAGAAGTGGGTCCACGGGGACGGTGGTAATAGGGGAGCGGCGCCCGACAGGCTTAAAATGCCCCGCTCAGCTGCAATATCCAGAGAGAGTATTCCAGGCGATCCTAGCAGCAGCTTACTGCAAGAGAACTCTGGAGTTTCTATGGAGACTGATCCCCTTTATAGGAGGCCGGGAGGAGTTGCAGCTTTGTATCTTGCAGTGACTGGCGCCACCTTGTGGCGGACTTCCCACACGTATATGGTTTGGGACAGCCCGGACCGAACATATATATATATAAAAAGCATTATCCAATCACCATAGCACAAACCAACACCAATATTAGTTTAAAACCTAGTACCGCTACAAGGACTCCCTAATCTAGTCCCTATCTCTAGAGGTACCGCCGCTGAATGCGCCAGCAATTAAAAGGTTGGTATTAGGCTCCTAAAGTAAGAGCACCACACTGGATGCTAGGGATCTGAAAGTTTAAATGAATCTAAGGTGTGAGAACTAAATTATGACACACCTCCTGCTCAGAAGGGCATTCCAATGTAGGGGTGAATCCAGCTCCAAACTTCACCAAACGATGGATGGCGTTTAGGTTCATAGTCAGCCCAGGATCTTCTTGGATGAAATGATACTAGGTGAGTTATTTGTATAGTTTTTGGAATGTTATTTTGATTAAGTTCCCAGAGGAGCTTATTCATTTATTGTATTTTTCTCTGGTTGGGGATGACCGTTTTAGTTCTGCTTTGCATCTTGCCTGAGCCTTCAGAATGGCCTTTCTCTTACTGCAATCCTTTAGCTTGTCGACCAAAAGCAACCTTCGGCAACCCTGGAAACCTGGCAGCATGCGCCTGCACCAGACATTTGTTAATGGCTGGCACAGATGCTCTGCTATATTGTGGGTCTATTTGGCTCCTTTTCGTGCTGATTCTTAGCCGAAAATGACAAACGGATTGGCTGTGCATGCGCTCTGGGACTGGGGAACGGTGAGATTTATGAGATGAGGTTTATGGGCGACCTGGGGGATTTCACACAGCAGAGTATCCCAAATAGGGCAAGGACCAAAACCCAGGATAGTCAAAATATTTGATTTTGGTTCAATATGGATGATATGGTAAGGCTGATTTACAGGGGCTTCGTCCTGTTAGTTTCTCAGTAATGTGCGATTTGGTTAAAACATGGGTCTGCTGATGCTGCTTTTAAGAGGATTTTGACGGGACTGGCCTTGGCAATATTGTAAAGAAGGGGTGTCTACTAAGCTTCCACTGAGGAGGAAATTTAGGCCCCGCATTTTGCAGATCTTATCATTACCGTCCCTTTCAATAGTTCGGGGAAGTCACCAGTACCAGTAACCGAGATGGTTTTTAGAAGTACCCTTGGCGGACTTCAGCTTTTCGCTCCTGTCTGGAAAGGTCACTGGTCTGCTGCATGGGTCCGAGACTTCTCCTCAGGCTACAAGATCGAGTTTGTGGCATCAAGACCTATTCAGATGACAGATAATGCGTCAGCCCTCAGGACTGCAATTAGTAGTCGAGACTCCCAAGGATAGCATGGTGCGTCCGATCCTAGAACTAAAACGTCTCAAAAGGAAGTTTTGAATGGAATTCACCATGGCATCTCCGAAGCAAGGAGATTTCATGGCAACTGTTACCATCAGGAATGCTTAACTGCATGTTCCAATTTTCCTGGGCCATCAGAAGTTTCTATGATTTACTATGGGCAGCAAAGGTGAGGGCCCCTTTGTTTTTTTATGTCGGTGGCCAAGCCCTTTAACCTACAAGTATCTGAATTGCCCTGGAATGGAAGAAGAGAAAAAATTATTCTACAACTTTTTTTTTTTTTTTTTTGGTGTCTTCATTTAGAGTTTTACCAAATTGGGATGGCCAGAGTGGGGGTGGTGGCTGGTTAGGTAATGCTTCATATAATTGACTAACAATGTATTCCAGGCCTGGTTGTTCGAGTTGTTGTTTTTTTTTTTCTTTTTTACCTAATCCTCTTCACCTTTTACTTTTTTCGTCACAGATGAGAAAGCTCACAGTTTATTCTATGCCTACGATGAATCATTTATATTCAATTGAAGTGTCAGATGTATCCAGTCTAGTTGAAATCGGAATCACCATGGTATGTTGCACCTTTAATTTTTGTTTCTTTTATTCTATTCCTTAAGAAGGCCTATCCTCACCTGGTTCTCGCATTCAGTGTGTTCCTCCAGTGCTTCTGGTGGCGGCTTCAAAGAGAGGTTGTTCTTACATTCGTGCAGTCTGTTTGCACTAACAGTATCCTATGAAGATTACAAGTGGGGAGAGCCCTCTGGACATATATAGGCCTCGATTCCGCTTGGTAGTAAAACATTTATTTTAGGTGAAAAAAAGCATGATCATTTCACTGTTGCTGAATCACCATCTAGGAAGCATATGGAAGTTGAACTTATTACGCCTTTCTACTATGTAGTAAAATCAACTTCCATATGCTTCCTAGATGGTGAATCAGCAACAGTGAAATGCTCATGCTTTTTTCACCTAAAATAAATGTTTTACTACCAAGCGGAATCGAGGCCTATATATGTCCAGAGGGCTCTCCCCATTTGTAATCTTCATAGGATACTGTTAGTGCAAACAGATTGCACGAATGTGAGAACAGCCTCTCTTTGAAGCCGCCACCAGAAGCACTGGAGGAACACGCTGAATGCGAGAACCAAATTTTACTTTAGTTGGAAAAAAAAACATGCTGAATGCGGACTCACTGGCTAGGAAGACAATGAAAGACAAGAAAAGTAATGTACTTATTACGCCTTTCTACTATGTAGTAAAATCATTACTATTCTAAGTGTGCCATACGCTCCACTTCGATCTTCATGACGCGGGTAATCTCCAGTAGAGGGCGAACTTCTGCAGAGATGAATATGCAAAAAAAGAAAGCCCCTCCTGGCCCATATATACCTTGGACCTCCCACCAATTTCCCAGATCCTTCTCTGCAGGGAAGGCGACAAGACAGAAGATGAAGACTTCTTTTACTAGGCCGTTTATTATCCCTATTACTGCCAGGACCCTTTTTAAATTGCCTCTATTTGAGCCTCCCAGCTTAGGCTGCGGGTCCTGGTGAAGGTAGGAGCACCCTATGGGTGCGGAAGGAGCCTTGCTCCACCGTGAGGCCTCATTATGGGGTAGGCGGTTATCCAGGTTTTTGGTGATCCTGGTGCGGGATGCCCCGTCCCTACATGCCTGTGGCCTTATTATGGCCGATTACCTTCTGGGGGGGGGGCGGGGGAGCCGTCATCCTCGGCCTCTCCCTTTTCATTTATTAAGATTTATATATGAGTGTATGTGTGTTGGTGTTTCACTTTACTTTGTGTTGTGTGTGAGTGTAGATCTCCTGGAAGTATCCCTGGATGAATTGGTGCATGGTGCTTTACTAGCCCTTGTTGGCTTTCCTGTTAGCCCGGGGAGCTTCTCTCCCTCAGGCTGTGTTAAGAAAAGGGGGCGTTCGGCGCGTTTTGCGGGGGCTTCACTGGCCAGATCCGCGCTTCTGGGAGGGGGGTGGGGCCGGAAAAGCGTGCCTTCGTCGCTGGCCCGCCCCCCTTCTCTTCCTGCTTCTCGGCTTCTCCTCAGATCTGGGGCCATTTTTGCTGCGGTTGCTGCTGCTGTTCTTGGGGACAGGTAGGGGCCTGGTGGCCACCTCTTTGTCACTTGGGGTTCCCTCTCCGGTGGGGGGGCCCTCTGTGGTGCTGTTCTTTTGCAAGTTTTGCCATTTAATTATTTAATTAAAAAAAAAAAAAAAAAAAAAAAAAAAATATATATATATATATATATATATATATATATATAGACGTTTGGCCTTCTCGGGTGTCAGGAGCTCGTTCTGGAACAGGGGCAGAGGTCGGGCACGTCCCGCGGCTGCCTGGGGTTCCAAGCCCGCCGTTAAAACGGCTCAGCAATGAAGGGGCACCCTCACCCGCAAGGGTGGGGGGACGGCTGCGGCTCTTCGTCCAGGTCTGGGCCCGGGAGGTCACAGACATTTGGATTTTGGAAGTGGTCTCCTCCGGGTACATACTGGAGTTCGAGTACTGGCCGCCTCCAAGATTCTTAAGGTCTCGGGTGCCCTCGGACCCTCAGGCTGCACAGGGGCTCCTTCTGGACATGGGAGTTATTTGCCCGGTGCCTCAGTTGGAGAGAGGCAGGGGTTACTGCTCCAACCTTTTCACGGTTCCCAAAAAGGAGGGTTCGGTGAGACCCATTCTAGATCTCAAGGTTCTCAACAGGTTTATCAGAGCCAAAAAGTTCCGCTTGGAGACTCTGGGCTCGGCTATCAATTCCCTTCGCCAAGGGGATTTTATGACATCCATAGACATCAAGGATCTGTTCCGATTTTTCCGGCACATCAGAGATTCCTCCGGTTTGCGGTGGAGGATCAACTTTTTCAATTTGTAGCCCTTCCCTTCGGACTGACCTCGGCGCCGAGGGTCTTCACCAAGGTCTTGGCGGGAATAATGGCTCTGCTCAGAGCTCAGGGCATTCGCATTGTGCCTTATCTGGACGACCTGTTGATCTCAGCTTCTTCCCTCCGTCAGGCAGAGCTGGACACCCACCAGGTGGTGTCGACTCTGGAGATGTTCGGGTGGGTGATCAACCGCCCCAAGTCTTCTCTCTCTCCGTCACGAGGGATTTCATTTCTGGGCATGAATCTGGATACCATTCAGGCCAGTGTGTTTCTGCCCCAGACCAAGGTGCAGGGGATTCAGAATCTGATCATCCTTTGGGCCAGTCCTTGTCCCTCTATCCGACAGGGGATGAAACTGGTGGGCTTGATGGTGTCCTCCTTCGAGGCGGTACCATTTGCACAGTTTCGCATGAGATCTCTTCAACTTCACCTATTGAGGCTTTTGGACAGGTGTCCGCAGTCATTGGATCAACCTTTCAGGATGTCTCCCAGGGTTCGGCAGTCCCTTCGGTGGTGGCTGGACGCGAGCAACCTGTTGAAGGGCAGATCCTTTCTGGTCCCTTATTGGGAGACGGTTACCACAGATGCCAGCCTGTCGGGCTGGGGAGGTTTTTGGAAAAGTCGTCAGTTCAGCGGGGTGTGGGGTCCTCAGGAGGCTCACACCCCCATCAATGTCTTGGAGCTCAGAGCCATCCGACTGGTTCTGGCACGGCTGACCTCATATTTACAGGGTCTACCGGTTCAGGTTCGTTCAGACAACCGAACGTCGGTAGCTTACATCGATCACCAAGGAGGGACTCGCAGCAGGAGTGCCCTCAGGGAAGTCTCTCTGATCCTGCACTGGGCGGAGAGCAATGTTCCTTGCGTTTCGGCAGTCTACTTTCCTTGAGTGAAGAGCACGGAGGCGGATTCCCTTAGCAGGGGATCCTCTTGCCAAGGAGAGTGGTCTCTTAACCCCGAGGTTTTTCAGGATCTTTGCCGCAAGGGGGGGACTCCAGAGGTGGATCTCTTTGCCTCGAGGCACGATCACAAACTTCCGGCCTTTGTGTCTCTTTCTCAGGATCCTCTATCTCTGGCAGTGGATGCCTTGTCCCTTGCTTGGAAGGATCTGGGTTTTATGTACCTGTTTCCGGCCGTCTCCATGCTGGGCAAGGTAGTTCGCAAACTGGTTCTAGAAGGGGCACAAGCAATTCTGGTGGCCAAGAAGGGTTTGGTACGCAGAAGTTGTAAGGCTGGCCGTAGATCAGTACCGGCTTCCCATGTTGCCGGATCTTTTATCTCAGGGTCTACTACTTTACCCCAATTTACAAACGCTGGCTTTGACGGCTTGGATGCTGAAACCTTCGTTCTGGAGGAAGGTTTGTCTGCGGCCGTTGTTCAGACTTTGATTAGAGCTAGGAAGCGGTCCTCTTCTGGCATTTACTACAGGACTTGGAGGTCCTATATTGTGTGCGGCTAGGGCCTTGCCTTGTAGGGTGTTTTCGATTCCTAGGATTTTGGAGTTTCTTCAGCATCGTCTTGATCTTGGGTTCCAGCTTAGTACTTTGAAAGGACAGGTTTCTGCTCTGTCGATTTTCTTCCAGAGGTCTTTTGCCTTACACCCGCTGGTTAAGACCTTTTTTCCAAGGGGTCGCGCATGTGCGGCCCCCTCGGAAGGTTGTGGTTCCTGTTTGGGATTTGAATTTGGTTCTTTCGGCTCTCCAGGGTCCTCCTTTTGAGCCGCTACAGGATATTGCTCTTTCGGTTCTCACTCAGATGGTTACCTTCTTGGTGGCTATTACCTCTGTTCGGCGTGTCTCTGAGTTGGCAGCTCTGTCGATTCAGGCCCCTTACTTTGAGAGACACCAGGATAAGGTGTTTTTCGCTTTAAGCCAGATTTCCTTCCTAAGGTGGTGTCTGCCTTCCACCTCAATCAGGATATTGTTCTCCCTTCCTTGTGTCCTAAGCCTAACAATGACAAGGAGTGGGTTCTGCACAATTTGGATGTTGTTCGCTGTGTGAAGTTCTATTTGGTGACTACTTCTTTTTTCCGCAAGACGGATGCTTTTTTCGTGGTGCCCTGTGGGCCCAGGAAAGGATTGGCGTCCGCCGAGTCTACCATTAGTAAATGGATTCGTCAGGCCATTGTTGGGGCCTATTCTGCTAAGGGGAGGACTCCTCCTTTTAGGGTCACGGCGCACTTGTGCTGTTGGTGCATCCTGGGCTTTTCAGCACCAAGCTTCGGTTGAACAAGTTTGTAAGGTTGCTACTTGGTCTTCGGTTCACACTTTTTCCAAGTTTTACAAGGTTGATGTGCGGGCTTCAGCGGATGCTGTTTTTGGCCGCAAGGTTCTGCAAGCTGCAGTGGTTTGAGTTGGTACATTCTTTACTGTTTCTGGTTCCCACCCATGACGGACACTGCTATTGGATGTCCCAGATGTCATGAAGACCGAAGTGGAGTGTATGGCACACTTAGTTTTGTGAGTACTCACCTTTAAAACGGGTATTATGAGTGTGCCATACACTCCACTTTGCCCCACCCCTTTTTTTCAGGTATTCTGGAGTTTTTATTTGGTGAACCATTGGTTTTGATTGTTAAGGTTATAATTGGTTCTTCCTGGTCCCCTTACTGCTTTTTTACACTGGGAAATTGGTGGGAGGTCCCAGGTATATATGGGCCGTGAGGGGCTTTCTTTTTTTGCATATTCATCTCTGCAGAAGTTCGCCCTCTACTGGAGATTACCCACATGTCATGAAGATCGAAGTGGAGTGTATGGCACATAATATCCGTTTTAAAGGTGAGTACTCACAAAACGGTATTTTTCTTGTCTTTCATTGTCTTCCTAGCCGGTGAGTCAGCATTCAGCTTGTATTTTTTCAACTAAAGTAAAATTTTCACTCCCGAGTGATTTTTTTTTTAATGCTTACTTAATTGAGGCCTTAGTCTCACCTTTATTTGGTCACCAGTCGTTTATTAGGAAGTCTTTTAAATCTCAAATGGATACCAGCAATTAGGCAGTTCTGGGTCTACTGCCACCCACTTGTTTTTCTGCTGCCACTTTTTACTGATTAATTAATTCACATAGACTGTAGGCAGGGGGGAACATATGGATGTTTAAAAGGTATACTGATTTATTTTCTCCAGTATCATGTTTTTTATGGGCCAAATCAATAGAAATTTCAAAATGTATATTGATTAGGCTTAGACTTATTATTTTATTGGCAATATAACTGTATACCTCAGTTCCTTTTTTTTTTCTCTTTTCTTTTTTTTTTTATTTAGGACACCATATATCTTCTGGAAGGCATGTATGATAATCATACTAGGTATGCAGAATATTTATAAATTCTTGATTAGATTTGTTTTACTTTTTTTTTTTTTTTTTATTAATTCATTGAGACACCTTTTTTATATGTTTTTGTTTTCTGATAAATATTGCTTGCAGTTTTCTTTACCTGCCTAATTCTGCATGTGTGCTGTGACAGACAGTGCTCTTGGAGGTATAAATCTTTGTTGACACTTATTCTAAGTATGTCACACACCCCGCTTCAAGACATTCATTACATGTGGGTATACTGACCTGTAGATGGCGATCTTGCAGAGATGATATCAAAAAAATGTAAGACCCTCCCGGCCCATAAATACCTGGGACCTCCCACTCATTCCCCAGTCTTTCATCTTTGCAGTGGCGAGCAAGTCAGAAGATGTCTCCTCCTTGCAGGTAGCTGGGATGACTTCTTCTATTTCTGCCCGGATCCCATTGTTTAATTTTCCCTGTCTCCCAGCCTAGGCTGCTGGTCCGGGCAGAGGTAGCTGGCACCTCAGGTGCTTAGGAGCCGTGAGACCCCCATAACAAGGGGTAGGTGGCTACCCGGGTTGGTGATCCCGGTTTGGGATGCCGCGTCCCTTGGCCTTTCCCAGGCATCGTTTCCCCCTCTCCCAGGTACCCTAAGAGGGGGGGGGGGCGGGTCCCTTATGGATTCATGTTTCATGTGTGTGTGCGTGTGTTTATGTGTACATGTATACGCTTCATTTTCTGTCACTTTGCGGTTTGTTTCACGCGAAGGGTGCTGGCTGCAATGGCGGCGAGCCCATGCAGGGCTTCTTCTCCTCTGGCCTGGGGGGGGCGGGGCCGGGCGCTCGCACGCGGCTACGGCCCGCCCCCGTGCTGTACATGGGTGTTTCATGTCCCGGCTTCAAGTCGGGAGAGACGGGGAGGGGCGGGGCCGGGCGCGACGCGCGAACCGCGCCTGCCCACCCTGCCCTCTCTCCTCCTTTCTACACACTGCGCGCCGTTGCCGTTACCGGAGGTCGGGTGAGGGATAATGACATTATTCTTTCTCCTGTACTTGTGACGTGATCTGAGTGTGTTCTTGTGTTCCAGGTGAACCATTGATCATATTAAGGGGGGGTTCTCCCGGTCCAGGGTCCCTGGTTAATTTTTAGCTGGCTTAAAATCCTCCCACTCGGGACTTAAAGGGGCATCCCGGGTTGCATTATTGCGTAATTCCCAAAGAAGAAGAGCATTGTACACATTTAATTGTATATACTATATATATAGTACTAAAAAATCACCATATGGAGGCTTCCCCGGATACTGGGCTTGTGCCCCCCTCGGGGCAATCCAGGCTGTGTTTGGGGTGTGGGGTATCCCTTTTGGGGGATGATATATTTCTATGTGTACACTGTGCGCAGAGGTCTATTACGTGGCAGACCGGATCTCAGACGTCTGGTTCTGCTCCGCTGGTCTCCTCCCTGTCTCCCCCTCGCCTGACACGTACTTGTGATGTGGTCATTGGCGGGGAGTCGCAATCTGAGGTGTGTGCCAGATTGGCCAATCTTAAAAAAATTGTTTTCTACTGCCGTCGTGAAAAAAGACCACGGCAAAGAGGAAACATTTGTATTCGGCTGCGCAGGCCTTTGATAGGAAGGATTTTGACTCCCTGGATTGGTCTGATTGCTCCCCGCGTGAGGAAGGTGAGCTGTATGAGGGGTCTGATGACTCAGACGATCAGCAGTTTGTGGGCGCTGATACCGAGCAGGGCCAGGGGGATTCCTTGGATACATCTAGGGTCCTGGCTCAGGTGTTTGAGGTCCTGGCTATTTCTCCCCCCGAGGCGGCTCCTCCACTGAAGGGGGAGTTCTTTGAAGAGACGAAGCCCCGCTTGGAATTTCCTTATCAAAAGCATTTTGATGGTATCATTCGCAAGGAATGGGAGAGGCCGACGCGGCTTCCGGGTGTCCCACCGGGTTGGGACAAGAAATATCCCTTTCCGGCGGACGCAGTGAAGCACTGGTCGTCTCCCCCCGAGGTGGATGCTCCTGTTTTTGGGGTTATCCAGCTCCTCAGTCCTCCATTCTCCGGAGTGCACTACCCTCAAGGATGGTGAGGATAAACGCATTGATCAGATGGCTTGTCATGGTTTTGCTAGTGTTGGATCGGCCTTGCGGCCGGTTTGTGCTTCTGAGCTTGTATTAGTAGCTGCCAGGTCGGTTGTTAGAGGATTGTTGACCTCTTCCGGGCTTGACCCGGCTAGTGAGGAGTTTGCCGACCTTAAGCGCTGTGAGTTATTTTTGTCCTTTGTGCTGTCCACCCTGGATGACACATTGGTGATGTGTAGCAGAGCTACAGCCCTGCTTGTGGCTATCCGCCGGTCGGTTTGGTTACGTCAGTGGGCAGCTGTCCAAAAAGTCACTCACGACCCTTCCCTTCGTGGGACTGCGGCTCTTTGGAGAAAAATTGGATTTGGTGGCAAAGGGAGGGTAGGTTACCTCAGCGTAAGAAGCAGCGTCGCCCTTTTCGGGGGGCGGCTTCCTGCTCTGTCCTTTCGTGGGCCTAGAGTTGGTAGGGGTTCGGCCTTCCCTGCGTCCAGAGGTGATTCCTGGCCTAGGGGCAGGGGTCGGACCCGTCCAGGACATAGTTGGGGCTCCAAGCCTAGAGCCGCTGCCAAGTCGGCTCAGCAATGAGGGGGCGCCCTCACCCGTGCGGGTGGGGGGGACGGTTGCAACTCTTCTCCCAGGTCTGGGTCCAAGAGGTCTCGGACAGGTGGATGCAGGAAGTGGTGTCTTCCGGTTACGGGCTGGAGTTCGACTCCCGGCCCCCTCCCAGATTCTTCAGGTCCCGGGTGCCGTCAGATCCTCTGGCCGCCCAGGGGCTTCGGGTGGCAGTAGCAAGCCTCGCGGACATGGCTGTCATCTGTCCGGTGCCTCTCTCAGACCGGGGCCTGGGCTTCTATTCCAATTTGTTCACCGTGCCCAAGAAGGACGGATCCGTTCGTCCCATTCTGGATCTGAAGTTGCTAAACAGGTTCGTCCGTCCCCGGAAGTTCCGTATGGAAACTCTGCGCTCAGCCATCCACTCACTTCGTCAGGGGGACTTCACGACATCCATAGACATCAAGGATGCTTACCTGCATATTCCAATATTTCTGGCACACCAGAGATTCCTCAGGTTTGTCGTGGACAATCAACATTTTCAGTTTGTGGCTCTTCCGTTTGGCCTCACCTCGGCTCCAAGGGTTTTTACCAAGGTGTTGGCAGGAGTGATGGCCATCCTCAGAGCCAGGGGTGTTCGCATCGTGCCCTATCTGGGCGATCTTCTCATCATGGCGTCTTCCCTAAGTCAGGCGCAGATGGATACCAGGACTTGAGGGAGAAAGGTCCTTCTGATGCTGTCATTCAGACTCTGGTTAGGGCTAGAAAGCAGTCTTCCTCTGCCATCTATTATAGGACTTGGAGGTCTTATATCGATTGGTGTGAGGGTAGGGCCTTGCCTTGCAGGGCGTTTTCTTTCCCTAGGGTCTTGGAATTTCTGCAGCATGGAACATATTGTTCTTCCCTCCTTGTGTCCTAAGCCCAGCAATGACAAGAAGAGGGTTTTGCATTCTTTGGATGTGGTTCGCTGTGTGAAGTACTATTTGGTGGCTACTTCTCCCTTTCGTAGGCTGACGCCCTTTTTGTGGTGCCCTCTGGGCCTAGGAAGGGTTTGGCTCCTGCCAAGTCTTCCATTAGTAAATGGATTCGCCAGGCCATTGTTGGGGCCTGTTCTGCCAAGGGGAAGGTTCCCCCTTTTCGTGTTACTGCTCATTCTACTCATGCTGTTGGGGCGTCCTGGGCCTTCCAGCACCAGGCTTCTGTTGAGCAGGTTTGTAAGGCTGCTACTTGGTCTTCGGTTCACACTTTTTCCAAGTTTTGCAAGGTTGATGTTCGGGCCTCAGCGGATGCTGTTTTTGGCCGCAAAGTTCTGCAAGCTGCAGTGGTTTAAGTTTGTGCCTTGTTGCCTTGTTTTTTTGGATCCCCGCCCTTTATGGACACTGCTATTGGATGTCCCACATGTAATGAATGTCTTGAAGCGGGGTGTGTGACATACTTAGAATAATACCATTTTGTGAATACTCACCTGTAAAATGGGTATTATAAGTATGTCACACACCCCGCTTCACCCTGCACTTTTGTATTCTGGATCCTTTATATGGTGAACCTTTGTTAGTTTTAATTGGCTTTCCTGGTCCCTTGATCTTACTGCTATCTTTATACTGGGTAATGAGTCCCAGGTATTTATGGGCCGGGAGGGTCTTACATTTTTCTCATCTCTGCAAGATCGCCATCTACAGGTCAGTATACCCACATGTAATGAATGTCTTGAAGCGGGGTGTGTGACATACTTATAATACCCATTTTACAGGTGATTATTCACAAAATGGTATTTTTGAGCTCCTGGGATAGGGGAACTAACTAGCAATTTAAGTTTGTAGCAACTACTGTGCAGTTCAAAACAGAGGCCAAGAAACACAATAACATTCAGGTTAAGGGTTTTTATACTACTAATACTCCCAAAATTGTTAATTTAATGTCCACATGGCTTCACTTCTATTGATGAAATGCTACAAGAGCACACAGACTACAGAAAATAGTTTCTGGTCTTCAAAGGGTTAAAAATAAAAACGGATACTCACCAATAGCCCCGAGCAGCTGACCTGCCACTGCTGGAGATCCAGACCTCGCCATCGCCACTTACTGACCAGGGCCTGTGGCCATCTGTCTGCCTCCTCACATAACGCATGGCAACTCACCACCCCTCCATTCATTTCACGCAGCTAATTTGCCCTATTGCCAACTGTCTGTCCCCTTGTGTCAGTCACAGTGACTAGCCATACCCAGGCCATTCACTAAAATGAAGAAGCATGCCCCCTCCATTGTAGTGAATAGAGTCGGTGGGGCTAGTTACTATACTGACACAAGGGGATGACTGCTTGGCTGCCTGATGCGAGGACGAACTCACCAATGTCTGTAACTTTCAAGTAATTTTGATTTTTAGTTTTACCCAGACATTTATGCTTAACAAATGTTACTTCACTTTAGAATGCAAAGCTTTCAGGCTGTCCTTGCTTCCACGGAAAGATAATTTTTATAGACCAGATCAGGTCATATGGCTTTCCTCCTATCTCCTCAGAGGATTTTGCACTTGGATGTGGGAGACCAGCCCTGTGGCACTACTTTTTCTAGCTGGCTGCTAGACTGTTCGTTTTCATTAAGTTGATGGGCATAATCATGGTAGTACTGAGGCAATGGTAGGATACACAAACTTCCCTAACTTGAAGGTCTTTTCCTGGAACCAGAAGTTACTTGGTATGTACATTGTTCAAAATGTTCTGTGGGAGTTTGACTGGGTCATTAATCTTGCTAAAATGTTGGCAACAAAAAACAATGTCTTCCCTCGGCATGGAAAGATGGTTTTAAGCCTAATAGTGGCTACAATAGAGACATTATCTATTGTCAAGTGTACAAACCCCTCCTCTTGATAGAGCTTTGTCTGCACTGGTAAGTCACCGTTTTGGTGCATAGATGTGATTATTTCAGCTTTGCTGGGATTTCTTCCCTTTTCTCCACCTTTGTCAGAAACATGTTAATCTAATCTGATTCAGAGGGTAACATTCTCATCAAATTGAATAACTTAATCTTTGACTCTAAGCCAGCCTACCTGCTCATTCACAAGGACAAAGTATTTCTGCAATATTCTTAGTATATAGTACGTCCTGCTCCAAATCTGATACTTACACTCGGGATACACTCCGCCAGATGGCGCTGGACTGCAGAGACATCGAAAATAGACTCCTCCCGGCGCCTCAAATACCCAGGGACCTCCCACAAATCCCCAGAATTTCTCTGCAGTCTGGCTGCGAAGACCCAGAAATTGGCTCTCTACTCGCAGGTGAGCGAGACTCTTAGCCTGCGGCCCTGTAGGACTATTCCCACCCGTTCCACTAGTATTATGCCTCCCAGCCTTGGCTGCGCTGGTCGGGTGAGGGTAGGCAGCACCGCTATTAGGTGTTTAGGAGCGCTGCTCCACCGCAACCCCCCACTAAAGGGTAGGCGGTTCAGGCTTATGGTGAGCCTCTATGGTATGCCCCTCCCGCACTAGGCCCCTTGTCCCTGCCTATCAGTGGGCCCTATTTAAGTGGCCGCCGTCCTCCCTCATCCTCCATTGTAGTCTTCGGGGGAAAATAGGGGAGGGTGTATGTGTGCGTGTGTTGATGTGTAGGTTATGCATTCTGTGCTTCACTCTCTTTTCACACGTGGTTTTTAGTCTTTTGTCAGCCGCCGCGCTGACTTGTCTTTACTTAAAAAATGCCGCCGCGCACTGACTTGGTTCCGCGCTTTGCGGCGCCATTACCTCAGGTGTTGGTGCGCCTTCATTGGCTGCTTGCCCTTCTGGCTTCGCGCTCTTCGGGGGGGCGGGGCCCGTCTATGGCGTGCTCCGTGTCATCGCTGTTACCGGCCCGCCCCTCGAGGTATACCGACGCCATCTTTCCTGCTTGGTTGGCCTATGCGCGACGGACTCCTAACTACCGCGGTCCGTAAGTGCCCTCGCGGGCGGCTTTATATCTTTCACTTTTGTATACTGTGTGCTTACTGGTCTTTGTTTGCTTATGTCTTGCAGGCAGGACGAACCTCCTTGGCTTCTCTCGGCCCTGTATTAGTATAGAATTTGTAGGCCTATTTAAAATTATACTCCCACTTCCCTAGCGGGTTATTGGGGCATCCAGGGTTGCTATTTAGCGTCATTCCCTATCGGCGTATAGCGCCACTCAAATCACCATATGGAGGCATCCCAGGATAATGTGACCTGGGTCCATTTGGGACAAGACCGGCTGTGTGTAGCGTGTGGGCAGCCTCATGCTGATGCTGACAAGGCGCGGCTTTGTGTACCCTGTGCTGAGCAGGTGCTTGCATTGCAATCTGGCCTGCCGGTGGCTGTACCTCGTTTTACTTCGCCTACCCCCCCAAGCTTAAACCTCACTCCTACTGAGTTGCCTACTAGTGGGGATTCTCAGCCTGATGTGTCTTCTAGACTGGCTACTGTTGAACAATTGATTGCGAAGTCCTTAGAGCGTAAGGCCCCTGCTAAGAAGCGGCATTTGGCGCCTAATGTTACTGTCTTCCCTATGGGAACTGAGGAGTTTTGGAATCTGTGTGGCTATACCCCATATGATGAAGGGGAGCTCTTTTCTGATTCAGGCTCATCTGATGAGAGACCAAGGGGTCATGACGATTCTGGCTCTGACCCCTGGGCCCTGGATGACACTGACAGATTATTGTCCCAGAATTTTGAGGTTCTGTCTATCTCTCTCCTTGTTGAGGCTCCCAGGAAAAGAGGGAAGCTTTTCCATACTGCAAAATCACGTTTGGAATTCCCAGAGCAGGCACATTTCCATAACCTCGTGCTCAGGGAATGGGAGCGCCCCAGTAAACTTCCCGGGGTTCCAAAAAGTTGGGATAGGAAGTATCCCTTTCCTTCTGAGGTGGTTAAATGTTGTTCATCCCCCTCCCCCCCGAGGTGGATGCCCCGATCCTTGGGCTGTCTAACACCTCTGTCATGCATTCCCCTGATTCTACTACCCTGCGGGATGCTGAAGACCGGCGTATTGATCAGCTGGCAACCCACGCCTTTGCATGTGCGGGGACTGTGCTGCGCCCGGTCTGTGCCTCTGCCATCACGGCTGTGGCCACTAGAACCCTTATCAGAAATATGCTTGATAGTGCCCCTGATGATTTGCCGGGTGAGGTGTTTAATGCACTCTCCAGTTGTGATGTCTTTGTAAATTTTGTCCTAACAGCATTGGATGACACCATCGGAATGTGTGCCAGAACTTCTGCCCTTGTGGTGGCCATACGCCGCTCGGTTTGGCTGCGCCAGTGGGCTGCTGACAACGCTGCCAAGAAGGCCCTCACTGGTTTTCCCTTTAAAGGACTGCGCCTGTTTGGGGACCGCCTGGACCTTTTTTCTAAGGGTGGCACCCCAGCGCAGGCGGCAATCTTGGCCCTTTCGGGGTCAGGGTTCCTTCTCCCCCACTTACCATGGTGCTAGCCAGGGAAGGGGGGTTTCCTTCCCTGGGGCCCAGGGAGATTTCTGGGGTAGAGGCAGAGGACGTGGACGTCCTGGCTCCTCCTGGGGTCCCAAAGCTAAATCCTCTCCCAAGCCCCCTCAGGCATGATGGGGCGCCCTCATCCATCCGGGTGGGGGGACGGCTGCAGCACTTCGCTCACTTCTGGAGGCTTCATGTCTCAGACCGGTGGATTCAAGAGAAGTGTCCTCCGGTTACAAGTTGGAGTTGGCTGCCGATCCCCATTCAAGATTTGTCATATCCCGGATTCCTCAGGACCCTGTGTCAGCTCAGGGGCTAGTGCAAGCAGTGCAAGGCCTCCTGGAGCTGGGGGTCATCTGTCAGGTCCCCTTAAGAGAAAAAGGCAAGGGCTTTTATCTATTCTCAGTACCCAAAAAGGATGGTTCTGTCAGGCCCATCCTGGACCTGAAGATCCTTAACAAGTTTGTCAGGGGCAGTTGCTTTCACATGGAAACTCTGCTCTCTGCCATCAGTTCCCTGCGCCAAGGGGATTTCAAGACTTCTGTGGACATCAAAGATGCTTACCTTCATATTCCTGTGTTCCCAGGTCATTAAAGGTTCTTCAGGTTCGCTCTGATGGATCAACATTACCAGTTTGTGGCCTTGCCCTTCGGCCTCACTTCAGCCCCCAGGGTGTTCACCAAGGTGCTGGCTGGCGTGATGTCTCTGCTCAGATGTCAGGGCGTCCGCGTGCTTCCCTATCTGGACGACATCCTCATCACTTCCCAGTCTCTACACCAGGCAGAATTGGATACTCAGCTGGTAGTGTCCACTCTGGAGTCATTTGGGTGGGTGATCAACCACCCCAAGTCCTCACTGTCCCCTTCCTTGGTAACTCCATTCCTAGGAATGAATCTGGATACAGTTCAGGCAAGGATCTTCCTTCCTCAGAAGAAGGTGGACAGTCTGATTGCACAAGCTCAGTTCCTCCTAGCTTGTTCCCATCCCTCCATCAGGCAGGGGATGCAGCTGGTGGGCCTGATGGTGGCATGCTTTGAAGCGGTCCCTTATGCTCAGTTCCACTTGAGGCCTCTGCAACTTTACCTATTGTCAGTATGGGACAAGGACCCAGCGTCCCTGGACAGGGTCTGTGTGCTTTCCCCCCTAGTCAGAAGGTCCCTCTTGTGGTGGATGGACTCAAGGAACCTGTTGGGGGGCAGATCCTTTCTTGCGCATTCCTGGGAGACGGTCACCACGGATGCCAGTCTGTCAGGTTGGGGGGGTTTCTGGAAGTCCCTGCGGTTCCAGGGGAGGTGGGGCCCTCAGGAGGCCCACACTCCTATCAATGTATTGGAGCTGCGGGCGATCAGGTTAGTTCTGGCTCGTTTGACTGCTCATCTTCGGGGCCTGCCTGTTCAGGTGCGCTCGGACAACCAGACGGCAGTTGCCTACATCAATCATCAGGGAGGGACCCGGAGCAAGTGGGCCCTCCAGGAAGCGACTCTGATCCTGACTTGGGCGGAGGCCAATGTCCCCTGCATATCAGCTGTATACATCCCGGGGGTGGAAAATCTCCTGGCGGACTCTCTGAGCAGGGGGACCTCTCGCCAGGGGTAGTGGTCCCTATGCAGCAGGGTGTTTCAATCTCTGTGTCACCGTTGGGGCCAACCAGATGTGTATCTGTTTGCGTCCCGCCACAATCACAAGCTCACAGCTTTTGTCTCTCTGTCCATGGATCCTCTGGCCCTGACCTCGGATGCGCTAGCAGTGTCATGGCAGGATTTTCAGTTCCTGTATGTCTTCCCTCCGATCCCCCTGCTGGGCAGGGTTCTGCGCAAGATTGCTCTGGAAGGGGTGCCAGCAATTCTGGTGGCCTCCAGGTGGCCAAGAAGAGTGTGGTTCGCAGACGTGGTACAGCTGGCAGTAGATAAGTACGCTCTGCCCTTGGTGCCGGATCTGCTTACTCAGGGCTCTATACGCCATCCCAATTTACAAACTCTGGCTTTGACGGCTTGGCTGCTGAAACCTCCATCTTGATGGAGAAGGGGTTGTCTTCCTCGGTTGTGGATACTTTGATTAAGGCTAGGAAGAAGTCTTCCTCTTCCATTTATTACAGGGTTTGGCGTGCCTACATTGACTGGTGTGAGTCTAGGTCTCTTCCCTGTCGTGTGTTCTCTATTCCCAGGATTCTGGAGTTCCTGCAGCATGGGTTGGAGATGGGGCTGCGACTCAGTACTCTGAAGGGTCAGGTTTTTGCCCTGGCTATTTTCTTCCAGAAGTCTTTTGCTCAGCACCCTCTGATCAGAAGTTTTTTCCGGGGGGTTACTCATGTGCGTCCCCCACGTAAGCCTATGGTACCTGTTTGGGATCTGAACTTGGTTCTGTCAGCCTTGCAGGGTGCTCCCTTTGAACCTGTGCAGGATGCTGCCTTGGCTATTCTTACGCTCAAGGTTGTGTTTCTGGTGGCTGTCACTTCTGTCAGGCGTGTGTCTGAGTGGCGCTGTCCATTCAGCCCCCATACTATGAGAGACACCAGGACAAGGTGGTGTTTCGTTTGAAACCTGACTTTCTGCTAAAGGTAGTGTCTGCCTTTCATTTGAATCAGGATATTGTTCTTCCTTCTTTGTGCTCTAATCCTAGCAATGCTAAGGAGAGAGTTTTGCACTCTCTGGATGTGGTTAGGTGTCTGAAGTACTATCTGGTGGCTACTGCACCTTTCAGGAAAACTGATGCTCTTTTTGTGGTCCCTTCTGATCCTAGGAAGGGTTTGGCTCCTGCCAAGTCTACTATCAGCAAGTGGATTCGTCAGGCTGTGATTCAGGCCTACTCTGCTAAGGGGAAGAATCCTCCCTTCCATCTTACTGCTCATCCCACTCGTGCTATTGGTGCCTCTTGGGCTTTTCAGCACCAGGCTTCTGTTGAACAAGTTTGCAAGGCCGCTACTTGGTCTCCTGTTCATACCTTTTCTAAGTTTTACAAGGTTGATGTTAGGGCCTCAGCTGATGCTGTTTTTGGCCGAAAGGTTCTGCAGGCGGCAGTGGTTTAAACTGCCTGTTGCTGCTGTTTTTTCTTGGGGATCCCACCCTACTTTATGGACACTGCTATTGGATATCCTGAGTGTAAGTATCAGATTTGGAGCAGGACGTACTGTATACTAAGAATAATACAATTCTGTGATTACTCACCTGTAGAATTGGTATTATGAGTATACAGTACGTCCTACTCCAACCCACCCTTGGTTTGCATTATCTTGGATCCCCTGTATGACGATTGTTATCATTGTTTATAGTTGATAGTTTGGATTGTTTTATTCTCCCGGCTTCTCATTAACTGCTTTTCAATGCTGGGGATTTGTGGGAGGTTCCTGGGTATTTGAGGGGCCGGGAGGAGCCTATTTTCGATGTCTCTGCAGTCCAGCGGCATCTGGCGGCGTATATCCCGAGTGTAAGTATCAGATTTGGAGCAGGACGTACTGTATACTCATAATACCAATTCTACAGGTGAGTAATCACAGAATTGTATGTTTTCCTGAAATTCATCTCTGGTTTCTGTATCAATGGGGAAATGTTTCTCTGCTCTTTTGACTCATGTGATAAGCAATTACACCTGTCACATGCTCGTCCCCTATGGAAACTCTGAAAAATGAATTGGTTCAAAGCAATCTCCAATTATATGTAACTAGATAGACTGGACTTCCAGCATAATGAGTAATTATGCGTACTCTGCTTTGGTCAGAGACAGCTGTGGGACCGATATGACTTTTTTTTAAACAACATTTTGAGCTCTGCTTTGATTTCTTCCCAGGGAAGAGAGGCACATGGGACAGAAAACTGATGCCCTGCTTGTGGAAAACGAAAATACACTTAGGGACCTATTGGCTTCCAGATTCACTTCCAGCAGCTATCTGAAATCCATCCAGGAGCTATGTGTGTACTGTGGGGTTGTGGACTCCTTTGCCCGTTTATTTAACCTTATTCCAAGTATGTCACACACCCTGCTTCCAATATTCATGACATGTGGGTTGTTACCTGTAGAGGGCGAACTTCTGCAGAGATGAAAGGAAAGAAGGGAGCCCCTCCCGGTCCATAAATACCTGGGACCTCCCACTCATTCTTCATTATCTTCTCTGCAGGCCGGCGAGCAAGTCAGAAGATGGCTGTGTACACCCAGCCAATTTGCCCCTATTTCTGCCCAGACCTTATTAAAATTAAGCCCATACTATGCCTCCCAGCCTTGGGCTGAAGGTCCGGGTGAGGGTAGGCAACACCTTAGAGGTGTACTTAGGGAGCTATGCTCCCCCATGAGACCCCATATTAAGGGGTAGGTGGTATCCGGGTTGGTGGTCCCGGTTTGGGATGCCCCGTCCCCACTTTATCCCTTCCACCTCTGGGTGGGAACTGATGCTGGGCAGGCGCTGGGGGATGCTGTGGATACCCCCAAAGTCCTGGCCCATCTATTTGAGGTACTGGCTATTTCTCCGCCAGCAGAGTCCCCTCCGCAGAAGGGGGAATTCTTTGGGACTTCTAAGCCTTGCTTGGAGTTCCCAAATCAGAATCATTTTGAAAGCATGATTCTTAAGGAATGGGAGAGGCCGCCCGTTCTGGGATTGTCCAACACCTCCGTTGTACATTCTCCAGACTCCACCGCTCTTAAAGATGAGGAGAAACTCATTTATCAGATGGCATGCCATGCCTTTGCCAGTGTGGGTTCAGCCTTGCGGCCTGTTTGTGCCTCGGTGCTCGCGGCTGTGGCTACCAGGTCTGTGGTTTGGGATCTGTTGAGTGGTTCCCAGCTTAACCCAGCCAGTGATGAATTCACAGCCCTTAAGCGGTGTGAATTATTTATGACCTTTGTTTTATCTGCTATGGATGACACAATTATTATGTGTAGTAGAACCTCGGCATTGCTGGTGGTTGTTCGCCGATCGGTCTGGTTACGCCAGTGGGCGGCTGACATTGCGGCTAAGAAATCACTCACAGCGCTACCCTTCCTAGGTACGCGGCTGTTCGGGGATAAATTGGATTCAGTGGCGAAAGGTGGAAGGTTACCTCAGCGTAAGAAGCAGCGTCGCCCCTTTCGGGGGGCAGGTTCCTTCAATCCTTCCTTTCGCGGTGCCAGAGCGGGCACCTCTAATTTCAGAGGTGATTCCTGGAACAGAGGCAGAGGATGCGCACGTCCAGGCCTTACCTGGGGTCCGAAGCCCGCTGCCAAGCCAGCTGAGCAATGAGGGGACGCCCTCACTCTTGCGGGTGGGGGGACGGCTGCGGCACTTCTTCCAGGTCTGGGCCCGGGAGGTCACAGACAAATGGATCTTGGAAGTGGTCTCTTCCGGGTACAAACTGGAGTTCGAGTACCGGCCTCCTCCCAGATTCATAAGGTCTCGGTTGCCCTCGGATCCCCGGGCTGCGCAGGGGCTCCTGTTTGCTGTAAAGAATCTTCTGGACATGGAAGTCCTATGCCCGGTGCCTTTCTCAGAGAGAGGCCGGGGCTTTTATTCCAACCTTCACGGTTCCCAAAAAGGATGGATCCATAAGACTCATTCTGGATTTTAAGATTCTCAACAGGTTCATCAGAACCAAGAAGTTCCGCATGGAGACTCTGCGCTCCGCCATCTATTCCCTTTGTCAGGAGGATTTCATGACGTCCATAGACATCAAGGATGCTTACCTTCATGTACCAATCTTCTCAGCACACCAGAGATTTCTCAGGTTTGTGGTGGGAGATCAGCACTTTCAGTTTGTGTCCCTTCCTTTCGGTTTGACTTTGGCACCAAGGGTGTTCACCAAGGTGCTGGCGGGCATAATGGCCCTTCTCAGAGCCCAGGGCATTCTCATTGTGCCGTATCTGGACGACCTCCTCATTACGGCATCCTCCCTCATGCAGGTGGTGCTGGACACCAGGTTGGTAGTGGTGACGCTGGAGAGGTTCGGCTGGATGATCACCATCCCAAGTCTTCTCTCTCCCCCTCAAGGGAGATCTCGTTTCTGGGCATGAATCTGGATACCATTCAGACCAGGGTGTTCCTACCTCAATCCAAGGTGCAGATGGTTCAGGATCTGGTACATCTTCTCCTGTCCAAACCGCGTCCTTCTATCTGGCTAGGGATGAGACTGGTGGGATTGATGGTGGCTTCATTCGAGGTGGTTCCCTTTGCTCAGTTGCACATGAGGTCGCTCCAGCTCCATCTATTGTTGGCCTGGGACAGATGTCCTCAGTCCTTGGATCAGTCATTCCTGATGTCTCCCCGGGTTCGGCAGTCCCTTCAGTGGTGACTGGAACCAAGCAATCTGATGAGGGGCAGATTCTTTCTGACCCCTTGTTGGGAGACGGTTACCACGAACGCCAGCCAGTCGGGCTGGGGAGGTTTTTGGAAGAAACATCAGTTCAAGGGGCTGTGGGGTCCTCAGGAGGCTCACACCCCCATTAATGTCTTGGAGCTGAGAGCTATTCGGTTGGTTTTGTCATGCTTGACGCATCACCTACGGGGCTTACCGGTTCAGGTTCGGTCGGACAATCGAACTGCGGTCGCTTAAATCAATCACCAAGGAGGGACTCGCAGCAGGAGTGCCCTCAGGGAAGTTTCTCTGATTCTGACATGGGCATAGAGCACTGTTCCTTGCATCTCAGCAGTGTACGTTCCGGGAGTGGAAAACGCGGAGGCGGACTCCCTGAGCAGGGGATCCTCTCGCCGAGGGGAATGGTCTCTCAACCACAAGGTATTCCGGTCCCTCTGTCACAAGTGGGGTATTCCGGAGGTGGATGTCTTTGCCTCACGTCACAAGCTCCCAATGTTTGTGTCTCTATCTCAGGATCCTCTGGCCCTGGCAGTGGACGCCATGTCTCTTGCCTGGAGGGATCTGGGGTTTCTGTACCTCTTTCCCCCCTTCTCCATGGTTGGCACGGTTGTGCGCAAGCTGGCTCTAGAGGGTGCGCCAGCAATTCTGGTGGCCCCAAGGTGGCCAAGACAGGTTTGGTTCGCAGACGTTGTAAGGCTGGCGGTAGATCAGTACAGGCTGCCCCTGTTTCCGGATCTGATCACTCAAGGTCAACTACGTTACCCCAATTTACAAACGCTGACTTTGACGGCGTGGCTGCTGAAACCTCCATCTTAAGGGAGGAAGGTTTGTCTGAGGCTGTGATTCAGACTCTTGTTAGAGCTAGGAAGAAATCTTCCTCTAACATATACTATTATTATATTCTAAGTATGTCACACACCCCGCTTCAAGACATTCATTACATGTGGGTATACTGACCTGTAGATGGCGATCTTGCAGAGATGTCAATAAAAAAAGTAAGACCCTCCTGGTCCATAAATACCTGGGACCTCCCACTCATTCCACAGTCTTTCATCTCTGCAGACGGCGAGCAAGTCAGAAGATGGATGTCTCCTCCTTGCAGGTAGCCGGGATGACTCCCGGCCCTCTATTTGATCCATTTCTGCCCGGATTCTTTTATTGATTTTACTTGCCTCCCAGCCTAGGCTGCTGGTCCGGGCAAGGGTAGATGGCACCCTAGGTGCTTAGGAGCTACGCTCCTCCCTGAGACCCCCTAACAAGGGGTAGGCGGTTAACCGGGTTAGTGACCCCGGTTTGGGATGCCCTGTCCCTTGGCCTTCCACCCTAGCGTGGATTCCCCCTCTCCCGGATACCCTTGGGGGGGGGAGGCCTTGTCCCTTGTAGATTCAATCCTTTATTGTATGTGTGTGTGTGTGTTTGATGACTGTAGCATATCCCACTTCTTTACATTTTACATTACGCAGTACTTAGACCGGCGGTCCCGCGGCGCCGGCCTCTGTGGTTTGCCATGGCGGCGGGGGAGCTTCTTCCCCTCAGGGCGGGGCCGGGCGTGCGCGGGACCATTGTTCCTATTAACGGGGGGTTCTCCCGGTCCTAGGGTCCCTGGTTAAATTTAGGGGTCTGTAAATTCCTCCCACGCGGGACTTAAAGGGGCATCCCGGGTTGCATTACTGCGTAATTCCCTTTGGGCATTGTGCCTAAATATAAAAAATCACCATATGGAGGCTTCCCCGGATACTGGGCTAGTGCCCCCCTCGGGGTAATCCAGGCTGTGTTTGGGGTGTGGGGTATCCCTTTTGGGGGAAGATGTATTTCTTTGTGTAACCTGTGCCCTCGCTTGATACGTACCCCATGTGCTGTGGTCATTGGTGGGGAGTCGCAATCTGAGGTGTGTGCCAGATTGGCCAATCTTAAAAAATTGTTTTCCAGTGCTGTTGCCAAAAAGGCCACGGCAAAGCGAATACATTTGTATACAGCCACACAGGCTTTTGATATGGAGGAGTTTGACTCCCTGGATTGGTCTGATTGTTCCCCGCTTGAGGAAGGGGAGCTGTTTGAGGAGTCTGAGGGCTCCGATGACCAGCAGTTTGTGGGTGCTGATACCGAGCAGGGCCAGGGGGATTCCTTGGATACCTCTAGGGTCCTGGCTCATATGTTTGAGGTCCTGGCTATTTCTCCCCCTGAGGCGGCTCCTCCGCTGAAGGGGGAGTTCTTTGAGGTGACCAACCCACGCTTGGAATTTCCTTATTAAAAGCATTTTCATGGTATCATTCTCAAGGAATGGGAGAGGCCGACTCGGCTTCCGGGTGTCCCTCCGGGTTGGGACAAGAAATATCCCTTTCCGGTGGACGCGGTGAAGCACTGGTCGTCCCCCCCCGAGGTGGATGCTCCTGTTTCGGGGTTGTCCAGCACCTCAATCCTGCATTCTCCGGAATGCACTACTCTCAAGGATGGTGAGGATAAACGCATTGACCAGAAGGCTTGTCATGGTTTTGCCAGTGTTGGGTCGGCCTTGCGGCCGGTTTGTGCTTCAGCGCTTTTATTGGTAGCTGCCAGGTCGGTTGTTAGAGGATTGTTGACCTCTTCCGGGCTTGACCCGGCTAGTGAAGAGTTTACCGCTCTTAGGCGATGTGAGTTGTTTTTGTCTTTTGTGCTGACCGCCTTGGATGACACATTGGTGATGTGTAGTAGAACTTCGGCCTTGCTTGTGGCTATCCGGCGGTCGGTTTGGTTACGTCAGAAGTCACTTACGGCCCTTCCCTTTGTGGGCTTGTGGCTCTTTGGAGAGAAATTGGATTCGGTTGCCAAGGGAGGTAAGTTACCTCAACGTAATAAGCAGCGTTGCCCCATTCGGGGTGGGTGGCTTCCTTCACTCAGTCCTTTCGTGGGTCGAGAGTTGGCAGGGGGCCGGCCTTCCCTTCGTCCAGAGGTGAGTCCTAGCCTAGGGGTAGGGGTCGGGCCCGTCCAGGACACAGTTGGGGCTCCAAGCCTGGAGCCGCTGCCAAGCCGGCTCAGCAATGAGGGGGCGCCCTCACCCTTGCGGGTGGGGGGACGGCTGCAACTCTTTTCCCGGGTCTGGGTCCAAGAGGTCTCAGACAGGTGGATTTAGGAAGTGGTGTCTTCCGGTTACAAGCTGGAGTTCGAGTTCCGGCCCCCTCTCAGATTATTCAGGTCTCGGGTGCCGTCAGATCCTCTTGTCGCTCAGGGGCTTCGGGTGGCAGTAGCAAGTCTCTTGGACATGGCTGTCATCTGTCCGGTGCCCCCCTCGGACCGGGGCCTGGGCTTCTATTCCGATTTGTTCACGGTGCCCAAGAAGGACGGATCCGTACATCCCATTTTGGATCTGAAGTTGCTCAACAGATTCGTCCGTCCCCGGAAGTTCCGTATGGAAAATCTGCGCTCAGCCATCCACTCACTTCGTCAGGGGGACTTCATGACGTCCATAGACATCAAGGATGCTTACCTGCATCTTCCAATATTTCCGGCACACCAGAGATTTCTCAGGTTTGTCGTGGAAAATCGACATTTTTCAGTTTGTGGCTCTTCCGTTTGGCCTTACCTCGGCTCCAAGGGTTTTTACCAAGGTGTTGGCAGGAGTGATGGAAATCTCTCAGGGTATCCGCATCGTGCCATATCTGGACGATCTTCTCATCATGGCGTCTTCCCTCAGTCAGGCGCAGTTGGATACCAGGACCGTGGTGTCCACCCTGGAGAGTTTCGGTTGGGTGATCAACTATCCCAAGTCCTGCCTCGCTCCCTCCGGGGTGGTGGAGTTCCTGGGAATGTCTCTGGATACTTCTCAGGCCAGGGTGTTCCTCCCCCGGGCCAAGGTTCTTCTGATTCAGGAATTGACTCAGTGTCTCCTATCTATCCCTCGCCCGTCCATCAGGCTGGGGATGCGACTGGTGGGATTGATGGTGGCATCGTTCGAGGCGGTTCCCTTTGACCAGTTTCACACAAGGACGCTCCAGCTACATCTCTTGGCGGTCTGGGATGGGTCCCCGCTGTCATTGGATCTGTCTTTTCTGATGTCCCCCCGGGTGCGGCGTTCCCTTCGGTGGTGGCTGAATCCAAGCAATCTGACGAGGGGCAGGTCTTTTCTGACCCCTCGTTGGGAGACGGTTACCTCGGATGCCAGCCTGTCAGGTTGGGGGGGATTTTGGAAGGATCTTCAGTTTCAGGGACTGTGGGGGCCTCTGGAGGCTCACGATCCCATCAATGTTCTAGAGTTGAGAGCCATCAGGTTGGTTCTGGCTCACTTGACTCATCAGTTGCGGGGACTACCGGTTCAAGTTCGGTCGGACAATCGGACGGCGGTAGCCTACATCAATCACCAGGGAGGGACTCGCAGCAGGCGTGCCCTCAGGGAAGTGTCTTTGATCCTGGCTTGGCAGGGGCAATGTCCCATGCATCTCGGCAGTGTACATTCCGGGAGTGGAGAACACAGAGGCGGACTCCCTGAGCAGGGGGTCATCTCGCCGGGGGGAATGGTCGCTCAGCCCCAAGGTGTTTCGGTCGCTTTGCCATCGGTGGGGGACTCCGGAGGTGGACCTCTGCCTCTCGTCACAAGCATCCGGCATTTGCGTCTCTCTCGCGGGATCCGCTGGCTCTGGCAGCGGATGCCATGTCTCTGAACTGGAGGGATCTGGGGTTTCTATACCTGTTCCCTCCATTTCCCATGGTGGGCAAGGTGGTGCGCAAGCTGGCCCTAGAGGGCGCGTCAGCGATCCTGGTGGCGCCAAGGTGGGCAAGACAGGTTTGGTTCGCAGACATGGTAAGGTTGGCAGAGGATCAGTTAGTTCTGCCCCTTCTGCCAGATCTGCTCACTCAGGGGCCACTGCTCTACCCCAATTTACCAACGCTGGCTTTGACGGCGTGGCTGCTGAAACCTCCATCTTGAAGGAGGAAGGACTTTCTGATGCTGTCATTCAGACTCTGGTTAGGGCTGGAAAGAAGTCTTCCTCTGCCATCTACTATAGGATTTGGAGGTCTTATATTGATTGGTGTGAGGTCAGGGCCTTGCCTTGCAGGGCGTTTTCTATCCCTAGGGTTTTGGAATTGCTGCAACATGGTCTGGACCTAGGTTTGCAGCTTAGTACGCTGAAAGGGCATGTTTCTGGCGGTTTTCTTTCAAAGGTCTTTTGCTCTTCATCCTCTGGTTAAGACCTTTTTCCAGGGGGTTACGCATGTGCGGCCTGCTAGGAAGCCTTTGCTCCCAGTTTGGGATCTGAATTTGGTTCTTTCTGCCTTGCAGGGTCCCCCTTTTGAACCTTTGCAGGATATTGCACTTTCTACGCTTACTCAGAAGGTTGTTTTTCTGGTTGCCATCACTTCCGTTCGGCGTGTATCGAAGTTGACGGCTTTGTCCATTAAGGCCCCTTACTTTGAGAGGCATCAGGACAAGGTTGTTCCGCTTCAAGCCAGATTTTCTTCCTAAGGTGGTCTCTGCTTTTCATCTTAATCAGGACATTGTTCTACCCTCCTTGTGTCCTAAGCCTAGCAATGACAAGGAGAGGGTTTTGCATTCTTTGGATGTGGTTCGCTGTGTGAAGTACTATTTGGTGGCTACTTCCTCTTTTCGTAGGACTGACGCCCTTTTTGTGGTGCCCTCTGTGCCTAGGAAAGGTTTGGCTCCCGCCAAGTCTTCCATTAGTAAATGGATTCGCCAGGCCATTGTTGGGGCCTATTCTGCCAAGGGGAAGATTCCCCCTTTTCGTGTTACTGCTCATTCTACTCGTGCTGTTGGGGCGTCCTGAGGTTTCTAGCACCAGGCCTCTGTTGAGCAAGTTTGTAAGGCTGCTACTTGGTCTTCGGTTCACACTTTTTCCAAGTTTTACAAGGTTGATGTGCGGGCCTCAGCGGATGCTGTTTTTGGCCGCAAGGTTCTGCAAGCTGCTGTGGTTTAAATTTGTGCCTTGTTGCCTTGTGTTTTGGATCTCCACCCTTTATGGACACTGCTATTGGATGTCCCACATGTAATGAATGTCTTGAAGCGAGGTGTGTGACATACTTAGAATAATACCATTTTGTGATTACTCACCTGTAAAATGGGTATTATAAGTCACACACCCCGCTTCACCCTGCCCTTTGGTATTCTGGATCCTTTATATGGTGAACCTTTGTTAGTTTTAATTGCCTTTTCCTGGTCCCTTTACCTTACTGCTATCTTTATACTGGGGAATGAGTGGAAGGTCCCAGGTATTTATGGACCGTGTTTTCGATTCCTAGGATTTTGGAGTTTCTTCAACACGGTCTGGACCCGGGGTTCCAGCTTAGTACCTTGAAAGGACATGTCTCTGCTCTGGCTGTCTTCTTTCAAAGGTCTTTTGCTCTGCATCCTCTGGTTAAGACTTTTTTCCAGGGGATCACTCATGTGCGGCCCCCTAGAAAGCCTTTGTTGCCCATTTGGGATTTGAATCTGGTTCTGTCGGCCCTCCAGGGGCCTCCTTTTGAGCCGGTGCAGGATGTTGCACTTTCTATGCTCACTCAGAAAGTTGCCCTTTTGGTGGCTATTAACTCTGTTCGGCGTGTCTCTGAGTTGGCGGCTCTGTCCATTCAGGCTCCTTACTTTGAAAGACACCAGGACAAGGTGGTCTTTCGCTTTTAGACAGATTTCCTTCCTAAGGTGGTTTCTGCCTTCCACCTCAATCAGGATGTAGTTCTCCCTGCCTTGTGTCCTAAGCCTAGCAATGACAAGGAGAGGGTTTTGCGCTCTTTGGATGTGGTTCGTTGTGTGAAGTAGTATTTGGCTGCCACTTCTCCCTTTCGTAAGACGGACGCTTTGTTCGTGGTGCCCTCCGGGCCCAGGAAAGGTTTAGCGCCCGCCAAGTCTACCATTAGTAAATGGATTCGCCAGGCCATTGTTGGGGCCTATACTGCCAAGGGGAAGGTTCCCCCTTTTCAGATCACTGCTCATTCTACTCGTGCTGTTGGGGCTTCTTGGGCGTTTCAGCACCAGGCTTCTGTTGAACAGGTTTGTAAGGCTGCTACTTGGTCTTCCGTTCATACTTTTTCCAAGTTTTATAAGGTTGATGTGCGGGCCTCAGCGGATGCTGTTTTTGGCCGCAAGGTTCTGCAAGCTGCAGTGGTTTAAAATTTGTGCATTTTTGCCGTAGTGGGATCCCCACCCATGAAGGACACTGCTTTTGGATGTCCCACATGTCATGAATATTGGAAGCGGGGTGTGTGACATACTTGGAATAATACCATTTTGTGAGTACTCACCTGTAAAATGGGTATTATAAGTATGTCACACACCCCGCTTCATCCCGCCCTCATTGGTATTCTGGATCCTTTATATGGTGAACCTTTTATTGTTGAGAGTTTTTATAATTGGCTCTTCCTGTCCCCTTACTGCTTTCATATATTGGCGAATGAGTCGGAGGTCCCAGGTATTTATGGACCGGGAGGGCCTCCCTTTTTTCCTTTCATCTCTGCAGAAGTTCGCCCTCTACAGGTAACAACCCACATGTCATGAATATTGGAAGCGGGGTGTGTGACATACTTATAATACCCATTTTACAGGTGAGTACTCACAAAATTGTATTTTTTTTTTTGGGGGGGGGGGGGGGGGAATAGTAAAGATGTTGATCCTATGGTTCACAAATATTAGAAGCCGCACGGGCAGCGGCGGGCGCGTGGGTGTTTTTGTGCTTCCCCCTTCTCTACAGGCGTTGCTGTGGCTCTGTGTTATTTCCGGTAGTATCATTTTGGAATTTGCGGGGACAGTGTTTATTGTGCACAGTGTTTTATTGTGTTTCAGTTTGTTCATGACCACCTGTTATATTGGGTTTGGATAATAGGATGTTGATACACATAGGTTAGTTAGCACTTGGCCCTTTTATAGTGGTACTCATGTGGCAATAGGATTTATAGTGTGATTTTTTGTTTTTTTGTGTGTTTAACTGTTCACAATTTATATTATCTATTTACACAGTTCATTTAGATTTGCTTGAGATATATATATATATATATAATTCCTATATTCTTTTGCTTTTAGATTGATTGTTGTATAGCACATTCTTTGGTTATTTATTATTTACTCATTTATTATTCACTCATTTATATATTATCTATACTATTTATTTATTTATCACTTTTTCATTGTGCCGGCACAATTATCCATGGATGTGTAGGTGTCTGTATAGACACATGCACATCCGTGAAAATGTAAGATTCTGAGCAGATTATTGTCAATATGTTTATTCAACCCATATTGTGGGTACACAGCACACGCACTTTCTAAAGTATATATGATTATTTGGATTTTGAGATTTAAATTGATTGTTGACTATATGAAGGGGGAGTAGCCTGTTTTTAAACGTCTTGTGTTGCATATTTGTTGTATGTGTTTTTAGGATTAGCTATGTATTAATAAATTTGAATATTTTGAGGATATATTTGTGTACATATATATTATTATATTTTGGTGCTCCACATAGGGAGGGAGGTGTGGCCTTTCACGTCCACTCCCAATAGAGCTATTGTACCTTTCATGGGTGTGAGCACATAGCAGCAAATAGGTAGTGCACCCCACAATAACGATCACAAATATTAGTTCTTAAACCGTACCAACAGCCTGGCACAGTTGGAAAAGAAAGGCGGCGGCCATTTTGGAGCTTCCTCTCCCAACTAACATATAACTGACAATGCACAATAACAGAAAGCCCAGCAGCACTTCCTGTTTGCAGGTGGCCTGCAAATGCATGAGCCGCCATCTTGTTTTTTAAATTTACCACAGCAAGACTTAGAAAAAGGTCATTGATTTTTTATGTGCAGCATCTAAATTGCTCTTCTCCGGAGGGATGCATATGAGCACTGTTTGTTGCTTTGTTCTGGTTTGAGTCATTTTGGACTGTTGGTCTGCTTTAAAAGGTAAACTAAACCCCACTTTTTTCAGGTCATCTGAGTGTCCAGTTAGTGTCCTTGCCCTGAGATGCTTAACAGAAGCTTTACCAGAAAACAGGTACATCTGCGCATCTAATTAGTTAGGTATGTGTGTCATTTTCATGCTTATGCTGTGTTTTTTTTCCTCCCAGATTAAGTCGTTTGTTACACAAGCTTAAATTTGAGGAAGCAGAAAAATTTGCTATACAGTTTGGATTGGATGTTGAGGTATTTTTCAAAACAGAATTGCTCTTTCTTTTATTATGTTGAAACTAATATTGTCCCTTAGAAATATATCTCAAATAGATTTTTTTTTTTTGCTAGATTGTTTTACTAAAGCATATTATCTCTTTACAACCAGCTTGTATATAAAGTTAAGGTAAACACTGTTTTGGAGAAACTAGCATCAGCATCTGTGGGAAGCTACGGACAAGCCCTTTGGGAGGAGCTTGTAGATGAAGCAAAATGCAGTCTGCAAAAAATAAAGGTATTCAGTTGCCTGCGTGTTTTGCAGTTGTTGTAGCTACCTTAGCTATTATATATTTATACTACCTTGGCTTAGCAAAAATATTTTTTTTATGCCGACAGGATGACAACTTTGTGGTTGAGTACTGTGTTAATGCCCCCTGGCCTACTTACGAAACAGCATTTGATATGCTCAATTATGCAAAGATCAGAGTAAGTTTTTTTTTTTTTCTATTGAGGTTAATTTAATTATTAATGAATTAAAGAAATATGTAATTTTTGTCAGGTGTTTGGTGTTCTGCCTTGTTGTTTTCCTCTTATAGAATGTAAAATAAACGTTTGTGTCCCCAGCTGTGGACCATGTCAATAACCTGTAATCCCCTTACCTACAGAGTTTGATTTAGCGTACATCTGGTTAAATCTGTGGTCTGTGCCTTAGCCAATCAGATGATTAGCAATCCAGCAGCAAGGAAGTCTCTGAACTGTACTCCAGGATATCACTTTGGTGTACGTTGCTAATATAAACACATTGTTGATACATTTCTTTTATAACACAGGAGTTGTAAACCAATTCAGAGCTAAGTGAGAATTGTCACTCATTTTTTAGGAGAGAAAACTACCATTGACTTTCATGATCTACTTTCTGGCTTATTCAGAGCCAGGTAAAAATGTAGACAGAGTGAAGACAGTGGTAGACAGTGAAAGGCAATGGCAGTTTTCTTTCAGGAGTGCGAATTCTCACCTGGCTCTGAATCGATCCCAATAATAGAAACATAAAAAATGCCATCAAAAGTGTTATTTCACGTTAAAGTGGACCAAAACTCAGGATTGTGACTACTGGGAAACGAAGTAAGGGAATGGTATGACCTGGGGGGTTTCACACAGTGGGGCATCTCGATTTCGGATGCCCGGGGGGGGGGGGGGCTTGGCATTGCGGCCTTTCTCACTCTCCTGTCACAACAAACAGAGCTGCCTTGGCGTATTACCTCAGTTCAGCGCTAGAGCCTGATCATGCACCGTTTGACTGGAGAATGGTCAGTGTTTACAGGTGCCCCGAATCCTAATTCTGGATGCCACGAGGGAAGGCCAGCGGCTGGCCCTGGAATCTTTTAGATTCCGGTGCTGGACCCAGCACCTTTCATGTATATGCAAAGGTGCAAAAAAAAAAGTACAAGCCGCACTAGCCAAACTGTATTCAATTGTGCACACCTTTGGGTAAGAATTACACTGTACAACAAGAGAAGGGGTTCCCACACACACCCAAAAAAAATTAAGTGGCACCACTTTCAAAAACCATGACTTCAGTTATTTATTAGAAAATAGTTTGACACACAAAAAGACTCATTAAAACACCTCTAAAATACATGTATTTAACAATACCACATAAAAACACTAGAGATCGCTTCTATTCAAGCTATGTTAACTAATGACCATCACTAATATCAAGGGCTACAAACAGTGCCCTATATGAATATCCCTATGTCCCTCTGCAATGAAAGTGCAAGTGCTAATATGCCTATCTGGCTATGTAATAATGATACTTGTGTGCAAAATGCCTCCAAAGTCTATACAGGAAATATAAATAAGGACACTAAGGGGTGAGAAGAGGGACAATAAAGCAAAACAAATCTTACAGATCAAATGGTCAAAAATGCATGCCACAGCCGTGCTCCCCCCTGACCATATACGCAAAGGTGAGCGGAGGTTAAGGTCATTAGAGGTTTGGGTTGGTAGAGGTAAGGTGGAATGGAGTGGGCAGGGGTAAGTCAAGAAGTGAACTTGAGCAGAGGTAAGGCAGGAAGAGATGGGATGGGCAGATATGAAGCAGGAAGTGGTTAGCCGAGGTTATTAGAGATAGGCAGAGGTGAGACCATGAGAGAAGTGATGTACAGAGATGAGGTGAGATGACCAGAGGTAAGATGGGACATGGTGGTAAGAGTCTAAGAGGCATCATCAGAAACACCCATCTGCTTTTATCATTTGAGATACACAGCCATGTTGTGGCCAGTTGCTTGTACTCCCAACTCCTTAGGGGTGCCAGGGGCCGCAACAGAGGGCAGTGCGGGCCACATGTGCCCCCCTGGGTTGAGCATCCATGAATTTGAGTTGTTGTTGACTAGACCAGAGACTGTTTAGGTTTCAAATATATGTGATTTTTTTTTATTTGTTTCAGATCCAGAAAAAAGAGGACAAGCCTATACAAGCATCATCTGATGATATTCCTGTTTCCATCGCAGATGTAATAATACATTAATTATATTGCTTAATACAAAATGTTTTTGTACAAACCTATAGGTTTTTTCCATTATTATTGTTTTAGGTATTAAGAGCACAGGCCAGATTGGCTACCTTTTATTGTGCCTTTGGATCAGATAAATTCAGGTAAGTGTATTTGTTGCATTTATATGGTTGTTAGAATGTCCATAACCTTGTAATTTATTTGTGTTTCAGTGGAATTGCTTGGGTGGAGTTCCTCAACAATAGTGATGTGCTTAAAGACATCCTGTATCAGTTAGAAGAGAGTAATTTGTCTTGTGCACAGTATTTATGGCTAAGATATCAGGTAAAGTCAACCTTTTTTTCATCAATACTTTTCCTGGGGTGGCACTTCACTTTATGCGAATAAATAGTAGAGATGTATATTTTTTCTCCTCCATCTAGCCCAGGTTGTCCCAATATCTTCACGATTGAGTGTTCGCCCCTAGGGGGCGCTTGATTGCAAGATCAAAAGATGTAGCTCCTCCTAGCCCCCTATAAAGGCAGCTGCCCGTCTATCATTCCCCAGTTGTTCATCTTGCAGTTGGCTGCATAAGATCATTACTCACTCTCTCAGAACTTGGCAGCAGACCGGGGCCACTTAGCCTGTCGGCCGCTGCAGAACTCTATTCCCGTGGATCCCTTCTGACCCGTTCCTGCCTCCCAGCCCTTGGCTGCTACAGGGACCCGTGACGGTAGGGTGAACGCCAGGGTCTGTGACGTTCGGCAGAGCACATGCTCTGGCTCGCAGACCTTCTTATTAAAAGGTAGTCGGCCACAGGCTTTATGGTGAGCCTGATGGGGAACCACTCATATGTATTCTTTTATGTATATCCCTCCCTGCCCACTGCTTTATTCTTAGTATACAGCACGTCCTGTTTCCAGAAGATATTCCTTACACTTGGGATACACTCCAGTAGACGGTGCTGGACTGCAGAGACAGAAAAGTGGCTCCTCCCGGCCCCATAAATACCCGGGAATTCCCATAAAATCCCCAGTTCTTCCCTGCAGTCCTGGCTGCGATGACTAGAAGATGGCTCTCTCTGCTCGCAGGTGAGCGGGGCTATTAGCCTGCGGCCCTGTACGACTATTCCCACTCGTTTCCTCCTACTGCCTTCAACCGCAGTCCCCCACCAAAGGGTAGGCGGTACAGGCCCATGGTGAGCATTATGGGATACCCCTCCCGCACTTTATGCCCCCTGTCCCCACAGTTGGCTCCCTTTAGGTTGGCCGTCGCTTCCCCCTCGCTCTCCCTTGTAGTTCTCGGGGGGGGGGGGGGGGGGGTGCATGTCCTTGTATTGTGTTTGTTGTGTCTTATCCCTGTGAATTGATTGCATTGGTTTCTTTAGTCTTAGTATACAGTACGTCCTGCTCCAGATAGATTACTTATACTTGGGTATTACTCCGCCACATGGCGTTGGACTGCAGAGGCATCGAAAATAGGCTCCTCCCGGCCCCTCAAATACCCAGGGACCTCCCACAATCCCCAGATCTTCTGCAGTCTGGACTGCGAAGGACAAGAAGATGTCTCTCTCTTCTCGCAGGTGAGCGGGGCTATTAGCCTGCGGCCTTGTAGGACTATTCCCACCCGTTCCATTATCTATGTGCCTCCCAGCCTTGGCTGCGCTGGTCGGGTGATGGTAGGCAGCACCGCTGTCGGTGCTTAGGAGCGCTGCTCCACCGCAATCCCCCACCAAAGGGTGGGCGGTATAGGCATATGGTGAGCCTCTATGGGATGCCCCTCCCGCCCTATTGCCCCTTGCCCCTGTCTATCGGTGGGCCCTATATTAAGTGGCTGCTGTCCTCCCTCGCTCTCCTTGTAGCCCTCGGGGGAGGGGGGGAGGGGGGGTGTGTGCATTGGCCTTTGTGCTTAACGACATTATTTTATTATGCTTAGCGTCAGTCGGCGCGCTGACTTATTGCACCTATTGTGTTTTAAAATTGCCGCCGCCGCGCACGCTTGCACTGTGTTCCGCGCTTGGCGGTGGCGTTACATCAGGCGCTGGTGCGCCGTCATTGGCTGCTTGTCACATGTATGGCTTCGCGCTCCTCGGGGGGGGGGCGGGTACCGCTTTTGGCGCGTTCCGTGTCACTGTCCCTGCGGCCCGCCCCTCGAGGTATACCCAACGCCATTTTTTTTCTTGGTTCCGGCTGCTGCGTGACGGGCTTTTACCTACCGCGGACCGTGAGTGCCCTCGTGGGCGGTTTTATTTACCATTGTCATTCACATGTCACTTACGGTTCCCCTTTGCTTATGTCTTTCAGACGGGCCGAACCCTCTTGGCTTCTCCCAGCCCTACTCCCTCTATTTAGTTAATTAACTTGTGAGGCCTAGTGTTAATTACTCCCACTTCCCCAGCGGGTTTTTGGGGTATTCCGGGTTGCTTTATAGCGTCAATCCCTATCGGCCTATTGTGCCGCTATAATCACCATATGGAGGCGTCTCAGGATAATGTGCTCAGGGTTCCTTCGGGACAAGCCCGGCTGTGTGTAGCTTGTGGGGTGTCCCCTATTAGCGCTGACAATGCGCGGGTCTGTGTACCTTGTGCCGAGCAGGTGCTTGCGCTGCAATCTGGCCTTCCAGTGGCTGGGCCTGCGGCCCGTTTCACTTCACCTACTCCCCCAAGCTTGAATCTCACTCCCACTGAGTTGCATACAAGTGGGGATTCTCAGCCTGATGTGTCTTCTAGACTGGCTAGTGTTGAGAAGTTAATTGCTAATACCTTGGCGCGTAAGGCCTCTGCAAAAAAGCGGCACTTAACGCCTAATGTCACTCTTTTCCCTATGGAAGCTGATGAGTTTTTGGAACTGTCTGGCTATACCATTTTGGAGGAAGGGGAGCTATTCTCCGACTCAGGGTCATCTGATGAGAGGCCCAGGGGTCATGACGATTCTGGCTCTGACCCCTGGGCCCCAGATGATACTGATAGACTGTTGGCTTAGATTTTTGAGGTTCTGTCTATTTCTCCCCCTGTTGCGGCTCCCATGCAACAGGGGGAACTTTTTCATACTGCTAAGTCACGCTTGGAATTTCCTGAGCAAGCACATTTTAATAACCTTGTGCTCAAGGAATTGGAAGGCCCAGCAGGCTTCCCGGTGTACCTAAGAGTTGGGATAGGAAGTATCCCTTTCCTGCTGATGTGGTGAAGTGTTGGTCATCCCCTCCTGAGGTGGATGCCCCGATCCTTGGGTTATCTAACACCTCTGTCATGCACTCCCCTGACTCTACTACTCTGCGGGATGCTGAGGACCGGCGCATTGATCAGCTGCTGTCCCATGCCTTTGCGTGTGTGGGGACGGCGCTGCGCCTGGTCTGTGCCTCTGCCATTACGGCTGTGGCTATTAGGACCCTGCTCAGAAGTATTCTTGATGGTGCCCCTGATGATGTGTCTAGGGAGGAGTTTAATGCACTATCTAGTTGTGATGTATTCCTAGTATGTCACACACCCCGCTTCCAACATTCATGACACTTGGGAAACCGTCCTGCAGAGGGCGATCTTGCAGAGATGACATGAAAAAAAGATAGCCCCTCCTGGTCCATAAGTACCTGGGACCTCCCACCATTCCTCAGTCTTTTCGTCTCTGCAGTCGGCGAAGCATTCAGTAGATGACTCTCCTTTTTTTCTATTTCTGCCTGAACTCCCTTATTTGTAATGCTTACTATATGCCTCCCAGCCTTGGCTGAATGGCTCAGGCAAGGGTAGATGCACCTTCGGGCGTGCAGGGGACCTTGCTCCCCTTGTGAGACCTCAAATAAGGGGTAGGCGTTGTCCGGGTTGGTGTTCCCCATCATGGGATGCCCCGTCCCTTTAAATCTCCCTGTGCCTTATGGGCTTTCTTGTACCTCTCCCCTTTGTCTCCTGGCCCTGCAGGGGTGAAAAGGAGGGGGGGGGTGCTACTATTGGAAGGGAGTGTTGCTATTTATGTCCTATGCACATATATATATATATATATATAAAAGAGAAAAAAAAGAAAAAAAAAAGGCAAATGAAGGAAGATTTTCCTTTTATTCTAAGTATGTCACACACCCCGCTTCAAGATATCCATAACATGTGGGTAGTGCCGACCTGAAGAGGGCGTTCTGCAGAGATGATAGTAAAAAGAAAGCCCCTCCCTGATCCATAAATACCTGGGACCTCCCACTCATTACCCAGTTTTCCATCTCTGCAGACGGCGAGCAAGTCAGAAGATGATGTCTCCTCCTTGTACAGGGGGACTGCAGGTAGCTGGGACAACTCCCGGACAGTTATTTTTCTATTTCCGTTCGGACCCTTTTTTCCTTATTTAATCCTTGTTATATGACATGCTTCCCAGTCTTGGCTGCTGGTCCGGGCGAGGGTAATTCAGCACATCAGGTGCTCAGGAGCTAGGCTCCGCCGTGAGACCCTATATAAGAGGGTAGGCGGTAACACCGGGTTGGTGACCCCGGTTTGGGATGCCCTGTCCACCGACGGTATGGCCTAATTGGCTCCCTTCCACCTTTACTAATTTGGGTTGGGCACCCCCCCCCCCTTTTTTAGCATTGCTGTTAGGCTAGTTTTTTATTGTAGTTTTGGACCGTGTTAGGAGCGCTGCACTCACTGGGGTATACAGCACGTCCTGTCTCTCTATCCTTCTACTATGCAGGCTTCTATTCGGGGTACTCCGCCAACGGAGCTTGTTGAGGTGCTGCGTGTTGATGGGGAGCGTCTGGAAGTTATCCCTCAATGGATTTGGAAAGTGTAGTGTGTTTTTTACATTTTTGTATTGGCACCGCGGACGCACTATCGCCGCAGCGCCAATTTTTACCTCGGAGAGTGTTGAGGGGAGCTCTCCCCTCACACACTCTCAGTTGGGGGCGGGGCCGGGCCTTCGGCGCGAGGCCGCGGCCCGCTCCCGCTTTCATTTGTACACTTGTAGCATGGCTCGAGCGGTCGGCGGTCCCGCATGTCAGCTGCGGGCTGCTACCTCCTTTTCTTCCTTCACCGGTGCCGCGGGTCCCCGCGACACCGGTTCTCCGGCGCTTTGGAAATGGAGGGGAGCTCTCCCCTCACGCGTTGTCATTGGGGGCGGGGCCGGGCTTTCGGCGCGTCGCCGCGGCCCGCCCCCTCTGCCTCGGACACTGCTGAGGAGCTCGCTCCTCACAAGTTGCGTTAGGGAGGGGGGTGGAGCAGGTCAGTGGCGCGATCCGTGCTGGCCACGCCCCCCTTCCTGTTCCGCTCTATCCCTTCACCTCACGATTCATGAGGACTCAGGGTCTGGATTCCTATGGCAACTGTGAGTGGCCCTGTGGGCCCCCCTTTCCCCATGCTTTCTGATTTTTGTCCCTGCTTTATTTTTATTAGTGTATTGTTTCTGGCAGGTAGATCTTAGGGGGTTCCTCCTGGTGGACTTCATGGCGTCCATAGCCTAAGGTCCCTGGGTTTATTAATTTTCCCATACAAATCCTCCCACTTGGACATTGAAAGGGCATCCCGGGTTGCTTATTAGCGTAATTCCCTCGGTCATTACAAATAACTACAAGTTCACCGTATGGAGGCATTCCTGGATACCGGGCTCCCCTCGGGGCAATCCCGGAAGTGCATGAGTTGTGGGGTATCCCTTGTGGGGATGATGTATTTTTATGTATACCATGTGCACAGCAGACCATTACACGGCAGTCCGGACCCCAGATTTCTGGGTCAGCACCGCCGGCTCCCTCTCCTCTCCCTCCCACTTTGACTCGGGGGCCCCGTGTGACGTTGTCATGAGTGGGGTGTCACAGTCTGATGTGTGTGCCAGATTGGCCACTCTTGACAGATTATTTTATATCACGATTGCCAAGAAGGCCACCGCTAAGAGAAAGCACTTGTCACCGGTCATTACGGCATTTAATTATGATGAAGTGGATTATCTGGATTGGTCATATTACTCTCCGCTGAGGAAGGAGAGTTGTTTGAGGAATCTGATACTTCAGATGATCAGCAAATTGTTGGCGTTGATTCTGAGAAGGGGGCAGGGTCTTCCTTTGATACTCCTAGTCAAACGCATTTTGATAAATTATTTCTAGGAATGGGTGAGGCCTGCTCGGCCCCCAGGCATTTTTCAGAGTTGGGATAAAAGATATCCTTTCCCTTTGGATACGGTTAAGCGCTGGGCGTCCCCTTCCGAGGTGGATGCACCAATTCTGGGGTTATCCAACTCAGCTGTTTTAAATAACCCTGATCGCTCCTCCCTTAAAGGTGGCGAGGATAAACGCATTGACCAGATGGCTTGTCATGGTTTTGCCAGTATTGGGGCAGACATACGGCCTGTTTGGACCTCATCGCTGTTGGTGGTGGCTACCAGGTCGGTGGTCAGGGACTTGTTGTCTTCTTCAGGTCTGGCTGGACTTAAACGATGTGTGTTGTTTTTTTTTTGTCCTTCATGTTAGCCGCTTTGGATGATTCCTGGATGATGTGTAGCAGAGCTTCTGCTCTGCTGGTGACTATCAGGCGTTCAGTTTGGTTGCGCCAGTGGGCGGCTGATTTTGGGTCAAAGAAGTCGCTGACGTCTCTTCCCTTCGTGGGTTTTTGGTTTTTTGGAGAAAAATTGGACTCTGTAGCTAAAGGTGGTAGGTTATCTCAACGCAAGAAGCAACGACGTCCCTTTCAAGGGGCGGCTTCTTTCACTCCTTCCTTTCAGGGATCCAGAGCGGGAAGAGGATTTGACTTCCTTTCTTCAAGAGGAGATTCCTGGAATAGGGGCAGAGGACGTGCCCGTTCAGGATACAATTGGGGTTCAAAACCCAAACCCGCGTCCAAGCCTGCTCAGCAATGAGGGGGCGCCCTCACCTGTGCGGGTGGGGGGACGGCTGTGACACTTCTCCCAAATCTGGATTCTGGAAGTTTTGGACAAATAGATCCGGGAAGTGGTGTCTTCCGGTTACAAGCTGGAGTTCGAGCTCCGCCCCCCTTCCAGATTTTTAAGGTCTCGGATGCCTTCGGAGCCTCTGGCGGCGCCGGGGCTCCTGGTGGCAGTAGAGAATCTTCCGGACATGGCTGTCATTTGCCCAGTGCCCCCCTCTGCAGGGCAGGGGTTTTTATTCCAATCTGTTCATGGTACCCAAGAAGGACGGATCGGTCCGACCCATCTTGGATCTGAAGTTTCTCAACAGTTTCGTCCGGCCGCGGAAATTCCGCATGGAAACACTGCGTTCGGCTATTCACTCTCTTCGTCAGGGAGACTTTCTGACGTCCATACACATCAAGGATGCTTATCTACACGTTCCGATTTTTCCAGCACACCAGAGGTTCCTCAGGTTCGTGGTGGAGGATCGGCACTTTCAGTTTGTGTCCTGAGTGGCACAGGACCAGTGTAAGTTGCCCACCATGCCACACGTTTTATCCGCATTGTGCCCTATTTGGACGATCTTCTGATCATGGCCTCTTCCTTCAACCAAGCGGAGTTGGACACCAGGGTGGTGGTGTCCACTCTGGAGAGGTTCGGTTGGGTGATCAACCACCCCAAGTCTTCTCTTTCTCCGTCCAGAGTAGTGGCCTTTCTGGGAATGTCTCTGGACACTTCGCAGGCCAGGGTATTTCTGCCCCAGGCCAAGATTCTCTTGATTCAGGAGTTAGTTCGGCTTCTCTTGTCGGCCCTTCGTCCGCCCATCCGGCTAGGGATGAGGCTGGTGGGGTTAATGGTGGCCTCATTCGAGGCAGTTCCCTTTTGCGCAGTTTCTTACAAGAACGCTTCAGCTTCATCTGTTGAAGGTTTGGGACAAGTCTCCACTATCGTTGGATCAGTCCTTCCTGATGACTCCCCGAGTTCGTCGATCCCTGCAATGGTGGCTGGGGTCTGTCAATTTGTTGAAGGGCAGATCTTTTCTGGCACCGTGTTGGGAAACAGTCACCACGGATGCCAGTCTGTCAGGTTGGGGGGGTGTTTGGAAGGACCTCCGGTTTCAGGGTCTGTGGGGCCCGTAGGAGGCTCACGAGCCCATCAATGTTCTGGAGTTGAGAGCCATCAGGTTGGTTCTGTTTCGCTTGACTCATCAGTTGCAGGGTCTGCCAGTTTCAGGTCCGGTCGGACATCCGGACGGCGGTTGCTTACATCAATCACCAGGGAGGGACTCACAGCAGGAGTGCCCTCAGGGAAGTATCTTTGATTCTGGACTGGGCGGAGAGCCACGTCCCGTGTATCTCAGCGGTCTACATTCTGGGAGTGGAGAACACGGAGGCGGACTCTCTGAGCAGGGCCTCCTCTCGTCCGGGGGAGTGGTCTCTCAGTCCTCAGGCGTTCGCTCGATTTGCCTCAGGTGGGGGTTCCCGGCTGTGGACCTCTTTGCCTCTCGTCACATTCACAAGCTTCCGGTATTTGTATCCTTCTCGCAGGATCCACTGGCCCTGGCGGTGGATGCCATGTCCCTGAACTGGAGGGATGTGGGGTTTCTTTACCTGTTCCCTCCGTTTCCAATGGTAGCCAGAGTGGTGCGCAAGCTGGCCCTGGAGGGCGCGTCGGCGATTCTGGTGGCACCAAGGTGGCCAAGGCAGGTTTGGTTCGCAGACCTGGTAAGGCTGGCAGAGGATCAGTTCGTTCTGCCTCTACTGATGGACCTGCTCACCCAGGGTCGGCTACGCTATCCCAATTTACCATCGCTGGTTTTGACGGCGTGGCTGCTGAAACCGCCATCTTGAAGGAAGAAGGTCTTTCTGACGCGGTGATTCAGACTCTTATTAGCGCCAGGAAGCGCTCTTCCTCTACTATTTACTATAGGACCTGTGGTCCTATATTGACTGGTGTGAAGGTAGGTCTTTCTCTTGTCAGGAGTTCTCCATTTCCAGAATCCTGAAGTTTCTTCAACATGGTCTGGATCTGGGGCTTCAACTTAGTACCTTGAAGGGGCAGGTTCTGCCCTGGCGGTGTTCCTCCAAAGGCCCTTTGCACTTCATCCCTTAGTCAAGACCTTTTTCCAAGGAGTTACGCATGTACGGCCTCCTAGGAAGCCCTTTGTTCCAGTTTGGGATTTGAACCTGGTTCTTTCTGCTCTTCAGGGTCCTCCGTTTGAGTCCTTGAATGAGGTTGCTTTGTCTTCACTTACTCAAAGGGTGGCCTTTTTGGTAGCTATCACTTCTGTTAGGCGTGTTTCTGAGTTGGCAGCTTTGTCCATTAAAGCTCCGTACTTCAAAAGGCATCGGGACAAGGTGGTCCTTCGTTTCTAGCCGGATTTTCTTCCTAAGGTGATCTCTGCCTTTCATCTGAATCAGGACATTGTTCTGCCTTCTCTATGTCCTAATCCCAGCAACGACAAGGAAAGGGCGCTGCATTCCTTGGATGTAGTTCGTGTTGTGAAATATTATCTGGTGGTTACGTCTTCCTTTCGTAAGACTGATGCCTTTTTTTGTGGTGCCCTTTGGGCCTAGGACAGGTTTGGCTCCTGCCAAATCTTCCATTAGTAAATGGATTCGTCAGGCCATCATTGGGGCCTATTCTGTTAAGGGGAGGAGTCCCCCTTTTCGTGTCACTGCTCATTCTACTCGTGCGGTTGGGGCGTCCTGGGCTTTTCAGCACCAGGCCTCAGTTGAGCAAGTTTGTAAGGACGCTACTTGGTCCTCTGTTCACACTTTTTCCAAGTTTTACAAGGTTGATGTTCGGGCCTCAGCGGATGCTGTTTTTGGCCGCAAAGTTCTGCAAGCTGTTGTGGTCTAAGTTGTACCTTGTTGCCTTGTTTTGGATCCCCGCCCTTTTATGGACACTGCTATTGGATGTCCCACATGTTATGGATATCTTGAAGCGGGGTGTGTGACATACTTAGAATAATACCATTTTGTGAAATACTCACCTGTAAAATGGGTATTATAAGTATGTCACACACCCCGCTTCACCCGCCCTTCTTGTATTCTGGATCCTTTATATTGTGAACTTTGCGTTGCTTTGGTTTATATTTGCCTCTTCCTGGTCCCTTACCTTACTGCTTCTGTATACTGGGTAATGAGTGGGAGGTCCCAGGTATTTATGGATCAGGGAGGGGCTTTCTTTTTACTATCATCTCTGCAGAACGCCCTCTTCAGGTCGGTACTACCCACATTTATGGATATCTTGAAGCGGGGTGTGTGACATACTTATAATACCCATTTTACAGGTGAGTATTTCACAAAATGGTATTATTTTTGAGTTTGCAGCGTTTGGCATACCTGTTTGTTGTCTTCATTCTTGGTGAGCAGAATTTTGAATGGGAGCTGCCAGACTAAGCTCCCTCTGGTCCAAGGAAAATATGCCGCACCACCACTATTATATACAAAATTCCAAATTTATTGTATTATTGTCAATCACATATAAAGACAAACATACTACAAGTAGTTTTTTAAAAAACACATAATTAAAAACATGGGGTATTGTGATGGGAAAGCCGGCTACTCATATTCCAAAGTACAAAAGTTATTATATGATACAATGGGTACCCTTAATGCTCACTTGAAAACTAATAAAAAATCAATAATACTGTGCTGTGCAAAACTGCAATTTCATAACCATGTGAAAAATAAATGACACTAGAAAACATGCTTAATTACAAAAACACAAAAAGACACATACATTACAATTTAGATAAATACACTAACAGATTGTGCTGCTATATTACAAAAGGGTGCTCAGTGTCATGCACCCAGTTATCTGAGCGCATGAACCTTTGTGCCAAATCACTTTAAGTAGAGTGCAACATACTGAGCATGACCGCGGGAACTAATACATGATAATAATCAACATAAATATAAGATTTTTACATCACCATATTGTACTGGCCAGCATCCCTCAATACCAGACCGAGAGACAAGCGACGCGTTGCGTGGCCGAAGGTATCGCCACTTCGTCAGGCTGCCACACAGTTCATTCTTGGTGAGGGATTTGAATTTCCCTCCCTTTTCGGAGCAGCGTGTGGGTCCCGGATGTGGGCGGGGTTTTGCGTGCGGCGCCTGGCCTCTCTCTATTGCGTCTTGCTTAGTGTCTGTACGGGCTCTGTCTGGCTCGCCCCTCTGATTCCTTCAGCTCTGCTCAGATTGCGTACGTGGTGGGTGAGCTAGTCGGCGGCGCATTTATCGGGCATTTCCGCTCTTCCCCACGCGGTTTGCTCTCGCTGCGCGCCTAGTACTGTCGCTGGTCTTGTGAGTACCCTTTAGCTTGGCTAAAGGGATGTTTTATTGCTATTTTGCTCTATTGTATTGGTGCATTTACTTTTATTTCTTATTCCAGGTGGAAACTCTTCAGTTAAGGGGTTTCTCCTGGTCCTCAATCAAATCTTCCCACTAGGGATTCTTAAAGGGGCATCCCGGGTAGCTATTGCATAAATCCCACATACTTGGCTGCTATAAATAATTAAGTATCTAAACAGACACCATATGGAGGCATCCCTTGTTGGGGATAATGCATTTCTTTGCATTTCTTGTGCACAGTTGACTATAATGCAGCAGTCAGGGGACCAAGCCTCAGGGTCTACGGCTCCTGTCTCTTCTCCTACACCACCTTGTCTTGTCCGTTCCCCCAGTGATGTTGTCATGGGTGGAGAGTTGCTTTCTGATGTATGTGCCAGGTTGGCTCAAAATTTAAAATTAATGTCTAGCTCTGTGGCCAAAAAGGCCTCAGCTAAAAACATTTTGCTCCAGCCATTCCGGCAAGTGAGTTTGACAGTTGCGAGTTTCTTGATTGGTCGGAAGAAGGGGAATTTTGTGAGGAATCTGATATTTCTGATGCTCAGCAATTTGTGGGTACTGACGTTGAACAAGGAGAGGGGGATGTTTTTGACACCCCTAAAGCTCTTGCTCAATTGTTTGAGGTTTTGGCTATCACACCTCCAGAAACAGCCCCTCCTCAAAATGGGGAGTTCTTTGGAACCTCCATGCCTTGTTTAGTTTCCTAACCAGCAACATTTTGAGGATATCATTCTTAAGGAATGGGAGAAGCCTGCACGTCTTCCTGGCATTCCTTTAGGCTGGGATAAAAAATTTCCTTTTCCAGCAGACACAGTTAAGCGTTGGTCATCGCCTCCTGAGGTGGATGCCCCTGTGCTCAATTTGAACAATCCCTCTGTGTTGCATTCTCCTGAATCCACTACCCTTAAGGATGGGGAGGACAAGCGTATTGATCAAATGGCGTGCCACGCTTTTGCTAGTGTTGGTTCGGCATTGCGGCCTGTGGGTGCTTCGGCACTTATGGCAGTGGCTATTAGGTCTGTTGTTAGAGACCTATTGAATTAAAGTACCCCCTTTTCGTGTTACTGCTCATTCTACTCGTGCTGTTGGAGCGTCTTGGGCTTTTCAGCACCAGACTGCTGTTGAACAAGTTTGTAAGGCTGCTACTTGGTCTTCCGTTCACACTTTTTCCAAGTTTTACAAGGTTGATGCGCGGGCCTCAACGGATGCTGTTTTTGGCCGCAAAGTTCTGCAAGCTGCAGTAATTTAAGTTATGACTTATATCCTTGTTGGATCCCCACCCATTATTGACACTATTGGATGTCCCAAGTGTCATGAATGTTGGAAGCGGGGTGTGTGACATACTAGGAATAATACCATCTCACCTGTAAAATGGGTATTACGAGTATGTCGCACACCCCGCTTCCCCCGCACTTTTTTGTTCTGGGATCCTTTTATATGGTGTTCTTGTTATTTTCAATTTTACTATATAATTGGCTCTTCCTGGTTTCTCACTGCTTTCTTAAGGACTGGGGAATGGTGGAAGGTCCCAGGTACTTATGGACCAGGAGGGGCTACCTTTTTTTCATGTCATCTCTGCAAGATCGCCCTCTGCAGGCCGGTTTCCCAAGTGTCATGAATGTTGGAAGCTGGGTGTGTGACAAACTCGTAATACCCATTTTACAGGTGAGTACTCACAAAATGGTATTTTTTGTGACCTATGTCCTCTCTGCATTGGATGACACCATTAGAATGTGTGGCAGAACCTCTGCCCTGGTGGTGGCAATACGCCGCTCGGTTTGGCTGCGCCAGTGGGCTGCTGACAATGCTGCCAAGAAAGCCCTCCCTGGTTTTCCCTTCAAAGGACTATGCCTGTTTGGGAGGCAGGTTAACCCAACGCAAGCGGCAGTCTCGGCCCTTTCGGGGTCAGGGCTCCTTTTCCTCCCCTTACCGTGGTGCTAGACAAGGGAGGGGGGTTTCCTTTACTGGGGCCCGAGGAGACTTCTGGGGTAGGGGCAGAGGATGTGGACGTCCTGGCTCCGCTTGGGGCTCCAAGCTTAAGTCCTCTCCCAAGCCCCCTCAGGCATGATGGGGCGCCCTCACCCATCCGGGTGGGGGGACGGCTTCAGCACTTTGCTCACGTCTGGAGGCTTCATGTCTCAGACCAGTGGATTCAGGAGGTAGTGTCCTCCGGTTACAAGATAGAGTTTGCTGTCTGCCCCCCCCAAGGTTCATCAGATCCCAGATTCCTCAGGACCCTGTGTCAGCTCAGGGTCTAGTGCAGTCGGTGCAAAGCCTTCTGGAGCTGGGGGTCATCTGCAAGGTCCCTTTAAGAGAAAAGGGCAAGGGCTTCTATTCCAACCTCTTCACAGTGCCCAAAAAAGATGGGTCAGTCAGGCCCATCCTGGACTTGAAGATCCTCAACAAATTTGTCAGGTGCAGGTGCTTTTGCATGGAAACTCTGCGCTCTGCCATCAGTTCCCTGCGCCCAGGGGATTTCATGACGTCTGTGGACATCAAAGATGCTTACCTTCATATTCCTATATTTCCAGGTCATCAAAGGTTCCTCAGGTTCGCTCTGGAGGATCAACACTACCAATTTGTGGCATTGCCATTTGGTCTCAATTCAGCTCCCAGGGTGTTCACCAAGGTGCTGGCAGGAGTGATGTCTCTGCTCAGGTTTCAGGGAATCCGCATGCTGCCCTACCTGGACGACATTCTCATCACTTCCCAGTCTCTACATCAGGCAGAGTTGGATGCTGGTGGTGTCCACCCTGGAGTCATTTGGCCGGGTGATCAACCACCCCAAGTCTAATCTGTCTTCCTCCTTGGTGACTTCATTCCTGGGAATGAATCTGGATACAGTTCAGGCAAGGATTTTTCTTCCTCAGCAGAAGGTGGACAGTCTGATTGTGCAGGTCCAGTTCCTGCTATGTTGTCATCATCCCTCCATCAGGCAGGGAATGCAGCTGGTGGGCCTGATAGTGGCGTGTTTCGAGGCGGTCCCTTATGCTCAGTTCCACTTGAGGCCTCTGCAACTCCACCTCTTGTCAGTATGGGACAAGGACCCTGCGTCCCTGGACCGGGTCTTTGCGCTTTCTCCCCTGGTCAGGCGGTCCCTCTCGTGGTGGCTGGACTCCAGGAACCTGTTGGGGGGCAGATCCTTTCTGACCCCCTCCTGGGAGACGGTCACCACGGATGCCAGTCTGTCAGGTTGGGGGCGGTTTCTGGAAGTCCCTGCAGTTTTAGGGGAGGTGGGGCCCTCAGGAGGCCCACACACCTATCAACGTCTTAGAGCTGCAGGCGATCAGGTTGGTTCTGGCTCAGTTGACTCTTTACCTTCGAGGCCTGCCTGTTCAGGTGCGCTCGGACAACCAGACGGCAGTTGCCTACATCAATCATCAGGAAGGGACCCGGAGCAAGAGGGCCCTCCAGGAAGTGTCTCTGATCCTGACCTGGGCAGAGGCCAATGTTCCCTGCATATCTGCGGTGTACATCCCGGGGGTGGAAAATCTGCTAGCAGACTCTCTGAGCAGGGGGTCCTCTGCAACAGGGTGTTCCAATCTCTGTGTCACCTTTGGGGCCAACCAGATGTGGATCTGTTTGCATCCCGTCACAATCACAAGCTCCCGGCCTTTGTCTCCCTGTCCCCGGATCCTCTGGCCTTGGCCACGGATGCCCTAGCAATGTCATGGCAGGACTTTCAGCTCCTGTATGTTTTTCCTCCATTCCCCCTGCTGGGCACGGTTCTGCGCAAGATTGCTCTGGAGGGGGTGCCAGCAATTCTGGTGGCCCCCAGGTGGCCAAGAAGAGTGTGGTTCGCAGACGTGGTGCAGCTGGCAGTAGATCAGTACGTTCCGCCCAGGGTGCCAGACCTGCTCACTCAGGGTCTTTTACGCCATCCCAATTTACAAACTCTGGCTTTGACGGCCTGGCTGCTGAAACCTCCATCTTGATGGAGAAGGGGCTGTCTACCCCGGTTGTTGATACCATGATAAAGGCTAGGAAGAAGTCTTCTTCTTCCATTTATTACAGGGTTTGGTGTGCCTACATTGACTGGTGTGAGTCTAAGTCTCTTCCCTGTCGTGTGTTCTCTATTCCCTGGAGTTGCTGAACCTGCAGCAGGGGTTGGAGATGGGGCTCCAACTCAGTACTCTGAAGGGTCAGGTTTCTGCCCTGGCTGTTTTCTTCCAGAAGTCCTTTGCTCAGCACTCTCTGATCAGGACTTTTTCCAGGGGGTTACTCATGTGTGTCCCCCACGTAAGCTTATGTTGCCTGTTTGGGATTTGAACTTGGTTTTGTCAGCCTTGCAGGGTGCTCCCTTTGAGCCTGTGTAGGATGCTGCCCTGGCCATTCTTACTCTCAAAGTTGTCGTTTTGGTGGCTATCACCTCTGTTAGACGTGTGTCTGAGTTGGCGGCGCTCTCCATCCAGGTCCCCTACTATGAGAGACACCAGGACAAGGTGGTGTTCCGCTTCAAGCCAGACTTTCTGCCTAAGGTTGTGTCTGCCTTTCATTTGATTCAGGACATTGTTCTTCCGTCATTGTGCCCTAATCCTAGTAATGCTAAGGAGAGGGTCTTGCATTCTTTGGATGTGCTTAGGTGTCTGAAGTACTATCTAGTGGCTACTTCACCTTTCAGAAAAACTGATGATCTTTTTGTGGTCCCTTCTGGTCCTAGGAAGGGTTTGGCTCCTGCCAAGTCTACTATCAGCAAATGGATCCGTCGGGCTGTGATTCAGGCCTATTCTACTAAGGGGAAGAATCCTCCCTTCCACCTTACTGCTCATTCTACTCGTGCTATTGGGGCCTCTTGGGCTTTTCAGCACCAGGTTGAACAAGTTTGCAAGGCCGCTACTTGTGCAGGTCCAGTTCCTGCTATGTTGTCATCATCCCTCCATCAGGCAGGGAATGCAGCTGGTGGGCCTGATAGTGGCGTGTTTCGAGGCGGTCCCTTATGCTCAGTTCCACTTGAGGCCTCTGCAACTCCACCTCTTGTCAGTATGGGACAAGGACCCTGCGTCCCTGGACCGGGTCTTTGCGCTTTCTCCCCTGGTCAGGCGGTCCCTCTCGTGGTGGCTGGACTCCAGGAACCTGTTGGGGGGCAGATCCTTTCTGACCCCCTCCTGGGAGACGGTCACCACGGATGCCAGTCTGTCAGGTTGGGGGCGGTTTCTGGAAGTCCCTGCAGTTTTAGGGGAGGTGGGGCCCTCAGGAGGCCCACACACCTATCAACGTCTTAGAGCTGCAGGCGATCAGGTTGGTTCTGGCTCAGTTGACTCTTTACCTTCGAGGCCTGCCTGTTCAGGTGCGCTCGGACAACCAGACGGCAGTTGCCTACATCAATCATCAGGAAGGGACCCGGAGCAAGAGGGCCCTCCAGGAAGTGTCTCTGATCCTGACCTGGGCAGAGGCCAATGTTCCCTGCATATCTGCGGTGTACATCCCGGGGGTGGAAAATCTGCTAGCAGACTCTCTGAGCAGGGGGTCCTCTGCAACAGGGTGTTCCAATCTCTGTGTCACCTTTGGGGCCAACCAGATGTGGATCTGTTTGCATCCCGTCACAATCACAAGCTCCCGGCCTTTGTCTCCCTGTCCCCGGATCCTCTGGCCTTGGCCACGGATGCCCTAGCAATGTCATGGCAGGACTTTCAGCTCCTGTATGTTTTTCCTCCATTCCCCCTGCTGGGCACGGTTCTGCGCAAGATTGCTCTGGAGGGGGTGCCAGCAATTCTGGTGGCCCCCAGGTGGCCAAGAAGAGTGTGGTTCGCAGACGTGGTGCAGCAGGCAGTAGATCAGTACGTTCCGCCCAGGGTGCCAGACCTGCTCACTCAGGGTCTTTTACGCCATCCCAATTTACAAACTCTGGCTTTGACGGCCTGGCTGCTGAAACCTCCATCTTGATGGAGAAGGGGCTGTCTACCCCGGTTGTTGATACCATGATAAAGGCTAGGAAGAAGTCTTCTTCTTCCATTTATTACAGGGTTTGGTGTGCCTACATTGACTGGTGTGAGTCTAAGTCTCTTCCCTGTCGTGTGTTCTCTATTCCCTGGAGTTGCTGAACCTGCAGCAGGGGTTGGAGATGGGGCTCCAACTCAGTACTCTGAAGGGTCAGGTTTCTGCCCTGGCTGTTTTCTTCCAGAAGTCCTTTGCTCAGCACTCTCTGATCAGGACTTTTTCCAGGGGGTTACTCATGTGTGTCCCCCACGTAAGCTTATGTTGCCTGTTTGGGATTTGAACTTGGTTTTGTCAGCCTTGCAGGGTGCTCCCTTTGAGCCTGTGTAGGATGCTGCCCTGGCCATTCTTACTCTCAAAGTTGTCGTTTTGGTGGCTATCACCTCTGTTAGACGTGTGTCTGAGTTGGCGGCGCTCTCCATCCAGGTCCCCTACTATGAGAGACACCAGGACAAGGTGGTGTTCCGCTTCAAGCCAGACTTTCTGCCTAAGGTTGTGTCTGCCTTTCATTTGATTCAGGACATTGTTCTTCCGTCATTGTGCCCTAATCCTAGTAATGCTAAGGAGAGGGTCTTGCATTCTTTGGATGTGCTTAGGTGTCTGAAGTACTATCTAGTGGCTACTTCACCTTTCAGAAAAACTGATGATCTTTTTGTGGTCCCTTCTGGTCCTAGGAAGGGTTTGGCTCCTGCCAAGTCTACTATCAGCAAATGGATCCGTCGGGCTGTGATTCAGGTCTATTCTACTAAGGGGAAGAATCCTCCCTTCCACCTTACTGCTCATTCTACTCGTGCTATTGGGGCCTCTTGGGCTTTTCAGCACCAGGTTGAACAAGTTTGCAAGGCCGCTACTTGGTCTTCTGTTCATACGTTTTACAAGGTTGATGTTAGGGCCTCAGCTGATGCTGCTTTTGGCCGTAAGGTTCTGCAGGCGGCAGTGGTATGACCGGTCTGCTGTTAGCTTTGGGGATCCCACCCTACTTTATGGGCACTGCTATTGGACGTCCCAAGTGTAAGTAATCTATCTGGAGCAGGACGTACTTTATACTAAGAATATTACAATTCTGTGATTAATCACCTGTAGAATTGGTATTATGAGTATACAGTACGTCCTGCTCCACCCCACCCTTGGTTTTGCATTATCTTGGATCCCCTGTATGGTGATTGTTATAGTTGTTGTAGTTACCAGTATGGGTTGTTTTAATTCTCCCCCACGCTTACACCTGACTCCCAGTGAGGTGCATACCAGTGGAGAGTCTCAACCTGATCTGGCTACCCGGGTAGCCAGCATTGAAAGGCATATTGCTAGTACTGGTCCGCGTAAGGCTCCTGCTAAGCGGCGGCATCTGGCACCCGGTGTTACTCTCTTTCCTATGGAAGCTGAGGAATTTTTTGATGTTACTGGTTATACCCCCCTGGAAGAAGGGGAATCATTCTCTGATTCAGAATCATCTGAAGATCAGCCTAGGGGTTATGCTGAGTCTGGATCTGACCCATGGGCTTCAGATGATACTGACAGACTTTTGGCTCACATTTTTGAGGTGCTCTATATCTCTTCTCCTGCCGTGGCCCCGCGGCAGCAGGGGGATCTGTTTCATACTGTTAAGCCACGTTTGGAGTTTCTTGAACAAACTCACTTAAATAATCTGATTCTCAAAGAGTGGGAAAGGCCTAGCCGGCTTCCCGGGGTACCAAAGAGTCGGGATAAGAGGTATCCCTTTCCTGCTGAAATGGTTAAACGGTGGTCATGTCCTCCAGAGGTGGATGCACCAGTTCTGGGGTTGTCTTAACACATCTGTCATTCCCCTGACACTACTGCCTTGAGGGATGGGGAAGACAGGCGCATGGATCAGCTAGCTTGCCATGCCTTTTCCTGTGTTGGGACCGCGCTCCGTCCGGTCTGTGCCTCTGCTATCACGGCTGTTGCTGTTAAAAGCCTGCTCAGGGGTCTCTTAGATGGGGCCCCTGATAATGCTGGCAGTGAAGAGTATAGAGCTCTTCTGCTTTGTGAGGATTTCTTTGCATATGTTCTCTCTGCCCTGAATGATACCATTAGAATGTGTGGCAGGGCTTCTGCCTTGTTGGTGGCAATACGCCGCTCGGTCTGGCTGCGCCAGTGGGCAGCTGACAATGCTGCCAAAAAGGCCCTCACTGGTTCTCCCTTCAAGGGGCTGCGCCTCTTTGGGGAACGTTTGGACTTGTTTGCTAAGGGAGGCCAGTTACCTCAGGGTAGAAGGCAGCCCCGGTCCTTTCAGGGTTCAGGTGCCTTTTCGGGGTTCAGGTGCCTTTTCTCCTTCCTTCAGGGGCTCCAGAATTGGACGGGGAGCTTCCTTTGCTGGAGCCCGTGGAGATTTTTGGGGCAGGGGCAGAGGACGTGGCTGCCCTGGCCCCACCCGGGGTCCCAAGACTAAGTCCTCCCCCAAGCTCTCTAAGGCATGAAGGGGCGCCCTCACCCATCCGGGTGGGGGGACGGCTTCGGCTCTTGGCTCACGTCTGGAGGCGTCATGTCTCAGACCGGTGGATTCAGGAGGTAGTTTCCTCTGGTTACAAGATAGAGTTTGCAGCCTGGCCGCCCCCAAGATTCATCAAATCTCGTGTAGCTCAAAACCCCTTCTCAGCTCAGTGTCTCTCCCTGGCTGTCCAAGGCCTTCTAGACCTAGGTGTCATCTCCCGGTTGCCCTTGAGGGAAAGGGTAAAGGCTGCTATTCCAATCTTTTCATTGTGCCCAAAAAGGATGGATCCATCAGACCTATCCTGGATTTAAAGCTTCTCAACAAGTTTGTCAGATTTAGACACTTTCGCATGGAGACTCTGCGCTCAGCTGTGACTTTCCTACACCCAGGGGACTTCATGACCTCTGTAGACATCAAGGATGCTTACCTTCACATCGCTATCTTTCCAGGTCATCAGAGGTTTCTCAGGTTCGCTCTGGAGGATCAGCACTACCAATTTGTGGCCTTGCCCTTCGGCCTCACCTCGGCCCCCAGGGTATTCACCAAGGTGCTGGCAGGAGTGATGGCCCTGCTGAGATCTCAGGGCATTCGCATTCTTCCCTACCTGGACGACGTGCTTATTTCTTCTCAGTCCTTCCATCAGGCAGAGTTGGACACTCAGAGGGTGGTGTCCACACTGGAGTCATTCGGCTGGGTGATCAATCACCCCAAATCTTCCCTGTCTCCTTCCATGGTGAAGTCTTTTCTGGGCATGATTCTGGATTCAGCTCAGGTCAAGATCTTTCTTCCTCAGCAGAAGGTGGAGGTCCTTCAAGAGAAAGTTCAGCTCCTGCTGTCTTGTCCCCATCCATCCATCAGGCAGGGAATGCAGCTGGTGGGCCTGATGGTGTCCTGCTTCGAGGCGGTTCCATATGCTCAGTTCCACATGCGGCCTCTTCAACTTCACCTTTTGTCAGTATGGGATCGGGACCCTGTGTCCCTGGATCAGGTGTTTGTCTTGTCCCCTCAGGTCAGGCGGTCTCTAGTGTGGTGGTTGGTCTCAGGGAACCTGCTGGGGGGCAGGTCCATTCTGGCCCCCTGCTGGGAGACTGTCACCACGGCTGCCAGTCTGACAGGTTGGGGGGGATTCTGGAAGTCCCTGAAATTCCAGGGTCAGTGGGGCCCTCAGGAGGCCCTATCAACATTCTGGAATTGAAGTTAATCAGGTTGGTTCTCACCCTCTTAACCCCTCACCTGAGGGGGTTGGGCTGTTCAGGTCCGCTCAGACAACCAGACGGCGGTTGCCTACATCAATCATCAGGGAGGGACCCGGAGCAAGAGGGCCCTCAAGGAAGTGTCCCTGATACTAACATGGGCAGAGGAGAATGTTCCCTGCATCTCAGCTGTGTACATCCCGGGGGTGGAGAATCTGGAGGCAGACTCCCTCAGCAGGGGGACCTCTCGTCTGGGAGAATGGTCCCTCAGCGGCAGGGTGTTTTGCTCCCTGTGCCACCGCTGGGGTCAGCCGGACGTGGATCTATTTGCGTCTCGTCACAATTACAAGCTTCCAGTCTTTGTCTCTCTGTCCCAGTATCCTCTGGCCTTGGCCACGGATGCCCTGGCAATGTCCTGGACGAGGTTCCAGCTCCTGTATGCGTTTCCCCCGCTTCTACTGCTGGGCAGGGTGCTGCGCAAGATAGTTCAGGAAGGGGTGCCAACCATCCTGCTGTCCCCCGGTTGGCCAAGAAGAGTGTGGTTTGCAGACATCGTGCAGTTGGTAGTAGATCAGTACACTTTACCACAGGTTCCAGATCTGCTCACTCAGGGACACCTACGCCACCCCAATTTACAAACGCTGGCTTTGACACTCTGGCTGTTGAAACCTCCATCTTGATGGAAAAAGGGCTGCCTGCCTCGGTGGTGAATACCATGATCCGGGCTAGGAAGAGGTCCTCTTCTTCCATCTATTACAGGGTCTGGCGTACTTACATTGACTGGTGTGAGTCCCACTCACTTCCCTGTCGTGTGTTTTCTATTCCTAGGATTCTGGAATTTCTCCAACATGGTTTGGATCTGGGTCTTCAGCTCAGTACTCTGAAAGGCCATGTGTCTGCTTTGGCTATTTTCTTCCAAAGATCCTTTGCTCAGCATCCCCTGGTCAAAACCTTTTTCCAGGGGGTTACTTACGTGCGTCCCCCACGTAAGCCTATGTTACCAGTCTGGGACTTGAACTTGGTCTTGTCTGCCCTGCAGGGGTCTCCTTTTGAGCCCTTGCAAGGGGCCCCTTTGTCCATTCTTATGCTTAAGGTGGTCTTTTTGGTGGCTATCACTTCTGTTAGACGTGTTTCTGAGTTGGTGGCGCTTTCCATTAAGCCTCCTTATTTTGAGAGACACCAGGACAAGGTGGTGTTTCGTTTTAAGCCAGATTTTCTACCTAACGTTGTTTCTGCCTTTCATCTCAATCAGGACATTGTTTTGCCTTCTCTGTGTCCTAATCCTAGTAACCCTAAAGAAAGGGTTTTGCATTCTTTGGACGTAGTCAGAACTCTGAAGTTCTATTTGGTGGCTACTGAATCCTTCAGGAAGACTGATTCTCTTTTTGTGCTTCCATCTGGACCTAAGAAAGGCCTGGCTCCGGCTAAGTCCACTATCAGCAAGTGGATACGTCAGGCTGTAATACAGGCTTACTCTGCTAAGGCGAATGAGCCTCCCTTCCATCTTACTGCTCATTCTACTCGTGCTATTGTTGCCTCTTGGGCTTTTCAGCACCAAGCTTCTGTTGAACAAGTTTGCAAGGCCGCTACTTGGTCTTCTGTTCATACTTTTTCAAAGTTTTACAAGGTTGATGTTAGGGCCTCAGCTGATGCTGCTTTTGGCCGCAAGGTTCTGCAGGTGGCATTGGTTTGAACTGTCTGCTGTTACTTTTGGGGATCCCACCCTACCTTACGGACACTGCTATTGGATGTCCCAAGTGTAAGAAATATCTTCTGGAACAGGACATGCTGTATACTTAGAATAATACAATTCTGTGATTACTCACCTGTAGAATTGGTATTATACGTATACAGCACGTCCTGGTCCATCCCACCCTTGTTATCATTATTCTTAGTTACCTCTGTATGGTGATTGTTCATATTTGAATTCTGGTTATTATTGTTCTCCTGGCTTCTTGTTAACTGCTTGTCAATACTGGGGAATTTTGGGAAGTCCCTGACTTACAGTATATGGCAGGGGTGGGCAATTATTTTTTCCATGGGGCCACATGAGAAACTAAAAATATTGTGGAGGGCCGCTGAGCTATGGGCGTCTAAGCGACGTCTAAGCTCAGCGGCTCTGAGTGCGCTGGCGGCTGCATCTCGAGCTTCCCTCTAACAGGGAGCGCGCCCGCGCTGGCCATTCTCAAATGGCTGACACAGGCACGCGCCCTGCTAGAGGGATAGCGGGCATGCGGCCGCAGCTCGTGCATGCGCCGTTGAACTGGGAAAGAAGGTGAGTTTATGGGCGACCTGGGGGTTTCACACAGCGGGGCATCCCGATTTTGGATGCCCCGCGGGGAGGGGATCTATAAGATTCCCAGGCTGATAAAGCAGGGTTTTGGTCCACTTCAAACGTTCTGATGTGATAATTTCCCAGCCAATCAGAGAAGCCCTTGGCTTCTGGCAGTCTGGAAGGAGAGCTCATATCAGCTGGGGCAAAGTGTAAGAATGGTGGGCAGCAGGAAGGGGGCATGGTGAGAGCATGGTGGACAGCAGGAAGGGGGCATGGTGAGAGCATGGTGGACAGCAGGAAGGGGACATGGTGAGAGCATGATGGACAGCAGGAAGGGGGCATGGTGACAGCATGATGGACAGCAGGAAGGGGGCATGGTGAGAGCATGGTGGACAGCAGGAAGGGGGCATGGTGAGAGCATGGTGGACAGCAGGAAGGGGGCATGGTGAGAGCATGGTGGACAGCAGGAAGGGGGCATGGTGAGAGCATGGTGGACAGCAGGAAGGGGGCATGGTGAGAGCATGGTGGACAGCAGGAAGGGGGCATGGTGAGAGCATGGTGGACAGCAGGAAGGGGGCATGGTGAGAGCATGGTGGACAGCAGGAAGGGGGCATGGTGAGAGCATGGTGGACAGCAGGAAGGGGGCATGGTGAGAGCATGGTGGACAGCAGGAAGGGGGCATGGTGAGAGCATGGTGGACAGCAGGAAGGGGGCATGGTGAGAGCATGGTGGACAGCAGGAAGGGGGCATGGTGAGAGCATGGTGGACAGCAGGAAGGGGACATGGTGAGAGCATGGTGGACAGCAGGAAGGGGGCATGGTGAGAGCATGGTGGACAGCAGGAAGGGGGCATGGTGAGAACATGTGGACAGCAGGAAGGGGGCATGGTGAGAGCATGGTGGACAGCAGGAAGGGGGCATGGTGAGAGCATGTGGACAGCAGGAAGGGGGCATGGTGAGAGCATGTGGACAGCAGGAAGGGGGCATGGTGAGAGCATGGTGGACAGCAGGAAGGGGGCATGGTGAGAACATGTGGACAGCAGGAAGGGGGCATGGTGAGAGCATGTGGACAGCAGGAAGGGGACATGGTGAGAGCATGCGGACAGCAGGAAGGGGGCATGGTGAGAGCACGGTGGACAGCAGGAAGGGGACATGGTGAGAGCATGGTGGACAGCAGGAAGGGGACATGGTGAGAGCATGTGGACAGCAGGAAGGGGACATGGTGAGAGCACGGTGGACAGCAGGAAGGGGACATGGTGAGAGCATGGTGGACAGCAGGAAGGGGACATGGTGAGAGCATGTGGACAGCAGGAAGGGGGCATGGTGAGAGCACGGTGGACAGCAGGAAGGGGGCATGGGGAGAGCATGGTGGACTTCAGGAAGGGGGCATGGTGAGAGCATGTGGACAGCAGGAAGGGGGCATGGTGAGAGCATGTGGACAGCAGGAAGGGGGCATGGTGAGAGCACGGTGGGCAGAAGGAAGGGGACATGGTGAGAGCATGTGGACAGCAAGAAGGGGGCATGGTGAGAGCATGGTGGACAGCAGGAAGGGGACATGGTGAGAGCATGGTGGACTTCAGGAAGGGGGCATGGTGAGAGCATGTGGGCAGCAGGAAGGGGGCATGGTGAGAGCACGGTGGGCAGCAGGAAGGGGGCATGGTGAGAGCACGGTGGACAGCAGGAAGGGGGCATGGGGAGAGCATGTGGGCAGCAGGAAGGGGACATGGTGAGAGCACGGTGGACAGCAGGAAGGGGACATGGTGAGAGCATGGTGGACTTCAGGAAGGGGGCATGGTGAGAGCATGTGGACAGCAGTAAGGGGGCATGGTGAGAGCACGGTGGACAGCAGGAAGGGGACATGGTGAGAGCACGGTGGACAGCAGGAAGGGGACATGGTGAGAGCATGTGGACAGCAGGAAGGGGGCATGGTGAGAGCATGGTGGACAGCAAGAAGGGGACATGGTGAGAGCATGGTGGATAGCAGGAAGGGGACATGGTGAGAGCATGTGGACAGCAAGAAGGGGACATGGTGAGAGCATGGTGGACAGCAGGAAGGGGACATGGTGAGAGCATGTGGACAGCAAGAAGGGGACATGGTGAGAGCATGGTGGGCAGGTACATGGTGAAAACGAGACAGCAGGCAGGAAGGGAAAACACAAGCAAACTACATAATCTTTCTGAGCAGACTTACTGATGCTCTGGAGCCCCTACTCTGTCCTTCCAAAGTCCCCAGGTCTCTATCACCTGCTCATCGGGTCTGGCTTCCTCAGAGGAAGGGAGAATGTGCCAGACCCGACGAGCCGAGCGGCCGATCAGCTGCTGCTTAACCTAAGCCTCTCACACTGTACACAGGCGATCACCAGCCAATCGGCTCGTCGGGTCTGGCATGTTTTCCCTTCCTCTGCGTCTCTTACTGGCCAGCTCAGCCCGGGCCGGTAAGAGCCTAGCAAAGGGCCGTATACGGCCCGCGGGCCGTACATTGCCCAGGTCTGGTATATGGGGACGGGAGGAGCCACAAGCTATTTTCTGCCGTCCAGCGCAATGTTGTGGATGTATTACCCATATGTAAGGAATATTCTGGAACATGACGTGCTGTATACGTATAATACCAATTCTATAGGTGAGTAATCACAGAATTGTATTTTTCTAACATGGTACTTAAGGAATGGGAAAATCCCAATAAATTACCGGCGGTCCCTAAGGGCCTGGATAGACGGTACCCTTTCCCCTGCTGAATTGGTTCGGCTATGGTAACACCCTCCCGAGGTGGACCCTCCGGTGTCAGGCTTGTCCAATACCACTGTTATGCCATCACCTGACAATGCTTCATTACGTGACCCTGCAGACAAGCGCTTGGATCAGCTGGTCTGCCATGCTTTCACCTTTGCGGGTGCTCTCTTTCGCCCTGCGTGTGCCTCGGCGATTGTTTAACTAGCCAACAGGAGAAAGGTGAGACACCTTGTGGCTAGGGCTAAGGCTCGCAAGCTGGCAGAGGAGTATAAGGAACTCAAGGTCTGCTTGGACTTCATCGGCTTTGTTGTTACTGCCATAGATGATGTGTTCAGGCTTGGTGCCAGAATTTCGGCCTTGCTTGACGCTGTACGCCGCTGGCTCTGGTTGAAGCAGTGGTTGGCCGATGCGGCTGCCAAGACTTCCCTCACAAGTCTACCCTTTGTGGGAAGCCGGCTGTTCAGGGAGTGCCTGTACCTTTTGGTCAAGGATGGTAAGCTTCCTCAGAGACGAAAGCCTGCTCGGTCCTTTCGAAACTCCTCTTCTTGTTTGCCATTTCGGGGAGGAAGAGGATCTTCATTTCCAGGTGCCCGCAGAGATAGGTCCCGCAGCTGGCCCAACCCCTCCTGGGGAGCTAAGCCCAAACCCCCTGCCAAGCCTACTCAGGCATGAGGGGACACCCTCACCCATATGGGTGGGGGGACGGCTTCTTCTGTTTGCTCAGATCTGGAGACGTCACGTCTTGGATCGGTGGATTCAGGAGGTGGTGTCCTCCGGTTACAAGATAGAGCTGGCAGCCAGGCGACCCTCAAAATTCCTCCGTTCAAGGATATCCCGAAACCCGCTAAAAGCGGCGGCTTTGAGAACGGCTGTTCAACCCCTCCTGAGGTTAGGTGTGATTTGCCCTGTGCCCTGGCAGGAACTGGGTCAGGGGCTCTACTCCAACCTGTTCACGGTTCCCAAGAAGGACGGAATGCTGCGGCCTATCCTGGACTTGAAGGGTCTCAACAGGTTTGTTAAGGTCAGACATTTCTGCATGGAAACGTTGCGGTCGGCGGTGAGATCGCTTCGGCCCGGCGACTTCATGACCAAGGTAGATATCAGGGAGGCTTATCTGCACATCCCAATTTTCCAAGGACATCAGAGGTTCTTGAGGTTTGCACTGGAGGATCAACATTACCAGTTTGTAACACTCCCATTCGGCATATCCTCAGCCCCCGTGTGTTCACCAAGGTGCTGGCGGGCATCATGGCTATCCTGAGGAGTCAGGGAATTCGTGTGTTACCATATCTGGACGACTTGCTGATTCCGTTCAGGAGGCCGAGAGCAATACTCGAACGGTACTGTCAACCCTGGAAGACTTCGGTTGGGTAATTACCCCAAGTCGTTTATCACGCCTTCCACAGTGAGATCCTTCGTGGGAATGACGATAGACACCGCTCAGGTCAAGGTTTTTCTGCCACAGCAGAAGGTTTTGGGTCTCCAGACGCAGGTGCAGGCCTTGCTGTCTTGTCAACAGCCGTCGGTACGTCTGGGGATGAGATTGGTGGGCCTAATGGTGTTGTGCTTCGAGGCAGTACCCTTCGCCCAATTTCACATGAGACCTCTACAATTGAACCTGCTGACCAGCTGGAATGGGGCGCAGGAATCTCTGGAACAAGAATTTTCGCTGTCCCCCCTGGCCAGGCAGTCCCCCTTGTGGTGGTTGGACTCTCGGAACCTGCTGGTGTGCAAGTCCTTCCTTACTCCCCATTGGGAGATAGTTACCACGGATGACAGTCTTACAGGCCGGGGAGGCGTTTGGCAGACCCAGAAGATCCAGCGTCAGTGGGGTCCGAAGGAGAATCGGTTACCCATAAATATCTTTGAGCTGAGAACAATCTGTTTGGTTCTTCTACGTCTGACTCCCCATTTAAACGGTCATGCGATCCAGGTTCGCTCGGACAATCAGACAGCTGTGGCCTACATCAACCACCAGGGCGGGACTCGGAGCAAGAGGTCCCTCAGGGAGGTAAGCCGGATTCTGACTTGGGCAGAGGAGAATGTTTCCTGCATCTCGGCGGTTGGAGAACCAGGAGAGGCAGACTCCCCTAGCAGCAGTTCCTTGTGCTGGGAGAATGGTCCCTCAGCAGCAAGACTTTTCAGGCTCTGTGCCTCCGCTGGGGTCAACCAGACGTGGATCTGTTTGCGTCCAGACACAATCACAAGCTTCCAAGTTCGTCTCTCTCTCAAGAGATCCTCTGGCCATTGCAACAGATGCTCTGGCGGTTCCTTGGACGGAGTTCAAATTTCTGTATGCATTCCCTCCGTTTCCACTCCTGGGCAGAGTGCTGTGCAAGATAGCCCAGGGGGGTGCCAGCCATCCTGGTGGCTCCTCGCTGGCCGAGAAGGAGTTGGTTTGCAGACTTAGTTCAGATGTCAGTAGATCAGTACATCATGCCCGACGACCCAGGTCTTCTCACACAGGGGTCGTTGTGGCACCCGAATATACGGACGCTGGCTTTGACGGCCTGGCTATTGAAACCTCAATCCTGACGGAGAAAGGGTTATTGGCCACGGTTATTCACATAATGATTCAGGCACGGAATTAGCCTTCTTCCATGATATTGTACAGGGTTTGGCGGGCCTATATCACTTTGTGCGAGGCCAAGAGCCTTCTTTGCTGAAAATTTTCTATTTCTAGAGTTCTGGAGTTTCTACAACACGGTTTAGACTTGGGCCTCCAGCTGAGCACCCTCAAGGGTCAGGTCTCGGCTTTAGCCATTTTTTTCCAGAGACCCATTGCCAATCATAGATTGATCAAGACTTTTTTCCAGGGAGTCACCCATGTCCGGCCACCGAGTAAATCAGTATTACCGATGTGGGACTTAAATCTAGTGCTGTTTGCTCTCCAGGGTCCTCCCTTCGAGCCATTGAGTGATGCTGCATTGTCTATGTTGACTCTCAAAGTGGTCTTTCTGGTAGCAATCACCTTGGTGCGTCGAATATCAGAACTGCCCGCGCTTTGTATGAAACCACCCTACTTTGAGTTGCACAGGGATAAGGTGTTTTTTTTCGTTTTAAACCTGATTTTTTGCCTAAGGTCGTTTCTCTTTTTCATTTTAATGAAGAATTTGTCTTACCTTCATTGTGTCCAACACCGGCTAATTCCAAAAAACGGACCCTCCATGCGTTGGATGTTGTCAGAGCCATAAGGTATTACCTGGCTGCGACTGAATCCTTCAGGAAATCGGATTTTCTTTTTGTCCTAACAGAGGGCTCTAGAAAAGGATTGCCACCAGCCAAATCAAGCATATTCTGCCAAGGTGAAGGAACCCCCTTTTCGGATCACAACCTATTCTACCAGACCTATTGGTGCCTCTTGGGCTTTTCAGCACCAGGCATCAGTGGAACAAGTTTGTAAGGCCACAACTTGGTCTTCTGTTCATACTTTTACAAAGTTTTACAAGGTGGATGTCAGGGCCTCAGCTGACGCTGTTCTTGGCCGAAAGGTGCTTCAAGCGGTAGTGAAATCAACTATATGCTGTTTCGCATTGGGGATCCCGCCCATATGGACACTGCTTTTGGATGTCACAATCGTGAAGATATCGGGACGGCCTGGACTGGATGGAGGAGAAAAATACAATTCTGTGAAACTCACCTGTAGAATTGTTTTTGTATCCATCCAGTCCAGGCTGTCCCACCCCGCCCTTGTGTTCATTATGTCCTGCATGCCTGTTATGGTGATTAACCATTTTTACTCATAGGGCACTAGTTCTAGTTTTTTCTATTTTTTTTGCATTAGAGAGAGTACAAGCAGAGGCTATGTGACGTAACATGGTCTCTTATGTTTTGTTTGGGCCTCCCGGCCCTTTTGTTGTGTACTGCTTTTAAACCACTGGGGAATGATAGACGGGCAGCTGCCTTTATAGGGGTCCGGGAGGAGCTGCATCTTTTGATCTTGCAGTCAAGCGCCCCCAAGGGGCGAACACCCAATCGGGACGGCCTGGACTGGATGGATACAAAAACAATTCTACTGCTGAGTTTCACAGAATTGTATTTTTTTTCATTGCATCCATGTCTTAAAGCAGAACAAAACCCAGGACCTTCCCGGGTATTTCTCCTAGACGAGTGAGGCAGCCACTCAGGACGTCTGGGCAGGGAGTAGGGGCTGTTTCTGTTCTTAATTGGTGGACCAAATTGGCGGGGTGCGGAGCCAGAAAGTGAATTGCCTGACTAAGGAAGCAGACAGGAGAGGAGGGACGGCACTGGAGCCACACTTTAAAAGGTACACTACCCGCTCATGCACAGTGGAATTGCAGGATTGAGGTGAGTATGCAGTGATCTGGGGAATTTCACAAACTACCAGGTGCATCCCAAATCGGGTCGGATATTAAGGGTTTTAGTCCATTTTAAGTAAAAGTTCCTCTTTTGCCTTTGCACGGGCATTGGTTAGAGGATGGGCTTAAGCATTATATAAAATTCAGAACCAGGTGAGAATTCCCACTTCTTTTTTTGAAGAGAGAGCTGCCATTGGCTCTCATTGTCTACGTTGAGGCTGATTCAGAGCCAGGTATAATGTACACCTAGTACACAATTAAAGTGAATGTCAGTTTTTCCTATTGCATGGCACGGCCTGCTTCAAGTAGTCCTTACATATGGGATATTCCGCCACAAGGTGGCGCAGTGTACTGCAGAAGAGTTGTGGCTCCTCCCGGTACCATATAAAAACAGGATCACCAATAGACCTATCCACTGTTTTTTCTGCATTGATTCTGTGAAGATAGAAGATGGCTCTTTATATTGCGCAGGTGAGCAGGGCAACCAAGCCTGCGGCCCTGCATGTCTATTTCCACCCGTTTCTGGACCCTCTGTGCCTCCCAGCCTCGGCTGCCGGATCGGGTGAAGGTAGAGGAGCACTAGGGTCAGGTGCTCAAGGAGCGCTGCTCCAAGCCGCAGACCCTGTACCACAAAGGGTAGCCGGCCATAGGCTTTATGGTGAGCCTACTGAGGGATGCAGAGTTCCTGTCCTAGCTTCTGAGGGGGTGAGTGTTTTGGGGACTGAGTGCCTTGTTTCTCTGGCTGGGTCCCCCCCCCCGTCCCTGGCCTGGCTCTCACCGCTGCCTGCTCGCCCCCCCCCCCCTCCCCGACGTGTGTTCAGGGGGCGGGTGGTAGCGGCGAGTGTTTTTGACTGTGTTTCACTGTGTTTTCTTTGCCGCTGTTGGCGCTTTGTACTCCGCTCGCGGCGGGCGGTGCTATAACCTGAGTGCGTTTGTTGCATTGTAATGGCGCCGGCGCGGTCACGTGGGCGCCGTTTTCACGCTCTCCGGGGGGGGGGGGGGGGGATGACTCATATCGCGCCGTCCCCCTCGAGGTTCTTCTGCCAGCGCCATCTTGAGTCTGCTGCGCGTCCGGGGCCCCTTTTCCTCCCTGGGCTGTGGCTGTGATTTTTCTGTGTTGCTTCTTTCTTGGTGATCCTTCGGTCTACTTGGTCCGTGAGTCCCCTTTGGGGGTTTTGTTTCCTTGGAGCATGGGCTGCGGGATGTTTATGTGCTTTTTACTTATGTCTTTCAGGCGGACAACTCTGGGTTGTGGGTTCTGCTCCTTACTCCTCTCATCTCCCCCTTACTGGCTCTGGGGGCATCCCGGGTGGCTTGTTCATTAGCCCTTACGGAGGCTTCAGGGGATAGCGTGCTCAGGGGTCCTTCGGGGCAATCCCGGCTGTGTGCCATGTGCGGGGTATCCCCTTTGAGTAACAGTGCAGCGGTTTGCGTGCTGTGCGCCCAGGGTATCGTTGCGGCCCAGGCTGTGCTACCCTCTTCGCTTCCCAGTTCTGCGCCCCCCTCGGCGTCGCCTACCCCTCCGCGCCTGCATTTAGCCCCCAGTGAGGGGGATACTAGCAGGGGGTCACAGTCTGATCTGGCACTTCGCGTGGCCAGTATTGAAAGGCAGCTTGCCAGGCTGTTCCATGTAAGTCCTCTGGCAAGAAGCGGCACCTGGCTCCCGTGACATCCCTCTTTCCTGAGGAGGACGAGGGACCTGATACTTTTGTTGGCCTTTACCCCCTAGAGGATGGGGAACTCTTTCAGGACTCTGACTCCTCTGGGGACCAGCAGGAGGGTTACGGCAGGGACCCTGGGTCTGCGTCTGGGGAGGACTCATGGTTCCCTGATGACGGGGAACCATGTGTAGTGTAGTTGAAAAATCAACAGTCACTGAATTTAAACATGCCTGGGATAAGCACACATCTATCCTAAGATAAAGAGTACATACAATATACACATAAGGGCAGACAAGATGGACCGTATGGTCTCCTTCTGCCGTCAACCTTCTATGTTTCTATGTCTGTTGGCTCACATTTTTGAAATCTTGCACATCGTCCCCTCTGAGGTGGCTAAGAGGAAGCAGGGTGAGCTCTTTCATCCTGATAAACAGCGTCTAGAGTTCCCTGAGCAGGGCCATTTCACTAATATGGTGCTCAAGGAGTGTGAATGTCCTAATAGATTGCCCGCGGTGCCCAAAGGGTTGGATAAGAGGTATCCCTTTCCTGCTAACCTGGTCAAGTGATGGTCGTGTCCCCCTGAAGTGGACGCTCCCGTTCTAGGGCTGTCCAACACCTCGGTCATGCCTTCCCCTGACACTACTACACTGCGGGACAGCGAGGACTGGCGTATGGATCAGCTGGCCTGCCATGCTTTGTGGGGGCTGGGCTGTGTCCGGTCTGCGCTGCTGCCATTACAGCTATTGCCCTTAAGAAACATCTCAAGCGTCTCCTTGATGGCGCTATGGCTGGTAGGAGGGGGGAGGATTATAGGGCACTCTTGCTTTGCTCTGACTTTGTTGCCTTTGTCCTTACTGCCATGGATGATGCGGTACGGCTGAGTGGTAGGCCTCTGCCCTTTTGGTGGCTATGCGCCGCTCTGTTTGGTTGCGTCAGTGGGCACTTGACGCTGCTGCTAAGAAGGCTCTCACTGGGCTCCCCTTTGTGGGGCTGCGGCTTCTTGGTGAGCGTCTGGATGTTCTAGCCAAGGATGGTAGGCTGCCTCAGCGTAGGAAGCAGACTCGGCCTTTTCGGGGTCCCTTCGCTTCCCTCCCCTCCTTTCGTGCTCCTAGAGGAGGTCGTGGCTCCCTCTTCTCGGGTAGCCGCAGAGATTCTTGGGGCCGTGGCAGATTCCGCTCTTTGCTCACGTCTGGAGGCTCCGCGTCTCAGACCGGTGGATTCAGGAGGTGGTGTCCTCTGGTTACAAGATAGAGTTTGCAGCCTGGCTGCCCCCAAGATTCCTCAGATCCCGGATGTCTCAAAACCCTCTGTCTGCTCAGGGTTTGCGCCTTGCGGTTCAACGTCTGTTGGAGTCAGGAGTCAGTCACCCTTTGCCTTTCCAGAAACGGGGTCAGGGGTTCTACTCCAATCTTTTCACGGTCCCCAATAAAGACGGGTCCTTGAGGCCCATCCTGGACTTGAAGGGTCTCAACAAGTTTGTCAGGGTCAAGCACTTTCGCATTGAGACCCTACGCTCGGCTGTCAGTACCCTTCGCCTGGGCGACTTCATGACCTCTGTGGACATCAAGGATGCCTATCTTCACGTGCCAATCTTTCCAGGTCATCAGAAATTTCTGAGGTTCGCTCTAGAGGATCAGCATTACCAGTTTGTGGCTTTACCGTTCGGTATCGCCTCGGGTGTTCACCAAGGTGCTGGCGGGCGTGATGGCTCTGCTGCGGAATCGGGGCATTCGCATCCTCTCTTACCTGGACGACATTTTGATTGCGGCTCAGTCTCTTCATCAGGCCGAGAAGGATACTCAAGTGGTGACTTCCACTCTAGAGTCCTTCGGCTGGGTGATCAACTTTCCCAAGTCTTCACTTTCTCCGTCTTTGGTGAGGTCCTTTCTGGGCATGACTCTGGATATCTATCCGGTCAAGGTGTTCCTGCCTCAGCAGAAAGTGGACTCGTCCCTCCATCCGGCAAGGGATGCAGTTAGTGGGCCTGATGGTGTCCTGCTTCGAGGCGGTCCCCTTTGCTCAGTTTCACATGAGACCTCTTCAGTTGCACCTCTTGTCAGTTTGGGATCGGGACCCTGTGTCCCTGGATCAGGAATTTGCTCTTTCTCCCCTGGCCAGATAGCCCCTCTCATGGTGGCTGGACTCAAGGAACCTTCTAGTGGGCAGGACCTTTCTGCCTCCGTGCTGGGAGACTGTCACCACAGATGCTAGTCGGACCGGTTGGGGGGGGGGGGCTTTTGGAAGTCTCTGAAGTTCCATGGTCGGTGGGGCCCCCAGGAGGCCCATGCTCCCATCAATGTCCTGGAACTGGAGGGCGATTAGGTTGATTCTTTCTCAGCTGACCACAAACCTTCGGGGTCGGGCTGTTCAGATCCGCTCGGACAACCAGACAGCGGTTGCCTACATCAATCATCAGGGAGGGACTCGGAGCAAGCGAGCCCTCAAGGAAGTGTCCCTGATACTGTCTTGGGCGGAGGAGAATGTCCCTTGCAACTCGGCGGTCTACATTCCGGGGGAGGAGAACCAGAAGGCAGACTCGCTGAGCAGGGGGACGTCTCGGCTGGGGGAATGGTCCCTCAGCAACGAGGTATTTCACTCCCTGTGTCTCTGCTGGGGTCATCCGGATGTGGACCTGTTTGCTTCCCGCCACAATCACAAGCTTCCCAGATTTGTCTCCCTGTCGCAGGATCCTCTGGGCTTCGCCACGGATGCGCTAGCAATGCCTTGGACAGAGTTTCGGCTCCTCTATGTGCTCACTCCTTTTCCTCTGCTGGGCAGGGTGCTGCGCAAGATAGCCCAGGAGGGGGTACCAGCCATCCTGGTGGCCCCCTGTTGGCCAAGGAGGTTGTGGTTCGCAGACGTCGTGCAGTTGGCAGTAGATCGGTACGTTTTGCCCAAGGATCCAGATCTTCTCACTCAGGGAAAACTGCGCCATCCCAATTTACAAATCCTGGCTTTAACGGCTTGGCTGCTGAAACCTCCATCTTGATGGATAAGGGTTTACCAGCCTCTGTTGTTGATACTATGATTCGGGCTAGGAAGAGGTCCTCGTCCTTTATCTACTACAGGGTCTGGCATGCTTACATTGCCTGGTGTCAGTCCAAGTCGCTGCTTTGTAGGGTGTTTTCTATCCCCAGGATTCTGGAATTTTTGCAACATGGTTTGGATTCGGGCCTTCAAATTAGAACCCTCAAGGGACAGGTGTCAGCTCTGGCAATTTTTTTCCAAAGATCCTTTGCCAATCACTGGTTTGTTAAGACCTTTTTCCAGGGAGCTACTCATTTTCGTCCACCACGTAAGCCTATGCTACCGGTTTGGGACTTGAATCTGGTGTTGTCTGCTCTGCAGGGTCCTCCCTTTGAGCCTATCCGTGGGACTGTGTTACCCATTCTGACTCTTAAGGTGGCCTTTTTGGTGGATATTACTTCGGTCAGACGAGTTTCTGAGTTGGCAGGGCTTTCCATCAAACCTCCTCCTTATTTTGAGCGGCATCAGGATAAGGTGGTGTTTAGGCTTAAGCCGGATTTCTTGCCTAAGGTTGTGTCTGCTTTTCATCTCAATCAGGACATTGTTTTGCCTTCTTTGTGTCCTAACCCTGATAATTCCAAGGAGCGAACACATTTATTCTCTGGATGTTTTTTTTTTTGTTGTTTTGAAAGTTTTATTTGGTTGCTACTGAGTCTTTCAGGAAATCTGACGCTCTTTTTGTTCTTCTTGTTGGACCTAGGAAGGGCTTACCTCCGGCTAAATCCACTGTCAGCAAGTGGATCCGTCAGGTGGTGGAGCAGGCCTATTCTACTAGGGGGAAGGTTCCCCCTTTTAGGGTTACTGCTCATTCCACTTGTGCTATTGGTGCTTCTTGGGCTTTTCAGCACCAAGCTTTTGTTGAACAAGTTTGAAAGGCCGCGACTTGGTCTTCTGTTCATACCTTTTCCAAGTTTTACAAGGTTGATGTTAAGGCCTCAGCTGATGCTGCTTTTGGTCGCAAGGTACTTCAGGTGGTAGTGGTTTGAACTGCCTGCTGCTACTTTTTCTTTTTTGGGGATCCCACCCTACCTTACAGACGCTGCTGTTGGGCGTCCCATACGTAAGAACTTCTTGAAGCAGGCCGTGCCATGCAAAAGGGAAAAAGACAATTCTGTGAGTACTCACCTGTAGAATTGCTTTTACTATGCATGGCACGGCCTGCTTCACCCCACCCTTGTTATTGTTATTCTTGGTTGCCTCTTTATGGTGATTGTTCCAAGTTAGTTGGGGTTTGTTACCTTTTTTACCTTTATTATCTCCCGGTTTCTTGAATAACTGCTTGTCAACACTGGATAGGTCTATTGGTGATCCTGTTTTTATATGGTACTGGGAGGAGCCACAACTCTTCTGCGGTACACTGCGCCACCTTGTGGCGGAATATCCCATACGTAAGGACTTCTTGAAGCAGGCCGTGCCATGCATAGTAAAAGCAATTCTACAGGTGAGTACTCACAGAATTGTCTTTTCTTTCCTAAAAGACAATTGAGTTTCCTCACGAGGCTCTGAATCGACCCCATATTGTCAAATGCAGAAGATGGATTTGCATAAAAGCGGAACAAAATCATGCGGCCCTGGAGTCTAATAGACAATAGCATTCCCCTGGGGCATCCCAAAACCAGAGGCCTGATGTGTGAACCCCCTGGCAGTGTCTTTGCTGGCTGATGCATCGCCGGCTTCCATGTAGCTGGTTCTTGCTCCTACGAACAGCCATTGAGCTAGGCTGAGGATGGGTGCGATTCCCCTAAGCAGGCTGGCCACATTGGCTAGTCGGTGATCTCAAAAATGCCTGGTGGTTATTGACGTGATCTTGACGGTGAATCCCCCCCCCCCTTTTTTTAACCTGATAAAGACCAATCCAACCGTTTCAAACTGAATTATTTTTAATCTGTTGAAAAGCCTTTTTTTCTTCCTGTCTATAGGCAGAATTTGAAAGCAAGTTTGATGAGAAGATGCTAGAAAAACTCCTTGGAACAATCCCTGCAAATATCACTTCACAGGAATTGTGTCTTTGGTTTAAAAACATATTGATTCCTTTTGTAAGAAGAGTTGTGCCAAAGGGTCAGGTATGTTTTTTTTTTTATTTGCATTTTATACCAAAGAAAATATTGTGTACTTCTGTGCCCAATTCCGCATTTTCTTTTCAACATTCTGGCAACATGGAATCATCTTCGTCTTTTTATGGGCTGGATAGGGTCTTACACGGTGCTTCCGGGCTGGACCTGTGATGGTGGCTGTACATTGATCAGAAAACCCAGGGCTGTTTATTTCTCTCAGTTCAGTAGAATATCCTGAAGTCAAAATCTGGAGTTGTTGGAGGACTAGATTGTTTAGGGCCCATGTTCACAGAATGATAAAGTTCTTCTCATCAATGTCTTGGAACTACAGTCCATTTTTCCAGCCTTGCACCATTGGTCCAAAGCTCTGCAGGTTCACCCAGTCTGGGTTCAGTTGGAGAATGCCACACCCCTGCTTCATTCCCCCCTGGTGATTGTGTTGGAACTAAACATTATCCTGATGACTGTCCCTGATCCAGAGCTGCAAGAATATGCAGCTAGGTGCTAATTTCCCTCCAGAGTCCTAGGCTACAGGGACAGGGATTAATCTAACTACCACACGCCTTCAGTGAGCCCTGTATTGGAGAGTATTTACCTTTTCCTAGCAGGGCTCTATTTGACAGGACACAGGAAATGAGTGCAGGAGCTTCCCTTCCTTCAGTAAGTGGGACATTTTGGTGTCCCCAAAGTTTCAGGGGGACAGTGGGCCTCAAAGTGGGACATCTCGTCAGTCATGTACACAGGAGATGCACTAGTAATTGAGCAAATGGAACTGAATAATTTTATTCTCGTCTGATTCAGATTGATGAATATGTAAAATGAGTGAGTTTTTACTATAATTATGTGCATAATTTCATAAATTTTTGTAAACTTAATCTGTCATGCTGATCATAAAATGCATCTAAACTGTGGATGAAATCATGCATTTATTTGTGACATTGCTATATAATTACAAAATGATGCATAAAATCACTAAATTAAGATAAAAATCACAGCTTAAATAATCCTCATAATCCATAAAGCATAAAACAATTTTGTGAAATTGGCATATATTATATTCCTAGTATGTCACACACCCCACTTCCAAAGATACATGACACTTGGGAAACCGGCCTGTAGAGGGCGATCTTGCAGAGATGACATGAAAAACGGAGCCCCTCCTGGTCCATAAGTACCGGGGTTCCTCCCACTATTCCTCAGTCTTTTGTCTCTGCAGTCGGCGAAGCATTCAGAAGATGACTCTCCTTCAAGCTGCAGGTAGCCGGGTTTGCTCCCGGCCTTTCTTTATTTCTGCCTGAATTTTTTAAAACCTGTTTGGTTATATTGTATGCCTCCCAGCCCTGGCTGTGTTGTTCAGGCAAGGGTAGATACACCTTCTGGTGTTTACAGGAGTTTTTTACTCCTCCGTGAGACCCAAAATTTGGGTAGGCGGCTTCCGGGTTGGTGTTCCTGGCATGGGATGCCCCCTGTCACTTTATAAATCCCCTTGTGCCTGATGGGTGCATTTCTATCCTCTCCCCTTTAGTTCTCCTTTAAACCCTGCTGGGGTAAAAAGGAGGGGCTTGTTGGTCACCATGCACATAATATAAAAGTGTGTGTGTATATATATATATATATATATATATATATATTATTACATATATATTATTATGTATTTTGATGAAAACTATTTTATTGGAAATGTTTGTATCTAAATTTCCCTATCTCTGACTAAACAGCATTCATTTGGCGTACCTTGTAAAAGCCGATTGTTGTCAGGGCAATGTTCATTATTCTAAGTATGTCACACACCCCGCTTCAAGACATTCATTACATGTGGGTATACTGACCTGTAGATGGCGATCTTGCAGAGATGATGACAAAAAAAGAAGGACCCTCCCGGCCCATAAATACCTGGGACCTCCCACTCATTCCCCAGTCTTTCATCTCTGTAGTGGCGAGCAAATCAGAAGATGATGTCTCCTCCTTGCAGGTAGCCGGGATGACTCCCGGCCTTCTATTCTTCTATTCCTGCCCGGATCCCCTTATTTAAATTACTTGCCTCCCAGCCTAGGCTGCTGGTCCGGGCAAAGGTAGTTGGCACCCCTGGTGCTTAGGAGCCGTAAGACCCCATAACAAGGGGTAGGCGGCTATCCGGGTTGGTGATCCCGGTTTGATATGCCCCGTCCCTTGGCCCTACCCTGGCATGGATTCCCCCTCTCCCGGATACCCTTAGAGGGGAGGTGGGGGGGCCGGGTCCCTTATGGATTCCTCTCATTTATTTGTATGTGTGTGTGTGCGCGCTCTACTGTTCCGCGGCGCCGGCTCCCGGCGTGCTGCAATGGCGGCGGTGAGCCAATGAGGGCTTCTTCTCCTCTGGGGGGGCAGGCGCTCGCGCGCGCCTACGGCCCGCCCCCGTGCTGCGGGCGCGTTTTCATGTCCCGGCTTCTGGCCGGGGGAGGGGCGGGGCCTCCCTCCTCCTACGGCACACTGCGCGTCTACACTGTGCCTGGCGTGCGGTACTGAAGGTCGGGTGAGTGGCCTGATGGCCATCAGATTCATCTGTTTTTAACTCTTTATACATTCTAGCATGGTCTGAGCGTGTGCTTGTTTTTTGTGTTCCAGGTGGACCATTGATCATATTAAAGGGGGGTTCTCCCTGGTTAAGTTTTAGCTGGCTTAAAATCCTCCCACTTGGGACTTAAAGGGGCATCCCGGGTTGCATTATTGCGTAATTCCCAAATAGCATTGTACACATATATTTATATATATTATTAAAAAATCACCATATGGAAGCTTCCCCGGATACTGGGCTTGTGCCCCCCTCGGGGCAATCCAGGCTGTGTTTGGGGTGTGGGGTATCCCTTTTGGGGGATGATGTATTCTCCTCTCCATCTCCCCCTCGCTTGACACGTCCCTCATGTGATGTGGTCATTGGCGGGGGGTCGCTATCTGAGGTGTGTGCCAGATTTGGCTAATCTTGAAAAATTGTTTTCCCGTGCCGTTGCAAAAAAGGCCACGGCAAAGAGAAAACATTTGTATACGGCTGCCAGGCCTTTGATAGGGAGGATTTTGACTCCCTGGATTTGTCTGATTGTTCCCCACGTGAGGAAGGGGAGCTGTATAATGATTCCTTGGATACCTCTAGGGTCCTGGCTCATATGTTTGAGGTCCTCGCTATTTCACCCCCTGAGGCGGCTCCTCCGCTGAAGGGGGGAGTTCTTTGAAGTGACCAAGCTGCGCTTGGAATTTCCTTATCAAAAGCATTTTGATGGTATCATTCTCAAGGAATGGGAGAGGCCGACGCGGCTTCCGGGTGTCCCACCGGGTTGGGACAAGAAATATCCCTTTCCGGCGGACGCGGTGAAGCACTGGTCGTCTCCCCCCCAGGTGGATGCTCCTGTTTTGGGGTTGTCCAGTTCCTCAGTCCTCCATTCTCCGGAGTGCACTACTCTAAAGGATGGTGAGGATAAACGCATTGACCAGATGGCTTGTCATGGTTTTGCCAGTGTTGGATCGGCCTTGCGGCCGGTTTGTGCTTCTGCGCTTGTATTGGTAGCTGCCAGGTCGGTTGTCAGAGGATTGTTGACTTCTTCCGGGCTTGACCCGGCTAGTGAGGAGTTTGCCGACCTTAAGCGCTGTGAGTTATTTTTGTCCTTTGTGCTGTCCGCCCTGGATGACACATTGGTGATGTGTAGCAGAGCTGCGGGCCTGCTTCTGGCTATCCGCCGGTCAGTTTGGTTACACCAGTGGGCGGCTGATTTTGTGTCCAAAAAGTCGCTCACGACCCTTCCCTTTATGGGGTTGCGGCTCTTTGGAGAAAAATTGGATTCGGTGGCAAGGGAGGTAAGTTACCTCAGCGTAAGAAGCAGCGTCGCCCCTTTCGGGGGGCGGCTTCCTTCTCTCAGTCCTTTCGTGGGGCTAGAGTTGGCAGGGGGCTGGCCTTCCCTTCGTCCAGAGGTGATTCCTAGCCTAGGGGTAGGGGTCGGGCCCGTCCAGGACACAGTTGGGGCTCCAAGCCTAGAGCCGCTGCCAAGCCGGCTCAGCAATGAGGGGGCGCCCTCACCCTTGCGGGTGGGGGGACGGCTGCAACTGTTCTCCCAGGTCTGGGTCCAAGAGGACTCGGACAGGTGGATTCAGGAAGTGGTGTCTTCCGGTTACAAGCTGGAGTTCGAGTTCCGGCCCCCTCCCGGATTCTTCAGGTCTCGGGTGCCGTCAGATCCTCTGGCCGCCCAGGGGCTTCGAGCGGCAGTAGCAAGTCTCTTGGACATGGTGGTCATCTGTCCGGTGCCCCTCTCAGACCGGGGCCTGGGCTTCTATTCCACGGTTCCCAAGAAGGACGGTTCCGTTCGTCCCATTCTGGATCTGAAGTTGCTCAACAGGTTCGTCCGTCCCCAGAAGTTCCGTATGGAAACTCTGCGCTCTGCCATCCATTCACTTCGTCAGGGGGACTTCATGACGTCCATAGACATCAAGGATGCTTACCTGCATATTCCAATATATTCTAAGTATGTCACACACCCCGCTTCAAGATATTCATAACCTGTGGGTATACTGACCTGAAGAGGGCGATCTGCAGAGATGATTGGAGGAAAGTAAGCCCCTCCCGGTCCATAAATACCTGGGACCTCCCACTCACTCCCCAGTCTTCATCTCTGCAGGACGGCGAGCAAGCAGAAGATGATCTCTCCTCCTTGCAAGGGGGTTTTCCAAGGTAGCCGGGTCTACCCCCGGCCTATATTATTTTATTCCCGCTCGGACTTATTATCCCTATTTAATATATTTAATATTCACATGCCTCCTCAGTTTTGACTGCAGTCCGGGTGATGGTATTTTAGCACACACGTGCTTAGGAGCTAGGCTCCGCCGCGAGACCCTATTTAGAGGGTAGGCGGTTATGCCGGGTTGGTGACCCCGGTTTGGGATGCCCTGTCCTTAAAAATTTTACCTCAAAAATTTCCCTCATTTACCTCCTCCCTCATAGTTAGGCTGGGGGCCCTCCTTTCTTAAGATTCTGAGGAAAGTATAGGAGTAATCCCTCATTGATTTGGTTACACTCCTATTTGTTGTATGTGTGTCTGTTTTAAATGTAACTTTTACTTGCAACATTGTTCATAAGACACCGCGGCGGCTATGTTTTACCTCAGAAGGCGGAGGGGAGGGGCTCTCCCCTCACGTTCTTCTGTCAGGGGCGGGACCGGGCCTCTTGCAGAGGCCGCGGCCCGCGCCCTGTCTCTGTCTAGCCGGGCAGCAACTCGCAGGCAGCGGGCCGCTGCCGGTCTCAGGTGATCTGTGAGGAGACGCGGGTCCCCTCGTCTCCGGCGGATTATAGGTTAGCGGAGGGGAGCTTTCTCCCCTCACGCGCTGTCATTGGGGGCGGAGCCGGACTTGCGGCGCGTCGCCGCGGCCCGCCCCCTATCTTGCCCGGGCACCGCTGAGGAGCTTTGGCTCCTATCTGCCTATCTCTAGGGGGGCGGGGCCGGTAAAAGCGCGCGATCCGCGCAGGCCACGCCCCTCTGCTCTGTCTCTCACTGCTGCGCTGAATTACAGTTACCTCACGCATCTGGGCTGCATGCTGCTGGGTCCTGGTCTGGTCCGGAGGTTCTGTGAGTGGCCCTGAGGGCCTTTTGTCATTTTATTAGTACCCAATATAGCTTTTGGTTTCTAATTCTCTTTTTATCTGTGTTTTAGGTGAATTCTTCAGGGAATAGTTATAAGGGGGTTTCTCCTGGTCCTAAGTCCCTGGGTACTTTCACTGGGTTTCTTTCCTACAAAATTCCTCCCATTTAAAAAGGACACTATAAGGGCATCCCGGGTTGCTTCATAGCGTAATTCCCTCTGTCATAGCGACTCATTAAGTTCACCTTATGGAGGCATCCCAGGAATCCGGGCTCCCCTCGGGACAGTCCCGGAAGTGTGTGGGGTATCCCTAACTGGGGATGATTTCTTTTTATGTATATCCTGTGCACAACACACTATTACGCGGCAGTCAGGACCCCAGGCCTCTGGGTCAGCACCGCCGGCGTCATCCTCTCCCCCTCCCATTTTAACCCGTGCTCCATGCGATGTTACCATGGGGGGGCAGTCGCAATCTGATGTATGTGCCAGATTGGCCAGTATTGAAAAATTTATTTCCTCTGCGGTAGCTAAGAAGGCGCCGGCTAAGAGAAAACATTTGTCCACGGTTTCTCATTATGAATATGATGATACGGATGGTCTGGATTGGTCAGATTATTCTCCTCCAGAAGAAGGGGAGGTGTTTGAGGATTCGGATAATTCCGAGGATCAACAAATTGTTGGCGCTGATTCTGATAGGGGGTCAGGAGGTTCCTTGGACACCCCTAACGTTTTGACTCAGATGTTTGAGGTTTTGGCAATCTCGCCTCCGGCGGAGGCCCCCCAACAACAAGGGGAGTTTTATGAGGAATCCAGACCGCGCTTAGAATTTCCTAATCAAAAGCATTTTGATAATATTATTTCCAAGGAATGGGAGAGACCAGCTCGGCTCCCAGGCATTCCTCAGAGTTGGGATAGAAGGTATCCTTTCCCCGCGGACACGGTTAAGCGCTGGGCTCCCCCCCCCCCCCCCCCCCGAAGTGGACGCCCCAATTTTGGGGTTATCCAACTCTGCCGTTTTGAATAACCCTGATTGTTCCTCCCTCAAGGATGGTGAGGATAAACGCATTGACCAGATGGCTTGTCATGGTTTTGCCAGTATTGGGGCAGCTATACGGCCAGTTTGTGCCTCATCACTGTTGGTGGTGGCTGCTAGAAAGGTGATCAGGGATTTACTGTCCTCGTCCGGCTTGGAACCGGACAGCGATGAATTTCTTGGACTGAAACGTTGTGAGTCTTTTCTTTCCTTCATTTTAACTGCTCTGGATGATTCATTGATGATGAACAGCAGGGCCTCTGCTCTTATGGTTACCATTAGGCGTTCAATTTGGTTGCGCCAGTGGGCGGCCGATTTTGGGTCTAAAAAGTCTCTGACGTCTCTTCCCTTTGTTGGTCTAAGGCTTTTTGGAGAAAAATTGGACTCAGTAGCTAAAGGTGGAAAATTACCTCAACGTAGGAAGCAACGTCGCCCCTTTCGAGGGGCGGCTTCCTTCACCCCTTCCTTTCGGGGAGCTAGAGCGGGAAGAGGTTTTGCCTTCCCTTCTACAAGAGGAGACTCCTGGAACAGGGGCAGAGGTCGTGCCCGTTCAGGATACAGTTGGGGTTCAAAACCCAAGCCCGCTCAACAATGAGGGGGCGCCCTCACCCGCGCGGGTGGGGGGACGGCTGCGACACTTCTCCCAAGTCTGGATTCGGGAGGTCTCGGACAGATGGATCAGGGAAGTGGTGTCTTCCGGTTACATGCTGGAGTTCCAGTCCCCCCCCCCCCCCCGCGTTTCCTCACGTCTCGGGTGTCCCCGGACGTACAGGCTGCATTGCAGCTCCGGGCGGCGGTATCGAGTCTTCTAGAAATGGCGGTCATTTGTCCAGTGCCCCCATTAGAAAGGGGTCGGGGTTTTTACTCAAATCTGTTCACGGTTCCCAAAAAGGATGGCTCCGTGCGGCCCATCCTGGACCTAAAGATTCTCAACAAATTCATCAGGCTGCGAAAATTTTGCATGGAAACGTTGCGTTCCGCTATCCACTTTCTTCGTCAGGGGGACTTCATGACGTCCATAGATATCCAGGACGCTTATCTCCATGTTCCCATTTTTCCCGCGCACCAGAGGTTCCTAAGGTTCGCTCTGGAGGATCGGCACTTCCAATTTGTAGCTCTTCCCTTCGGTCTCACCACAGCTCCAAGGGTTTTCACCAAGGTACTTGCTGGGGTAATGGCTCTTCTCAGAGCTCAAGGAATTCGCATAGTGCCATATCTGGACGATCTCCTCATATTGGCATCGTCATTCAGCCAAGTGGAATTGGACACCAGGATGGTTCTATCCACTCTGGAGAGATTCGGCTGGGTGATCAACTACCCCAAGTCCTCCCTTCACCCGTCCAGGTTAATATCCTTTCTGGGGATGTCTCTGGATACAGATCAGGCCAGAGTGTTCCTTCCTCAGTCCAAGGTTCTTCTGATTCAGGAGTTGGTTCGGTCGCTTATGTCCATTCCTCGACCGTCCATCCGGCTAGGGAAGAGACTGGTGGGTCTGATGGTGGCCTCCTTCGAGGCAGTTCCCTTTGCTCAGTTTCACACAAGGACACTACAGCTCCATCTGTTGTCGGTCTGGAACAGGTCTCCTCAGTCGCTGGATCAATTCTTTCAGATGTCCCCCCGAGTTCGCCGCTCGCTTCAGTGGTGGCTGAACTCAACCAACCTGCTGAAGGGCAGATCCTTTCGGTCTCCCCAGTGGGAGATAGTCACCACGGATGCCAGCCTCTCGGGTTGGGGGGGCTTCTGGAAGGATCTGCAATTTCAGGGTTTGTGGGGTCCCCTGGAAGCCCACGAGCCTATCAATGTTCTGGAATTAAGGGCCATCAGGATGGTTCTTTGTTACTTAACTCATCAACTGCGAGGTTTGCCGGTCCAGGTCCGGTCGGACAATCGGACGGCAGTGGCCTACATCAATCACCAGGGAGGCAACCGCAGCAGGAATGCCCTCAAGGAAGTGTCCCTGATTCTGGACTGGGCGGAGAGCCATGTCCCGTGCATCTCGGCAGTTTACATCCCGGGAGTGGAGAATGCGGAGGTGGACTCTCTGAGCAGGCTGTCAGCCCGCAAAGGGGAGTGGTCTCTCAATCCCAAGGTCTTTCACTCAATTTGTCGCAGGTGGGGATCACCGGCGGTGGACCTCTTTGCCTCCCGTCACAATCACAAACTTCCGTCATTTGTGTCTCTGGCGAAGGATCCTCTGGCCCTTGCGACGGATGCCATGTCTCTGAACTGGAGGGATCTGGGGTTTCTGTATCTGTTCCCTCCGTTTCCCATGGTGGCCAGAGTAGTGCGCAAGCTTGCTCTGGAGAGAGCACCAGCAATCCTGGTGGCTCCAAGGTGGCCAAGACAGGTTTGGTTCGCAGACGTGGTAAGGTTGGCAGAAGATCAGTTCGTTCTGCCCCTGCTGCCAGATCTACTCACACAGGGTCATCTTCGTTACCCGAATTTACCAACGCTGGCTTTGACGGCGTGGCTGCTGAAACCTCCATCTTGAAGGAGAAAGGTCTTTCGGATGCTGTGATTCGGACTCTTATTAGTGCTAGGAAAAGGTCCTCATCGTCTGTGTACTATAGGACTTGGAGGTCTTATATTGATTGGTGTGAAACCAGGGCCTTCCCTTGTAGGGAATTCTCTATTTCTAGAATTTTGGAGTTTTTGCAACATGGTCTGGACCTAGGGCTCCAACTCAGTACTCTGAAGGGGCAGGTGTCTGCCCTGGCGGTGTTTTTCCAAAAGCCTTTTGCTCTTCATCCGTTGGTTAAAACCTTTTTCCAGGAGGTTACACATGTGCGGCCTCCTAGGAAGCCTCTGATTCCAGTTTGGGATTTGAACTTGGTTCTTTCTGCACTTCAGGGTCCCCCCTTTGAGCCTTTGCATGATATTCCTTTGTCTTCCCTTACGCAGAAGGTAGCCTTTTTGGTAGCTATCACTTCCATTAGACGTGTCTCTGAGTTGGCGGCTCTGTCTATTCAAGCCCCATATTTTGAAAGACATCAGGACAAGGTGGTTTTCCGTTTTAAGACGGACTTTCTTCCTAAGGTGGTTTCGTCCTTTCATTTGAATCAGGATATTGTTTTGCCCTCTCTGTGTCCCAATCCCAGCAATGACAAGGAGAGGGCCCTGCATTCTTTGATGTGGTTCGGGTTGTGAAGTATTATTTGGTGGTAACGTCTGCCTTTCGCAAGACTGATGCATTTTTCGTGATGCCATTTGGGCCCAAGAAGGGTCTAGCACCCACAAAGTCTACCATCAGCAGGTGGATTCGTCAGGCCATTGTCGGGGCCTATTCTGCTAAGGGGAGAGATCCTCCCTTTCGTGTTACAGCTCATTCTACTCGTGCGGTTGGGGCTTCCTGGGCTTTTCAGCACCAGGCCTCTGTTGAGCAAGTTTGCAAGGCCGCTACCTGGTCTTCTGTTCACACTTTTTCAAAGTTTTACAAGGTTGATGTTCGGGCCTCAGCGGATGCTGTTTTTGGCCGCAAAGTTCTGCAGGCTGCAGTAGTTTAAGTTGTGCTTTATACCTTGTTTTGGATCCCCACCCCTTATGGACACTGCTTTTGGATGTCCCACATGTTATGAATATCTTGAAGCGGGGTGTGTGACATACTTAGAATAATACCATTTTGTGAATACTCACCTTGTAAAATGGGTATTATAAGTATGTCACACACCCCGCTTCAACCCGCCCTTTTGTATTCTGGATCCTTCATTTTGTGAACCTTGCGTTGTTATGACTTATATTTGGTTCTTCCTGGTCCCTTACCTTACTGCTTTCTTTATACTGGGGAGTGAGTGGGAGGTCCCGGGTATTTATGGACCGGGAGGGGCTTACTTTCCTCCAATCATCTCTGCAGATCGCCCTCTTCAGGTCAGTATACCCACAGGTTATGAATATCTTGAAGCGGGGTGTGTGACATACTTATAATACCCATTTTACAAGGTGAGTATTCACAAAATGGTATTTTCTGGCACACCAGAGATTCCTCAGGTTTGTCGTGGACAATCGACATTTTATGGCTCTTCCGTTTGGCCTTACCTCGGCTCCAAGAGTTTTTACCAAGGTGTTGGCAGGAGTGATGGCCATCCTCAGAGCCAGGGGTAGCCGCATCGTGCCCTATCTGGACGATCTTCTCATCATGGCGTCTTTCCTAAGTCAGGCGCAGATGGATACCGGGAACGTGGGGTCTACTCTGGAGAGTTTCGGTTGGGTGATCAACTATCCCAAGTCCTGCCTCACTCCCTCCAGGGTGGTGGAGTTCCTGGGAATGTCTCTGGATACTTCTCAGGCCAGGGTGTTTCTCCCCCGAGCCAAGGTTCTTCTGATTCAGGAATTGACTCAGCGTCCTATCCATCCCTCGTCCGTCCATTCGGCTAGGGATGCGACTGGTGGGATTGATGGTGGCGTCGTTCGAGGCGGTTCCCTTTGCCCAGTTTCACACAAGGACACTCCAGCTCCATCTCTTGGTGGCCTGGGACGGGTCCCCGCTGTCTTTGGATCAGTCCGGGTGCGGCGTTCCCTTCGGTGGTGGCTGAAACCGAGCAATCTGACGAGGGGCAGGTCCTTCCTGACCTCTCATTGGGAGACGGTCACCACGGATGCCAGCCTGTCAGGTTGGGGGGGAATTTTGGAAGGATCTTCAGTTTCAGGGGCTGTGGGGGCCTCAGGAGGCTCACGATCCCATCAATGTTCTGGAGCTGAGAGCCATCAGGTTGGTTCTGGCTCACTTGACTCATCAGTTACGGGGCCTACCGGTTCAAGTTCGGTCGGACAATCGGACGGCGGTCGCCTACATCAATCACCAGGGAGGGACTCGCAGCAGGAGTGCCCTCAGGGAAGTGTCCTTGATCCTTGCTTGGGCAGAGAGCAATGTCCCATGCATCTCGGCGGTGTACATTCCGGGAGTGGAGAACACGGAGGCGGACTCCCTGAGCAGGGGGGAATAGTCACTCCGCCCCAAGGTGTTTCGGTCGCTTTGCCACCGTTGGGGGACTCCGGAGGTGGACCTCTTTGCCTCTCGTCACAATCACAAGCTTCCGGCATTTGTGTCTCTCTCGCGGGATCCGCTGGCTCTGGCAGCGGATGCCATGTCTCTGAACTGGAGGGATCTGGGGTTTCTGTACCTGTTCCTTCCATTTCCCATGGTGGGCAGAGTGGTGCGCAAGCTGGCCCTAGAGGGCGCGTCAGCAATCCTGGTGGCTCCAAGGTGGCCAAGACAGGTTTGGTTCGCAGACGTGGTAAGGTTGGCAGAGGATCAGTTAGACCTGCCCCTTCTGCTGGATCTGCTCACTGTTCTACCCCAATTTACCAACGCTGGCTTTGACGGCGTGGTTGCTGAAACTTCCATCTTGAGGGAGGAAGGTCTTTCTGATGCTGTCATTCAGACTCTGGTTAGGGCTAGAAAGCAGTCTTCCTCTGCCATCTATTATAGGACTTGGATATTGATATTGATTGGTGTGAGGTCAGGGCCTTGCCTTGCAGGGCGTTTTCTATCCCTAGGGTCTTGGAATTTCTGCAACATGGTCTGGACCAAGGTTTGCAGCTTAGTACGCTGAAGGGGCAGGTTTCTGCCCTGGCGGTTTTCTTTCGCTCTTCATCCTCTGGTTAAGACCTTTTTCCAGGGGGTTACGCATGTGCGGCCTCCTAGGAAGCCTTTGCTCCCATTTTGGGATTTGAATTTGGTTCTTTCTGCCTTGCAGGGTCCTCCTTTTGAACCTTTGCAGGATATTGCACTTTCTACGCTTACTCAGAAGGTTGTTTTTCTGGTTGCCATCACTTCCGTTCGGCATGTATCGGAGTTGGCAGCCTTGTCCATTAAGGCCCCTTACTTTGAGAGGCATCAGGACAAGGTTGTTTTCCGCTTCAAGCCAGATTTCCTTCCTAAGGTGGTCTCTGCTTTTCATCTTAATCAGGACATTGTTCTTCCCACCTTGTGTCCTAAGCCCAGCAATGGCAAGGAGAGGGTTTTGCATTCTTTGGATGTGGTTCGCTGTGTGAAGTACTATTTGGTGGCTACTTCCCCTTTTCGTAGGACTGACGCCCTTTTTGTGGTGCCCTCTGGGCCTAGGAAGGGTTTGGCTCCTGCCAAGTCTTCCATTAGTAAATGGATTCGCCAGGCCATTGTTGGGGCCTATTCTGCCAAGGGGAAGGTTCCCCCTTTTCGTGTTACTGCTCATTCTATTCGTGCTGTTGGGGCGTCCTGGGCCTTCCAGCGCCAGGCTTTTGTTGAGCAGGTTTGTAAGGCTGCTACTTGGTCTTCAGTTCACACTCCAAGTTTTACAAGGTTGATGTTCGGGCCTCAGCGGATGCTGTTTTTGGCCGCAAAGTTCTGCAAGCTGCAGTGGTTTAAGTTTGTGCCTTGTTGCCTTGTTTATTCTAAGCATACAGCACGTCCTGCTCCAGAACATATTCATAACGTATGGGTATACCTCCGCCTTCAGTGCCGTGCACTGCAGATCATGAGGAAAACAAGCTCCTCCCGGCCCTACATATACCGGAGGACCTCCCACAATCCGCAGATTTCTCTGCAGTGCTGAGACTGCGAAGACATGAAGTATCACGCTCTTGCAGGCGAGCGGGGCTTAACAGCCCGAGGCCCTGCGGGACTATTTCCACCCGTCCTCTTTGTGAATCAATGCCTCCCAGCCTGGGCTGCGCGGGTCGGGTGAAGGTAGGCAGCACCTGGTGTGCTTATGGAGCTAGACTCCACCCCAATTCCCCAACCATAGGGTACGCGGTTTAGGCTGATGGTGAGCCTCAAAGGGATGCCCCTCCCGCATTATTGTCCCGTACCCCGCGTAGTGCTGAACCCTATTATCGGGTCGCCATTCTCCCTCTTTTCCCCGTCCACTTAGGGGGAAAAGAAAGGGGGGGGGGTACGCGTGTGGCGGTCCCAGTGTACCGGTGTGTCACGCTCTTGGCTTCTATTCTGCCCTTTCTTAGATCAGAGATGTCAGAGCCGCGCTGCTTGCTCCTTATTTCAAGCCACTGTGTGTTTTTTACTTTGATTGCCACTTAATATTGTTGCCGCGGTGCCCGCGCTTATTGTCGGTGTCCGCTCTATGGTACGTTAGGCCTGCTGTTTGCTCCATTGCCTTATTTTTTACTTCAGAGCTTCGCGCTCTTTAGAATGGGCGGGGCCTTAGTCCGGCTAAGGTTTGGGTTTGGGTTTGGAAATACCCTTTCCCCCCCGAGACGGTAGATATTTGGTCCTCGTCCCCAGTAGTGGACGCTCCGATTATTGGGGTCCCTAACCCCCCATTCCTTACAGCTCCCTGCAGGACGCCGAGGATCGGCGTATCAATAGGCTTGCTTCCGACGCCTTTACCTGTGCTGGCACGGCGCTGCACCCTGTCTGTGCCGCGGCTTTCACAGCAGTGGCGGCTAAGACTCTTATAAGAAAGTCACTGGAGCATCAGCCTGAAGATTTACCATGGGAGGTGTTCTACGCACTCTCTAGTTGCGATATTTTTGTTAAATTTATCCTTTTGGCCTTGGATGACACCATAAAAATGTGTGCTAGGACTTCTGCCCAGGTGGTGGCTATACGTCGCCTGCTCTTGCTTCGTCAGTGGGGGGCAGACGATGACACTAAAAGGATCTTGATGGGGCTCCCCTTTAGAGGGCATCACCTGTTTGGGGCACGTCTGGACTTATTTGAGAAACAGGACAGTCCACCCAGGCAGAGGCGGCCGTTGCGCCCCCCGCGGAGCAGGGAGACCCCTCCCCCTCCATATCATTCCGTTGAGCAGGAACCGGGGTTGCCCCCTGCTGGGTCTGGTTCGGGTTCCTGTCCCAGGAGTGACGTTCAAGGCCAGGGGCCCTCCGGTTGGGCTAAGTCTTTTTCCTTCCCTGAATTCCCTCATGCATGATGGGACGCCCTCACCCACCTGGGTGAGGGGATGGCCACTGCACCTTACTCCTATCAGGAGGCATCCTGCCTCGCTCTGGTGGTTTTAAGTAGTTCCCCCAGAGATGGAACGGTGTTTGCTGGGTGGTCCTTCCCTGAGTCGGTTAGGAGGACTATGGTTCCATGCCCTTCTTCGGGCATGGGTGCAGGCTTAACTGGGCCTGTCAGGTATGGCTTCCCTGCTGAACGCTATTATCATATGGAATCTGGGGCCCCTGAGCGGGTCTGCCCCTCTCTCCCTTCTAAGATGAGGGAGTCTACCTGCCTAACACCTAGGGGGGTGTGGCATCTGTACCATAAGCTTTTGGCCTGACGCCCTGGACAGGGCTGTCTGTGCCCCATGCCCCAGGGACCCTCGGGCCGCTGGTGGCGTGTTTTGATTCTTTCTAGGCTCTAAGGAGCCTCTGGATACTGAGCCCTCTACGACCGGGTATTGGTGTTCAATGACACAGTTGAGACAAATCCCCCTGTTGCGCCCTTGTACGCACTGGGTTCAGGAAGGGTGTGATGGCTCACACGGCACCAAGGGGCGTTCTACAGGGGACCTATCAGGCTCTCCTGTGCCCTCACAAAGAGCTTAGGGGATGGAACTTGACAAAACCGGAGCCCTACTTGGCTCCACCCTCTAGTCCCTGGTTTACACCAGGAGTAGGTTTCACCCAGTGCCCTTTTTTCCTTGGCTATAAGGAGTTTACGAGTATGAGACCTCTGGTCCTCCGTCCTGTATAGTGATTCCTCCAGACAGCTTCGCTTCTGGTGAGCTGATTGGCGGCTCGTCCTTTGACACCATTTGTCTCGGGGATCTTTGGGCTCTGAGGTGACTTAGCCATTAGCCCTGGATGTGGGGTTTGCACCTTGGGTCTGGGTCTGCTTACCTTACTCCTGGTGGAGGCGGTTATTCTTCTACTGGTTACTCGTTAGTACCGTGGGGGAGCATTCCATACTCTTTGCCCTTCTCTGTTGGTTACCATGGTACCTAATCTGGCCAGATGACGAGGGGGCCTATTCTTCTGAATCCCCCGGGGGTTCCTGGGAAGGGACCTTGAAGGTTCTGGTTTCCCAGGGGATTTTTGGTCATAAGGAGCACGTTGTGGGTCCTAGTTGGGGATTATTCCTTCTTGTACCTGTCCATTGGACAGTGGTTGCTCCTTGTTCCTGCGAAATTCTTGGGCCTGGATCCTTTCCAGGGGATCCCTGATTCCTTAGGGGACTTGATATTCCTTGTCCTTCCTGAAGTATCCCTCCCTTGGGAGGTTCTCTGGTGTGCCTCTGGGCTCACACTGGCAGGGTTCTGTGGACCCCCCCTCTATTACAGGGGTCTACCCCTGGTATTGGCCAGATTGGTCTGCTCTGGTTGGGGCTAGTGGTTCTGGCTGGGTAGTTACTTGAAGATGTTATACCCTTGCCCTACTGGGCGCGGGGAGAGCTTGCGCTAGTCCCTGATGGCAAGCAGCACCTTATGCTTGGGGCCTGGGATGCCCAGTGGGGTGTGGGTCCTCAGGGAGTTCTGCTGAGTACAGCTGGATGGTAAGTTCCCTCATGAGGACTATTTTTTAACATAGTATGGTGCCTTTACTTTAGACCTACCTTAGCGTTGGCAGGATCTGGGGCTTACCCTGCTGGAGATCACAGATCTCGGGGTGTCTTGTTACTAGGAGGCTCTGGACTTTGCCTTCTCCTTATTTTTCTTCCATCGGCCACGCTGGTTTAGCTTATGTTGTCCCTATGCTATTCGCTGGGTCTAAGCTCCTTCCCTGACGGGAGGGTATCTGCTCCTGGGATTAGGGTCCTACAAGCAGTGCTTGGTATGGGCTCACTCCTTGACTCTGTTTATGGTTGGGGCCTGATCTGTTCTTCTATTACGAGACCTGATCCAATCTTTTGTTTGCATTCTTCAGGGTCTGCTCAGGAACATTCCTGGGGGGTCCCTAGTTCCTCCCTTGGGGGAGTACTTATTCTGAAGCCCTACCAAGGGTTCCCACAGGTCTTAGTCAGGTCCCTGTCTGACCTGCTCCTTCCATCAGGTTGCTCCTCTGGGGAGGTTACTCCAGACAGTGGTGTGCCATTCGGAACGGCACTATTGGTGGTCCTAGTCATTATATATATATATAATTCTTATATATATGCATGCCTTGATATAGATCTATACCATGAGGTGAGGGTACCCGCCTCACACTAAGTTGGATTCAGGCGTTATTTCATTCTTTCTGCCTTGGACGGATCCTTGGTCTCGGGACTATGATCTCATTTACTATGAGATGAAAGGGATCTGTGCCCCTCTACTGGGGTTAGAGATCTGCCGGAACTGTCTTGTCCCTGATGGGATCTTATCTTGGGATCTACCGGTGCCCCCTTCTTGAAGTACCGGATTGATTGTTTTCCATGGATTAAGGGCCCTCTGGCCTGGTCCTATTTGGTTGGTCGTCCTTCCGGACCTGTAGGACTCTTTCGGCTCTGCTGAATACTGTTAGCACTTCTGTTGCTCCCGTCTGCGACCTGGACATGTATTCCCCGTTGGGAAAAGTTTGAGTTACCATGGCTACCCCCTCTTGTAGTGGCATGGTTAGACAGTTATTTTGGCCTATTCTTCTAGAGGAAGATTCTTCCTCCCTATTGTTTTTCGTTCTTTTACTATTAGTGCTTGGCTTGCCCTGTAGCACTATGTTCTGGCGATCAAGCTGGCTAGTCCGCTGCTTGCGCTCAGTTCTCCCTTTACAAGGTTCTAAGGTTGAGGTTAGAGCATTGCTCTCGTTGTTGATAGCATGGTTAAGGGTGACAGCGCTTTACTGTTGGCTGTGCCTTTTCAAGGGGATCCCACCCTATTGTGGACACTGCTATTGGATGTCCCATACGTTATGAATATGTTCTGGAGTAGGACATACTGTATGCTTAGAATAATACAATTCTGTGAGAATCTCACCTGTAGAATTGGTATTATATGCATACAGCACGCCCTGCTCCACCCCACCCTGGTTTCACTTTGTTCTGGATCCCCTGTAAGGTGATTGTACTCACTTGGTGTTATTGCCAGACACTCTGGGTGGTTGGTTTCTCCTGGCTTCTCTTCTCACTGCTTTTCAATGCTGGGGATTGTGGGAGGTCCTCCGGTATATGTAGGGCCGGGAGGAGCTTGTTTTCTTCATGATCTGCAGTGCACGGCGCTGAAGGCGTAGGTATACCCATACGTTATGAATATGTTCTGGAGCAGGATGTGCTGTATGCATATAATACCAATTCTACAGGTGAGATTCTCACAGAATTTTATTTTTTGGATCCCCGCCCTTTATGGACACTGCTATTGGATGTCCCACATGTAATGAATGTCTTGAAGCGGGGTGTGACATACTTAGAATAATACCATTTTTTGATTACTCACCTGTAAAATGGTATTATAAGTATGTCACACACCCTTTAGAATAATACCATTTTGTGATTACTCACCTGTAAAATGGTATTATAAGTATGTCACACACCCCGCTTCACCCTGCCCTTTTGTATTCTGGATCCTTTATATGTTGAACCTTTGTTAGTTTTAATTGGCTTTCCTGGTCCCTTGATCTTACTGCTATCTTTATACTGGGGAATGAGTGGGAGGTCCCAGGTATTTATGGGCCGGGAGGGTCCTTCCTTTTTTTATCATCTCTGCAAGATCGCCATCTACAGGTCAGTATACCCACATGTAATGAATGTCTTGAAGCGGGGTGTGTGACATACTTATAATACCCATTTTACAGGTGAGTATTCACAAAATGGTATTTTTTTGGATTTCCCTCCATTTTCTTGGCAGTGTCATTTTAGTCATAGAGCACGCTGATGTGCTCTGTTTGTCTTCTTGGCTCCTGCTGACATCAGGGGGCGCGGCTTCGGCGCGCAGCGTCATTTTAGTCATAGAGCACGCTGATGTGCTCTATTTGTCTTCCTGGCTCCTGCTGACGTCAGGGGGCGGGGCTTCGGCGCACAGCGTCATTTTAGTCATAGAGCGCGCTGATGTGCTCTGTTTGTCTTCCTGGCTCCTGCTGACGTCAGGGGGCGGGGCTTCGGCGCGCAGTGTCATTTTAGTCATAGAGCACGCTGATGTGCTCTGTTTGTCTTCCTGGCTCCTGCTAACGTTAGGGGGTGGGGCTTCGCGCGCAGCGCCATTTTAGTCATAGAGCACGCTGATGTGCTCTGTTTTTCTTCCTGGCTCCTGCTGACATCAGGGGGCGGGGCTTATCGGCGCGTCCTTTTCTTAGCCGGCGTTTCCGGCTGCTTCCCTTCGGTCTTCCCTCGTTGTGCAAGCTGGTCGCCTGGTGCTGTGAGTACCCTTCAGCTTGTCTGAAGGGAGTTTTCTGCCGTTTTTAAGGCTTTGTTCATTTATTGTATATTTTGTGCATTGGTGACTGGTTTGTTTTTTTTTCTGTAGGTGGGAACTCCTTATTTAAAAAGGGTGTTTCTTCTGGTCCTTAGCCCTTTAGCCTTATTTGGGGGTCCATTTGTGTTTCAATCCTCCCACCTGGGACTATTTAAAGGGGCATCCCGGGTAGAAATTGCGTAAAACCCATATACACTTGGCGACTATAATCAATTATAGTATAATACTAAACATCATATGGAGGCATCTCATGATAATGGGCATGCAATTCCCTTGGCACAGACACGGCAGTGTTTTGGATGTGGGGCGTCCCTTGTTGGGGATAACGCAGTTCTTTGTGTCCCTTGTGCACAATTAACCATTATGCAGCAAACTGAGGCCCAGGCTTCAGGATCTGCGGCTACGGCCTCTTCTCCTACTCCACCGTGTCTTGTCCGTACCCCCAGTGATATTGTCATGGGTGGTGAGTCGCATTCTGATTTATGTGCCAGATTGGCTCATCTTGAAAAATGTATGTCTACCTCTGTGGCTAAGAAGGCCTCCGCTAAAAGAAAGCATTTGACTCATGCCGTCTCGGCAAGTGAGTTGGACAATTGCGAATTGCTTGATTGGTCTGACCCTTCTCAGTTAGAAGAAGGGGAATTATATGAGGATTCAGATGTTTCTGACGAACAGCAATTTGTTGGTACTGAAATTGAGCAGGGTGAAGAGAGTGTTGTGGATACCCCAAAAGCTCTTGCCCAGTTATTTGAAGTTTTGGTTATTACTCCTCCTGAAGTAGTCCCTCTCAAAAGAGGGGAATTCTTTGGAGCCTCTAAACCTCGTTTAGAATTTCCTAATCAAAAGCATTGTGATGATATTATTCTTAAAGAATGGCATTCCCTTGGGCTGGGACAGAAAATATCCCTTTCCAGCTGATACGGTTAAACGTTGGTCATCACCTCCTGAGGTGGATGCCCCTGTACTTAATTTATCCAATTCTTCTGTGTAGCATTCTCCTGACTCCACTACACTTAAAGATGGAGAGGACAAACGTATTGATCAAATGGCGTGCCACGCTTTTTCCAGTGTAGGCTCGGCTTTGCGGCCTGTTGGCGCTTCGGCGCTTATGTCGATGGCTATTAGGTCTGTTGTGAGAGACCTAATGAATAACTCAGGGCTTGATCCGGCCTCTGATGAGTACGCCGCTCTTATGCGTTTTGAAATGTTTGCATCTTTTGTACTTTCTGCTTTAGATGATACGCTGCTCATGTGCAGCAGAACCTCTGCCTTGTTAATTGCCATTCGGCGGTCAGTATGGTTGCGGCAGTGGGCGGCGGATGTTGTAGCCAAGAAATTGCTTACAGCGCTTCTGTTTGTGGGATTGTGCCTATTTGGAGAAAAATTGGATTCTGTCACTAAAGGAGGTAAATTACCTCAGCTTAAGAGACAACGTCGTTCCTTTCGTGGAGTGGCTTCCTTTAGCCATTCCTTTCGGGGGTCCAGATCCGGTAGAGGATCGGCCTTTTCAGCCTCTAGAGGGAATGCATGGAATAGAGGAAGAGGACGTGGCCGTCCAAGTCAGAATTGGGGGTCCAAAACCAAATCTGCCCCTAAGCCTGCTCAACAATGAGGGGACGCCCTCACCCTTACGGGTGGGGGGACGGCTGCGGTTCTTCTTCCAGGTCTGGGTTCAGGAGGTATCAGACAATTGGGTTCTGGAAGTAGTTCTACCGGTTACAAACTGGAATTCGAGTCCCGGCCTCCTCCCAGATTTTTCATGTCCCGGATGCCGTCAGATCCGGCAATTGCGCAGTGACTGCGGACAGCAGTAGCAAATCTGTTAAACATGGCTGTCATCTGCCTAGTGCCTCCGGCGGAAAGGGGTTTGGGGTTTTACTCCAACCTATTCACGGTACCCAAGAAGGACGTCTCTGTTCGGCCTATCCTAGACCTAAGGAGACTCGATCAATTTTTCAGTTTCAGAAGATTCCGCATGGAGTCTCTGCGATCAACGATCGATGCTCTCCGTCAGGGGGACTTCATGACATCCATAGACATCAAGGATGCTTATTTGCACATTCCTATTTTTCCGGGTCACCAGAGATTTCTCAGGTTCTTGATAGAAGACCAGCATTATCAATTTGTGGCCCTGCCATTCGGCTTTACCTCGGCCCCAAGAGTCTTTACCAAGATGCTGGCAGGAGTGATGGCTATCTATATTCAGGGTCCAGGGCATCCGCATTGTGCCCTTTCTGGATCTTCTTATCGCGGCCTCCTCCCTGATTCTGGATACATTTCAGGCCAAGGTTTTTCTTCCTCAGTCCAAAATGGTTCTGATTCAGGACTTGATTCGTCTATTCTTGTCCAACCCTCGTCAGTCTATCCGTCTAGGGATGAGACTAGTGGGATTGATGCTAGCTGCATTCGAGGCAGTCCCGTTTGCCCAGTTTCACATAAGGACGCTTCAGCTCTTCCTCTTGGCAAAGTGGGACAGGTGCCCACTATCATTAAATCAGACTTGTCTATTGCCTCCCCATGTTTTGCAGTCCCTTCAGTGGTGGTTAATATCGCACAACCTCCAGAAGGGCAAGTCATTTCTGACTCCGCGTTGGGAACTGGTTACCACGGATGCCAGCCTGGTGGGCTGGGGGGGCTTCTGGAAGAAGCATAAGTTCCAAGGATTGTGGGGGCCTCAGGAGGCTCATTCTCCAATCAATGTATTAGAGCTTCGGGGCATACATCTTGTTCTACTTCGACTGACCCATTTCTTACAGGGTCTGCCAGTTCAGATTCGGTAAGACAACCGAACAGCTGTTGCATACATCAATTACCAGGGAGGGACTCGCAGTTGGGGTGCCCTCCGGGAAGTGTCTCTGATCCTTCAGTGGGCAGAGATCAATGTTCCCTGCATATCAGTTTACATTCCGGGGATAGAGAATGTGGAGGCAGACTCCCTGAGCAGGATATGTTCTCGCCAGGGAGAATGGTCTCTCAATCCAAGGGTCTTTCAGTTCCTCTGTCACAAGTGGGGGACTCCACGGTTGGACCTGTTTGCTTCTCGCCACAATCACAAGCTGCCAGCTTTTGTGTCTCTATCCCAGGATCCTCTGGCAGTGGCAGCAGATGCCATGTCTCTGGCCTGGAAGGATCTGGGGTTCCTATATCTGTTTCCCCCATTCTCCATGATCAGCAAGGTGGTGCGCAAGTTAGCACTGGAGGAGGCGCCAGCAATTCTGGTGGCGCCAAGGTGGCCAAGACGTCTGTGGTACGCAGACGTCGCAAGGCTGGCAGTGGATCAGTTCCATCTGCCTCTTCTTCCAGATCTCATCACTCAGGGTCAACTTTGTTACCCCAATTTACAAACGCTGGCTTTGACGGCATGGCTGCTGAAATCTCCATCTTGAAAGAAGAAGGTCTTTCTGATGTGGTTATTCAGACTCTTATTAGAGCTAGGAAGAAGTCTTCCTCTGTCATTTATTACAGGACTTGGAGGTCCTATATTGGTGTGAATCCAGGGCTTTGCCCTGTAGAGTATTTTCTATTCCTAGAATTCTGGAATATCTGCAACGAGGTCTGGATATGGGATTCCAGATTAGTACTTTGAAAGGGCAAGTCTCTGCCTTGGCTATTTTCTTTCAAAGGTCGTTTGCTCTTCATCCTTTGGTTAAGACCTTTTTCCAAGGAGTCGCGCATGTGCGGCCTCCCAGAAAGCCTATACTTCCTGTTTGGGACCTTAACCGGGTGCTTTCAGCTATGCAGGTCGCTCCCTTTGAGCCTTTGCAGGATATTCCTATTCTTACTCAGAAGGTTGCCTTTTTGGTTGCTATTACTTCTGTCCGCTGAGTTTCTGAACTGGCGGCTTTGTCTATTCTAGCCCCTTATTTTGAATGGCATCAAGATAAGGTTGTTTTCCGTTTTAAACCAGATTTCCTTCCTAAGGTGGTGTCTGCTTTCCACCTAAATCAGGATATAGTTCTTCCTTCCTTGTGTCCTAAACCTGGTAACGACAAGGAAAGGGTCTTACATTCTTTGGATGTAGTTCGTTGTGTTAAGTATTATTTAGTTACTACCTCGGCCTTCCGCAAGACGGATGCCTTTTTTGTTGTGCCTTCTGGGCCCAAGAAGGGTTTTGCTCCTGCCAAATCTTCCCTTAGTAAGTGGATACGTCAGGCCATCATTGGGGCCTATATGGTTCCCCCTTTTCGTGTCACCGCTCATTCTACTCGTGCTATTGGAGCTTCCTGGGCTTTTCAGCACCAACCAAGTTTTACAAGGTTGATGTGCGGGCCTCAGCGGATGCTGCTTTTGGCCGCAAAATTCTGCAAGCTGCAGTAATTTAAGTTATGCATTATTCCTTGGGGATCCCCACCCATTATAGACACTGCTATTGGATGTCCCAAGTGTCATGTATCTTTGGAAGTGGGGTGTGTGACATACTAGAAATAATACCATTTTGTGAGTATGTCACACACCCCACTTCCCCCGCCCTTTTTTGTTCTAAGGGATCCTTTATATGGTGATTATTATTTTCAAATTATTTTTCAATTATTAAATATAATTGGCTCTTCCTGGTTCTCACTGCTTTTTAAAAAGACTGGGGAATAGTGGGAGGAACCCGGTACTTATGGACCAGGAGGGGCTCCTTTTTCCATGTCATCTCTGCAAGATCGCCCTCTACAGGCGACCTACAGAGTGACATACTCATAATAACCATTTTACAGGTGAGTACTCACAAAATGATATTTTTGTAAAACTTTTTAAAATTGTTGATTTAAATTTAAAAAAATGTATGGTAAAATTGTGAAATGCGGAAATAATTTAAGTAATTATAGCATATAGTAACTATAGTAAAAGAGAGGCTGGTGTTTCACTAGCTCTATTCATGCAAATGCAAGTTGCATGCTACTTCCATGAGATTCCTGACCTTCTACTGTTTATGCTAATCAAAGGATAAACGATTGGACCCACACCCAATACTATTTATTGCTGCAAAGTTCTGTATTATGTATTCTGAATTGGTAAAGCCAGCTGGATGATTAGTGATTTTATTTTTGGGAGGGGGCGGCACAAGTATAGTTACCTTGAATTATTACTATAAATATACCATGACCTTCATAAATGAGAACATTCACAGACCACCTCATCCGTACAACCCCCCAAAATGATGCTATAAATGTTATGAATTACACATTTTAAAAAACAATTGAAAGCTCACAAATCGCAAAATTATCACACAAAACATGTAGAATTCAGTATTTCATAACTGGGAATATTTACATGTCTAAAATGTATTTGTATGTAGGCTTGTTAATACTTTTCCTAGCATGAACATTTCCACATTATATTTCTTCACAGAAAATTATTGCCAGGTGGTTGGAACATAGAGCAAGGTCTCTAGAATTAACAGATAAGGCAAGTATAGAACAAATTCCTTTTTCTGCACCTTGAAATACATTTCACATTTTGTATCAATTGAGCTGTAAAATCCAAAGGGCTGCTGGCAAGTCTAGTTCTATCCAGTCAATCGTTTAAATGTCATTTTCACAAAACATGTAAACATTTGGAGCAAAAAGAAAAGTTTCTTACTTGGTGGTGGTTGTGCTGCGGTCTGGTACAGCCCCTCTATTATAACAAAAGGAATGGGCCTGCTCCAGTCACTGTGGCAGTTGAGGAGGTGGGGCAGTCCTACATTCCTGATGTCCTTATGTTACTGTGACTGACGCAGGAGCAGCCACTTGGCGTAGGCCTTGATCAACTACAACAGAGAGATATCTGCAAAAGATGAGGTTTAAAAAGCTGTGGTGGACAAAAATATTAGTATGTTGTTTTTTTTTTTTTTTTTACCCTTACTGATTAACCTCCACACCTGCTTGTTATTGTTGTTTTAAGAAAATTAAGGCCCTGAGTTGCAGGTCTGAAAATGTATATGGCAGTAAGAGAGACATTGCTAAAAAAAAAAAAAAAAAGTTTTTGTGGGTTCACCACCAGCAGCAGACTACCTTTTCTGCTACGGGACAGTTGTTTCCCATGATTTATTCATATGGCACGTTTAATGGCTAAAAGGTCCATCTTCCAGTGGTATTCAATAGTCTGCTGGTGGTGAACCCACACAAACTAATCTTTGATTAGAACACAGCAGTAACAATTTCATAAAGTGGAGCAAAACCCAGAATTTTGACTACCCTAGGTTTTGGTCCCTGCCCCCCATTGGGGATGCCCGCTGTGTGACACCCCTAGGTCACCACCTCTTCCCGGTCCTACAACACATGCACGGCCACTTGTCCAATCAGAGCACTCCGATCCGCCCGAGCACCTTCATCCAGGAGCTTGTTTACTATAGGAGGATCCGAGCATGCTGGCGGCCGCATCCCCCCCCCCCCCCAACCCTGTAAGAAGGAGTGTGCCTGCGCCGGCAATTCACAAATGTTTAGCATATGTCATGCAGTTGCCTCGGGCTGGATGGAGTCACATGGGGGGGATTTTACAGAGGCTCTGCCCTTGTAGCATAGAAGTTTATCGTATTATTCTAAGTATACAGTACGTCCTGCTCCAGATATAATACTCACACTTGGGTAATCCTCCGCCAGATGGCGCTGTGCACTGCAGACATGCAAAAACAGGCTCCTCCCGGCCCTTCATATACCCGGGGACCTCCCACAAATCCCCAGATTTCTCTGCAGTGCTGACTGCGAAGACATGAAGTATCACTCTCTCGCAGGTGAGCGGGGCTATTACAGCCTGTGGCCCTGTTGGACTATTCCCACCCGTCCTCTTTGTGATGTGTTTCCCAGCCTGGGCTGCGCTGGTCGGGTGAAGGTAGGCAGCACCATGCGTGCTTATGGAGCCACGCTCCACCGCAGTCCCCCACCAAAGGGTACGCGGTATAGGCTGATGGTGAGCCTCTAGTGGATGCCCCTCCCGCATTATTGCCCCGTGTAGTGGTGGACCCTGTGTATAGGGTCGCCATCCTCCCTTGTTTCCCCCAGTAGTTAGGGGGAAAAGAAAGGGGGGGGGGTATGTGTGTGGTGGTCTCAGTGTACTGTATTGTCACAATTTTGGCCGTAGTATTGCCCTTGACTTGCAACTGGGTGTCTTTTCTTTTACTAAAGTTTGCTGTGCCGGGCGTCGTCGTCCAGACGCTACGGCGTCTCCATTTGCAAAGGCTTATACTAAGTTTATCTTATCCTTTGCGTGTTTGACTACTGCCTCAGAGCTTCGGGCTCTTCGTGGTGGGCGGGGACTTGACTTGGCGCGCTCCGCGTCACGACCAAAGATTGGGCCCGCCCTTCGAGGTTCGCTGGGCACCATTTTGATGATCTTCGCGTGCGTGTGGTTGCGGTCCCCCTCCTCCCTTGGTCTGTAAGTGCCCTAGCGGGTGATTCTTTATTAAATTTTTTTCTGCTGCGCATGGCCCTGACACCTCTTATTCCCTTTATGTCTTTCAGACGTCAAAGTCTCCGGTGGCTTCTCCCGGCCTCACATAAATTTAGCGGGCTTACAAACAATTCTCCCACATTAAACAGCGGGTCTTTGGGGCATCCAGGGTTGCCTATTGCATTAACCCTTTAAGTGCCAGCCTACCTGCAGCATTTCCCACTCCCTGTTGCCAGACCATGTTTCACTATTTTGCGCTACACATGTTCAACTGTCATTTTTGAAAGGATTTCCAGGGATTTCCCAGGAAAATGATATATTGTTTCTTTCAGCAGAGTCTGGGCTTTAACATGAAATGTCTTGTTTGTATTTTTTAGGTGTATTCTCAATATTTTTGGGTGAAATATGTGAAAAAAAATTTAAAAAAATTATTTTTTTACAATTTGTAGTGTTTTTTTGTAATAAAAAATGTAAGTTGTCAATAAAATTTTATTGCGTGTGAAATCCCAATTTCTCCCGGTTACAGCGATACCACATATGTATAGGTAGACACCCTTTCCTGCCCAGGAGACTCCCCCAAACTGAAATAGCGCTTTAGGGGATTTTCAGAAAAAATACAACTGTGATATGCGCTATGCGCACCTTGCAGTTTTACCAGAAAAACAACCCTTTACATTTGAAATACCCCCAACAAACTATATATTCTCTGGAAGTACACACCATAAGCTTTCTAGGTGTACCAGGCTTGTTGATGTGCCCATAGTTTTCTGGAAGTAATTCCTCAATGTATTCTTTGGTTGCAAAGAGTTTCCCCAAAAAAAGGATAAAAAAGCAGAATCAAAGCCACATTTTCCTAAAAAAAACTATATACAAACAAGAAAAAACAAGTTTAATCTGAAAAAGCAACATTCCCCGAACAGAACAACACCCAACATGCATAGGTTCTGTCAAGGGAAGATTTGCCAAACACCCCAAAGTAAAGCATGTGCGTAACGGTAATTTTACTTGAAAATTTCAGTTCTGCAGACAAAGTGCGCACCTTGCGATTTTTCAACCAAAACAACCCTTTACATTTGGAATATCCCCCATAAACCATATATTCCCTGAAAGTACACATGTTACGCTTTCTAAGCGTACCCAGCTTGTTGTAGTGGGCTCATCTTTCTGGAATTAATTCCTCAAAGAATTCTTTGGTTGCGCAGGGTTTCCCTAAAAAATGTATAAAAAAGCTGAATAAAAAACACCTTTTCCTAAAATATAAATATGCAAACCAGAAAAAACAAGCTAAGTCTGAAAGCGCAAGGTCTCCCGAACAGAAGAATACCCAACATGCAGAGGTACTATTAACCCTTTTAATTGCCAGCCTAATTGAGATTTTGTCACCCTCTGTTGACAGGTCATTTTTCCCCATTTTGCGCCATGTTTTGCGCCATTTTTGCTGTAATTTTCAGGAAAATTATATTTATAATTTTTTGCAGCAGAGTTTAGGCTTTAACATGAAATGTCTTGTTTGTAAATTTTATTTTGTTTTTTACAATATTAAGTAAAAAAAAAATTAATTAATAAATAAAAACATTTTTAGAAAATTGCCTCCTTTATTTTAAATAAAAAATGTATTTTATTAAGGAAAAACATATTGCTTGTGAAAGCCCCATTTCTACCGATTAGAACGGTACCACATATTTATCGGTAGCCCCCCGTTCCTGCCCAGGAGACCCCCCTAACTGAAACAAGTAATCTATAACATTTACAAATAAAATACAACTACCATCCACACTACAAAGGGTTAAATCGAGAAAAAAAAATGACATAGGGTGCCCCCTCCCTGGGGGGGGGACCCCATTTTTTGGGGGGATTTTTAAGGGTTAAAAACCCTTAAAAATCCCCCCAAAAAATTGACATGGGGTCCCCCTTACCCAAAGTAACCAGCCCGGGACCAGCTATGCAGGGCTTGTTGAAACAGGGCACAGGGGCCAGCTTTTGTGGCCCCTGGCCCTGCAGGCTACAAGCCCGCATAGCCCGTGGGCCCGGGCTCTTCTGCCCCCCCCCCCCCTGGGCTTTGGGGAGGCAGGTAATGGGGGTGCCAGGGGTTAATGGCAAGTCACCCGCTAGTCACAGGTGACTTGCCACCTCCCCCAGCCTTGTGAACTGGTATAGGGGTCATGGACCCCTTACCAGTTCACAATGGGTTAAATGTAAAAAAAAAAACACACACAAAAAGAAAAAATTATTTTATTATTTATTTACTTTTTTTTTAATACTTACCTCCCATCCATCCTGGAGCACTCTGTCCCTCGGCGATCACTGGCTTCTGCTCACCTGCTGGAAACCTTTTATAGCTGCTGGATGACAGAACACAAAGGGTTAATTAAAAAAATGACATGGGTCCCCCCTCCCAGGGAGGCGGACCCCATTTTTTTTGGATTTTTAAGGGTTAAAAACCCTTAAAAATCCCCCCCAAAAATGACGTGGGGTCCCCGTTACCCAAAGTAACCAGCCCGGGACCAGCTATGGGGGCTTGTAGGCACAGAGTGGGGGGGACAGCTTTTGTGCCCCCCCCCCCACCCTGCAGCCTACGAGCCCACATAGCCTATGTGGGCCCGGGCTCTTCTGCCTCCCCCTGGGCTTTGGGGAGGCAGGTAATGGGGGTGCCGGTGGTTAATGGCAAGTCACCCGCTAGGGCAGGTGGCTTGCCACCCCCCCAGCCTTGTGAACTGGTATAAGGGGGTCTCATGGACCCCTTACCAGTTCACAAGGGGTTAAATGTTGAAAAAAACCACCACACATTAATAAAAAGTATTTTATAAAAAAAAAAAAAAAATTTTTTTTACTGTACTTACCTCCGATTGCAAGCTCTTGTCCCTCGCCGCTCTGCTGACAGATGCCGGTGATCGGCATCCAGAGAAGGAGGAGGCAGGAGATCAGAGGATCTCCTGTCACCTCCTTCCAGGGCACCGATCACCGGCATCTGAGAAGCTGAGAAGGCTGAAGCCGGTGATCGATCGGGGCCGGGATGACGTCATAAGCCCCGGCCCCAAGGGGGCGGGGCTTAGCGGCAAGATGGCGGCCACCATCGAAGATGAAAGGGGAGAGAGCCTCTCGGGCTCTCTCCTGAAGATCGGTAAGTCCTGGGGGGGGGGGGATCGGAGGCCCCCCAGGTGAAGAGGAGAGACAGCGGGAGCCAGCGCACATGGAGGTAAGTGAATGTCATTTTTTTTTTTTACAGTTAGCAGCTTCTGCTGCCAAAGCGGGGGGGGGGGAGCGGCCTATTCCGGGGGCTCTCCTGGAGGCATCCGACCCCCTACGAGGGATCGGATGGCACCAAATTAAAGAGGAGACCCGGCCGGATCCAACAAGGGGTCAGGTGAGTATTTTTTATTTTTTAAACCACAAGCGGGGAAAGTCAAGCACGTAACACCTACGGGCTTGGCACTTAAGGCCCAGCCAAGCCAGCACGTAGGTGTTACGTGCTTGGCAACAAAAGGGTTAATCCCTGCTGGCATATTTGCTTAGATAATCACCATATGGAGGCATCTCAGAATTATGTGACCGGGGTCCCTCTGGGACAAGACCGGCTGTGTACAGCGTGTGGACAGCCCCATGCTGATGCTGGCAGAGCACGGGTCTGCGGACCCTGTGCTGAACAAGTACTGGCCCTGCAATCAGGTTTGCCAGTGGCTGCACCTCGTTTCAATACACCTGTTTCCCCGTGCTTAAATCTCACTCCTGCTGAGTCGCACTCGAGCGGGGATGACCAGCAGGTCGTGCCGTGCAGACTGCCTGCGGCTGATCAGGTTATTTCGAGGTTGGCAGAGCGCAAGGGCCCTGGTAAGAAGCGGTCCCTGACGCCTCCGGTTTCACCCTTTCCTACTGGAACTAAGGGCGTTCACTACTCCGCGGGGTTTTGCTCCTTCTGATGAAGGTGAGCTGTTCTCTGGCTCATCTGACGAGAGGCCGAGGAGTCATGATGATACGGCCCTGGTTCCTGGAGCCTGTGTGACACTGATGAATTACTGATAAAGATCTTTGGGGTCTTGTCTATCTCTCTCCCTGGTGAGGCTCCCGGGCCTAGAGGGGAGAGTTTCCATACAGCGACACCGCGCTTGGAATTTCTGGAGCAGGATCATTTCCAGGCTCTTGTACTCAAAGAATGGGAATCCCCTAGTAAACTTCCAGGGGTTCTAGGGGACTGGGATTGGAAATACCCTTTTCCCCCGATGTGGTTAACTGTTGGTCATCACCTCCCGTGGTGGATGCACCGATCATAGGGGTTCTTAACACCCCCTTTATTGCAGCCCCTACTTATCGTACCCTTCGGGATGCTGAGGACCGGCGCATTGATAGGCTGGCTTCCCACGCCTTTTCTTGTGCAGGGACGGCGCTGCGCCCGGTCTGCGCCGTGGCCATCACTGCAGTGGCCGCTAGGACCCTCATCAGAAAGATGATTGATCATCAACCTGAGGACCTCCCCTGGGAGGTGTTTAATGTACTCTCCAGTTGTGATGTATTTGTAAGGTTTATCCTTTTAGCGCTGGATGACACCATTAGGATGTGTGCAAGAACTCCTGCTCTTGTGGTAGCTATACGTCGCTTGGTCTGGCTGCGACAGTGGGGTGTTGACGATGCTACAAAAAAGACTCTTACTGGGCTTCCCTTTAGAGGGCAACGCCTATTTGGGGCCCGTCTAGACCTGTTTGGAAAAAAGGGCAGAACACCCCTACGCAGAAGGCTGTCTCGGCCTCCTCGGGGCAGGGGCACCCCTCCCCCCCCCTACGTTAGTGTCAAACACGAACCAGGGGTGTCCTTCCAGCTATTTGGCTAATTTGGATTTGGTTCAGGCGAGAACCTTCTTCCTTGGCAATACAGTGGACAATCTGGTAACATGGGCTCTGTCCCTCATTGCTGTCCCCGTCCCTTCACCTGGCAGGATTGCAGCTGGTGGGCCCGTTGGTGGCTGCTCAGAGGATGTCCCTTATACTCAGTGCCCTTGGGCTCTTCTGCAACTTGTATTGTTAATACTGGACAGGGTTCCAGCATCCCTGGAGCTGGGTCTGTGTACCTTCCCCCTTGGTACGGTGGTTCCTCTTGAGACGGTTGAACTCAAGGAACCAGTCAGGGGGCTCCCCTTTCCTTGCATCTTCCTGTAGAGGGATACCAAATCTATCAGGTTGAGGGGGGGGGGGGGGGGTTCTTCTAAAATCCCCTGTGGTTCCGGGGAAGGTGGGGCCTTAGGGGTCCACACACCTATCTATTTTTGAAGCGGTGAGCCTTCAGGTTGGCTCTATCTCGCTGGACTACTCCTTTTCAGGACCTGTCTATTTGGGGGCTATTGGTCTGTCTGACGACAGTGGCCTGTATTAATTATCTGTGTGGGACACGGAGCAGGATGATCCTCCAGGAAGGTATCTGATCCTGATCTGGGTGGAGGGCAACGTTCCCTGCATATCAGTGGTATTCGCTCCGGTGGATGTCCTTCTGCGACAGGATGTGTTAATCCTTGTGTCACTATGAGATCCATCTAGTGTGGATCTGTTTGGGCCCCGTCACTATCACAGGTTCTCGGGCCATGTTCCCTGTCCCAGAATATTCTGGCCGTGGTCAGGAGGCTTAGTAACGTTATGGCTGGACATTATATTCTGTATATCTTCATTCACCCTGCTAGGCGGGGTTCTGCGCAAGTTTGCTCTGGAAGGGGGGACCAGGGATACTGGTGGCCCAGTGGAGTGTGGTTTGCAGACGTGGTACTGTGGACAGCGGACCTGTACGTTCTGTCAGGAGTGCTGATCTGCTCACTCATGCCCCCTTTTTATTTCACCCCAATCTACAGGCTCTGGTCTAGATGGCCTGACGGTTGATTCATCCACCTTGATGGAGACGGGCTTATCTTCTGGGTGACTGTGACTATTGGAAGTCTAGGAGTTAGCTTCTTCTTCCGTCTATTGTTGGGTTTGGCGTACCCATATTGATTGATGTGAGTCTAGGTCTCTCCCCTGTTGGACGTTCTCTGTTCCCAGGGTTCTAGAGCTATTACAGCATGGGTTGGAGTTTGCTCCCCAACTCGGTACTCTGAAGGTTCAGGCTCTGCCCTGTCCGCCTTCCTGTAGAAGTCTTTGCTCAGTTTTTCCTTGGTTAAGCATTCTTTCGGGGATTGCTCAGTTGCATCCCCCACGTAATTCTATGTTCCCTGTTGGGATTTGAATTTTTATTCTGTTTGCCTTGTGGGGTTTTCCCTTTGGACCTATTCCGGATGCTGTCTGACTGTTCTTACCCTCAAGTTGTCCTTCTAGGGACTGTTACTTCAGTCAGCCGTGTGCCTGAGCGGGCGGCTCTGTTTAGCTAGCCCTCGTTATTGATATGTACACCAAGATGAGCTGGTGTTCCGCTTTACGCCGGACCTTCTGCCTAAGGTGGTGTCTTATGCTCATGTATTCAAGACATTTGTCTCTCTTCTGGGCCTTATTCCTAGTAACGCTGAGGAAAGGGGGTCTACATTCCCTCAACAGATGTTGGAAGTTTTTTTCCTGGATTGTCTCTTGTCCCTTAGGGGGACTGATGCCCCTTGGGGTTTGCGGGCGTCTCCATTCGTATGTGCCTGATCTCGTATGCTTCCAGGGGTTATGCGGCCTTTGGCCTGGTCTTTACTTTGATGGATTGTCCCTTCTGGTCCTAGGAAAGGTTTCGGCTACTGCCAAGGCTACTGTTAGCTTTTGGACTGGTCAGGCCTTTTCTTTTAAGGGGAAGAATCTTTTTTTCACTTGTGAGAATTTCTGATTTTACTTGTGCTTTGGTATCTTTGGGCCTTTCAGCACCAGGTTTCTGTTGAACAAGTTTGCTAGACCGCTACTTGTTTTTCTGTTCATACCTTTTCAAAGGGTTTTATGAGGTTGACGTTAGAGCCTTTGCTCATGTCGCTCTGGTAGCTAGGTTTGCAGGTGACAGTGCTTTTAACTGTCTGCTGTGCCTTTTTTGTTGGGATCCCACCCTACTTTATGGACACTGCTATTGGATGTCCCAAGTGTAAATATTATATCTGGAGCAAGACATACTGTATACTTAGAATAATACAATTCTGTGAAATACTCACCTGTAGAATTGGTATTATACGTATACAGTACGTCCTGCTCCACCCCACCCTGGTTTTTGCATTGTTCTGGATCCCCTGTATGGTGATTGTTATCATTGTTGTTATTACCAGTTTTTGGTCGTTATTTTCTCCCGGCTTCTTTTTCACTGCTTTTCAATGCTGGGGATTTGTGGGAGGTCCCCGGGTGTATGAAGGGCCGGGAGGAGCCTGTTTTTGCATGTCTGCAGTGCACAGCACCATCTGGCGGAGGATTACCCAAGTGTAAGTTTTATATCTGGAGCAGGATGTACTGTATACGTATAATACCAATTCTACAGGTGAGTATTTCACAGAATTGTACTTATTTTTCCCCAAAAGTGGGGGGAAAATGTCAGTGCGCCTTATCGGGCAAATGTAAAAAAAAAAATATATAAATAAAAAAAAAAATCATAAAAAAAAACTCGCCTGTCCCCGGCGCTCCCGCGTTGCCTGTCACACTGAGAGAGGCCAGAGGAGCGGCAGGCTGTGTCCCAGCCCCGCCGCTGCGATCGCTGTCTTTTCAGGCAGCAATAGCAGAGGCGGGGCCAGAGACGGCGCCCGCCGCTCGGCCATCTGCTGCCTCTTCCTGTCAGGTCACACGCGAGCACCCAGGTCAGTGCAGCAGGTGGGCGTGGCCTGCACTGTCTCTGGCCCCGCCGCTGTCATCGCTGCCGGTAAAAGACAGTGATCACAGCGGCGGGGCCGGGATACAGCCCGCCGCTGCTTCTTACGGCCGGCTCCGTGAATTGGGTGGGCGTGGCCTGCGCTGACACGGCGCAGGCCACGCCCACCCGATTCACAGAGCGGACGGTGTCAGCGGACAGGTGAGTTTTACTCTTTTTTTTTTCTACTTTTGCCGACTGCCAATAGGGGGATGCCACACTTCCAATAGGGGGAGAGGGGGATGCCACACTGCCAATGGGGGAGGGGGGATGCCACACTTCCAATGGGGGGAGAGGGGGATGCCACACTGCCAATGGGGGGAGAGGGGGATGCCACACTGCCAATGGGGGGAGAGGGGGATGCCACACTGCCAATGGGGGGAGAGGGGGATGCCACACTGCCAATGGGGGGAGAGGGGGATGCCACACTGCCAATGGGGGGAGAGGGCGATGCCACACTGCCAATGGGGGGGGAGAGGGCGATGCCACACTGCCAGTGGGGGGAGAGGGGGATGCCACACTGCCAATGGGGGGAGAGGGCGATGCCACACTGCCAATGGGGGGGGGAGAGGGGATGCCACGCTGCCAATGGGTGGAGAGGGCGATGCCACACTGCCTATGGGGGGAGAGGGGGATGCCACACAGCCTACACTAATGGGGGGAGAGGGGGATGCCACACAGCCTATACTAATAGGGGGAGAGGGCAATGCCACACTGCCAATGGGGGGAGAGGGGGATGCCACACAGCCTACACTAATTGGGGGAGAGGGGGATGCCACACAACCTACACTAATGGGGGGAGAGGGGGATGCCACATAGCCTACACTAATGGGGGGAGAGGGGGATGCCACACAGCCTCTACTAATGGGGGGAGAGGGCGATGCCAATGGGGGGAGAGGGGGATGCTACACTGCCAATGGGGGGAGAGGGGGATGCCACACTGCCAATGGGGGGAGAGGGGGATGCCACACTGCCAATGGGGGGAGAGGGCGATGCCACACTGCCAATGGGGGGAGAGGGCGATGCCACACTGCCAATGGGGGGAGAGGGCGATGCCACACTGCCAATGGGGGGAGAGGGCGATGACACACTGCCAATGGGGGGGGAGGGGGATGCCACACTGCCAATGGGGGGAGAGGGCGATGCCACACTGCCAATGGGGGGAGAGGGCGATGCCACACTGCCAATGGGGGGAGAGGGCGATGCCACACTGCCAATGGGGGGAGAGGGCGATGCCACACTGCCAATGGGGGGAGAGGGCGATGCCACACTGCCAATGGGGGGAGAGGGGGATGCCACACTGCTAATGGGGGGAGAGGGCGATGCCACACTGCCAATGGGGGGAGAGGGCGATGCCACACTGCCAATGGGGGGAGAGGGCGATGCCACTCTGCCAATGGGGTGAGAGGGTGATGCCACACTGCCAATGGGGGGAGAGGGTGATGCCACACTGCCAATGGGGGGAGAGGGTGATGCCACACTGCCAATGGGGGGAGAGGGCGATGCCACACTGCCAATGGGGGGAGAGGGCGATGCCACACTGCCAATGGGGGGAGAGGGCGATGCCACACTGCCAATGGGGGGAGAGGGCGATGCCACACTGCCAATGGGGGGAGAGGGGGATGCCACACTGCCAATGGGGGGAGAGGGCGATGCCACACTGCCAATGGGGGGAGAGGGCGATGCCACTCTGCCAATGGGGGGGGAGAGGGCGATGCCACACTGCCCAATGGGGGGAGAGGGCGATGACACACTGCCCAATGGGGGGAGAGGGCGATGCCACACTGCCAATGGGGGGGGGAGAGGGGATGCCACACTGCCAATGGGGGGGGGGGGGAGAGGGGATGCCACACTGCCAATGGGTGGAGAGGGCGATGCCACACTGCCTATGGGGGGAGAGGGGGATGCCACACAGCCTATACTAATGGGGGGAGAGGGGGATGCCACACAGCCGATGGGGGGAGGGGGATGCCACATTGCCAATGGGAATGGGGGGGCACTGCCTATATGGGGAATAGGAGGGGGGAATGCCACACTGCTTATGATAATGGGGTGCACACTGCCTATATGGAAATGGGAGGGGAGATGCCACACTAGGTATATGGGGAATGGGATGGGGGGGTGCCACACTGGGTATACGGGGAATCGGATGGGGGGATGTCACACTGGGTATACAGGGAATGGGATGGGGAAATGCCACACTGGGTATACGGGGAATGGGATGGGGGAATGCCACACTGGGTATACGGGGAATGGGATGGGGGCATGCCACACTGGGTATACGGGGAATAGGATGGGGGGGATGCCACACTGGGTATACGGGGAATGGGATGGGGGGACACCACACTGGGTATACAGGGAATGGGATGGGGGAATGCTTCACTGTCTATGGAATGGGGGCATCTCACACAGCCTATGGGATTGAGATAGGGGAATACCACACTGTCTGTAATGGTGTGTTTTTGGTTTAAAATATTTTTTTTCTTATTTTCTCCCCCAAATTCTATGTGCATCTTATAGGGCGAAAAATACGGTACCTCCTGCAATAGCCGCTTTATCCAAGGGTGGTTTGCAGTCACTGCCCCCTAGTTTGTTCATTAGTGCATTTCACATGTGTGCACTTGTATGTCGTTATGATGTGTGTTGCACATTTGCATAGGTGAGTTAAAAACAGAGCAAGCATACATTTGTCTTATGAGCACATTATCTTTATCATCATGCATTCTGCTCATTGAAGACTTGAATTCGAATAACTCCTGCCAGAGAGTCAGAAGGCATTTAGTAAACCGGTAAATGCTAGTCAAATGTAATGAGGTTCGTATGAATGCCCTTCAGTTGCCGGATGATAAATGTGTTGTTACTGATTAAAAAACCCTAAGTGTGTGTATTAAGATTCATAACTCAAGTGTAGTCTTAACCAAATAAGGACACAAATAAGGACAAATGCTTTTAAAGGCGCACTATCGCGAACAATGGCCCAATGATAAAAATCCATATAAATTTGCTGGATGGCAGGAGGAGGGGTCACTTTATACACTGTTTTGCCAATTGGATCAGCCAGATCCAGAACCGGAAATAGCCGGACAGGATATGACGTTCCCAATTGGTAAGGGACCTGCTAGCCAGGACCCCTGTTCGGATTCCCGCCCTGAAGGAAGCACTACAACTCCAAAGCGTTGTAAAATATAACTTTAATAATAGCAAAGATATATAATGACAGCTTAAAACACATAAATAGCATAACACTTACACAAAAACAAATAACATGAAAACACTTAAACATAGCTTTAATCAACACTGCTAAATGGTACCGCTCAATCATTTCAAACCGTATCCTATATCCTTCAGATACATCTAAACATGATCAACAACTATTCCATGGAATGTTTAGCTTACCTACCCAGCATGCATATATATATTTAATCATGAGTCCTGGTCGCCGAGGAGCTCCACGGGCCGATGCAATGCGGCACAGCGAGATCAGGATGAGCTTGGGAGGTCAGTGGGTTAACAGCCCCACAGATCACTGTCCATGACGGGCGTCCCTCGTCAATGGCTCTTGAGTCTCCTGATTCCACAGTGGAATACCCCTCATATTTATGGCGCTGTCACCCCAAAAAGCTGGCCAAACTCCAAGGGGTGAAAGCAACCTGTTTCTTGATTATAGTTTATCTAATCTTCCATACCTATCTCACCCAAGAATTGGCCAAATTCCCAGGTAAGATAAGTAAGGAACATATGTCACAAATCCATATGCTATACTGATTAGCCCCCCACTCCACGTCACAGCTGTACATTTTGAAAAACATGTTTTTGACTTAAAACTCTGGTAAACATGTTTTTCACTTAAATTTGCTATATCATAGTTGTTTTTCACATTCTGGACATGTCAGGGCATATTCCTGGCTTACATTTACTATGCTATAACACTATGATCACAAAATGTCTGCCAGTGGCATCCATCTTAGAACACAAAATGGTGGATGGTAATAACATTTTTACAAAATGGCGGACAAGATGGCGGCCAGATTGCCATTTCACCTATTATTATCACATACACCCAGCATCAAGAAATATGCTGCCAGGCTTGTTCTTCCTTCCATTAAAAGAAAGAAGAGGAAACCAGGAGTGAAAAGCTCTGTCACCCCTGATAGACTAAGCCTGTCACCCCCACATTTTGAGAGAATAAACCACAAGCTTTGCGGGAGTTTTATTCAGTTCATGTGTATAAGTGACCCCCTCCTCATTAGTCGATGTGTTTATGTGGATTTTTAATATTACACAATTTCACGATAGTGCTCCTTTAATGTTGTTTGCTGTACTCTGATGTAACATTCTTTTCCTGGTGTCCTGCTCGGGTTGCTCCATTCTTGACAATTGGGTTATCCACCACAAGGTGGCGCAGTTGACTGCAAGACGAAACTTGTGGCTCCTCCCGGTTCATATAAAGGCAACTGTTTCCCTAAAAATCCCCAGAGTTCTCTTGCAGTCTGACTGCGAAGATGGATCTATTTTTCTCTCCATGGAAATCGCAGACAAGCAGGGCATCCCAAGCCTGTCGGCCGCTGCAGCCCTATTCCCACCTTTTTTCGTGGACCCTTTCTACCTCCCAGCCTCTGGCTACGGATCAGGTGACGGTAGGGGAACTCCGAGGGTCAGGCATTCGGCAGAGCTATGCTCTGGGCCGCAGAACCTGTCCCAAAGGGTAGCCGGCCATAGGCAATGGTGAGCATATATGTGGGGGGGACCACCTTGGGACCCCTTATTTATTTATGTCTCCCACAGGCTTTATTTTTTTGTTTGGTGCACTTGTATTTTTACCTTACTTTACTTCATTTACCTCACCTTTCCTCCTCTTTTGCTCCTCTCGTCCAGGCCGGGGCGTCGAATCGGGCGCTGGGGGCTAGAGAAGACGGGCACCGCCGTGCGCACCGGCGTCTTCTATGCGGTCCGGGTGCCATTTTGGTCTTTTTGGCGCCTTGTTGATATCGCCAGGTCTCGCAAGCGTGCGGAGGAGTATAAGGATCTCCTAGCTTGCGCGAACTTCATTGCCTGTGATTTCGGCCATGGATGATACCGTCCGGCTTGGCAGCAGGGCTTCGGCCCTGCTGGTCACTCTGCGTCATTCTAGCTGCCTGCGACAGTGGGCAGCGGACTACGCTGACAAGAAAGATCTCGCTAGTATTCCCTTCCTGGGACTTCGGCTGTTCGGGGAGCGTCTGGATATCCTGGCAAAAGATGGGAGGCTCCCTCGGCGCCGGAAGCCTGTGCGGCCCTTTCGAGGCTTTTCTTCCTTTCGTCCCTTTCGAGGGGGACAAGGTTCTTCCTTCTCTGGTGGGCGCAGAGACTCCTGGGGGCGCGGTAGATCCCGCTGTCGTCCCAGTCCCTCATCGGGGTTCAAGTCCAAGCCCCCTGCCAAGGCCACTCAGGCATGAGGAGGCGCCCTCACCTATTCGGGTGGGGGGACGGCTTCTGCTTTTTGCTCATGTCTGGAGACAGCATGTCTCGGAGCGGTGGATTCAGGAGGTGGTGTCCTCCGGGTACAAGATAGAGCTGGCAGCTTGGCCGCCCCCAAGATTTCTTCGGTCGCTGATTTCCCAGAACCCATTGACGGCGCAGGGCCTAAGATTGGCTGTCCAACGACTTCTGTTGTCCGGAGTGATTTGTTCTGTGCCTCACCAGGAACGGGGCCGAGGGTTCTATTCCAATCTTTTCACGGTGCCTAAGAAGGACAGTACTCTGAGACCTATTCTGGACCTGAAGGGTCTCAACAGTTTTGTCAGATTCAAACACTTCCGCATGGAGACCTTGCGGTCAGCGGTGAGTTCGCTTTGTCCAAGCAACATCATGACCACGGTGGACATCAGGGATGCTTACCTGCACGTCCCTATATTTCAGGGTCATCAGAAGTTTCTGAGGTTCGCGCTGGAGGATCAGCACTACCAATTTGTGGCACTGCCGTTTGGAATCTCTTCAGCCTCCCGGGTGTTCACCAAGGTGCTGGCGGGTGTTATGGCCCTGCTGAGGAGCCAGGGCATTTGCATTCTTCCTTATCTGGACGACTTGTTGATTACTGCTCAATCTCTTCAGCAGGCTGAGAGCAACACTCGGGACGGTGTTGTCCACTCTCGAGGCATTCGGCTGGGTGATCAATTATCCCAAGTCCTCGATCACTCTGTCATTGCTGAGGTCTTTCCTGGGCATGACGTTGGACACCTCTCAGGTCAAGGTGTTCCTCCCCCAGCAGAAGGTGGAGGGTCTTCAGACGCAGGTGCGGGCCTTGCTGTCGTGTCCACACCCATCCATCCATCTGGGGATGAAGTTGGTGGGCCTCATGGTGTCTTGCTTCGAGGCTGTACCCTTCGCTCAGTTCCACATGAGACCTCTTTAGTTGAATCTCTTGACTGTTTGGGATCGGAAACAGGAGTCTCTGGAGCAGGAGTTCTCTCTGTCCCCTCTGGCCAGGCGGTCCCTCTCGTGGTGGTTGGACTCAATAAATCTTCTAGTGGGCAGGTCCTTTCTTACTCCGCGTTGGGAGATTGTCACCACGGACGCCAGCATGACCGGTTGGGGAGGGTTTTGGCAACCGCTGAAGTTCCAGGGCCTGTGGGGCCCTCAGGAGGCTCACGTGCTTATCAATCTCCTGGAGTTGAGAGCGATCCGATTGGTCCTTTCTCATTTTACTCCCCATTTACGGGGTTGTGCGGTCCAGGTCCGCTCAGACAATCAGACGGCGGTCGCCTACATCAATCATCAGGGCAGGACTCGGAGCAAGCGAGCCCTCAAGGAGGTGACCCTGATCCTGTCTTGGGTGGAGGAGAATGTTCCCTGCATCTCGGCGGTTTACATCCCCGGGGTGGAGAACCAGGAGGCAGACTCCCTGAGCAGGGAGACTTCTCGTCTGGGGGAATGGTCTCTCAGCAACGAGATCTTTCACGCTCTGTGTCGCCGCTGGGGTCAGCCAGACGTGGATCTGTTTGCATCCCGACACAATCACAAGCTTCCAAAGTTCGTCTCTCTGTCTAGAGATTCTCTAGCCTTCGCCACGGGCGCACTGGCAATTCCTTGGACGGAGTTCCGACTCCTTTACGCCTTTCCTCCCTTCCCTCTCCTGGGTCGCCTGCTGCTCAAGATAGCCCAGGACGGGGTACCGACCATCCTGGTGGCCCCTCGTTGGCCGAGGCGGTGTTGGTTCACGGACATAGTCCAGATGTCAGTGGATCATTATGTCATGCCCGACGATCCAGGGCTTCTTACTCTGGGGCTGTTACGCCACCCCAATTTACAAACGTTGGCTTTGATGGCTTGCCGCTGAAACCTCCATCTTGACGGAGAAAGGGCTGTCTGCCTCGGTCGTGCATACCATGATTCAGGCTCGGAAGAAATCCTCTTCCATGATTTATTACAGGGTCTGGCATGCTTACATTGCCTGGTGTGAGTCTGGGAGTTTCCCTTGTCGCACATTTTTTTTTTCTAGGATTTTGGAGTTCCTACAGCATGGTTTGGATTCGGGCCTCCAGCTGTGTACCCTCAAGGGACAGGTTTTGGCCTTGGCTATTTTCTTCCAAAGATCCTTCGCCAATCATAGACTTATCAAGACCTGTTTCCAAGGAGTCACTCATGTACGCCCACCGCATAAGCCTATGCTACCGGTGTGGGATTTCAATTTGGTGCTTTCCGCTCTCCAGGGTCCCCCTTTGAGCCCTTGTGCGATGCTGCTTTTTCCATTTTGATTCTGAAGGTGGTCATTTTGGTAGCTATCACTTCGGTACGTCGCTTTGTATGAAGCCTCCTTATATAGAGCGGCATCAGGATAAGGTGATTTTTCGTCTTAAGCCAGACTTCTTACCCAAGGTTGTTTCTGCTTTTCATCTCAATGAGGACATTCCCCTCGATTCAAAGAGCCAAAGTTAATTGATTTCGTATCGAGAATCGTAAGTTTGGGTGGGTGTTAGTCATTTTTTCCTGTTTTTTTGGCCATTCCCGACTCGCACGAGCCTACGTACGAATGCGTATATGCTCTTACGATCAGCGGCAGTGCGTTCGTAAATTTTAGGATCAAAACGTAAAACTTAGGATCAAATCCTAAAACTTACGATGAAAACGTAAAACTTAGGATAATTGGATGTGTTTAGGTGTGATTCAGAGAAACCTGTAAACGCGTTTTAAAAGAAAGCCACAGCCGACACCTTTTAGCAGCCGGATTGCTGTTCGTGAACAGGTTTTTTGGCTATGTGGAGGAGTCTGCGCGTCTTGTGCTCCAATGAACTGCATGTATCAGCATGGCCGAGGCCATTAATTGTATGGCAATGCATGCCTGATTTAATACATTTCCATGTATGCCTTCTAAAAGCATTTTAATGTGGACCTTAATTAGTCCTTTGCATGTAAACCTTTATTTTGCAATATATTTGCGTTAATTAAAGAAACTTATGTCCTTTGTTATTTATTGTTAAATTGATGTACTAGAATAATATTTTTAGATAGCATTTATTGTTTTAGTTGTTTACCTTTGCTTTGTTTAATTAGTTAAGCACATCTTTGGTCAGATGCATCACACTTACTGAGGAGAGGAGAGCGGGATAAAGTGCAGGATGTGGGTTACTGCTGTATTTTGCCCCCAGAGCTGGGGGCACGGACAGTCACAAGGCCCTTTCTGTTTGCAGGCTGCCCGAGAATACCTGAGCCGCCATCTTGGCTGTTTCTAGACTCATAACATGCAGAAGTTGCTGGGTGTTTTTTAATATTTGAGAGCAATCTGTATGTAGAGGGTGTGGGTAACCACACACCAAAAATTTAAGTTGTACCATTTGAAGCCAAAATATTAAAATTAAATCCACAAGTAAAAAATGCAAGTTAACTAAAAATTAAACAAAGTAAGATTTTATTATGCAAATGCATTCATTAATGGTTGGTTTCAACAAAATGAATGAAATAAAGAAAAATAAGACCAAATATTTAGAATGCACTTTAATGAGCTAAGTTTGTAGTGCGCGGCCGCAAGATCAGAAGGATTTACGTCCAGACAAAAAAGGAAAAAGGGCAAAACCAATGTTGCAACCTGAGAAATGAAACGGAAAATTCAGGATGGAAACTGACATAGGTCTGATTCCCGAACTGCCATACGAACGGACGTATATTTTAGGATAGAAGCGTATTTGCTTATTGAATCACTCGCAAGTTCATACGAACGCACGAGCGGACGTGAAAAATAGGATGATCGTGAGCCAAATCCAAGCTGTTACATGTTTCTTTGAATCAACCCAATTGTCTTGCCTTCTTTGTGTCCCACGCCTTCTAATTCTAAGGAGAGGACACTCCATTCCCTGGATGTGGTCAGAGCCCTTAAACCGGACCTTCACCGTGATTTATTGAAAAGCCCAAACCCTTATAAAATGATTTCCCAGCATCTAAAATTAATATATTTTAAGTTTTTAGTCACTTACTTATCATTCTTTTTCCCACTGGGCTGCAACTCTGTTCAGGACTTTAGGATACGGGCGCCGCCATCTTGACCCAGAAGCATCACACTTACTGAGGAGAGGAGAGCGGGATAAAGTACAGGCGAGCAGGTTATAGCTGTGCTTTGCTCAGACAGAGTAGAGCTGGGGTCAGGAAAAGGTCAGCAATCCCAGAATGCAGAGCAGCACAGTTAGAAGGCACTTCCTGTTTTCAGGCTGCCTGATGACCTATAAGCCGCCATCTTGGATGTTTAAAGGCTCATAACATGCAGTAGATGCAGGTAGGATGATTTTTAATGTGAGCATCTGTGTACAGGGTGTGGGAAACATATAAGATATGCTCTAATTCAGGGTGAAGGTCCGCTTTAAATACTACCTGGTTGCTATGGAATCCTTTAGGAAGTCGGATTCTCTATTTGTCCTTCCTGACGGGACCAGGAAGGGCTTGCCTCCAGCCAAATCCACTATCAGCAAGTGGATCAGACAGGCGGTGGAGCAAGCGTATTCTGCCAAGGGGAAGGAACCCCCTTTTCGGATCACAGCTCACTCTACCAGAGCTATTGGTGCCTTTTGGGCTTTTGAGCACCAGGCTTCTGTTAAACAGGTTTGTAAGGCTGCTACTTGGTCTTCAGTTCATACTTTTTCTAAGTTTTACAAGGTTGATGTTAGGGCCTCAGCTGATGCTGTTTTTGGTCGTAAGGTGCTGCAAGCGGTAGTGTCATGAACTACGTGCTGTTGCTCACTGGGGATCCCACCCTTTCTTGGACACTGCTTTTGGATGTCCTAATCGTCAAGAATGGAGTGACCTGAGTAAGGCACCAGGAAAAATACAATTCTGTGAGTACTCACCTGTAGAATTGATTTTGGTGGTGTCCTGCTCGGGTCGCTCCATCCCACCCTTGTTCTGTTATCCTCTTTTCCAAGTATACAGCACGTCCTGTTCCAGTAAATTCCTTACACTTGGGTTATTCCGCCACAAGGTGGCGCAGTGGACTGCAGAAAGACTTGTGGCCACTCCCGGCCCCATAAATAGCCAAGTACCTCCCACCAGTTTCCAGTGTTTCTCTGCAGTCTGGACTGCGAAGATAGAAGATGGCTCTCTATTGCGCAGGGAGTGGGGCTTTTCAAGCCTAGGGCCCTGCAGGCTTATTTCCACCCGTTCTGGGCCCACTGCCTCCCAGCCTCGGCTGACGGTTCGGATGAAGGTAGGACAGCACTAGGGTCAGATGCTAAAGGAGCTCTGCTCCGGGCCGCAAGACCCTGTACCAAAGGGTAGCCGGCAACAGGCTTTCTATGGTGAGCCTCATTGGGATACCCCAGCCTCAAACCTTGGGTCCTTGTCCCTTCACCCGTCTCCCCTCCCCCCTAGAAGGTTGTGCGCGACCTCTTTGTTGTGGCCCGCTTGGTGGCAGGGGGCGCCCGGGGGGTATGTGATTTTTGTATGTGTTATTCTATTGTGGTGTGTGTGCGGGCCGTTGTATGGCGCTCCGCGGTGGTTGGCGCTATGTATTTTTTGTTACTGTCATGGCGCCGGCATCTCACGTGATCATAGTTTCGCGCTCTTCGGGGGGCGGGAACCGCGGTTTGACGCTTTCTGCGTCATACTCTCGTGGTCCGCCCGGTCTTGCAGGCGGGTCACCTTTGACTGTGGTTCTCCCGGCCCGGCCCCTTACCAATCTCCCACCTTCCCTAGCGGGATTTGGGGGGCATCCCAAAAAGGGTGGCTGTTGCTAGCTGTGTCCCTGTATTGGCCGTTACGCCTGTATCTAATCACCATATGGAGGCTTCCAGGGAGAATGTGCTTGGGGTTCCTTCGGGACAAGCCCAGCTGTGTGTTGCGTGTGGGGTATCCCCTGTTGGTAACGGTGTCGGGGTGTGTTTGACCTGCGCCCAGCATGTACTTGCGCGGCAGCCTGGGTCCTCTGCTTGCGCCCCTTTCTGCTTCGCCTACTCCCCTCACGCTTGCATCTGACTCCCAGTGAGGGGCACACTAGCGGGGAGTCTCAATATGACTTGGCCTCACGGATGGCCAGCATTAAAAAGCATATTGCTGGGTCAGCCCCGCGTAAGGCTTCTGCTAAGAAGCAGCATTTATCTCCTGCTGCTTCCCTCTTTTCTGTGGAGGACGAGGGACTTTAGTCATTTTCTGGCTATTACCCCCTTGAGGAGGGAGAATTATTCTCTGAATCAGAATCCTCTGAGGAACAGTCAGTTATATTATTCAGTTATATGGTGGTACCGGGTCTCCTTTTGGAGAAGACCCATGGTCCTCAGATGACACTGACAGGTTATTGACTCACATTTTTGAAGTGCTTTGTATTTCCCCTGGCTCCACAGCAGCAGGGTGAGCTTTTCCATTCTGTTAAACCACGCTTGGGAGTTCCCTGAGCAGAATCACTTTAATAATCTGGTGCTCAAAGAGTGGGAACGCCCTAGTAAGCTACCTGGGGTGCCCAAGAGTTGGGACAGGAGGTATCCTTTTCCCGCTGATGTGATTAAGCGTTGGTCGTGTCCTCCTGAGGTGGACGCGCCAGTCTTAGAGTTGTCTTAACACATCAGTCATGCATTCACGTGACTCTACTACCCTGCGCTATGGTGAGGACTGGCTCTTGGACCAGCTGTCCTGTCATGCTTTTGCTTGTGTGGGGACTGCACTGCGCCCGGTTTGTGCCTCTGCCATAACGGCTATTGCTATTAAAGGGCTGCTTAAGTGTCTCATAGATGGGGCCTCTGATGACGCGGGAGGTGAGGATTATAGATCTCTCCTACTTTGCTATGAATTTATTGCATATATCCTTTCTGCCATGGATGATGCCATTAGAATGTGTGGTAGGACTTCTGCCCTGTTGGTGGCTATACGACGCTCTGTCTGGCTACGTCAGTGGGTGGCTGATAATGCTGCTAAAAAGGTCCTCACTGCTTTTCCCTTTAAGGCGCTGTGGCTCTTTGGTGAATGCTTGGACCTATTTGCCAGGGGTGGTAGTCTGCCTCATCGTAGGAGGCCGTCTTGGCCCTTTCGGGGGACTGGTGCTTCTCTCCCCTCCTTCTGCTTCCAGGGCTGGTCGAGGAGTTTCCTTTGCTGGGGCACGCGGAGACTATTGGGGCAGGGGTAGAGGACGAGGCCGTCCCGGGGTCTTATGGGGTCCCAAGCCAAAATCCTCCCCCAAGCCCCCTCAGGCATGAGGAGGCGCCCTCTCCCATCCGGGTGGGGGGACGGCTTCAGCGCTTTGCTCAAGTCTGGAGGCTATGTGTAGCAGACAGATGGATTCAGGAGGTGGGGTCCTCCGGATGCAAGATAGAGTTTGCAGCCTGGCCGCCTCCAAGATTTATCAGATCCCGGATGGCTCAAAACCCCCTGTCAGCTCAGGGCTTGCGGTCCGAAACCTTTTGGAGTTGGGGGTCATCTGTCCTGTGCCTCTCAGGGAAAGGGGCAGAGGCTTCTACTCCAATCTATTCACTGTTCTCAAAAAGGATGGGTCCCTCAGGCCCATTCTGGATTTAAAGCACCTCAACAAGTTTGTCAGATTCAAGCATTTTCGCATGGAGACCCTATGCTCAGCAGTCGCTACTCTGGGCCCGGGCGACTTCATGACATCCGTAGACATCAAGGACGCTTACCTTCATGGACCAATCTTCCCAGGTCATCAGAAATTTCTCAGGTTTGCTCTGGAGCAGCGGTACTCAATTGGCGGACCGGGGTCCGAATGCGGACCTCTGTGCCAGATTTCTGGACCCCTGCCCTGACAGGATTGGCGATGTAGTTTGTCTCCCTGACAGTGTCTCATGACTCCCTGACACTTAGCATTGCAATATGAAGTACTGCATGTGCAGGAAGTGGCATTGCAAGGTATAATCCACCCCCAACCCGCCCCCAGTGCGCTGATTTCTAACTATCCACCCCCCCACAGCACCCCGTCCGGACCTTCGCCTCTCACCAGATGCCTGTAAATGGACCTTTACAAGAAGTGGTTGAGTACCCAGCACTACCAATTTGTGGCCCTACCTTTCGATATCACCTCAGCTCCCAGGGTATTCACCAAGGTGCTGGCGGGTGTGATGGCTCTGTTGAGATCTCAGGGCATTCGCATCCTTCCTTATTTGGACGACATTCTGATCTCGTCTCAGTCCTTCCATCAGGCAGAACTGGATACCCAGATGGTGGTGTCCACGCTAGAGTCCTTCGGCTGGGTGATCAACCATCCCAAGTCTTTTCTGTCCCCGTCACTGGTGAGGTCCTTTCTGGGCATGACTCTGGATACATCTCAGGTCAAGGTTTTTCTTCCTCAACAGAAGGTGGAGAGTCATCAAGCTCAGGCCCAGCTCCTTCTTTCTTGTCCTCATCCCTCCATCTGGCGGGGGATGTAACTGGTGGGCCTGATGGTGTCTTGCTTCGAGGCGGTGCCCTATGCTCAGTTTCATATGAGACCTCTGCAGCTACGCCTCTTATCAGTGTGGGATCGGGACCCTGTGTCCCTGGATCAGGTGTTTGTTCTGTCCCCCCTGGCCAGACGGTCCCTCCCTCTCTTGCTGGGAGACTGTCACCACAGATGCCAGTCTGACAGGTTGGGGGGAATTCTGGAAATCCTTGAAATTCCAGGGTCAGTGGGGCTCCCAGTAGGCACATACTCCTATCAACATTCTGAAACTGAGTGCAGTAAGGTTGGTTCTTGCCCAATTGACCCCACACCTTTGGGATCGGGCTGTTCAGATCCGCTCGGACAATCAGACGGCGGTTGCCTACATCAATCATCAGGGAGGGACCTGGAGCAAGAGGGCCCTCAAGGAAGTGTCTCTGAAACTGTCATGGACGGAGGAGAATTGTCCCTGCATCTCGGCAGTGTATATCCCAGGGTGGAAAATCTGGAGGCGGACTCCTTGAGCAGGGGGACTTCTTGTTTGGGAGAATGTTCCCTCAGCAGCAGGGCGTTTCGCTCCCTGTGCCACTGCTGGTGTCAGCCGGATGTGGATCTGTTTGCGTCCCGTCTCAATCACAAGCTTCCAGTTTTTCCTGTCTCTTGGTCCCAGGACCCTCTGGCCTCTTGGAACAGCTTTTGGCTCCTCTATGTGTTCCCTCCGTTTCCTCTGCTGGGCAGGGTGCTGCGCAAGATATTCCAGGAAGGGATGCCAACCATCCTGGTGGCCCCCTGTTGGCCAAGAATGGTGTGGTTCGTGCAGTTGGCAGTAGATCAATACGTCCTGCCCAAGGTTCCAGACCTGCTCACTCAGGGGCAGCTACGCCATCCCAATTTACAAACGCTGGCTTTGATGGCCTGGCTGCTGAGACCTCCATCTTGATGGATAAGGGGTTGCCTGCCTCTGTTGTTTCTACCATGATTCGGGCTAGGAAGAAGTCCTCGTCATTTTTCTACTATAGGGTATGGCATGCTTACATTGCTTGGTGTGAGTCTAAGTCTCTTCCCTGTCGGGTGTTTTCTATTCCCAGGATCCTGGAATTCTTGCAGCATGGTTTGGATCTGGGCCTTCAACTTAGTGCTCTCAAGGGACATGTTTCAGCCTTGGCTATTTTCTTCCAAAGATCTTTTGCCAACCACCGTTTGGTTAAGATTTTTTTCCAGGGGGTTACTCACGTGCGCCCGCCACGTAAGCCTATGTTACCAGTCTGGGATTTGAATTTGGTTTTATCTGCTTTGCAGGGTCCTCCTTTTGAGCCTCTACGTGAGGCTGCTTTGCCTATTCTGAAGGGAGCCTTTTTGGTGGCTATCACTTCTGTTAGGCGTGTTTCTGAGTTGGGGGTGCTTTCCATTAAACCTACTTACTTTGAGCAACACCAGGACAAGGTAGTGTTTCGGTATAAGCCAGATTTCCTGCCTAAGGTTGTGTCTGCATTTCATCTCAATCAGGACATTGTTTTGCCTTCATTGTGTCCTAATCCTGCTAATTCCAAGGAGCGGACTCCTTGGATGTGGTCAGGGTTCTGAAGTTTTATTTGGTAGCTACTGAATCTTTCAGGAAGACTGATGCTCTATTCTAAGTATACAGTACGTCCTGCTCCAGATATAATACTTACACTTGGGTATTCTCCGCCAGATGGCGCTGTGCACTGCAGACATGCGAAAACAGGCTCCTTCAAATACCCAGGGACCTCCCACGAATCCCCAGATTTCTCTACAGTGCCGAATGCGAAGACATGAAGTATCAATCTCTCGCAGGTGAGCGGGGCTTTTACAGCCTGAGGCCCTGTTGGACTATTCCCACCCGTCCTCCTTGTGATGTGCCTCCCAGCCTGGGCTGCACTGGTCGGGTGAAGGTAGGCAGCACCATGTGTGCTTGACGAAGCCATGCTCCACCGCAGTCCCCCACCATAGGGTAGGCGGTTAGGCTGATGGTGAGCCTCATAGTGGATGCCCCTCCCGCATTATTGCCCCGTGTAGCGGTGGGCCCTATCCAAAGGGTCGCCATCCTCCCTCGTTTCCCCCCGTAGCTTGGGGGGAAAGAAAGGGGGGGGGGTGTGTGTGGCGGTCTCAAGTGTACTGCGATTACATGATTATGGCCTTAGTATTGTCCTTGACTTGTAACTTGGTGTCAGAGCTGCGCTGCGGCGTCTCCATTGGCAAAAATCATCTATGCTATGTGTGTCATACACTCTGCTTCTTTTTACAATATTTTATACTGCCTTAGAGCTTCACGCTCTTCGGGGGGGCGGGGCCTGGTTTGGCACGCTCCGCGTCACGGCCCGCTCTGGCCCGCCCTTCGAGGTTCGCTTGGCGCCATTTTTATGCTAGTCGCGCGCGTGGGGTAACGGCCCTCCTCCTACCTTGGTATGTAAGTGCCCTCAGGGGCGATTTTCATGATTCCTATTACTGCGCATGGCTCTGACACCCCTTTATTCCCATTATGTCTTTCAGACAGTTGAATCCAGTGGCTTCCCCGGCCTGGGTTAAATTGTAGCGGGCCTTGTAAAATTCTCCCACCTTCCTAGCGGGTCTTTGGGGCATCCAGGGTTGCCTATTGCGTAAATCCCTGCTGGCATATTGTGCCTGGATAATCACCATATGGAGGCATCTCAAAATTATGTGACCGGGGTCCCTCTGGGACAAGACCGGCTGTGTATAGCGTGTGGTCAACCCCATGCTGATGCTGACAGGGCACGGGTCTGCGCACCATGTTCCGAGCAAGCACTGGCCCTGCAATCAGGCTTGCCAGTGGCTGCACCTCGTTTCAATACACTTATTTCCCCATGCTTAATTCTCACTCCTGCTGAGTCGCATACAAGTGGGGATTTGCAGCCTGCTGTGTTTTCCAGCCTGCCTACGGCTGATCAGATTATGGCGAGGTTGTCAGGGCGCAGGGCCCCTGGTACGCCTCCCGTTTTCTGTTGTCCTATGGGAACTGAGGAGTTGACTACTCCGTGTGACTATACCCCTTCTGAAGGAGAGCTGGTCTCTGACTCAGGCTCATCTGATGAGAGGCCGAGGAGTCATGGCGATTCTGGCCCTGAATACTGGGGCCAGTGTGAGATTTGTTGATTAAGGTCTTTAAGGTCCTGTCTATCTCTCTCACTGGTGAGGCCTCCAAGCCGAGAGGGGAGCGTTTCCATACAGCGACAGCGCGCTTGGAATTTCTAGAGCAGGCTCGTTTCCATGCTCTTGTACTCAAGGAATGGGATTTCCCCAGTAAATTACAGGGGTCCCAGGGGACTAGGATAGGAAATACCCCTTTTCCCCCTGAGGTGGTCAATTGTTAGTCATCACCCCCCGTGGTGGATGCGCAGATCGTACGGGTTTCTAACCCCCCCCCTTTATTACAGCCCCTGCTTATAGTACCCTTCGGGATACTGAGGACTGGCGCATTGACCTGTGGCCTCCCACGCCTTTTCTTGTGCAGGGGCGGCGCTGCGCCCGGTCTGTGCCGCGGTCATCAATGCAGTGGCCGCTAGAACCCTCATCAGAAAGATGCTTGATCATCACCCTGAGTATCTCCCCTGGAATGCGTTTAATGCACTCTCCAGTTGTGATGTATTTGTAAAAGGTATCCTATTAGCACTGGATGACACCATTAGAATGTGTGCAAGGACTCCTGCCCTTGTGGTGGCTATACGTCGCTAGGTTTGGCTGTGACAGTGGGGTACTGACGATCAGTGGGGTACTCAACACCAGTTTTTTCTCTCTGCATGAAGCGACAAGACAGAAGAAAAAAGTCTCCTGCTTGCAGGTAGCCAGGGTCAAACCCGGCATCCCCTTTTGGTCTATTTCTGCCCAGTTCTATTGTGTTGTTTATGCCTAGTTAAACGGAAGCCTCCCAGCCTAGGCTGCAGGCTGGGCAAAGGTAGATGGCACTTTAGGTGCCTAGGAGCTTATCTCCTCCGCTCGACCCCCAATGCGGCTATCTGGCATGGTGATCCGGATTTGGGATGCCCCTGTCCCGATGTTCCCTTTAGGTCACCTTCTCCCGCTCGGTCCCTTCTCTCTTCGCTAAATGGGGAGGGGGGGGGGAATGCGTGTTGCATGAGGTGCTTTACTTAGTGTTATGTGTGGAAGTGCTTTGGCAGGGCAGGGCAGCGCTGCGGTGGCGGCGCGTGGCTTGGGCTGCTGGGGCCTTTGTTTGTGTTGCACTTTCAAATTTCCCCCCTTTTTTGCTGTGTCCGGGCCCGCCCTTCACTTCCCCTGTTTCATTAGAGACAGGTGTGCTGAAGCCGGTGGGGGAAGAGGTCCAGTGCGGCTTGAGCTGTAGAGGTAAACGGTCCCCACCATCGCGCACGTGGGGCCGTCCTTGTACTTTGTATTGCCTGCCATGTATAGCGTTTTTTCCTGGGGCACTTCTGCTTATGTATGGGTCAAATGCCTGTATTTGGGTACGTGTGTGTATGTGTGGATATATATATATATATATATATATAGATATATATATATATATATATATATATATATATATATATATATATATATATTTATGCAGGTATATACTCTTATTTTTTATTGATGCACTCTCTGGCTTTGCCTTGAAATAGCATGTGTCATGTATACTTTATTCATGATGTTTAAACTATTCATATATGTTGTTTGCCTTGTTGGTTATGTATGAATGTGGTGCATACTGGTTGGGGGACTGACTGTGGTCTCTTTTCCCCCACAGATTCTGGTATCCCCTCACTGCAGTGGCTCTCCCGGTCTGTTATACCTGGCTAGTCTTAGTCTCTAAATTGGGATTTTCCTAGGCTTAAGAAAAAAAAAAAAAAAAAACCTCCCACTTCCGGGACTTTAATTACAAAGGGGCATCCCGGGTTGCTTAATGCGTAAAACCCTGGGTTGTTGCGAATACCACAAATTCACCATATGGAGGCTTCCAACGTTACCGGAAATGGCTCTTCGGGGTTATCCAGGCTGTGTGGGGGTTGTGGGGCTCCACTCCCAGGCGATGTCATATTATGCGTTCCATGTGCAAGGCAGAACATTGCGCGCCAGTCCGTTGCTCCGGCTTCTGGCTCCTCGCAACTTCCGTCATCTCCTATCCCCCCCCAACCTATTCCGGACCCCGTGTGACATTGTCAAAAATGGGGATTCACATTCCGGGGTGCATGCGCGGTTAGCCAACCTCGAGAAAATAATTTCCGCTTCAGTGGCTCAGAAGGCTACGGCAAAGCGGAAGCACCTTTCTCCGGCAGTGCCTGCTTCGGAGGGTGAGGTACCTGAATTTTTGGATTGGTCCGATTGTCCCCCTGATGAGGAGGGGGAACTCCTTGAGGAGTCGGTTGAGCCAGCAGACCAGCTATTGTTTGACACTGCTGGTGATCAGGCTGTGGGGGTGTCCATTGACACTCCTTCCATTTTGGCTCAAATGTTTAAAGTTTTGGCCTTGGATCCGACTGCGGTGGTCCCTCTGCCAAAGGGTGAGTTGTTTGGTGTTTCCCAGGCAACAGCACTTTGAGAGGGTTGTCCTTAAGGAATGGGAACAACCCACGCGCCTAGCTGGAACTCCTCCTAATTGGGATAAGCGTTATCCCTTTCCGGAGGACTTGGTGAAGCTTTGGTCAGTGCCCCCCGACGTCGATACCCCTGTGTTAGGGCTGACTGGCTCGGCTGCTTTGCACTTTTCTGACACCACTACCATTAAGGATGGTGTGGATCGTCGGATTGATCAATTGGCTCGCCATGGTTTTATCAGTGCCGGGTCGACACTACGGCCAATTTGTGCTTCGGCGCTTCTTCTGCTGGCAGTTAGATCCATTATTAGGGGTCTGCACGCAGATCTTGATCCCGCTTGTGATATGTTTAGTTCTCACAAGCAGTGTGAGTCGTTTGTTTCTTTTGTCCTGACCGCTCAGGACGATGCTCTTGCGACGAGTATCAGTACAGCGGCATTGCTGGTGGCTATTCGTCGGTCTATATGGCTGCGCCAGTGGACGGCGGACCTTAACTCTAATAGGGCGCTTACAGCGCTACCTTTCTTAGGTTTACGCCTTTTTTGGCGAGAAATTGGATGCTGTTACCAAGGATGGTAAGTTGCCTCAATTCAAGAAGCCTCGTCGCTCCTTTCGGGGTGCGAGTTCCTTTAGTCCCTCCTTTCGAGGAGCCAGAGCGGGCAGAGGGGCTTCCCTTCCCGTTACCGGGGGTGTAGGTTGGTCCCGGGGAAGAGGTCGTGGCCGTCCCGGTCAGTCCTGGGGCGCCAAGCCCAAACCTACTGCTAAGCCCGCTCAGCAATGAGGGGCTGTCCTCACCCGTGCGGGTGGGGGGACGATTGCGACACTTCTCCCTGGTTTAAGGCCGCGAGATTCCGGACACACGGATCTGGGAGGGGGTGTCGCCCGGTTACAAACCGGAGTTCAAGTCTCGCCCTCCTTCACGGTTTTTCCTGGAAATGGCGGTGCCGCACTTAGAGGTGGGCCTCGGTTTTTGCTCCATTCTCTTCGCAGCCCCCAAGAAGGACGGGTCGGCTTGCCCCGTCCTGCATCTGAAGTTTTTCAACCTTCCCAGGTCCTCCCTTGCTCAGGCCAGGGTGGTGTCCTTTCTGGGAATGCGGTCGGATTCCGGTCAACACAGGGTGTTTCTCACTCAGTCCAAAATTTGTCTGATTCAGGAGTTGGCTTGGGTCCTTCTTTCCAACCCTTGGCCGTCTGTTGTGGAGCTGAGAGCCTTCCGTCTGGTTCTTGCTCTTTTGTCTCATCAGGGTCTGGGCCTTCTGGTTCAGCTTCGCTCGGACAATCAAACAGCGGTTGCTTACATCAGTCATCAGGGAGGGTCTTGCAGTCTGGGTGCCCTCAGAGTGGTGTCCCTGATCCTGACCTGGGCGAAGTCACATGTTCCTTGTCTCTCGGCAGTCTGCAGTCCGCTCCGGTGGGGGACACCGGAGGTGGTCCTGTTTCCCTTTTGTCACAATTGCAGGCTCCCGATCTTTGTGTCGCTCTCCCAGGATCCTCTGGCTCTGGCGGCGGAAGCCATATCCCTGAGCTGGGCGGACCCGGGGTTTCTGTACCTTTTTCCTCCGATAGCCATGCTAGGCTGGGTGGTACGGAAGCTGGTTCTGGAAAGGGTGTCCGCCATTCTCATGGCCCCAGATGGCCAAGACGAGTATGGTGCGCAGACATTGTTTGGCTGACAGTGAATCAGCTCATTCTGCCACTTCGGCCCGATCTGCTCACTCAGGGTCGGCTGTCTTACCCCAATTTACCAACGCTGGGTTTGACGGCTTGGCTGCTGAGACCTCCATCTTGAAGGAGGAGGGTCTGTCTGACTCAGTTATTAAAACTCTGATCGGTGCCCGAAAGAGGTCTTCTTCTATCGCCTACTATAGGACTTGGAAAGCCTATATCGCTTGGTGTGAGGTTAGATCTTTGCCTTGTAGGGTCTTTTCGGTCTCCAGGATTCTGGAGTTTTTACAATCAGGGCTGGACTCTGGTCTTTAGCTGAGTACTCTGAAAGGGCAGGTTTCTGCCTTATCTATCTTCTTTCAGAAGCGTTTTGCGCTTCATCCTTTAGTTAAAACTTTTTTCCAGGGGGTTACGCATGTGCGGCCTCCCAGGAAACCATTACTCCCTGTTTGGGACTTGAATTTGGTTCTTTCTGCTCTTCAGGCTCCTCCCTTTGAGCCTTTGCAAGATATTGCTTTGTCTACCCTGACTCAGAAGATTGTCTTCTTGGTAGCTATCACTTCGGTTCGGCGTGTCTCGGAGTTGGCGGCCTTGTCTATTCAGGCGCCCTACTTTGAGAGGCATCAGGACAAAGTGGTCTTTCGGTTCAAACCGGACTTTCTTCCTAAGGTTGTTTCTGCTTTTCATTTGAATCAGGATATTGTTCTTCCCTCCCTGTGTCCTAAGCCTAAGAATGACAAGGAGAGGGTTTTGCATTGTTTGGATGTAGTACGCTGTGTTAAGTACTATTTGATTATTACTTCTCCTTTTCGTAAAACTGATGCCTTTTTTGTTGTGCCCTGTGGGCCTAGGAAGGGTTTGGCGCCGGCCAAATCTTCCATTAGCAAATGGATACGTCAGGCCATTATTGCGGCCTATTCTGCTAAGGGGAAAGTTCCCCCTTTTGGTATCACTGCTCATTCTACTCGCGCCGTTGGAGCGTCTTGGGCTTTTCAGCACCAAGCTTCTGTTGAACAAGTTTGTAAGGCCGCTACTTGGTCTTCTGTTCATACTTTTTCTAAGTTTTACAAGGTTGATGTGCGGGCCTCAGCAGATGCTGTGTTTGGCCGCAAAGTTCTGCAGACTGCAGTCATTTAAGTTATGCTTCACTTTGCCTTCGGATACCCACCCCTTGTGGACACTGCTTTTGGATGTCCCGATTGGGACATTGTCAGTGTGCCACACACCCCGCTTCACCCGCCCTTTTTGGTATCCTGGATCCTTTATATGGTGAAGCTTTTCTTTATTTTGAGGTTACCGTTGGATTTCCTGGTACCTTGTCTTTCTGCTTTTTAAATCACTGGTGTTGAGTGGGAGGTCCCAGGTATATATAGGCTGGAAGGGGCTCGTTTTCAAGACTTCTCTGCAACGTCGCCACCTGCTGGTGGAGTAACCCGATCGTAAGAATTAAAGGGGAAGCGGGGTGTGTGGCACACTGACAATATCCATTTTTCAGGTGAGTACTCAGAAAATGGTATTTTTTACTTCCCTTTGTCTTCTGGACACCGAGGTTCTTCAGATTCGCGTTGGTTGACCAACACTGATAATCGTGACCTTGTCATCTGGCCTCTCTTCAGCTCCCAGAGTGCTCACCAGGGTGCTGACAGGGGTGTAGTTTCTCATGAGACCAAGGGCCGTCCGCGCGATGACCTACCTGGACGTCCTCATCACTTCCCAGTCTCTACATCTGGCTACGTTGGATACTCGGCTGGAGGGTGTCCATTTGGGAGTTATTTGGTGGGGTGATCAAACACCCCAAGTCCTTATTGTCCCCTTCATTGGTAACTCCATTCCTATGAATGATTTTTATACAGTTTAAGCAAGGATCTTCCTTCCTCAGCAATAAAGTGGACAATCTGGTTGTATGGGCTCAGTCCCTCTTAGCTTTTCCCGTCCCTCCACCAGGCAGGGGATGCAGCTGGTGGGCCCGCTGGTGGCGTACTCCGAAGAGGCCCCTTATGCTCAGTCCCCCCTGGGGCCTTCTGCAACTTCTCCTATTTTTCCTATGGGACAAGGACCCAGCATCCCTGGAGCAGGGTATGTGGCCCTTCCTCCCTGGTGAGGAGGTCCCTCTTGTAGTGGATGAACTCAAGGAACCTGCCTGAGGGCAGTCCCTTCTTGCCCTTTCCTGGGTAGAATGTCACCATGGATGCCAATCTATCTGGTTGAGGGGGGTCTTCTTCTGGAAGTCCCTACGGTTCCAGGGGAGGTAGGGCCCTTAGGAGGCCTATACACCTGTCAATGTTTGATTCTCTGAGCGTTCAAGTTAGTTCTAACTCGCTTGCCTACTCCTCTTCAGGGCCTGCCTGTTCGGGGGAGCTAGGCCTAGCTGACGGCCTTGGCCTACATTGAATATTCAGGGAGGGACCCGGTGCAGGAGGGTCCTCCGGGAAGTGTCTCCGATCCTGATCTGGGTGGTGGACAATGTTCCCTGCATATCAGTGGTATTCGCTCCGGTGGAAGTCCCTCTGCGACAGGATGTGCTAATCCTTGTGTCGCTATGAGGTCCAACCAGTGTGGATCTGTGTGTGCCCCGTCACTATCACAAGCTCTCGGCCCTTGTTTCCCTGTCCCAGGATTCTCTGGCCGTGGTCATGATGATTTAGTAATGTTATTGCAGGACATTCTGTTCTGTATGTCTTTCTCCATGCCTCCTGCTAGGCAGGGTTCTGCGCAAAATTGCTCTGGAAGAGAGGACCAGTGGTTCTGGTGGCCCCCGGGTGGCCTAGTTGGAGTGTGGTTCGCAGACGTGGTACTGAGGACAGTAGATCTGTGCGTTCTTCCAGGAGTGCCAGCTCTGCTCACTCAGGGCCCCTTTACATCACCCCGATCTACAGACTCTGGCCTAGATGGCCTGACTGCTGAAACATCCATCTTGATGGAGACAGGCTTATCTGTCTTGGTGATTTAGACTATGGGAAGACTAGGAGCAATCTTCTTCGTCTTCTTCCATCTATTATAGGGTATGCGTACCCATATTGATTGGTGTGAGTCTAGGTCTCTTCCCTGTCGGGTGTTCTCTGTTCCCAGGTTTCTAGAGTTATTACAGCATGAGTTGGAGTTCTCCAACTCAGTACTCGGAAGGGTCAGGTTCTGCCCTCTCCGACTTCCTGTAGAAGTCTTTTGCTCAGTTTCCTTGGTTAAGGCTTCTTTCAGGGGGTTACTCATGTGCGTCCCCCACGTAATTCTATGTTCCCTGTTGGGATTCGAATTTATTCTGCTTGCCTTGCGGGGTGTTCCCTTTGGACCTGTTCCGGATGCTGTCTGACTGTTCTTACCCTCAAGTTGTCCTTCTAGGGACTGTTACTTCAGTCAGCCGTGTGCCTGAGCGGGCGGCTCTGTTTAGCTAGCCCTCGTTCATAGAGATATACACCAAGATGAGGTGGTGTTCCGCTTTACGCTGGACCTTTTGCCTAAGGTGGTGTCTTATGCTCATGTATTCAAGACTTTGTCTTTCTTCTGGGCCTTATTCCTAGTATCGCTGAGAAAAGGGGGTCTACTTTCCCTCTACAGGTGTTGGAAGTGTTTTCCTGGATTGTCTCTCGTCCCTTAGGGGGACTGTTGCCCCTTAGGGTTTGCTGGTGTCTCCATCCTGTATGTGCCTGATTTCGTCTGATTCCAGGGATTATGCGACCTTTGGCCTGATCTTTACTTGGATGGGTCGTCCCTTCTGGTCCTGGAAAAAGGTTTTGGCTTCTGCCAAGGCTACTGTTAGCTTTTGGACTTGTCAGGCTGTTACTTAGGCCTGGTCTTTTAAGGGGAAGAATCATCTTCTCGCCTTATTTCTGATTCTACTTGTGCTTCGGTATCTTTGGGCCTTTCGGCACCAGGTTTCTGTGGAACAAGTCTGCTAGACCGCTACTTGTTCTCTGTTCATACCTTTTCAAAGGTTTTTATGAGGTTGACGTTAGAGCCTTGCTCATATCACTCTTGGTAGCAAGGTTTGCAGGTGACCGTGCTTTTAACTGTCTGCTGTGCCTTTTTGTTGGGGATCCCACCCTACTTTATGGACACTGCTATTGGATGTCCCAAGTGTAAGTATTATATCTGGAGCAGGACGTACTGTATACTTAGAATAATACAATTCTGTGAGATACTCACCTGTAGAATTGGTATTATACGTATACAGTATGTCCTGCTCCACCCCACCCTGGTTTTTGCATTATTCTGGATCCCCTGTATGGTGATTGCTATCATTGTTGTTATTACCAGTTTTTGGTGGTTAGTTTCTCCCGGCTTCTTTTTCACTGCTTTTCAATGCTGGGGATTTGTGGGAGGTCCCTGGGTATATGAAGGGCCGGGAGGAGCCTGTTTTTGCATGTCTGCAGTGCACAGCCCCATCTGGCGGAGAATACCCAAGTGTAAGTATTATATCTGGAGCAGGACGTACTGTATACGTATAATACCAATTCTACATGTGAGCACCTCACAGAATTGTATTTTTTGTTCTCCCTTCTGGACCTAGGAAGGGTTTGCCTCCGGCTAAATCCACTATCAACAAGTGGATCCGTCAGGAGGTGGTGCAAGCCTATTCTGCTAAGGGGAAGGAGCCTCCTTTCCGCCTTACTGCTCATTCCACTCGTGCTATTGGTGCCTCTTGAGCCCTTCAGCACCACCAGGCATCTGTTGAACAAGTTTGTAAGGCCGCAACTTTGAATTCTGTTCATACTTTTTCTAAATTTTACAAGGTTGATGTTAGGGCCTCAGCTGATGCTGCTTTTGGCCGCAAAGTTCTTCAGGCGGCAGTGGTTTAAACTGCCCGCCGTTGCTCTTTGGGGATCCCACCCTACCTTACGGACACTGCTTTTGGATGTCCCAAGTGTAAGGAATTTACTGGAACAGAACGTGCTGTATATTTGGAAAAATACAATTCTGTGAGTATTCACCTGTATAATTGATTTTCAAGTATACAGCACGTCCTGTTCCACCCCGCCCTTGTTATAATTTTTCTTGGTTACCTCTGTATGGTGATTGTTCAAAAGTTTATTTGGGGTTCTTATCCATTTTTTGATTCTCCCGGCTTCTTGTATAACTGCTTGTCAACACTGGAAATTGGTGGGAGATACTTGGACTTCTGCAGTCCACTGCGCCACTTTGTGGCGGAATAACCCAAGTGTAAAGAATTTACTGGAACAGGATGTGCTGTATACTAAAAAATCTATTCTATAGGTGGTTACCCACAGAATTGTATTTTTTGCCTGTTATGGTGATTACTTTTTGAGAGAGTTCTTTTTGGGGCTGTGTGCATTAACATGGTCTCTTGCCTCCCGGGTTGTCTCTGTATTTACTGCTTTTCAACCACTGGGAATTCTTAGGGAAACAGTTTATATGAGCCGGGAGGAGCCACAAGTTTCGTCTTGCAGTCAACTGCGCCACCTTGTGGCTCGACAACCCAATTGTCAAGAATGGAGCGACCCGAGCAGAACACCACCAAAATCAATTCTACAGGTGAGTACTCACAGAATTGTATTTTTGTTAGTCTGAAGATGTATTTTGCCTTTGTGTTTTTAAACTTAGAATGATTTCGGTAAAATTTTGATTTTCACAGGTCCACTGGCCAGAAAATGGTTATGAAATGGCAGAAGTATATTTTATATCAAAAAATCCATCAGAGCTTGGGATTGCATCGTCTTGGCTTTGGATCCCCCTGGTAAGACATCATCTATTCCATGTGTCTGATGTATACAGAAATGTGTGCTGTGTGGTAGATAAGGCAACATTTTTGTGAAACACATTACCTTTTTCTATGTGACCTGCTGTACCCAAGTGGCGTTCACCACCAGGACAAGCACGGTGTTGTGCACACCTGTGCGACTAACCTCATTTGTCACTCATCTTGTGGCAATGGCCTAACCACACAGGAGTGCTGAAGGCAAATGCAAATCTAGACATTGCCATTAATTGCATTAGGAGTTTAAAAAATTGGATGCATTATGTCTCCTTTCTGCTGTGACTATAAAAAACAGGATGAGTAATTCTGAAAAGCATGACAGCACCCTGCTTAGAAGTCCATTGTGATACATTGTTATAGCCAATGAACAGCTGATGTATCAGTTGTAATCAATCGTTTTCCCAGTGTTCGGTCCGGGCTGTCCCAATCATATACGCGTGGGTATTCCGCCACAAGGTGGCGCCAGTTACTGCAAGATCCAAAGCTGTAACTCCTCCCGGCCTCCTATAAAAGAGATGAGTCTCCATAGAAACCCCAGATTTGTTTTGCAGTAGCTACTGCGAAGATCGTCTGGAAACTCTCTCTGGATCATGGCAGTTGAGGGGGGCATTTTTAAGCCTATCTGCCGCTGCCACCCTATTACCTCTGTTCCTGTGACCCAGTTTGCCTCCCAGCCTCAGCTGACGGGAACAGGTGAAGGTAGGGAAGAACCCCGGGGTCGGGCGTTCACAGAGCTAGGCTCTGGGCCACAGACCCTCACCCAAAGGGTAGCCGGCCCTGCCCCTAGCCCTTCCTTGCCTGTGGTCTCACCTACCCCCCACTGCTGCAGTCAGCCCTCAGTGAGGGGGAAGCCGGCAGGGGGTCCCAGGCCGATTTGGTGCACCGGGTGGCCAGCCTGGAGAGACAATTATCTCGCACAGCTAAGGGTAAGGCCACGTGTAAGAAGCGGCACTTAGAGCCGGCTTGTTTGGATTTTGCAGACGATGATGACCTGTTTGGCGGTCAGGACTCCATGGAGGAGGGAGAGCTTTTTAGAGACTCCGCTTCCTCAGGGGATTGGTCAGTTGGTTTTGACAGCGAGCCTGGCTCCTCCTCCGACGAGGATATGTGGCTCCCTGACGATACAGAAAAATAGCTGGCTGCTGTTTTTGAGACCCTGCATATTGTCCCTCCTAAAGTAGATAAGAAGAAGCGGGGGGATTTATTCTGGCCTGTGAGACAGAGGATGGTCTTCCCGGAACAGGGCCATTTCTCCAACATGGTATTTAGGGAATGGGAAAGGCCTAATAAATTGCCATCGGTGCCTAAGAGTCTGGACAGGCGGTATCCCTTCCCTGAGAAGCTGATCCGTTTCTGGGCCTGTCCCCCCCGAGGTGGATGCCCCCGTTTTGGGGTTATCCAACACTACGATTATGCCGTCACCCGACACTGCTTCTTTGCACAATTCTGCTGACAGGCGCATGGATCAGCTGGCTTGTCATGCGTTCACTTTCGTGGGCGCTGGGCTTCGCCCTGTCTGTGCGGCGGCCATTGTCTCTTTGGCCATCAGGAAGAAGGTGAGACGCCTGGTGGATTTGGCCAAATCTCACAAGCGGGCGGAAGAGTATACGGAACTCAAAGCATGTGTGGATTTCATTGCTTTTGTAGTCTCGGCCATGGACGATAGTGTCCAGCTTGGTGCCAGGGCCTCGGCTCTGCTTGTTGCGCTTCTTTGTTCGCTCTGGCTGCGGCAGTGGTCGGCTGACACTGCGTTCAAAAAGGCGCTCACTAGTATCCCCTTCCTGGGGCTCAGGTTATTTGGGGAGCGTTTGGACCTTCTGGCCAAGGATGGAAGACTCCCTCAGCAACGGAAGCCTGCGCGACCTTTTCGGGGTTCTTCAGGCTTTCGCTCCTTTCGTGGGGGAAGAGGCTCTTCATTTTCAAGTGGCCGTAGAGATTACTGGGGATGAGGTAGGTCCCGTGGTCGATCCAATCCCTCCTGGGGAGTTAAGTCCAAGCCTCCAGCCAAGCCCTCTCAGGCATGAGGAGGCGCCCTCACCCAGGTGTGGGGATGGCTACTGCTGTGGAGACAGCACGTCTCGGATCGGTGGATTCAGGAGGTGGTGTCCTCCGGGTACAAAATAGAGCTGGCAGTTTGGCCGCCCTTAAGATTTCTCCGGTCACGGATTTCCTGGAACGCATTGACGGCGCAGGGCCTAAGGATGGCCGTTTAGAGCCTCCTGCTATCGGATGTAATTTGTCCTGTGCCTCGCCAGGAACGAGGACGAGGTTTCTATTCCAATCTGTTCACGGTGCCCAAGAAAGAAGGGACGCTGCGACCTATCTTGGATCTGAAGGGTCTCAACAAGTTTGTCAGAGTCATTTCCACATGGAGACCTTACGGTCCGCGGTGAGCTCGCTTCTGCCCGGCGACTTCATGACCACGGTGGACATCAAGGATGCCTATCTGCACATCCTGATTTTTCAGGGACATCAGAAGTTTCTGTTCCGTTCGGGATAGCTTCTGCTCCCCGTGTGTTCACCAAGGTGCTGGCAGGCGTCATGGTCATTCTGAGGAACCGGGGCATCCGGGTTCTGCCTTATGTGGAGGATTTGCTGATTGTGGCATAGTCCCTTCAGCAGGCCGAGAGCGACACCCGGACGGTGTCCACTCTCGATGATTTTGGATGGGTAATCAATTACCCCAAGTCGTCTATCACTCCTTCAACGGTGAGGTCCTTTCTGGGCATGAGGTTGGACACCTCTTAGGTCAAGGTATTTCTCCCCCAGCAGAAGGGGGAGGACCTCCAGACGCAGGTGCAGGTCCTACTGGCTTGTCAGCAGCCCTCGATCCGTCTGGGGATGAAGCTGGTGGGCCTCATGGTGTCCTTCACCCAATTCCATATGAGACCTCTTCAATTGAATCTGTTGAACGGTTGGGACAGGACGCAAGAGTCTCTGGATCAAGAATTTTCAGTGTCCCCTAGGGTCAGACAGTCCCTCTTGTAGTGGTTGGACTCCAGAAATTTGCTGGTGGGCAAGTCCTTTCTGACTCCCCGGATGGAGATTGTTACCACGGATGCCAGTCTGACCGGCTGGGGGGGGGGGGTTTTGGCAGGCACTGAATTTCCAGGGTCAGTGGATCCCTCAGGAGGCTCATTTACCCATCAATCTACTGGAGCTGCAAGCGATTCTGTTGGTACTTCTTCAGCTGACTCCTCATCTAAGGGGTTGGGCTGTCTAGGTCTGCTCAGACAATCAGACGGCTGTCGCCTACATCAATCACCAAGACGTGACTCGGAGCAAACGAGCCCTTCAGGAGGTGTCTCAGATTCTGTCTTGGGCGGAGGAGAATGTTCCCTGCATCTCGGCGGTTTACATCCCTGGGGTAGAGAACCTAGAGGCAGGCTCCCTGAGCAGGGGGACTTCTCGTCTGGGGGAATGGTCTCGCAGCAACGAGATCTTTCACGCTCTGTGTCTCCGCTGGGGTCAGCTGACAATTCCGTGGATGGAGTTCAGGCTCCTTTATGCCTTCCCTCCGTTTGCTGTGCTGGGCAAGATAGCCCAGGAGGGGGTGCCGACCATTCTGGTGGCTCCTCGCCGCCCGAGGTGAAGTTGGATCGCCGTCCTGCCCGACGACCCAGGGCTTCTCACGCAGGGGTCGCTGCGGCATCCCAATTTACAGATGCTGGCTTTGACGGCCTGGCTATTGAAGCCTCTATCCTAGCGGAGAAGGGGCTGTCGGACACGGTTATTCAGACCATGATTCAGGCTCAGAAGAAGTCTTCCTCCATGATTTACTACAGAGTTTGGCGTGCTTACATTTTTTGGTGTGAATCCAAGAGTTTTCCTTGTCCAGGATTTTGGAATTCCTACAACACGGCTTAGACTTGAGTCTACAGCTGGGCTCCCTCAACAGCCAGGTCTCAACCTTGGCCATCTTCTTCCAACGATCCTTTGCCAAGCATAGGCTGATCAGGACTTTTTTCCAAGGAGTGACCCATGTTTCGTCCACCGCGTAAGCCGGTGCTACTGGTGTGGGATTTGAATTTGGTGCTTTCTGCGCTCCAGGGTCCGCCCTTTGAACCTTTGTGTGACGCTGCTTTGTCTATCCTGACTCTAAAGGTGGTCTTTTTGTTAGCCATCACCTCGGTACGCTTGGTGTCAGAACTGGCTGCACTTTGTATGTAGCCCCCTTACTTTGAGCGGCATAAGGATAAGGTGTTTTTTCGCTTTAAACCTGATTTTTTACCTAAGGTTGTGTCTCCCTTTCATCTTAATGAGGAGATTATTTTACCTTCTCCTTGTCCGGAACTGTCTAACTCTAAGGAAAGGGCCCTTTATTCCTTGGATGTGGTCAGAGCCATTAAGTACTACCTGGTTGCGATTGAATCCTTCAGGAAGTCGGATTCTCTTTTTGTCCTCTCTGAGGGTGTTAGGAAGGGTTTGTCTCCGGCTAAGTCCACTCTTAGTAGGTGAATTAGACAGGCAGTGGTGCAAGCCTACTCTGCCAAGGGGAAGGATCCCCCTTTTCGTGTTACCACTCACTCTACTAGAGCTATTGGTGCTTCCTGGGCTTTTCAGCACCAGGCCTCTGTTGAACAAGTTTGTAAGGCCGCTACCTGGTCTTCGGTTCATACCTTTACTAAGTTTTACAAGGTTGATGTTTTGGCATCAGCTGATGCTGCTTTTGGCCGAAAGGTGCTTCAGGCGGTAGTGAAATGAACTACATGCGGTTCCGCTCTGGGGATCCCGCCCTATTTTGGACACTGCTTTTGGATGTCCCACACGTATATGATTGGGACAGCCCGGACCGAACACTGGGAAAAATACAATTCTGTGAGTACTCTCTGTAGAATTGATATTCTAAGCATACGGTACGTCCTGCTCCATATATAATACTTACATGTGGGTAATCCTCCGCCAGATGGCGCTGTGCACTGCAGACATGCAAAAACAGGCTCCTCCCGGCCCTTCATATACCCAGGGACCTCCCACAAATCCCCAGATTTCTCTGCAGTGCTGACTGCGAAGACATGAAGTATCACTCTCGCGCAGGTGAGCGGGGCTTTTACAGCCTGCGGGCCTGTAGGACTATTCCCACCCGTCCTCTTCGATGATGTACTTCCCAGCCTGGGCTGCGCTGGTCCGGTGAAGGCAGGCAGCACCATGTGTGCTCACGGAGCTATGCTCCACCGCAATCCCCCACCATAGGGTAGGCGGTTTAGGCTGATGGTGAGCCTCTAGTAGATGCCCCTCCCGCATTATTGCCCCGTGTAGCGGTGGACCCTGGGTGAAGGGTCGCCTTCCTCCCTCGTTTCCCCTGTAGCCCGGGGGGGAAAGAAAGGGGGGGGGGTACGTGTGTGGCGGTCTCAGTGTTATGTTATACACGCTTCAGGCCGTTGTTTTGTCTTTGACCGGCAACTGGGTGTCAGAGCCGCGCTGCTTGCACCACATAATCTTTGGCAGGTTGCGTGCGCATGTGTTTTTCCTTACTGAAGTGTGCTGCCCTGGGCGGCAGTGTTTTTCAGAAGTTACGGCGGGTCCCTTAGCTAAGTTCTAATTAGTGTGTCTTATCCACTGCTTGTCATGTACATTACCGCTGGGTCAGAGCTTCGCGCTCTTTGGGGGAGGCGAGGACCTGGCTTGGCGCGCTCCGCGTCACGGCCAGATTGGGCCCGCCCCTCGAGGTTCGCTTGGCGCCATTTTGATGGTCTTCGCGAGCGTGGTTGCGATCCTCCTCCTCCCTTGGTCATGTAAGTGCTCTCGCGGGAGGTTCTCTTCTGATCTTTCGCTCTGCTGCGCATGGCTTTGACACCCCTTCTCCTTCTGTCTTTCAGACGCCAAGATTCCGGTGGCTTCTCCCGGCCTGACTATATTATAGCGGGTTCACATAAAAATTCTCCCACATTCCTAGCAGGTCTTGGGGCATCCAGGGTTGCCTATTGCATAAATCCCTGCTGGCATATTGCTTAGATAAATCACCATATGGAGGCATCTCAGAATTATGTGTCCGGGGTCCCTCGGGGACAAGACCGGCTGTGTACAGCGTGTGGACAGCCCCATGCTGATGCTGACAGAGCACGGGTCTGCGGACCGTGTGCTGAACAAGTGCTGGCCCTGCAATCAGGCTTGCCAGTAGCTGCACCTCGCTTCAATACACCTGTCTCCCCGTGCTTAAATCTCACTCCCGAGGAGTCGCACTCGAGCGGGGATGACCAGCAAGTTGTGCCGCGTAGGCTGCCTACGGCTGAGCAGGTGATATCTAGTTTGGCGGAGCGCTTGGGCTCTGGAAAGAAGCGGTCCCTGACGCCTCCTGGTTCTCTGTTTTCCACTGAAACTGAAGAGTCTGCTGCTATGCAGGACCTTGATCCTTCTGATGAAGGTGAGCTGTTTTCCGATTCGGGCTCATCGGACGTGATGCCTTGGAGCCGTGATGATTCTGGCCCTGGTTCCTGGGGCCTGTGTGACACTGATGAATTACTTATAAAGATCTTTGAGGTTTTGTCTATCTCTCCTCCGGGAGAGACTCCCAAGCCCAAAAGGGAGAGTTTCCACACAGCGACACCGCGCTTGGAATTTCTGGAGCAGGATCATTTCCAGGCTCTGATATCCAAAGAATGGGAATCACCTTGTAAACTTACAGGGGTTCCAGGGGTTTGGGATTGGAAGTACCCTTTTCCCCCGATGAAGTTGACTGTTGGTCAGCACCTCCCGTGGTGGATGCACCGATCATAGGGGTTGCTAACCCCCCTTTATGACAGCTCCTACTCATCGTACCCTTCGGGATGTCGAGGACCGGTGCATTGACAGACTGGCTTCCCACGCATTTTCGTGTGCAGGGACGGCTCTACGCCCGATCTGTGCCGCGGCCATCACTGCGGTGGCCGCCAGGACCCTCATTAGAAAGATACTTGATCACCAGCCTGAGGATCTCCCCTGGGAGGTCTTTAATGCGCTCTCCAATTGTGATGTGTTTGTGAGGTTTATCCTCTCAGCGCTGGACGACACCATTAAGATGTGTGCTAGAACCTCTGCCCTTGTGGTAGCTATTCGCCGCCTGGTCTGGCTGCGACAGTGGGGTGCTGACGATGATACAAAGAAGGCTCTCACTGGCCTTCCCTTTAGAGGACGACGTCTATTTGGGGCCCGTTTGGACCTTTTTGGAAAAAAGGGTAAGGCACCCCTACGCAGAAGGCCGTCTCGGCCTCCTCGGGGCAAGGACACCCCTCCCTACGTTAGTGTCAAGCACGAACCAGAGGTGTGCTTCCAACTTTTCGGCGTAGATTCCCGCCCCAGGGTGGGCAGACAACGTCCTGGGCCCTCCGGCAGGACTAAGTCCAAATCTGCCAAAACCTCCCAAGCATGAAGGGACGCCCTCACCCTTCTGGGTGAGGGGACTGCCGCAGTACCTTGCTCCTACCAGGGGGCGTCATGCCTCCTTCTGGTGGATCCAGGAGGTAGTTTCCCCTGGATGCAGGATATAGTTAGCTGGACGGTCCCTTTCCAAGGTTGTCAGGAGGCTTCTAGTCCCTGTCTCTCTTCAGGAGCTGGCGCAGGCCGGGCTCTGCCTGCAGGGTCTGGGCTCTCCTGCAGGTTGCCCTTAACAGGCAGGGGCGATGGCCTCTACATTTACCTTCCCTCTTTCCTTCAAAGGGATGAGGCAGTCTGGCCCATGTAGGCTTGGCAATTCTACATTCACAGGTAGTTCCTGCATGGTATCTCTGTGTTGGGCCACAGGCGCCCTTTGCCCAGTGGGCCACTTGCCTCCTGTGGAGATCTAAGATCCTTTTTTAGTTCCCCTGTGTCTTCTGGACACCGAGGCCATTACAGGTCAGCGTTGAAGGACCAACTCTGCGGATTATGGCCTTGTTTTTGGCCTCTCTTCTGCTCCCAGACTGCTCGCCAAGGCGCGGACGGGGGTGATGTCTCTGACGTGACCGTGGGGCGTCCGCGCTAGGACCTACTTGATCGTCCTTCTTTACTTCCCAATCATCTACGTCAGGCCGAGTGGGTTATTCGGCTGGTGGCGTCCTTTGGGAGTCATTTGGATGGGTGCTCAGTCACCTCTATTCCTCATTGTTCCCTTTTATTAGGTATCTCCATTCCTAGGGTTGCATTTGGATTCGGTTCAGGCTAGAACCTTCTTCCTTGGCAATAAGTGGACTTCTGGTTACGCGGGCTCTGTCCCTCTTTGCTGTCACCTTACTCTCACCAGGCAGGATTGCAGCTGGTGGGCCCGTTGGTGGCGACTCAAATGATGTCCTTTATACTCAGAGCCCTTGGGCTCTTCGGCACCTTATGTTATTATTTCTGGACAGGGTTCCAGCACCCCTGGAGCTAGGTCTGCACATTCCCCCTTGGCACGGTGGCTCCTCTGGAGATGGTTAAATTCAAGGAACCTGTCAGGGGGCTTTCCTTCCCTTTCTTGCTTCTTCCTGTAGACGGTCACCATGGGTACCAAGTCTAGCAGGTTGACGGGGGGGGGTTTCTTCTAAAATCCCCCGTGGTTCCTAGGTAGGGGCCCTTAGGGGGTCCATTTACCTACTGTTTTTGTTAAAACAGGGAGCCTTCAGTTTGGCTCTATCTTGCTGGACTACTCCTCTGCAGGACCTGTCTATTTGGGGATTCTTGGCCTGTCGGAGGACAGTGGCCTATATTTATTATTGATGTGGAAGTCGGAGCAGGATGATCCTCCAGGAAGGTTTCTGATCCTGATCTAGGTGGGGGTCAACGTTCCCTGCATCTCAGTGGTATTCGCTCCATTGGATGTCCTTCAGTGGCAGGATGTGCTATCCTGGTGTCCCTCTGAGACCCAACTAGTGTGGCTCTGTTGGGCCCCGTCACTATCACAGAGACTCTGCCCTTGTTTTACTGTCCCAGAATATTCTGACCTTGGTCATGGGGCTTAGTAATTTTATGTCTGGACTTTCTATTCTATATGTATTATCTTCATTCACCCTCCTAGGCGGGGTTCTGCGCAAGATTGCTCTGGTAGGGGGGACCCGTGATACTGGTGGCCCCTGGGGGGCCTAGTGGTGTGGTTCGCAGATGTTTCTGCTGAAGACAGCGGACCTGTACGCTCTCTCAGGAGTGCTGTTCTGCCCATTCAGGTCCCTTTTTATGTCGCCCCAATCTACAGGCTCTAGTCTGATGGCCTGACGGTTGATGCATTCACCCTGTTGGAGACGGGTTTATCTTCTGGGTGACTTTGTCTATTGTGGGGCTAGGAGCAAGCTCCTCCTTCTTCTTCTTCTTCCGTCTATTATAGGGTATGGTGTACCCATATTGATTGGTGTGAGTCTAGGTCTCTCCCCTGTTGGACGTTCTCTGTTCCCAGGGTTCTAGAGTTATTACAGCATGGGTTGGAGTTGGCTCCCCAACTCGGTACTCTGAAGGTTCAGGTGCTGCCCTGCCCTTTGGACTGGTCTTACTTGGATGGATTGTCCTTTCTGGTCCTAAGTACAGGTTTCGGCTTCTTGCTGATCCTTGTTAGTGTAGTGGTCAGTATCCCCGCCTGTCACGCGGGAGACCAGGGTTCAAATTCCCCAATGGGGAGAGCTCTAAGTTTTACCGAGGCTACTGTTTGCATTTGGACTGGTCAGGCTGTTACTCTGGCCTATTCTTTCAAGGGGAAGAATCTTCTTCTCTTTTTATTCTGTTTCTACTTGTGCTTGGGTACCTTTGGGCCTTTCAGCACCAGGTTTCTGTTGAACAAGTTTTGGTAGACCGCTGCTTGTTTTCTGTTCATACCTTTTCAAAGGTTTTTTTATGAGGTTGACGTTAGAGCCTTTGCTCATGTTGCTCTTGGTAGCAAGGTTTGCAGGTGACAGCGCTTTTACTGTCTGCTGTGCCTTTTTTGATGGGGATCCCACCCTACTTTATGGACACTGCTATTGGATGTCCCACGTGTAAGTATTATATATGGAGCAGGACGTACTGTATGCTTAGAATAATACAATTCTGTGACATACTCACCTGTAGAATTGGTATTATACGCATACAGTACGTCCTGCTCCACCCCACCCTGGTTTTACATTTTTCTGGATCCCCTGTATGGTGATTGTTATCATTGTTATTATTACCAGTTTTGGTGGTTGGTTTCTCCCGGCTTCTTTTCTCACTGCTTTTCAATGCTGGGGTTTTGTGGGAGGTCCCTGGGTATATGAAGGGCCAAGATGAGCCTGTTTTTGCATGTCTGCAGTGCACAGCGCCATCTGGCGGAGGATTACCCACGTGTAAGTATTATATATGGAGCAGGACGTACTGTATGCATATAATACCAATTCTACAGGTGAGTATTTCACAGAATTGTATTTTTGCCGGTGTTCGGTCCGGGCTGTCCCACCCCGCCCTTGGTTCATTTCCTCTATTTGCCTTTTTTGGTGATTATTGTCTTTTGTATTGGACCTTTGTCCTTATCTTTTTTGGAGAGAGTACATGCTGTAGCATGTTAGTTAACATGTTTTTTCTTGGCCTCCCGGGCCTGTCTCATTTACTGCTTTTTAACTTTCTGGGGTTTCTATGGAGACTGATCCCTTTTATAGGAGGCCGGAGGAGTTACAGCTTTGGATCTTGCAGTAACTGGCGCCACCTTGTGGCGGAATACCCACACATATATGATTGGGACAGCCCGGACCGAACACCGGCAAAATCAATTCTACAGGTGAGTACTCACAGAATTGTATTTTCTATTGTAATCAGCTGTCATACATTGTAAAGCAGTTATAAGCATGCTTGAAATGTAAATGGATCACAGATAGCTTACCACTTTCTGCAAACCATACATCGCACGACTGGGATGGAAAGAACACTATAAAGATTGATATTGGGCCCCACTGAGAGTATCTCTTTAAGAATATTTTGAAATTTGCCTTTTTGGGTTTTAGAAAGAAGACGGCGATTGTGAAGAAGTACAACAGTTGATGATGTTGGTCACCAGTCTGCAGGAGTTAGTAGATCTGTATAGAAAATACAACTGCAAGCTTGCTCTTTCTGATTTTGAGAAGGTAAAACACAGTCTTGTGATATATCCCTACAATACCTCCACTGAGATTCGCTTTTATGGGGCTCTGCAGTAAAGTATAAAAAAAATCTATATACATATAATTATTATTTTCTTTTACTTTTCAGGAGACTACAACCACAATTGTTTTCCATATGCTTGATAAAGTGCTGGCTCCTGAACTAATTCCATCCACTTTAGAGAAGTTTATTAGACCCTATATGCAACGGCATAACCTTCATGAAGAAGAACTTTTACTACAGTATATAAAGGTGGCTTGACATACTAGAGACCATATAAAGTTTGACGTTATTTGTAGAAGTTTTTGTGTAGCCTGGCTGTTTCTTTCCAAATGTCCAGAATTCACAACTAATTACAGGATGTTTATGCAGCAAGTTGACAACTCCTGGGCTAAAGAAGTCCTGTATAACAAAGCAGAAATTGTTTAAAAATGATCACACACCTTGATATGTGCAGTGCAGTTGCTCCTCCTATTCCTGACCTGGCTTTTAAGGTGCAGAGTAGCTGTTCGTCACTATTTAAAGTGGACCAACACCCAGGATTTTGACTATCCTGGGTTTTGGTCCACTTCGGCGGGGCACCCCGATCGGGGGTGCCCCGCTGTGTGAAACCCCCCAGAAACCCCAAAAAACTCACCTCTCAACGCTCCCACGTGAACGCCGCAGCCAATCCCCGCCAACGTCCAGGCGGGGATCAGGAACGTCCAAGCCGCCGCCTCCCGCGCGTCACTCTCGGCGCGCGCGCGCGCCCCCGCCGGCCATTCACAGAGGGCCGGCGCGGGCGCGCGCATGTCTGGAGGGGCGCGCGGGAGGTGGCGGATCAGGTAAGAGGTTTTTGGGGTTTCTGGGGGGTTTCACCCCGCGGGACATCCCGATCTCGGATGTCCCGCGGGGTGGGAGGTGATCGGCCCGGGAATCTTATAGATTTCCGGGCCGATCACCCCTGGGTGTTGGTCCTCTTTAAGCGGACCAAATCCCACTGAAGTTATGAAATACATTTGGCCAAAGCCCTTGACAATACTCCCCCCTTAGGAACACAGTCCTAAAAAACTTTTTTTCGCTGTCCCTCTCTGTAAGCTGCTAGGCATTAGTCATTACATTGGTGTGGCAATGACATCATTACATTATAGCTAAAACAAAATGGAGCATTACACCTAAAACAGCTGGCATTATCTGGGATTAGAGAGAAGTAGGGGCAATGAAAATTGGCAAAAGGCACTCTTCGTGGGGAGGGGGGGGAGCATTTTAGGGGATGGTTTTGGTCTGCTTTAAGTAAATGCCTAGCCATAGCTTCATGTGCCTGTTTATTTATTTTTAGCCATTCTGTCACTGGTCTTTTTGGACTACACTTTTGCATTTTATAGGGGATATGCCCCAGGTAGTTAATTGAATTTGCCAATATTCTTGGACTCAAGGGAGACCTAAAGCAGGAGTCAATCTTGAGGACAAAGGTAAGTTTTCCCTATATCCAGTCCAGGTCGTCCCAGTGAGGGGGCGCTCGACTGCAAGATCAAAAGATGTAGCTCCTCCCGGCCCCCTATAACCCTTTCAGTGCCAAGCACGTAGATTCTACGTGCCCGCTTCCACTCCACTTAAGTGCCAAGCACGTAGAATCTACGTGCTTGACTTTTTCCCCTGCTACAATAAAAGTAAAATAACAAAAACACTCGCCTGACCCCTTGTTCGATCCGGCTGGGTCTCCTCTTCATCTGGGGGGGCTTTGATCCCCCACCCAGGCCCCCCCGGGTGCAGGGGAGGGCCCGGAATAGCCACCCCCCCCTTCAGCAGCCGCCCAAATACAAGTAAAAAAAAATAAATAAATTAAAATGACATTTACTTACCTCAATTACGTTGATCGCTCCCGCAGGGTCTCCTCTTCACCAGGGGGGCCTCCGGTTGCCCCCCCCCCCCCCAGCTCTCCAGCTTCAGGAGAGGGCCTGAAAGGCCGCCATCTTGCCGCTAATGACGTTACTCTCGGGGTCCGTCCTGGCTGCATAGCTGGTCCCGGGCTGGCTACTTTGGGTGTCATTTTTTTCCCCCGATTTTTAAGGGTTTTTAACCCTTAAAAAACCCTCCAAAAAATGGGGTCCCCCCCTGGGAGGGTGGACTCTGTCATTTTTTTTCTCGATTTAACCCTTTGTAGTGTGGATGGTAGTTGTATTTTATTTGTAAATGTTATAAAGTACTTGTTTCAGTTTGGGGGGTCTCCTGGGCAGGAACAGGGGGCTACCAATAAATATGTGGTACCGTCCTAATCGGTAGAAATGGGGCTTTCTCATGCAATATCATTTTCTTTAATAAAATACATTTTTATTTAAAATAAAGGAGGCAATTTTCTAAAAAAAATTGTTATTTATTCATTTTTTTTTACTTAATAATATTGTAAAAAACAGAATACATTTTACAAACAAGACATTTCATGTTAAAGCCTAAACTCTGCTGCAAAAAAAAATACATATAACTTTCCAGAAAATTCCAGCAAAACATGGCGCAAAATGGGAGAAAAATGACCTGTCAACAGACCGTGACAAAATCTCAAGTAGGCTGTCAATTAAAAGGGTTAAAAGTAGCTATGCATGTTGGGTATTGTTCTGTTCGGGGGAACTTGCGCTTTCAGACTTAGCTTGTTTTTTCTTGTTTGTATATTTATATTTTAGGGAAATGTGTTTTTTATTCAGCTTTTTTATACATTTTTTAGGGAAACCCTGCGCAACCAAAGAATTCTTTGAGGGATTAATTCCAGAAAGATGAGCCCACTACAACAAGCTGGGTACGCTTAGAAAGCTTAACATGTGTAGTTTCAGGGAATATATGGTTTATGGGGGATATTCTAAATGTAAAGGGTTGTTTTGGTTGAAAAAACGCAAGGTGCGCACTTTGCAGAGCTGAAATTTTCAAGTAAAATTACCGTTACGCACATGCTTTACTTTGGGGTGTTTGGCAACTCTTCCCTTGACAGTAGCTATGCATGTTGGGTATCGTTCTGTTCGGGGGATGTTGCTTTTTCAGATTTTACTTGTTTTTTCTTGTTTGTTTATAGTTTTTTTAGGAAAACGTGGTTTTGATTCTTTTTTTATCCTTTTTTTAGGGAAACTCTTTGCAACCAAAGATTACATTGAGGGATTACTTCCAGAAAACTGTGGCCACATCAACAAGCCTGGTACACCTAGAAAGCTTGAGGTGTGTACTTCCAGAGAATATATAGTTTGTTGGGGGTATTTCAAATGTAACAGGTTGTTTTTCTGGAAAAACTTCAAGGTGCGCATAGCGCATAGCATAGCTGTATTTTATCTGAAAATCCTCTAAAGCGCTGTTTCAGTTTTGGGGAGTCTCCTGGGCAGGAAAGGGTGTCTACCTATACATATGTGGTACCGCTGTAACTGGGAGAAATCGGGATTTCACACGCAATAAGATTATTCTTGGTGTGCCACACACCCCGCTTCACTTCTTAAATATTCATCCATTATTGGGTTAATCCACCGCAGGTGACGTAGTGCAGAGAGGAAGTCTTGTAACGAGCCCCCTTCCGGCCTATATATACCTGGTACCTCCCTTCAATCACCAGTATTTTTCTCTCTGCTTGCTGACAAGTCAGAAGATGGAAGTCTCCTGCTTACAGGTAGGCCGGGGTATTCTTACCCCGCCACCCCCCTTTTGGTCTATTTCTGCCCGGTTTGAGTTTGTATACCTTTATGGTGGAATGGAAGCCTCCCAGCCTAGGCTGCTCACCGGGCAAATGGTAGATGGCACTTTAAGTGCCTAGGAGCTTATCTCCTACCGCTCGACCTCATGCGTGGGGCAATGCGGCTATCCGGCATGGTGATCGGAAATGGGATGCCCCTGTCCCGAGGGTCCCCGTAGCCCCTTTCTCTCCCGTTACGGTCCCTTCTCCCTTCACTATGGGGGGGGGGGGGGGGAGGGTGTGCTTTTAGTATGTGTGTTTCACTTGTATCACTGCATTTTAACATGTGTGTGTGTTCATGATTATGCATTCACTGTATTCAGCATGTGTATATTTTTGGTCTGCTTTAAGGGCAGGCTGCGCTGGGTAGGGGCTGGCCACTTCTCTTGCAGACTGTTGCTTTGTGGCCCCCTACCCCCTCTCCTCTCCCCTCTCCCCGCCTGGCATTTTATGTATTCATTTGAACAGCGCCATGCGGTCTTTACCCTCCCCCCTCCGCCGCCTGGGCGCACGTGTAGTGGCCCAGCTGAGAGTGATTTCCAGCTGATCGGCGTAGGGGGGGGCGGGTCCCGCTGACGCGGCGTCGGGGGCGCGGCGCCGACGTCATGCGGCGTCTGCGGCGGGCCCAGCATATTGATTCCTTCAATGCAGGAAGTCGCGTGGGTGCACGGCCGCACTTTGTCTTCCGTGCTGGCTGCTGGCTGCAGTCTTGTTCCGGCTGCTGCCTTCGCTGACCAGGTAAGCGGCCCCTCCCGTTGGGGCCATTAAATGGGGAATGCATTCCTTGCAGTAATATAGTGGGGAGTCACTCTGTATTAAGGGGGCGTGATTTAAGGGCACTTTGGTGCCATGCTTATATGTTTGTTTATACACGTGAGGATCTGATGGTTTTTCCTTGCAGATCCTGGGATCCCTGCTGATGTGCCTGGCTAATTATTGGGATATCTATTTGAATGTATATATACATAGACTATATATAAATATATATATATAGTTTATTAAAGGGGACCTTGACTTAAAAAAAAAAAAAAAAAAAATCCTCCCTTCCGGGACATTACTAATAAAGGGGCATCCCGGGTTGGCTTATGCCTTAAAAGTCCCAGTATTGCGAATACCATAAATCACCATATGGAGGCTTCCGTAAATTCCGGAAACGGTTCTGCTGAGCCGTTCGGGGGGTGCGTAGGTTGTGGGGTTCCACTCCCAGCTGATGATGTCTTTATTTGCATCCCTTGTGCAAAACAGACTATTGCGCGCCAGTCCGTTGCTTCGGCTGCGGGGCCATCGTATCCTTCATCATCTCCTACCTCTCCCTCCCTATTCCGGACCCCGCATGACACTGTCAAAAGTGGGGATTCGCATTCCGAGGCGGCAGCACAGCCCAGCCCCCGGAAAGTAATGCCCGTTAAAGCAGCGTTAAAGCCCGCTGCAAAACGAAGGCACCTGGCTCCGGTACCTTCGGCTCCACAGGACCAGTTTTGTGAACCTGTGGAATGGTCCGATGGATCCCCGGACGAGGATGAATTCCCGTCGGAGTCAGATGAGCCGACAGGTCAGCTTGTGGCTGATGAGATTGGCGATTGGTCAGAGGGGGTTGTTTTTGACACCCCCTCCATTCTGGCTCAAATGTTTAAAATTTTGAGTTTAGATACGCCTGAGGCGGGCGCCCCGCCAAAGGGTCAGTTGTTTAAAGAACCTCAGCCGCGTTTGGTTTTTCCCAGACAACACCACTTTGAGAGGGTGGTTCTTAAAGAATGGGAACATCCCACGCGGTTATCTGGAATTCCTTCCAGTTGGGAAAAGCGTTATCCTTTTCCACCAGAATTGGTGAAGCCTTTGGTCTGTCCCTCCTGACGTCGATACCCCTGTACTAGGACTCTCCAGCTCGACTATAGTACAATCTGCTGAGACCACTGTCCCTAAAGATGGGGAAGATCGTCGGATTGACCAATACGCTCGACATGGTTTTATCTATTCCGGGTCAGCGTTGCGCCAGGTATGTGCTTCAGCCCTTCTGCTATTGGCAATTAAGTCCTTAATTCAGGGGCTATATGAGGATCTTAATCCCGCTTGCAAACAGTTCACTGCGCTTTAGCAGTGTGAATCTTTTGTGGCTTATGTCCTGGCTGCTCAGGACGATGCGCTGACTATGAGTAGCAGGGCAGCAGCTATGCTGGTGGCTATTCGCAGGTCAGTATGGCTGCGTCAGTGGTCAGCGGACACGGCTTCCAAAAAAGTGCTCACAGCTCTCCCCTTTTTGGGGTTGCGTCTGTTCGAGGAGAAAATTGTTTCTGTCGCAAAGGGTGGTAAGATGCCACAACGCAAGAGGCCCCGTGGCCCCTTCAGGGGGGGCAAGTTCCGGTAGGCCTTCCTTTCGAGGATTCAGAGCGGGCAGGGGTGCGTCCTTTCCCGCTACTAGTGGCGCAGGTTGGACTCGGGGGAGGGGCCGTGGCCGGCCCACTCAGTCCTGTGGCACCAAGCCCAAACCTGCTGATAAGCTCACTCAGCAATGAGGGGCTGCCCTCACCTGTGCGGGTGGGGGGACTATTGCGACATTTCTACCAATGGAACCAAGTGGTTCCAGGCAGATGGATCCAGGAGGTAGTGTCGCCCGGTTACGACCTGAAATTCGAGTCTCACCCTCCTTCACGGTCCGTTCATGGGTCGGTTCATCCCGGCCTGAACTCTCATCAAGACGGAGTGTGTCTTTCTTTTGCCCAAATTCACACGAGAACGCTTCAGCTATTTCTGTTAGCGTGTTAGGACCAGCAACCTCAGTCGCTGGATCAGTCCTTCCAGCTGTCCTCCCGTGTACGGCAGTCCCTCCTGTGGTACTTGGTCTCGACCAATCTTGTGTAGGGCAGGGTTTTTCCTGACCCCCCTTTGGAAAATTGTCACCACGGACGCCAGTCTGTCGGGATGGGGCAGATTCTGGAAGAAGCTGCGTTTTCAGGGGCAGTGGAGAGCTTAAAGGCCCCACTTACCCATCAATATTCTGAATCTGAGAACCATCCGTCAGGTGCTTGCTCTCCTGACTCGGTACGTTCTGGGCCTTCTGGTCCAGATGTGTTCAGACAATCGATCAGCGGTTGCTTACGTTGGTCTTCAGGGAAGGACGCGCAGTCTGAGTACTCTCAGAGAAGTGTCCCTGATCCGGACATGGCCAGTGTTCCATGTTCCCTGTCTCTCGGCGGTTTACATTCCAGAGGTGATGAAACAGGTAGTGGGCCGGTTGAGCAAGGGCTCTCCCCGTCTGGAAGAATAGGCTCTCCATCCTCGGGTGGTTCGCTTACTGTGTCTCCAATGGGAGACCCCGGAGGTGGACCTGTTGGCCCCTCATCACTATCACAGGTTCCCGAACTTCGTGTCGCTCTCCCAGGATCCTCTGGTTCTGGCAGTGGACGCCATGTCCCTGATCTGGGGAGTTCTAGGATTTCTATACCTGTTTCCTCCGATGCCCATGCTGGGCAGGGTTCTTCAGAAGTTGGCTCTGGAAAAGGTGTACGCCGTTCTCGTGGCCCCAAGGTGGCCAAGACGAGTGAGGTTCGCAGACATCGTTCGGCTGGCAGTGGACCAGTTCGTTCTGCCTCTTCGGCCCGATCTGCTCACTCAGGGTCAATTGTGTTACCACAATTTACCAGCGCTGGGTTTGATGGCCTGGCTACTGAAACCTCCATCCTGAAGGAGGAGGGTCTTTCTGATTCAGTCATTAAGACTTTGATCAGTGCCCGGAAGAAGTCTTCTTCCATCACCTACTATAGGACTTGGAAAGCCTATATCGCTTGGTGTGAGATAAGATCTTTTCCTTGTAGGGTCTTTTCGGTCTCCAGGATTCTGGAGTTTTTACAATCAGGGCTGGACTCTGGTCTCCAGCTAAGTATGTTGAAAGGGCAGGTCTCTGCCTTATCTATCTTTTTTCAGAAGCGTGTTGCGCTTAAACCTTTAGTTAAGACTTTTTTCCAGGGGGTTACACATGTGCGTCCTCCCAGGAAACCATTACTCCCTGTTTGGGATTTGAATTTGGGTCTTTCTGCTCTTCAGGCTCCTCCTTTTGAGCCTTTGCAAGATATTGCTTTGTCTACCCTGACTCAGAAGATTGTCTTCTTGGTAGCTATCACTTCTGTCCGGCGTGTCTCAGAGTTGGCGGCCTTAACTATCCAGGCGCCTTACTTTGAGAGGCATCAGGATAAAGTGGTCTTTCGGTTCAAGCCAGACTTTCTTCCTAAGGTTGTTTCTGCTTTTCATTTGAACCAAGATATTGTTCTTCCCTCCTTGTGTCCTAATCCTAAGAATGACAAAGAGAGGGTTTTGCATTGTTTGGATGTAGTACGCTGTGTTAAGTACTACTTGATTATCACGTCTCCTTTTCGTAGGACGGATTCCTTTTTTGTTGTGCCCCATGGGCCTAAGAAGGGTTTGGCACCAGCCAAATCTGCCATTAGCAAGTGGATACGTCAGGCCGTTACTGCGGCCTATTCGGCTAAGGGAAGAGTTCCCCCTTTTCGTATCACTGCTCATTCCACTCGCGCTGTTGGGGCGTCTTGGGCATTTCAGCACCAAGCTTCTGTTGAACAGGTTTGTAAGGCCGCCACCTGGTCTTCTGTTCACACTTTTTCTAAGTTTTACAAAGTTGATGTGCGGGCCTCAGCGGATGCTGTTTTTGGCCGCAAAGTTCTGCAGACTGCAGTCATTTAAGTTATGCTTCACCTGGCCTTGAGATGCCCTTCCCTTGTGGACACTGCTTTTGGATGTCCCAATAATGGATGAATATTTAAGAAGTGAAGCGGGGTGTGTGGCACACCAAGAATAATACCATTTTGTGAGTACTCACCTGAAAAATGGATATTGTTGGTGTGCCACACACCCCGCTTCACCCCCACCCTCTTCGGTATTACCGAAGCATTTATGTGGTGAAGCCCTTTTTTATTTATATCAAAATTGATTTTTGAGGTTACCGGTGGAATACTGGTACCTTGTCTTTCTGCTTTTTAAATATACTGGTGATTGAAGGGAGGTACCAGGTATATATAGGCCGGAAGGGGGCTCGTTACAAGACTTCCTCTCTGCACTACGTCACCTGCGGTGGATTAACCCAATAATGGATGAATATTTAAGAAGTGAAGCGGGGTGTGTGGCACACCAACAATATCCATTTTTCAGGTGAGTACTCACAAAATGGTATTTTTTTTGACAAACTTACATTTTTTTATTACAAAAAAACACTACAAATTGTAAAAAATAGTTTATTTTTTATTTTTTTTCACATATTTCACCCAAAAATATTGAGAATACACCTAAAAAATGTCAAACAAGACATTTCATGTTAAAGCCCAGATTATGCTGAAAAAAACAATATATAATTTTCCTGGGAAATCTCTGGAATTCCTTTCAAAAATCACATTTGAATATGGGGAGCGCAAAATAGTGCAAAATGGTCTGGCAACAAAGGGTGACAAAAACTCCAGGTAGGCTGGCAGCGAAAAGGATAAAGGCAGGTGTCCCTCTATCATTCTCCAGTGTTCATCTTGCAGTCTTGGCTGCAAAGTTCGTGGGATACTCTCTCTCGGATATTGGCAGCAGAGTGGGGCCTCCTAGCCCATCGGCTGCTGCGAGTCCTATTTCCACCGATCCCGTCAGACCCACTCCTGCCTCCCAGTCGCTGGCTGCTACGGGATTGTGACGATAGGGTGAACGCCAGGGTCAGGCGTTCGGCAGAGCTAGGCTCTGGGCTGCAGACCCTGTTATAAAGGGTAGCCGGCCATAGGCTTATGGTGAGCCTAACGGGGGGGGACCACTAGCTAGTGCTATAGGATGCCTGTATGTCCCTCCCTGCCCACAAGCTTTATTGTATGTGTACCTGTGTTTTACTTGCACTTGCTCCTTGCTGGCTCAGCTGGGCCCTGGAGCCTTTCATGCTTACCTCCCTCGCTCCCTTGCGGTTCCTCTCGGGCCTTGTGGACTCTCCTCCCTCCATCTTGACTCTGTCAGATACGCTGTGACGGGGGGGAGGGGGGCTGGGGACACCGCTTGCGCGGCGCTGCTGTGGCGTGTCAGGCCGCGCGCGGGATACGCGCGCTGTGCAGAGCTCTTCGTGCAGCCGGAGCTCCCGCTGCCTGCGGCAGAACAAAAGCGGTTCCAGCAGCGGGAACTGCGGGCGTAAGAAGAGCTTCGCGCAGCGCACACAACCCGTGCGCCGCCTGACACACCACAGCAGCGCACGGCGTCCCCAGTCCCCCCCCCCCGTCACAGCGTATGTGACAGAGTCAAGATGAAGAGAGGAGAATCCATAAGGCCCGCCGGAGGGGGCGGAGCAGCGCGCTGACACGTTCCGCTGCAGGTCTGCGTGCTGCTGCGCACTGGCTGTGTCTGCTCCGCTGCTGCTGCCTATGATCCCATCTTCTGAGGCCACTGTCGGTGTCGTGAGTCCCTCTTTTGAATGATCTGTTGTTTATTATCATTGCTGATTGTGGGTTGTGGTTCCTCCCGGTCCCCCTTTTTATTAAGAGGGATCATATAGGTTTGGGCCGTTAGTGTCTTGTTACCTTTCAATTGACAATTATTAATCACCATAATGGAGGCTTCTGGGGATAGTGAGCTGGGGGCCCCATCTGGGCAGGTAAAGCTCTGCCCCTTGTGCAGTAGGAATCCTCTGGGCGGATTCAGTACTGTTTGTACCACTTGCGCCAGGGGCATCATTTTGGACCATGACCGGGCAGGCGTCCCCGCCCCAAGCCCTTCACTGCCTGTGGCCTCTCCAGACCCTCCACTGCTGCACTCAGCCCTCAGTGAGGGGGAAGCCAGCAGGGGGGTCCCATGCTGATTTGGCGCATAGGCTGGCCAATCTCGAGAGACAGATATCGCAGACGACTCCTAAGAAGGCCACGAGTAAGAAACGGCACATCGAGCCCGTTTACTCGGATTATGACGATCTTTTTGATGATCTGGGCTCTGTGGAGGAAGGTGAGTTGCCAGATGATTCCCGTTCCACTGTGGATTATTCTGCTGGCAATAACAGTTTGGTTCTTCTTCAGACGAGGATGCGTGGCTCCCTGATGATACGGAGAAGTTGCTTACTTCAGTGTTTGAGACACTACATATTGTTCCTCCCAGAGCGGCAAAGAGGAAGCAGGGTAATTCGTTCAGGCCCGAAAGACAGAGGCGAGTCTTTCCGGAGCAGGCCCATTTTTCTGATATGATTTTCAAGCAATGGGAAAGGCCTAACAAGCTACCGTCGGTGCCTAAGGGCCTGGATAGGCATTATCCTTTCCCTGAGGAGCTGGTTTGGCTATGGTCTCGTCCTCCCGAAGTGGATCCCTCTGTGTCGGGGTTGTCCAACACTACTGTTATGCCATGACCTGATACCGCTTCTTTACGTGACCCGGCTGACAAGCGCATGGATGAGCTGGTCTGCCATGCTTTCACTTTTGCTGGTGCCCTGTGTGTGCCACGGCGATTGTCTCTCTGGCCATCAGAAAGAAGGTGAGACATCTTGTGGATAAAGCTAAGGTTCGCAAGCGGGTGGAGGAGTATAAAGAACTCAAGGCCTGCTTTGAATTCATTGGTTTTATTGCCTCTGCCATGGACGATGGAGTCCGGCTCGATGCCAGGATTGCAGCACTGCTTGTTGCCCTCCATCGCTAGCTCTGGTTGCGGCATTTGTCGGCTGATGCCGCGGCCAAGAAGTCACTTACGAGTATCACCTTTGTGGGGCACAGGCTGTTTGGGGAGCTCCTGGAACTTTTGGTCAAGGATGGTAGACTCCCTCAGAGACGGAAGCCTGCTCGGTCCTTTCGGAATCCCTCCGCCTATGGTTCCTTTCGAGGAGTAAGAGGCTCCTCATTCTCAGGTGGCCGCAGAGATACCTGGGGTAGAGGTAGGTCCCACAGCCTACCCAACCCCGCCTGGGGAGCCAAGTCCAAGCCGCCTGCCAAGTCCCCTCAGACATGAGGGGGCGCACTCACCCATCCGGGTGGGGGGACGGCTTCTACTGTTTGCTCAGATTGGAAACGGCATGTCTCAGATCGGTGGTTTCGGGAGGTATTGTCCTCCGGTTACAAAATAGAGCTGGCAGTCAGGCCGGCCACAAAATTTCTTCGGTCTCGGATATCCCAAAACCCATTGAAGGCACAGGGCTTGAGAATGGCCGTGCAACACCTCCTGCGGTTAGGTGTGATTTGCCCTGTACCTCGTCGGGAACAAGGCCAAGGTTTTTACTCCAACCTGTTCACGGTTCCCAAGAAGGACAGAACGTTAAGACCTATCCTGGACCTGAAGGGTCTCAACAGGTTTGTCAGAGTCAGACCCCCACCAGCGCCCTGCGTCCAAGATGCTGGCGGGCATCATGGCCATCCTGAGGAACCAGGGCATTCGTGTGCTGCCTTATCTGGATGACTTGTTGGTTGTGGCCCAGTCTCTTCACCAGGCCGAGAGCGATACCCGGACGGTGTCGTCAACCCTAGAGGCCTTTGGCTGGGTAGTCAATTACCACAAGTCTTTTATCACTCCCTCAACAGTGAGGTCCTTCCTGGGCATGACGATAGACACCGCTCAGGTCAAGGTCTTTCTGCCATAGCAGAAGGTTGTGGGTCTCCAGACGCAGGTGCAGGCCTTGCTGTCTTGTCAACGGCCGTCGATGGGGATGAGATTGGTGGGCCTAATGGTGTCATGCTTCGAGGCAGTGCCCTTTACCCAATTTCACATGAGACCTCTTTAATTGAACCTGTTGACCGGCTGGGACCGGATGCAGGAGTCGCTGGAACAGGAATTTTCACTGTCCCCCCTGGCCAGGCAGTCCCTCTTGTGGTGGTTGGACTCCAAGAACCTGTTGGTAGGCAAGTCTTTTCTGACTCCCCAATGGGAGATAGTTACCACGGATGCCAGTCTGACCGGCTGGGGAGGCGTTTGGCAGACGCAGTGGGGTCTGCAGGAGAACCGCTTGCCCATAAATCTCCTAGAGCTGAGAGCAATAGGGTTTGTGCTTCTTCACTTGACTCCCCATTTAAGGGGTCATGCGATCCAGGTTCGCTCGGACAATCAGACGGCTGTCGCTTACATCAATCACCAAGGCGGGACTCGGAGCAAGAGAACCCTCAAGGAGGTGACCCAGATTCTGACTTGGGCAGAGGAGAATGTTCCCTGCATCTCGGCAGTCTACATTCCTTGGGTAGAAAATCTGGAATCCGACTCCCTGAGCAGGAGCGCCTCGCGCCTGGGGGAATGGTCCCTCAGCAACAAGACTTTTCACGCTGTGTCTCTGCTGGGGTCAGACGGACGTGGACCTGTTTGCGTCCAGACACAATCACAAGCTCCCAAGGTTCGTCTCCCTCTCACGAGATCCTCTGGCTATTGCCACAGACGCTCTGGCGATTCCCTGGACAGAGTTCAAGTTCCTTTATGTATAAATAAGCAAAGTACACAGAGCTATATACAAGTCCAAGATGGTGCTAATCAGTCCTCCAGTGACTTTTGCAGAGTGTATGATCCGCCACCAATAAAATCAGCCTCTTACTAGATATTTGGCAAGAAAGAGCAGAATGAACACGGATGTTCCTCACAGGTGAATTCAAATAATCGCTCCAATCAAGATTCTCAAATCCATTTATATCATAGCAGTAATTTCAAACAATGTGCCATGTAGGGAAAGAAAATATTTACAAATCTAGTGCAGACTGCTAAATTTCTTTAGAAGCTAGTTTAATGAATAAATATGCACTCACAAGAAACCAAAAGGAAGCAGGCATTAGTAAAAATAACTCCAAACCGCAACTAGCAGCTCTCACCGCCAAGTGTCCAGGTTGAATATTAGCTCCAATAGCAAATCCAATGATAAAACTGCATATAAGCATGCAGAGACAGAAGAAAAGGCTGGCTGTTCCCACGCGTTTCGTCCCTCTGTTGGGGCTTTGGCTAAGTTCCTTTATGCATTCCCTCCGTTTCCACTTCTGGCCAGAGTGCTGCGCAAGATAGCCCAGGAAGGGGTCCCAACTGTCCTGGTGGCTCCTCGCTGGCCGAGAAGGAGTTGGTTTGCGGACTTAGTTCAGGTGTCAGTAGATCGCTACATCATGCCCGACGACCCAGGGCTTCTCACACAGGGGTCGCTGCGGCACCGCAATTTACGGACGCTGGCTTTGATGGCCTGGCTATTGAAACCTCGATCCTGATGGCAAGGGGCTGTCGGCCTTGGTTGTGCATACCATTATTCAGGCACGGAAGGAGTCTTCCTCCATGATATACTACAGAGTTTGGCACGCCTATATTGCTGGGTGCGAGTCCAAGAGTCTCCCTTGCCGCACATTTTCTATTTCTAGGATTCTGGAGTTCTTACAACACGGCTTAGACTTGGGTCTCTAGCTGAGCACCCTTAATGGCCAGGTCTCGGCCTTCTTCCAGAGATCCATTTCCAACCATAGGTTGATCAAGACCTTTTTTCAGGGAGTCACCCATGTCCGGCCACCGCGTAAGTCAGTATTACCGGTGTGGGACTTAAATTTAGTGCTGTCTGCTCTTCAGGGTGCTCCCTTCGAACCTTTGTGCGATGCTGCTTTGCCTATTTTGACTCAAAGTGGCCTTTTTGTTAGCGATCACCTCGGTGCGTCGCGTATCAGAGCTGGCCGCGCTTTGTATTAAGCCTCCATATTTTGAGCAGCATAGGGATAAGGTGGTTTTTCTCCTTAAACCTGATTTTTTTTCCCAAGGTCGTTTCTCCCTTTCACCTTAATGAGGAAGTTGTCTTGCCTTCCTTGTGTCCAGCACCAACTATTTCTAAGGAAAGGACCCTCCATGCCTTGGATGTGTCCAGAGCCATTAAATATTACCTGGCTGCGACTAAATCCTTCAGGAAATCAGATTTGCTCTTTGTCCTAACAGAAGGCTCTAGGAAAGGTTTGCCACCAGCTAAGTCCACTCCTCAGTAAGTGGATCAGACAGGCGGTGGTGCAAGCATATTCTGCCAAAGAGGAAGGAACCCCCTTTTCGGATCACAGCTCATTCTACCAGAGCTATTGGTGCTTCCTGGGCTTTTCAGCACCAGGCATCGGTGGAACAAGTTTGTAAGGGCGCAACTTGGTCTTCAGTTCATACTTTTACTAAGTTTTACAAGGTGGATGTTAGGGCCTCAGCTGACGCTGTTTTTGGCCGAAAGGTGCTTCAGGCGGTAGTTAGATGAACTACATGCTGTTCCGCGCTGGGGATCCAGCCCAAATGGACACTGCTTTTGGATGTCCCACATGTCATCACTGGGACGACCTGGACTGGATATAGGGAAAAATAAATTCTGTGAAACTCACCTGTAGAATTGTTTTTGATTATATCCAGTCCAGGTCGTCCAGTCCTATCTCTTGTTGCCTGTTATGGTGATTACCATTTTTTGTTCATTGGACTTGTATCCTTAGTCTTGTTAGAGAGAGTACAAACTGAAGCTATGTGAAGTAACATGGTTACATAGCCTCCTGGCCTGTCCTCTTTTTTGTTTACTGCGTTTTAACCACTGGAGAATGATAGAGGGACACCTGCCTTTATAGGGGCCCGGGTGGAGCTACATCTTTTGATCTTGCAGTCGAGCGCCCCCTGGGGGCGGAATACCCACATCACTGGGACGACTGGACTGGATATAATCAAAAACATTTCTACAGGTGAGTTTCATAGAATTGTATTTTTCATTATACCCTTTATACCATTCCCTGCAAGTTCCACCTAGTGTCATTTAAATGGTGACCCCCCCAACATTAAAGTCTATAAAGTTTCTGTTGTGTCGATCAATTTCAGGATTTGTTGGAGCGTTGCAGTTCGCGCTCTGCATCACTGTTTGAAACAGCTTGGGAGGCCAAAGCAATGGCTGTTATCGGGTGCATGACTGATACAGATGTAAGTAGATCTATCTAGTTTTGAAATGTATAATATTAAATCTTGATACAAGTGAAACCTTGCATTCTGTGAGAGGAATCACGTTTCAGTCCTGTATCATATAGAGTGCTAGAACCAACCAGTTGTATTGTATGTGCTTCTTTTCAGCTAATATTTGATGCTGTTCTTCAAATAATGTATGGTGCGGTCATACCATGGAGTGATGCAGTAGAGCAGCTTGTTAAACAGCACCTAGAAATGGAACATCCTAAGTAAGCTGCCAGTTTGTTTACAGTGGTGGGTGAGCCCATTCAAAACAGACATTAGAAACAAAGTTATTTTTATAGTGAAGTACAGTTTTGATAATGTGATTTATAGGAGATTCCTGTTCATATAATTTAGAGCATAATGAGCAAAAATCTGTGGTTGTTAAGACACCAACTAATTCCCTATCTTTAATATAAGTGTTACACAAACTCTTATAGCAGGATAAGGCAACTTTACCCTGCTATAAGCATTTGCAAAATATTTTCAAAAGAATCGTCACCTGGACTGCAGTAGGCTGCTTTGCTACCACTGCCCATGAGGTGGCTCACTTGCCTTTTCTCTAAAGGTGAAGAGTTCATTAACATTGTCATGGACCAAAATTCAGGATTTTGACTACCCTGCGTTTTGGTCCTTTCTCCAATTGGGGGTGCTCGTCCAATCGGCGCGCTCGGAGCAGCTGACATCACATCGTCAAAGGCCAGCAGCTCTTCCCTCCAATAGAAGTGTGCCTGCTCCGGCCATTCATAAATACCTGGTGCAGGCACGCATGTGCCGTTTGACCGGGAAACGAGGAATGGGGCGACCCGGGGGTGGGAATTGATCGGCCCGAGAATCTTATATCTTTGGTCCACTTTAATGGTGTTATCACCCTCTCTGTTTAAAAATAATGCAAAAAAAAAAAAAACTAACCTTCACATTGCTAGGCATCTGTTTCCCCCATGGAAGCTCCGGTTCCACCAGCAAAGCTACTGCATTGGGCATAAGTAGCTGCTAAGTCATCCAATCAGTGTAGCAGTGGTGCTGCGATTGGGTGGCTAGCTATCTGTTTTGTGTGTTTGTTTGTTTTTTAGGTGGGTGCTTTATTTAAAAGATTAACCTTTCATACTAATTCAAGAGCAGTCCTAGAAAGGCAGCAGTATTAGCATGTTTTTGAATATTCACACAATTTTTTTCCTTCTTGTCTTTTTGTAGAGTGAAATTGCTGCAAGAAAGCTACAGACTAATGGAGATGAATAAGCTTTTGAGAGGCTATGGAATAAGAGGTTTTAATTTCTCACATGACAAAAAGATTATGGTGGGTTATATGGTAATGCAAAAATAACTGTTTCTCACTTTTTGTAAATACTTATTTTTCAAATATATTATTTTTTTTCTTTATGCAAGGGTTTAATCAAGTACATACTGAAACAGGATTCTCCTTCATCACTGGAAGATGCGTTGAAGATTGCCCAAGCATATCAGCTGCCCACAGTGGAGGTGTACATATGTAGGATTGTGCAGCTAATATACTTGAACAGAGTAAGCATTTAGGGTTAACAATTGGATTGACAAGTAGTATGCCTTTATCTACAATAAAAATGTAGTATTCCAAGTATGTCACACACCCCGCTTCTACTATTCATGACATATGGGTTATGGTCCAGTAGAGGGCGAACTTCTGCAGAGATGAAAGCAAAAAAGAAGCCCCTCCCGGTCCATAAATACCTGGGACCTCCCACACATTTCCCAGTTCCTTCTCTGCAGGACGGCGAGCAAGTCAGAAGATGTATGCTGCTCTTCCTTGCAGGTAAGCTGGCCATTTTTTGCCCTATTACTGCCCGGACCTTTATACAGTAAGTCCAATACTAGCTAATACTAACTCATAATGATGGGAACCGCACTGATGGACTCGGAGGGAGGACTCCCTGTGCTTTGCTTAAAAGGGGTTTCTCCCGGTCCTAGGGTCCCTAAAGTAATTTGGTCTACTTAAATCCTCCCACTTGGGACTTAAAGGGGCATCTCGGACAGGGCTGTGGAGTCTGAGTCGAGGAGTTGGAGGAAATTTTGGGTACCTGGAGTCGGAGTCGGCAAACAATGCACCGACTCCGACTCCTACTCCTAAATTTTGATTTAGCAAGTTTAGTTTAATCTGTTTTTATTGGTAAATCAAAGAAAATACATACAAAATGTGGTACACAGTACAGCAGAACATCCATTAAACAGACCAACATTACAATAGCTTTACATAGTGCCATAACAGTTCCCTGATATCCGTTATCCCGCCCTAAGAACATTGGGGGCGCCAAGCCGGCGCGCTGCGGGAATCCCACCCCTGTGTCATAATGAACCAAAGCCTCTCCGGTCCAACTCCACGGCCACCCAGGCACGACAGGGTCCCGGACGTTGAACAGGGGACTCCTGTTCTTCTCTAGCAATTGGCATCAAGCCGAGCGCCCCAAGAATCAGACCGGAGACCGCTGCAACCACGTTACATCAGCCGATAACAAGCCAAACCCCACGGAGCCCGGCACACCGACCCCGCACCCCGCCACCCAGCCAGGGGAGACATCCCGCATGGCACAAATCAGTAGCTGAGTAGATATAATGCAACTAAATGTGATAGTAACCAAGATAAAAGATACCAGGTAACAAACCTATAAACAGGAGAGGGAAAAAGAGAGAGGGGGAGGGAGAGGGGTGGTAAAAAAGGAAAAAGGGGGGGAGGGGAAGTGCCCTGAGCCGGACCAGAAGTATCGACCCTTTCATCGCAGTAGCCTTTGCTCAGTGCTAGACTAGAGTACAGTACATTGCCCATTGGCGTCCACACTGTATCATCGTATTATTGTATTAGCGCTCGGAAACGATCTGAGTCCCGGAAGTCAATCCAACAGGCCCAAGTTGTGATGTATTTTCCTATCAAGCCTTTATCGAGTTCCTCCACTCGTCTAATATGTTCAAGCTCCACTACCCACTCAGCCAGGGAAGGGGACCCCCGTGTCTTCCAGTGTCTAGGTATAACAGCTTGCGCTGCCGATAGAAAGTGCCAAAGTAAACCCTTTTTGTGTTGAGATATGGAGCCCTCTATAAGGGAGCGGAGGGTTAACTGAGGTGTGTTGTTCACTTTCGTGCCCGTTGTCTCAGTGTGCATATCCAAGACCCTTTCCCAGAAAGATCTAATAACTGGGCACCCCCACCATATGTGCGTCATATTTCCCTCCTCTGCCAGGCAACGCCAGCACCTACTTGAAGTCTGGGGTGCATATTTATGGATGTCCGCCGGACATCTGTACCACCTTGAGATTATCTTAAAATTCCTCTCCTGCGCCGCCCCCTCCAAGGTGGATTAATGCGCCAGGCTAAACATCTTAGATAGATCTTCCTCCAAGAAGGGCTGACCCATCTCGTTCTCCCATCTGGCTATGTACCCCACTGGGTTTGAATGTATATTGGACACCAGTGTCTGATACAGTACGGAGAGAGCATGGGGTACATGTGTCTCAGAAGAGAGAAGCTTCTCAAGATCCGTCAGCAGATGGCTCATCATCTCACCCAGGCGATGGGAAGATATATAGTTAGCCAATTGTCTGTGAAGGAACCAGGACACATGCACCCCAGGGAGTTGTGCTCTGATTACCTCCAGTTTTGGGAAGCCTGACTCCCCCATGATATGCCGTAAACGCGGGTCTGCCACCGCCTGCCATCCCAGAAAGGACGAGACCCCCACTCCAGGCGCAAAGTCCGGGTTCCCAAAAATGGGAGTCAAAGGTCCCGGACGCCGAGCCAATGGAAATTTTGAGGTCAGTTGGTCCCAGACTGTAAACAAGTGCTGCGCCAGAAAGGGTAGGGATTTAAGAATGCGCCTGGGTTGAGGCCCCGTCCAGGGCAGAGAGACCAACGGGAGGGGCGATAACCCCTGATTTAGCAAGTTTAAATGTCCCAATTCACAAAAAGTTATAATTAATTACTTCTCTATTGTAAGAATAAAGACCAATGCATGCAGTGCCTCACGTAACCGCAAACGAACACGTTAAGTGACCGTGAAGAAGCATGCTTTTCATGTGCTTCACTATATTGCACGCAACGCACAATTAGAAGCGGCAATACTTATACTTTGCATAGTGTTGTGTTCTGCTGTTACAGGGAACCCATGGGTAAGCTAGCCTCTCACTGATAAGGGATTAAGTAAATATGTTTTTTGCAGGACTAGAGACACTTGTATAAGTGAAGGGAATGGAGGATCAATAGTTCAAGACTGAAGCTGTACCATTGGAAAAACTGCTGTCATTCAGCAAAAGGCTATAAAAACTTGTAAACTTCCATTGTTAGCTTAAACTTTAAACATGACTATGGGATTCTACTAGGGAAATCATGTTTTATAATAAAGGCCCCTTTCTGGATCCTCCCACTGCCCTATCTTCAGCAGAAGATCAGCACACAGAAAGGAGAAGGCAGCTTCTGCCCAACTACCTCTCTCTGCTAGAAGTAATGACATGTATGTTGCCTTTCTTTCCTTCAAAGAATGTATAAAATATATTCACATATTAATACAGAGGAGTCGGGGAGTCGGAGTCGGAAGTACAAAAAACTGAGGAGTCGGAGTCGGAACATTTATCTACCGACTCCACAGCCCTGATCCCGGGTAGCTTATCAGTGTAATTCCTTCTGATCATTGCGACTACCATTAAAATCACCATATGGAGGCTCCACAGGATACCTGGCTCGGGCTCCCTTCGGGTCAATCCGGGCTATGTGTGGGTTGTGGGGTATCCCTTACGGGGGAAAATTTACTAATTTGCATACCATGTGCGCAACAGGCCATAAAGCGGCCTCTCTCTCGGGATCCTCTAGCCCTGGCAGTGGATGCCTTGTCACTTGCCTGGAGGGATCTGGGGTTTCTGTACCTGTTTCCCCCCTTCTCCATGGTAGGCAAGGTAGTGTGCAAGCTGGCTCTAGAGGGGGCACCAGCAATTCTGGTGGCCCCAAGGTGGCCAAGACAGGTTTGGTTCGCAGACATCGTAAGACTGGCGGTAGATCAGTACAGGCTGCCCCTGTTTCCTGATATGATCACTCAAGGTCAACTACGTTACCCCAATTTACGAACGCTGGCTTTCACGGCGTGGCTGCTGAAACCTTCATCCTGAGGTTATTCAAACCTTGATTAGAGCTAGGAAGAGGTCTTCCTCTACTATTTACTATAGGACTTGGCGGCCATATTGACTGGTGTGAAGCTAGGGCCTTACCTTGCAGGGTGTTTTCGATTCCTAGGATTTTGGAGTTTCTACAACACGGTCTGGATCTGGGGTTCCAGCTCAGTACTTTGAAGGGTCAAGTTTCTGCCCTGGCTGTCTTTTTTCAAAGGTCTTTTGCTTTGCATCATCTGGTCAAGACTTTTTTCCAAGGGGTCACTCATGTTCGGCCCCCTAGAAAGCCTTTGGTTCCCGTTTGGGACCTAAATTTGGTTCTCTCGGCCCTACAGGGGCCTCCTTTTGAGCCGGTGCAGGATGTGGCACTTTCTGTGCTCACTCAAAAGGTTGCCTTTTTGGTGGCTATTACCTCTGTTCGGCGTGTCTCTGAGTTGGCGGCTCTGTCTATTCAGGCCCCTTACTTTGAGAGACACCAGGATAAGGTGGTTTTTCGCTTTAAACCAGATTTCCTTCCTAAGGTGGTTTCTGCCTTCCATCTCAATCAGGATGTAGTTCTCCCTTCCTTGTGTCCTAGGCCTAGCAATGACAAGGAGAGGATTTTGCACTCTTTGGATGTGGTTCGATGTGTGAAGTACTATTTGGTTGCTACTTCTCCTTTTCGTAAGACGGACGCCTTGTTCGTGGTGCCCTCCGGGCCCAGGAAAGGTTTGGCGCCTGCCAAGTCTACCATTAGTAAATGGATACGTCAGGCCATTGTTGGGGCCTATTCCGCTAAGGGGAGTGTTCCTTCTTTTAAGATCACTGCTCATTCTACTTGTGCTGTTGGGGCTTCCTGGGCCTTTCAGCACCAGGCTTCTGTTGAACAAGTTTGTAAGGCTGCTACTTGGTCTTCCGTTCATACTTTTTCCAAGTTTTATAAGGTTGATGTGCGGGCCTCAGCGGATGCTGTTTTTGGCCGCAAGGTTCTGCAAGCTGCAGTGGTTTAAATTGGTGCATTTTTTGCTGTATTTGGATCCCCACCCATGACGGACACTGCTATTTGATGTCATGAATAGTGGAAGTGGGGTGTGTGACATACTTGGAATAATACCATTTTGTGATTACTCACCTGTAAAATGGGTATTATAAGTATGTCACACACCCAGCTTCATCCCGCCCTTTGGTATTGGATTTTTTATATGGTGAACCTTTTATTGTTAAGAATGTTTTATTGGCTCTTCCTGGTCCCCTTACTGCTGTCATATACTGGGGAATGTGTGGGAGTTCCTAGGTATTTATGGACCGGGAGGGGCTTTTTTGCTTTCATCTCTGCAGAAGTTCGCCCTCTACTGGACCATAACCCATATGTCATGAATAGTGGAAGCGGGGTATGTGACATACTTATAATACCCATTTTACAGGTGAGTAATCACAAAATGGTATTTTTATACAGACCTCTCAGGTCACTGCACAGCCTTGTGCAAAATTAGGTTTGGACATTTGACAGGTATTTTGACAGTAACAAGTTATCAAAGTTATACCTGTCCTATTATCTCTGTAGTTCCTAAGTTATTTGTAAAAGTATTAGAGCATTGGAGGTGCAGAGAAAAATTGAGGAGAAACTTTGTGTGCTTTAAATATATCATAGTAATAAAAATAAGTGCATTGTTAGAAAAGGGGGTGAGAGATGCTACAGGCTAAGAGTGTCTCCAGTCTGCTCAGTGTGACCAGAGAGGAGGGCAGGGTTTCATAGCTTCAGAGAGAGGCAGCAAATCAGTATGTCTGGGGGGGTAGTGAGGGGTGTTTCCGTTCTCTGTCCACTGAAGGTTGATTTGAAGGACTAGGTCAGTTGGGTGAAAGTTGAATGAGAAAGTGATTTACTCACTAAGTAGACAGGCATAGCTGGAAGAAGAGAGCTGCAGGAACTCAATGTAAGGTAAGCTACTGATATTTATTTAAACTATTGACTTGCCAATCACTTTAAGTTGTAATTTACATTATGTTTTTTTAAATTTATTAGAAGAGTAATACACATACCTTTTAAGTAGCATGCATATACGTTTAAACGCCTTGTAGCCACAAGGCAATCCTCCTAAGTGTTATTACACTGCTCAAGTTTAGCTATATTCCAAGTGTAACATACATTCCGCTTCAACTCTTCATGACATTTGGGTTATTCTCCAGTAGAGGGTGAACTTCTGCAGAGATGAATGCAAAAAAAGGAGCTCCTCCCAGTCCATAAATACCTGGGACCTCCCACCAATTCCCCAGTTTCTTCTCTGCAGGAAGGCGAGCAAGACAGAAGATGAAGACTTCTCTTACTTGCAGGTAAGCCGGGTTTGCGCCCAGCCATTTCTTGCCCCTATTGCTGCCAGGACCTTTCCTAACTTATCCCTATTTGAGCCTTCCAGCCTTGGCTGCGGGTCCTGGTGAGGGTAGGTAGCACCTTATGGGTGCGCAAGGAGCTGTGCTCCACCGTGAGAACCCATTACAAGGGGTAGGCGGTTGCCCGGGTTTGGTAATCCCTGTGTGGGATGCCCTGTCCCTTTCATTCCTATGGCCAGATTCTGGCTGGGATTCCCCCCTTGCGAGTCCCTTACTTTCCTCTGGGGGGGGGGGGGGGGGGGGGGGCTGGCTGGCTGGCTGGCCTTTATACTCGGCCTTATGTGTGTGTGACTGATTTTTACTTATTGCGCGCTGGCTTCTGCCAGCGTGTGTGTGCGCGTGTGGTTGATGCTGTACTTTGGCCCGCACACACGCTCTCGTGCGGCGGCGGGCTGGTTCTTCATGGTCGGCTCCGCGGCCATATTGGCCGGGGAACGCGACCCTCTTGCTTGTCTTAGTGAAGGGGGGCGGGCCTGGCGCTCTCCGCGCCGGTATCTGCCCGCCCCTCCTTGGCTTCGTCGCCCGGCTTCCAGCCCTATCGGCTGGGAGCGCGGCTTGGTGTGTTTTTCCCACGTCGGGAGGGGGCGGGGGCATGCGCCTGGCTTGCTCCGCGTTGGCCCACCTCCTTCATCCTTTCTGCCTAGCTGCCGCCATCTTCATCACAGTGGCCCGTGAGTGCCCCATACGGGGCTTCTTTATACTGGGTGTATTTTGTTTATATATAGTACACTTGTTATCTCATGCTGCCGGGCATTATTGGTGCCCGTGGGCGATATACATCTTGGAGATATATATATATAATATTTATGGGTGTTTATACATAGTGTATGTGTATATGTAGGTATATCTCTTTATATGTTTATATATTTATATACATATATAGTTTCTTATGCTGGGATGAAGTGTATATACCTTTTATTTGCATTGTATGCATGTTGTTTACTGGGGCCCTCCTTTTTTGTGTTTTCCAGGTGGGACAACCAAGGCATTTAGGGGTTTTCTCCCGGTCCTAGGTCCCTGGTTCAAATTGGGGTCCCTTATTATTATTATTATTCTTACTTAAATCCTCCCACTAACGGACATTTAGGGGCATCCCGGGTAGCTTATAGCGTAATTCCCTTTGGTCATTGCGACTACCTTAAAATCACCATATGGAGGCTTCCCAGGATATCGGGCTCAGGATCCCTTCGGGGCAACCCCGGCAGTGTGTGGTATGTGGGGTATCCCTTGTGGGCGACAATGTACAGATTTGTGTACCATGTGCACAGCAGGCGATTGCGCGGCAATCCGGGCCCCGTGTGGCCGGGTCGGCCCCGCTGGCCTCATCACCTACACCCCCACGCCTGGCCATGGCCCCAAATAACGTTGTCACTAGCGGGGAGTCGCAATCCGATGTCTTTGCCAGACTGGCCAACATTGAGAAAATGATTGCTAGCTCTGCGGCCAGGAAGGCCCCAGCTAAGAGACAGCACTTGGCGCCCGCGGCCGGCCCTTGACTATGATGATTATGATCCTTTTGAATGGTCTGATTATTCCCCGCTTGAGGAAGGGAAATTGTTTTCAGACTCTGATTTATCCGATGATCAGCAGTGCCTTGGTGCTGATGCTGGTACAGAGCGTGGGTATTCTGTTGATTCCCATAGGCTCCTTACTCAGTTTTTTGAGGTACTTGCCATTTCCCCTCCTGCGGAGGTCCCTCCGCAACGGGGGATTTTTTTTTTTTTGGTACCGCCAAACCTCGTTTGGGGTTCCCGGATCAGAAGCACTTTAACAACCTGATCCTTCTCGGGACGGCGCCTGTTTGGTGATCGCCTAGATGTGGCTAAGGGAGGTAAGTTACCTCAGCGCAAATGGCAGCGTCAGCCATTTCGGGCTCAGGCTCCTTCAACCCTGCCTTTCGTGGTCCTCGCACGGGCAAGGGGGTATCTGGCACCGCACCCAGAGGAAATTCCTGGGGTAGGGACAGAGGTTGTGCCCGACCCGGGTCCTCCTGGGGTGCCAAATCCAAATCTGCTGCTAAGCCCGCTCAGCAATGAGGGGGCGCCCTCACCCTTGCGGGTGGGGGGATGGCTGCGGCTCTTCGCTCAGGTCTGGGCTCAACATGTTACAGACAAATAGATCCTGGAGGTGGTGGAGAGACCATCACTCCTCAGGGTTCAAGCTGGAGTTCGCAGACCGGCCTACTTACAGATTCCTCAGGTCCCGGGTTCCTACGGACCCACGGGCAGCACAGGGAATGTTTCTGCCGCTACAAAGTCTTTGGGATATGGGGGTCTTTTGTCCGGTCCCCCCCATAGAGAGAGGTCGGTGCTACTATTCCAACCTCTTTACGGTGCCCAAGTAGGACGGCTCCATAAGACCCATTTTAGACTTAAAGATTCTCAACCGGTTCATCAAAACCCATAAAGTTCCGCATGGAGACTCTGCGCTCTGCTGTCAACTCCCTACGTCCTGGGGACTTTATGACTTCGATAGACATCAGGGTGCTTTCCTACATGTGCCAGTCTTCCTGGGACACCAGTGGTTCCTCAGGTTTGCGGTAGGCGAATAGCACTTTCAGTTTGTGGCTCTTCCCTTCGGGCCGACTTTGGCGCCCAGGGTGTTTACCAAGGTGCTGGTGGGCGTGATGGCCCTTCTCAGAGCCCAGGGCATTCGCATTTTGCCTTATCTGGACGACCTTCTCATTACGGCTTCCACATTCCACCAGGCGGCGCTGGACACCCGGACGTTGGTAACAACGCTGGAGAGGTTCGGGTGGGTAATCAATTACCCCAAGTCCTCACTTTCCCCATCACGAGTGGCCTCCTTCCTGGGCATGACGCTGGATACCATTCAGGCCAGGATCTTCTTACCTCAGTCGAAGGTGGATGTTCTCCAAGCGCTGATTCGTCTCCTTCTATCCAATCCTCGTCCATCCATCCGGCAAGGGATGAGGCTGATGGGGCTGATGGTGGCCTGCTTCGAGGCAGTGCTATTTGCTCAGTTTTAGTGGTGGCTGGACCCAGGGAATCTTCTGGGGGGCAGATCCTTCTGGCGCCCCGCTGGGAGACGGTCACCACGGATGCCAGCCTGTCGGGCTCTGGGGGCTACTGGAGAGACCATCAGTTCCAGGGGCTGTGGGGTCCTCGGGAGGCTCAAACCCCCATCAATATTCTAAAGCTGAGGGCGGTTCGGTTGGTGCTGGTGCACCTGACACATCACCTCCAGGGCCTACCGGTTCAGGTTCGCTCCGACAATCGGACTGCGGTCGCTTACATCAATCACCAAGGAGGGACTGATTCTTGCATGGCCGAGAGCAGTGTTCCGTGCATCTCGGCAGTTTACATTCCGGGTGTGGAAAACCTGGAAGCGGACTCCCTGAGCAGGGGGGCTCTCACCGGGGGGAATGGCCCCTCAGCAACGAGGTCTTTCTTTCTTTCCCTCTGTCGCAGGTGGGGGATGCCGGAGGTGGATCTGTTTGCCTCTCGTCATAATCACAAGCTTCCTGCATTTGTGTCTCTGTCCCAGGACCCTCTGGCTCTGGCAGTGGATGCCATGTCTCTGTCCTGGCGGGAGCTCGGTCTCCTGTATCTGTTTCCTCCTTTTCCCATGGTGGGCAAGGTGGTACGCAAGCTGGTTCACAAGGGTGTGCCAGCAATCCTGGTGGCCCCAAGGTGGCCAAGACAGGTGTGGTTCGCGGACGTCGTGCGGTTGGCGGTCGATCAGTACAGGCTTCCTCTGGTTCCGGATCTGATCACGCAAGGTCAGCTTTGTTACCCCAATTTACAAACGCTGGCTTTGACGGCGTGGCTGCTGAAACCTCCATTCTAAGAGAAAAAGGTTTGTCTGAAGCGGTTGTCTAGACGCTTGTCAGGCTAGGAAGAAATCTTCCTCTATTATCTACTACAGGACCTGGCGGACCTACATTGATTGGTGTATGGCTAGGGCCTTTCCTTTTCAGGTCTTATCCATCCCTCGCATTCTGGAGTTCCTTCAGCATGGACTAGACATGGGGTTTCAGCTTAGCACTCTGAAGGGGCATGTTTCCGCTCTGGCGGTTTTCTTTCAGAGGTCTTTCGCTCTTCATCCTTTGGTTAAGACCTTTTTCCAGGTGGCCACTCATGTGCGTCCTCCTCGCAAACCCATGTTGCCAGTTTGGGATTTAAATTTGGTGTTGTCTGCCCTTCAGGGTCCTCCTTTTGAACCAGTGCAGGATGTTGCACTATCCATTTTCACCTTAAAGGTTGCCTTTTTGGTGGCCATAACTTCTGTTCGACGTGTTTCTGAGTTGGTGGCTCTGTCCATTCAGGCCCCCTACTTTGAGACAGACCAGGACAAGGTGGTTTTCCGCTTTAAACCAGACTTTCTGGCAACGGTTGTCTCTGCTTTTCACCTCAATCAGGACATGGTGCTTCCTTCCTTGTGTCCTAAGCCTAGCAACGACAAGGAGAGGGCCTTGCACTCTCTGGATGTCGTTAGATGTGTAAAGTACTATCTAGTGGCTACTTCACCATTCCGGAAGACGGACGCCTTTTTTGTGGTGCCCTCCGGGCCCAAGAAGGGTTTGGCGCCCGTCAAGTCTACCATTAGTAAATGGATTCGTCAGGCCGTTATTAGGGCCTATGCTGCCAAGGGGAGGGATCCCCCTTTTCAGATCACTGCTCATTCTACTCGTGCTGTTGGGGCTTCCTGGGCTTTTCAGCACCAGGCTTCTGTTGAACAAGTTTGTAAGGCTGCTACTTGGTCTTCCGTTCATACTTTTTCCAAGTTTTACAAGGTTGATGTGCGGGCTTCAGCGGATGCCGTTTTTGGCCGCAAGGTTCTGCAAGCTGCAGTGGTTTAAGTTGGTGCATTCTTTACTGTTTATGGTTCCCACCCATGACGGACACTGCTATTGGATGTCCCAAATGTCATGAAGTTGAAGCGGAGTGTATGTCACACTTGGAATAATGCCGTTTTGTGAGTTCTCACCTTTAAAACGGATATTATGAGTGTGAAATACACTCCGCTTCACCCCACCCTTTTGGTATTTTGGATCCTTTATATGGTGAACCATTGTTTCTTGGTTGTTATTATTGTTATATTTGGTTCTTCCTGGTCCCCTTACTGCTTTCCTACACTGGGAAATTGGTGGGAGGTCCCAGGTATTTATGGACTGGGAGGAGCTCCTTTTTTTGCATTCATCTCTGCTCTCCATCTACTGGAGAATAACCCAAATGTCATGAAGAGTTGAAGCGGAGTGTATGTCACACTCATAATAACTGTTTTAAAGGTGAGTACTCACAAAATAGTATTTTTCCCTACATCCAGTCCAGGTCGTCCCAATATCCTTACAGATTATAAAGGCAGCTGTCCCTCTATCATTCCCCAGTTGTTCATCTTGCAGTCTTGGCTGCATCAGATACAATTCTGTGATTACTCACCTGTAGAATTGGTATTATATGTATACAGCACGTCCTGTTCCACCCCACCCTTGTTATCTTTATTTTTAGTTACCTCTTTTTATAATGGTTATAGTTCTCCCGGTTTCATTTAACTGCTTTTCAATACTGGGAAATTTGCGGGAGGTCCCTGGTATATATGGGGCTGGGAGGAGCCACTTTTCTGTCTCTGCAGTCCAGCGCCATCTACTGGATGTATAACCCAAGAGTAAGGAATATATTCTGGAACAGAACGTGCTGTATACATATAATACCAATTCTACAGGTGGGTAATCACAGAATTGTATTTTTAGCAGCTTTCAGCAGTGTTTCTGAAGGGGCGTGCGTCTTCTTAAGACACGCCGCGGAGGGGGATGGTGGGCCTGCGCACGCTGCTGCTGGGGGCCTGGCTGGACGCTGCGGAGCCTGCGGCTGCGTTCTTGCTGCTACTGCTGGGGGATCACGTTGGTGCTTCTGGCTGTGGATACTGCGGAGTCCCTCTGTCAGTATCGTGAGTCCCTCTTTTTTTGGCTGCATTTATTGCCTATTGCTTTATGCCTAATCTGATCATGATCTCTTCTCCTGTATAGATCGTGGGCTTGAGGTTGAGGGTTGTGGTTCCTCCCGGTCCCCCTTTTAATAAGAGGGATTGTTTTTATTGGCTTGGGCCATCAGTCTTGTAGCCTTATTGAATTTGACTATTTTAAATCACCATAATGGAGGCATTGGGGGATAGTGAGCTGGGGGCCCTTTTTTTGGGCAGGACAGGCTCTGCCCCTTGTGCAGTAGGAATCCTCTGGGCAGATTCAGCACTGTTTGTACCACATGCGCCAGAGGCATTCATTTGGACCATGAGCGGGCGGGCGGTCGTCCCTGACCCTAACCCTGTATTACCATCGGCCTCTCCGGACCCTCCGCTGCTGCATTCAGCCCCCAGCGATGGGGGGAGCCAGCAAGGGGTCTCATGCGGACTTTGCGCATAGGCTGGCCAATCTAGAGACGGATCTCGTTGTCGGCCCCTAAGAAGGCCTCGAGTAAGAAGCGGCATCTAGAGCCCATTTTCTCAGATGATGATGATCTTTTTGATGGTCTGGGCTCTGTGGAGGAAGGTGACTTGCCAGATGATTCACGTTCCACGGTGGATTATTCTGCTGGCAATGACCGTATGTCTGGTTCTTCCTTGGACGAGAAGTCGTGGCTCCCGGATGATACGGAGAAATTGTTTGATACACTACACATTGTTCCTCCCAGAGCGGCTAAGAGGAAGCAGGGAGATTTCTTTAGGCCTGAGAGGCAATGGCGGGTCTTCCCGGAGCAGGCCCACTTTTCTAACATGATCCTTAAGGAATGGGAAAGTTACAGTCTGTCCCTAAGGGCCTGGATAGGCAGTATCCTTTTCCTGATGAGTTGGTTCGACTATGGTCTCACCCTCCCACGGTTGGATCCTCCCGTGTCAGGCTTGTCCAACACTACTGTTATGCCGTCCCCTGACAATGCTTCCTTAAGTGACCCTGCTGACAAGTGCATGGATAGCTGGTCTGCCATGCATTCACCTTTGCTGGTGTCCTCTTTCGCCCTGTGTGCGCCTCGGCAATTGTCTCACTAGCCAACAGAAGGAAGGTAAGACACCTTGTGGATAGAGCTAAAGCTCGCAGGCAGGCTGAGGAGTATAAGGACCTCAAGGTCTGCTTGGATTCCATTGGCTTTGTTGTTACTGCCATGGATGATGTGGTCCGGCTCGGTGCCAGGATTTCGGCTTTGCTTGTTGCTCTCCGCCCTTCGCTTTGGCTGCGGCAGTGGTCGGCTGATACGGCTGCCAAGAAGTCTCTCACGAGTATCCCTTTTGTGGGGAACAGACTGTTTGGGGAACGCCTGGACCTTTTGATCAAGGATAGTAGACTCCCTTAGAGAAGGAAGCCTGCTTGGTCCTTTTGGAACCCCTCTTCCTATCCGTTCCTTTCGAGGAGGAAGAGGTTCTTCATTTCCAGGTGGCCGCAGAGGTACCTTGGGGGAGAGGTAGGTCCTGCGGCCGACCCAACCCTTCCTGGGGAGCTAAATCCAAGCCCCCTGCCAAAGCCCTCTCAGGCATGAGGGGGCGCCCTCACCCATCCGGGTGGGAGGATGGCTTCTGCTGTTTGCTCAGATCTGGAGGTGGCACGTCTCGGATCGGTGGATTCAGTAATAATTCCTCCGTTCCAGGATATCCCGAAACCCGCTAAAAGCTCAAGCCTTGAGAACGACTGTGCAAAACCTCCTGCGGATAGGTGTGATTTGCCCTGTACCTCGGCAGGAACAGGGTCAAGGATTTTACTCCAACCTGTTTACGGTTCCCAAGAAGGACGGAATGCTAAGGCCTATCCTGGACCTGAAGGGTTTCAACAGGTTTGTAAAAGTCAGACATTTCCACATGGAAACCTTACGGTCGGCGGTGAGATCCCTTCGGGCCGGCGACTTCATGACCACAGTGGACATCAGGGATTCTTATCTGCACATCCCGATTTTCCAGGGACATCAGAAGTTCCTGAGGTTTGCTCTGGAGGATCAGCATTACCAGTTTGTAGCACTTCCATTCGGGATATCCTCAGCCCCCCGTGTGTTCACCAAGTTGCTGGCGGGCATCATGGCTATCCTGAGGAGCCAGGGCATTCGTGTGTTACCCTATCTGGACGACATGCTGATTGCGGACCTGTCCCTTCATCAGGCCGAGAGCGATACTTGGACTGTGTTGTCAACCCTGGAGGCCTTCGACTGGGTAATCAATTACCCCAAGTCCTTTATCACTCCCGCAACAGTGAGATCCTTCCTGGGAATGACGATAGACACCGCTCAGGTCAAGGTTTTCCTGCCACAGCAGAAGGTTATGAGTATCCAGACGCAAGTGCAGGCCTTACTGTCTTGTCAGCAGCCGTCGATATGTCTGGGGATGAGATTGGTGGGCCTAATGGTGTCCTGCTTCGGGGCAGTGCCCTTCGCCCAATTTCACATGAGACCCAAAATGATCCTGCTGACCGGCTGGAATCGGACTCAAGAGTCCCTGGAACACGTGGTGGTGGTTGGACTCCCGGAACCTGCTGGTCCTTTTTGACTCCCCATTGGGAGATAGTTACCACGGATGCTAGTCTGACAGGCTGGGGAGGCATCTGGCAGTCTCAGAAAATCCAGGGTCAGTTGGGTCCGCAGGAGAACCACTTACCCATAAATCTTTTGGAGCTGAGAGCGATCCGGTGGGTGCTTCTACGCTTGACTCCCCATTTAAGGGGTCGTGAGATCCTGTTTCGCTCGGACAATCAGACGGCTGTCGCCTACATCAACCACCAGGGCGGGACTCTGAGCAAGAGATCCCTCAAGGAGGTAACCCAGATTCTGACTTGGGCAGAGGAGAATGTTCCCTGCATCTCGGCGGTCTACATCCCCGGGTTGGAAAACCAGGAGGCAGACTCCCTGAGCAGGAGCGCCTCGCGCCTGGGGGAATGGTCTCTCAGCAGCAAGACCTTTCATTCTCTCTGTCTCCGCTGGGGTCAGCCAGACGTGGATCTGTTTGCGTCCAGACAAAATCACAAGCTTCCAAGGTTCGTCTCCCTCTCAAGAAATCCTCTGGCCACTGCAACGGACACTCTGGCGATTCCTTGGACGGAGTTCAAATTTCTGTATGCATTCCCTCCGTTTCCACTCCTGGGCAGAGTACTGCGCAAGATAGCCCAGAAAGGGGTACCAGCCATCCTGGTGGCTCCGCGCTGGCCGAGAAGGAGTTGGTTTGCAGACATAGTTCAGATGTCAATAGATCAGTACATCATGCCCGACAACCCAGGGCTTCTCACACAGGGGTCGCTGCGGCACCCCAATTTACGGACGCTGGCTTTGACGCCCTGGCTATTGAAACCTCAATCCTGACGGAGAAGGGGTTATTGGCCACGGTTGTGCAGGCACGCCTATGTTGCTTGGTGCGAGACCAAGAGTCTTCCTTGCCGCATATTTTCTATTTCTAGGATTCTGGAGTTTTTACAACACGGCTTAGACTTGGGTCTTCAGCTGAACCCCCTCAAGGGTCAGGTCTCGGCCTTAGCCATTTTTTTCCAGAGATCCATTGCTAACCATAGGTTGATCAAGACTTTCTACCAGGGAGTTACCCATGTACGGCCACCGTGTAAGTCAGTTTTACCGGTGTGGGATTTGAATTTAGTATTATCTGCTCTTCAGGGTCCTCCCTTCGAGCCATTGTGCGATGCTGCTTTGTCTAAGTTGGCTCTCTAAGTGGTCTTTTTGGTAGCAATCACCTCGGTGCGTGCGTTGTGTATCAAAGCTGGCCACGCTTTGTATGAAACCACCTTACTTTGAGCTGCACAGGCATAAGGTGGTTTTTCGCTTTAAACCTGATATGTTTGCCTAAGTTCGTTTCTCCCTTTCACCTTAATGAGGAAGTTGTCTTACCTTCTTTGTGTCCAGCACCGGCTAATTCCAAAGAACGGACCCTCCATGCTTTGGATGTGGTCAGGGCCTTAAATATTACCTGGCTGCAACTGAGTCCTTCAGGAAATCAGATTTGCTCTTTGTCCTAACAGAGGGTTCTAGGAAAAGATTACCACCAGCCACGTCCACTCTCAGTAAGTGGATCAGACAGGCGGTGGTGCAAGCATATTCTGCCAGGGGGAAGGAACCCCCTTTTCCGATCACAGCTCATTCTACCAGAGCTATTGGTGCTTCTTGGGCTTTTCAGCACCAGGCATCGGTGGAACAAGTTTGTAAGGCCGCAACTTGGTCTTCAGTTCATACTTTTACAAAGTTTTACAAGGTGGATGTCAGGGCCTCAGCTGATGCTGTTTTTGGCCAAAAGGTGCTTCAGGCGGTAGTGAAATGAACTACATGCTGTTCCGCACTGGGGATCCCGCCCATATGGACACTGGTTTTGGATGTCCCATCTGTAAGGATATTGGGACGACCTGGACTGGATGTAGGGAAAAATACGAATCTGTGAAACTCGCCTGTAGAATGGTTTTTGGATACATCCAGTCTACGTCGTCGCACGCCGTCCTTGTGTTCATTATTTCCTGTTTGCCTGTTATGGTGATCAATCATTTTTTCTTCTTTGGACATTGTTTGTTCTAATCTTTTGCTTAGAGAGAGTACAAGCTGAAGCTACATGGAGTAACATGGTTTCTAAGGCCTGTCCTCTTTTTTGACTACTGCTTTTTAACCACTGGGGAATGATAGAGAGACAGCTGCCTTTATAGGGGGCCGGGAGGAGCTATATCTTTGATCTTGCAGTCGAGCGCCACCTAGGGGCGAACACCCATCTGTAAGGATATTGGGACGACCTGGACTGGATGTATCCAAAAACAATTCTACAGGTGAGTTTCACAGAATTGTATTTTCAAGGAATAGCTAAACCTGAGCAGTGTGTTAACACTTAGGACAATTTCCTTGTGGCCACAAGGAATTTATAGCGTGCCTCTACCAACAGAATTGACCTACTGGTTGTGATTCTTCACCCATAGGAGTGATGCTTTAACGAGCACCACCCTATTATTTATTTATGTAGCGTTGTACAAAGTAGTAATTACAGACAGGGTAGAAACATATAGCACATAGACTATTACAAATGCAGTGTTACATAATTTACAATGAGAGAGGAAGAGCCCTGACATTGCAAGCTTACAGTCTAAAGGATGAGGGGTAGAGACAAGGGTGAAGGATCACAGTCAGTATTGTGCTTTGTGACATATGCCCTTTAGAGAATTGCTTAAGCCAGTTTGTATGTTTGTCTGAATCGGTGGGTTTGAAGGGCACCTTTGAAAGCTTTGAGGGGTGGGGGGAGGGTATTCCAGAAGATTGGAGCAGCACATGTGAAGTCCTCGAGGCGAGCATGCAAGGAGCTGACCTGGCTGGAGGACCAGGAAAGGTCGTCAGTAGAGTGGAGGCTGTGTCTAGGATGATATTGTTGTATTAGAGATGAGATGTAGGGAGGGGCCTGGCTAGAGATAGTTTTGTAGGTAAGAGTTGGTGTTTTGAACAGGATTTGCTGTGGGACTGGCAGCCAGGGACGGATGCGTGAGATGTTTTTAAAAACCTTAAGTCTTAATTGCTTTGTGACAACAAAAGCTTTATTCTTAGTATACAGTACGTCCTGCTCCAGATAGATTCATTACACTTGGTATTACTCCGCTGGATGGCGCTGGACTGCAGAGACATTGAAAATAGGCTCCTCCCGGCCCCTCAAATACCCAGGGACCTCCCACAATCCCCAGATCTTCTCTGCAGTCTGGACTGCGAAGGACAAGAAGATGGCTCTCTCTTCTCGCAGGTGAGCGGGGCTATTAGCCTGCGGCCCTGTAGGACTATTCCCACCCGTTCTATTATTAATGTGCCTCCCAGCCTTGACTGCCTCCAACCTCTTCACAGTGTCCAAAAAGGATGGGTCAGTCAGGCCCATCCTGGACTTGAAGATCCTCAACAAATTTGTCAGGTGTAGGCGCTTTCGCATGGAAACTTTGCGCTCTGCCATCAGTCCCCTGCGTCCAGGGGACTTCATGACCTCCGTGGACATCAAGGATGCTTACCTTCATATTCCTGTATTTCCAGGTCATCAAAGGTTCCTCAGGTTCGCTCTGGAGGATGAACACTACCAATTTGTGGCATTGCCTTTTGGTCTCACTTCAGCTCCCAGGGTGTTCACCAAGGAAGTGGGAAGTGTCTGCTCAGGTTTCAGGGCATCCGCATGCTGCCCTACCTGGACAACATTCTCATCACTTCCCAGTCTGGTGGTGTCCACCCTGGAGTCATTTGCCTGGGTGATCAACCACCCCAAGTCTTCTCTGTCTCCCTCCGTGGTGACTTCATTCCTGGGAATGAATCTGGATACAGTTTAGGCAAGGATTTTTCTTCCTCAGCAGAAGGTGGACAGTCTGATTGCGCAGGTCCAGTTCCTGCTATCTTGTCATCATCCCTCCATCAGGCAGGGAATGCAGCTGGTGGGCCTGATGGTGGCGTGCTTCGAGGCGGTCCCTTATGCTCAGTTCCACTTGAGGCCTCTGCAACTCCACCTCTTGTCAGTATGGGACAAGGACCCTGCATCCCTGGACTGGATCTTTGCGCTTTTCCCTCTGGTCAGGCGGTCCCTCCCGTGGTTGCTGGACTCCAGGAACCTGTTGGGGGGCAGATCCTTTCTGACCCCTTCCTGGGAGACGGTCACCATGGATGCCAGTCTGTCAGGTTGGGGGGGTTTCTGGAAGTCCCTGCAGTTCCAGGGGAGGTGGGGCCGTCAGGAGGCCCACACACCTATCAACATCTTGGAGCTGCGGGCAATCATGTTGGTTCTGGCTCAGTTGACTCGTCGCCTTCGGGGCCTGACTGTTCAGGTGCGTTCGGACAACCAGACGGCAGTTGCCTACATCAATCATCAGGGAGGGACCTGGAGCAAGAGGGCCCTCCAGGAAGTGTCTCTGATCCTGACCTGGGCGGAGGCCAATGTTCCCTGCATATCAGCGGTGTACATTCCGGGGGTGGAAAATCTTCTGGCAGACTCTCTGAGCAGGGGGACCTCTCGCCAGGGAGAATGGTCCCTCTGCAACAGGGTGTTCCAATCTCTGTGTCACCGTTGGGGCCAACCAGATGTGGATCTGTTTGCGTCCCGTCACAATCACAAGCTCCCGGCCTTTGTCTCCCTGTCCCAGGATCCTCTGGCCTTGATCACGGATGCCCTAGCAATGTCATGGCAGGACTTTCAGTTCCTGTATGTCTTTCCTCCATTCCCCCTGCTGGGCAGGGTTCTGCGCAAGATTGCTCTGGAGGGGGTGCCAGCAATTCTGGTGGCCCCCAGGTGGCCAAGAAGAGTGTGGTTCGCAGACGTGGTGCAGCTGGCAGTAGATCAGTACGTTCTGCCCAGGGTGCCATGCCTCAGGGTCCCTTACGCCATCCCAATTTACAAACTCTGGCTTTGACGGCCTGGCTGCTGAAACCTCCATCTTGCTGGAGAAGGCGCTGTCTATCTCGGTTGTTGAGACAATGATAAAGGCTAGGAAGAAGTCTTCTTCTTCCATTTATTGCAGAGTTTGGCGTGCTTACATTGACTGGTGTGAGTCTAAGTCTCTTCCCTGTTGTGTGTTTTCTATTCCCAGGATCCTGGAGTTCCTGCAGCATGGGTTGGAGATGGAGCTCCAACTCAGTACTCTGAAGGGTCAGGTTTCTGCCCTGGCTGTTTTCTTCCAGAAGTCCTTTGCTCAGCATTCTCTGATCAGGATTTTTTTCCAGGGGGTTACTCATGTGCGTTCCCCACGTAAGCCTATGGTGCCTGTTTGGGATTTGAACTTGGTTTTGTCAGCCTTGCAGGGTGCTCCCTTTGCACCTGTGCAGGATGCTGCCCTGGCCATTCTTACTCTTAATGTTGTGGTGGCTATCACCTCTGTTAGGCGTGTGTCTGAGTTGGCGGCGCTCTCCATCCAGCCTCTCTACTATGTGAGTCACCAGGACAAGGTGGTGTTCCGCTTCAAGCCAGATTTTCTGCCCAAGGTTGTGTCTGCCTTTCATTTGAATCGGGACATTGTTCTTCCGTCATTGTGCCCTAATCCTACTAAGGTTAAGGAGAGGGTCTTGCATTTTTTGGATGTGGTTAGGTGTCTGAAGTACTATCTGGTGGCTACTACACCTTTCAGAAAAACTGATGCTCTTTTTGTGGTCCATTCTGGTCCTAGGAAGGGGTTGGCTCCTGCCAAGTCTACTATCAGCAAATGGATCCGTCAGGCTGTGATTCAGGCCTACTCTGCTAAGGGGAAGAATCCTCCCTTCCGCCTTACTGCTCATTCTACTCGTGCTATTGGTGCCTCTTGGGCTTTTCAGCACCAGGCTTCTGTTGAACAAGTTTGCAAGGTCGTTACTTGGTCTTCTGTTCATAGCTTTTCAAAGTTTTACAAGGTTGATGTTAGGGCCTCAGCTGATGATGCTTTTGGCCGCAAGGTTCTGCAGTCGGCAGTGGTTTAAACTGTCTGTTGTTACCTTTGGGGATCCCACCCTACTTTATGGACACTGCTATTGGATGTCCCAAGTGTAATGAATCTATCTGGAGCAGGACGTACTGTATACTAAGAATAATACAATTCTGTGATTACTCACCTGTAGAATTGGTATTATGAGTATACAGTACGTCCTGCTCCACCCCACCCTTGGTTTTGCATTACCTTGCATCCCCTGTGTGGTGATTGTTATCATTGTTATAGTTACCAGTTTGGGGTTGTTTTCATTCTCCCGGCTTCTCGTTAACTGCTTTTCAATGCTGGGGATTGTGGGAGGTCCCTGGGTATTTGAGAGGCTGGGAGGAGCCTATTTTCGATGTCTGCAGTCCAGCGCCCTCTGGCGGAGTAATACCAAGTGTAATGAATCTATCTGGAGCAAGACGTACTGTATACTCATAATACCAATTCTACAGGTGAGTAATCACAGAATTGTATTTTATACATGCGACCGAACTAGCCTTTGTGTGTACATTTCTTTTTCCTATTGCATGGCACGGTCTGCTTCCAGAAGTCCTTACGTATGGGTTATTCCGCCACAAGGTGGCGCAGTGTACTGCAGAAGAGTTGTGGCTCCTCCCGGTACCATATAAAAACGGAATCACCATAGACTTATCCAGTGTTCTCTCTGCAGTGATTCTGCGAAGATAGAAGATGGCTCTCTATATTGCGCACGTGAGCGGGGCAACCAAGCCTGCGGCCCTGCATGACTATTTCCACCCGTTTCCGGACCCTCTGTGCCTCCCAGCCTCGGCTGACGGATTGGGTGAGGGTAGAGGAGAACTAGGGTCAAGTGCACAAGGAGCGCTGCTCCAAGCTGCAGACCCTGTTCCACAAAGGGTAGCCGGCCATAGGCTTTATGGTGAGCCTGCTAGGGATGCGGAGTTCCTGTCCTAGCTTCTGAGGGGGTGAGTGTTTTTGGGGACTGTTTGCTTGTTCTGGCGTTTTGGACCCTGGCCTGGGCTCTTGCCGCTGCTCGCTTGCCTTCCTCTCTCTTCTCCCCGTCGTGTGCTCGGGGGAGGGGGGGCGGGTGGTAGCGGCGAGGGTGTTTTTTTGCTATTTTCAATCTGTTTTTTACTGTGTGTTTAACTGTTTTTCGCCGCTTTGTACTACGCTCCGCGGCAGGCGGCGCTATATCTGTGAGGCGTTTTTTTCTACTGTGTGATGACTGCGCAAGGTCACGTGAGCTCCGTTTTCGCGCTCTTTGGGGGGGTGCCGGAGGATGACCCGTATCGGGTCATCCTCCCGCAGCCCGCCCCTCAAGGTTCCTCTGCCGGTGCCATTTTGATTCTACTGCGCGTCTGGGGCCCTTCTTCATCCCGGAGCTGTGGCGGTGATCCCTGTCTGTTGTCGCTTCCTCCTGTGGTCTGGCGGCTGGTGCCCTTGCCCCGCTTGGTCCGTGAGTCCCCTTCGGGGGTTTTTGGTTTCCTTGGGGCATGTGCTGAGGGATGCTTATGTGTCTTATGTCTTTCAGGCGGGACAACTGTGGGTTGTGGTTTCTCGCTGTCCTACCCCTTACCATCCCTCATCTTCCCTCACTGGCTTCTGGGGGCATCCCTTGGGGGGCATCCCGGGTGGCTCTTATTAGCCTTTACCCTGTGCTGGCCTGTTGCGCCTGTGTTAATCACCATATGGAGGCTTCTGGGGATAGCATGCTTGGGGGTCCTTCGGGGCAATCCCGGCTGTGTTCCATGTGTGGGGTATCCCCTGAGAGTAACAGTGTCACAGTGTGCGTGCCGTGCGCCCAAGGTATCATTGGGGCCCAGGCCGGGCTGCCCGCTTCACTTCCCAGCTCTGTGCCCCCTTCGGCATCGCCTACCCCCCCAGCGCCTGCATTTAGCCCCCAGTGAGGGGGATACTAGCGGGGGGTCACAGTCTGATCTGGCACTGCGTGTGGCCAGTATTGATAGGCAGCTTGCCAGGCCTGTTCCACGTAAGGCCTCTGGCAAGAAGCGGCACCTAGCTCCCGTGACATCCCTCTTTCCTGAGGAGGATGAGGGACCTGATAATTTTGTTGGCCTTTACCCCCTAGAGGAGGGGGAACTCTTTCAGGAATCTGACTCCTCTGGGGACCAGCAGGAGGGTTACGGCAGTGACCCTGGGTCTGCATCTGGGGGAGGACTCATGGTTCCCTGAGGACACTGATTGCGTGTTAGCTCACATTTTTGAAATCTTGCACATTGTCCCCCCTGAGGTGGCAAAGAGGAAGCAGGATGAGCTCTTTCGTCCTGATAAACAGCGTCTAAAGTTCCCTGAGCAGAGCCATTTCACTAATATGGTGCTCAAGGAGTGGGAACGTCCTAGTAGATTGCCTGCGTGCCCAAAGGGTGGGATAGGAAGTATCCTTTTCCTGCCGACCTGGTCAAGCGATGGTCGTGTCCCCCTGAGGTGGACACTCCCGTGCTAGGGCTGTCCAACACCTCGGTCATGCCTTCCCCTGACACTACTACACTGCGGGACAGCGAGGACCTGCGTATGGATCAGCTGGACTGCCATGCTTTTATGTGTGTGGGAGCTGGGCTGCGTCCGGTCTGCGCTGCTGCCATTACAGCTATTGCCCTTAAGAAACAGCTCAAGCGTCTCCTTGAGGGCACTATGGCTGGTAATGGGGGAGAATTATAGATCCCTTTTGCTTTGCTCTGATTTTGTTGCTTTTGTCCTTACTCCCATGGATGATGCGGTACGGCTGTGTGGTAGTGCCTCTGCCCTTTTGGTGGCTATGCGCCGCTCTGTTTGGCTGCGTCAGTGGGCGGCTGATGCTGCCGCTAAGAAGGCTCTCACTGGGCTCCCCTTTACAGGGCTGCGGCTCTTTGGTGAGCGTCTGGATGTTCTTGCCAAGGATGGCAGGCTGCCTCAACGTAGGAGGCAGCCTCGGCCTTTACGGGGGCCCTCCTCTTCCCTCCCTTCCTTTCGTGCTCCCAGAGGAGGTCGTGGCTCCCTCTTCTCGGGTACCCGCAGTGATTCTTGGGGCCGTGGCAGATCACATGGTCATCCCGGTCTCTCATGGGGCCCCAAGCCCCCTCAGGCATGAGCAGGGCGCCCTCACCCATCCTGATGGAGGACGGCTTCAGCTCTTTGCTCACGTCTGGAGGCTACTCATCTCAGACCGATGGATTCAGGAGGTGGTGTCCTCCGGTTACAAGATAGAGTTTGCAGCCTGGCCGCCCCCAAGATTCATCAGATCCCGGATGTCTCAAAACCCTCTGTCAGCTCAGGGTTTGCACCTTGCGGTTCAACGTCTGTTGGAGTCAGGAGTCATTGGCCTGGTGCCTTCCCAGGAACGGGTCGAGGGTTCTACTCCAATCTGTTCACGGTCTCCAAAAAGGACAGGTCCCTGAGGCCCATCCTGGACTTGAAGGGTCTCAACAAGTTTGTCAGGTTCAAGCATTTTCGCATGGAGACTCTACGCCCGGCGATCAGTACCCTGCGCCCGGGCGACATCATGACCTCAGTGGACATCAAGGATGCCTATTTTCACGTGCCAATCTTTCCAGGTCTTCAGAGATTTCTCAGGTTCGCTCTAGAGGATCAGCATTACCAGTTTGTGGCCTTACCGTTCGGTATCACCTCGGCCCCTCGGGTGTTCACCAAGGTGCTGGTGGGCGTGATGGCTTTGCTGCGGAATCAGGGAATTTGCATACTCCCTTACCTGGACGACATTCTGATTGCAGCTCAGTCTCTTCATCCGGCCGAGAAGGATACTCTGGTGGTGACCTCCACTCTCGAGTCCTTCGGCTAAATGATCAACTATCCCAGGTCTTCACTGTCTCCGTCTTTGGTGAGGTCCTTTCTGGGCATGACTGGATACCTCTCAGGTCAAGGTTTTCCTGCCTTAGCAGAAGGTGGAGGGCCTTCAGAAGCAGGCACGGACTCTGCTCTTGTGTCCCCATCCTTCCATCTGGCAGGGGATGCAGTTAGTGGGTCTGATGGTGTCCTGCTTCGAGGCAGTCCCCTTTGCTCAATTTCACATGAGACTTCTTCAGTTGCACCTCTTGTCAGTTTGGGATCGGGACCCTGTGTCTCTGGATCAGGAGTTTGCTTCGTCCCCCCTTGCCAGACAGTCCCTCTCGTGGTGGCTGCACTCAGGGAACCTTCTAGTGGGCGGGACCTTTCTGCCCCCGTGCTGGGAGACTGTAACCACGGATGCCACTCTGACCGGTTGGGGGGGCTTTTGGAAGTCTCTGAAGTTTCAGGGTCGGTGGGGCCCCCAGGAGGCCCATGCTCCCATCAATGTCCTGGAACTGAGGGCGATCAGGTTGGTTCTTTCTCAGCTGACCACACACCTTCGGGGTCGGGCTGTTCAGATCCGCTCGAACAACCAGACGGCGTTTGCCTACATCTATCATCAGGGAGGGACTCGGAGCAAGTGAGCCCTCAAGGAAGTGTCCCTGATACTGTCTTGGGCGGAAGAGAATGTCCCCTGCATCTCGGCAGTTTACATTCCGGGGGTTGGAGAACCAGGAGGCAGACTCCCTGAGCAGGGGGATGTCTCGGCTGGGGAAATGGTCCCTCAGCAACAAGATTTTTCACTCCCTGTGTCACCGCTGGGGTCAGCCGGATGTGGACCTGTTTGCGTCCCGCCACAATCACAAGCTTCCCAGGTTTGTCTCCCTGTGACAGGACCCTCTGGCCTTCGCCATGGATGCGCTGCCTCCATTCCTTCTGCTGGGCAGGGTGCTGCGCAAGATAGCCCAGGAAGGGGTACCAGCCATTCTGGTGGCCCCCTGTTGGCCAAGGAGTGTGTTGTTCGCAGACGTCGTGCAGTTGGCAGTAGATCAGTATGCCCTGCCCAAGGATCCAGATCTTCTCACTCAGGGACAACTGTTCCATCCCAATTTACAAACGCTGGCTTTAACGGCTTGGCTGCTGAAGCCTCCAACTTGATGGATAAGGGTTTGCCGGCTTCTGTTGTTGATACCATGATTAGGGCTAGGTAGAAATCCTTGTCCTTTATCTACTACAGGATCTGGCATGCTTACATTGCCTGGTGTGAGTCCAAGTCTCTTCCTTGTCGGGTGTTTTCTATCCCCAGGATTCTGGAATTTTTGCAACATGGTTTGGATTCGGGCCTTCAAATTAGTACCCTCAAGGGACAGGTGTCAGTTCTGGCAATTTCTTTCCAAAGATCCTTTGCCAATCACCGGTTGGTTAAGACTTTATTCTAAGTATACAGTACGTCTTGCTCCAGAGATAATACTTACACTTGGGTAATCCTCCGCCAGATGGCGCTGTGCACTGCAGACATGCAAAAACAGGCTCCTCCCGGCCCTTCATATACCCAGGGACCTCCCACAAATCCCCCCAGATTTCTCTGCAGTGCTGACTGCGAAGACATGAAGTATCACTCTCTCGCAGGTGAGCGCGGCTATTACAGCCTGCGGCCCTGTTGGACTATTCCCACCCGTCCTCCTTGTGATGTGCCTCCCAGCCTGGGCTGCGCTGGTCGGGTGAAGGTAGGCAGCACCATGTGTGCTTATGGAGCCACGCTCCACCGCAGTCCCCCCACCAAAGGGTAGTCGGTTTAGGCTGATGGTGAGCCTCTAGTGGATGCCCCTCCCGCATTATTGCCCCGTGTAGCGGTGGACCCTGTGTAAAGGGTCGCCATCCTCCCTCGTTTCCCCCAGTAGTTAGGGGGAAAAGAAAGGGGGGGGGTATGTGTGTGGCGGTCTCAGTGTACTGTATTGTCACGAATTTGGCTTTAGTATTGCCCTTGACTTGCAACTGGGTGTCAGAGCCGCGCTGCTTGCTCTTTATAGTTTTGGCAGCCGCCGTGCGCGTGTCTTTTCTTTTACTAAAGTGTGCTGCGCCGGGCATCGTCGTCTAGACGCTACGGCGTCTCCATTAGCAAAGGGTTATACTAAGTTTTTCTTTTCCTTTGCGTGTTTGACTGCTGCCTCAGAGCTTGGCGCTCTTCGTGGTGGGCGGGGACTTGACTTGGCGCGCTCCGCGTCATGGCCAAAGATTGGGCCCGCCCTTCGAGGTTCGCTGGGCACCATTTTGATGATCTTCGCGCGCGTGGTTGCGGCCCCCCTCCTCCTTTGGTCTGTAAGTGCCCTCGCGGGTGATTCTTTATTAAATATTTTTCTGCTGCGCATGGCCCTGACACCTCTTATTCCCTTTATGTTTTTCAGACGTCAAAGTCTGGCTTCTCCCGGCCTCACATAAATTTAGCAGGCTTACAGACAATTCTCCCACATTAATCAGAGGCCGAGGAGTCATGATGATACTGGCCCTGGTTCCTGGGGCCTGTGTGACACTGAAAGGTCTTTGAGGTCTTGTCTATCTCTCTCCCTGGTGAGACTCCCAAGCTTAGAGGGGAGAGTTTCCATACAGCAACACCGCTCTTGGAATTTCTGGACCAGGATCATTTCCAGGCTCTTGTACTCAAAGAATGGGAATCCCCTAGTAAACTTCCGGGGGTTCCAGGGGACTGGGATTGGAAATACCCTTTTCCCCCCGATGTGGTTAACTGTTGGTCATCACCTCCCGTGGTGGATGCACCGATCATAGGGGTTCTTAACCCCCCCCTTTATTGCAGCCCCTACTTATCGTACCGTTCGGGATGCTGAGGACCGGCGCATTGATAGGCTGGCTTCCCACGCCTTTTCTTGTGCAGGGACGGCGCTGCGCCCGGTCTGTGCCGCGGCCATCACTGCAGTGGCCGCTAGAACCCTCATCAGAAAGATGATTGATCATCAACCTGAGGATCTCCCCTGGGAGGTGTTTAATGTACTCTCCATTTGTGATGTATTTGTAAGGTTTATCCTTTTAGCACTGGGTGACACCATTAGGATGTGTGTAAGAACTTCTGCCCTTGTGGTAGCTATACGTCGCTTGGTCTGGCTGCGACAGTGGGGTGTTGACGATGCTACTAAAAAGACTCTTACTGGGCTTCCCTTTACAGGGCGACACCTATTTGGGCCCCGTCTAGACCTTGGGCAAAACACCCCTACGCAGAAGGCTGTCTCGGCCTCCTCGGGGCAGGGGCACCCCTCCCCCCCCCCCCCCTAAGTTAGTGTCAAACACGAACCAGGGGTGTCCTTCCAGCTATTTGGTGTAGATTCCTGCCCCAGGAGTGGCAGACAATGCCCTGGCCCCTCTGGCAGGACTAAGTCCAAATCTTTCACCAAAACCCCCCAAGCATGATGGGACGCCCTCGCCCGTCTGGGTGAGGGGATGGCCGCAGCACCTTGCTCCAATCAGGAGGCGTCATGCCTCGTTCTGGTGGATTCAGGAGGTAGTTTCCTCTAGATGCAGGATAGAGTTTGCTGGGCGGTCCCTTCCCGAGATTGTCAGGGTGCTTTTGAACCCTGTCTCTCTTCAGGTGTTGGTGCAGGCCATGCACGGCCTGCAGGGTCTGGGGTCACTTGCAGGTTGCCCTTAACAGGCAGAGGCAGGGGCCTCTACACCAACCTTTCCACATTCCCCCAAAAAGATGAGGCAGTCTGGCCCATTCTGGCCTTCCTTAGGTTAGGCATTTTTACATTCACAGGCAGTTTCTGCATGGTTTCTCTGAGTTGGGCCGCCAGGGCCCTGCGCCCAGGGGCCCTTTTGCCGTCTGTGGAGATCTAAGATGCTTATTTCATTACCACTGTGTCTTCATGGACACCGAGGCTCTTACAGGTTAGTGTTGGAGGTCCAACACTGCTGATTGTGGCCTTGTTATCTGGCCTCTCTTCTGCTCCCAGAGTGCTCGCCAAGGCGCTGACTGGGGTGATGTCTCTGATGAGACCAAGGGACGTCCGCACGAAGAACTACCCGGTCGTCCTTCTTTGCTTCCCAATCTCTACTTCAGGCCCAGTTGGTTACTTGGCTGGTGGTGTCCTTTTGGAGTCCTTTGGATGGGTGCTCAATCACCTCAATTCCTCATTGTCCCCTTATTTGGTATCTCCATTCCTAGGGTTGAATTTGGATTCGGTTCAGGCGAGAACCTTCTTCCTTGGCGACAAAGTGGACAATCTGGTTATATGGGCTCTGTCCCTCATTGCTGTCCCCGTCTCTTGATACCTGGAAGGTATCTGATCCTGATCTGGGTGGAGGACTACGTTCCCTGCATGTCAGTGGTATTCGCTCCGGTGGATGTCCTTCTGAGACAGGATGTGCTAATCCTTTTGTCTCTATGAGATCCAACTAGTGTGGATCTGTTTGGGCCCCGTCACTATCACAAGTTCTCGGCCCTCGTTTCCCTGTCCTAAAATTCCTGTCTGTGGTCATGAGGCTTAGTTACGTTATGACTGGACATTCTATGCTTATGTCTTATCTTCATTCACCCTGCTAGGCGGGGTTCTGCGCAAGATTACTCTGGAAGGGGGGACCAGTGATGCTGGTGGCCCCTGGGTGGCCTACGGGAGTGTGGTTCACAGACGTGGTACTGAGGACAGCAGACCTGTACGTTCTGTCAGGAGTGCTGGTCTGCTCACTCAGGGCCCCATTTTTATGTCACCCCAATCTACAGGCTCTGGTCTAGTCGCCCTGACGGCTGATTCATCCATCTTGATGGAGATGGACTTATCTTCTCGGTGAATGTGACTATTGGAAGTCTAGGAGCAAGCTTCTTCTTCTTCTTCCGTCTATTATAGGGTATGGCGTACCCATATTGATTGGTGTGAGTCTAGGTCCCTCCCCTGTTGGGCGTTCTCTGTTCCCAGGGTTATAGAGTTATTACAGCATGGGTTGGAGTTGGCTCTCCATCTCTGTACTCTGAAGGTTCAGGTTCTGCCCTGTCCGCCTTCCTATTGAAGTCTTTGGCTCACTTTTTCCTTGGTTAAGCATTCTTCGGGGATTACTCATGTGCATTCCCCTCGTAATTCTATGGTCCTCGTTGGGATTGAGTTTTATTCTGTTTGCCTTTCGGGGTGTTCCCTTTGGACCTATTCTGGATCCTGTCTGACTGTTTTATACCCTCAAGGTTGTCCTTCTGGGGGCTGTTGCTTCAGTCAGACGTGTGCCTGAGGGGGCGGCTCTGTTTTGCTAGCCCTCGTTCTTTGATATACGCCAAGATAAGTTGGTGTTCCGCTTTACACCGGACCTTCTGCCTAAGGTGGTGTCTTTTTCTCATGTATTCAAGACATCTTGTCTTTTTCTGTGCATTATTCCTAGTCACGCTGAAAAAAGGGGGCCTACATTCCCTCAACAGGTGTTGGAAGTGTTTTCCTGGATTGTCTCTCGTCCCTTAGGGGGACTGCTGCCCCTTGGGGTTTTGAGGGCGTCTCCATCCTGTATGTGCCTGATTTCGTCTGATTCCAGGGGTTATGCGGCCTTTGGCCTGGTCTTTACTTGGATGGGTTGTTCCTTCTGGTCCTAGGAAAGGTTTTGGCTTCTGCCAAGGCTACTGTTAGCTTTTGGACTTGTCAGGCTGTTTTCTCAGGCCTATTCTTCTAAGGGGAAGAATCTTCTTCTCGCCTTACTTCTGATTCTACTTGTGGCTTGGTATATTTTGGCCTTTCAGCGCCAGGTTTGTTGTTGAACAAGTTTGCTAGACCGCTACTTGTTTTTCTGTTCATAAATTTTCTAAGGTTTGTATGTGGTTGACGTTAGAGCCTTTGCTCCTGTCGCTCTGGTTGCTAGGTTACAGGTGACAGTGCTTTTAACTGTCTGCTGTGCCTTTTTTGTTGGGGATCCCACCCTACTTTTATGGACACTGCTATTGGATGTCCCATGTGTAAGTATTATCTCTGGAGCAGGACGTACTGTATACTTAGAATAATACAATTCTGTGAAATACTCACCTGTAGAATTGGTATTATACGTATACAGTACGTCCTGCTCCACCCCACCCTGGTTTTTGCATTATTCTGGATCCCCTGTATAGTGATTGTTATCATTGTTGTTATTACCAGTTTTTGGTGGTTAGTTTCTCCCGGCTTCTTTTTTCACTGCTTTTCAATGCTGGGGATTTGTGGGAGGTCCCTGGGTATATGAAGGGTCGGGAGGAGCCTGTTTTTGCATGTCTGCAGTGCACAGCGCCATCTGGCGGAGGATTACCCAAGTGTAAGTATTATCTCTGGAGAACATACTGTATACATATAATACCAATTCTACAGGTGAGTATTTCACAGAATTGTATTTTTCCAGGGAGTTACTCATGTGCATCCGCCACGTAAGCCTATGCTACCAGTTTGGGACCTGAATCTGGTGTTGTCTGCTCTGCAGGGTCCTCCCTTTGAGCCTATCCCTGGGGCTGCTTTGCCCATTATGACTCTTAAGGTGGCCTTCCTGGTGGCCATTACTTCTGTCAGGCGAGTTTCTGAGCTGGCCGTGCTTTCCATCAAACCTCCTTATTTTGAAAGGCATCAGGATAAGGTGGTGTTTTGGCTTAAGCCGGATTTCTTGCCTAAGGTTGTGTCTGCTTTTCATCTCAATCAGGACATTGTTTTGCCGTCTTTGTGTCCTAACCCTGCTAATTCCAAGGAGCAGACCTTTTACTCACATTCTTTCAGGAAGTTTGACACTCTTTTTGTTCTTCCTGCTGGACCTAGGAAGGGTTTGCCTCCTGCTAAATCCACTATCAGCAAGTGGATCCGTCAGGCGGTGGAGCAGGCCTATTCTGCCAGGGGGAAGGTTCCTCCTTTTAGGGTTACTGCTCATTCCACTCGTACTATTGGTGCGTCTTGGGCTTTTCAGCACCAAGCTTCTGTTGAACAAGTTTGTAAGGCCGCAACTTGGTCTTCTGTTCATACTTTTTCCAAGTTTTACAAGGTTGATGTTAAGGCCTCAGCTGATGCTGCTTTTGACTGCAAGGTACTTCAGGGGTAGTGGTTTAAACTGCCTGTTGTTACTCTTTTGGGATCCCACCCTACCTTACGGACACTGCTGTTGGACGTCCCATACGTAAGGACTTCTGGAAGCAGGCCATGCCATGCAATAGGAAAAAGACAATTCTGTGAGTACTCACCTGTAGAATTGCTTTTACTATGCATGGCCTGCTTCACCTCACCCTTGTTATCATTATTCTTGGTTGCCTCTTTATGGTGATTGTTCCAAGTTAGTTGGGGTTTGTTACCTTTTTATATGGTACCGGGAGGAGCCACAACTCTTCTGCAGTACACTGCGCCACCTTGTGGCGGAATAACCCATACGTAAGGACTTCTGGAAGCAGGCTGTGCCATGCATATTAAAAGCAATTCTACAGGTGAGTACTCACAGAATTGTCTTTTTTTTTATGCCCTAAACACTACTTTTTGTAGGCATTTTTCATCATGTTAATTACCTTAAAAATTGTTATTTAAAATTACATGTTTTATTCACAGGGAGAGGAATGTTTAAATCTTCTGAAATCTTTTTCCCCATCGGAAACAGAAAATACAGTTGAACGACTGTCTTTGTGGGCAAGAATTGCCTTGCAGGAGAGTCCAGGCACTTCTGAAGAGGTACGATGCATGCTTTATAATAAAAACTAGCTGTAAATGACAAGTGTGTGTTAGATTTGGAGAGTCTCTTTATGGAATGCTCTGTGATATGTTTTCTATGAATACTTATAATAATTTGTTAAAACTTTCTTTAACAACGCCCCCATCCCCCCCCCCCCCCCAAGTAGTAATCAAGTTTCCCTTTAAATCAAATGAATGAGTTTTAATATTTGTGGCCTAACTTTGCAATATTTTCATATTTTGCATGCAACCTTTTTTCAGTGTAGGGAAGATCACAAAAGGATTTCAAGAATTCTGGTGGATATTCTCAAATTTCACGTGTGTGTTCTGAAAGGTGAGTTGTTTGACATAGTATGTTGTTGTGACTAAGGCTCTGTTCACACCTCTCCAATGCGCTAAGAGCAAGCATTTTGTACATATGCCAGAGAGGCATTGTATCAAAATAAAAATTGTGCATTTAATCCATTAGAAATGTGTTTGTATTACGTTTTTTTAAAAAAAAGATTTTTGTATAATAAGTAAATGGTAAAGGTCTGTAGAGGTCTATGGCAACATAAACGCAACACAGGTACACTGTGTTATACTTGCGCTGCCATAGACCTCTACAGACCTGCGCTGTTACAGCATTGCACTCAAAAAGGTGTCTGAAACGCTTTTTTAATGCAATGTGCAACGTAGAGCAGATATGTGAACTAGTTAATCTAGAATAATGTACAATGTTTAGTTTGCGTTGTAACTGTGTTGCAACACAGCACAACAACGCAGAGAAAGCACAGAGCTTTGAACAGAGCCTAACACTTTTACTTTTTGTAGAAAGCCCCTCTAGTTTAGACCATAAACCTTATGGGCTGATAAAGGGGGCTTTTGCCCACCACATACTTGCTGCCTTCCTTTTGTTCCCCGTTAGAAATCCTAATCTTATTTGCTCAGCTCTCATTGTGGATAGAGATACAGTATGGTAAGGCATATCCTTGAATGGCACCAATGGCACCCCAAACAAGGGGTTAATGTAAACCCAAAATTCGTGGAAAGCAGCAAACACAAATATGGACTTTTTTTTGTAAATGGCCGTATGCTGGTCACAACCACAGATTACCTTCTTATTTTGGTAATTGCATAGGTATTCAAAAAAGGTGTATTGAACCCAGCAGCAAGGTAGTTATGGGCTGGAGAAAGGGCCAGAAAAAGAAATGGTATTTTAATTAGGCTCCTGATCCCCTAGTTAAAGCGGACCAACACCCTTGCAGCGCGCATAGGTCCAGCATTCTCCTCCCCCCCCATTCTTATAGCGGCAGGGACCAACACCCGTGCCGCAAGGGTGTTGGTCCCTGCCGCTATAAGAATGGGGGGGAGGAGAATGCTGGAGCCCTTCCACACCACACACACAACCCCCCAGAATGCCCGTAAATTTTACCTTTACCTGGCCCCCTGTCGTGATCCGCCGGCACCCATGTGGGTAGCGACCAGCACCATTATTCTGGCCGCCGATATGTCCTGTCCATGTGAGCGCCGGCAGACAATCACTGGATTGCTGGCGTGGGACCGAGGTAAAGGTGAGAGTTGTGAGCATTCTGGAGGGTCATGTGTGGGGGTGCCTAGCTGTCTGGACGCCCACTCAGTCTATCGTAATTTAATTGTGCTTGGCCCCCTTGCAGTATAAAGCTGAAGCTATATTAGATGCAGTCATTGAGTATAACTTTGAAGTCCTGCCTTCAGTGAGGCTGGTGGGATAGTAGCGAACTGTATGTTTAAGTTTCCAGACGTTGGTAGGTGTCTTGATAAAAATAAAGTTTGTCTGTTTGCAGATAATCTACTGAAAAAAGAGATTTGTGAAACCAACCTCAAAATGTTTGAAGCAATCTCTAGTTTGCAGGTATGGTTTTAAAGTCATCTTTTTCTTCTAAAAAAATAGCTTTGCTGATTTATTGGTTTAACACTAATAATAATATATACTATTAATATACCATTACTTCAGACACGTGTCTTGCACAAAGAAATCCCGGTGTGCTGTCCATTATTTACATCCACTGCAACGGGTTGTGGGGCGGCAGTGCTCGGTCTGCCATCATGGATACAGGGCTTCTCTTCTTCGATCCTTGCACTTTTTGGAACATCAGAAAGCCGACCAGTCTAGCTTCCATCCTGTGGCTGCTGCAGCAGGTCACCAGGGTTGCAGTACTCAGCCCTCCCCTTTCAGGACAGCAGTTGGTCGGGTGTACAGCTTCCGCCGGACACAGCCTATTCTGCGAATAAGTACAGCTACACCAGTTTAAAGAACTAAAGAGGATTCAGGAGAATTTCTCCAAACAGAATCTTTTAATCCATATTCCTCCAGTCTTCCACAAAAACCAGGCTTTGGTGCATCATTTCAGAATCAAATGAGTGAATACGTCCACCCCTGTATCGCAGATGGAAACCAATTGGTTACTTAAAACATGACCATGTTAATGGCCAGGGCTAGCCCTTGCAAGGGCTTCACAACTCATGATGAAAGACTCCCCTGAATATCATGGCTGACCTGCATCGCTTTCTTGTCACTAACAATTGTTAACACACCTTACATTCTGGAAATATAGGGGTTATTTTGGTTACGCATTACAGACCCATTCCTTAAAAATTGACAGGGGATAATTGTTTGGAGAGTTGCTTGTCACATACAATCACCAGAAGGAGCTTATGTGTGTGGCTCTCATCACCAAGGGTCTGTCAAGGAAAACCTTTCCTATCTAGGGAAGATAGCCTCATATAGGGCCAGCCTCACAGGCTTGAGTAGGCATCTGGGTCAGCAAGCTATCCATGCCGGATGTATGGGTATGTAATTTCAGCCTTTTAGGTGGCTCAGTATCTGACCTTTAGCAAACTGATGACCAAGCTACCTCCGTAGCCCGTGGATCCAGCTGTAAGAAGGAGCTCCTTCAGATACTGTTCAGAAACATACTTGCAATGAGTAGAATTGTGGGCCTGTTTTATCCCACTCATAAACAAGGTTAGATGTATGTTGCCAAAGAAGAGTTCTGCTAGCCCTTGTGGAAAACACTCTGGTAGTCCATGACCCAGTTTCCATCAGGTACAGGTCCTTCAGTTACTCTCGTCCCCCCAACCCCCCCCCCCCCCCAATTTTCATGACAAGGGTTCCACTTTGGATCATTCTGGGCACACCCAGTTGATTACCAAGATTGGATACATCCAATAAACATAATCGCAGGTTGCTCTGCCTTACGCTGTACTAGGTGTGTGGAAGCTTGTGAGTTCAGTCTCATATGATGGAATTTTTTCTGCATCATACCAAATCTGAAGTTGCTGGTTTTGATGTGATGTGCATGTTGGAAATGGGTCCTTCCAGGTCAGGGATTGCCAGTCTCAGCCATCTGCAATGGTTAGCAGCGCCCAACCATTCATGATACGACCTAGGATAATTTAATCATTTCAATAATCAATTAGGGTCCGTCTGTTTCAGAATGTTGCAGATAAATCAGGTTGTCCATGCACGTTACACATTTTTTGTACTAGATATAAGATTAGACATCGGCTGATAATTCCTCTTGACTAAGGTGCATAGAAATGCTATACTATATAGCCCCTACTCTGTTACGCAGCTGAACCTTTAGGTTTTTCCTACTCTAGCTTTGACACTGCTTTCGAACATTCCTAAATCGCCATGGCTACACCCGTCCCTAAAATATTTTAGATTCCTGGCTGCATGGCTTTCGATCAGCTTTATTGTGAGGATTTTCTATGTGATTTGAGTGTCTACTAACTACAGTAAGTCTACTAAAATGCCCCCCCTTTTAATTTCTTTTTTAACTACACAAATTGTACTTTAAGGTATTTGGCTATCGACTAATTATTTTTTTTTGTTTATAGGAGGATTTTGACATTTTCCTATCCCTGGAAGAGTATGAAAATCGGTGTTTTTTGTCTCATCTCAGAGAAGAGCACATTAATGCTTATGAGACTACAAGGTCCACTTCTAAGCCCGAAAAATCAGCTGAACAGATTAATCATGTTGATCATCGTTCCAAAGTGCCATCAACCGAATCCAGACTATACAGACTTGCCTTGCTTCTGCAAGTTACAGAGCAAGAGCTTGGCGCAGAACTGGCTTTAAGAGCTTTGGCTGCTGGAAAAGTTGAAAAGTCATTACACATTTGCCGGTATGACATATTTTTTTCCATTGACCACTAATCTGCATCAGAGAGAAAAAAGATAGAGCTGAATCTTCAGTTACCACTAAGAATTATTAAATCTCAGCTTAAAGCTTTTGGTGGTTCAGACTTGGGGGTGGTCACCACGGAGATTAAAAGAATTGGGCATGTATTATAGGTCAGATCCTTTCTCGGAATTGTTCGGTACAAAACCCAGCTGGGCCAGTCTTGGGATGTATAGGATTTTAGGCCTGGTCGCTAGTCTTCCCCCCAGGGGCATCCTGAATTGGAATGCCCTGCTGTGTGAAACCCCACAGGACGCTGCTATTCACTTACCTTACCTCGGTCCGAAGGCACACACACACGCTCTTGTCCAATGAGAGCTGTTTGCTGTGATGTCAGTCAGCAAATGGCTCTCATTATTGTCAATGTGGAGCACAAGCGGGCACATCCCCTGCACTGTCTCACAGTTATCAAGGGAATGTAGCACAGTTATCAAGTCGTACCTGTTGTCTTTTTAAACCCTTGGAGGATACGAGAATAAAATGTGCTACCCGTACGGTGGCCTTCATTCTTACTATTACCACCGCCAGATGGGCCCCCAAGGGATTCCCTGGTAACCTTGTGCGTCAGTCCAATCCTAAGCAGTTCTTTCAGTTCTCTTGGATAGGAGACTGCTTGCTCTTTAGTCAGACATTTGTTCCATTGTGATTCAAATCCGCATCTCAGTGGGATTTTTTCCTAGGTCTTTCAGATGTTTGCCAAATCACCTTTTAAACCCTTGCAATTATAATAAGAAATGTAGTCATTATCTTGCCTCTTCTTTTTTTTTTTTTTTTTTTTTTTTCTTCTTCTGATCTTTGACATCCGTGTTTGTTTGGGAGTAGAGAGCCAAATATTACTTATGGACCTTCCTTTGGTATTTTGGTCTGAAACTGTAGACAGTTGTGCATTCCTTTACATTCCTTTAAGTTTCAGGGTTTATTTATATTTGGGATCCCACTTTAGAAAGACGGTACTGCTTCGGGATGTCCCACTAGTATCTAAATTGTGACAACCTGGAGTGAAGGATGAGAAAAAATTCAATTCTGTGAATTCTCACCTGTAGAATTGTCAAGTATCCACTGATGCCTTAGTCATTTTTATGTGTGGTGTTTGATTAAGCATATCATTATAATCTAAAATATCACTTGGCAACTAATTAGGAGTTTTCATCATTGGAAACGATTTTTGCCTCACTCCCGGATGGCAGTCTTCTTTTTAATAACTGGAGTAGAAGTGTGCACCAGAGAAAAATTCACAGACTTAAATTATTTCTTTGAGTGAGTTATGTCATGCTTTGGGAAGCTGCTCTACCTTATGTGTTTAGCTCTCCATGGTTAGAAACATTTAGTTTATAAAGCCCCACTTGACCATGACAAATTAGAAGTGACATCCTACTTCCGATCAGCTGCAGGGGACAAAAGCTAAGTAACCTTGTTTTTTTTTTATTTGTCGTAGGTTAGTCCCTTAGAATAATAGTATAAATTTTATAGTATTTTCATTTTATGGAGCTATGGAGAGGTGCAGTCATGTAATGCTGACACCTCATTGAATGTGCATACGATAGTCAAAATACTGTATCAATCCAGTTAAAATCCCTGAATTATGCATTCAGTTTTTAATGACATGTAAACCTTGCTATTGGTGCAATGAGCTCAAAATGTGCTTATGTAATCTATTGTAAAAGCTTACACTGCATGGAGACTGTGCCGACTCCACTAGGTCTGTAACAATGATGCTGAATAGTAAGAAATATTTCCTCAAACGTCCTCCAGGACGGCTGACGGAAGAGGTATTGGGCGCCCTGCTCTTTATTTCCAAAGCAGTGAATTATATTTCCGATGCTGCTTCAGAAGCGATTAGGCAGCATATAAGGCAGCTGTCTCCCAAAAATCCCCAGAATTCATCTTGCAGTCTCATGATCTGCAAAGATCTGCATCCCTATCCCCACCTTCTTCCGGGGACCCATCCTGCCTCCCAGCCTTGGAACAGGTGACAGTAGGGGAGCGCCACAGGTCAGGCGTGCCTCCCAGCCTTGGAACAGGTGACAGTAGGGGAGCGCCACAGGTCAGGCGTTCGGCAGAGCTATGCTCTGGGCCGCAGACCCTCTCCCGAAGGGTAGCCGGCCATATGCAATGGTGAGCGTATATGGGGGGGACCCTTTCTTTCCCTCATGTCACCCACAAGCTTTATTTTGATCTGTGTGTGTGTGTGTCTTACAGTTTTTTACTCACCTCCCTCGTTCCTGTCCTTCTCTCCCCTCCTGCCGTCAGGGTCTGTGAGGGGGGCGAGGGCGCCCAGCGGGAGCGGCCGGGCAGCCGCTCTGTGCAGACGCCTGCCTCGCTGTGCGGGCGCGGCGGGGAGGGGCCTCCTCTGGCTGCCTCTTCCTCATGTGCGGTCTGGGTGGCATTTTCTCATCACTGGTACCCGGGGTTCGCGTGCTGTGGAGGGGACGGGGCTGCACGATGACGCGTTCCGCGCCATCGCTGCGCGGCCCGCCCCTCGAGGTGCTCTTAACGGCCCCGATCGGCACCATTTGTCTCTCGCGGCCTGCGTGCGCTCGGGACTAAGCGTGCTAGTCTCTTCCCTCCTGTCTGACACATCTGGAGGTTATCCCTCGATATTTGGCTGCACTGCCCTTCCAGGCTCAGGCGCTTCACTCGGCTCCTCTGTCCCCGCTGTGGTTCGTGATTCTTGTTTTTTGTTGTCTCTTTCTTGCATGTGCTGTGGGATGCTCATGGTTTTCCTTTTTGTGTCTTTTAGACGGGTCCCATATTACTGCTCAGAATTGTGGTTCCTCCCGGTCTCCATCCTCTCCCCCCCCCCCTCTCCGCAGTCTCTATTTTTAAAGGGATCTATAAGAGGGATTAAATTGAGGATTGTCTGGGTTTTTGGGCCGTCATTGTCTTGTGACCCGAATTATTTTTGTTCTAATCCCCATAATGGAGGCTAGGGCCCCCTTCAGGGCGGGTTAAGCTCTGTCTCATGTGTGGTACTTGACCACTGAGAGGTCTCAGCGCAGTTTGTGTACCTTGCGCCAAGAGCGTTCTTCTGGAACAGGATAGGGCGGGCGTTTCTGTCGGCCTCGACGACACCCCCGCGACTACATTTAGCTCCCAGTGAGGGGGAAGCCAGCAGGGGGCCGGAAAGGCCACGAGTAAGAAGCGGCATATTGAGCCGGGTTATTCACTTTTTGATGATGATGATGATTATGAGGTCTTTGGTGGTTGGGACTCCATGGAGGAGGGTGAGTTGTTTTATAACTCCAACTCCTCAGGGGACCGATCGTTTGGCTATGACAGCGACCCTGGGTCTTCCTCGGACGAGGATTTGTGGCTCCCTGATGACACGGAGAAGTTATCTGCAGTTTTTGAGACCTTGCACATTGTTCCCCCGAAGGCAGCCAAAAAGAAGCAGGGGGATTTATTTCGGCCTGAGAGACAGCGGCTTGTTTTTCCTGACCAGGGCCACTTCTCCAAAATGGTTTTTAAGGAATGGGAAAGGCCTAATAAATTGCCGTTGGTGCCTAAGGGTCTGGACAGACGGTATCCTTTCTCTGAGGAGTTGATTCGCCTTTGGTCCCGTCCCCCCGGAGGTGGATGCTCCTGTTTTGGGGCTCTCCAATACCACGGTTATGCCGTCGCCCGATACAGCTTCCTTGCGCAACCCTGCTGACCAGCGCAGGGATCAGCTGGCTTGTCACGCCTTCGTCCGGTTTGTGCCACGGCCATTGTCTCCCTAGCCATCGAGAAGAAGGTGAGACGTCTTGTTGATATCGCCAGATCTCGCAAGCGGGGGCGGAGGAGTATAAGGACCTCCTAGCCTGCGCAGACTTTATTGCTTTTGTAATCTCGGCCATGGACGATAGCGTCCAGCTTGGCGGCAGTGCTTCGGCTCTGCTGGCTGCGCTCCATTGTTCTATCTGGCTGCGGCAGTGGGCAGCCGACGCTGCTGCCAAGAAATCGCTCACTGGTATCCCCTTTTTGGGGCTTCGGTTATTCGGGGAGTGGCTGGATCTCCTGGCGAAGGATGGGAGACTCCTCCAGCGACGGAAGCTGTGCGGCCCTTTCGTGGCTTGTCTGCCTTTCGCTCCTTTCGAGGGGGAAGAGGCTCTTCCTTTTCAGGTGGCCGCAGAGATTCCTGGGGATGAGGTAGGTCCCGCGGTCAACCCAATCCCTCTTGGGGATCCAAGTCCAACCCCCCTGCCAAGGCCCTTCAGGCAAGAGGAGGCGCCCTCACCCATTCGGGTGGGGGGAAGGCTTCTGCGATTTGCTCACGTCTGGAAACTGCGCGTCTCGGATCGGTGGATTCAGGAGGTGGTGTCCTCCGGCTACAAAATAGAGCTGGCAGCTTGGCCGCCCCCAAGATTTCTTCAGTCGCGGATATCCCAGAACCCATTGACGGCCCAGGGTCTAAGAATGGCTGTTCACTGGCTTCTGCTGTCCAGGGTGATTTGTCCGGTGCCGCAACCGGAGAGAGGTCGAGGGTTCTATTCCAATCTTTTCACGGACCCAAGAAGGACGGTACTCTGAGGCCTATCCTGAACCTGAAGGGTCTCAACAAGTTTGTCAGATTCCGTCATTTTCGCATGGAGACTTTATGGTCCGCGGTGAGTTCGCTTCGGCCGGGCGATTTCATGACCACGGTGGATATCAGGGATGCTTACCTGCCCATCCCTATATTCCAGGGACATCAGAAGTTCCTGAGGTTCGCGCTGGAGGATCAGCTCTACCAGTTTGTGGCGCTGCCGTTTGGGATTTCCTCAGCCCCCCGGGTGTTCACCAAGGTGCTGGCGGGCGTTATGGCCCTCCTGAGGAGCCAGGGCATTCGTGTTCTTCCTTATCTAGACGACTTGCTGATTGCTGCTCAATCTCTTCAGCAGGCCGAGAGCGACACCCAGACGGTGTTGTCCACTCTTGAGGTTTTCGGATGGGTGATCAATTACCCCAAGTCTTCGATCACTCCCTCATTGGTGAGGTCCTTCCTGGGCATGACGTTGGACACCTCTCAGGTCAAGGTTTTCCTCCCCCAGCAGAAGGTGGAGGGCCTTCAGCCGCAGACGCGGGCCTTACTGTCGTGCCAGCGACCATCCATCCGTCTGGGGATGAAGCTGGTGGGCCTCATGGTGTCATGTTTCAAGGCTGTGCCCTTCGCTCAGTTTCACATGAGGCCTCTTCAATTGAATCTGTTGACCGGTTGGGATCGGACACAGGAGTCCCTGGAACAGGAATTCTCGCACTCTCCTCGGACCAGGTGGTCCCTCTCGTGGTGGTCGGACTCCAGAAATCTTTTAGTGGCCAGGTCCTTTCTGACTCCTCGCTGGGAGATTGTCACCACGGACGCCAGTCTGACTGGCTGGGAAAGTTTTTGGCAATCGCTGAAGTTCCTGGAGCTGAGAGCGATCCGTTTGGTCCTGTTTCATTTGACTCCCCATCTACGGGGTCGTGCGGCCCCGGTCCGCTCAGACAATCAAATGGCTGTTGCCTACATTAATCACCAGGGCGGGACTCGGAGCAAGCGAACCCTCAAGGAGGTGACCCAGATCCTGACTTGGGCTGAGGAGAATGTTCCCTGCATCTCGGCGGTTTACATCCCCGGGGTGGAGAAACAGGAGGCAGACTCCCTGAGCAGGGGGTCTCTCGTCTGGGGGAATGGTCTCTCAGCAACAAGATCTTTCATGCTCTGTGTTGCCGCTGGGGTCAGCCGGACGTGAACCTGTTTGTGTCCCGACACAATCACAAGCTTCCAAGGTTCGTCTCCCTATCAAGAGATCCTCTGGCCTTTGCCACGGGCGCTCTGGCAATTCCTTGGACGAAGTTCTGTCTCCTTTATGCCTTTCCTCCTTTTCCACTCCTGGGTCGAGTGCTGCGCAAGATAGCCCAGGAGGGGGTTCCAACCATTTTGGTGGCTCCTCGTTGGCCCAGGCGGTGTTGGTTCGCGGACATAGTTCAGATTCCGGTGGATCGCTACATCATGCCCGACGATCCAGGGCTTCTCACTCGGGGGCTGCTGCGCCACCCCAATTTACAAACGCTGGCTTTGACGGCTTGGCTGCTGAAACCACCATCTTGATGGAGAAAGGGATGTCTGCCTCGATCGTGTGTACCATGATTCGGGCTCGGAAGAAATCCTCCATGATTTATTACAGAGTTTGGCACGCTTACATTGCCTGGTGTGAGTCCAAGAGTCTCCCCTGTCGCACATTCTCCTTTTCAAGGATTTTGGAGTTCTTACAACATGGATTGGACTCGGGTCTACAGCTGAGTACCCTCAAGGTCCAGGTTTCGGCCTTGGCTATTTTTTTCCAAAGATCCTTCGCCAATAATAGACTTATCCAAGGAGTTATTTATGTACGTCCACCGTTTAAGCCTATGTTACCGGTGTGGGATTTGAACTTGGTGCTTTCTGCTCTCCAGGGTCCTCCCTTTGAGCCCTTGTGCCATGCTGCTTTATCCATTCTGACTCTAAAGGTAGTCTTTTTGGTGGCTATCACATCGGTGCGTCGCGTTTCAGAGCTAGCAGCGCTTTGTATGAAGCCTCCTTACTTTGAGCGGCATCAGGATAAGGTTGTTTTTCGCCTTAAACCGGATTTTTTACCTAAGGTTGTTTCTTCCTTTCACCTCAATGAGGACATTGTTTTGCCTTCCTTGTGTCCCACGCCTTCTAATTCTAAGGAGAGGACCCTCCATGCCTTGGATGTGGTCAGAGCCCTTAAGTACTACCTGGTTGCAACGGAATCCTTCAGGAAATCGGATTCTCTTTTTTTCCTCACTGACAGGCCTAGGAAGGGTCTGCCTCAAGCCAAATCCACTCTCAGCAAGTGGATCAGACAGGCGGTGGTGCAAGCGTACTTTGCCAAGGGGAAGGAACCCCCTTTTCGGATCACAGCTCACTCTACCAGAGCTATTGGTGCCTTTTGGGCTTTTCAGCACCAGGCATCGGTTGAACAGGTTTGTAAGGCCGCTACTTGGTCTTCAGTTCATACTTTTACAAAGTTTTACAAGGTTGATGTTAGGGCCTCAGCTGATGCTGTTTTTGGCCGTAAGGTGCTTCAGGTGGTAGTGTCATGAACTACATGCTGTTGCTCTCTGGGGGTTCCCACCCTCCTTTTGGACACTGCTTTTGGATGTCCCACATGTCAGAAATGGAGCGACCTGAACAGGACAATGGGTGAAATACAATTCTGTGAGTACTCACCTGTAGAATTGTTTTTGACTGTGTCCTGTTCAGGTCGCTCCATCCCATCCTTGTTCTGTTATCTCCTTTTGTCTGTTATGGTGATTACTGTTGCATTTGGCTTTAGTCCTTTGTTTTTTTTCTCTTGAGAGAGTACATGTTGAAGCTATGTGAAGTAACATGGTTTCTGTTTTACTGCTTTTGAACCACTGGGAATTTTTGGGAGACAGCTGCCTTATATGGAGCCGGGAGGAGCTACTATTTTTATCTTGCAGTCACTGCGCCACCTTGTGGCGGATTACCCACATGTCATAAATGGACACCATCAAAAACAATCCTACAGGTGAGTACTCACAGAATTGTTCTTTTTTTCTTCCGGCCTGGCAGAAGATCTCTCAGAACCCCTTCATTCTTCAGACACGTCAGGGCAGACTCCGTCTGGAATTAATCTTAAGACCACACGATCATTTCGTAGGAACCCATGGTTTCATAGATTCTGTGAAAGCACAGGCCCTGCCTTTAGTGATGACTTAACTGGGGGATCAGATACACGCCTTGACGTGGCGTGGGGTTTAATACATGCAATTGCATGCGAACTAAGGCCCCTAGTTTCTGTAAGGAAGGATTGTCTCCCTGTCCCCTTACTTTCAGGATCATCTCAGAATCTCTGTAAGACTGGTTCTGTTGGGGCTTATGTCTTCAGCCCTCCCAGCGGTCATTTGGGCTCAGCTACATTCAAGAACCCTCCAGACCTTTTTGCGCACCTGGAACAGAGATCTATTAACTTTGGACCCTCTGGCTACATTTCTAGTTTAGGTTCGTTAGTCCCTTCAGTGGTGGTTGGATCAGGAAAATCTATCCAAAGGGAGACCCTGGCATCAGGTGGACCTGATCCGTATCACGACGGGTCCACCTGATGCCAGGGTCTCCCTTTTGGATAGATGTCCTGTAGCCACAGTTTCTGGGGGGAGTGAAAAGATAGAAGGGAACCTCTGACTCTGGCAGCAGTGGGTCACTTGGAGCACCATCTGAGGCTGCTGGATAGAGGGGAGGGAGTCCAGACCTCCATCTTCCCTGGGGAAAAAAAACGGGAAAAAAACGAACGTAGAAGTTTTCTTCATTTTGTTCTGTCCTTAACCTGATTTGCTCAGAGCTGGCGTCCGTTTTAGACTTTCCACAGGATGGGGCGGAAATGGGCCTAGCCACCAGTACCTTAAAGGCTCAGGTGGCAGCACTATCGGTATTCCTAGACCGTAGGCTTAGACAGGAGGATCTAATCGACAGGTTTTTTGTTTCTCGGTCCATCTAGTCTGCCCTTATGTAACTGTATGTACTCTTTATCTTAGGATAGATGTGTGCTTATCCCAGGCATGTTTAAAGTGACCAACACCCAGGATCTTGACTATCCTGGGTTTTGGTCCACTTCGGTGGGGCACCCCGATCCGCTGTGTGAAACCCCCCAGAAAGCCCCTAAAACTCACCTGTCCCCGCTCCCACATGACTCGCTCCACCAATCCCCGCCAACGGACAAGCGAGGTCCGTCGACGGACAAGGGGAGCGAGGCCACCGCCGCGCTCATGCTTCCCTCTAACAGGGCGCGCGCCCTGCTAGAGGGATGCGCGGGCGGCGGCTCGCGCATGCGCCGCTGGATCCAGGAAGAGGTAGGGATTAAGGGGCTTTTCGGGGGGTTTCACACAGCGGGGCACCCTTAATCGAGGTGCCCAGCACGCCCGATGCTGATCGGCCCGGAAATCTTATAGATTCCTGGGCCGATCAGCATCGGGTGTTGGTCCACTTTAAGAAGGTGGTGCTGTGGATATTGCCTATCTGGATTGTAGCAAAACCTTTGACACTGTACCACATGGAAAACTCATAGATACGTTATTGAAGTTAGGACTCAATCCCTGGATAGTTCAGTGGATTTCCAGCTCGCTCAAGGATCGGTATCAGAGTGTCGTGCAATCTGAACAAAGGCCAGTTACAAGTGGTGTGCCACAAGGTTCTGTCTTGGGCCCCATTCTTTTTAATATGTTTGTAAGTGACATAGGAGAAGGCTTGGTAGGAAAAATTTACCTGTTTGCTAATGATACAAAGGTTAGTGATAGGGTGGATATTCCTGGAGGTGTCTGCAACATTGAAAATTATTTAGCTTTACTGTATAAATTGTCACAGCTGTTGAAAAATCATGCACTTGGGTAGAAGGAATCCCTGCTCTGAGTACCGTATAGGCAGTACTGTGTTAGCCAGGACCTCGGAGGAAAGAGATTTAGGGATACTGATTTCTGAAAGCTGCAAGATGAGTGGACAGTGTAGCCAGGCAGGGGGAAAAGCAAGCAGGATGCTCGGCTGCATAGCTCGAGGCGTCACAAGTAGGAAGCGGGAGGTTGTGATGCCACTGTATAGAGCCCTGGTGAGGCCACAGCTAGAAACTGTGTGCAGTTCTGGAGACCTTACCTGCAAAAAGACATTCAAATAGAACGGGTCCAAAGGCAGGCAACAAAAATGTTAGAAGGGCTTAAACTTAAAACTTATCAGGAAAGACTTAAATAACTTGTACAGTCTGGAGGAAAGAAGGGAGGGAGGGGACATGATTGAGACCTTTAAATATGTGAAAGGATTCAATAAGGTTGAGGAGGGAAGTGTTTTTAAGAAGAAACTTAATGATAGAACAAGGGGGCACAACCTAAGCTAGTCGGAGGGAAGATCAGGAGAAATGTTAGAAAATCTTATTTTACAGAAATATTTGTAGATGCTTCGAACAAACTTCCAGCAGAGGTAGTTAAAAAAATCGACAGTCACTGAATTTAAAAATGCCTGGGATGAGCACACCTCTACCCTAAGATAAAGATAACATACAGTATACACATAAGGCATACTAGATGGACCGTATGGTCTCCTTCTGCCATCAACCTTCTATGTTTCTATATTAGAGGAAGACCAGGGTCCTCTCTGGGACATTTCCATTGTCCTGAACGGTCTTAAACGGCCACCTTTCGAGCCCCTGAAAGAGGCAGCAATTACATTTCTGACTCTCAAAGTGACTTTTATATTAGCCATTACTTCGGCCAGAAGTATTAGTGATATGCAAGCCTTGTCAATCAAGGAACCATGATGAACCGTATTAGGATTTTTTCAGATCATCTCACCATCGGACCTGACCTGCTTTATCTGCCCTAGATTGCTTCGAAATTCCACAGGTCCCAGGAGGTCTACCTGCCAGGTCTCAGACCAAAGGACCTTAAGAATCAGCAGGAGATGCATCTGTTGTATGCCAGAATTGACATGCTGTTGACATGCTTGGATTGCACCTCAGAGTGGACAAGATACGACCATTTCCTGCTTTTGTTTGCAGTGAAAAATAGAGGTTTGCAAGCCTCCATCGCCAGGTGGTTTGGGGTTCCTGGGGTATTGAGGATCAGTCCCGCTTTTGGTCCCCTTTAATCAGGCAACCCTGAAGTATTTTAGACTCCCGGGCCAACCCAATACATAGTTGGTCCTCTTCAATGCAGCATGCCACTTTCCATGATGGAATGGGTTAGGGTTCTCTGCCTTCCTATACCTCACGCAGTCACTTTTCACACTCACTGGCGGCTGGGCCGGCTTCACATCATCCTGCATAGAGGGAGGCGGCAGGAAACTCAGCCTGGTTGGCAGTTGCATTTGCCAACCACTGGTGGAAGAACCTACTTACTACATCACCATAGGGGCAGGGTTTTACATCAAAACCCTGTCCCACAATCTCGCTGGCCACCAGGCTGCAATCTGGCAGTGCAATCCGGCCACTGGGAGGGCTTATTAAGTAGCCTCTCGGGGACTAAGCGGAGCTAGGCATAAAGTGTGTGGGCATGTGCCTAGTTTAAAGGTAATGCCTGTGACCTTCCCAGCCCTGTCACTCATAAATAATGGCGTAGGAAGGGAGGGACATGGCTTGTGGTACAAATCTGATGACACTGTGGGCCAGATTTGGCACACAGATAGAGTTTATAAATATATATACAGAGAGATACCTGTAATATAGGAACTGTACACATATTCTAAGCATACAGTACGTCCTGCTCCATATATAATACTTACACATGGGTAATCCTCCGCCAGATGGCGCTGTTCACTGCAGACATGCAAAAACAGGCTCCTCCCGGCCCTTCATATACCCAGGGACCTCCCACAAATCCCCAGATTTCTCTGCAGTGCTGACTGCGAAGACATGAAGTATCACTCTCTCGCAGGTGAGCGGGGCTTTTACAAGCCTGCGGCCCAGTGGGACTATTTCCACCCTTCCTCTGAATGATATGCCTCCCAGCCTGGGCTGCGCTGGTCGGGTGAAGGTAGGCAGCACCTTGTGTGCTTAAGGAACCACGCTCCACCGCAATCCCCCACCATAGGGTAGGCGGCCAAGGCTGATGGTGAGCCTTCAGGGGATGCCCCTCCCGCTTCACTGCCCCACGCCCCATGTAGCGGTGGACCTTATTCTACGGGTCACCTTCCTCCCCCGTACCTCCTTAGTCAGGGGGAAAAGAAATGGGGGGGGGGTTGTGTGCAGGGCGGCCTCAGTGTTTCATTACACGCTTATGGCTTGGCTGTGCTTTACTGGGGACGGGGTTCAGAGCCGCGCTCTTTCCTTACTGTTAACCGCAGCGCTTTAGTTTTCTGTTGCTGCTCGCACCGCATGTACGGCGGCGGCGGCTTGCTGACGCCTCAGCGTCTTTCTAATTCCTTCCTCCTCTTCTTAGCCTTAAGGGCTCTTCCTAGGCTGCGCTGGCTTAAGCGCCTGTCTCTTACAGTACCGCCTTGTCACAGCCATTCCCTGACAGAGGAGCCACAGGAGTGCCCGAGTATAGCCCTCGCCCGCGTCTCGGGCTCAGAGCGCCATTTACATTTGTCATTACTGCTTTCTGCCTCCTATTGGCTAGAGACCTTACGAGCTTCGCGCTCGCCAGGGAGGGGCGTGGCTCCGGCTTGGCGCGCTTCGCGTTGCGGTCGGCTCAGGCTGCCCTCCGAGGTTCGCTTGGCGCCATTTCCTTCTTCCGCGCGTGCAGTGAAGATCGTCCTCTCCTCTCTGTCTGTAAGTGCCCTCGTGGGCGACTCTTCTTACCTTCTATGCTACCTTTGCGCATGGCTCTGACGTCCTTGTTCCCCCTTATGTCTTTCAGACCGCGGATTTCGGAGGCTTCTCCCGGCCCAGTGTAGCTCCCGGTCGTGACCATTAAAAAATTACTCCCACTTCCCCGCGGGTTATTGGGGCATCCAGGGTAGCTTACAGCGTCAATCCCTACTGGCATATTGTGCCGATTAATCACCATATGGAGGCATCTCAGGATATTGTGAACGGGGTTCCTTCGGGACAAGCCCGGCTGTGTGTAGCTTGTGGGGTCTTACCTAGCAGCGGTGACAATGCATGGGTCTGTGTTCCTTGTGCACAGCAGGCGCTATTGGTGCTTCCCGTCTCCTCTGAGGCTGGGCCTGCACCCCGCCGCACTTCACCTACTCCCCCAAGCCTGAGTCTAACCCCCAATACCAGTGGGGATTCTCATCCTGATCTGGCCACGAGGCTGGCTAGTGTTGAAAACTTACTTGCTAATTCCTTAGCGCGTAAAGCCACCGCCAAGAACCCTGAATCAACACTCTTCCCTATAGAACCTGATGATTTGTTGCAATCCTATGCCCATATCCCCTCGGACGAAGGGGAACTGTTCTCTGACTCAGGGTCATATGACGATGAGTCTAGGGGTCAGGAGGAGTCTGGCTCCGAGCATTGGTCCTCGGATGATATTGATAGACTGCTGGTTCAGATCTTTGACGTTCTGTCCCTCTCTCCCCCTGCTGCGGCTCCCCGGCAAAGGGGTGATCTTTTTCATACCGCTAAAGCTCGATTGGAATTTCCAGAGCAGACCCATTTCAATAGCCTCGTGCTTAAAGAATGGGAACATCCCAGCAGACTTCATGGGGTCCCTAAGAGCGTGGATAGGAAATATCCCTTCCCTGCTGACTTGGTTAAGTGCTGGTCATCGCCACCTGAGGTCGATGCTCCTATTCCAGGGTTGTCCAACACCTCTATTATACACTCGCCTGACACTACTACCCTACGGGACTCTGAGGACCGGCGTGTTGACCAATTGGCATGTCATGCCATTGCATTTGGGGGAGCAACTCTGCGCCCGGTTTGTGCTTTAGCCATTACGGCGGTAGCGCTCAGGGCCGTGGTTAGGAGTGCTCTCGATGGCACAGATGAGTTGCCTCCTGATACTGTCAATGCTCTGTCCAGCTGTGATGCGTTTGTGAACTTTATCATGTCCGCATCGGATGATGCTATTAAGATGTGTGCCAGGTCATCCGCCCTGGTGGTTGCTATACGCCGTGCGGTTTGGTTGCGCCAGTGGGCCGCAGACAATGCCGCCAAGAAAGACCTCACAGGGCTCCCCTTTAAGGGGCTGCGATTGTTTGGGGATCGGTTAGACCTCTTTGCCAAGGGAGGCAAGTTACCCCAGCGCAGGAGGCAGACTCGGCCTTTTCGTGGCCAAGGCTCCCTATCAACCACCTACCGTGGGGCCAAGCAGGGAAGAGGGGCGTCCTTCGCTGGGGCCCGCGCAGATTCCTGGCACAGGAACAGAGGACGCCGTACCGGCTCTTCCTGGGGGCCCAAGGCCCCTCCGGCATGAGGGGGCGCCCTCACCTGTCAGGGTGGGGGGACGTTTACAGCATTTCGAGCACGTCTGGCGGCGCCACGTCTCGGACCGTTGGATTCAGGAGGTAGCGTCCTCCGGCTACAAGATAGAATTTGCTGTACGGCCCCCCACCAGATTCATTGGGTCTCGAATCCCTCAAGACCCTAACTCAGCTCAGGTATTGTTGATGGCCATACAGGGTCTCCTGGATCTAGGGGTCATTTGCAAGGTCCCCCTTGGAGACAGGGGCACGGGGTTCTACTCCAATCTTTTCACAGTACCCAAAAAGGATGGGGCAGTCAGGCCCATTCTGGATTTAAAAATCCTCAACAAATTTGTCAAGAACAGGCACTTTCGCATGGAAACTCTGCGCTCGGCCATTGGCCGGTGTTTCCAAAGGTTTCTCAGATTTGCAATAAAAGATCAGCATTACCAATTTGTGGCCCTGCCGTTCGGCCTAACGTCGGCTCCCAGGGTGTTCACCAAGGTGCTGGCAGGGGTGATGTCCCTGATAAGGCTAAGGGGCATACGCGTGCTGCCCTACCTGGACGACATTCTCATCACCTCTCGGTCTCTGCGGCAGGCAGAGTTGGACACTCGTCTGGTAGTGTCTACCCTGGAGTCCTTCGGCTGGGTGATCAATTACCCCAAGTCCTCCCTGTCCCCCTCCTCGGTGACTCCCTTCCTTGGGATGATTCTGGATACAGTTTAGTCAAGGATATTCCTTCCTCAACAGAAGGTGGAAGCTCTGACGGCGCAGGCGAGGTTCCAGCTCTCGAGCCCACAGTTCTCCATCCGGCAGGGAATGCAGTTGGTGGGCCTGATGGTGGCGAGCTTCGAGGTGGTGCCCTTTGCCCAGTTCCATTTGAGACCTCTGCAGCTTCACCTTCTGTCAGTGTGGGACAAGAACCCAGCGTCCTTGGACGGGTTCTGTGTGCTTCCCCCCTCGGTCAGACAGCCCCTTGCGTGGTGGCTGGACCACAGGAACTTGATAGGGGGCAGGTCTTTCCTGGCCCCCTGCTGGGAGACGGTCACAACGGATGCCAGTCTGTCAGGTTGGGGGGGGATTCTGGAAGTCCCTGCGCTTCCAGGGGACGTGGGGTCCTCAGGAGCCCATTTGCCCATCAACATTCTGGAATTACGGGCAGTCAGGTTGGTACTGGAGCGATTGACCCAACACCTGAGAGGGTCTGTCGGTACAGGTACGCTCGGACAACAGGATGGCGGTTGCCTACATCAACCATCAGGGAGGGACCCGGAGCAAGGGTGCTCTCCAAGAGGTGTCTCAGATTCTGACATGGGCGGAGGCCAATGTACAATGCATTTCGGCTGTCTACATTCCAGGGGTGGAGAACCTGCTGGCGGACGCCCTGAGCAGGGGGATGTCCCGTCAGGGGGAGTGGTCCCTCTGCAACAGGGTATTTCAGTCCCTGTGTCACCGTTGGGGACTACCGGGTGTGGATCTGTTTGCTTCCCGCCACAATCAAAAGCTCCCAGCCTTCGTCTCCCTGTCTCAGGATCCTCTGGCCTTGGCCACGGATGCTCTGTCCATGTCTTGGAGGGAGTTTCGACTCCTGTATGTGTTTCCACCGTTCCCCCTTCTGAGCAGGGTTCTGCGCAAGATGTGATTCTAGTACATGTGATTCTAGTGGCCCCAAGGTGGCCAAGAAGAGTGTGGTTCGCAGACATGGTTCAAATGGCGGTAGATCAGTACGATCTGCCAAAGGTACCAAATCTGCTAACTCAAGGGTTCTTACGCCATCCCAATTTACAAACTCTGGCTTTGATGGCCTGGCTGCTGAGACCTCCATCTTGATGGAGAAGGGTTTGTCTGCCTCTGTGGTGGCTACTATGGTGCAGGCCAGGAAGAAGACTACTTCTGCTATCTATTATAGAGTATGGCGTTCCTACATTGACTGGTGCGAGTCCAGGTCTCTTCCCTGTCGGGAATTCTCCGTCCCTAGGGTTCTGGAGTTTTTACAGCATGGTTTGGACTTGGGTCTCAAACTTAGTACTCTGAAGGGTCATGTTTCTGCCCTGTCTGTCTTCTTTCAGAAGACCTTTGCTCAACCTGATTAAGACCTTCTTTCAGGGGGTCACTCACGTGCGTCCCCCTAGAAAACCTATGGTCCCTGTCTGGGATTTGAACTTGGTTTTGTCTGCCTTGCAGGGTGCTCCCTTTGAGCCTATTTAAGAGGCTGCTCTGGTTGTTCTCACTCTCAAGGTTGTCTTCTTGGTGGCTATTACTTCGGTTAGGCGTGTGTCAGAGCTGGCCGCTCTATCTATTCAGCCTCCAAACTATGAGCGACACCAGGACAAGGTGGTGTTCCGCTTCAAACCGGATTTCTTGCCTAAAGTTGTTTCGGCTTTTCGTTTGAACCAGGATATTGTTCTTCCTTCTCTGTGTCCCAATCCTCGCAACGATAAGGAGCGGGTTCTGCATTCCTTGGACGTAGTCAGGTGCTTGAAGTATTACCTGGTTGTCACTAAGGCCTTCAGGAAGACTGATGCTCTCTTTGTTGTTCCCTCCGGGCCTAGGAAAGGTCTGGCTCCCGCCAAGTCTACCATCAGTAAATGGATCCGTCAGGCTGTGATTCAGGCCTATTCTACTAAGGGGAGGACTCCTCCTTTCCGTCTTACGGCTCATTCCACTCGTGCTATTGGTGCCTCTTGGGCCTTTCAGCAACAGGCTTCTGTTGAACAAGTTTGCAAGGCCGCTACTTGGTCTTCTGTTCACACCTTTTCAAAGTTTTACAAGGTTGATGTTCGGGCCTCAGCTGATGCTGCTTTTGGCCGTAAGGTTTTGCAGGCGGTTGTAGTCTGAGCTACGTGCCGTTGCCTTTGTTGTTGGGGATCCCACCCTACTTTGTGGACACTGCTATTGGATGTCCCATGTGTAAGTATTATATATGGAGCAGGACGTACTGTATACTTAGAATAATACAATTCTGTGAAATACTCACCTGTAGAATTGGTATTATATGCATACAGTACGTCCTGCTCCACTCCACCCTGGTTTCACCTTGTTCTGGATCCCCTGTATGGTGATTGTTATCATTGTTATTGTTACCAGTTTGGTGGTTGGTTTCTCCCGGCTTCTTTTTCTCACTGCTTTTCAATGCAGGGGATTTGTGGGAGGTCCCTGGGTATATGGAGGGCCGGGAGGAGCCTGTTTTTGCATGTCTGCAGTGAACAGCGCCATCTGGCAGAGGATTACCCATGTGTAAGTATTATATATGGAGCAGGACGTACTGTATGCATATAATACCAATTCTACAGGTGAGTATTTCACAGAATTGTATTTTTTCTAAAATTCATGATATTTTGTTTTCAGAGATCTGTATGATAATCACCGTAATTCAAAAACAGGACACTTACTTTTCCTCGTTTCCCAAAAACTGTGTCAAATGCTAGAAGCCAACACTCCTATGGTAATTCCTCCTGGGATGAACTTGCCCGCTGTCACATACATGTTAGCATGCCAAGCTGCCACCATTTGCAGTTCAGGTAATGTATTGCCTTCTGACAATTCTTTGCATTTGCAAGCCTTATGGTCTGTTCACTACTTTCTCTGTAATAATAAAAATAAGGTTAGTTAATGTATGAGTGGTAAACCTGGCAGTTGTGGACACTTATAGATTCCCGGGCCGATTCAGCTGGGTTTCAGTCCACTTTAATACATTTGTTTCAGGTGGGGGGAGGGGGGGTTCACTTAAACTGCTGCATTGTTTTAAAAACATTTTTACTGTTACAAGATTTACCCAATAACACCCTCCCTAATTTTAATATAAAAAAATAAGATTTCTACAGGACTACAGTGTTTTGGTCACATTTCTCTTGCATAAGTGTTTGATGTTGCAAGTCTACTTTCCTTGGCATTACAATTTACAGTTCTGTAATCTTACAACCCTGAGGGCTAATGTGGGTTTAATGCCTGAAGGTCCGCTTATCTGTATATTCCAGGAGTAAGCTTCAAAACAAATTGGCATCGAGAAGCTGTCAATCGCTTCTAATGGCAAATAATGCAGATGTTAATTAATACAAAAAAAATGCGTATAGAAACATTTGGTGGCTAATGTGCCTTTATGTTTATAAGTTTTACACTGGTTTTGAAGTTTGTTTTTTTTCTTCCATTTTTCAACTCCTCATTTGGATCATAGACTGTGTCATGTGATGCCTAGGCTTCTTTAAGCACCTGCCTATATTCAAACAGGTTTTAGTGGTGTATTTTCCTTCTGCTCACTGTTGGTTATTATTTTGGAATGATATTTAACCTATTAACATTTTTTTTTAGACCTCTTGCTGGATGCTCTGGAATTGTGTAAATATACACAAATTGCAATGGGGCTTTACAGGCAATGTCAAATTGAAGATTATGGATTTATAACTAAAGTGAGTTTATATTTTTGTGTTGCTTAAAACATGTGTTCTCTCATGCACGCACACACAAATATATTAAACCCAATCTTGTAAATGCTGCAGCGAGGCAATATGGGGTGTACAACTTTATTTGGTACAAGGGCCTTCCACTTGAAGGGTCTGCAGTTAAATATTATGCAGAAAAATACAGTTTACTGCAGGAAAGCTGTAACCTTAAACCGGCCCTTCACCATGATTTACTGAAAAGCCCAAACCCTTAAAAAACTATTCCTCAGCATCTAAAATTAATATATTTTTAGTTTTTAGTCACTTATTCTTTCCCCCCCTGGGCTGCAACTCTATTCAGGACTTTAGGATACGAGCGCTGCCATCTTGACTCAGAAGCAGCACACTTACTGAGGAGAGTGGGATAAAGTACAGGGGTTATAGCTGTGCTTTGCTCTGACAAAGCAGAGCTGGGGTCAGGAAAAGGTCAGCAGTCCCAGAATGCAGAGCAGCACAGTCAGAAGGCACTTCCTGTTTGCAGGCTGCCTGATGTTCCATGAGCCACCATCTTGGATGTTTAAAAGCTCATAACATGCAGTAGATGCAGGTAGGATGATTTTTAATGTGAGCAATCTGTATGTACAGGGTGTGGGAAACATATAAGATAGACTCTTATTCAGAGTGAAGGACCGCTTTAAACATTGTATATTTTTTTAATGTATATGCAGATGCGGGTAGAGGTGAGTCTGGAAGAAGTGGGTAGGGTGAAGGTGGGCAGAGGTGTATAGGAAGTGGTGAGTAGAGATGGACTAGAAGTGAGATGAGGTTGGCTGAAGTGATGTGGCCACTGTAAAAGGTCAGTGAATGCGGGGCAGTCTGGAGGATTCATACAGCAGGCATCCCATGCTCCTCTATTAGAATGATCCTGTGTGGTGGCGATAGTGGGCATCTGGTAACTCTAAAAATGTGAAGTCTGTGCATTAGTCACAATAAGGGTGCTGGTCTTCTTAGTGATTTTAAATCATATTGTATTGTAGAATTCCAGTTTTGGAAGTGATAGAGATCAGTATGAAGAGTGGACCTATGAAGATTTCTTCAGTGAAGATGGAATTGTGCTGGATCCTTTGGTGGTTCTGCCAGTGACTTATGATTTAATAACCGCTTTTGTACCTAGTACAGCAGGTAATTAGTCTTCACAACATTTAAAGTAATGGCTCTTACTCTTGATTTTAATGTTTAGGCTGACATTTAATTTTAAGGCATTAGGTGAGACTGGTGTCTGTTTCTTCCACTTCCATGGATACTAACTTTTTGCTTTTATTTTATTTTACAGGCAAAAACATGTATCCTTTAAGCTGTGCAAATTTGGCTTTCTGTCCATGTATTCAAGGTATTGTAACAGATGGTGAATGTATTACATAAAATCTTCTGTTTTAAATTGACCAGTCAAACATGAAAATCATTTGCCTGGCAGCTTACCTGATGCAGTTTCTTTGCTTTGTTCACGGAGGGGGAATTTCTTCCACCTCTGCTTCCAGCCCCCCCCCCATCCAAACTAAAATACAATCCTGGGGCTATGTTCTGGTTGTCACCCAACCCCCCCTCCTCATTAGTGATAGGCTTAAATTAATCTTGCCGTGACTTTTAATTACTATGGCAATGTAGCTTCATTTTTCTTAAAGCGGACCTTCACTCTGAATATCTGAGTCTATCTTATATGTTTCCCACACCCTGTACATACAGATTGGCCACATTAAAAATCATCCTACCTGCATCTACTGCATGTTATGAGCCTTTAAACATCCATAAGCCGCCATCTTATCAGGCAGCCTGCAAACAGGAAGTGCCTCCTGACTGTGCTGCTCTGCATTCTGGGACTGCTGACCTTTACCTGACCCCAGCTCTGCTGTGTCTGAGCAAAGCACAGCTATAACCCGCCCCCCTGTACCTTATCCCACTCTTCTCTCCTCGGTAAGTGTGATGCTTCTGAGTCAAGATGGCGGCGCCCGTATCCTAAATTCCTGAACAGAGTTGCAGCCCAGTGGGGGAAAGAATAATAAGTTAGTGACTAAAAACGTAAAATATATTAATTTTAGATGCTGGGGAACCGTTTTTTAAGAGTTTGAGCTTTTCATTAAATCACGCTGAAGGTCCGGTATAAAGGAATAAAATGAGAACATTGCCACGTTTAAGCCCTGCACATTGGGAGTTCTTTTGAGTGTGTCTGGGCAATCACTTTAATTTTTGGAAATATAGCAGAACTTTATAAAACTTTTTTGCAACCTACAGTATGTACAAATTGTATGTACAGTATATGGCCCAGTTGAGGAACTAAATAGAATACCGTAGCTTCCTTTTAATTGTTTACAGTTCTTGTCCATTAAAAGTATTGCATACGATTGGGAGGCCCATTTGGTCCAAGGGGGAAATGGGATTTGCTGGGAATTTTATACTAAATAGATTTTCACGACTGTACCCAGGGATTGCCTATGCCCCTCATCCCTGCTCAAAGTTCAGCCATGATTATGTTCCAGTTTTAAGTGTTGATTGTCAGTTTCACAGCTCTTTAAAACTATCCCAGTTGTATCTCATTGGAGTAGGGATACTCCAATGCTACGAATTCAGGAAGGGAATCCTGCCCATTGGTGGAAACAGTGGCCACCTTCATATCTGCGTGCTGTGTTTACCCTGCAATATGATCACAACTTAGGCCATAGATGCACATGCGTTGCTGTGCAAGCAGATTCTCGTTCCCGTCTCTTGGTCAATTGCTGATACCACTTTGGGGCCCAGTTTGAATACCCTGTTGTGTACTGGGCCATGCCTCCACTGAAACCTGGTGTCTGTTGTGGCTGTGGCACAGCAGAAGGGGAGCTTGGCCACTACAGTGCAGCACAGATAAGGAACAATAGATGTTCGTTACCTAGATGGGTATGGCCCCTTTTCATTTTTTTTATAGGCAGCGTTTTATTCTTACTTGTGACACATTGGAGTGTTTCTACTTCAACGCAACACAAGTGGAGAGATGTGCAGGAGAACATTCAACCTAAAATAAGGAATGTTGCCTTCAGCCTCGTGTGGGTATTTGCCTTGCTCAGGATCTGCATGGCAGGGGAATAGGCCTGTTTGGACTAAAGTTTTTTTTTTTGTCGCTATTATTACCTATGATATGATGCAGTTGATTTGTATTGCATGAATAACCTAATAACTTTTTTTCTTACAGGAGAAAACATGCTTCTTCCTGCTAAAACGCCTATAATTGCATTACTTGAAAATTTGCAAGAATGTAGCCAATGTGAACTGACCTTGCAGCTCATAGTAGTAGCTTTTGGTACATGTCTGCAGCATGTTTTTTCAAATAATATGGACAAAATTCTGAGTTCCAAGGTATAGTCCATTACCAGTGCTGTAACCAAGAAACCTTTAGGGGTGCTTTTTGTTTTTTTGGACACTACTTGTAATAGCGTGTCATTCCCCCATATCGTAGCAGCAGAGATGCTAAGATGGCATTTGCCTGTGAACCCAGGGACAGGTAGGGCCCTTCAAAAAGCATTTGCAGGGTTACAGGATCGGGCCCCATAGTGCTGCCACACTGTTGCTTTGCTGCTTCAGACAGCCTGTATGTATTGTGTGCGGCTTGTCCCCTCTCCTCCTTGAAGGTACTTCTACTTCTGCTAATGTGTGTGGCCCACCAGATCTTTATCTGGCGCGCTCATGCAGCTGGCACTTTAGAGGTAACAGTGAGGTGGACCAGGAATGTCCTGCACCGGCGAAACAAGAGCAGAGAGCCAGTGGCAGCAGACTGCACAAGCAGCATCAACAACAGCAGGCTGCGGGACAACACAGTCTCACTCTGCAGAAAGTCAGCCTTCAGAGCCATGGAGTCCCCAAGTTGTGCCCTAAACTGTTTGTGCTCTTGCCAGCTTTTCCAGTAGAGGAACAGCAGCCTCCCTGGAAACTGGGCACTAAGAAGGCCAATTTCATCATTTCTGGACCTCCTAATTTGCGATGCCTGGCTGAGAGAAACACCCTTAAAAACTCACCTTCCTAGAATGACTCCCCATCCAGTTGGTCTAGTCTTGAGCCAGGGAATTTCCAGCATCAACAGCTGCCATTTGACCGCTTGATTGCCTATATGTCTGATTATGTTATGCTGTAATTTGCTGAATTTTGTCTATCCCAATGCTTCTTCAATTAAAAATTTACAATTAATAAAAAATAAATAAAACTCCCCTTCCAGTGATCCTATGATGTATGGCTAGCCCCCCCCCCCCCCATTCTCTAGTTGAAGAGATCACCTGTGCCAGGTATTCCTATTCAGTCGGTGACCTGCACATGTGCCAGGGGATTTCCAGAAGGTGAGTTGGTTTTCAGCCAGTAGCACATCCCAAATTGGTATGCCCCGCTGGAGAGGAAAAATACTCGAAACAGTAAAATTCCTGGTTGGTGGTCCTCTTTGAAGCCAAACATCTATTTTTTACATTTTATAGCTTTTTAATAAAAAACATAATATTTTCTAATTGCATAGTAGTTGTATTTTATCTAAAAATCTCGAAGCACTCTTTTCAGCTTGGGGTGTCTACCAATACATATGCGGTACCGTTGTAAATCAGGGGGAATGGGGCTTTTACACTCAATATGATTTTCTCTAAAACTCACATTTTACAGTATTAGATGCTTGGAAAAAACTTCCAGCAGAGGTAAGCATACATCTATCCTAAGATAGAGAACATACAGTGTAAATATAAGGGCAGACTAGATACACCATATGGTCTCCTTCTGCCGTCAGCCTTCTATGTTTCCTGGCCTTTGGGGATGCAGGTAATGAGGTAGGATAATGCAGTTAAAAGTATATGTAGGCCAGGAGGAGTCGCACACATCTTGCAGTCCTGCTTTGGCCCATGAGTTTTAGAATGCAACTACCTGGAGTGGAAGACGAATCTACAGGTGAAAATTCACATCATTTTTTTTTCTTTTTATAGTTACATGATGAAAAGTTGATGGCAGAAACCAAAGCCGTTATTTCAGTAATGAGAGACAAAGCAGTGACACTCATCAAGGATACTGCTATGACATTATTACACAAGGTAAGAAAGATATTTTTTTTGTTTGTTTTGCTCCATGCTGTAGGCCTTTACCAGGTCACCGCACAGTGCGAGTGACCACCGTGACCTAATCACTGTGCTGCTTCTCTTGCTGCAAATGAATGAGAAGACTGTTGTTCACACTCGGCAGCTGCCAGGGACCGCCACAAGTCCAAGCTCACCACAGGGTCCAGAGGAGTTTTTTTTTTTTTCTTTTCTCTTTTTGTGCTGGGGAAGGAAGATGCACGATATGTAAAACTTCAGAATATCTTTATTGTATATACATTTGGTTATAATTGGTGAAAAAGTATCTGTTCATTTTCATTATAATGCAGATGTTTCTGTACAAAGCTTTTACCAGATATCTGCTGACATTGAGTGTCATTAGAATTGCATATATACAGTTGGCTGAACTCCAGTAAATGTAATTTGTTGAAAAATGTGTCTCCAAGCCTTTGAAGTAAGCTCTGTCTAATACAAACTGTTTGACACACTACTATGTAAAGTTTAATATTGTTTTTGCCAAGAACTAAAGATTCACAGTTCTGCTTTAGGTTCATATACTGCTTTTTAATATCCATTTGCAACTTTATCTACAGGTTTTCAACTGCCGTGTGGTAGATTGTAATCTTGCACTGGCTTATTGTACTCTACTACCCAAGAAGGAAGTTTTCACAAAGCTATGGGATGTTATTAACAACACATGGCAAAATTACAACAAAGTTTTGGTATTTTTTGTTAATAAAAATTTACACTATTTGCTACCTCTTCTTAAAAAGGAAATGACTGAATAGCTGTGTATTTTGTAGGCCGTTGCTGTTGTGGGAGCCCAGCTTGCATTTATATGCCATGAAAATGAAGAGAAAACAAAATTTCAGGAGCTTATTACTGATGCTGAATGGGGTATCAAGCTCAGTACTTTGGGGGTAAGTGTATTGGTGTAATGGATTTTACACACAAGAACAAGTTTGAGTTTAAAACCGTGCTTTGTGGTCCCATTTATGTTACATTATTTATATATATTGTTTTATTGTAGATTTCCTTCCAGAACTCATTTAGACAGGCATCACAACATAAGAAAGAGCTTATTTCAACATTGGTTCAAAATCCAAATGTGGACACCGCACTCATTCTGAATTACTGCAGGTAAAGATTTCTCCAGTATGTAAGGTGCAATAATGGTCAATGATGATAAAAGGGTGGGGTGACTTCCTGTCATTACGTATACTTTATTTTTCCAAACCCGGTTAGTTGGGTAAACACTCGACACATTCAGGACCACAATGGATGAAAAATGTAATGGGACTTGGATCTCTGGGTATTGGCCAGGGTTAGAAGTAGAATACACACCATACTTGTTTAATGACTACTTTGGCCACAAATGCAGAAATAAATAGTATTTTTTTTATTGCCAGCACATTTATGTTAGACAGTGATGCTGCTCTTCAGCTCTACATAGAAACTCTTCTACTATCTGGTTCAAGTTGGAAACCTGGTCATGGGGACTACGCAGAGGATTCTGAACATCATGCTCAGCTGGTGGCTAAGGCCAAAAATATCATTCCATTGTTAAATAGCACCCAGGACCTTGTTGTCAGCCTGTGTGGTATACTGCACAAGGTAAATGCGCAATTCTTTAGTATATAAGATCTTTTAGATAAAAGTTTAAATATCCCAGTTTTTGGGTGCGTTACTGAAATTTTAATTTCATTCAAAAAATTATTAGATATTGCTTTGTTCATTTCTTATCCTGGCCCACTTCTTATTATCAGACCAAAGTTATGCATACCTTTAAATTTGGTGCCTGTCATCTTCTAAATATTTTTCAGTTTTGTGTGTGTAAGAAAGTAACAAGCACACAACTTAAACTTAAAAGAATACAATTCTGCTATTTTGTGTGCATTCCGTAGTTTGCATAGAAATCATCACAATTCTTTTTTTATCTCTTTTAGCTTGATCCATATGATTTTGAAACGATTGAAGCTATCTTGCAAGTAATAATCGCTGCTGATGAGAAAAATACTAATATTCCGCTCAGCCAGGTAGGGTTTACGCCTTCAGTAAATTAGGGCATCAATTCTGACCAGCTGTAGAGTAGTAGTAGATTACCTTTTCTTTAAAATTCCTTTGTTATGGATGTATGCCTTATATTGTATTGTATTTTGAATTTTGTAGGCTTTAAGTTTAGTTAACCTTCTTAAATCTTACAAGAGGCTTGCTCTTCCTGCTGAAGCTGAGCACCAGTACATTTTGGAGCATGGCATTGCAATGTCCAGTGCTGCTCACACAAGACTGCCATTTCATCTTCTCTTTTTTGCAACCTCAACAAGCTTCTGGGGAATCATATGTAAGTTGATTTTTAAATATTCATGATCATACTACCTTGTGTTTCTGTACATTGTTTCCATTTAACAACTTTGAAGAGCATTCATTTAATACTTGTTACAGGTACCTTCCATCCCCAGCCCAGTACCCCAAAACAGTCTGTCCTGCTCCAGTACCCTGCCAGATGGCGCTGGACTGCAGAGACCGCAAAATTGGCTCCTCCCGGCCCCTCAAATACCCGGGACCTCCCACAAATCCCCAGAATTTCTTTGCAGTCTGGACTGGGAAGCACAAGAAGATGGCTCTCTCTTCTCGCACTGGTTGCGTTTTGAAAATGCCGCCGCGCGCTCTTCCGTTGTGCTCCACGGCTGGCGGCGGCATTACCTCAGGCGCTGTTGCGCGGTCATTGGCTGCTCGTCACGTGTGCTGCTTCGCGCTCTTTGGGGGGGCCCGCGGTTGGCGTTTTCCGCGTCACTGTCTCTGTGGCCCGCCCCTCGAGGTTTACCCGGTGCCATTTTTCGCTGGTTTCGGCTGCTGCGTGACTACTTACCGTGGTCCGTGAGTGCCCTCGCGGGCGGCTTTATTTACCCTTATTCAAGACTCTTCGTTTATGTCTTTCAGGCGGTCGAACTCTATTGGTTCTCCCGGCCCTTCTCCCTCTATTTAGTTACTAAACTTGTGAGGCCTAGTGTGTAAATTACTCCCACTTCCCTAGCGGGCTATTGGGGCATCCCGGGTTGCTTTTATAGCGTGAATCCCTATTGGCTTATTGTGCCGCTATAATCGCCATATGGAGGCGTCTCAGGATAATGTGCTCGGGGTTCCTTTGGGACAAGCCCGGCTGTCTGTAGCTTGTTGGGTGTCCCCTACTAGTGCTGACAATGTGCGGGTTTGTATACCTTGTGCCCAGCAGGTGCTTGCGCTGCAGCCTGGTTTACCAGTAGCTGGGCCTGCGCCACGTATGGCTTCACCTACTCCCCCAAGCTTAAATTTGACTCCTATTGAGTTGCATACCAGTGGGGATTCTCAACCTGATGTGTCTTCCAGACTGGCTAGTGTTGAGAAGTTGCTTGCTAATACCCTGGCGCGTAAGGCCTCTGCTAAGAAGCAGCACTTGATGCCTGATGGCACTCTGTTCCCTATGGAGGCTGATGAGTTTTTGGAACTGTCTGGTTATACCCCCTTGGAAGAAGGGGAATTATTCTCTGACTCTGAGTCATCTGATGAGAGGCCCAGGGGTCATGATGATTCTGGCTCGGACCCCTGGGCCCCAGATGATACTGATAGGCTGTTGGCTCAGATTTTTGAGGTGCTGTCTATCTCTCCCCCGGCTGCGGCCCCCAGGCAGCAGGGGGAATTGTTTCATACTGCTAAGCCACATTTAGAGGTTCCCGAGCAAGCCCATTTTAATAATCTCGTGCTCAAGGAATGGCTTCCCGGAGTCCCTAAGAGTTGGGATAAGAGGTATCCCTTTCCTGCTGATGGGGTGAAGCGCTGGTCATCCCCTCCAGAGGTGGATGCCCCGGTCCTAGGGTTATCTAACACCTCTGTCATGCATTCCCCTGACTCAACTACGCTGTGGGATGGTGAGGACCGACGTATTGATCAGCTGGCGTCCCATGCCTTTGCCTGTGTGGGGACGGCGCTGCGCCCGGTCTGTGCTTCTGCTATTACGGCTGTGGCTATTAGGACCCTGCATAGAAGTGTCCTGGATGGTGCTCCTGATGATGTGTCTAGTGAGGAGTTTAATGCTCTCTCGTTGTGAGGTTTTTGTGACTTATGTCCTCTCTGCCTTGGATGATACCATTAGGATGTGTGGCAGAACCTCTGCCCTTGTGGTGGCTATACGCCGCTCAGTTTGGCTGCCCCAGTGGGCTGCTGACAACGCAACCAAGAAAGCTCACACTGGTTTCCCTTTCAAAGGACTACGCCTGTTTGGGGACCGCCTGGACCAGTTTGCTAAGGGAGGCAGGTTATCCCAGCGTAGGCGGCAGTCTCGGCCCTTTCGGGGACAGGGCTTCTTTTTATCCCCCTACCGTGGAGCCAGACAGGAGAGGGGGTCTCCCTCACCGGGGCCCGAGGAGATTTCTGGGGTAGGGGCAGAGGACGTGGACGCCCTGGGGCTCCAAGCCTAAGTCTTCTCCCAAGCCCCCTCAGGCATGAAGGGGCGCCCTCACCCATCCAGGTGGGGGGACGGCTTCAGCGTTTTGCTTATGTCTGGAGGCTTCATGTCTCAGACCGGAGGATTCTGGAGGTAGTGTCTTCCGGTTACAAGATAGAGTTTGTTGCCTGGCCGCCCCCAAGATTCATCAGATCCCGGGTCTCTCAGGACCCTATGTCAGCTCAGGCTCTAGTTCTGGCAGTGCAAAGCCTTCTGGAGCTGGGGGTCATCTGTCAGGTCCCCTTACGAGAAAGGGGCAAAGGTTTCTATTCCAACCTTTTCACCGTGCCCAAAAGAGATGGGTCAGTCAGGCCCATCCTGGACTTGAAGATCCTCAACAAATTTGTCAGGTGCAGGCGCTTTCGCATGGAAACTTTGCGCTCTGCCATCAGTTCCCTGCGTCCAGGGGACTTCATGACCTCCGTGGACATCAAGGATGCTTACCTTCATATTCCTGTTTTTCCAGGTCATCAAAGGTTCCTCAGGTTCGCTCTGGAGGATCAGCACTACCAATTTGTGGCCTTGCCCTTCGGTCTCACTTCAGCTCCCAGAGTGTTCACCAAGGTTCTGGCAGGAGTGATGTCTCTTCTCTGGGCATTTGCGTGCTGCCCTATTTGGACGACATTCTCATCACTTCTCAGTCCCTCCAACAGGTAGAGCTGGATACTCAGCTAGTAGTGTCCACTCTGGAGTCATTTGGCTGGGTGATCAACCACCCCAAATCTTCCCTGTCTCCCTCATTGGTGACACCCTTCCTGGGAATGAATCTGGATACAGTTCAAGCAAGGATTTTTCTTCCTCAGCAGAAGGTGGACAGTCTGCTAGCGCAGGTTCAGTTCCTGCTATCTTGCCCTCATCCCTCCATCAGGCAGGGAATGCAGCTGGTGGGCCTGATGGTGTCGTGCTTCAAGGTGGTCCCTTATGCCCAGTTTCACATGAGGCTTCTGCAAATCCACCTCTTGCCAGTATGGGACAAGGATCCTGCGTCTCTGGACCAGGGCCTTGTTCCCCACTAGTCAAGCGGTCCCTCTCGTGGTGGCTGGACTCCAGGTACCTTTCTGGCCCCCTGCTGGGAGACGGTCACCACGGATGCCAGTCTGACAGGTTGGGGGGGGGCTTCTGGAAGTCCCTGCAGTTCCAAGGGCGGTGGGGCCCTCAGAAGCCCCACAAACCTCTCAACATTCAGGAACTGAGGGCGATCAGGTTGGTTCTGGCTCACTTGACCCAACACCTTCGAGGCCGGCCTGTTCAGGTACGCTCGGACAACCAGACGGCGGTTGCCTACATCAGTTATTAGGGAGGGACCCGGAGTAAGGGGGCCCTCAAGGAAGTGTCTCTGATCCTGGCCTGGGCGGAGAAAAATGTTCCCTGCATATCAGCTGTGTACATTCCGGGGGTGGAGAATCTGCAGACAGACTCTCTGAGCAGGAGGACCTCTCGCCTGGGAGAATGGTCCCTCTGCGGCAGTGTGTTTCAATCTCTGTGTCTCCGTTGAGGCCAACCAGATGTGGATCTGTTTGCGTCCCGTCACAATCACAAGCTCCTGGCCTTTGTCTCCCTGTCCCAGGATCCTCTGGCCTTGGCCACGGATGCCCTAGCAATGTCATGGCAGGACTTTCACCTCCTGTATGTCTTTCCCCCTGTTGGGAAGGGTTCTGCGCAAGATAACTCAGGAGGGGGTGCCATCAATCCTGGTGGCCAAGAAGAGTGTGGTTTGCAGACATGGTGCAGCTGGCAGTAGATCAGTACGCTCTGCCCAGGGTGCCAGACCTGCTCACTCAGGGTCACTTACGCCATCCAAATTTACAAACTCTGGCTTTCACGGCCTGGCTGCTGAAACCTCCATCTTGATGGAGAAGGGGCTGTCTGCCTCTGTTGTTGATACCATGATTAAGGCTAGGAAGAAGTCTTCTTCTTCCTTTTACTATAGGGTTTGGCGTGCCTACATTGACTGGTGTGAGTCTAGGTCTCTTCCCTGTCGTGCGTTCTCTATTCCCAGGATCCTGGAGTTCCTGCAGCATGGGTTGGAGCTGGGGCTCCAACTCAGTACTCTGAAGGGTCATGTCTCTGCCCTGGCCGTTTTCTTCCAGAGGTCCTTTGCCCAGCATTCTCTGTTTAGGACCTTTTTCCAGGGGGTTACTCATGTGCGTCCCCCACGTAAGCCTATGTTGCCAGTTTGGGATTTGAACTTGGTCTTGTCTGCCTTGCAGGGTGCTCCCTTTGAACCTGTGCAGGATGCTGCCCTGGCCATTCTTACTCTCAAAGTTGTCTTTTTGGTGGCTATCACTTCTGTTAGGCGTGTTTCTGAGTTGGCGGCGCTTTCCATCCAGCCCCCCTACTTTGAGAGACACCAGGACAAGGTGGTGTTTCGCTTCAAGCCTGATTTTCTGCCTAAGGTTGTGTCTGCCTTTCATCTGAATCAGGACATTGTTCTTCCTTCCTTGTGCCCTCATCCTAGTAACGCTAAGGAGAGGGTTTTGCACTCCTTGGATGTGGTTAGGTGCCTGAAGTACTATCTGGTGGCTACTGCACCTTTCAGAAAGACTGATGCCCTTTTTGTGGTCCCTTCTGGTCCTAGGAAGGGTTTGGCTCCTGCCAAATCTACTATCAGCAAATGGATCTGTCAGGCTGTGATTCAGGCCTACTCTGCTAAGGGGAAGAATCCTCCCTTCCGCCTTACTGCTCATTCCACTCGTGCTATTGGTGCCTCTTGGGCTTTTTAGCACCAGGCCTCTGTTGAAGTTTGCAAGGCCGCTACTTGGTCTTCTGTTCATACCTTTTCAAAGTTTTACAATGTTGATGTTAGGGCCTCAGCTGATGCTGCTTTTGGCCGCAAGGTTCTGAAGGCGGTAGTGGTCTGTTGTTACCTTTGGGGATCCCACCCTACTTTATGGACACTGCTATTGGATGTCCCAAGTGTAATGATTCTTATCTGGAGCAGGACGTACTGTATACTAAGAATAACACAATTCTGTGATTACTCACCTGTAGAATTGTTATTATGAGTATACAGTACGTTCTGCTCCACCCCACCCTTGGTTTTGCATTATCCTAGGATCCCCTGCATGGTGATTGTTATCATTGTTATAGTTACTAGTTGGTTCTGTTATCATTCTCCCGGCTTCTCGTTAACTGCTTTTCAATGCTGGGGATTTGTGGGAGGTCCCGGGTATTTGAGGGACCGGGAGGAGCCAATTTTGCGGTCTCTGCAGTCCAGCGCCATCTGGTGGAGTAATACCCAAGTGTAATAATTCTTATCTGGAGCAGGACGTACTGTATACTCATAATAACAATTCTACAGGTGAGTAATCACAGAATTGTATTATTCTAAGTATGTCTCACACCCTGCTTCGGAAATATTCATTACACTTGGATTATTTCCAGTAGAGGGCGAACTTCTGCAGAGATGAATAGAAAAAAAGAAGCCCCTCCCAGCCCATAAATACCTGGGACCTCCCACACATCTCCCAGTAATCGTCTCTGCAGACGGCAAGCAAGTCAGAAGATGAAGTCTCCTCCTTGCAGGTAAGCCGGGTTCACACGGCTATTTTTATTCTTATTTCTGCCCGGACCTTGTTATGTTTAAGTCCCCTTATGTCTCCCAGCCTTGGCTGTAGGTCCGGGTGAGGGTAGGATTCACCTTAATAGGTGGATTTATAGGAGCCACGCTCCTCCGTGAGGCCCCATAACAAGGGGTAGGCGGCTACCAGATTGGTGACCCTGGTTTGGGATGCCCTGTCCGTTTCCCCATTTTCTACTGCTGTAGTTGGGGATCCCTCCCTCCCTTTACTTTGTCCCTTTATTCCCTGTGGGAGGGGGGGGGGGGCTGTGACTTTCCCTTGTCCAGTTATGGAGCATCGGGAAGTAATCCCTCATTCATTAGGTGTGTGTGTGTGATTTTAACTTTACTTTATTCACATGCGGCGGCCGTAGTGAGAGCCGGCCGCACTGTCATGGCGTCGCTGGTAAGGAGGCTGAGGGGAGCTTCTCCCTCTCCTTGCTGTGAGGAGAGGGGGCGGGGCCGGGCGCTCGGCGCGCTGGCGGCGGCCCGCCCCACTCTCTCTGGCGCCCGGTTTCTTTGGCTGGCTGTGGAGGGGGCGGGCCGCCGCCAGCGCGTAGATCGCCCGGCCCCACCCCCTCCACAGCCACTCTCTTTGGCTCCCTCGGCGGCGCACGGTTACTTCGACTGAATGGGGAGGGGGCGGGGCCGGGCGCTCAACGCGCTGGCGGCGGCCTATCCCACTCTCTCTGGCGCCCTCGGCGGCGCCCGGTGCTTTTAGCGTAAGGATGGGGAGGGGGCGGGGCTAGGCGCGGCGCACGATCCGAGCTAGCCCGCCCCTCTTCGTCTGCTTCCTCTTGCCGTCAGATTGAGGATGGCCCCGGCTAAGAGAAGTTGCATGTTTGCTGACGGTGAGTGCCCTGCGGGGCTTTGCTTGTCTTATTGCTTAGGGCGCTTTATCCGGCGTCGGCCTAGAACACTGTGGGATCGTTTTGTCCCATCTTGCGGTTTCTGGGTCTGGTATTATTACATATGACATTAGCATGCCATGTAGTCTTATATGCATTAATATATATATATATATATATATATATATATATATATATATATATATATATTTATATATTTATTTTCTATGTTTAGTCACACTCTGTTTACTTCTGCTTGTATGAGTGCTTATCTTGATACCTTATTTACGGGGGCCCCATTTTGTTATGTGTCCTGGGGTCCCTTGGGCTTGCAAATCCTCCCACTAACGGACTTAAGGGGCATCCCGGGTAGCTTCTGACGTAATTCCCGCTGGTCATTGAGACTACCATACAAATCACCATTTGGAGGCTCTCTAGGATACCGGGCTCTGGGCCCCTTCGGGGTAGTCCCTGCAGTGTGTGGGTTGGGGGGCATCCCTTGTGGGGGATAATGTGCTGGTTGCATATCATGTGTTCAGCAGGCCATAACACGGCAGTAGGGGGCCCGGACGTCTGGGTCAGTGCCGCCGGCCTTATCACCTACCCCAACTTGATTTATCCGTACCCCAATTGACATGGTCATTGGCGGGGAGTCGCAATCTGATGTATGTGCTGGATTGGCCAACATCGATAAATTGTTTTTCTCTAGCTCTGTGGCCAGGGTGGCCCGGCTAAGAGAAGGATCTGTTACCGGCAGCGCCGGTTCTTGATGATCATGATTCCCTTGACTGGTCTGTTTATTCTCCGCTTGAGGAAGGAAATGTTTACGGAATCTGATGGCTCTGAGGATCAGCAGTTTTTGGATGCTGATGCTGGGCAGGGGCTTGGGGATGCCATTGATACCCCCAAGATCCGGTTCCATTTATTTGGGGTGCTGGCTATTCCACCTCCGGTGGAGTCCCCTCCGCAGCAGGGGGAATTTTTCCTTTAGACCTCTAAGCCTTGTTTGGAGTGCCCAAATCAGATTCATTTCTAATCTCTGATTTTAGGGAATGGGAAGGACCTAGCCGGTTTCCCGGTTTTGCTCAGGTGGGGAATAGGGAGTATCCCTTTCCGAGGTCGATGCGTCCTGTACTGGGATTGTCCAACACATCTGTGGTGCACTCTCTAGACGCCACCACGATTAAGGTTCGCGAGGACCGTCGTATTGATCAGATGGCTTGACATGCCTTTGCTGGCGTGGATTCTGCCCTGCGGTCTGTTTGTACTTCTGTACTCACGGTTGTGGTTATCAGGTCTGTGGTTTGGGGTCTGTTGAGGGTTTCCAGCTGAACCCAGCCGGTGATGTATTGCAGCGCTTATGATGTGCGTGTCGTTCATGACACAAATTGTATGTATAGCAGAGCTTTAGCATTGCTTGTGGCTATATGGCACTCTGTCTGGTTGCGCCAGTGGGCGGCTAACTTTGCGGCTAAGAAGTCACTAACAAGGCTACCCTTTCTGGGTATGCGGCTGTTTGGAGATAGTTTGGCTTCAGTAGCGGAAGGGGGAAGGCTTCCGCCACGCGAGAGGTGGCGTAGCTCCTTTCGGGGGCAGGCTCCTCTAATCCTTCTTTTCGCGGTTCCAGAGTAGGCAGAGGTGCTGCTTTCCTCTATCCTCGGGGTGATTCCTGCAGCGGAGGCGGAGGATGGGTCCATCCAGGACTGGTCTGGGGTTCCAAGCCCGCTGCCATGAGGGGGCGCCCTCACCTTGGCGGGTGGGGGGTCGGCTGCGGCACTTTTTTCCAGGTCTGGGCCTGGGAGGTCACGGACTAGTGGATCTTGGAAGTGGTCTCTTCCGGGTACATGTTGGTGTTCGAGTACCGGACTTCCCCAGAGGTACCCTCGGACCCCCGAGCTGCGCAGGGGCTCCTGTTGGCAGGACAAATCTTCTGGACATATGTCCGGTGATTTTCTCAGGAAGAGGCCGGGGATTTTATTCCTACCTCTTCACGGTCCCAAACAGGATGGATTTTTCTGAACCCTTCTGGTTTTTGAAGCTTCGCTCCTGGCCCATCTGATCCCAGAAGTTCCGAACGGAGACTCTGCGCTCTGTCATCAATTCCCTTCATCGGGGGGGTTTCGTGACATTTATAGACCTCAAGGTTGTTTGCCTTTATGTGCCAATCTACCCCGCACGCCAGAGATGCTCGGGTTTGGGGTGGAAGATCTGCATTTTCAGTTTGTGACCCTCCCTTTCGGGTAGACTTCGGTACCAAGGGTTTTCACCACGGGGCTGGCGGGCATATTGCCCTTCTCAGGGCCCAGGGCATTCACATTGTGCCGTATCTGGATGAGCTACTCATTACAGCATCTTTTCTATGCCGGGTGGAGATGGACTCCAGGGTGGTGACGACGCTGGAACGGTTCGGATGGGTGATCACCCACCCCGAGTTCTCTCTCTCCCCTTCATGGGAGATCTCATTTCTGGGCATGATTCTGGATTCCAGTCAGGCCAGAGTGTTCTTTCCTCACCCTAAGGTGCAGAGGGTCCAGGATCTGATATTTGTTCTCCTGGACAATCCTCGCCTTTCTATCCGGCTAGGGATGAAACTGGTGGAATTGATGGTGGTTTTTCTTCTAGGCAGTCCCCTTTTCTCAGTTCCACATGAGGTTGCTCTAATTCCATCTATTGCGGAGTTGGGGACGGCTGTTCCCGGTACTTGGCTCAGTCCTGTCTGCTGTCTCCCAGGGTTCGGCGGTCCTTTCAGTGGTGCTGGAGCCTAGTAATCTGATGAGGGGCAGATCCTTTTTGGCCATTTCTTGGGAGACGGTTACCACGGATTCCAGCCTGTCGAGCTGGGGAGGTTTCTGGACGGACTTTCAGTCCCAGGGGCTGGGGGGTCCTCAGGAGGCTCACGCCCCCATCTATGTTTTTGGAGTTCTGAGCTATTCGGTTGATTCTGTCATGCTGGATGCATCACTTACTGGGCTGGCCGGTTCAGGTTCGGTCAGGCGATTGAACTGTGGTCGCTTACGTCGATCATCGAGGAGGGACTCGCAGCAGGAGTGCCCTCAGGGAAGTTTTCGCTGATTCTTGCATGGGCAGGGAGTGATGTTCCATGCATCTCGGCGGCATTCATTCCGGGAGTGGAAAACACGGAGGCGGACTCTTTGAGCAGGGGATCCTCTCCCTGAGGGGGATGATCTTTTAGCCACACGGTGTTCCGGTCCTTCTGCCGCAAGTGGGGGACCCCGGAGGGGGTTCTCTTGGTCTCAACGTTTGGGTTTCGGGTTCCTCTGACACTGGCAGTGGTTGACATGTCTCTTGCCTGGAGGGATCTGGGGTTCCTGTACCTGTTTCCTTCCTTCGCCATGGTGGGCAAGGTGGTGCGCTAGCTGGCTCATGAGGGTGCGTCAGCAATTCTGATGGCTCCAGGGTGGCCAAGTTTGGTTTGGTTCGTTCTGCAGTTTGCAACCGCTGGCTTTGTCGGCGTGGCTGCTGCAACCTCCTCCATCTTAATACAAGAAGTTTTGTCTGATGTTGTGCTTCAGACACTTGTTTGGGCTAGGAAGGGGTCTTCCTCTAGCATCTTCTACAGGACTTGGCGGTCCTATATTGATGGGTGTGAGGCTAGGGCCTTGTCTTGCAAGGTGTTTTTGTTCCCTAGGATTTTGGATTTTCGTCAGCAGGGTCTGGGCCTGGGGCTCCAGCTTAAGTACTTTGAAAGGGCAGGTCTCTGTCCTGGTGTTTTTTTTCTAGGGCCTTTTGTCCTCAAAAAGCCTTGGTTGGCAGCCCTGTCTATTCAGGCCTCTTACTTTGAGAGACACCGGGACAAGGTGGTGTTCCGCTTTATGCCGGATTTCCTTCCTAAATTAGGTATCTGTTTTCCATCTCATTCAGGTTGTGGTTCTCTCTTCCTTGTGTCCTTCGTCTAGTGATGATGAGGAGAGGGCCCTGCACTTTTTGGTTGTTGTGACGTTCTATTTCTTGGCTACTTCCCTCTTCTGTAGGACGGACGCCTTGTTTGTGGTGCCCTCTGGGCCAAGACTGGTTTGGCGCGGTCAAGTCTACTATTATTAATGGATATGTTTGGTCATTGTTTGGGCCTATATTGCCAAGGGGAGGGCTCCCCTTTTTCAGTTACTAAAACAAATTGTGCAACTGCTACTTGGTCTTCTGTTCATACCTTTTACAAGTTTTTGTAAGGTTGATGTGCGGGCCTTAGCGGATGCTGTTTTTGGCCGCAAAGTTCTACAAGCGGCAGGGGTTTTCATTTGTGCATTTTTGCCTATTGGGATCCCCACCCTTTTTAGACACTGCTATTGGATGTCCCAAGTGTAATGAATATATTCTAAGTATGTCACACACCCCGCTTCAAGATATCCATAACATGTGGGTAATACCGACCTGAAGAGGGTGTTCTGCAGAGATGATAGCAAAAAGAAAGCCCCTCCCTGATCCATAAATACCTGGGACCTCCCACTCATCACCCAGTCTTCCATCTCTGCAGTCGGCGAGCAAGTCAGAAGATGATGCCTCCTCCTTGCACAGGGGGAATTGAGGTAGCCGGGTCCTTCCCGGCCCGCTTTTGATTTCTATTTCCGCCCAGATCCCTTTTTCTTATTACTATACATGCCTCCCAGCCTTGGCTGTGGTCTGGGCGAGGGTAGAACAGCACATTAGGTGCTCAGGAGCTAAGCTCCACCGTGAGACCCTGTACCAAAGGGTAGGCAGTTTTCCGGGCTGGTGACCCCGGTTTGGGATGCCCTGTCCCTCGGCCCTTTACCCCTGGTAGTGTCCCCCTCTGCGGTTGCCCTTCTCCTTGTGGGGGGGGGGGGTGTTTTGGGGCTTTTATTGTGTGTGTAGTGCTTTTACTTTTTGTGCTGGCTGAGGAGATCCTTCTCCTCAGCTTGGTTCTTGGAGGCGGGGCCGGGCGCGGACTTGCTACGCCGTGGCCCACCTGTGTGTGGCTTTACATGTAACCGGCGCCGCGGTCGCCGCCATTACCGCGGCGCCGGCACCCTGTCACTTGCGGCGCGCCGGTGAGGAGTTTTCTCCTCACATACCGGAGTTGGGGGGCGGGGCCGGGCGTCGGAGCGTCGCCGCGGCCCGCCCCCCTCCTTTCTTGCGGTCTGTTCACTGGCACCGCAGCATACCGCTGCGGCGCCGGTCCTTGTGCCTTTGTGTCGTGAGGGGAGATCTCCCCTCACGCTTGTGTTGGTGGGGGCGGGACCGGGCTTTCGGCGGGACGCCGAGGCCCGCCCCCGTTCGGCAGGCGCCGCCGCGGAGCCTGGCGGTGACATGGAGGGGGGGCGGGGCCATGGATACTCGCGCTTCCTGCGTTGGCCACGCCCCCCTTCTCTTCTCTCCCTCGTGCTGCTGCTGGCTCCTGTGGGACGGTCGCCATCTTGCAAGGAAGCACCGTGAGTGGCCCTGTGGGCCCCATCTCTTTTTTACTCTCTGTGTATTTTTCATTTTGCTAGAGGAAGGGGAGGTTTATGAGGACTCTGATAATTCAGACGATGAGCAGTTTGTTGGTGCTGATGCTGAGCTGGGGGACTTGGGGAGATCCTCGGATACTCCTAACGCTCTGGCTCAGATGTTTGAGGTTTTGGCTATTTCTCCTCCTGAGGAGGCTCCACAGCAGAAGGGTGAGTTTTTTGAGGAATCCAGGCCGCGCTTGGAATTTCCTAATCAAAGACACTTTGACAAAATTATTGCTAAGGAATGGGACAGGCCGGCTCGGCTCCCTGGTAGTCCTCAGGGGTGGGATAAGAAATATCCCTTCCCTTCGGATACGGTTAAGCGTTGGGCATCCCCCCCCGAGGTGGATGCACCGGTTTTGGGGTTGTCCAACACTTCTGTTTTAAATAATCCTGATTGTTCCACCCTCAAAGATGGAGAGGATAAACGCATTGACCAGATGGCTTGTCATGGTTTTGCTAGCATTGGGTCTGCCATGCGGCCCGTTTGCGCTTCGGCGCTGATGGTGGTGGCCGCCAGGTCCGTGGTCAGGGACCGGTTGACTTCTGCCGGGCTTCGTCCTGGTAGTGACGAGTTCCTTGGCCTTAAACGGTGTGAGTTGTTTTTGTCTTTTGTATTAGCCGCCTTGGATGACACTTTGATGATGTGTGGTAGGACGTCGGCTCTGCTGGTGACTATTCGGCGGGATGGTGTGGTTGCGCCAGTGGGCGGCCGATTTTATGTCCAAAAAGTCGCTGACGGCTCTACCTTTTGTTGGATTACGGCTCTTTGGAGAAAAATTGGATTCTGTCACCAAGGGTGGTAGGTTACCTCAACGCAAGAAACAACGCCGTCCCTTTCGGGGGGCGCCTTCTTTTACCCCTTCCTTTCGTGGGGCCAGATCTGGCAGGGGATTTGCCTTCCCCTCTTCCAGAGGAGATTCCGGGAACAGGGGCAGAGGACGTGCCCGTCCAGGTTACAGTTGGGGCTCTAAGCCCAAACCTGCTGCTAAGCCAGCTCAGCAATGAGGGGGCGCCCTCACCCATGCGGGTGGGGGGACGGCTGCGAAACCTCTCCCAGGTCTGGGATCAGGAGGTCTCGGACAGTTGGATCCGGGAAGTGGTGTCTTCCGGTTACAAGCTGGAGTTCGAGCTACGTCCCCCTTCCAGATTTTTCAGGTCTCGTGTGCCTTCGGAACCTCTGGCCGCGCAGGGGCTCCTGGTGGCAGTAGAGAGTCTTCTGGACATGGCTGTCATTTGCCCAGTGCCCGTCTCGGACCAGGGCAGGGGTTTTTATTCCAATCTGTTCACGGTACCCAAGAAGGACGGATCGGTCCGACCCATCTTGGATCTGAAGTTTCTCAACAGGTTCATCCGGCCGCGGAAATTCCGCATGGAAACGCTGCGTTCGTCTATCCACTTTTTCGTCAGGGAGACTTTCTGACGTCCATAGACATCACGGACGCTTACCTACACGTTCCGATTTTTCCAGCACACCAGAGGTTTCTCAGGTTCGTGGTGGAGGATCGGCATTTTCAGTTTGTGGCACTCCCTTTCGGTCTCACCTTGGCTCCTCGGGTGTTCACCAAGGTGCTGGCGGGGGTGATGGCTCTACTCAGGGTTCAGGGTATCCGCATTGTGCCCTATTTGGACGATCTTCTGATTATGGCTTCTTCCTTCAACCAAGCGGAATTGGACACCAGAACGGTGGTATCCACTCTGGAGAGGTTCGGTTGGGTGATCAACTACCCCAAGTCCTCTCTTTCTCCGTCCAAGATTGTCACCTTTCTGGGAATGTCTCTGGACACTTCGCAGGCCAGGGGGTTTCTGCCCCAGGCCAAGATACTTTTGATTCAGGAGTTGGTTCGGCTTCTCTTGTCGGCCCCTCGTCCGACCATCCGGCTAGGGATGAGGCTGGTGGGGTTAATGGTGGCCTCATTCGAGGCAGTTCCCTTTGCGCAGTTTCACACAAGGACGCTCCAGCTTCATCTGTTGAAGGTTTGGGACAAGTCTCCGCTATCGTTGGATCAGTCCTTCCGGATGACCCCCCGAGTCCGTCGATCCCTGCAATGGTGGCTGGGGTCTGCCAATCTGTTGAAGGGCAGATCTTTTCTGGCGCCGTGTTGGGAGACGGTCACCACGGATGCCAGTCTGTCAGGTTGGGGGGGTGTTTGGAAGGACCTTCAGTTTCAGGGTCTGTGGGGCCCGCAGGAGGCCCACGAGCCCATCAATGTTCTGGAATTGAGAGCCATCAGGTTGGTTCTGTTTCGCTTGACTCATCAGTTGCAGGGCCTGCCAGTTCAGGTTCGGTCGGACAACCGGACGGCGGTTGCTTACATCAATCACCAGGGAGGGACTCGCAGCAGGAGTGCCCTCAGGGAAGTATCTTTGATTCTGGATTGGGCGGAGAGCCACGTCCCGTGTATCTCAGCAGTCTACATTCCGGGAGTGGAGAACACGGAGGCGGACTCTCTGAGCAGGTCCTCCTCTCGCCAGGGGGAGTGGTCTCTCAGTCCCCAGGTGTTTCGTTCGATTTGCCTCAGGTGGGGGTTCCCGGCTGTGGACCTCTTTGCCTCTCGTCACAATCACAAACTTCCGGTATTTGTGTCTCTCTCGCAGGATCCACTGGCTCTGGCAGTGGCTGCCATGTCTCTGAACTGGAGGGATCTGGGGTTTCTTTACCTGTTCCCTCCGTTTCCAATGGTAGCCAGAGTGGTGCGTAAGCTGGCCCTGGAGGGAGCGTCGGCGATTCTGGTGGCTCCAAGGTGGCCAAGGCAGGTTTGGTTCGCAGACCTGGTAAGACTGGCAGAGGATCAGTTCGTTCTGCCTCTGCTGCCGGACCTGCTCACCCAGGGTTAGCGCCAGGAAGCGGTCTTCCTCTACTATTTACTATAGGACCTGGAGGTCCTATATTGACTGGTGTGAAGATAGGTCTTTCCCTCGTCGGGAGTTTTCCATTTCCAGAATCCTGGAGTTTCTTCAACATGGTCTGGATCTGGGGCTCCAACTTAGTACCTTGAAGGGGCAGGTTTCTGCCCTGGCGGTGTTCTTCCAAAGGTCCTTTGCACTTCATCCCTTGGTCAAGACCTTTTTCCAAGGAGTTACGCATGTACGGCCTCCTAGGAAGCCCTTTGTTCCAGGTTGGGATTTGAACCTGGTTCTTTCTGCTCTTCAGGGTCCTCCGTTTGAGCCCTTGAATGAGGTTGCTTTGTCTTCACTTACTCAAAAGGTGGCCTTTTTGGTGGCCATCACTTCGGTTAGGCGTGTTTCTGAGTTGGCAGCTTTGTCCATTAAAGCTTCGTACTTCGAAAGGCATCAGGATAAGGTGGTCTTTCGTTTCAAGCCGGATTTTCTTCCTAAGGTGGTCTCTGCCTTTCATCTGGATCAGGACATTGTTCTGCCTTCTCTATGTCCTAATCCCAGCAACGACAAGGAAAGGGCGCTGCATTCCTTGGATGTAGTTTGTGTTGTGAAATATTATCTGGTGGTTACGTCTTCCTTTCGTAAGACTGATGCTTTTTTTGTGGTGCCCTTTGGGCCTAGGAAAGGTTTGGCTCCTGCCAAATCTTCCATTAGTAAATGGATTCGTCAGGCCATCATTGGGGCCTATTCTGCCAAGGGGAGGAGTTCCCCTTTTCGTGTTACTGCTCATTCTACTCGTGCGGTTGGGGCGTCCTGGGCTTTTCAGCACCAGGCCTCTGTTGAGCAAGTTTGTAAGGCCGCTACTTGGTCCTCTGTTCACACTTTTTCCAAGTTTTACAAGGTTGATGTTCGGGCCTCAGCGGATGCTGTTTTTGGCCGCAAAGTTCTGCAAGCGGTTGTGGTTTAAGTTGTGCCTTGTTGCCTTGTTTTTGGATCCCCGCCCTTTTATGGACACTGCTATTGGATGTCCCACATGTTATGGATATCTTGAAGCGGGGTGTGTGACATACTTAGAATAATACCATTTTGTGAAATACTCACCTGTAAAATGGGTATTATAAGTATGTCACACACCCCGCTTCACCCGCCCTTCTTGTATTCTGGATCCTCTATATTGTGAACTTTGCGTTGCTTTGGTTTATATTTGCCTCTTCCTGGTCCCTTACCTTACTGCTTCTATATACTGGGTGATGAGTGGGAGGTCCCAGGTATTTATGGATCAGGGAGGGGCTTTCTTTTTGCTATCATCTCTGCAGAACGCCCTCTTCAGGTCGGTATTACCCACATGTTATGGATATCTTGAAGCGGGGTGTGTGACATACTTATAATACCCATTTTACAGGTGAGTATTTCACAAAATGGTATTTTCCGAAGCAGGGTGTGAGACATTCTTAGAATAATACCATTTTGTGATTACTCACCTGTAAAATGGGTATTATAAGTATGTCTCACACCCTGCTTCGCCCCACCCTGAGTTGTATCTTGGATCCTCTTTGGTGTTACTGTTTTTCTCATAGATTTTATTTGCTCTTCCTGGTCCCCTTACTTCTTTCTTATACTGGGAGATGTGTGGGAGGTCCCAGGTATTTATGGGCCGGGAGGGGCTTCTTTTTTTCTATTCATCTCTGCAGAAGTTCGCCCTCTACTGGACATAACCCAAGTGTAATGAATATTTCCGAAGCAGGGTGTGAGACATACTTATAATACCCATTTTACAGGTGAGTAATCACAAAATGGTATTTTTTTTTACTAAAGCCTATGCCCAATATTCGTAACAACACGAACTGGTTGCAGACATAAACATCCCTCTGAGTATAGGTGCACTTTAACCTCAACTGCACCATCATTCTTGTGAATGAGAACTGTGTGAACCTTGAGGAAGTCAAAAAAAAGAAGCATCTGGGCTCTTTGATACATAACCCATATATTTTTTTTATTGCAGCTCATCTGGGTGGTTTAATGAGGGTAAGAGACAAATGGGAAGGTTTATTTCTCTTCCACTCCAGGTCGTCACAAATAGGATGACTAATGGGCTAATTCTGAATGCAGAAAAAAATGGTGCGGCTTCTCCCAGCCTACAAATATCTCTGGCTATATGCCGCTAGCTAAAAGACACAGCCGCCCAGAAGGAAGGCAAGAATCCGAGATCCCTTACTGATTATTTGAAAAAGATGCTCCAAATCATTGTTTTTATGCTGGCAGGTGTCACAGGCCACGCCCACCCAGAAGCTGGAACGGGCCCGCTGTGGACTTGCGGCTGACTGCCGCTTCCCGCCGCCGCTCCCCACTGCCCCTGTAAGAGGAGCGGCATTCAGCTGCACGTTCACAGCGTGTCGGCCCTGGGTGGGCGTGGCCGTGTCATTAAACGCTGGCAGGAGTCACAGGCCACGCTCCCCTGGCCGGCAAGAACGCCGGGGAGTACACGGTAAGTTTTTTTTTTTTTTTTATTACTATGCTGCACATTGGGGATGCCTGCACATGCACATTGTATTGGGGATGCCTGCACATTGTATTGGGGATGCCTGCACACTCTTGGGGATGCCTGCACACTGTATTGGAGATACCTGAACACTGTATTGGGGATGCCCGCACACTGTATTGGGGATGCCCGCACACTGTAATGGGGATGCCTGCACACTGTAATGGGGATGCCTGCACACTGTATTGGGGATGCCTGCACACTGTATTGGGGATGCCTGCACACTGTATTGGGGATGCCTGCACACTGTATTGGGGATGCCTGCACACTGTATTGGGGATGCCTGCACACTGTATTGGGGATGCCTGCACACTGTATTGGGGATGCCTGCACATTGTATTGGGGTGGCCTGCACATTGTATTGGGGATGCCTGCACATTGTATTGGGGATGCCTGCACACTGCCTGTATTGGGGATGCCTGCACACTGCCTGTATTGGGGATGCCAGCACACTGCCTGTATTGGGGATGCCAGCACACTGCCTGTATTGGGGATGCCAGCACACTGCCTGTATTGGGGATGCCAGCACACTGCCTGTATTGGGGATGCCAGCACACTGCCTGTATTGGGGATTCCAGCACACTGCCTGTATTGGGAATGCCAGCACACTGCCTGTATTGGGGATGCCAGCACACTGCCTGTATTGGGGATGCCAGCACACTGCCTGTATTGGGGATGCCAGCACACTGCCTGTATTGGGGATGCCAGCACACTGCCTGTATTGGGGATGCCAGCACACTGCCTGTATTGGGGATGCCCGCACACTGCCTGTATTGGAATACTGCTTACTGCCTGTAATGTGGGGTCTATAATGGTGTGATCGGGGGGGTAATTCTGCACACTGTCTATAATGGGGTGATTGGTAGGGGGTATTTTAGCACATCTTTTGGTTCAGAATATTTTTTCTAATTTTTCTCTTCCAAATCCAGGGTGCGTCTTATAGGGCGAAAAATACTGTATATATATTCTTAGTATACAGTACGTCCTGCTCCAGATATAGTACTTACATTTGGGTTATCCTCCGCCAGATGGCACTGCATAGACATGCAAAACAGGCTCCTCCCGGCCCCTCAAATACCCGGGGACCTCCCACAAATCCCCAGATTTCTCTGCAGTGCCGACTGCGAAGACATGAAGTATCACTCTCTCGCAGGTGAGCGGGGCTATCAAAGCCTGTGGCCCTGTTGGACTATTCCCACCCGTCCTCCCTGTGATGTGCCTCCCAGCCTGGGCTGCGCTGGTCGGGTGAAGGTAGGCAGCACCATTTGTGCTTACGGAGCCATGCTCCACCACAGTCCCCCACCAAAGGGTAGGCGGTTTAGGCTGATGGTGAGCCTCTAGGGGATGCCCCTCCCGCATTATTGCCCATGCCCCGTGTAGCGGTGGGCCCTGTACAAAGGGTCACCATCCTCCCTCGTTCCCCCCGTAGCTCGGGGGGAAAGAAAGGGGGGGGTGTGGTCTCAGTGTATTGTGATTTCACGCTTATGGCCTTAGCAATGTCCTTTGACTTGTATACTTGGTGTCAGAAGCCGCGCTGAATTGCATTTTTATTGTGTATCTGCCGCCGCGCGTGTCTCTTTCCTTCATTGGATGTGCTGCGGCGTCTTCGTTGGCAGATCATCTATTCTGGGTGTGTCATACACTTCGCTCCTCATGACAGCGTTGACTGCTGTCTTAGAGTTTTGCGCTCTTCGAGGGGGGCGGGGACCTGACTTGGCGCGCTCCGCATCACGGGCCGCTCTGGCCCGCCCTTCGAAGTTCGCTTGGCGCCATTTTGATGGTAGTCGCGCGCACGCGTGGTAACGGTCCCCCTCCTCCCGCCGTCTGTAAGTGCCCTCGCGGGTGATTTTCATGCTCCTTGCTTACTGCGCATGGTTCTGACACCCTTTATTCTCATTGTGTCTTTCAGACTGGTGAACACCATTGGCTTCTCCCGGCCCGGTGTAATTTATAGCGGGCCTTGTAAAATTCTCCCACTTCCCTAGCGGGTCTTTGGGGCATCCAGGGTTGCCTATAGCGTAAATCCCTGCTGGCATATTGTGCCTAAATAATCACCATATGGACGCATCTCAGAATTATGTGACCGGGGTCCCTCTGGGACAAGACCGGCTGTGTATAGTGTATGGACAACCCCATGCTGATGCTGACAGGGCAAGGGTCTGCGTACCCTGTGCCGAGCAAGCACTGGCTCTGCAATCAGGCCTGCCAGTGGCCGCACCTTGTTTCACTTCACCTATTTCCCCATGCTTAAATCTCACTCCTGCTGAGTCGCATACAAGTCTACGGCTGAACAGATTATTGCGAGGTTGTTAGAGCGCAAGGGCCCTGGTAAGAAGCGGCACTTGACGCCTCATGTTACTGTTACTGTTTTTCCTATGGGAACTGAGGAGTTTACTACTCCGTGTGACTATACCCCTTCTGATGAAGGAGAGCTGTTCTCTGACTCAGGCTCATCTGATGAGCAGCCAAGGAGCCATGACGATTCTGGCCCTGAATACTGGGGCCAGTGTGACACTGACGATTTGTTGATTAAGGTCTTTAAGGTGCTGTCTATCTCTCTCCCTGGTGAGGCTCCCAAGCCGAGAGGGGAGCGTTTCCATACAGCGCCAGCACGTTTGGAATTTCTAGAGCAGGCTCATTTCCATGCTCTTGTGCTCAAGGAATGGGAATGCCCCAGTAAACTTCCAGGGGTCCCAGGGGACTGGGATAGGAAATACCCTTTTCCCCCTGAGGTGTTTAATTGTTGGTCATCACCCCCCGTGGTGGATGCCCTGATCATAGGGGTTCCTAACCCCCCCTTTATTACAGCCCCTGCTTATAATACCCTTCGGGATGCTGAGGATCGGCGCATTGATCTGCTGGCCTCCCATGCCTTTTCTTGGGCAGGGACGGCGCTGCGCCTGGTCTGTGCCGCGGCTATTACTGAAGTGGCCGCTAGAACCCTCATCAGAAAGATGATTGATCATCACCCTGAGGATCTCCCCTGGGATGTGTTTAATGCACTCTCCAGTTGTGATGTGTTTGTAAAATTGATCCTATTAGCGTTGGATGACACCATTAGAATGTGTGTCTATACGTCGCTTGGTCTGGTTGCGACAGTGGGGTGCTGACGAGGCTGCTAAGAAGAATCTTACTGGGCTTCCCTTTAGAGGGCTACGCTTGTTTGGACCTGTTTGGTAAAGAGAGTAAGTCACCCCAACGCAGGCGGCCGTTTCGGCCCCCTCGGGGCAGGGGCACCCCTCCCCCCCCCCCCCCCTACCATAGTGTTAAACAAGAACCAGGGGAGTCCTTCCTGGGGGCTCGCGCAGACTCCTGCCCCACGAGCGGCAGACAACGCCCTGGCTCCTCCGGCGGGGCTAAGCCTAAACCTTCCACCAAACCCCCTCAAGCATAATGGGGCGCCCTCGCCCGCCTGGGTGAGGGGATGGCTGCGGCACTTGGCTCCTGTCAGGAGGCATCACTCCTCATTCTGGTGGATTTGGGAGGTAGTGTCCTCCGGATACAGGATAGAGTTTGGTGCGTGGCCTCCCCCAAGATTATCAGGGTACTCCTGGTCCCTGCCTCTGTTCAGGTGTTGGTGCAGGCCATGCAAGGCCTGCGGGGGGTCTGGGGGCCACTTGCAGATTGCCCTTAACAGGCAGAGGCAGGGGCCGCTACACCAACCTTTCCACAGTTCCCCAAAAGGATGGGTCAGTCTAGCCCATTCTGGATTCACAGGTTTTCGGCAATTCTCCAATTACAGGCAGTTTCTGCATGGAAACTCTGAGATGGGCCATCAGCGCCTTGCGCCCAAGGGGCTTCTTGCCGTCTGTGGAGATCAAAGATGCTTATGTTCACATCCCTGTGTCTTCCGGACACCGAGGCTCTTCAGCTCCCAGAGTGCTCACCAAGGTGCTGACGGGTTTGATGTCTCTGATGAGACCAAGGGGCATCCGCGCGATGACCTACCCGGACGTCCTTTTTCACTTCCCAGTCTCTACGTCAGGCTAAGTTGGATACTCGGCTGGTGGTGTTCATTGGGAGTCATTTGGATGGGTGTTCAATCACCTCAAGTCCTCATTGTCCCCTTAATTGGTCACTCCATTCCTAGGAATGAATCTGGATTCGGTTCAGGCGAGAATCTTCCTTCCTTAGCAATAAAGTGGACAATCTGGTTGCATGGGCTCAGTCCCTCATTGCTGTCCCCGTCCCTTCACCAGGCAGGGATGCAGCTGGTGGGCCCGTTGGTGGCTTGCTCAGAAGAGGTCCCTTATACTCAGTTCCCCTTGGGCCCTTCTGCAACTTCTATTGTTAGTACAGGACAGGGATCCAGCATACCTGGAGCAGGGTCTGTGTGCCTTCCCCACTGGTAAGGAGGTCCCTCTTGGAGTGGATGAACTCAAGGAAACTGTCTGGGGGCAGTTCCCTTCTTGCCCCTTCCTGGAGATGGTCACCATGGATGCCAATCTATCTGGTTGAAGGGGGGGGGTTTCTTCTGAAACTCCCTGTGGTTCTGGGGGAGGTGGGGCCCTTAGAAGGCCCATACACCTATCGATGTTTGAAACAGTGAGCGTTCAGGTTGGTTCTATCTCGCTTGACTACTCCTCTTCAGGGCCTGCCTGTTTGGAGGCGCTCGGCCTGTCTGACGACAGTGGCCGACCTTAATCATCTGCGAGGGACCTGGAGCAGGAGGGTCCTCCAGGAAGTGTCTATGACCCTATTCTGGGTGGAGGACAAGGTTCCCTGTATATCAGTGGTATTCGCTCCGGTGGGGGTCCCTCTGCGACAGGATGTGCTAATCCCTGTGTCACTATGGGGTCCAACCAGTTGTGGTTCTGTTTGTGTCCCATCACTATCACAAGCTCTCGGCCCTTGTTTCCCTGTCCCAGGATCCTCTGGCTGTTGTCATGATGCCTTGGTAACGTCATGGCTGGACATTCTGTTCTGTATGTATTTTCTCCATTGCCCCTGCTAGGCAGGGTTCTGCGCAAGATTGCTCTGGAAGTGGGGACCAGTGATTCTGGTGGCCCCCGGGTGGCGCAGTAGGGTGTGGTTCGCAGACGAAATTCTGGCCTAGACGGCCTGACTGCTAAAACATCCATCTTGATGGAGACAGGCGTATCTGTCTTGGTGATTTAGACTATGGGAAGACTAGGAGCAAGCTTCTTCTTCTTCTTCTTCTCCCATCTATTATAGGGTATAGTGTACCCATATTGATTGGTGTGAGTCTATGTCTCTTCCCTGTCGGGCTTTCTCTGCTCCCAGGGTTTTAGAGTTATTACAGCATGAGTTGGAGTTGGTTCTCCAACTCAGTATTCTGAGGGGTCAGGTTCTGCCCTGTCCGCCTTTTTTTAGAAGTCTTTTGCTCAGCCTTCCTTGGTTAGGACTTTCTTTCAGGGGGTTACTCATGTGCGTCCCCCATGTAATCCAATGGTCCCTGTTGGGATTTGAATTTGATTCTGTCTGCCTTGCGGGGTGTTCCCTTGGGACCTATTCGGGATGCTGTCTGGCTGTTCTTACCCTCAAGGTTGTCCTTCTGGTGGCTGTTACTTCAGTCAGACATGTGTCTGAGCGGGTGGCTCTGTCTATCTAGCCCCCATTCTTTGAGATACACCAGGATAAGGCGGTGTTCCGCTTTAAGCCGGACTTCTGCCTAAGGTGGTGTCTTATGTTCATTGATTTAAGATATTGTTCTTCCTTCTGTACCTTATTCCTAGCAATGCTGAGGAAAGGGTTCTGCGTTCCTTGAACAGGTGTTGGAAGTTTTTCCTTGGTAGTCACTGTGTCCTTAGGAGAACTGATGCTCCTTGGGCCTACGGCCCCTCCATCCCGAATGTGCCCGATCTCGTCTGATCTCGGGGGGTTAGGCGGCCTTGGGCCTGGTCATTACTTGGATGGGATGGTTCCTTCTGGGCCTTGGAAAGGTTTTTTTGGCTTCTGCCAAGTCTACTGTTAGCGATTGGATTCGTCAGACTGTTACTCAGGCCTATTCCACTAAGGGGGAAGAATCTTCCCTTTCGCTTGACTTCTTATTCTTCTCGTGCTATTGGTGCCTCTTGGGCCTTTCAGCACCAGGCTTCTGTTGCTAGTTGCTAGGCCGCTACTTGGTCTTCTGTTCATACCTTTTCAAAGTTTTACAAGGTTGATGTTAGGGCCTTCAGCTCATGCTGTCTTGGCCGCAAGGTTATGCAGGTGACAGTGGTTTTAACTGTCTGCTGTTGCCTTTTTTGTTGGGGATCCCACCCTACTTTATGGCCACTGCTATTGGATGTCCCAAGTGTAAGTACTATATCTGGAGCAGGACGTACTGTATACTAAGAATAATACAATTCTGTGAAATACTCACCTGTAGAATTGATATTATTTGTTTACAGTACGTCCTGTTCCACCCCACCCTGGTTTTTGCATTATTCTGGATCCCCTGTATGGTGATTGTTATCATTGTTATAGTTACCAGTTTTTGGTGGTTAATTTCTCCCGGCTTCTTGTTCACTGCTTTTCAATGCTGGGGATTTGTGGGAGGTCCCCGGGTATTTGAGGGGCCGGGAGGAGCCTGTTTTGCATGTCTCTGCAGTGCAGTGCCATCTGGCGGAGGATAACCCAAGTGTAAGTACTATATCTGGAGCAGGACGTACTGTATACAAATAATATCAATTCTACAGGTGAGTATTTCACAGAATTGTATTTTTTGTGTGTGATGTATAATTAAATTGATACTGCTGGAAAAAGAAATTGTAACACCAGGCTACATTTGGAACTGTCCTAAACTGTTTTCCATTTTTATTTATTTATTTTTTTTATATATTCTTAATTTTCCATTTTACAATGTTACAGTATAAAACAGTAAAGCAGCAATAAAGAGAAAAGAAAGAAATACTGCCTCTGACTCATATTACATCAAATGTCAAATGTTATGAGGTGTCGAGTAAATATGACGAAGAGAATCCACGTCCCGCCGGGGCCATCCCAAATGGAGCATGGGGTACATTTCCGCCTTACGTGGCGGGAGGGAGCCCCCCCGGCACCACCCCACTCCCCCAAGAGCACTTCCCTGAGGGGACACCGCTGCAGGTAGCCCTTTGTTGCAACCTCTAATGAATATGGTGGCGCCGACGGGACGCCCCCCGACCACATCAATACCCCAGTTATTCAAAAGAAAGCTCGACATGTTAAAACTCTTATAACACAAACTGTAAGAAATTAAGAGGTAGGAGCCATGAGGAAGGGAGAAAAGAAAGAAAGATTAAAAAGGGGGGGAAGAGGAAGGGAGGGTTTAGCTAGTTACAAAAGTTTTCCATTTTTAAATTAAAGTAGAAATGACCGATATATCGGGATTTACAGTTTCAGCCAATGACATTCTCCTTTTCATCCCATTCGCCAATTCGCTCAGCAGGGCAGGACAGGAATGCTGGTTCGTCCTGCGCCACCCCCCTCTCTACCCCCTCCTCTAGATTCACCACATTGCTGTTAGAGCAGAGCCCAGCCATTATGCTGATTATTATGCAGCATCACAGATCCAAGGGCCATTCCCCCTTTTTTCAGAAGAGAAATCATGAGGTTAAACTGTAAAACTCAATATCTTGGCCATTTTTTCTTCAATTTAAAAACAGAAAACACTTTAGAACAGTGCCAACTGTAGCCTGATGCAATGGTGTAATAATTACTTTTGCCCAGTAGCACTTTAAGCATAAAAAGAAAGATGTTCAAAATCCTCTCGTTATAATTTGGCAACTAATCATTAGGGGTTTTCCCCTAAGCGGAAATTCTTGCCTTCCTCCCGGACAGCTGATTTTCAATAACTGGAGTATGGTTAACTAACCACGTGGAGTGGAATAGAAATTAATGGAATTGTATATTTCTGGCAGTCTTTGTTTAGTTGGCCATTACCTTTGTTTTGAAAATGGCTGGTTCGGGATGCCCCGCTGTGTAAGACTCCCCAGGTTGCTCTGTAAAACTTCCCATGCGTGGGCTCTCGTCCAGTCAGAGCCATGTCATTTAGCAAACAGCTCTAATGTTCTTTAATGGGGAGCGGCAGTGGCCGCATCCCAAGGGGCACGCATGCTCCCATCCCACCCTAAGAGAATCCACGTCCTGCCGGGGCCGTCCCAAATGGAGCATGGGGTACATTTCCGCCTTACGGGGCGGGAGGGAGCCCCCCCGGCACCACCCCACTCCCCCAAGAGCACTTCCCTGAGGGGACACCGCTGCAGGTAGCCCTTTGTTGCAACCTCTAATGAATATGGTGGCGCCGACGGGACCCCCCCCCGACCACATCAATACCCCAGTTATTCAAAAGAAAGCTCGACATGTTAAAACTCTTATAACACAAACTGTAAGAAATTAAGAGGTAGGAGCCATGAGGAAGGGAAAAAAGAAAGAAAGATTAAAAAGGGGGGGAAGAGGAAGGGAGGGTTTAGCTAGTTACAAAAGTTTTCCATTTTTAAATTAAAGTAGAAATGACCGATATATCGGGATTTACAGTTTCAGCCAATGACATTCTCCTTTTCATCCCATTCGCCAATCTGCTCAGCAGGGCAGGACAGGAATGCTGGTTCGTCCTGCGCCACCCCCCTCTCTACCCCCTCCTCTAGATTCACCACATTGCTGTTAGAGCAGAGCCCAGCCATTATGCTGATTATTATGCAGCATCACAGATCCAAGGGCCATTCCCCCTTTTTTCAGAAGAGAAATCATGAGGTTAAACTGTAAAACTCAATATCTTGGCCATTTTTTCTTCAATTTAAAAACAGAAAACACTTTAGAACAGTGCCAACTGCAGCCTGATGCAATGGTGTAATAATTACTTTTGCCCAGTAGCACTTTAAGCATAAAAAGAAAGATGTTCAAAATCCTCTCGTTATAATTTGGCAACTAATCATTAGGGGTTTTCCCCTAAGCGGAAATTCTTGCCTTCCTCCCGGACAGCTGATTTTCAATAACTGGAGTATGGTTAACTGACCACGTGGAGTGGAATAGAAATTAATGGAATTGTATATTTCTGTCAGTCTTTGTTTAGTTGGCCATTACCTTTGTTTTGAAAATGGCTGGTTCGGGATGCCCCGCTGTGTAAGACTCCCCAGGTTGCTCTGTAAAACTTCCCATGCGTGGGCTCTCGTCCAATCAGAGCCATGTCATTTAGCAAACAGCTCTAATGTTCTTTAATGGGGAGCGGCAGTGGCCGCATCCCAAGGGGCACGCATGCTCCCATCCCACCCTATCTGAATGGCTGGGGCGAGAGCTCATGCACAGCCCAAAGATGCGGGGTATGGTTGCGCATTCACTACCCTTTGTAAACAATCTGAACCGTTTGCCGAATGAAAGGCTTCGCAAACTAATCTGATTGAACAAGGGCCCATGCATAGGCCGTTGGACTGGGGAATGGTAAGCTAATATCAGCAATCCGGGGGGGGGGATTTACATAGATGGGCATCCCAATATGGGGAAGGCCAGCAGTCGGATCTGCAGCTTGATTAACTGTCAGCTCTGTGTGGCACTTGGGCAGACATATTGGTGAAGCCAGGCTCTAAATTCAAAGCATGACCTGTTTCTGGCCCTTTTGAGAGGAGTTTGGCACCCCTGATATAAGCTTGTGGATTACCTTTACATAATGTATGTATTTTTTCCCTATTTCAGCTGCTGAGCTAAGTGAGGAGTCGTTCCCAACATTGCTGCTCATCTCTAAACTAATGAAGGTGAGCTTATATAATGTTACAGATCTAAATAAATCTACCCTCAGTTTTCCCACCCAACAGGGCATGAGACAGAGTACTGTAACAAGCTGGTAATTCACTTATGAATTAACATTTTTCTTTGTACCTACTTACAAGACCTAGTTTGTCTACTGCAAATAAAGACTTCAGAAGATTTTTTTTTATATCACACTGGTTTTTATTTTTAAAGATTTTCAGAGTCACAGACATTTGGTAATGCAAATAACTCAGCAAACCACTGGGTCCAGGATGCAACCTGACCATCAACACAGTGCTTCTAGGAGCAATACAGCTGCCTGTCCAGGGTTCCTGTCATGGGATCCCGGGACCAAAACTCCTAATTTGGCGACAGCCCCAGACCCCTGCGTCTTCAATGCCCTGCCAAATTGACCACCCCCTATTATCCTTCATTACCACCCTAACCCAAACAGAGGAAGAAACGAAAATGGGGAGTTCAATCCCAAATAGAGAACACCGAACACCCCGATAAACATCAGAAGGAGAGAACAGGGCCAAGAAAGGGCAAAGAGGGAGGGAGTAGTACCAAAGACAGAGAAGCATAAAAAAGAGAGACAGAAAGGAAGATAGACAGAGAAGGAGAACGAGAAAAAGGCCCCCGGGGGAGAGGGGGGGGCGGGGGGGGCCCCGCGAGAGCCCAGACACCCCCACGGCCGTTCAGCTCATATCCCATTCCCACAAGTACCCTGCTCTATTCAATCCCGATCCATTGCTGCCTTGTACTCAGGTGAGGACTTAAAAACAGCCCAAACTGACCAGACCTTCCTGTAGGCCTCAGCTCTATCCTGTCTCAGATGCAAAATTTCCTCCACATGATTCAATTGTTGCAGCCACTCTTTAACTGTTGGGACTGTCGGCGATCTCCATCTCCTAGGTATTACCCTCCTAGCCGCATTGGTGAGATGGATCCCCAGAAGGCCCAGGTCTCGCACGCCCAGCCCCTCCCTTTGCCAATTCAGCAAGTAGAAGGCAGGATCCCAGTCCGGGAGAGACCCACAATTTTCTCAATCATGCCATGAATTTCCTTCCAGAAAGGAACTATACAAGGGCACGACCACCATATATGTAACACATCCGCTCCCCTCTGATTACATCTCCAGCAGGTATCCGGAACAGCAGGAAACATTTTATGTAGCACCTTCAGAGTCCTGTACCATCTAGTGATTAGCTTATAATTAGTCTCTTGCGTAGAGGAATTGGCCAGACCCTTGTATGCCCTCTGATAAATACGTCCCCAATCTTCTTCCGTCAACTCCATGTTTAAGTCCCTCTCCCATTTTCCTTCCCAGGGTCTCCCCGGAGCAGGACCCCCCCCCCCCCCCCAGCAGGATACCATATGCCCATGACAAGAGGTGGTTCCTAGGGCCCTCCCCCAAACACGCTCTTTCAAACACTGTGGGCTCCCTATCCACTTTCCCTTTCAAACTTTCAGTTTGAACAAAATGCCTCACCTGCAGATATTCCAAATGAGAGAGCTGCCCTCCAAGGACGTCCTGTAAATCCTGCTTCCGTCTAAATACCCCTCGCGAGAATAAGTGGGCAGCCCTTAGCGGGTACAGATTCCTGCACTTACTCAAAAAGGTTCTCTCCCGGCCAGGAGGGAAGTCCGGATTATTATGGATCGATAGCAGAGGTCCTGGACCCGTCGAGATCCCATCGTAGCTTCTACAAATCTGCTGAAACACCTCCAACGAGGTGCCAATGAAAGGGTGGGATCTAATCCTCTCCGGAATGGCGCTCCTGCTGAAAGTCCATAGCTGCCCCAGAGTACCTTCACAGGCCTCCTCCTCAATGGAAACCCATTCCTTTTGGGAGCCATTCACCTGCCAATCAATTATTCTTGCTAAGTGCGAAGCCTTCACATAGGTGTCGATGCAGGGAAGACCCAATCCACCTTTAGACCTCTGTATAACAAGAGTGGACCTTCTTGCCCTAGGGGGCTTACCTGCCCATAGGAACCCTGTAAAAGTTTTTCTGATATCCACAGCAAAAGACCTAGGAAATTTTGTTGGGATGCATTGAATCAAGTACAGTAACCTCGGAAGAACATTCGCTTTCAAAACCGCCAGCTTCCCGAACCACGATAAATTCAAACATCTCCGTCTATTTAGGTCCGCTTTTAACTTGTTGACCAGAGGAGCAAAGTTCAGCTGAAATAACTGTGACAGATCCTTAGGCAGCTGGATCCCAAGGTAGGTGATACTGCGCGTCTCCCTTCTGAACGGAAAAGACTTCTCCAGATTCTCTTTCTCCTGTGCAGGGAGTGATACATTCAGTGCTACCGATTTCGAGTAGTTTATTTTCAAATTGGACAATCTCCCAAAATTCTCAAGCTCCTTCAGCAAGCACGGAATCGAAACCCAAGGAGATGAGAGAAAAAACAACATATCGTCCGCGTAAGCGACCACTTTCTGTTCCTTACCCCCTATCTGGACCCCTCTAACATCAGGATTCAAGCTCACTGTCCTCAGGAAAGGCTCCAGCGTGAGAGCGAAAATCAGCGGAGACATGGGACATCCCTGCCTGGTACCGTTGTGGATCATAAACCCGTCCGAAGTCACATTGTTAACTCTAACCTTAGCTCATGGATTCGAGTACAAGGCCAGGATCCTGTTCCGAGCCACCACCCCCAGGCCAATATGCTCTAAAACCACTGCAATCCACTCCCAATCAACCCTATCAAATGCCTTTTCGGCGTCAGTGGAAAGCATCATAACTTTCAGCCTGCGGGAGGTGGCCCACCAGTGTACATTCAGAGCCTTCACCGTATTGTCACGCGCTTCCCTACCTCCAATAAAGCCCACCTGATCTTGTTGAACCAGCTCCTGCAAAAAACCTGCCAGCCTCTTAGCTAACACCTTAGCATACAGCTTAATATCCACATTTAATAAGGATATTGGTCTGTAATTCTGACACTGGGTGTCGTCTTTCCCATCCTTCGGGATGACCACTATACGGGCCTCCAAAGAGTCCGGAGGGAAAACCCCAGACTTCACTGCTCTCTCGAAAGCCCGCACCATATGCGGAAGCAATGGGGAACCCGTCAGGTCCTGGGGCTTTTCCAGGCCTAGTCTCCTTGATTGCCAACAGACATTCCTCAATAGAAATCGGGCTCTCCAGCTGTTCAATTGCCTCCTTAGGAAGTCGGGGCATCTTGGCTCGTCTGCAATAGTCCTCCATCTGGGATTTGCATCCCCCCCCCCCCCCCCCCCAAGGGGTGGCCTGGAAGATTATATAATGTGGAGTAATACCTCCTAAACTGTTGTGCAATGTCAGATTCCTTCTGGTACAGCTTGCCCGCTGAATCCCTTATTCCTTGCACCCGGCCTTAAGGCCCTTCGGATTAAGACCGCCCGCTAAAAGCCTGCCAGGCTTATTACTTTGTTCGTAGTAAAGGCCATTGCGGAACGTGAACGCCCTCTTGGCAGCCCCCAGCAGAGCAGCCCTATCCACCAAGGGATTCAGCGCGTAGTTCAGGTCCCCCCCTACAACCAAGGTACCTTCCCGGAAGGCTTGCAATTCCTTAATAACGGAGGCTATGAATTGATGTTGTAGCCTATTGGGGGCATAAATATTAGCCAATGTAAGAATCCTTCCAGACGGGAGCTTTCCCTTGAGAAAAACATACCGCCCCTCTTTATCAATAACCTCTGAGGTCACAGAGAACGCCAGGGCTCTGTCTATTAATATAGAAACCCCCTTGGTCTTAGACGATGGAGAGGGCGCTGTCCAGTGAAAGGGAAACATCCTATTCCCCAAATAGGGTACTTTACCCTTCTGAAAATGTGTTTCCTGAATTAAGGCGATATGCAACTTATATTTCTTCAGCTCTCTCATAAGAGAATGTCGTTTAGCAGGTGAGTTAAGGCCTTTCACATTTATGGTCATTATATTCACTGCCATTCCCCCCACTGAAGCCATCACTGCCAGGAAGGGGGCAACCAGACCCGCCCCGGACCCCCAACCACACCCCCCGCGCCCCCCAGCCCCCGGAGCCAGGTAGGAAAATACACGCAAATATCCCACCAGAAACAGATGGGAAAAGAATAACAGAAATAGGAGGGAGGAGATGAAAGAGAGATTTGACCGAACAAGGAAGAACAGACAGTAAGGAGAAGAACCAGAGCCAAAACCCCAGAAAGTACCCCCAGGGGGTATAAGAGAACACGGCTGGGAGATTAAGAGAGAGTAGCGCTGGGTATAGAACCTCCAGCAGCCACCCTACCCCCCCTGAAGCTACGCCAGGAGACCAAACCCCTTGACTCTTCAGGAAATAGAGACCCACACAAAGTCCCTAACTCACCCACTTACCGTATAGAATCACAAAGATCTTGGGGACCATGGAAGGCCAGACAGGCAGCAGTACCAGTATAATGAAGTTATAATATCAAGAAAACCGTGTACACTTCAAACAAATCAAATATACTTATATACAGTGTCCCGGTGCATCACCCTTTTAACACATAATGACCACCCCCTTAGCAGCATGACCATCCAGCTGCAGGGCAAAATCAGTATAGCACACCCATTTTTCCACCCTGATCCCATAATCCGGCCTCAGTTTATGGCTACTTTAACCTCGTTAGAGAGGGTCTAATTCAGTCCCTTGCAGGTTTACCAAGGGGGAGGGAAGAGGCTTCCCCATCCCCTTACCCCCAAGGCAAAGCCCCAAAGCCGCCAACATATAAACATTTTGCAAGATAAACTAAGCTTGAACCCCATATTCATATTTTCAGCGCCCCATAGGGGACACCAATCCCACGCAATTCAGGTCAACTTGTTCCACCCCTCCTCCTCCTCTACCGCTTCCCGTCCCCCCCGGAGAGGGCCCCGCCAGCTGGCAGGCCCCCCCCCCCCGAAGGGAAGGGAAGGGAGGACAGCAGGCCCAACTCCTCTGCAAATCAGGACCGGAGAGGCCAAAGTGGGACAGCACAGGACAGGGCAAATTAACCATCAAGCCTGCTGCAATCCCAGACCCCGCAAGCCGCTACTATGACACACACTTAACATGAGAGACAGTAGACAGTTCAGCACATGGGAGGGGGAAGCAAGGGCCTCAGCCAAACGTAATGCGAGCGAGCAGCCTTATAAACCCTAACCCAGAGAGCTGCCACCTTTATGACTTCTTTAACCTCGGTAGAGAGGGTCTAGTACAATCCCTTGCAGATTTACCGAGGGGGGGGGGGGAGAGGTCTCCCCATCCCCCAACCCCCACGGCACTAGCCCCAAGGAGTCAACATATAAACATTTCGCTATATAACCTAGCCTTTAACCCCACATTCACATTCAAGGCGCCCCATAGAAGTCACATATCCCATGCAATTCTGTTCGCCCTGTCCCCCCCCCCCCCCCCCCCCCCCCGCCGCGTCCCATCCCCCAGTCGTCCCCCCCCCCGGGGGGGAAGGGAGGACAGTAGGCCCAGATTTTCTGCCAACCAGGACTGGAGAAGCTAGAGTGAAGCAGGAACAAAGTGGATCCCAAAGAAAGTTTCATACAGGAACTCCAACCGGTCAGTCCCCACCCCCCATCCCCCCGGAAGAGGCCCCCGCGAAAATCGCGGGATCCCCTCCACATGGGAAAAGGGGGGGGGGGGGAAAAGACAAGCTGCATACCCCAAATCCCATAAGAAAACAGAATAGGGCAAGGCAAAATAACCATCAATCTTGCTGCATTCCTTAAATCTGCAAGCAGCAACTGTGGCACACACATAACATGAAAAACAGTGAACGATGCCGCATAGGGGAGGGGAAGGCGAAGGCCACAGCCACATGCAACATGAGCAAACATCCTTATAAACAGAGCTGCTACAGTGAGGTCGCAGCAGCTTGCAAGAATCGGGGACCTCAAAAGTCAGGGGAAAATAAGATAAAAATATACCGTCTCCGTCCTGGCAAGCCCCAGCACAACTGGCCGGGAAATGGCTAAGATTCAGCCCATCAGCTCCGCTGGAAACTAGAACTCCTCTCTTCTTAAGGCCGAGCTTGGGGACCTCCGCTCAGGGGGCTCCGCCGGAGCATCCAAGTGCGGCACCCCCCCAGACAAATCAGGGATGCGGAATTCGCTGAACCAGTCGGGGACCCCCACCACAGGAATCTTCAAAAATTCTAAGAAAGCTGGCAAGTCTTCCAGAGTGCGCAGCACCCCAGTTTTCCCGTTCCTGGCGACCACCAGCGCAAATGGGAACCTCCACCTGTAGGGGATGCCCCTCTCCCTGAGAAGCGATGTAAGCGGTCTGAGAGCTCTGCGATGCTGCAAGGTAATGCCGGATAGATCCTGGAATAGCTGTACTTCGGCGTTGTTAAATAAAATGGAATCTCTTCCTCTCGCTCTTGTCATAATGTCCTCCTTCAAGGGGAAGCTCTGTAGACAGCATACTATGTCTCTGGGGGTCATATCATCCATATTCCTAGGACGCAGCGCCCGGGGGGCCTCACAAATTCTATTGGTGTGTCTGGGGGTCTGTCCAGTAGTGAATTAACATCGCTCACCTCTCGTAGCCTGCGTCCCGAACCAGCCGCCTCGCGTTCCACCTTTTCAATTCTGCGGCCCAGCTCTCTCACGTCCGCCTTGAGATCAGCCACCGCTTCTGTAATGGAGGATTTAATTTCTCCAGCGAACCTCGCTAGTTCACTCCTCGTGGGCAATTGACTGAGCTGCGCCATCAGGTCTTGAGGTTCATTGTGAAGCGAGCCCTCTGTGCTCCTCTCCGGTGAGCTTTCTTGCGACGTAGGCGACGCCATCTTGGAGGCCCGGCCTGAGACATCCTCCGCGCGCTGGGAACGGAACATCTCCAGGGGACTTCTACCGCTCAGAATCGGGTCTCGGGGCGCTCTGGGTGTTCTGGAAGCCACCCCTGATCTTCCGCTTTTGCCCATTTTGCGTTAGGGGGACTGCAGCCGTCGCGCTCGGGCGTTTACACCGGGAGCTCTGGTATCAAGCCGCCATCTCCTTCGCCGGCCAAGCCAAGCCCCCTTCAGAAGATTTTTTAACATGCTTTATCATGTTTTAAAGTGAGATTTATTGCCACGGCTAAATTGATTTTTCTGAAGAGCAGGATATGTTTGCTCAGTATGGTATATATATACACTTGTACACATGCTGCTACCACTAGATTTCTTTTGCTGCTTCAGCCCATGTCTGGGATTGGTTAGTCTTTACTGTAAGATATAGAGACCAGAGATCTGTGGTGTCCTGGGTCATCTGTTTTTCACAAAGTTTCTCTGTATTTCTTTAAGGGCATGTGGGTAAAGGAGTTGAAAGATCTTGGCCTTGACAAAGTCTGTAGCAAGAAATTAATCTTTTTTTTTTATTTTTTTTATTTTTTATTTTTAGAAAAAAAATTACTACAGTTTTAGCTTTTTCAAATTCTTGTGATTCAACAAAGAAAACCCATGCCTCAATTTCTGCATTAATTTTTTCACTTGTCTTCTCTCATAAAGTAAAAAAATACAAATTTACAATTGTAAAAAATAAGTGTAATTCAGAAATGTTTTAACTTTAGTTTTTACTACTCTTTCGAACAAATTATTTACAACTGCCCTGAGCAAGTATAAAACATACCACAGACCAGAGATCTGTGGTGTCCTGGGTCATCTGTTTTTCACAAAGTTTCTCTGTATTTCTTTAAGGGCATGTGGGTAAAGGAGTTGAAAGATCTTGGCCTTGACAAAGTCTGTAGCAAGAAATTAATCTTTTTTTTTTATTTTTTTTATTTTTTTTTTTTAGAAAAAAAAATACTACAGTTTTAGCTTTTTCAAATTCTTGTGATTCAACAAAGAAAACCCATGCCTCAATTCCTGCATTAATTTTTTCACTTGTCTTCTCTCATAAAGTAAAAAAATACAAATTTACAATTGTAAAAAATAAGTGTAATTCAGAAATGTTTTAACTTTAGTTTTTACTACTCTTTCGAACAAATTATTTACAACTGCCCTGAGCAAGTATAAAACATATTTCCAGTATGTCACACACCCCGCTTCCGAATATTCATGACACTTGGGAACTGACCTGTAGAGGGCGATCTTTGCAGAGATGACATGAAAAAAAGGAGCCCCTCCCAGCCCATAAATACTTGGGACCTCCCACCATTCCCCAGTCTTTCGTCTCTGCAGTCAGCGAGCAAGTCAGAAGATGGCTATCTCCTCCTTGCAGGTAGCTGGGGTAACCCCCCGCCCTTTTGTTTCTATTGCTGCCTGGACCTTTTTTAATTTAAGCTATAGCAGTATGCCTCCCAGCCTAGGCTGTAGGTCCAGGCAATGGAAGGCTGCACCTTGTGGTGTATATGGGAGCTAGCTCCCCTGTGAGACCCCATACAAAGGGGTAGACGGTATCCGGGTTGGTGATCTCGGCTTGGGATGCCCCATCCCTCTTGCCCTTGCACCTATTGGTGTGGGTTCTCCCCCCTTCCGTGTCCCTCTGTGCCCCTTGGGGGGGGGGGGGGGCCTTTTCTCCCATGGATTTTTAGTTGGGGGAAAAAGTGTGTGTGTGTGTTGGCACGCTGTCTTGATTTTTGGGCAGCGCGGCCGTTGCTTTGCAGCTGGAGTCAGGGAGTTGTCTCTCCTCAGGCGCGGTTGAGGAGGGGGCGGGGCCGGGCACGCGGCGTCGCGGTCCGCCTCCCTCAATGATTGGCTCCACTGTGGAGCTTGGGTTCTGGCTGGGGCCGAGTCCTTCATGAGGGGGCGGGGCCAGGCGCGGTGCGTACTCGCGCTGGCCCGCCCCTCTGTTTCCTTGTCTCTCTTTCACTTCCCTCGCTGCGAGGGCTGACGGTCGCGATTTACCATTTTTGGTCGTGAGTAACTTAGATCCTTGCGCTGTGCTGCCCTACTAGTCTGCTCTATTAGGCCTGGCTAAGTCTGCATTTACATTGTTACAAGATGTGTGTTATTTTTGGCATATTGCTAGATTTTGGGGTGTGTATGTTTGGTACTTATGTACCCCTGTTCTTATGTCTTCCAGGTGGAATCCCTTTGTTTTTTTGTTTTGTTTGATGTTAAGAAGGGGGTTCTCCTGGTCCTAGGGTCCCTTGAAATTTTAAATTGGGGTTCCTAAAATATAAAAAAAAACACTTGGGACTTAAAGGGGCATCCCGGGTTGCTTATCAGCGTAATTCCCTCTGGTCATTGCGACTACCTTAAAAATCACCATATGGAGGCTTCTCAGGATAACGGGCTTGGGCTCCCCTCGGGGCAATCCCGGCAGTGTGTGGGTTGTGGGGTATCCCTTGCGTGGGATAATGTACTTGTTTGCATACCTTGTACTCAGCAGGCCATAACGCAGCAGTCGGGGGCCCAGGCGTCTGGGTCCGTGGCCCCGGCCTCTTCCCCTACCCCACCCTGCCTTATCCGTACCCCTACTGATGTTGTCACAGGCGGGGAGTCGCAATCTGATGTGTGTGCCAGATTGGCTAATATTGAGAAATTTATTTCCAGCTCTGTGGCCAGAAAGGCCTCGGCTAAGAGAAAACATTTGTCTCCAGCCGTGCCGGCTTTTGAGTTTGATGATTATGATTTACTTGACTGATTATTCCCCGCTGGAAGAGGGGGAATTATTTGAGGAATCTGATGGTTCTGACGATCAGCAATTTGTTGGTGCTGATACTGAGCAGGGGCAGGGGGATGCTGTGGATACCCCGAAGGTCCTGGCTCACCTTTTTGAGGTTCTGGCAATCTCTCCCCCAGAGGAAGCTCATCCGCAGAAGGGGGAGTTCTTTGGGACTTCTAAACCGCGCCTGAAATTCCCAAATCAAAAGCATTTTGATGACATTATTCTTAAGGAATGGGAGAGGCCTACTCGGCTTCCAGGTATTCCGCAGGGTTGGGATAAGAAATATCCCTTTCCGGTGGACGTGGTAAAATGTTGGTCGGCCCCTCCGGAGGTTGATGCCCCGGTGCTTGGGTTATCTAATTCTTCTATTTTGCATTCTCCTGACTCCACCACTCTCAAAGATGGTGAGGACAAACGCATTGATCAGATGGCTTGCCATGCTTTTGCTAGTGTCGGTTCGTGTCCTTGCGGCCTGTTGGTGCTTCGGCGGTGGCTACCAGGTCTGTTGTTAGGGACCAGTTGTTGTTAGGGACCAGTTGAGTACTTCCAGGCTTGACCCGGCCAGTGATGAGTTTGCCACCCTTAAGTGGTGTGAGTTGTTCATGTCTTTTGTACTAGCCGCCCTGGATGACGCCATGGTTATGTGTAGTAGAACCTCGGCCTTGCTCGTGGCTATTCGGCGGTCGGTGTGGTTGCTCCAGTGGGCGGCTGATTTTGTGGCCAAGAAGTCACTTACAGCTCTTCCCTTCGTGGGGTTGCGGCTTTTTGGAGAAAAATTAGATTCTATCACGAAAGGAGGGAAGTTACCTCAGCGTAAGAAGCAACGTCGGCCCGTTCGGGGGGAGGCCTCCTTTAACCCTTCCTTTCGTGGTGCCAGAACTGGCAGAGTTTTGGCCTTCTCTACCCACAGAGGTGATTCCTGGAATAGAGGCAGAGGACGTGCCCGTCCAGGTCACAACTGGGGTTCCAAGCTCAAGCCCGCTGCCAAGCCAGCTCAGCAATGAGGCGGCGCCCTCACCCTTGCGGGTGGGGGGACGGCTGCGGCACTTCTTCCAGGTCTGGGACCGGGAGGTCTCAGACAAATGGATTCGGGAAGTGGTTTCTTCCGGTTACAAGCTGGAATTCGAGATCTGGCCTCCTCCCAGATTTTTCAGGTCTCGGGTACCTTCGGATCCACTGGCCGCACAGGGGCTCCGGGCGGCAGTAAGGAATCTGCTGGACATGGCTGTCATTTGCCCAGTGCCTTCCGCGGAAAGGGGCTTGGGCTTCTATTCCAATCTATTCACGGTTCCCAAGAAGGGCGGCTCCGTTCGACCCATTTTGAATCTGAACTCCTCAATCGGTTTATCCGCTTCAGGAAGTTTCGCATGGAAACCTTGCGTTCAGCCGTTGATTCACTTCATCAGGGGGACTTCATGACGTCCATAGACATCAAGGATACTTATCTGCATGTACCAATCTTCCTGGCACACCAGAGATTCCTCAGGTTCGTTGTGGAAGATCAGCATTTTCAGTTTGTGGCCCTTCCATTCGGGCTTACCTCGGCTCCAAGTATGTTCACCAAGGTACTGGCGGGGGTGATGGCCCTCCCCAGAGTCCAGGGCATTCGCATTGTACCATATCTGGACGACCTTCTCGTTACGGCTTCCTCCCTCAGCCAAGCGGAGCTAGACACCAGAGTTGTGGTATCCACGCTGAAGAGGTTCGGCTGGGTGATCAACTATCCCAAGTCCTTCCTCTCCCCGTCCAGGGAGATTTCGTTTCTGGGCATGATTCTGGATACTTTTCAGGCCAGGGTTTTCCTTCCTCAGTTCAAGATTCATCTGATTCAAGATTTGATTCGATTTCTTCTATCCAAGCCTGGTCCGTCTATCCGGCTAGGGATGAGACTGGTGGGATTAATGGTGGATTCCTTCAAGGCAGTCCCTTTTGCCCAGTTTCACATGAGGACGCTTCAGCTCCATCTTCTGGCAACTTGGGACAGGTGTCCCCTGTCATTAGGTCGGTCTTGTCTGTTGTCTCCCCGGGTTCAGTGGTGGCTAGTGTCGAGCAATCTGTTGAAGGGCAGATCCTTTCTGGCCCCTTGTTGGGAAACGGTCACCACGGACGCCAGCCTGTTGGGCTGGGGGGGCTTCTGGAGGGGACATCAGTTCCAGGGGTTATGGGGGCCTCAAGAGGCTCACACTCCAATCAACGTCTTGGAACCGTGGGCCATTTGGTTGGTTCTGTCTCGCTTGACTCTTATCTTGCGGAGATTGCCGGTTCAGGTCCGGTCAGACAATCGGACGGCGGCCGCTTACATCAATCACCAAGGAGGGACTCGCAGCAGGAGTGCCCTTAGGGAAGTGCCTCTGATTCTGGTCTGGGCGGAGAGCAATGTCCCATGCATCTTAGCCGTTTACATCCCGGGAGTGGAGAACATGGAGGCGAACTCCCTGGGCAGGGGCTCCTCTCGACGAGGGGAATGGTCCCTCAATCACAAAGTATTCTGGTCCCTTTGTCTCAAGTTGGGGACTCCGGAGGTGGATCTTTTTGCCTCTCGTCATAATCACAAGCTTCCTGCCTTTGTGTCTCTATTCCTAGGGTTTTGGAGTTTCTACAACATGGTCTGGATTTGGGGTTCCAGCTTAGTACCTTGAAAGGGCAGGCCTCTGCCCTGGCGGTTTTCTTTCAAAGGTCTTTTGCTCTTCATCCTCTGGTTAAGACTTTTTTCCAGGGGGTTACGCATGTGCGGCCTCCTAGGAAACCTCTGCTCCCAGTTTGGGATTTGAATTTGGTTCTTTCTGCTCTTCAGGGTCCTCCTTTAGAGCCGTTGCAGGATATTGCTCTTTCTATGCTCACTCAGAAGGTTGCCTTTTTGGTTGCTATCACCTCAATTCGGCGTGTCTCAGAGTTGGCGGCTTTGTCCATTCAGGCCCCTTACTTTGAGAGGCATCAGGACAAGGTTGTTTTTCGCTTCAAGCCAGATTTCTGCCTTCCACCTCAATCAGAATATAGTTCTCCCTTCCTTGTGTCCTAAGCCTAGCAATGACAAGGAGAGGGTCTTGCATTCCTTGGATGTGGTTCACTGTGTGAAGTACTATTTGGTGACTACTTCTTCTTTTCGTGATGCTTTTTTCGTGGTGCCCTCCGGGCCTAGGAAAGGTTTGGCGCCCGCCAAGTCTTCCATTAGTAAGTAGATAAGTCAGGCCATTGTTGGGGACTATTCTGCCAAGGGGAAGGTTCCCCCTTTTCGTGTTACTGTTCATTCTACTCGTGCTGTTGGAGCGTCTTGGGCTTTTCAGCACCAGGCTTCTGTTTGAACAAGTTTGCAAGGCTGCTACTTGGTCTTCCGTTCATACTTTTTCTAAGTTTTATAAGGTTGACGTGTGCGGGCCTCAGCGGATGCTGTTTTTGGCCGCAAAGTTCTGCAAGCTGCAGTCATTTAAGTTGTGCATTATTGCCTTGTTTGGATCCCCACCCATTATGGACACTGCTATTGGATGTCCCAAGTGTCATGAATATTCGGAAGCGGGGTGTGGGACATACTGGGAATAATACCATTTTGTGATTACTCACCTGTAAAATGGGTATTACAAGTATGTAACACACCCCGCTTCACCCCTCCCTTTTTGGTTTTCTGGGATCCTTTATATGGTGAACCTTTTTTTTGCTGTACTGTTTATAATTGGCTCTTCCTGGTCCCTTTACTGCTGTCTTATACTGGGGAATGGTGGGAGGTCCCAGGTATTTATGGGCCAGGAGGGGCTCCTTTTTTTCATGTCATCTCTGCAAAGATCCCCCTCTACAGGTCAGTTCCCAAGTGTCATGAATATTCGGAAGCGGGGTGTGTGACATACTTGTAATACCCATTTTACAGGTGAGTAATCACAAAATGGTATTTTTCAGCACATCCCCTTATGTTTTTTTTACCCCAAATAGCCAGGTTAGCAACTGCCAGCATGTTGGTTTTTTATCAGGATAAAAGACATGCGGAATTACCTTTTTTTTATGACTGTTTTAATTTACTGTAAAACTGCCGACAACCTAGGCAGAGCACCAAACCTGGGCCAAAGACTAAAGGAGCTAGTGAGTTGCCAGGACCTGACTGGTACACTAGCCTGATAATTTGGAGGAAGGGACCATGATTTGTTTTCATTTTAATTGAAACCATAAAAATAAATAAAGAGCTAATTCCAGTAGGTCTGCAAGAATAAATCAACACAATTGCAAATTTTTTTATTTTTACGCCAAGAAGTCTCTTACTGATCTTCCCTTCACGGGACTTCGTCCCTTTGGGGAGAGTCTTGATCTCTTGGCCAAGGATGGCCAGCTCCCTCAGCACCGGAAGCAATCACGGCCCTTTCGGGGGTCTTCTTCCTTTCGCCCCTCCCGAGGGGGACGCGGCTCTTCCTCCTCTGCCGGTCGCAGGGGCTCCTGGGGACGAGGTAGGTCCCGTGGGCGTCCCGATCTCTCCTGGGGGTCCAAGTCCAAGCCCCCCACTAAGGTCCCTCAGGCATGAGGAGGCGCCCCCACCCATCCTCTTCAGGAGCGGGGTCGGGGGTTGTACTCCAATCTGTGCACGGTGCCCAAGAAGGACGGTTCCCTGAGACCCATCCTGGACCTGAAGGGCCTCAACAGATTTGTCGGGGTCAAACACTTCCGCATGGAGACCTTACGGTCGGCGGTGAGCTCCCTTCGGCCCGGTGACTTCATGACCACGGTGGACATCAAGGACGCCTATCTGCCTGTTCCAGTCTAACCGGTTGGGGAGGGTTCTGGCAATCTCTGAAGTTCCAGGGCCAGTTGGGCTCGCAGGAGGCTCATGTACCTATCAATCTTCTGGAGCTGAGAGCGATCAGGTCGGTCCTCTCTCTGTTGGTCCGCTCAGACAATCAGATGGCTGTTGCCTACATTAATCACCAGGGCGGGACTCGGAGCAAGCGAGCCCTCAAGGAGGTGACCCAGATCCTGACTTGGGCGGAGGAGAATGTTCCCTGCATCTCGGCGGTTTACATCCCCGGGGTGGAGAAACAGGTGGCAGACTCCCTGAGCAGGGGGTCTCTCGTCTGGGGGAATGGTCTCTCAGCAACAAAATCTTTCACGCCCTGTGTCGCCGCTGGGGGCAGCCGGACGTGGACTTGTTTGCATCCCGTCACAATCACAAGCTTCCAAAATTCGTCTCCCTGTCAAGAGACCCTCTGGCCTTCGCCACGGTCGCACTAGCAATTCCTTGGACGGAATTTCGACTCCTCTATGCTTTTCCTCCCTTCCCTCTGCTGGGTCGTGTGCTGCGCAAGATAGCCCAGGAGGGGGTACCTACCTTTCTGGTGGCCCCCCCGCTGGCCGAGAAGAGTATGGTTTGCGGACATCGTCCAGATGGCGGTGGATCACTTATATTGGATATTCCCGACAATCCAGGGCTCCTCACTCAGGGACAGCTACGCCATCCCAATTTACAAACGCTGGCTTTGACGGCTTGGCTGCTAAAACCTCTATCCTGATGGATAAGGTGTTGCCGGCCTCGGTCGCCAGTACTCAGGCTCGGAAGAAATCCTCTTCTGTGATTTACTACAGGGTCTGGCTTGCTTACATTGCCTGGTGTGAGTCTAAGTCTGTTCCCTGTCGCACTTTTTCCATCTCCAGGATTTTGGAGTTTCTACAACATGGTCTAGAGTCGGGGTTACAACTGAGTATCCTCAAAGGTCAGGTTTCGGCCTTGGCAATTTCTTTCCAAAGATCTTTCGCCTATCATAGGCTTATCTAGACCTTTTTTCCAGGGTGTTACCCATGTGCGTCCGCCGCGTAAGCCTTTGTTACCGGCGTGGGATTTGATCTTGGTGCTTTCTGCTCTCCAGGGTCCTGGTTTTGAGACCTTGTGCTATGCCTTTCTATCCATTCTGACTGTAAAGGTGGTCTTTTTGGTAGCTATCACCTTGGTGCGTCATTTCATTTCGATGAGGACAGTGTCTTGCCTTCCTTGTGTCTTGCCCCATCTAATTCTAAGAAACGGAGTCTTCATTCTCCGGATGTGGTCAGGGCGCTTAAGTACTATTTGGTTGCCAGTCTTTTCGGAGGTCGGACTCTCTGTTTGTTCTCCCTGCCGGACCTAGGAAGGGCTTGCCTCCGGCCAAATCCACTATCAGCAAGTGGATCAGACAAGCGGTGGTGCAAGCGTATTCTGCCAAGGGGTAGGAACCCCCTTTCCGTGTTACAGTTCACTCCACTAGAGCTATTGGTGCCTCCTGGGTTTTTCAACACCAGGTTTCAGTTGAACAGGTTTGTAAGGCCGCTACTTGGTCTTCAGTTCGTACCTTTACTAAGTTTTACAATGTTGACGTTAGGGCCTCCGCTGATGCTGTTTTGGTCGCAAGGTGCTTCAGGCAGTAGTGGCATGAAGTACTTACTGTTGCTCACTGGGGATACCACCCTTCTTCTTGGACACTGCTTTTGGATGTCCCAATAGTGAAGAATTGAAGATGAAGCGACCTGTGCTGGAATACCCAGAAAAATAAAATTCTGTGATTACTCACCTGTAGAATTGATTTTATGGGTATCCAGCACGGGTCACTTTATCCCACCCTTGTTCTGTTATCCTCTTTTGCCTTGTTATGGGCTTACTTTGAGAGAGTTCATAGTGGGGCTGTGTTTAAGTTACATGGTCTTTGCCTCCCGGCTTCTTGTACTACTGCTTTTCAACACTGGGGATTGTGGGTGATTTGCTGCCTTTTATGGGCCGGGAGGAGCCACAAGTCTTCTTGCAGTCTACTGCGCCACCTGGTGGCGTATAACCCAATAGTGAAGAATTGAAGATGAAGCGTCCCATGCTGGATACCCATAAAATCAATTCTACTGGTGAGTAATCACAGAATTGTATTTTTCACATGCAATCCAATTTTTCTGTTGTTTGAATCAAGTCCTGTGTTTTTAACATTGCCTATATGTACCCCTGTAAAACGTGACTAATGCTTATCTCCCTCTATTTCCGTAATAAAGCGTACTCCAGAAAATAAAGTTGAGTTATTTTTTTCCCATAAAGACCCCCTTTGATAATCAGTCATGTATGCTGTTTGAGAGGGCTTAACCCCACGTACATGGATTAGCATGCAGATTCTGGGCTCCTGAACTGCATGGGAGTGGCCATCTTGATACACACCTGAGAACCCTGCTTACACATGAGCATTAATGGGGGGGTATGAAGGATCTTTTGCTAGCACTTACACACAATGCATCTGAGCATGCGGCTCAAGTCCAACCAGCCAGGGAGTTATCTGTCTCTGGATCTCTGGAGTTATCTGGATGCACTGATGCAAGATCAGCTGGTTTGAATTGTGTCTGAGTGATATTGTTTCCCCACACAGGGCAGGCTGTCACTCACTCGCAATAAGAGATTTGCTTCAGGGATCAACATGTCTGTCATGTTATACACATTCACACAATGCATCAACAGCTGCTGTAGAGAATGAGTGTAACTATGTATCAATTTAACTCAATAGCCTTGCAGCTGCAGAGCATTGAAACAGCTGTTTACAATGTTGTTACAATGTTATAAAGGGCTTTCTGAGCAGCTGTGAATCATTACAGCTGAAAGCATTATTGCACAGAGATTTAGGGTAATTTTGACTGTGAGGCATGGGTTTTTCCAAAGCAAGGAAAGCCGAAATGTAGCAAGATGGTCGCTCCGACGCAGTTTAGGAGCATAGAATCTGCCTGCTTTTCCACAAACATCTGCATGGGGGTAAGCCCTCTCAAATAGCTCTGTAGCGATAACCCTTATCGCCGGAGGGCTTCACCGCCCGAGACGTCCTTTCCCAATGGTGAGAGGTGCTGCCGGAATTCCAGAGTCGTCCGTGAGGAAACAGGAACAGCCCTTACAAGGGCTAGTGAATTTTAATATAGCGTTTCCCCCAATAAGAGACAGAACTCAGTATTGAGGGTGAAGGTGAAGTGTTTTTATTAGTGCCACTCTAGGCCTTATATACACAAGTCTCCATGCAATGGGACCTCCCCCGTGGACCTCATGACAAATACACAGACCAACTCTGCCGGTGACGCAATCAGCAAAACAATAGGCGTCTGTAATACACTCAATCAGAACAATGCCATTGCCTGTGACGTAATCAATTAACACAAAGGCAGTTTATAATACAATCCAAACTACAATGACCTAATTAAGAAAAGGCCAGTGAATGACCCGGTGGGCAACTGAATAGTGATGACATCCAAAAGACAGAGCGTCTGTCACAATGCCCCCTTTTTGTGGAACACCCGGCAGACCCGGATTGACCCTGTTCGGGTTAACGTGGGGCTGTCCGGACTCTTGTTATGGGCAGAGTTCTGTGTAAGGACAAGTCTGCACATAGTGAGTAACCGGACTAAACATTGACGTGGGCTGTACATAGGAATCGGTCATGGGTGGGGTCCAAACACTGGGATATTGTGGCGTTGGTGAGTTCAGCACCAAAGTCCTTGGTTGGATGTGTGCACAGGTGCTCTGCTTTCTTATAGCTGGCCCAAGTTTCAATCTCTTTCCATGGAAGCTGATCGGAGAATCCACAATTTTCTGCACATCTACATCATCGTAAAAGTAGACAAAACCATAACCCTTAGAAACGCCAGAGGCATCCCTAATAATTTTGACACTCTTTACAGCGCCATACTTTGAAAAAACATCCTTAATTTCAGACTGATTAATCCGACGGCCAATACCCCCAACAAAAATAGTGTTTGGCATACGTTTCCCTTCTGGAAGGACGTAACCTGACGGCTGATCCTCTTCTTGACTTCGTGTAACAGACATGACGTGATGCGATGCAGACGAAACCCCTGGGTCTCCCCGACCAGTGGGCTGGAGTCGGCAGCTCGGGCTGGAGACCGGGTTGTAACAGGGTTGACGCTGGCTGGTCCAGAGGTAGCGTAGGCAGAAGTCATTGGTCCTAGATCATTTCCCAATAGTACTTCTGCTGGTAAGTTGTCCATAAGTCCCACCTGTACCCTGCCGGATCCAGCGCCCCAGTCAAGATGTACTCGGGCGGTGGGGAGTCGAAACACAGCTCCTCCCGCCACCCTTACTGCAACGGTGTGTCCAGTGCGGTCTTTGTTCTTGACCAAATGAGGTTGAAGCAAGGTAAGTGTGGCTCCGGTGTCGCGTAATCCTTGCGCGGTGCGCCCATTGACTCGTACCTCCTGGCAATGGTGCTGTCGGTTGTCTTGGATGGCCGTTTGTACGGGATCAGCTTCATACAGTACCCCCAGATACTCTTCCAAACTGCTCTCAGCTTCCAAACAGTGTGCCACAGGAGTACGGGAGGTGGAAGGTTGCTTTTGCCCCCACGTGTTTCGGGGAGGCTCTAGGGCGCAATCACTGCGATAATGTCCCCATTGTTTGCAACGATGGCACTGAACTGTGGAGAGGTTCGGTTGCTGCGCTGGCCTATGTGGCCCAGAGTCACGAGTTGGCGCTGAAGCCACAGGTGCTTGAAATTTGATGGGAGGTTGTGGTTTTGGAGCAGACTGTTCTGTCCGGCGAGCATCAGTGTACTCGTCGGCTAGACGAGCAGCCTCAGGTAGCGTTAGAGGCCTCCGGTCACGTACCCACTCTCTTAGCTCTGGTTGCAGGGCATTGAGAAAATGTTCTAGTAAAAACAACTGTAGTACATCCTCAGCGGTCGTGGCTTTGCATCCCGTAACCCAGTGTGATGCTGTACGATGGAGGCGACATGCCCACTCCGTGTAAGAATCCCCTCCCTTCTTTTGGGATTCCCGAAATCGTCGCCTGTAGGCTTCCGGGGTGACAGCGTACCGGGCTAACAAAGCCTCCTTTACCAGATGGTAGTGTGGTAAGTCCGCATCAGGGATGGCCCGGAAAGCATCGGAAGCTTTCCCAGATAGTTTCCCTGATAATATGGTGACCCATTCCTCCGTGGGTACCCGGTGTAAAGCGCACTGCCGTTCAAAATCGGCCAAAAATCCGTCAATCTCGTCGTCACTTTCCTGGAAGGACTTAAATGCTGCAAATGGAATCTTTCTCCCCCCAGTGTAACTGAGGCTGAGAGGCTGCTGGTTTGAAAGTCGCCGATCTTCCCTTCGCTTACTGGCCTCTGCCTCCGCTGCGGCGAAGACTCGGTCGATCAGTTCCTGTGATGGATTCGGGCCATAGACCGACAATCTGTTCCGAACCGCTTGAACAAGAGCAGCGTCTTCATCGATCTCTATATTGGTTTCGGTCCTCACTGCTGCACGATCCATTTCGATCAGCTCGGCTATCAGTTCCCGACGTGGGCGGTTGCTAGCTGACCTTCCCCGGCTCTCGAGTAGATCCTTCAGGGTCAGCCTTTTCAACTTGTCCTACTGACTCTCCATCAGGGTAGCACTCTCTCTGGGTAGACAGGACCATCCGACCGCTTGCCACCAATTGTAGCGATAACCCTTATCGCCGGAGGGCTTCACCGCCCGAGACGTCCTTTCCCAATGGTGAGAGGTGCTGCCGGAATTCCAGAGTCGTCCGTGAGGAAACAGGAACAGCCCTTACAAGGGCTAGTGAATTTTAATATAGCGTTTCCCCCAATAAGAGACAGAACTCAGTATTGAGGGTGAAGGTGAAGTGTTTTTATTAGTGCCACTCTAGGCCTTATATACACAAGTCTCCATGCAATGGGACCTCCCCCGTGGACCTCATGACAAATACACAGACCAACTCTGCCGGTGACGCAATCAGCAAAACAATAGGCGTCTGTAATACACTCAATCAGAACAATGCCATTGCCTGTGACGTAATCAATTAACACAAAGGCAGTTTATAATACAATCCAAACTACAATGACCTAATTAAGAAAAGGCCAGTGAATGACCCGGTGGGCAACTGAATAGTGATGACATCCAAAAGACAGAGCGTCTGTCACAAGCTCACCCCACTAAATGCCGGTAGTGGGGGGGGGGGGGGGATTAGGAGAACACTTTACTAAACTTTGATTCTTTGACTGGAGGCCTGCTTTAAGGAGAGTGGCATTGCAGATCTTTAGGGGGTCTTACAGTAGCTTCAGAAAGCCTTCTTTCTATAGATTATGTTGCTGCCCTTCTTCAGATCCATTTGGTGTTGTCTATCCAATTACTACATAGGAATGTCCCTTCCCAACAGGGACATTACTGTCCCAAGTTTAGGATTATGATCTAACTAAGCATGCCTCCTAATTAGATAAATGTATGCCCTGTCCAGACAGAATCAGAGCAGTTCTGGGCAGTCCTAACCATGCTTGCAGAGGACCTGGCTAAAAAAATCTCTGTTAGACTTACTGGTAATGGCTTTCCTAAGAATCCTTCAGCACAACCCACTGAGAGGAGTAGGCAAGAAATTTACCTTGGGGGGGAATCTGCAAGTAGTACTCTTCTACTGAAGGCCTAATGTTTTGCAGGCAGGAGATCAAGTCTGTAATGTTTCTGGAAGGTGTGGAGTGATGACCATATTGCTGCACTAGTCCTCTCTGCCCAGAAGGCTGACATGGCTTTTATTGAGTGGGCAGACACTTCTGGGGGAGAAACACTATCTATCTTGCAATAGTGGATTTTGAGGCAACTAAGCCTCTTCCTTTTCTGCAGAACTTTACTAAAAGTTTTTCCACGATTTGCCATTCTCTGAATCTCCAGATTAATCAGTGCTCTCCTCACATCTAGAAGTGAGAGATCCTCTTCCTTGCCCGCTCTGGCTGCCAAGTCGGAAGTACTATATCCTAAGACCTATTAGTAGCAGTCACTATTTTTGGCAAAATAATGGATTAGGTCTAAGTATCACTTTATCTGGGAGAATGGAACAGTAAGGCTCCTTCATTGATAAGGCCTGTAGTTCACTCACTCGTCTGGCTGATATGATGGCCAGCGGGAAGAAAAATTTCAGCGACACCCATTTTTCTGGAACTTCTTCTAAATGTTTAAAAGGGGGTTACATTAAGCCCTTTAGCACGATTCACAAGTCCCATGTTGGGAAGCCCATAAAGGGCGCTGGTCTTTTGCGATTAATTGATTTGAAGAATACATTAATTCATTCTGTCTCAATTTTTTTGGATCTAAGAAGACTGATAAGGCTGTGGTCTGTATCTTTAGTGTGCTTACTGCTAGCCCTTTCTCGAAACCTTGCTGCAGGAATTCGAGAACTGGCTATTTCCTTTTTTCTTCAACTTGTTAACTTCACAAAAAGAAGAAAAACATTTCCATACCTTTGCATAAATGTGTCTAGTTGTCAATTTTCGACTGGCCATCACTCTTGCCGAACAGCCCTTACCTTTTAGTATCCATGCTGTCAGTTGAAGCCTTGATGGGTCTGGATGTAGAATGGGGGCCTGATGAAGGATATTCAGAATATCTGGAAGTTGCCAGGGCTCCTTTTTCACCATTCTTCTTGGCCAAAACGGAGCTATGAAGATTTCATTTCTTCTTGCGTTATCTTGCGGAACACTTGTGGCAGAATTCTGAAAGGAAAAAAATTCCATGGATGAGCTAGAGCATCCACTGATAATGCACCCTCTCCCCTTGTCCGTGAATAAAATGTCTTGTATTTTTTTTTTTTTATTTTAATTGCTGGCAGTGGCAAACAGGTCTATCTGTCAGAGACCCCATGCATTTATAATCTGAAGGAAAATCTCTTGGTTCAGACTCCACTCTGTCTGCTGCGCCCTAACTCGATTTAGATAATCTGCGAGTGTGTTCAGGGTCCCTTTAGATAGACTGCCGAAATAGACCGAATTCAAATGGAATTTGGTAGGCTACTGTGAAAGCATTGTCTGAGTGTATCTGTACATCTCTGCCTGCTATGACTGACAGACAGTGATTCAGTGCCAGCTTGACAGGAGTTCTCTGATGTTTGAAGACCTGAAACTGTCCAAGTGGGCTCCCAAACCCCAGATGCTGTCATCTGTTGTGATGATTACTGGGTTGCTTCACTTCCATTCTCTTCCCTTTTCTAGCACTCCTGGATCTGTCCACCATCGTAGGTCCTCTGGGACTCCGATAGTACTTGGACTAGCCGATCCAGTGTGTCTTCTAGCTTGTCCCACAGCGATAGAAGGAATTTCTGCAATGTTACCACATGTAACTGCGTCCGTGACACAGCAGATGCCCTGGTCATAAGACTGAGCAATGTCAGGGAGACAGTGAAAAATCTCTGACTCCATGATCCTCACAATTGTTTCCTGTGGCAGACAAATACTGTCTATATTGTACCAGAGAAATCTGCATAGGTGACTGGGTGTCAAGGTTGATTTTTCCAGATTGATCACCCAGCCCAGGGTTCTCAGCAATGAAAGGGTCTTCCCTAGATCTGCTCGGAGTGACTCCCTTGACTTGTTTAGCAAGAGGCGATCATCCAAATAAGAGTCACTGTGATTCCCTGTTGTCTGAGATGTGCCATTGGTTCTGCCAAGATCTTTGTAAAGATCTGTAGGGCTGACGACAGGCCAAACGACAGTGCCCTGTACTGGTAGTGAAACGTTTTCTGGACCGTCTGAGCAGCAAATCTCAGATACTCGCAGTAGGAGCTCAGAATTGGTATATGCATGTACGCATCCTGTAGTTCTAGGTTGACCATCAGGGTATGCACTGAGAATGTTCCTTACTGAATAAATTGATTTCATCCTGAACTTTTTGTATTGAATGTATTTAAAATTATTTAATATTTCCCTGACAGTTTCTAGAACAGAAAAACCTGAGAGTAGAATCTCCTCCCTTCTGAGGATGGTGGCACTGCTTCTATCACGTTTTTCTGTAGAAGCTCTTGTAGTACTAAAGGAAAGGCTTCCCTCTTCCTTCCTTCCCAAACTGACTTTGGGTAATTACTTTCCAGGTTAATACAGACCAGGAGAGTCTGCCCCCCACCGGGTGTCTGTTGTCAGGACTGAGACTTAGGGTCCTTTGGAGTCTGCAGAGCAAACTATCCCTTTTTTGAGGCCTAGCCTGAGTTCAACGCTTTTTTTGGCAATTTTGTTTAATCTGAGACGAACCGTGTCTCCTGACCAAGTTTTAAGCCAAAGAGCCCTTCTAGCGCAGAATGCTGTGGCTCTGTTAGCCTCCTCTGGAGCATTAGTTAGAAAGGAGACAGTTCTAAAGAGAATCAGTAGAGTCTCTAGGATACTCTTAGGAGTATCGCTCTCTATGTACCCTTTGAGATTGAGTCACATCTCCATGCTTCTGAGAACACCGTCAGATGCAAAGATGGGCTCTTTTTAGTATGTTTTCAATCCAGCAATTCATGGGATCACGTCAAATCCGCCGCCCTGGACATCTGACCCCGGGGAGCGTCCAATCTTGGACACTTGTTCCAAGGCTCCATGTCCCGCTCATGGAACAGGCATTTTCTTTTTAATGAGTTAGGCATAAAAAAATATTTTCTGGGTTTTCCCATTCATCCTTAATAATCTCCTTAAAGCGGATCAAAACGCACTGAACTTGTGAAATACATTTGGCCAAGGCCCCTGCCAATATTCCCCTCTTAGGGTGTAGAACTATAAATGGATATTTTGAATCGTCCTGGGACACTTTTTTTTTGCAGTTCCTCTTTGTAAGATGGCAGGCAATTAGACACACAGCAGTGGCAATGAATGGAGGAGGTAGAGCTTTACAGCTAAAACAGGTGGCATTATCTGGGATTAAAGTGAAGTAGGGGCAGTGAAAATTGACAAAAGGTACTCTTCGTGGGGGCAGCAATTCAGGGGATACTAGTTGAAAATGTGGGTTTAGGTCCGCTTTAAGTGCTGAACGAATGGGAAAAACTTTAGATCTTATCTTGTATGGACAGTGGCTTATCACACCTGATTCCCCAAGTTTCATAATTATCGTCTAACACTCCTGCCAATTCTTCTGGCAGCTTTTCCTGAGAATAAAGATCACCACCACATTTCTTCAATTCAACAATTTCTGATCCCACTTCAATCTGAAACGGACCTGGGGTAGCTGATGTAAGCAAAACTGCAGGTTTTGGTACCTGACTTTCTACCATTGACTGAGGGGCAGATGCAGCAACAGTGGATACCTCTGGTTGAGAACTAGAGGATGTATGGGCATCTGCATTGCAGCAATTTTATTCCTCATGGCAAGGATGTCCCTGAAGATGGCTGCTGTGACCGTGTCCATTTTAAATGCCTACATCCTGACACAAAGGCCTCTGACAAGTAACCATAAGAATAGCGCTGCTGGATTGACAGCGTTTTGACTTCTTGGATGCCTTGAGCTTTACTTTTGGGGGGTTCATGTCCTTAACCTTGGGTGTGTCTAAAACGACAATCACATAGAAACCTTTTATGTATAAATACACCTTTAAAACAAGATTTCAACAATACCAGTTTATCTATAGACATCTTGTTTGAGGTGAGAATGCTAATGGGTGGATTGCCTGCACCTGTCTCTTTAAGCCTGGGATGGTCGCTTCCTGCTGAACTCTGGACGGACATTGCTGCTGCTGAGGGCTTCACTGCTCCACTAAAATCAACTTGAATCCCGAAATTGCAGATCCGGGTGCTCAGGTGAGTACCCCAGGGTCCCACTAAGACAAGCACACCCGGAACCCTTTACAAGTATATCAGGATTTAAAGTGTGTCCGTCAGGCTATGTGGCACTATTCTGGTCGCCAAAAGACCTCGGGTGAACTACACCCGGTAACTGGTCCAAGGCTAAGCGGGCTCCTCTAGAACTCCTGGAGTCTGAAAATTAAAGAATTAAAATTTAAAAATTGGCTGAAGTCTAGCAACTCTCTGTTCAGTGGTTCCTTAGGAAGGAAACCCAAAGAACTAAGGTGGGCATTTTTATGTACACGGGCCACTTTGGGGTTATTACTGTATGTAAAAAATAAATACTGTATGCTGGTCTTCTATGGTCTTCCAAGAATTTACAGCTTTTAAAGGAGAACTGTTGCAATACCATTGTATGATTGCTACTAATGTGTGATAGATTGCATTGTGTGTGCTCTTAGCTGGCAAAAACTATGGCATGTGGCTGGTGAACTAAAAGAAAATGGGACTTTCAATATGTTGTTTATATAGGTAATACACTTCTTATCTTATTTTAAGGGTACAGTATGTTGGACCCACTTTTATCATATTTATATTTTAGGTTTCACTGGATACTTTATATATGACTGCAGTCAAGCATGTATTTGAGAAAAACTTAAGACCCAAAGCACTTAAACTGAAGAGCAATGAATGTTCCTCTCTTATTACTAAAGAAACTGCCAAGACTGTGCTGACCATTCAGTCATATCTTCAGTCTATCAGTAACCCAGAGTGGGCTGTAGCTATAGCTCACAGGATTGCACAAGAGCTTCCAACAGGTAAACAATTTTGTTAAACATTTTGTGCTGATTACTAAAGTAAAGTATCTGAGAGTTACTTGTAACTTTTTTTTTTTTTTAAGGTCCTTACAAAATTAGTGCATTAAAATTTTGCTTACGTTTGGCTGAAAAGTGGAAAAGCAACATATCTCCAAAGGTAATATAACTTTTATGAAGCTACATTGTAGATTTAGTAATGCATACACAATATATAACAAGCAGCAAGCAAGACTTAAAGTGGACCAAAACCCGTGATTTTCGCTTTCCCGGGTTTTGGTCTGTTCCCCTGGTCACCCCAGTTTCGAAGTGCCCTGTTGTGTGAAACTCCCCAGGTCAACGACCTGATACTTACCAGTCCTTGGGGCCACGCCTCGGCTCCCTTCAGCTGTGCACGGCCCCGCACAGCCATTCAGTTGTGGTGGCTGGGGCCATGGTCATCCGAGGTGGGAAGCGTGTGATGCTAGCGCTGTGGGCTCGGGGGTAAGGTGAGTTTACTGTGCACCCTGGGGGGTTTCACACAGTGGGGCATCCCATTTCGTGCCATCCTACCTAGAGTGTTTGTCTCCCTCTGTTGCCAGACCCTTTTTCATGATTTTGCGCTACACATGTTCAACTCTGATTGCACAGAGTTTTCCTAAAAAAAGAACAATATAGCAGGATCAAAGCCATATTTTCCCTAAAACCACATGCAACCAAGAAAAAACAAGTTAAACCTGAAAAAGCAAGGTCCCCCGAACAGAACAATACCCAACATGCACAGGTACTATCCAGGGAAGAGTTGCCAAACACCCAAAGTAAAGCAAGAGTAATTTTACTTGAAAATTTCAGCTCTACAGACAAAGTGTGCGTCTTACACTTTTTCTACCAAAACAACCCTTTACATTTGGAATACCCCCCACAAACCCTTCCCTGAAAGTATGCATGTTAAGCTTTCTAGGCATACCCAGCTAGTTGTAGTGGGCTCATCTTTCTGGAAGTAATCCCTCAAGGAATTCTTAGGCTGCACAGGGTTTCGTTAAAAAAAAAATGTATAAAAAATCAGAACAAGAAACATGTTTTCCTAAAATAAAAATATGCAAACAAGAAAAAACAAGCTAAATCTGAAAGGGTGTGAAATTTGTCACCCTCTGTTGACAGGACATTTTCTCCATTTTTCGCTATGTTTAACAGGGCACAAGGGCCAGCCTTGGCGTCTCCAAACAAACAAAAAGGGAGGCACACCAATCTAAATTAAAAAGCCAGTATCAAATTTTATTATTACATATGACATATTAGACAAAACATATTAAAAACACTAAAAACACTAAAAAACATATAACCAACAACATACCAGACAGACAAACATAAAGCATTTGTTGATGGTGGGGAGAAAATTTAATTTTCCAAGTGTACAGCACGGCCTGTTTCATTTCAATCATTACTTCTGGGTATTCCGCCACAAGGTGGCGCAGTTGACTGCAGAAGAGTTGCGGCTCCTCCCGGCCCTATAAAAAGCCAGGAAGCACCCATAGACCCCTGTGTTTCTCTGCAGTCATGACTGCGAAGACCGAAGATGGCTCTCTTTGGTTATTCGCAGGCGAGCGGGGCAACCAAGCCTGCGGCCCTGTAAGCCTATTTCCACCCGCTTCCGGACCCTCCTGCCTCCCAGCCTTGGCCCTCACCCATCCGGGTGGGGGGGGGGGGCGGCTTCGGCTCTTGGCTCATGTCTGGAGGTGTCATGTCTCGGACCGGTGGATTCAGGAGGTAGCGTCCTCCGGTTACAAGATAGAGTTTGCAGCCTGGCTGCCCCCAAGATTCATCAAATCCCGGTTAACTCAAAATCCCCTGTCAGCTCAGGGTCTGTCCCTGGCTGTCCAAGGCCTTCTGGAAATGGGTGTCATCTGCCGGGTGCCCTTGAGGGAAAGGGGTAAAGGCTATTATTCCAATCTGTTCATTGTTCCCAAGAAAGACGGGTCCATCAGACCCATCCTGGATTTGAAGCTCCTCAACAAATTTGTCAGATTTAGACACTTTCGCATGGAGACTCTGCGCTCAGCTGTGACTTTCCTATGCCCAGGGGACTTCATGACCTCTGTAGACATCAAGGATGCTTACCTTCACGTACCTATCTTTCCAGGTCATCAGAGATTCCTCAGGTTCGCTCTGGAGGATCAGCACTTCCAATTTGTGCCTTGCCCTTCGGCGTCACCTCGGCTCCCAGGGTATTCACCAAGGTGCTGGCAGAAGTGATGGCTCTGCTCAGATCTCAAGGCATTCGCATTCTTCCCTACTTGGATGAAATGCTTATCGCCTCTCAGTCCTTCCATCAGGCAGAGCTGGACACTCAGCGATTGGTGTCCAGTCATTCGGCTGGGTGATCAACCACCCCAAATCTTCCCTTTCTCCTTCCATGGTAAAGTTCTTTCTGGGCATGATTCTGGATTCTTCTCGGGATAAAGATCTTTCTTCCTCAGCAGAAGGTGGGGCGTCTTCAAGAGAAAGCTCAGCTCCTTCTGTCTTGTCCTCATCCATCCATCAGGCAGGGAATGCAGCTGGTGGGCCTGATGGTGTACTGCTTCGAGGCGGTTCCATATGCTCAGTTTCACATGAGGCCTCTTCAGCTTCACCTCTTGTCAGTATGGGATCGGGACCCTATGTCCTTGGATCAGGCGTTTGTCCTGTCCCCTCTGGTCATACGGTCTCTATCGTGGTGGCTGGACTCAAGGAACCTGCTGGGGGGCAGATCCTTTCTGGCCCCCTGCTGGGAGACTGTCACCACGGACGCCAGTCCCTGAAATTCCAGGGTCAGTTGGTCCCTCAGGAGGCCCATGCTCCCATCAACATTCTGGAATTGAGGGCGATCAGGTTGGTTCTTGCCCACTACACCCCACACCTGCGGGGTCGGGCTGTTCAGGTCCTCTCGGACAACCAGACGGCGGTTGCCTACATCAGTCATCAGGGAGGGACCCGAAGCAAGAGGGCCCTCAAGGAAGTGTCCCTGATTCTGTCCTGGGCGGAGGAGAACGTTCCCTGCATCTCGGCTGTGTACATCCCGGGGGTGGAGAATCTGGAGGCAGACTCTCTGAGCAGGGGGACCTCTCGTCTGGGAGAGTGGTCTCTCAGCAGCAGGGTGTTTCGCTCCCTGTGCCACCGCTGGGGTCCATTGACTGGTGCGAGTCTAACTCGCTTCCCTGTCGTGTGTTTTCTATTCCTAGGATTCTGGAGTTTCTGCAACATGGTTTGGATCTGGGTCTTCAGCTCAGTACTCTGAAAGGTCATGTTTCTGCCCTGCCTATTTTTTTCCAAAGATCCTTTGCTCAGCATCCCCTGGTCAAGACCTTCTTCCAGGGGGTTACTCACCTGCGTCCCCCACATAAGCCTATGTTACCAGTCTGGGACTTGAACTTGGTCTTATCAGCCCTGCAGGGGTCTCCCTTTGAGCCCTTGCAAGGGGCCCCTTTGTCTATCCTTACGCTTAAGGTAGTCTTTTTGGTGGCTATCACTTCTGTTAGGCATGTTTCTGAGTTGCCGGCGCTTTCCATCAAACCTCCTTATTTTGAGAGACACCAGGACAAGGTGGTGTTTCGTTTTAAGCCAGATTTTCTGCCTAAGGACATTTCTGCCTTTCATCTCAATCAGGACATTGTTTTGCCTTCTCTGTGTCCTAATCCTAGTAACTCTAAGGAGAGGGTTTTACACTCTCTGGATGTGGTCAGGACTCTGTAGTTCTACCTGGTGGCTTCTGAACCCTTCAGGAAGACTGATGCTCTATTCTAAGTATGTCACACACCCCGCTTCAAGATATTCATAACCTGTGGGTAATACTGACCTGTTGAGGGCGAACTGCAGAGATGATGGGAAGAAAGAAAGCCCCTCCCGGTCCATAAATACCTGGGACCTCCCACTCATTACCCAGTCTTCATCTCTGCAGACGGCGAGCAAGTCAGAAGATGATGTCTCCTCCTTGCACAGGGGGATTTCAGGTAGCCGGGACAACTCCCGGCCAGTTTTTATCTATTTCCGCTCGGACTCCTTCTTCATTTGATCCTGTCTATATACATGTCTCTCAGTCTTGGCTGCTGTCCGGGCGAAGGTAAATTAGCACCTCAGGTGCTCAGGAGCTATGCTCCGCCGCGAGACCCTGTATGAGAGGGTAGGCGGTTACACCGGGTTGGTGACCCCGGTTTGGGATGCCCTGTCCACTGGCAATATTTCCTGGTTGGCCCCTTTCCACCTCCCTAGTTTGGGTCGGGGGTCCCCTCTTTAGTGTTAGGCAGTTACAATAGGTATATGTAATATGTGTGTTTTTTGTTTTCACTGTCTTTTTTTATTCATTTTACTGACAGACGCCGCGGCGGCAATGGCCGACGCGGCTGGTTTTTACCTCAGGTTTGCGGAGGGGAATTTCTCCCCTCACGCACTTCAGTTGGGGGCGGGGCCGGGCCTTCGGCGCGAGGCCGCGGCCCGCTCCCCTTATTCTGGGTGCCTCTTGTAGCGTGGCTCGAGCGGGCGGTCCCGCATGTCTTTGCGGGCCGCTACCGCTTGCTACCTCTTGACCGGTGCCGCGGGTCGCCGCGACACCGGCTCTCCGGGGGTTTACAGCGGAGGGGAGCTTCTCCCCTCACGCGTCTAGTTTGGGGGCGGGGCCGGACTTTCGGCGCGTCGCCGCGGCCCGCCCCCTCTACCTCTGGCACCGCTGAGGAGCTCGCTCCTCACAACTGGCTTCAGGAAGGGGGGTGGAGCAGGACAAACGCGCGTTCTGCGCTGGCCACGCCCCCCTTCTTCCTCCGCTCTGTCTCTTCACCTCACGGCTTGTGAGGACACAGCATCCAGACACCGAAGGCACTGTGAGTGGGCCCCTTCCCCCCTTCTTTCTTAAACTAGCCATTCTTATCACTCATTTAGTCTATTTGTGTCTTTCAGGTGGAATCTTCAGGGATATTTAGGGGGTTTCTCCCGGTCCTAGGGTCCCTGGGTATTTTAATTATCCTTTACAAATCCTCCCACTTGGACATTAAAAGGGCATCCCAGGTTGCTTATTAGCGTAATTCCCTTGGTCATAGCGACTTACTACAAGTTCACCTTATGGAGGCATCCCAGGATTCCGGGCTCCCCTCGGGACAACCCCGGAAGTGTATGAGTTGTGGGGTATCCCTAACAGGGGATGATTTTTTCTATGTATATCATGTGCACAGCAGACTATTTCATGGCAGTCCGGACCCCAGGCTTCTGGGTCAGCACCGCCGGCTTCATCCCCTCCCCCTCCCATTTTGACCCGTGCCCCGTGTGACGTTGTCATGGGTGGGCAGTCGCAATCTGATGTGTGTGCCAGATTGGCCAATATTGAAAAATGTATTTCTACCACGGTCGCCAAAAAGGCACTGGCTAAGAGAAAGCATTTGTCACCGGTCACACCGGCATTTGAATATGATGATGTGGATGGTCTGGATTGGTCAGATTACTCTCCACCGGAGGAAGGGGAAGTATTTGAGGAATCGGATAATTCTGATGATCACCAATTTGTTGGCGCTGATTCCGAACGGGGGTCAGGGAGTTCTTCGGATACTCCTAATGTTCTGGCTCAGATGTTTGAGGTTCTGGCTATTTCTCCTCCAGCGGCTGCTCCTCAACAACAAGGGGAGTTTTACGAGGAATCCAGGCCACGTTTGGAATTTCCTAATCAAAAGCAATTATTTCTAAGGAATGGGAGAGGCCGGCTCGGCTCCCAGGCATTCCTCAGAGTTGGGATAAAAGATATCCGTTCCCTGTGGATACGGTTAAGCGCTGGGCGTCCCCTCCCGAGGTGGACGCACCAATTTTGGGGTTATCCAACTCAGCCGTTTTGAATAACCCTGATTGTTCCTCTCTTAAAGATGGTGAGGATAAACACATTGACCAGATGGCTTGTCATGGTTTTGCCAGTATTGGGGCAGCCATACGGCCTGTTTGTGCCTCATCGCTGTTGGTGGTGGCTACCAGGACGGTGGTCAGGGACTTGTTATCCTCTTCCGGTTTGGATCCGGACAGTGACGAATTTCTTGGACTTAAACGATGTGAGTTGTTTTTGTCCTTCATGTTAGCCGCTTTGGATGATTCCTTGATGATGAGTAGCAGAGCTTCTGCTCTGATGGTGACTATCAGGCGTTCAGTTTGGTTGCGCCAGTGGGCGGCTGATTTTGGGTCTAAGAAGTCACTGACGTCTCTTCCCTTCGTGGGGTTACGACTTTTTGGAGACAAATTGGATTCTGTAGCCCCCCCCCGCGTTTCTTCAGGTCTCGGGTGTCCCCGGGCGGCGGTATCGAGTCTTCTGGAAATGGTGGTTATTTGTCCAGTGCCCCCATTAAACCGGGGTCAGGGTTTTTACTCAAATCTGTTCACGGTCCCCAAAAAGGATGGCTCTGTCCGGCCCATCCTGGATCTGAAGATTCTCAACAGGTTTGTCAGGCTGCGAAAATTTCGCATGGAAACGCTGCGTTCAGCTATCCACTCTCTTCGTCAGGGGGACTTCATGACGTCTATAGACATCAAGGACGCTTACCTCCATGTTCCAATTTTTCCCCGCGCACCAGAGATTTCTCAGGTTCGTGGTGGAGGATCGGCACTTTCAGTTTGTAGCTCTTCCTTTTGGTCTCACCACAGCTCCAAGGGTTTTCACCAAGGTGCTTGCTGGGGTGATGGCTCTCCTCAGAGCGCAGGGAATTCGCCTAGTGCCATATCTGGGCGATCTCCTCATCATGGCATCGTCATTCAGCCAAGCGGAATCGGACACCAGGACGGTAATATCCACTCTGGAGAGGTTCGGCTGGGTGATCAACTACCCCAAGTCCTCCCTTTACCCGTCCAGGATAGTATCCTTCCTGGGAATGTCTCTGGATACAGATCAGGCCAGAGTGTTCCTTCCTCAATCCAAGGTTCTTTTGATTCAGGAGTTGATTCGGTTGCTCTTGTCCATTCCTCGGCCGACCATCCGGCTAGGGATGAGACTGGTGGGACTGATGGTGGCCTCCTTCGAGGCAGTCCCCTTTGCTCAGTTTCACACAAGGACACTACAGCTCCATCTATTGGCTGTCTGGGACAGGTCTCCTCAGTCGCTGGATCAATCCTTTCTGATGTCTCCCCGAGTTCGCCGCTCGCTTCGGTGGTGGCTGAACTCAGCCAATCTGTTGAAGGGCAGATCCTTTCAGACTCCTCGTTGGGAGGTGGTCACCACGGATGCCAGCCTTTCAGGATGGGGGGGCTTCTGGAAGGATCTGCAATTTCAGGGTTTGTGGGGACCCCTGGAAGCCCACGAGCCTATCAATGTTCTGGAATTGAGAGCCATCAGGATGGTTCTTTTTCATTTGACTCATCAACTGCGGGGCTTGCCGGTTCAGGTCCGGTCGGACAATCGGACGGCGGTTGCCTACATCAATCACCAGGGAGGGACTCGCAGCAGGAGTGCCCTCAGGGAGGTGTCTCTGATTCTGGACTAGGCGGAGAGCCACGTCCCGTGCATCTCGGCGGTCTACATTCCGGGAGTGGAGAACACGGAGGCGGACTCTCTGAGCAGGTTGTTAGCCCGCAAGGGGGAATGGTCTCTCAGTCCCAAGGTTTTTCACTCAATTTGTCTCAGGTGGGGGTCACCGGAGGTGGACCTCTTTGCCTCCCGTCACAATCACAAACTTCCGGCATTTGTGTCTCTGGCGAAGGACCCACTGGCTCTCGCAGCGGACGCCATGTCTCTGAACTGGAGGGATCTGGGGTTTCTGTACCTGTTCCCTCCGTTTCCCATGGTGGCCAGAGTAGTGCGCAAGCTGGCTCTGGAGGGAGCGTCAGCAATTCTGGTGGCCCCAAGGTGGCCAAGACAGGTTTGGTTCGCAGACGTGGTAAGGTTAGCAGAAGATCAGTTCGTTCTGCCCCTGCTGCCAGATCTGCTCACACAGGGTCATCTACGTTACCCCAATTTACCAACGCTGGCTTTGACGGCGTGGCTGCTGAAACCTCCATCTTGAAGGAGGAAGGTCTTTCTGATGCTGTGATTTGAACTCTTATTAGCGCTAGGAAGAGGTCTTCTTCTTCTGTTTACTATAGGACTTGGAGGTCTTATATTGATTGGTGTGAGACTAGGGCCTTCCCTTGTAGGGAATTCTCTATTTCTAGAATCTTGGAGTTCCTGCAACATGGTTTGGATCTAGGGCTCCAACTCAGTACTCTGAAGGGGCAGGTGTCTGCCCTAGCGGTGTTTTTTCAAAGATCTTTTGCTCTTCATCCGTTGGTTAAGAACTTTATCCAGGGGGTTACGCATGTGCGGCCTCCTAGGAAGGCTCTGATTCCGGTTTGGGATTTGAATTTGGTTCTTTCTGCTCTTCAGGGTCCTCCTTTTGAGCCTTTGCATGATATTGCCTTGTCTTCCCTTACGCAGAAGGTGTTTCTGTTTCTGAGTTGGCGGCTCTCTCTATTCAAGCTCCGTATTTTGAAAGACATCAGGACATCAGGTTTTCCGTTTCCAGAGGTGGTTTCTGCTTTTCATCTAAATCAGGATATTGTTCTGCCCTCTTTTTGTCCTAATCCCAGCAACGACAAGGAGAGGGCCCTGCATTCCTTGGATGTGGTTCGCGTTGTGAAGTACTATTTGGTGGTAACGTCTTCCTTTCGCAAGACTGATGCCTTCTTTGTGGTGCCCTCCGGGCCCAAGAAAGGTTTTTGGCGCCCGCCAAATCTTCCATCAGTAAGTGGATTCGTCAGGCCATTGTTGGGGCTTATTCCCCTTTTCGTGTTACGGCTCATTCTACTCGTGCGGTTGGGGCTTCCTGGGCTTTTCAGCACCAGGCCTCTGTTGAGCAAGTTTGTAAGGCTGCTACCTGGTCTTCTGTTCACACCTTTTCCAAGTTTTACAAGGTTGATGTTCGGGCCTCAGCGGATGCTGTTTTTGGCCGCAAAGTTCTGCAGGCTGCAGTGGTTTAAGTTGTGCTTTATGCCTTGTTTTGGATCCCCACCCTTTATGGACACTGCTATTGGATGTCCCACAGGTTATGAATATCTTGAAGCGGGGTGTGTGACATACTTAGAATAATACCATTTTGTGAATACTCACCTTGTAAAATGGGTATTATAAGTATGTCACACACCCCGCTTCACCCCGCCCTTTTGTATTCTGGATCCTTCATATTGTGAACTTTGCCTTGTTATGACTTATATTTGGCTCTTCCTGGTCCCTTACCTTACTGCTTTCTTTATACTGGGTAATGAGTGGGAGGTCCCAGGTATTTATTGACCGGGAGGGGCTTTCTTTCTTCCTATCATCTCTGCAGTTCGCCCTCTACAGGTCAGTATTACCCACAGGTTATGAATATCTTGAAGCGGGGTGTGTGACATACTTATAATACCCATTTTACAAGGTGAGTATTCACAAAATGGTATTTTTTGTGCTTCCGTCTGGACCTAAGAAGGGCTGGCTCCAGCCAAGTCCACTATCAGCAAGTGGATCCGTCAGGCTGTGATGCAGGCCTACCCTGCTAAGGGGAAGGAGCCTCCCTTCCGCCTTACTGCTCACTCTGCTTGTGCTATTGGTGCTTCTTGGGCTTTTCAGCACCAAGTTTCTGTTGAACAAGTTTGCAAGGCCGCCACCTGGTCTTCTGTTTTTACTTTTTCTAAGTTTTACAAGGCTGATGTTAGGGCCTCAGCTGATGCTGCTTTTAGCCGCAAGGTTCTGCAGGCGGCAGTGGTTTAAACTGTCTGCTGTTACTTTTGGGGATCCCACCCTACCTTACGGGCACTGCTATTGGATGTCCCAAGAGTAAGGAGTATCTTCTGGAACAGGACGTGCTGTATACTTAGAATAATACAATTCTGTGATTACTCACCTGTAGAATTGGTATTATATGTATGCAGCACGTCCTGTTCCACCCCACCCTTGTTATCATTTTTCTTAATTACCTCTGTATGGTGATTGTTCAATTTTTGTAATGATTATAGTTCTCCCAGTTCCATTTTAACTGCTTTTCAATACTGGGGAATTTGTAGGAGGTCCCTGGTATATATGGGACCGGGAGGAGCCAGTTTTCTGTCTCTGCAGTCCAGCGCCATCTACTGGTTGTATATCCCAAGAGTAAGGTATATCTTCTGGACGTGCTGTATACGTATAATACCAATTCTAGAGGTGAGTAATCACAGAATTGTATTTTATGCCACCACATTATTTAAGTTGGTTAACGGCTGATAAATGGTCTTATGCTGACTGGTTCTTGACATGTAAATCTATGAGTTCAGTTGAATGTTGTGATTTATTGCCACACTGATGGCAACTGCTTTTGCACTTCCCAGGAGTATTCAGCGTCCTGGAATGGAATAGGAGAGAAAATAACGTCACGAGCTGTTCCAGTAAATTCCTTACACTTGGGTTATTCCGCCACAAGGTGGCGCAGGGGACTGCAGAAAGACTTGTGGCCACTCCCGGCCCCATAAATAGCCAAGTACCTCCCACCAATTTCCAGTGTTTCTCTGCATTCTAGACTGCGAAGATAGAAGATGGCTCCCTATTGCACAGGGAGTGGGGCTTTTCAAGCCTTTGGCCCTGCAGGCTTATTTCCACCCGTTCTGGACCCACTGCCTCCCAGCCTCGGCTGACTGTTCGGGTGAAGGTAGTACAGCACTAGGGTCAGGTGCTGAAGGAGCTCTGCTCCGGCCTGCAAGACCCTGTACCAAAGGGTAGCCTGCGACAGGCTTTCTATGGTGAGCCTCATTGGGATGCCCCAGCCTCAAAACTTGGGTCCTTTTTCCCGTCTCCCCTCCCCTCTAGAAGGTTGTGCACGACCCCTTTGTTGTGGCCCGCTTGGTGGCAGGGGGTGCCCGGGGGGTCTGTGATTTGTGTGTGTTATTTTATTATTGGTGTGTGTGCGGGCCGGTGTACAGAGCTCCGCGGTGGTTGACGCTATGTATTTTTTTGTTACTGTCCTCTGCTACGGGTCCCGGTGCTGCGCCCCTTTCTGCTTCGCCTACCCCCCCATACTTGCATCTGACTCCCAGTGAGGGGCACACTAGCGGGGAGTCTCAATATGACTTGGCTTCACAGGTGGCTAGCATTGAAAAGCATATTGCTGGGTCAGCCCCGCGTAAGGCTTCTGCTAAGAAGCGGCATTTATCTCCCGCTGCTTCCCTTTTTCCTGTGGAGGATGAGGGACATTACTCATTTTCTGGCTTTTACCCGCTCGAGGAGGGGGAATTATTCTCTGATTCAGAATCCTCTGAGGAACAGTCAGTTATATTATTCAGTTATATGGTGGTACCGGGTCTCCCTTTGGAGAAGACCCATGGTCCTCAGATGACACTGACAGGTTATTAACTCACATTTTTGAAGTGCTTTGTATTTTCCCTCCTGCCGTGGCTCCGCAGCAGCAGGGTGAGCTTTTCCATTCTGTTAAACCACGCTTGGAGTTCACTGAGCAGAATCACTTTAATAATCTGGTGCTCAAAGAGTGATAACGCCCTAGTATGCTACCTGGGGTGCCCAAGAGTTGGGACAGGAGGTATCCTTTTCCCGCTGATGTGATCAAGCGTTGGTCATGTCCTCCCGAGGTGGACGCGTCAGTTCTAGAGTTGTCTAACACATCCGTCATGCATTCACCTGACACTACTACCCTGCGGGATGGTGAGGACCGGCGCTTGGACCAGCTGTCCTGTCATGCTTTTGCTTGTGTGGGGACTGCACTGCACCCTGTTTGTGCCTCTGCCATAACGGCTATTGCTATTATAGGGCTGCTTAAGTGTCTCATAGATGGGGCCTCTGATGACGCTGGAGGTGAGGATTATAGATCTCTCCTACTTTGCTATGAATTTATTGCATATATCCTTTCTGCCATGGATGATGCCATTAGAATGTGTGGTAGGACTTCTGCCCTGTTGGTGGCTATACGACGCTCTGTCTGGCTACATCAGTGGGTGGCTGATAATGCTGCTTAAAAGGCCCTCACTGATTTTCCCTTTAAGGGGCTGCGGCTCTTTGGTGAATGCTTGGACCTATTTGCCAGGGGTGGTAGGCTACCTCAACGTAGAAGGCCATCTCGGCCCTTTCAGGGGACCAGTGCTTCTCTCCCCTCCTTCCGCGCTTCCAGGGCTGGTCGAGGAGTTTCCTTTGGTGGGGCACGCGGAGACTATTGGGGTAAGGGTAGAGGACGAGACCGTCCCGGGCTCTCATGGGGTCCCAAGCCCCCTCAGGCATGAGGAGGGGCCCTCACCCATCCGGGTGGGGGGGGCTGCTTCGGCTCTTTGCTCACGTCTGGAGGCTACGTGTAGCAGATGGATTCAGAAGGTGCTGTCCTCCGGATACAAGATAGAGTTTGCAGCCTGGCCGCCCCCAAGATTTGTCAGATCCCGGATGGCTCAAAACCCCCTGTCAGCTCAGAGCTTGCGGTCCAAAACCTTTTGAAGTTGGGGGTCATCTGTCCTGTGCCTCTCAGGGAAAGGGGCAGAGGCTTCTACTTCAATCTATTCACTGTTCCCAAAAAGAATGGGTCCCTCAGGCCCATCCTGGATTTAAAGCACCTCAACAAGTTTGTCAGATTCAAGCATATTCTAAGTATGTCACACACCCCACTTCAAACATTAATAATTACAATAGGGTTAACTCACCGCTAGGTGGCAGCATTGCAGAGAATCTCCCAAAAATTCAACAGGCCCCTCCCGGTCTATACATACCTGGTACCTCCCCAGAATCACCCAGTGTTGTTCTCTGCAAGGTGGCGACAAGACAGAAGAAAGAAGTCTCCTGCTTGCAGGTAGCCGGGGTATCCCCCCGCCCCCCCCCCCCCCCCCCCGTGGTCTATTTCTGCCCGGCTCTTGTTTTGTAATATATTTGTTAACTGGCAGCCTCCCAGCTTCGGCTGTAGGCCAGGCAAAAGGTAGCCGGCACCTTTGGTGCCTAGGAGATTAGCTCCTCCGCTCGACCCTTCATTGCGGGGCATAGCGGGATTCCCGGAGTGGTGATCCGGATGTGGGATGCCCCCATTTAATTAGTGGAAGTTAGCAGTTCAGGATGTGCCTAGCCCTGGGACATTAGTTATTCCTCACTCCGGGGTGTGTGGCGCGCTTTGGGACCGGTGACATGGTTGTGTGAGTGTGGCTGCTGCGCTGGCTGGTTTGTGAGGGCTTCTGCGCTGTTTACTGTGGCGTTTTTTTGTGGATCTGCCTTGTGTGTGTGTGTCTTTACTTTCAGCTGCTGCTGGTGTGAGTTGGCGTCTCTCCCCTCAGGAGCCGGGGGGGCGGGGCCTCGCGGCGCGCTGCGCCGGGGTCCCGCCTGTGGCTGAGCGCCGTGCTCGGCGCTTGCAGCCTGGCGTGTCCGGTCTGCACAGGGGTGATAGAGGGAGATGAGCGTGTGTGTGTGTGTGTTGCGCACTTGGGACCGGCAGGTTGCTCCGCCGGTCCCGTCTTGGAGGCTGAGCGCGGTTCGCTGGTCTGCTTGCGCTGACGCCGCAGGGGGGCGGGACCGCGCGCTGTTTGGCTGTTCTGGAGGGGCGGGGCTTTCTCGGCTCCCGCGCTCCCGGGGCTCGTCTTCCCCTCCCTCACTGTCACGGAGCGGTGTTCGGGCCGCCATCTTTCTGCGGGTGCCTCTCTGCGCTTGTGCTCTCTCAGGTAGGCGTTTTCTGATATCTTGCGGGGGATGTTTTGTTCACATAAAGGTGGTGGCCTGGCCTCCCGCCTTACGTCCCCTCCTTCTCCCGCCTCCTCGCTCCTGCACGTCTTTTTATAGTGCTGGTTGTGTATTTTAACCATCTCCTTTTGTCTATGGTTAATGGGGGGGGGGGGGGGTTGTATGTTATTCTTGTATGTTTGTATAGGTATTATTGTGCCTGGATTGACTGTTGTCCCTCTTCTTTTGTGTCTTTCAGATCCTGGGATCCCGTCTGGCAGGGCTCTCCCGGTCTTATATACCTGGCTTGTGGGGGGTGTTTTCATAAAACTATAAATATATAAGGGTTTTTATGCTATTCCCCTGGGTCAGGATTTTTTGACAATCTTTAGACAATTTTTAGGTAATTAGGGGGCATCCCGGGTCGCGTACTGCATAAATCCCTGGGTTCTGCGAATACCATAAATTTCACCACATGGAGGCTGCCACAGATACCGGGAATGGTTCTTCGGGACAATCCAAGGTGTGCGGGGGTTGTGGGACTCCGCTCCAGGGAGATGATGTCATTTTGTGTATCCCATGTGCACAGCAGAACATTGCACGGCAGTCCAGTACTCCGGTGCCTAGCACTTCGTCAGCCGCGCCATCTCCCTCTCCCCCTCGCTTATTCCGGACCCCGTGTGACGTTGTCCTGGGCGGGGATTCGCAGTCTGAGGTATGTGCCCGTTTGACCAGCCTTGAGAAACGGTTTTCTGCAATGGCCGCTCAGAAGGCTCCAGCTAAGCGGAAGCATCTGTCTCCGCCTCCGCCGGATTCAGATGAGGAAGTTGTTGGAGATCTGGATTGGTCGGATCGTCCCCTTGAAGATGGTGAGCTCATTGAGGAAGAAGATTCTGATGTTCAGCAGTTGCTGGGTACTGAGGGGGATCAGGCTGACGGCCTTCCTCTCGATTCCTCTACCATTCTGACCCAGATGTTTGAGGTTTTGGATTTGGATCCTCCGGTGGTTGCTCCTAGGCCTAAGGGTCAGCTTTTTGGGGTGTCCAAGCAGCGCTTGGAGTTTCCCAGCCAACAGCATTTTGAAGAAATTGTTTTCAAGCAATGGGAGCAACCTACACGTCTCGTTGGTGTGCCGTCTAGCTGGGATAGGAAGTATCCCTTTCCGGCGGAATTGATGAAGCGTTGGTCTGTCCCCCCTGAGGTAGATACTCCGGTCTTGGGACTGTCCAACACGGCGGTCGTGCATTCCCCTGACACGACTTCGCTCAGGGACGGCGAGGATCGCCGGATTGATCAGCTAGCCCGTAATGGTTTTGTATGTGCGGGTTCGGTGTTACGGCCTGTCTGTGCTTCGGCTCTTTTGACTTTTGCGGTCAGGTCTATTGTCAGGGACTTGGATGTGGATCTCGAGCCTACCAGTGATGAGTCCCTTGCACTTAAGCGCTGTGATTCTTTCTTGTCCTTTATCCTGGCCGCTCAAGAGGATGCCATGTTGATGTGTGGCAGGGCTACTGCTTTGCTGGTGGCTATCCGGCGCTGTGTGTGGTTGAGACAGTGGACGGCTGATTTTAATTCTAAAAGATCGCTCACGGCTCTGCCCTTTTTGGGTTTGAGGCTTTTTGGTGAGAGGCTGGATTCTGTTACCAAGGGAGGTAAGTTACCTCAGCGCAAGAAATTTCGCCGTTCCTTTCGGGGGACGGTCTCCTTCAATCCGTCCTTTCGGGGAGCCGGAGCCGGAAGGGGTGCGGGCTCCTCGGCCTCCAGGGGCCCAGTTGGAATAGGGGTAGAGGCCGTGGCCGTCCCGCTCGCGTCTGGGGTGCCAAGCCCAAGCCGGTTGCCAAGCCCACCCAGCAATGAGGGGGCGCCCTCACCCGTTCGGGTGGGGGGACGGTTGCAACTTTTCTCCCGGGTGTGGGACCAGGAGGTCTCGGACAGATGGATCCGGGAGGTGGTTTCGGCCGGTTACAAGTTGGAGTTCGAGTCCCGTCCTCCTCCAAGGTTCTTCAGGTCTCGGGTGTCTTTGGATCCTTTGGCCGCGCAGGGGCTCCTGGCGGCAGTAAGGAATCTTCTAGACTTAGCTGTCGTTTGCCCGGTTCCTTCTTCAGAGGTAGGGCGCGGGTTTTACTCCAATCTCTTCACTGTCCCCAAAAAGGACGGGTCCTTCCGTCCTATTCTGGATTTGAAGTTTCTCAACAGGTTTATTCGTCTCCGGAAGTTCCGCATGGAAACCCTGCGGTCTGCGATCGGTTCGCTTCGGCAGGGGGACTTTATGACGTCCATAGACATCAAGGATGCGTACCTGCACATTCCGATCTTTCCAGCTCATCAGCGGTTCCTTCGCTTCGTGGTGGAGGATCGGCATTTTCAGTTTGTGGCTCTTCCATTCGGCCTCACCTCTGCTCCGAGAGTGTTCACCAAGGTGTTCACAATCACAAGCTTCCGTCCTTTGTGTCCCTGTCCCGGGACCCTCTGGCTCTGGCGGTGGATGCCATGGCCCTGAGCTGGAGGGAGCTGGGGTTTCTTTATCTGTTTCCTCCGATTCCCATGCTAGGCAGGGTTCTGCGAAAGTTGGTTCTGGAGGGAGTTCCCGCCATTCTCGTGGCTCCAAGGTGGCCAAGGCGGGTGTGGTTCGCGGACATCGTTCGTCTGGCCGTAGATCAGTTCGATCTGCCTCTTCGCCCGGATCTTCTCACACAGGGTCAACTATGTTACCCCAGGTTACAAACGCTGGCTTTGACGGCTTGGCTGCTGAAACCTCCATCTTAAAGGAGGAGGGTCTTTCGGATGCTGTCATTCGGACTCTTATTAGTGCCAGGAAGAGATCTTCTTCTTCCATCTATTACAGGTATTGGAGATCTTATATTGATTGGTGTGAGGCTAGGTCTTTGCCTTGCCGGGTCTTTTCTGTGTCTAGGATTTTGGAGTTTCTTCAGTCGGGGCTGGACTCCGGCTGAGTACCTTGAAGGGGCAGGTTTCTGCTTTGTCAATTTTTTTCCAGAAGTCTTTTGCTAGTCATTCCTTGGTCAAGACCTTTTTCCAGGGGGTTTCGCATGTGCGGCCTCCTAGGAAGCCTTTGCTCCCAGTGTGGGATTTGAATTTGGTTCTTTCTGCTCTTAAGGCTCCTCCCTTTGAGACTTTGCGGGATATTGCTCTGTCCATTCTTACTCAGAAGGTTGCCTTTCTGGTTGCCATCACTTCGGTTCGGCGTGTTTCAGAGTTGGCAGCTTTGTCTATTCAGGCTCCTTATTTCGAGGATCATCAGGACAAAGTGGTTTTTCGATTCAAGTCAGACTTTCTCCCTAAAGTGGTCTCTGCCTTTCATCTTAACCAGGACATTGTTCTTCCTTCCTTGTGTCCTAAGCCTAAGAATGTCAAGGAGAGTGCTTTGCACTGCTTGGATGTTGTACGTTGTGTTAGGTACTATCTACGTGCTACGTCTTCTTTTCGTAAGACTGATGCCTTTTTCGTTGTGCCCTGTGGGCCTAGGAAGTGTTTGGCTCCGGCCAAGTCTTCCATTAGTAAATGGATTCGTCAGGCCATTGTTGGTGCTTATTCGGCTAAGGGGAAGGATCCTCCTTTTCGCGTTACTGCTCACTCTACTCGTGCAGTTGGTGCGTCCTGGGCTTTTCAGCACCAGGCTTCGGTTGAACAAGTGTGTAAGGCTGCAACTTGGTCTTCTGTTCATACTTTTTCTAAGTTCTATAAGGTTGATGTGCGGGCCTCAGCGGATGCTGTTTTTGGCCGCAAGGTTTTGCAGGCTGCAGTGGTTTGAGTTTTTTCTGCGTTATTGCCTGTTCGGATACCCACCCTTTTCTGAACACTGCTGTTGGATGTCCCTATTGTAATTATTAATGTTTGAAGTGGGGTGTGTGACATACTTAGAATAATACCATTTTGTGAATACTCACCTGTAAAATGGGTATTATAAGTATGTCACACACCCCACTTCACCCGCCCTTTTCGGTATCCTGGCTCTTTATATGGTGAAGTTTAGTTCTTTACGTTGAGGGTTACATTGTTTGTTTCTGGTACCTTGTCTTACTGCTGTTCTAATACTGGGTGATTCTGGGGAGGTACCAGGTATGTATAGACCGGGAGGGGCCTGTTGAATTTTTTGGAGATTCTCTGCAATGCTGCCACCTAGCGGTGAGTTAACCCTATTGTAATTATTAATGTTTGAAGTGGGGTGTGTGACATACTTATAATACCCATTTTACAGGTGAGTATTCACAAAATGGTATTTTTCGCATGGAGACCCTATGCTCAGCAGTTGTTACTCTGCGCCCGAACGACTTCATGACATCCGTAGACATCAAGGACGCTTACCTTCATGTACCAATCTTCCCAGGTCATCAGAAATTTCTCAGTTTTGCTCTGGAGGATCAGCACTACCAATTTGTGGCCTTACCTTTCGGTATCACCTCAGCTCCCAGGGTATTCACCAAGGTGCTGGCGGGTGTGATGGCTCTGTTGAGTTCTCAGGGCATTCGCATCCTTCCTTATTTGGACGACATTCTGATCTCGCCTCAGTCCTTCCATCAGGCAGAACTAGATACCCAGATGGTGGTGTCTACACTAGAGTCCTTCGGCTGGGTGATCAACCATCCCAAGTCTTTTCTGTCCCTGTCACTGGTGAGGTCCTTTTTTGGCATGACTCTGGATACATCTCAGGTCAAGGTTTTTCTCCCTCAACAGAAGGTGGAGAGTCTTCAAGCTCAGGCCCAGTTCCTTCTTTCTTGTCCTCATCCCTCCATCCGGCAGGGGATGCAGCTGGTGGGCCTGATGGTGTCTTGCTTCGAGGCGGTACCCTATGCTCAGTTTCACATGAGACCTCTGCAGCTACACCTCTTATCAGTGTCCTGTGTCCCTGGATCAGGTGTTTGTTCTGTACCCCCTGGCCAGATGGTCCCTCTCGTGGTGGCTGGACTCAAGGAACCTCTTGGTGGGCAGAACCTTTTTGTCCCCTTGCTGGGACACTGTCACCACAGATGCCAGTCTGACAGGTTGGGGGGGATTCTGGAAGTCCCTGAAATTCCAGGGTCAGTGGGGCCCCCAGGAGGCCCATACTCCTATCAACATTCTGGAACTGAGGGCAGTAAGGTTGGTTCTCGCACAATTGACCCCACACCTTCGGGTCGGGCTATTCAGGTCCGCTTGGACAATCAGACGGCGGTTGCCTACATCAATCATCAGGGAGGGACCTGGAGCAAGAGGGCCCTCAAGGAAGTGTCTCTGATACTGTCATGGGCGGAGGGGAATGTTCCCTGCATCTCTGCAGTGTATATCCTGGAGGCGGATTTTTGCAGCATGGCTTGGATTTGGGCCTTCAACTTAGTACTCTCAAGGGACATGTTTCAGCTTTGGCTATTTTCTTCCAAAGATCTTTTGCCAACCACCATTTGGTTAAGACTTTTTTCCAGGGGGTTACTCACATGCGCCCGGCACGTAAGCCTATGTTACCAGTCTGGGATTTGAATATGGTTTTATCTGCTTTGCAGGGTACTCCTTTTGAGCCTCTACGTGAGGCTGATTTGCCTATTCTGACTCTTAAGGTAGCCTTTTTGGTGGCTATCACTTCTGTGAGGTGTGTTTCTGAGTTGGCGACGCTTTCCATTAAACCTCCTTACTTTGAGCGTCACCAGGACAAGGTGGTGTTTCGGTATAAGCCAGATTTCCTGCCTAAGGTTGTGTCTGCATTTCATCTCAATCAGGACATTGTTTTGCCTTCATTGTGTCCTAATCCTGCTAATCCCAAGGAGCGGACTCTGCATTCCTTGGATGTGGTCAGAGTTCTGAAGTTTTATTTGGTAGCTACTTAATCTTTCAGGAAGACTGATGCTCTTTTTGTTCTCCCTTCTGGACCTAGGAAGGGATTGCCTCCGGCTAAATCCACTATCAGCAAGTGGATCCGTAAGGCGGTGGTGCAAGCCTATTTTGCTAAGGGGAAGGAGCCTCCCTTCCGCCTTACTGCTCATTCCACTCATGCTATCGGTGCCTCCTGGGCCTTTCAGCACCAGGCTTCTGTTGAACAAGTTTGTAATGCCGCTGCTCGGTTTTTACAAGGTTGATGTTAGGGCCTCAGCTGATGCTGCTTTTGGCCGCAAAGTTCTTCAGGCGGCAGTGGTTTAAACTGCCCGCTGTTGCTCATTGGGGATCCCACTCTACCTTACGAACACTGCTTTTGGATGTCCCAAGTGTAAGGAATTTACTGGAACAGGACGTGCTGTATACTTGGAAAAATACAATTCTGTGAGTACTCACCTGTAGAAGTGATTTTATAGTATACAGCACGTCCTGTTCCACCCCTCCCTTGTTATAATTTTTCTTGGTTACCTCTGTTTGGTGATTGTTCAAAAGTTTATTTTGGGTTCTTATCCATTTTTTGATTCTCCCGGCTTCTTGTATAACTGCTTGTCAACACTGGAAATTGGTGGGAGGTACTTGGCTATTTATGGGGCCGGGAGTGGCCACAAGTCTTTCTGCAGTCCACTGCGCCACCTTGTGGTGGAATAACCCAAGTGTAAGGAATTTACTGGAACAGGACGTGCTGTATACTATAAAATCAATTCGACAGTTAAGTACTCTCAGAATTGTATTTTTGTGTACTCCACTGTAATTTTTTTTTCTCTCTTCCATTCCAGGTCGCCACTCCCCCCCCCCCATGTTTGTTGGTTGTTGTTAATGCCTTTTTACATTGTTAAAACTGGCCTCCAGTCAATAAAATAAAATGTAGTGATTTGCTCCCCTAAAGCCCCTATTTGACAGTGGCATATGTTGTTTAAGAGGGTTTAACTCAATGCAGATGTTGTGCAATAGCTGTGCTCCTAGAACTAAATGAGAGCAGCCATCTTTGATTACATCTGAGAGCCCTGATTAGCAGGAATGGGGTTGGCGAGAGCCTTTGCTAGCACACAGACATACTGCAGTTGGGCTGGGACTTTCCTTATGATCAGCCCAACCAGCCAGAGAGTTTGTATCTGTTTCCACACAGAACTTCTCGTTCTGGCTGCATTGCTGTAGCATTTATGCAACATGGCTGCAGTGTCCCTGTGTGATATTCTTTTCTCCACAGAAGGCAGGCTGTTTGGAACTTGGGATTTTACTATAAGCTGACCACACCAAATATGTTTACTTTAGAAAAGGGATCCACATGTCTGTCATGTTACACTTACTCACTGAATTAGAAGCTGCTGGCGGGGTTGAGTGTAATTGTGTATCAATATAAGCCACACAGTTGTTCACAATGTTGATAAACCTTTTATTCCATAGACTTATCCAGTTGTTCTCTGCAGTGCTTACAGCGAGGATAGAAGATGGTCTCTATGCGCAGGTGTGCGGGGCAACCATGCCTGCGGCCCTGCATATCTATTTCCACCCGTTTCTCTGTGCCTCCCAGCCTCGGCTGTCGGATCGGGTGAAGGTAGCGGAGCACTGGGGTCAAGTGCTCAAGGAGTGCTGCTCCAAGTCGCAGACCCTGTACCACAAAGGGTAGCCGGCCATAGGCTTTATGGTGAGCCTACTAGGCATGTAGAGTCCCTGTCCTAGCTTCTGAGGTGGTGAGTGTTTTTGGACATGTTTTCTATGTTTGGGGTCCCCCACCCCGGCCTGGCCTGGGCTTTGCCGCTGCCTGCTCGCTCCCCCCCCCCCCCCCCTCTTCTGTCCCCGACGGGTGTTCGGGGGGGGGGCGGGTGGTTTTGTACTGCGCTTTGTACTGCACTCCGCGGTGGGCAGCGCTATATTTGTGAGGCGTTTTCCGCTGTGGGGATGACGTCCGTGAGGTCACGTGAGCACCGTTTTCACGCTCTTCGGGGGGGGGGGATGACGCGTATCGCGTCGTTCTCCCGCGGCCCGCCCCTCAAGGTTCCTCTGTCGGCGCCATCTTGCTTCTGCTGCGTGTCTGGAGCCCTCTTCAATTCCTGGGCTGCCGCGGTGATTTCTGCCTGCGTTGCTTTTTCCGGTGGTCTGTCGGTTGGTGATCTTTGTCCTGCTTGGTCCGTGAGTCACCATATGGAGGCTTCTGGGTATAACGTGCTCGAGGATCCTTCGGGACAATCCCGGCTGTGTTCCATGTGTGGGGTATCCCCTATCAGTAATGACGTCACGATGTGTGGGCCGTGCGCCCAGGCTGTCCTTTTGATTCAGTCTGGGCTGCCTGCTTCTTTACCAAGCTCTGCGCCCCCTTCGGCATCGCCTACCCCGCTGCGCCTGCATTTAGCCCCCAGTGAGTGCGCCTGCACTATTTACTGAGGAGCAGGACATTGATCTTTTTGATGAACATTATTCCCTGGAGGAGGGGGAGCTTTCCCGGGCTCTGACTCCTCTGGGGACCAGCAGGTGGGCCGCGACAGTGACCCTGGGTCTGAGTCTAAGGATTCCTGGTTTCCTGAGGACACTGCTAATCTGTTGTCTCACATTTTTGAGGTTTTACACATTGCCCCCCCCCCTGAGGTGTATGTCCTAGTAGATTGCCCGCGGTGCCTAAAGGTTTGGATAAGAAGTATCCCTTTCCTGCTGATTTGGTTAAGCGGTGGTCGGGTCCCCCCGAGGTAGACGTGCCCATTCTTGGATTGTCCAACACTTCTGTTATGCCTTCCCCTGACACTACCGCACTGAGGGACAGCGAGGACCGGCCTATGGATCAGCTGGCCTGCCATGCCTTTGCCTTTGTGGGGGCTGGTTTGCGTCCATCCTGTGCCGCTGCCATAACTGCTATTGCTCTTAAGAGACTGATCAATCGTCTCCTTGCTGGCGCTACAGCTGAAAGGGGGGATGAGTATAGGACCCTTTTGCTGTGCTCTGATTTTGTTGCCTTTATTCGTACTGCCATGGACGATGTAGTATGACTGAGTGGTAGGGCCTCTGCCCTCTTGGTGGCTATGCGCCACTCTGTTTGGTTGTGTCAGTGGGCAGCTGACGCTGCTGCTAAGAAGGCTCTCACTGGACTCCCCTTTGTGGGGCTGCGGCTCTTTGGTGAGCGCCTGGATGTTTTAGCCAAGGATGGTGGGCTGCCTCAACGTAGGAGGCAGCCTCGGCCTTTTCGGGGCCGTCTGCTTCAGTCTCCTCCCTTCGTACCCCCAGAGGAGGTCGAGGGTCCCCTTTTCAGGTACCCGCAGGGGGTCTTGGGGCCGTGGCAGATCCCGTGGTTGTCCCGGTCTCTCATGGGACCTCAAACCTTTTCCCAAGCCCCCTCAGGCATGAGGAGGCGCCCTCAACCATCCGGGTGGGGGGACAGCTTCGGCTCTTTGCTCACGCCTGGAGATTCCGCGTCTCAGACCGGTGGATTCAGGAGGTGGTGTCCTCCGGTTACAAGATAGAGTTTGCAGCCTGGCCGCCCCCAAGATTCCTCAGATCCCGGATGCCTCACAACCCTCTTTCAGCTCAGAGGTTGCGCCCTGCGGTTCAACGTCTGCTGGAGTCAGGAGTCATTTGCCCGGTGCCTTCCCAGGACCGGGGTCAGGGTTTCTACTCCAATTTGTCCACGGTCCCCAAAAAGGACGGGTCCCTGAGGCCAATCCTGGACTTGAAGTGTCTCAACAGGTTTGTCAGGTTCAAGCACTTTCGCATGGAGACTCTTCATTCAGCTGTCAGTTCCCTTCGCCCGGGCGACTTCATGACCTCCGTGGACATCAAGGATGCTTATCTTCATGTGCCAGTCTTCCTGGGTCATCAGAGATTTCTCAGGTTTGCTCTAGAGGATCAGCATTACCAGTTTGTGGCCTTACCTTTCGGTATCACCTCGGGTGTTCACCAAGGTGTTGGCGGACGTGATGGCTCTGCTGCGGCATCAGGGCATTCGCATCCTTCCTTACCTGGACGACATTCTGATTGCGGCTCAGTCTCTTCGGCAGGCTGAGAGAGATACTCAGGTGGTGACCTCCACTCTCGAGTCCTTTGGTTGGGTGATCAACTATCCCAAGTCTTCACTGTCTCCGTCTTTGGTGAGGTCCTTTCTGGGCATGACTCTGAATACCTCTCAGGTCAAGGTTTTCCTGCCCCAGCTGACAGTGGAGGGCCTTCAGAAGCAGGCTCGGGCTCTGCTCTTGTGTCCCCATCCCTCCGTCCGGCAGGGGATGCAGTTAGTGGGTCTGATGGTGTCCTGCTTCGAGGCGGTCCCCTTTGCTCAGTTTCATATGAGGCCTCTTCAGTTGCAACTTCTGTCTGTTTGGAATCGGGACCCTGTGTCCCTGGATCAGGAATTTGCTCTGTCCCCCCTGGCCAGACAGTCCCTCTTGTGGTGGCTGGACTCAAGGAACCTTCTAATGGGCAGGACTTTTCTGCCCCAGTGTTGGGAGACTGTCACCACAGATGCCAGTCTGACCGGTTGGGGGGGCTTTTGGAAGTCCCTGCAGTTCCAGGGTCAATGGGGCCCCCAGGAGGCCCATGCTCCCATCAATGTTCTGGAACTGAGGGCAATCAGGTTGGTTCTTGCTCAGCTGACCTCACACCTTCGGGGTCGGGCTGTTCAGATCCGCTCGGACAACCAGACGGCAGTTGCCTACATCAATCATCAGGGAGGGACTCGGAGCAAGCGAGCCCTCAAGGAAGTGTCCCTGATACTGTCTTTGGCGGAAGAGAATGTGCCTTGCATCTCGGAGGATTACATTCCGGGGGTGGAGAACCTGGAGGCAGACTCCCTGAGCAGGGGGACATCTCGGCTGGGGGAATGGTCTCTCAGCAACAAGGTATTTCACTCCCTGTGTCACCGGTGGGGTCTTCCGGATGTGGACCTGTTTGCGTCTCGCCACAATCACAAGCTTCCCAGGTTTGTCTCCCTGTCACAGGACCCTCTGGCCGTCGCCACGGATGAGCTAGCAATGCCTTGGACGGCGTTTCGGCTCCTCTATGTGTTCCCTTCCCTTCCTCTGCTGGGCAGGATGCTGCGCAAGATAGCCCAGGAAGGGGTACCAGCCATTCTGGTGGCCCCCTGCTGGCCAAGGAGGGTGTGATACGCAGACGTCATGCAGTTGGCAGTGGATCAGTATGTTCTGCCCAAGGATCCAGATCTGCTCACTCAGGGACGACTGTGCCATCCCAATTTACGAACGCTGGCTTTAACGGCTTGGCTGCTGAAACCTCCAACTTGATGGATAAGGGGTTGCCTGCCTCTGTTGTTGATACCATGATTAGGGCTAGGAAGAAGTCCTCGTCCTTTATCTACTATAGGATTTGGCATGCTTACATTGCCTGGTGTGAGTCTAGGTCTCTGCCTTGTAGGGTGTTTTCTATTCCCAGGATTTTTTGCAACATGGCTTGGATTCGCCCCCTCAACTTAGTACCCTCAAGGGACAGGTGTCAGCCCTGGCAATTTTCTTCCAAAGGTCTTTGCCAATCACCGGTTGGTCAAGACTTTCTTTCAGGGAGTTACTCATGTACATCCACCACGTAAACCTACGCTACCGGTTTGGGATATAAATTTGGTGTTGTCTGCTCTGCAGGGTCCTCTTTTTCAGTGGGGCTGCCTTGCCCATTATGACTCTCAAGGTGGCCTTCCTGGTGGCCATTAATTCTGTCAGGCGAGTCTCTGAGCTGGCTGCTCTTTCCATCAAACCTCCTTATTTTGAGCGGCATCAGGATAAGGTGGTGTGTCGGCTTAAGCCGGATTTCTTGCCTAAGGTTGTGTCTGTTTTTCATCTCAATCGGGACATTGTTTTGCCTTCTCTGTGTCCTAATCCTGCTAATTTTAAGGAGCGGACGCTTCATTCTCTGGGCCCTGAAGTTTTATTTGGTTGCTACTGAGTCTTTCAGGAAATCTGATGCTCTTTTTGTTCTTTCTGCTGGACCTAGGAAGGGTCTGCCTCCGTCTAAATCCACTATCAGCAAGTGGATCCATCAGGTGGTGGAGCAGGCCTATTCTGCTAAGGGGAGGGTTCCCCCTTTTAGGGTTACTGCTCATTCTACTCGTGCTATCGGTGCGTTTTGGGCTTTTCAGCACCAAGCTTCTGTTGAACAAGTTTGTAAGGCAGCAACTTGGTCGTCTGTTCATACTTTTTCCAAGTTTTACAAAGTTGATGTAAAGGCCTCAGCTGATGCTGCTTTTGGGCGCAAGGTACTCCAGGCGGTGGTGGTCTAAACCGTCTGTTGTTACTTTCTTTTTGGGGATCCCACCCTACTTTATGGACACTGCTTTTGGATGTCCCAGATGTAATGACTTTGTGAAGCAGGCCGTGCCATGCACTAGGAAAAAGACAATTCTGTGAGTACTCTCACAGAACTGTGGCACGGCTTGCTTCACCCCACCCTTGTTACGTTGTTCTTGGTTGCCTCTTTATGGTTATTGTTCCAATTTAGTTGGGGTTGTTATCCTTATTTGTTCCCGGTTCTTGTATCACTGCTTGTCAACTACTGGATAAGTCTATGGTGATTCCGTTTTTATATGGTACCGGGCGGAGCCACAACTCTTCTGCAGTGCCACTGCGCCACCTTGTGGCGGAATCCCAGATATTAGGACTTTGTGAAGCAGCCCGTGCCATGTATAGTAAAAGAAATTCTACAGGTGAGTACTCACAGAATTGTCTTTTTTAGGGCTTTCGGTCATTACATTACATGAGTCATTGCAGCTGAGGGCTTTTTACTTCTGGATAGAAATAAAGCATTATTGCAACAAGATCTAGGATAATTTTGACTGTAGAGCTGCTTTTTCCAGAACAGGGCTTTCAATTGTGGCAACATGTCCGCCCCATGCAGTTTATTATCATATAATCTGCCTGCTATTCCTCGACATCTGGATGGATATAAGCCCTTTCAAATAGCTCACATCACTGATTGTGAGAGAGGGGGTTTAGGGGAGCAATTTACTAAACTTTGAATACCCTTTTTGGCTGGTCATTGCTTGTTCCTGGGCTGTGTATATACTTGCAAGGAGGAGTTTTTACTTTGTGTCATGTCCCTCCCTATACCCATGTATATCCAGCATCCTGAAATCAAAGGAGAGAGAGAAGTTTTACAAATAAGTACACAAAATGTTGTTGTTATTGAGTACTCAATATATCTACTTTCTTTGGCACACTATGCTTCTTTAGTCTCTGTGGTGAACCGCCTAGAATAGTGTCTAATCTTATAGAAGGCAGAAACTAAATTCCACACAGTAAGAAAGAAGCAGTTTTTCTAGATGTACAAAATTAAATGCATTAATATATGTATTTGCTCATACATGATTTACGTTTTTCTTGAAATTTAAGGAAGAGGCTCATGAAAGAGCTGAAGTACTAATCAAAAAGCTAAGTGTACAATACCAGCGGTCAGCCACCGAAAATGTGCTTATGACACACAAACTGAATACCCCTGATTTCTTAAAGCAGCTCAGTAAACCAGCCAATCTCATTGTTTCTCTATATGAGCATAGCAGTGTGGCACAGAGGATTCGTATTCCTACTGGCAGAGACTATCCAGGTGTGTTATTTTTTTAAAATATTTTTGAAAAAAAATATTGATTTATTACCTCTTAAAGGGGATTAACAGCATTGTTACACTCCAGAGAGGTGATTTACTCATCCCTGGGGCATCCTGATTTGACATTCCTCCGATGTATGAAACCCTCAGAACGCCCAGTATACTCAAGCAGTTACACAACATGATCAGTGGCACATCATCTTGCAGATCCCTGGTGTTCATTTGCCAATAGCGACAGATTGCAATTTGTGTGAAAAAAACACTAGATTAGCTCAGCACCTTCAACACATTAATTTGGCATACATTAATATACAGTTTCAGAAATTATTTTTTATATATATTTTTAATTGAATCATTGAAACAGCGTGTTTTAAAGTGGTCATTCAGTAAGTAAATATTTTCAAATATTTTAAAATTTTTAAATATTCTCAGTGTGCCACACACCCCGCTTCCCCTTTAATTCTTACGATCGGGTTACTCCACCGCCAGGTGGCGACGTTGCAGAGAGAAGTCTTGAAAACGAGCCCCCTTCCAGCCTATATATACCTGGGACCTCCCACTTAACACCAGTGTTTTCTCTCTGCATGAGGAGACAAGACAGAAGAAAGAAGTCTCCTGCTTGCAGGTAGCCGGGGTCTTACCCCGGCACCCACTTTGGGTCTATTTCTGCCCAGTTTTGATTGTGTTTACCTAGATGGTTAATGGAAACCTCCCAGCCCAGGCTGCTCACTGGGCAACGGTAGATGGCACTATAGGTGCCTAGGAGCTTATCTCCTCCGCTCGACCTCACACGTGGGGCAATGCGGCTATCCGGCATGGTGATCCGGATTTGGGATGCCCCTGTCCCGAGGTTCCCCTTTGCCCATTTCTCTCCCGTTACGGTCCCTTCTCCCTTCACTATGGGGGGGGGGTGGTTTTTGGGGGGTTCTTATACTGTGTGCATGTGTGTTTTAGCGTTAGTGCTGATTAAAGAGTGCTGGCAGTCTCAGGCTCAGCGCCGCGGATATGTGTGGCATGTCCCCCCCCCCCCCCCCCCCACTGACTCCGAGGGCGTCGGCGTGGCTTGAGCTGGTTGTTTTGCAGCTCTGCCCCGCCGCACTTCCTCCTTCTAATCAAGGAGTCAGGTGCGGGGGATTCGGCTGCAGGTTGCTGTCTGGCTGGCGGCTGCTGCTGCTCTTCGTACAGGTAAACGGTCCCCACCTCGTGTGTGGGGCCGTCCTTTTTACTTTCAGTTTGCTTCAGCATGTTTATAAAAAGTGTATGTTGGCTGGCTTCAGTTTAACTCTTAAGCCACTCTGGGGCTTTGCTATTGTTATTTATTATGCCTTTTTCTGTATTGAATGACTATGCTGCATGCTGCCTTTTCTTCTGGGGGTCTGACTGTTGTCTCTTTCCCCCCACAGATCCTGGAATCCCCCCTGGCTAGTCTTAGTACTCTAAATTGGGTTTTGTCCTAAGGTTTTAAAAAAAAAAAAAAAAATTTTAATCCTCCCGTTCCCGGGACATTAATTATAAAGGGGCATCCCGGGTGGCTTAGTGCGTAAAACCCTGGGTTGTTGCGAATACCATAAATTCACCATATGGAAGCTTGCGACAATACCGGAAATGGCTCTTCGGGGCCATCCAGGCTGTGTGGGGGCTGTGGGGTTCCGCTCCCAGGCGATGATGTCATATTATGCATTCCATGTGCAAAGCAAAACATTGCGCGCCAGTCTGTCGCTCCGGCTTCTGGCTCCTCGCAACTTCCGTCATCTCCTACCCCCCCTCCCTTATTCCGGTCCCTATATGACATTGTCAAGGGTGGGGATTTGCAAGCCGGGGTGTGTGCACGATTGGCCAACCTCGAGAAAATAATTTCCGCTAAAGTAGCTCAGAAGGCTACAGCGAAGCGGAAACACCTTTCTCCAGCAGCACCTGCTTCGGAGGATGAGACGTGTGAAATAGTGGATTGGTCCGATTGTCCCCCTGATGAGGAGGGGGAACTCCTTGAGGAGTCGGATGAGCCTGCAGATCAGCTAGGGATTGACGCTGCTGGCGATCAGGCTACGGGGGTGTCCTTTGACACCCCTTCCATTCTGGCTCAAATGTTTGAAATTTTTAATTCGGATCCGCCTGAGGCAGTCACCCTGCCAAAGGGTGAGTTATTTGATGTTCCCCAGCCGCGTTTGGTTTTTCCCAGGCAACAACACTTTGTGAGGGTTGTCCTTAAGGAATGGGAACAACCCACGCGACTGGCTGGAATTCCTCCTAGTTGGGATAAACGCTATCCCTTTCCGGAGGATTTGGTGAAGCTTTGGTCAGTTCCCCCTGACGTAGATACCCCTGTGTTAGGGCTGTCTAGCACTGTGGTACAATCTTCTGAGACCACTGCCATTAAGGATAGTGAGGATCGTCAGATTGATCAATTTGCTCGCCATGGTTTTATCAGTGCCGGATCGACACTGCGGCCAGTGTGTGCTTCGGCGCTTCTTCTGTTGGCAGTTAGGTCCATGATTAGGGATCTGTACGCAGGTCTTGATCCCGCTTGTGATGAGTTTTGTACTCTTAAACGGTGTGAGTCGTTAATTTCCTTTGTCTTGACCGCTCAGGACGATGCTGCTGTATAGAGCCCTGGTAAGGCCACAGCTAGAATACTGTGTGCAGTTCTGGAGACCTTACCTGCAAAAAGACATTATTCAAATAGAACGTGTCCAAAGGCGGGCAACGAAAATGGTAGAAGGACTTAAACTTAAAACTTATCAGGAGAGACTTAAAGAACTTAATTTGTACAGTCTGGAGGAAAGAAGGGAGAGGGGGGACATGACTGAGACCTTTAAATATGTGAAAGGATTGAATAAGGTTCAGGAGGGAAGTGTTTGTAAGAAGAAACTTAATGATAGAACAAGGGGGCACAACCTGAAGCTAGTCGGGGGGAAGATCAGGAGCAATGTTAGAAAATATTATTTTACAGAAAGAGTAGTAGATGCTTGGAACAAACTTCCAGCGGAGGTAGTTGAAAAATCAACAGTCACTGAATTTAAACATGCCTGGGATAAGCACACATCTATCCTAAGATAAAGAGTACATACAGTATACACATAAGGGCAGACTAGATGGACCGTATGGTCTCCTTCTGCCGTCAACCTTCTATGTTTCTATGTCTATGCTCTGGCAATGAGTAGCAGGACAGCGGCTCTGCTGGTGGCAATTCGTCGGTCAGTGTGGCTGCGCCAGTGGACGGCGGACTTTGTCTCTAAAAAGGTGCTTACAGCGATCCCTTTTTTGGGTTTGCACCTTTTTGGTGATAAAATAGATTCAGTGGCAAAAGGTGGTAAATTACCTCAACGCAAGAGGGCTCGTCGCCCCTTTCGGGGTGCGAGTGCCTTTAATCCTTCCTTTCGGGGAGTCAGAGCAGTTAGGGGGGCTTCCTTTCCCGCTACCAGAGGTACAAGTTGGACCCGGGGGAGGGGCCGTGGCCATCCCGGTCAGTCCTGGGGCGCCAAGCCCAAACCTGCTGGTAAGCCCGCTCAGCAATGAGGGGCTGCCCTCACCCGTGCGGGTGGGGGAACGATTGCGACACTTATCCCTGGTCTGGGACCAGGAGGTTCCGGACAGATGGATCCAGGAGGTGGTGTCGTCCAGTTACAAACTGGAGCTCGAGTCTCGCCCTCCTTCACGGTTCTTTCGGTCTCGGGTGCCCACCGATCCTTTGACTGCACAGGGGCTCCTGGCGTCGGTAAGAAATCTTTTGGAAATGGCGGTCATCCGGCCGATGCCGCGCTTAGAGGTGGGCCTCGGTTTCTACTCCAATCTTTTCGCAGTCCCCAAAAAGGACGGGTCGGTTCGTCTCGTCCTGGACCTGAAATTGCTCAACAGGTTCATCCGTTTCCGGAAGTTTCGCATGGAAACTTTGCGTTCGGCCATCGGTTCTCTTCGGCAGGGGGGCTTCATGACGTCCATAGACATCAAGGATGCTTACCTTCATGTTCCCATATGCCGAGCTCATCAGCGTTTTCTTCGGTTCATGATGAACGACCAGCATTTTCAATTCGTGGCACTTCCGTTTGGCCTGACCTCGGCCCCAAGGGTGTTCACCAAGGTGCTGGCTGGGGTGATGGCCATCTTAAGATCTCGGGGCATTCGTGTCGTACCTTATTTGGACGACCTTCTCATCATGGCTCCGTCCCTCAATCAATCAGAGACAGACACCAGGATGGTGGTCTCCACGCTGGAAAGCTTTGGTTGGGTGATCAACTTTCCCAAGTCCTCCCTCGCTCCGGCCAGGGTGGTGTCCTTTCTGGGAATGCAGTTGGACTCTTGTCAACACAGGGTGTTTCTCCCTCAGTCCAAAATGTATCTGATTCAGGAGTTGGCTCGGGTCCTTCTTTCCAATCCTTGGCCGTCCATCCGTCTGGGGATGAGGCTGGTAGGTTTTATGGTTGCCTCGTTCGAGACAGTGCCTTTCGCTCAATTTCACACGAGGACGCTGCAGCTTCATCTGTTGGCGCCCTGGGACTGGCGACCACGGTCGTTGGATCGGCCCTTCCAGTTGTCCTCCCGGGTCCGGCAGTCCCTCCAGTGGTGGTTGGTCTCGACCAATCTCTCGAGGGGCAGGTCTTTCCTGACTCCTCTTTGGGAAATTGTCACCACGGACGCCAGTCTTTCGGGATGGAGGGGATTCTGGAAGGATCTTCAGTTCCAAGGACAGTGGGGACCTCAAGAGGCCCACTTACCCATCAATATTCTGGAACTGAGAGCCATCCGTCTGTTTCTGGCTCTTCTGACTCAACATGTTCTGGGCCTTCCGGTCCAGGTCCGTTCAGACAATCGAACAGCGGTTGCTTACATCAATCATCAGGGAGGGACTCGCAGTCTGGGTACTCTCAGAGAGGTATCCCTGTTCCTGACCTGGGCGGAGGCCCATGTTCCTTGTCTCTCTGCGGTTTACATCCCAGGGGTGGAGAACCAGGAAGCGGACCTGCTGAGCAGGGGCTCTTCCCGTCTGGGAGAATGGGCTCTCCATCCTCAGGTTTTTCGGTCACTGTGTCTCCGATGGGGGACACCGGAGGTGGACCTGTTTGCCTCTCGTCACAATTGCAGGCTCCTGAACTTCGTGTCGCTCTCCCAGGATCCTCTGGCTCTGGCAGTGGACGCCATGTCTCTGAGCTGGGGGGATCTGGGGTTTCTGTACCTGTTTCCCCCGATACCCATGCTAGGCAGGGTGGTACGGAAGCTGGCTCTGGAAAAGGTGTCTGCCATTCTCGTGGCCCCAAGGTGGCCAAGGCGAGTATGGTTCGCAGACATCGTTCGGCTGGCAGTGGACCAGCTCGTTCTGCCTCGGCCCGATCTGCTCACTCAGGGTCAGCTGTGTTACCCCAATTTACCAACGTCGGGTTTGATGGCTTGGCTGCTGAAACCTCCATCTTGAAGGAGGAGGGTCTTTCTGACTCGGTCGTTAAGACTCTGATCAGTGCCCGGGAGAGGTCTTCTTCTATCATCTATTATAGGACTTGGAAAGCCTATATCGCTTGGTGTGAGATTAGACCTTTGCCTTGTAGGGTCTTTTCGGTTTCCAGGATTCTGGAATTTTTGCAATCAGGGCTGGACTCTGGTCTTCAGCTGAGTACTTTGAAGGGGCAAGTTTCTGCCTTATCTATCTTTTTTCAGAAGCGTTTTGCGCTACATCCTTTAGTTAAAACTTTTTTCCAGGGGGTGGTGCATGTGCGGCCTCCCAGGAAACCTTTACTCCTTGTTTGGGACTTGAATTTGGTTCTTTCCGCTCTTCAGGCTCCTCCCTTTGAGCCTTTGCAAGATATTGCTTTGTCTACCCTGACTCAGAAGATTGTCTTCTTGGTAGCTATCACTTCGGTTCGGCATGTCTCGGAGTTGGCGGCCTTGTCTATTCAGGCGCCCTACTTTGAGAGGCATCAGGATAAAGTGGTCTTTCGGTTCAAACCGGACTTTCTTCCTAAGGTTGTTTCTGCTTTTCATTTGATTCAGGATATTGTTCTTCCCTCCTTGTGTCTTAAGCCTAAGAATGACAAGGAGAGGGTTTTGCATTGTTTGGATGTAGTACGCTGTGTTAAGTACTATTTGATTATTACTTCTCCTTTTCGTAAAACTGATGCCTTTTTTGTTGTGCCCTGTGGGCCTAGGAAGGGTTTGGCGCTGCCCAAATCTTCCATTAGCAAATGGATATGTCAGGCCGTTATTGCGGCCTATTCTGCTAAGGGGAAAGTCCCCCCTTTCCGTATCACTGCTCATTCTACTCGCGCCGTTGGAGCGTCTTGGGCTTTTCAGCACCAAGCTTCTGTTGAACAAGTTTATAAGGCTGCTACTTGGTCTTCTGTTCATACTTTTTTTCTAAGTTTTACAAGGTTGATGTGCGGGCCTCAGCGGATGCTGTGTTTGGCCGCAAAGTTCTGCAGACTGCAGTCATTTAAGTTATGCTTCACTTTGTCTTCGGATACCCATCCCTTGTGGACACTGCTTTTGGATGTCCCGATCGTAAGAATTAAAGGGGAAGCGGGGTGTGTGGCACACTGAGAATAATACCATTTTGTGAGTACTCACCTGAAAAATGGATATTGTCAGTGTGCCACACACCCCACTTCACCCGCCCTTTTCGGTATCCCGGTTCCTTTATATGGTGAAGCTTTTTCTTTATTTTGAGGTTACCATTGGATTTCCTGGTACCTTGTCTTTCTGCTTTTTAAATCACTGGTGTTAAGTGGGAGGTCCCAGGTATATATAGGCCGGAAGGGGGCTCGTTTTCAAGACTTCTCTCTGCAACGTCGCCACCTGGCGGTGGAGTAACCCGATCGTAAGAATTAAAGGGGAAGCGGGGTGTGTGGCACACTGACAATATCCATTTTTCAGGTGAGTACTCACAAAATGGTATTTTTCATTCAGTTACAAACACAAATATATTTATAATTTTAACCTCCCACGCTTATTTATCCAGATATACATACTGCAGCAAAGCTAATTGCTGAAGTGAACAACCTAAATATGAATAAAATTCGGGATCTACTTCTTGACAAATGGCTTTGTTCTTCTAGTCTTCCTCAGGCTACAGTAAGTTACACATGCCTGTATAATCAGCATTTCCTAGTTACTTTTTTTATCAAAATGTACAATGTACGCATTCAAAATCTAATATCTTCAAGAAAAAAACAAATAGGGACTATTATTCCCTATGTGATTACTTTAGTCCGTCATGTTCAACCAACAGGGATATTACTGTGTCCTGTGTACCACTTAATGTTGAATAAATACATTTTCTCCAATCATCCTTCATGATGACCCATGGAGAGAGGGAGGCTCCACCCCCTGGGAGGCAACACAAACTGAATATAGGTTAAAACCCCAACCCCTTCCTTCCCACCTCAGTTCTTCCTAAGGAACCACTGGACAGAGAGTTGCTAGACTTCAGACAATTTTTAATTTTAACTTCTTATTATCAGACTCCAGGAGTTCTGAGGGAGCACGCTGAGCCATGGAACAGCTTCCAGGTGCACGCTGAGCCATGGAACAACTTCCAGGTGCAGTTCACCTGAGGTTCTTTGACGGCCAAGGTAGTCCCACATAGTAAGACAGACGCACTAGTTGTGCAGCAGATTTGAATTCCCGTGTGTGCTTTGTACCTGAACTTCCGGACCAGCGAACTCGGGATTCCATTCATTTTGCATCTTTTTCCCTCCATTTTTGCAAATTCGGGGGGCGGAGCTTCCCGATCGGTGACCCGGCACTCTGACGTCCCTTCCAAGCACGGCAACCCAGAAGCAGATAGGCGGCACTTTCTCCCTAGGAAATCATGACCTTGCTTGGTCTCATGACAGCAGCAATTCCATGGTTACCATGGGCTCAACTCCATATGAGGACCTTACAGAGATTCCGCCTATCCCATACTAGCAACAGATGCCAGCAGCCTAATTGGACAATCTACATCCAGGGGAAGTGGCCACCGATATTCGCAGTCAGATCTTCCAACTTCTGAGAACTTCTGGTGGTCAGGCTGGCACTGAATCACTTTCTGCCAGACATCTCAGGCAGAGATGTCAAAATTCGCTCCAACAATGCTTCCACAGTAGCCTACTTAAATCATCAGGGCGGGACCAGATCCTCAGCACTGATAAACCTGTCAAATTCAATTCTAGTTCCTTTACAGGAACATATTCATTCAATTTTGGTAGTTCATCTGAACAGGACCTTGAACACTCTCGCAGGTTATCTAAATCGAGTCGGGGTTCCACAGAGTGATGTCTAAACTAAGAGATTTTCCATCAGATTGTAAGTTCATGGGTCTCCCTCAGATAGACCTTTTTGCCACTGCTAGCAATTCAAAATGTGAAACATTTTATTCACTAGAGGAGGAAGTGCATTAGCAGTGGATGCTCTAGCTGATCCATGGAATTTTCACCTAAATTATGCCTTCCCTCCTTTTAGAATACTGTCACAATTGATCCGGAAGATCTGTTATCTTCATAGCTCCATTTTGGCCAAGAAGATCCTGGATGGTGAAAAAGGGCCCTTGGCAGCTTCTAGATATTCTAAATATCCTTCATCAGGGTCCCATTCTGCCTCCAGGCCCATCAAGGCTTCAACTGACAGGATCTGGATCTTGAAGGCTGTTCGAAAAGAGTGATTGAAACTCTCCTGGACAGTTGAAAATTGACCACTAGACGCATTTATGCAAAGGTCTGGAAATGTTTTTCTTCATTTTGTGAAGAAAGAAGATATAGCCGCAGTCCTCAAATACCTGCAAGATATAGTGCTCCCGACATTGCCAGCTAGAGCAGACAAGGAAGAGGATCTTGCGCTGTTAGTTGTGAGAAGAGCACTGATCGTTTATCTGGAAAGATAAGATTCAGAGAATGGCAGATAGAGGAACAACTTTTAGCAACCTTCAGCGGAAAAAGAAGAGTCTTAGCTGCCTCAAAATCCACTATTGGCTGATGTATAAAACAGACTATTGCAGAGACTTATTCATCCTCCTCAAGTTTCTTCCCATTCAATGAGAGCAATGTCAGCCTTCGGGGGAGAGAGGACAGGTGCCTTTATAGAGAGATGTGGTCATCACCCCACACCTTCCTACTAGCAGTTTTCCACCCCTAAGCTAGATTACTTATCTAATACTCTCCGTGGGTCGTCAGGAAGGATGATTGGAGAAAATCCCCCTTAGACTTACCAGTAACTGCTTTTCTAAGAATCCTTCATGACGACCCCTTAGTTCCCACACATAGTCCTACGGTTTACCTTTTTTTTTTACTTGAGTAAGACTGAGGTGGGGAGTAAGGGGTGGGGTTTTAACCTCTGTCCAGTTTGTGTTTCTTCCCAGGGGGTGGAGAATCCCTCTCTCATCGTCATGAAGGATTCTTAGAAAAGCAGTTATTATTAAGTCTAACAGGGGTTTTTTTTATTACGATAACCATTGTTTTTGGCTTGAATGGTCAGTGGAGCCAGTATATCCTTAATTTTTTTATTTTGACACTTGGTTAGATGGAATTACTGCCCAAGCTTTATCACGTACAAATGGTAAAGTGGACCTCCAGTCAAAAAAAGAAAGTTTAGTAGATTTCTTCCCCTCTCAGGATCAGCCACATAAGCAGTTTGATAAGGCTTAAAGGGGACCAACAGTCTAAAACTATAAAAAGCCCAGAGGACTTACTCACCTTTCCGGCTGTGCAGCTGCTTCCAGGTTCATGAAGTGGTGGAATCCACCACTCCGTGAATGTACACCTAGCTGCAGCTTATTACCTCATCGAGCAGCAAACCCTCTCCCGTCGATGCTGTCTGCCTCTTACCGCGCCGCTGCTCCCAGTGTCTGAGCCGCCAGCTCTCTGTGAGGGGTTGGCTTACCAGGAGGATTGTGGGATACATGCTCCGGGATGTAGCAAGATGGCAGCGCAGGAGCGAGATTTCCTATGCTCTTTAACCCCATGCAGATGTGGAATGGCATAAAGATTATTTACTCTTGAATACCATGGGGGTGACTATCTTGCCACACACCTGATAGTCCTGCTTACATATGAGAATGAGGGGGTGCTGTGCCAGCAGCAATTTACACCAAATTGAGAGATGATGCCTCAGAAACAAAGAGAAGCTTGTCTGTCGTTAAACGCACGCACTGAATAAACAGCTAATGTAGCAAAGGAAATCTGTGTAAGGGAAGCTTTTACAATGTTCCTCTATGGTGCCGCTGCAAAAGCATTCATTCAGAGGATACAATGTATTTAGAAGATTTAGCTGTGAGAAGGATCATGATGAGTCATTAAAGCTGAAGGCTTACTACTTCTGACTAGAAATACGGGATGATTGCACATAGCTATGAGGCAATTGTGACTCAATAGGGACTTTGGTTCAGATGCAGGTCTCGTGTGTGGCAAGATAGCCGCTGCCATGTATGTTTAAGAGTGCAGAATCAAATCTGCCATTCCAAACATCTACATGGTGTTAAACCCTCTCAATAAGCTTACGTCACTGATTGCCAGAGATGGGATTTAGAGTAGCAATTTACTAAGCTTTGATTTTTTACTGGAGGTCTGCTTTAAGAAGATCAGAGAAAAAGAACGCATCTCCCATTCCCAGTGGTATTTAGATATAATTCACCAGTAGATGGCTGGGAATGGCTGACAGATGCAGTGGGGTGAAAGAAAAATGACATGACCAATATTCTGCCAATCTTCTCTATATGATACGTATGATATGATTTAGATATATATATATATATATATATATATATATATATATATGATAGAGACAGACACACACACACACACACACACACACACACACACACACACACACACTGGCCAGGTCCATGTTATGTCATGTTAAGGAAAAGGTATTTTAAATTCCATGGAACATAGTCATAAGCCACTTCAGGCAGAGACCTGTGTCAAGCCACGTAGAGCGCCAGAGGCCAAAATGTCCCTATTTAGAGGAACAAGGCAGAAAGTACATTGTTAAAACAGTATTTACAAGTAAAGGATAACTGGGTTTCTTATATGATCCTTTGCAGTAGGCAAAGCCATGCATTATTTAAATGTGTTTTTATATTTTTTGTACAGAAAGACCAAGATAGATTTGGTGACATACAAGGGGATGAAGACCTCAGCAGGTATGGTTCATACACGTCTCTTTATAATGGTGCCCTGATCTGGAAAACTCCTGCAAATAAAGTCTAAAATAAGCCATTGACATGTGTTTCTACTGAGTAATAAATATGGGTGCACATTTTTTTCCATTTGTACCCCATAAATAATTGATAATAGCAAGCAAGTTCCCACAATACCAATCTGAACATGATGTTGCTTACCCTTGGATTTATACTTTATGAATGTTTTTTATAGAGTGATATATCTTCTCCAGCCATACCCTATAGATTTCAGTTCAAGAATGCTGTATGCAATTGCAACCTCCACCACTTCTGTAAGTAGCTTATTTTTTCATTTCAAATATGGAAAGAATAATACATGTCCTCAATGTTCTGCAAGGGGTCCATAAGCCCACGCGTGGGAAGTAAGTTTTCATGGGCGAACTGGGGGGTTCATACAGTGGGACATCCCGATTCCCCCACGCCCTGGGGAAAAGCCATCGGGCCAGCTGCTGGGTTTTGTTCCACTTTAAGTAAAAATTCTTTTAATGTGTGCCTGGGCTCTGTAAATGTAACATCTGCTAAAACTATAGTCTATAGCTTGAAATCCAAATCAAATGTAAATGTTTCACTGTTGTATAACATTTTCCATCATGCTCTTGATTAGATATTGCCCTGCATCTGTCCTTTTTTGTGTGTTTTTCTTTGTTTTGGTTTTTTTTAAAGCAGTACTTGCCTAGCATTCTCTGCATCACTGTTTCTCAACCTGCAGTATGTCTGGTATATTATTTTAGCACTGAAACCTTATTCCTTCTTGCTTCAAAAAGTTCTTCAAGGCCAATGACCAACCTATTTTGGTGACATTAGTAATTGATCCCCCTTTTCGAGGGACTTGGTTGCAACTGCTTGTCGCTAGGGGGTACTTGGCATAGAAAGGGTGATGACCACTACTCTACATCACTCTCTTTACCACGTATGCCTTGGTTGGCATATGGCTGATTCTTAGCCTGCTCCTTTATTACAAGTGCACAGCACCTCTTGCTCCAGAAGATTCCTTACACATGGGGTAATACATCCACAAGATGGCGCTGGACTGCAGAAAACAGCTTGTGGCTCCTCCTGGCCCTATATAAGCCAGGGACCTCCCACAAATTCCCCAGTTCTTATCTGCAGTCTAGGCTGCGAAGAATAGAAGGTGAGCGGGGCTATTAGCCTGCGGCCCTGTAGGACTATTCCCACCCGTTCCGAACCCACTGCCTCCCAGCTTAGGCTGCACTGGTTCGGATGAAGGTAGGCAGCATCGGGGTCAGGTGCTAAGGAGTCCCTTTCTTAAGGGTAGGCGGTATAGGCCCGTAGTGAGTCTTATGGGATGCCCCTCCCGCTCTCTGGGGTCCCCCTTTACTCCCTGTCCCCTTAGTTGGGCCTTTTTCTTAGGTTGGCTGCTGCTCCCCCTCCTCGCTCTCCCTGGGGACATCTCCGGGGAGGGGGGTGTATGCGTGCTGCGGCAGCCAATGCAGGGTTGTAGAATTGCTTTCTCTTAGATCAGCTTTATGTGTTTTGTCTTATTGCCGTGCTTGTACTGCGCTCCGCGAGCGGCGGCGACATCGCCTGAGGCGTTGTCGTGCCGTCATTGGCTGGCTCAGTCACGTGGGCGCGTTTTCGCGCTCTTCGGGGGGCGGGCCTTGCGGATGACGTTTTCCGCATCACTTCTTCATGGCTCGCCCCTCGAGGTATATGCGGGCGCCATTTTGACTCTTGTGCTGCGTAGCTGCTTTCTTCCTAACGCGGTCCATAAGTGCCCCTGTGGGGTGGCCTTTTTTATGTCTGATTTATTTTCAGTGTTTGCTTATGGGGTTTTCTGCTATATTCAGGCGGGTCAAACTTTTTGTGGTTTCTCCCGGTCCTTTCCCCTTGGTTTAGCGTTAATACGATATTGGAGGGCTATTGTATTTATATATCTCCCACTTCCCTAGCGGGCTCTTGGGGCATCCCGGGTAGCTATATTTGCGTTAATCCCATACTGGCCTGCGGTGCCACATTAATCACCATATGGAGGCTTCTCAGGATAATGTGCTTGGGGTTCTTTCGGGACAATCCCGGCTATGTGTTGTTTGTGGGGTATCCCCTATAAGTGATGACGTCAGGGTGTGTGTACCCTGCGCCCAGCAGATGCTTGCACTGCAGTCTGGGTTACCTGTGGCTGGGCCTGCGCCCCCTCTGGCTTCGGCTACCCCCCAATGCTTACATCTGACTCCTAGTGAGGTGCATACCAGTGGGGAGTCTCAACCTGATTTAGCTGCACGGGTGGCCAGCATTGAAAAGCATATTGCTGGGTCTGCCCTGTGTCAGGCTTCTGCTAAGAAGCGGCATTTATCACCGGCTGTTTCTCTCTTTCCAATGGAGGCCAAGGAAATATTTGACGTTCCCGGTTATACTCCCCTGGAGGAGGGGGAATTAATTCCTAATTCAGAATCATCTGAGGAACAGCCTAAGGTTTATGGTGATACTGGGTCTGGGGCTGACCTATGGTCCTCAGATGACACTGACAGGCTTTTGGCTCATATTTTTGAGGTGCTCTATATTTCCCCTCCTGCCGTGGCTCCGCAGCAGCAGGGTGAGCTTTTTCATACGGCTAGACCACGCTTGGAGTTTCCTGAACAAACTCACTTTAATAATCTGGTGCTCAAAGAATGGGAACTGCCTAGCAAGCTTTCTGGGGTGCCAAAGAGTTGGGATAAGAGGTATCCCTTTCCTGCTGAGGTAGTTAAGCGTTGGTCATGTCCTCCCGAAGTGGATGCACCTGTTCTGGGGCTGTCCCAATACTTCTGTCATGCATTCCCCTGACACTACTACTCTGAGTGATGGTGAGGACCGGCGCATGGACCATGCTTTTGCCTGTGTGGGGACCGCGCAAGCGCCCGGTTTGTGCTTCTGCCATTACAGCTGTTGCTATTAAAGGCTTGCTCAAGAGTCTCTTAGATGGGGCCTCTGATGATGCGAGAGGAGAAGTGTACGGTTCTCTCCTGCTTTGCTATGAATTTGTTGCATATTTTCTGTCTGCTATGGGTGATACCATCAGAATGTGTGGGAGGACATCTGCTCTGCTGGTGGCTATACGCCACTCTGTCTGGCTGCGTCACTGGGTAGCTGATAACGCTGCTAAGAAGGCTCTCACTGGCTTTCCCTTTAAGGGGCTGCGCCTCTTTGGTGAACGCTTGGACTTGTTTGCTAAGGGCGGCAGGTTGCCTCAACGTAGGAGGCAGTCCCGGTCCTTTCGGGGTACAGGTGCCTTTATCCCTTCCTTCTGTGGTCCCAGAATTGGGCGAGGAGCCTCCTTTGCTGGGGCCCGCAGAGATTTTTGGGGAAGAGGCAGAGGACGTGGCCGCCCCGGCCCCTCCTGGGGTCCCAAACCTAAGTCCTCCCCCAAGCCCCCTCAGGCATGAAGGGGCGCCCTCACCCATCCGGGTGGGGGGGACGGCTTCAGCTCTTTGCTCACGTCTGGAGGCTTCACGCCTCAGACCAGTGGATTCAGGAGGTAGTGTCCTCCGGTTGCAAGATAAAGCTTGCAGCCTGGCCACCCCCAAGATTTATCAAATCCCGGATGGCTCAAAACCCCGTCTGCTCAGGGTCTGTGCCTTGCTGTTCAACACCTTTTGGAGTTGGGGGTCATCTGCCCGGTCCCTTTCAGGGAAAGGGGCAGAGGCTTCTATAACAATCTTTTCACTGTCTCCAAAAAGGACAGGTCCCTCAGACCCATCCTGGATTTAAAGCATCTCAACAAGTTTGTCAGATTCAAGCATTTTCGCATGGAAACCCTGCGCTCTGCAGTCAATTCACTGCGCCCGGGCGACTTCATGACATCTGTAGACATCAAGGATGCTTATCTTCATGTACCAATTTTTCTAGGTCATCAAAAATTTCTCAGGTTCGCTCTGGGAGATCAGCACTATCAGTTTGTAGCCTCACGTCGGTCTCACCTCGGCTCCCAGGTTTTCACCAAGGTACTGGCGGGAGTAATGGCTCTACTGAGATCTCAGAGCATTCGCATCCTTCCTTACTTGGACGACATTCTCATCACTTCTCAGTCTTTCCAGCAGGCAGAGCTGGATACCCAGAGGGTGGTGTCCACACTGGAGTCTTTCGGCTGGGTGATCAACCACCCCAAGTCTTCCCTGTCCTTGGTGAGGTCCTTTCTGGGCATTACTCTGGATACATCTCAGGTCAAGATTCTTCTCCCTCAGCAGAAGGTGGAGTGTCTTCAAGCTCAGGCCCAGCTTCTTCTGTCTTGTCCTCATCTCTCCATAGGGTAAGGCAGGGGATGCAGCTGGTGGGCCTGATGGTGTCTTGCTTCGAGGCGGTTCCATACGCTCAGTTTCATATGAGACCTCTTCAACTTCACCTCTTGTCAATATGGGATTGGGACCCTGTGTCCCTGGATCAGGTGTTTGTTCTGTCTCCTCTGGCCAGGCGGTCTCTCTCGTGGTGGCTGAACTCAAGGAACCTGTTGGTGGGCAGATCCTTTCTGACCCCTTGCTGGGAGACAGTCACCACGGATGCCAGTCTGACCGGTTGGGGGGACTTCTGGAAGTCTCTGCAATTCCAGGGTCAGTGGGGTCCTCAGGAGGCCCACACTCCTATCAACATTCTGGAACTAAGGGCGATAAGGTTGGTTCTCGCTCAATTGACTCCACACCTTCGGGGCCAGACTGTTCAGTTCCACTCGGGCAACCAGACAGCGGTTGCCTACATCAATAATCAGGGAGGGCCCTCAAGGAAGTGTCCCTGATTCTGTCCTGAGCGGAGGAGAATGTCCCCTGTCGCTCAGCTGTGTACATCCCGGGGGTGGAAAATCTGGAGGCAGATTCCCTCAGCAGGGGGATGTCTGGTCTGGGGGAGTGGTCCCTCAGCAGCAGGGTGTTTCACTCCCTGTGCCACCGTTGGGGTTGGCCGGATGTGGATCTGTTTGCGTCCCTTCACAATCACAAGCTTCCAGTCTTTGTTTCTCTGTCCCAGGACCCTCTGGCTTTGGCCATGGATGCGCTAGCAATGTCTTGGAAGAGCTTTCAGCTCCTTTATGTGTTTCCTCCGTTCCCTCTGCTGGGCAGGGTGCTGCGCAAGATCTCCCAGGAAGGGGTGCCAACCATTCTGGTGGCCCCTGTTGGCCAAGAAGAGTGTGGTTTGCAGACATCGTGCAGTTGGCAGTAGATCAGTATGTCCTGCCCAAGGTTCCAGATCTGCTCACTCAAGGACAGCTACGCCATCCCAATTTACAAACGCTGGCTTTAACGGCCTGGCTGCTGAAACCTCCATCTTGATGGAAAAGGGGCTGCCTGCCTCTGTTGTTAGTACCATGATTCAGGCTAGGAAGAAGTCCTCGTAATCTATCTACTATAGGGTATGGCATACTTTTTTTTATAAATTTTTATTTATGCATGTTTCCAATTTACAACTTACAGCTTACAATTACAGCTGCAATAACCATAAAGCATTACTATTAAGTTCCAACACCTTCTAATAAGGGGAAACCATAACACATACACACACACACACACACACGAGTACTCACACACACATACAAACAAACACAAAACACTCATACTCGCCTGCTACTGGCCTGATTTTTTTCCCACCGAATGGGAGGTGTCATAGGGTGGTAGGGAGAACGGAGTGTAATCAACAATTGTACTTAGTCATTAACTGTATTGGATGCATCAAGCCACGCCTCCCACACTCGTTCGAACTTGTTTGGGCATCCCCTGGCTGTGTAGGTCATCTTATATAGAACAAGCTTACTATTTATCAGGCTTTTCCACCCCGACAAAGTTGGCACACTCGGGTGTTTCCAATTAAGTAGAATACATTTCCTAGCGTAGAACATTAGCAATCTCAAAAGAGTTCTCTCCGGGCCACCGTCTAACATAGGCTCAATTATGCTCAGCAAACATAGGGCAGTTGATTTTTTAATTGGTAAGCCCACAGATGTGGATATAAAGCCAGCTATCATATCCCAGTATGTTGAGATCATTCGACACTCCCAGACCATGTATAGTAAGGTGCCCGGTTTGACCTTACACCTGGGACACAGGTCTGACTCCAGCAGGCCCATTCTTTTTAGTCTAACTGGCGTCCAGTAGACCTGGTGGGGCCACTTAGCCTGGATTAGCCTATCCTTGGAATCTATTACTGAGGAATACAAATTGTCCATGGCCTCCTCCCAGTCCCCCCGATCCAGATCCAGAATCAACGCCCTCCATTTTTCCAGTGCATTATCCAGTGGGGAGGGGAGGTCCGAGAGGAGGGCACAGTACATTGTTGAGGTGGGCTTACTAAGATCTGCGGATCTGACCAGAGACTCCACTGACGAGTCTACTAGTTGCAGTCCCTCCAAAGGCATCTGAAATCTGAGAGCATGTCTCAGCTGGAGATAACGAAAGAAATCCCCTGGAGACAGTGCAAATGCATGACAGAGTTGCTCATAGGACATAAGCGCCCCTCCAGAGAGTATCTGTACCAATGATGTGATTCCCCGCTTCTTCCAGAAAATTGTATCTGGAAGGGACATCAGCTCGGGCAGATTAGGGTTGTCCCACAAAAGTGTATTAGGGGACCACTCCAAGGGAGAGCAGGGGGAACCCCCCATACCATGCACCCTCCGCCAAATATGTAAAGTAGTTCCCATACATGTTGTTGCATGTTGCAGACCCTTTATCCCTCTATACACAAGAATCTGCAAAGGGATCGCTGGACCCAACAGGGAAGTTTCCAGGGCAGTCACCGGGTTAGTCACGGAGGGAGCCATCCACCAAATAATATAGACTAATTGAGCGGCATAGAAGTATAATAACATGTGCGGCATCGCCAAACCTCCAGCTGTTCAGGTGCTCTGAGAGTGGATCTATTCATTTTGGGGGGGAGGTGCCCCAGATAAACGTGAATATTATGGAGTCCAAGAGTCGGAAGTGAGAGGCTGGCAGAACAATGGGCGATGCCTGATACAAGTATAAAAATTTAGGGAGAAAAAACATTTTGAACATATTAATACGGCCAATCGCCGAGAGCGGGAGAGACGCCCACTGAGTCGTCTTCCTCCTGAGGGCCTGGATCACAGAGTTTATATTTAATTCAATAAATTTGGAGGTGTCCCTCTGTATAGTGACTTCAAGATACTTAAATCGGTCCACTGTCTGAAGTGATGAGCTAGGGTAGACCTGAATATCCTCAGGCCTATCCACCATGTACAAGCTAGATTTCTCCCAATTTACCTTTAGACCTGAAAAAGACCCGAATTTAGCTATTATGTTCAGTAGGGCCTCTAGCGAGTCATTAGCATCTGCCAAGTAGACTAGGGTGTCATCTGCATACATGGAGATTTTCTCAACAGTACTACCCAGATTCCATCCCCGAATTTGGGGAGCGTCTCTAATTAGCGATGCCAAGGGCTCAATAGCCAGCACGAACAGCAGAGGAGAGAGGGGGCATCCTTGGCGCGTGCCTCGGTGTAGTGCTAATTCAGAAGTTGTAATCCCATTCACCCTCACCCTTGCCTTAGGGCTCTTATAGAGTAATTGTACATATTTAACTTAGGTTGATGGGAAACCAAACTTGATCAGGACAGCCCACAGATAAGGCCATTCGACTGAGTCGAACGCCTTTTCATTGTCTAAGGAGATTACCACACTGCTCCCCGCGTTGTCATGGCGGATTTGCAGGTTGCTAAACAGCCTCCTTATATTGATACTTGTCGTCCGACCTGGCATAAAACCCGATTGATCAGCCCCCATGAGTGAAAGGATTACAGTGTTTAATCGGCGTGCCAGGACCCTAGCCAGGATCTTGGCATCCTGATTTAGGAGCTAGATCGGCCTGTACGAGCTACAGGCATCACTAGGTTGCCTGTCTTTATATATCAGAGTGATAGTTGCTTGCACAAAGGATTCTAGCAAGGTCTCCGACCGCAGCGCTTCAGAGAAAACCTCCAGCAATCTCAGCGCTATAGCATCACTATTCTTCTTATACCACTCTGAGGGGAGGCCATCTGGCCCAGGGGCCTTCCGATTCGACATTAGGGCAATAGCTTTACCAATTTCTTCACATGTTATCAGGGCGTCCAGCACTGCACTATCCGCCTCTGACAAGCATGGGAGGTTTATGGTTTCGAGATAAGCAGCCAGGTCTGTTGGGCCATATTATATCCTAGAGGAGTATAATTGGCTATAGTAATCTTGAAATTGCCTCGAAATCCCCTCCGAGTCTGTTATAAATTGAGTCTGACTCGTGATACCAGCTATTTGCGTTTGCGGGCTTTCCGCCTTAGAAAGATAAGCCAGAGTTCTCCCATTCTTATCCCCTTTCTCAAAAACAGTCTGCTGCTTAAGTAATAGAAGCTTCCTCGTAGACTCAGTCAATGCAAGATTATACTCTCTCTAGAGTGATTTAAGTAAGTCATGATTGACCGTAGTCGCCGACTTCACAAACTCCCTCTCTGCCTCAGCCATTTTCCCCTCCAGCTCTATAACTGCTCTCCCCCACTTCACTCTAACCCCTTTAATAGCACTTATAGCACTGCCCCTAACTACTGCCTTAAATGCATCCCACCTTGTACTGACTGATGTTTCCTCCCCATTACATTGCCAATACGCCTCTTGATCCTTTAGGAGAGCGCTACATACCTCCTCATCCTCCATCCATAAAGGATTAAGAGCCCATCTCCTAAGGCCTATATGGTTCCCAGACATTTGTATAGTCACCATTAACGGTGAGTGGTCCGATACACCTCTTGGTAAGTATTCACAGGACCCCACCCCAGTTAGAAGACATCTCGATGCAAAGGCCAAATCTATGTGTGAAAGTGACTTATGGGGTATGGAATGACAAGAGAACGCTCTATCGCTAGGATGTTTCCACCTCCATAGCTCAGTTAAGCCTAGGGCCTCTGCCCACGCCGCAAGGGGGGTGGTTGCCCCCCTCCCCTCCCGGGGTCAGCCGATCCAAAGAACTGTCCAAAACCATATTAAAATCACCTATGAGCATCAACGGATCAGGTGGGAGGATGGCCATTCTATCCATAATCTCTTGAAGGACTCGCACATCGAAAGGTGGTGGGATATATAGACCCACTATCAAAACAGTAACCTCATATATTTTAGCATGGATAATAATAAACCAACCCTTAGAATCTGTCTGAATTGACATAAGGGTAAAAGGAAGATGCTTAGCCACTAGGACAGACACCCCTCTGGCATAATTGGAGTAATGAGAATGAAATAACTGCGCAATCCATGGCCTTTTTTGGACATCGATTTGCGGCCCAGGAGATGGGTCTCTTGTAGAATTACAATATTGGGGTTGTGCCGTTTCAAAAATTGGAGCACAGAGGTCCTCTTTACTCTGTCATTAAGACCACGTACATTCCAGGAGATTACCTTACACTCCATCTGAACCTAGTATAGTGATCATATATACCAGAGAGACGCTTAACATCCCAATGTCCCATCTCCTCCCTTAAAGTCCGATGACAGCAGGCCAGGCCACTCATACTACCATTCACTCTCGGACACCATACACAACAAACAATCAGACACAAATAAACCATTAACAAAGACATTGAATAATAGAATAATACAGAGAAGAAAAAGCAGACCCTAACCCACCCTGCTCTACCAAAACCCCCCAAAAAACCTATTGCGAGCTTATTCCCTCAACTAAAACAATTCAACACTGGTTTAACTGTAGTGTAGTGTCACTGGGCGTATTTCCAAGATGAACACATAAGGAGTAAATCCAGGATAAACAATCCCTGAATAACCTGGCCATCCTAAGATTGGGGGGGGGGGGGGGGGATCAAGAACTGCAGGGTCACTATATTAGGAACTGCATAAGGTGATAATAGCAACAGGTGCATAGCAAAGAAGGGGGGGAACCGGCATCCCCAACACAACATTGTCCCTCTTGAACGCTGCCAGCTGCTTAAACTGAGTAGGAGTGCGCCCTCCAGACCATTCACGCGAAGCCCCCCCCCCCCCTTCAGGCCGGGGGGAGTGAATCCAACCAGTCGCTGGCCTCCTCGGCTGTGTGAAAGAACTTTGCGGCTGCTCCATCCTGAACCCGGAGCCTAGCGGGAAATAACATGGCATAGCGAATATATTCTAAGCAGACAGCACGTCCTGCTCCAGACATAGTCCTTACATGTGGGGTATACCTCCGCCTTCAGCGCCGTGCACTGCAGAATCATGAAGAAAACAAGCTCCTCCTGGCCCTACATATACCGAGGGACCTCCCACAAATCCCCAGATTCCTCTGCAGTGCTGAAACTGCGAAGACATGAAGTATCACGCTCTCGCAGGCGAGCGGGGCTTGACAGCCCGAGGCCCTGCGGGACTATTTCCACCCGTCCTCTTTGTGAGTAACATGCCTCCCAGCCTGGGCTGCGTTGGTCGGGTGAAGGTAGGCAGCACCTAGTGTGCTTACGGAGCCATGCTCCACCGCAATCCCCATGGGGTAGGCGGGTTAGTCTAATGGTGAGCCTCATAGTGGATGCCCCTCCCGCACCTTGCCCCACGCCCCATGTAGCGGTGAACCCCGAGTGCGGGGTAACCTTCTTCCTTAGTTCCCCCCGTTAGTGGGGGGAAAAAGAGGGGGGGGGGTTGTGTACATTGGCCCTAATCTTGCCATATCACACGCCTTGCCTTAGCCCTATCGGGTTCCGGGGGTCAGAGCCGCGCTTAAACTTTATTTTTATGTTGACCGCAGCGCCTTTAAAATATGTGACTTGGCGCATAAGGCGGCTCTGTCTCGCGACGCCATGGCGTTTATTTCTGTTCTTTTCCTGTCTTGTTCTGCGGAGCTTCGCGCTCTCCGGGGTGGGCGTGGTCTGGTTTGGTCACCTATAGCTCTGGCCCGCCCTTCGAGGTTCGCTGGCGCCATCTTGTCGGTCTCCCGTGCGCGCGTGGTCACGATCCTCCTTCTCCTTTGGTTGCTGTAAGTGCCCTCACGGGCGTTCGTTTCATTTTCTTTTTGTGCTGCGCATGGCTCTGACACCCTCATTTCCCCTTATGTCTTTCAGACGCCAAGCTTCCAGTGGCTTCTCCCGGCCTGATATATATATATCTCACGGGGTTATATTAGAATCTCCCACATTCCCAGCGGGTATTTGGGCATCCAGGGTTGCTTACAGCATAAATCCCTTCCGGCATATTACCTAGATTAATCACCATATGGAGGCATCTCAGAATTTGCTGTCCGGGGTCCCGCGGGGACAAGACCGGCTGTGTACCATGTGTAGACAACCCCACGCTGACGCTGACAGAGCACTGGTCTGCGGACCGTGTGCTGAACAAGCGCTGGCCCTGCAATCAGGCTTACCAGTAGCTGCACCTCGCTTCAATACACCTGTCTCCCCGGACTTGAATCTCACTCCTGATGAGTCGCACTGGAGCGGGGATGACCAGCAAGTAGTGCCGCGCAAGCTTCCCACCGCGGAGCATATTATGTCAGGCTTGGCAGAGCGCTTGGGTGCTGGGAAGAAACGATCCCTGACGCAACCTAGCTATAGGTTTTCCACTGAAACCAAAGAACCTGACGCTATGCAGGATCTGGATCAGTCCGAGGATGGTGATCTGTTCTCAGGGTCCAGTTCTTCAGATGAGTTGTCTTGGAACCGCGACGGTTCTGGCCCGGAGTCCTGGGGCCTGTGTGAAACTGATGAGTTACTCATTAAGATTTTTGAAGTGCTGTCCATCTCTCCCCCGGGAGAGTCTCCTAAGCCCAAGAGGGAGAGTTTCCACACGGCGACACCGCGCCTGGAATTCTTGGATCAGGATAATTTCCAGTATCTTATATCTAAGGAATGGGAATCCCCTTGTAAACTCACAGGGGTTCCGGGGGTTTGGGACTGGAAGTACCCCTTTCCCCAGGATTTGGTTGAACGATGGTCAGTTCCTCCAGAGGTGGATGCTCCAATTATTGGGGTTGTTAACCCTCCCTTCATGGCGGCCTCCCCCTCTCGCACCCTTCGGGATGCCTAGGACCGGCGCATGGACAGATTGGCCTCCCATGCCTTCTCTAGTGTAGGGACGGCTCTGCGCCCGGTCTGTGCTGCGGCTGTTACCTCGGTGGCCGCCAGGATGCTGCTCAGGACGATAATTGACCAACAGCCGGAGGATCTCCCTTGTGAGGTCTTCAACGCACTGTCAGATTGTGACGTTTTTGTGAGATTTATCCTCTCAGCTATGGATGACACCATTAAAATGTGTGCTAGAACCTCGGCCCTTGTGGTGGCCATTCGTCGCCTGCTTTGGCTGCGACAGTGGGGGGCTGACAATGACACTAAAAAGGCTCTTACTGCTATTCCCTTTCGAGAACGTCGCTTATTCGGGGCCAGGTTGGACCTTTTTGGCAAAAAGGGTAAGGCGCCCTCGCGCAGACGGTCAGCCAGGCAGCCCAGGGGCAGGGACCCCTCGCCCCCTCCTTATGTTTCTGTTAAAAGAGAACCAGAAGTGTGCTTCCAACTTTTTTGAGTGGAAGTTCGTTCCAGGGGAGGCAGGCATCGCCCTGGGACCTCTGGCAGGTCAAAACCAAAGTCTGCCAAAACCTCCCTGCGGGCGAGGGAACTGCCACAGCACTTGGCTCTTAGGGCAGGATGCCAGGCTTCGTTCGGGCGATGGCAGGTGATGGCCTTCCTGGACGTGGTTTTTGAAAGAATGGAGTGTTCTGGGCAGTTCCCTTCAAAATTAGCCAGGGTTATTCTAGTCCCCGTTGTATCCTTTAGTGATTGGACACAGGTTGAGTTTGGCCTGGAGGGTCTGGGCCTTCTTTTAGGTTGGCCTTGGCTGATAATTGCATTCACTCTGCTCTTCCCCCGGGATGACGCAGTCTGCCCAGATCCGGCGGTCTAGACCGGGCATCTAGGTTCCACGGGCTCTGCCTACTTGGTATCCATCTGTTGGGCCGCAGACGCCCTTGTCAAGTGAACCTCTTGATGCCTGCAAGGATCCTTTTCCCCTTCGGTCCCTTGTTCCCTCTGGACGCCTAGTCCTTTTTTCCAGCTGGTGTTACAGGACCATTCTTTATATTAGGGTCTTGTCTGGGGTCCCTCCCCTGTTCCCAGATGGCTCGCCAAGGCAAGTACGGGAGCGCTTTCATACTCATTCACCGGTGCGGTCCGCACTAGTTTCTACTTGGACTTGGGGCTCTCTTGGAGTCTTTTGGATTGTGCTTAGGCACATCTATTACTTGGTGTAATCTGATTCATACTCTCCCTACGGGGTGGCATTTAGATGGGTCCAGGTTCAACCTTCCCTTCTGATTTGGGTGCCTTGGTATGGAAGGGGCCTTGCCCTTTGCTGTAGTCTCATTACATTCACCTTGCGGCTGATGGGCCTATTGCTGGCGGCCGAGGCTGTTCCTTTTCCCAGATGCCCCTGGGGCCTGCGGCTCCTTGGGTCACTTGTCCTGGATGGGGTTCCAACACCCCTGGAAATAGATCAGTACGTTCCCCCTGTTTTTGTGGGGGTTCCCTTCTGGTTGGTCTACTCATGGAAATTGTTGATGGACATCACTTCCTTCTTGCTATCCCTGTAGATGGTCGCCATGGGGACCAGGTCTGGCAGGGTCGCTAAAGGGGTTCTATTCCTTATGAAATTCCCTGAGGTACCTAAGGGGGGCTCCTTTAGGGGGGCCCATTTTCATACCATTGGTAGGTCATCACATTGTGCCTTGTTGGGCCCTAGCTTGCTGGTCTGTTTCCCTTAGGCCTTGTCTCTTGGGGACTCTTGGTCTGTCTGGTCAGTGGCCTGTCCCAACTTTTATCCGAGAAGGTCTCGGAACAGGTTGACCCTTCTTGTAGGGTCTGGTTCTGATCCAGTGGGTTTTTTTTCATTGGTTTTGGCTCGTTGGCTGTCCTACTGTGCTGGGAGGGCCTTCCCTAGTGTCTCAATGAGCCTACTGGTTGGGGCCGTGGCCCCGTGACTGTTACAGAGACTCTGTCCTAATCCGTTGCCCTGGGTGATTGTCCCAGGATTCTCTCCCTCCCTTCTTACACCCTGCTAGGTGGGGTTCTGCACAGGCTTGCTGTGGCAAGGGTGAACTGTTGCACTGGGGGCCATGAGTGGCCCTGTGTGGTTGGTTCGCATTTTCTGCTGGAGACAGTTGTACTGTGTGCCCTCTCATGTGGGCGGTTATGCCTAGTTAGGCTCCTTACTACGTCATTCCCTTCACAGGGTTTGGACGATCGTTATTCACCCTATCAGAAATGTTTCCTCTGGGTGTCTCTTCTTTTTGGAGGGTTGGGTCTAGATCCCTCTCTTTTTTTATTCTCCTCCCTTTTCTACCAGCTATGTTGGGAGTTGGCGCCCTAGTTGGATGGCTGGGACTAGCTCTCTATTCCCTATGGAATGAGGTCTTACCATGGGTACTAGTGTTCTTATGGCATGGCTGGAGTTGGTCCCCCAACTCAGTTCCTTGAGAGGTTCCAGGGCTCGCCCTGTTTGTCCTTGGTAGAGACTAGTTTCAAGCTTCGGCGTTGAGCATTCCTCAGGGGTGGCTCAGGCGCATTCCCCAGAGAATCCTATGCTCCCTTCGGGGGGGTTGCTTATCCTGTTGCCCTGCTAAGGGTTTCCCTGGGTCTTATTCAGGTTCTTGTCTGAACTGTTCCCTGCCTCAGATGACTCCTTCGGGGCGGGTGCCTCAGTCTGGGGCGTGCCATAAGAGACGGCCTTCTTAGCCTAATCCTTTTTATATTTTTTACAGCTCTTTATATCTGTACACCGTCTGGTGAGGATGTGTCCGCCTTGCACCAAGCTTGAGTCCAGGCGGAGGGTTGTTATTCTTCTCTATTCCAGAACCTATGGTCTTTGGACTGGGGTTCTGCTTTCTCTGAGCTTAAAAGGGATCTGTATCCCTCAATAGGCGTTGGGAACCTCTGGACTGCTTCCTGTCCAGGGTTGGGGCTAGGCCCGTTGGGCTTATAGACGTCACCATCCTCCTTGCAGCAGGATCTGGTTACTCCCATGTGTATGGGAGCCTGTTGGATTGGTCTTGCTTGGCTGGTTGCCCTTCTGAGCTACTGATTATCATGTTGGCTCTTGAGGAGCCTTGTTAGCTCGTGTTCAGTATTACATTGGTCTCGCCGAGACCAGGGTTCGTATTCCCTGACGGGAAAGGTTCTATGGTTGCCATGGCTACCCTGTTATCGTTAGTAGCATGGTTAGGCTGTTACTCTGGCCTGTTTGTTAAGGGAGATTCATTCTTCTCTCTTGGTTTGGATTTCTTCTACCGGTGCTTGGCTTGGGCCTTATGCACTTGGTTGTTGAGCAGGCTGACTAGTTCTCTGCTCGTGTTTCATTAGCCTTGCAAGGCTTCATAAGTTTAGTTAGAGCTTTGCTCTAGTTGCTCCTGGTAGCAAGGTTACAGGCGATAGTGCTGTTTGGCTGTGCCTTTTTTCATGGGGATCCCACCTTACTTATGGACACTGCTATTGGATGTCCCACATGTAAGGACTATGTCTGGAGCAGGACGTGCTGTCTGCTTAGAATAATACAACTCTGTGAAGTACTCACCTGTAGAGTTGGTATTATATGCAGACAGCACGTCCTGCTCCACCCCACCCTGATTCACTTTGTTCTGGATCCCCTGTGTGGTGATTATTATCTTGGATATTATTGCCAGTCTCTGGTTGGTTGTTTTCCTCCTGGCTTCTTCTCGCACTGCTTTTCAATGCTGGGGATTTGTGGGGGGTCCCTCGGTATATGTAGGGCCGGGAGGAGCTTGTTTTCTTCATGATTCTGCAGTGCACGGCGCTGAAGGCGGAGGTATACCCCACATGTAAGGACTATGTCTGGAGCAGGACGTGCTGTCTGCATATAATACCAACTCTACAGGTGAGTACTTCACAGAGTTGTATTTTTTCCCTCGGAGGCGTGCCCTCACCTCGTTAAAGTGGACCAACACCCAGGATTTTGACTATCCTGGGTCTTGGTCCACTTCGGTGGGGCACCCCCGATCGGGGTGCCCCGCTGTGTGAAACCCCCCCTAACCCCCCGAATAACTCACCTCTCCCCGCTCCCAGCGCCAACGTACAAGGAACGTCTAAGCGGCGGCCGCCGCCGCCGCCTCCCTCGCGTCACTTTTGACGCGCGCGCGCGCCCGCGCCGGCCATTCGCAGACGGCGGGCGCGCGCACGCCTACAGGGGCGCGAGGGAGGCGGCGGCGGCCGATAAGGTAGGCGGAAGATAAGGTAGGTGAGTTGGGGTGTTTGGGGGGGGTTTCACCCCGCGGGACATCCCGATCTCGGATGTCCCGCGGGGTGGGGGGTGATCGGCCCGGGAATCTTATAGATTCCCGGGCCGATCACCCGTGGGTGTTGGTCCACTTTAAAGGAGCGCCTCTTTCTCTGTACTTTGGATGTAAAGTCTGGGAAAAATGACAATCTGGCCCCTTTAAACAGGATATCTTTCTGTTTCCGCGCCGCCGTCAACACAACGTCCCGGTCCCTAAAGTTCATCAGCTTGAAGATGAACGGACGAGGAGGAGCCCCTGGCGGCGGGGCCCTGAATGGAATCCGATGGGCCCTTCCCTCCACGAAGAAAGGCGAGAGACCCTCCGGCGCCAATGAGATTCTCCGCAAAGCCCTCGGGTGCGTCCCCCTCCGCCCTCTCCGGTATTCCAATTATCCTTATGTTATTGCGGCGGGAGCGGTTCTCAGAGTCCTCTGCCCGCTCCGCAAGCGTCTTCACCTGGCGCTTCAGGGATTCCACCTCAGCAGTAACGACCGACAAGCCATCCTTCGCCTCTCCGTTCCGACTCACTTGCTCGGTCTCTCATTTTGTCTAGGTCATGTTTGAAATAGTTAAACTGCTCCTGCAGATTATCAAACTTCACTGTAAGCACGCTTTGGCAGTTGGTGATAGCTGCCATTATCGCAGCATTATCAGGCTCTGAAGCAGGAGAACCAGAATGTGCAGCAGGGGCCTCGGCCATGGTCTGCGTGCTACAGGTTAGAAGCACAGAGCGTTTCTTCTTGTTACTTCTCATATTGGAGAGATTTCAACCTGACAGCCTCCACTGCCTCCCTTTATTCCTTAAGGTGACCGGAGTGCTTCCCTCAATGCAGGTCAGGGGTATAGGGCAGCACGGGACCCCCGATCCCCATCTCGCCAGGGGAAGGTGTCAATCAAACGGGCTCCAGCTGTCTGGTTGAAGCCTAAGCAGGGGGCTATCACGCTGGGACAATGGGAGAAACCTGCACCTCCCTCCTGGCCTCCAGAGAGCCTGTAGTGTGGAGAGCAAAGGGATATGTCAGCCCAGGAAATTTATTAAGTAAGGATGCACCCTGCCTCCCTCCAGACACAGACAGAGGTGAAGATAATGGCACTTGTGTACGCTGAGAACCTGAGAGTGAGGCAGGGGCAGAAGAGAGACCTACGTCAGCAGACCAACATGTTCAACAATAGCAATCAGAGTCCTCAAAGGTCCCGTAAGTGGATCGGAAATGAAACGGATTTATAGGGTGGTGATCCGTTCTAAATCAGCTCTCTGAATCAGACGTAAGCCCATCCCTACAACGTAAGTTATCTGAACGAACGAAAAATATCAGATTTTGTTTGGAAAATGATCCGACCTAACGGAAATGATCCGATTTGCCTCCGTTCATCGAAAGCGCATTCCCGAACGTTCGTACGAATGAAAAATGAACGAAAAAAAGCAAAAAAAAAGACTAACTCTCACCCTAACTTTCACAGACAGCTACGGAAGTCCGGACGAATGTGTCTTTGAATCAAGGCTATTGTCTTGCCTTCTCTGTGCCCTAATCCTAGTAATTCTAAGGAGCAGGTTTTGCATTCTCTCGATGTGGTTAGAACCCTGAAGTTCTATTTGGTGGCTACTGAACCTTTCAGGACGACTGATGCTCTTTTTGTTCTCCCTTCTGGGCCTAAGAAGGGTTTAGCTCCTGCTAAGTCCACCATCAGCAAGTGGATCCGTCAAGCTGTGATTCAAGCCTATTCTGTTAGGGGGAAGAAACCCCCTTTCCGCCTTACTGCTCATTCTACTCATGCTATTGGTGCCTCTTGGGCTTTTCAGCACCAAGCTTCTGTTGAACAAGTTTGCAAGGCCGCTACTTGGTCTTCTGTTCATACCTTTTCAAAGTTTTGCAAGGTTGATGTTAGGGCCTCAGCTGATGCTGCTTTTGGCCGCAAAGTTCTGCAGGCAGCAGTGGTTTAAACTGCCCGCTGTTGCTTTTGGGGATCCCGCCCTACCTTTTGGACACTGCTATTGGATGTCCCATGTGTAAGGAATCTTCTGGAGCAGGATGTGCTGTATACTTGGAATAATACAATTCTGTGATTACTCACCTGTAGAATTGGTATTATAAGTATACAGCACGTCCTGCTCCACCCCACCCTTGTTATCATTATTCTTAGTTACCTCTTTATGGTGATTATAGTTCTCCCGGCTTCTTGTTAACTGCTTGTCAATACTGGGGAATTTGTGGGAGGTCCCTGGCTTATATTGGGCCGGGAGGAGCCACAAGCTTTTTCCTGCAGACCAGCGCCATCTTGTGGATGTATTACCCCATGTGTAAGGAATCTTCTGGAGCAGGACGTGCTGTATACTTATAATACCAATTCTACAGGTGAGTAATCACAGAATTGTATTTTTGCTCCTTGACAGTTTCTCAATTGCTTTGAGGCAATTCATTTATACCTAAGGACATTGATACCTGTCCAAAATGTGTAAGCGGTAAATATATATTCTTGCTCATGTCCTTCATAGCTTTTAAGTATGTATTTTGTATGGTCTTCATTTAAAGTTTTCTATTAAACTCTCAAATTCTAACATTTGGATGTTCCGGGCCTTATTAGAGCTTGTCGTGCAGACTTGCCAGCATCCCTGTTGGTGTGATGGAAGAAAAAGGGGGGACAGGGGGCTCTATTTGTATTTCAAATTGATTAAAGCTATAGACCATAGTTTGCAATGGTAGGGTCAGGTATATACTTCAGTCGCCAAATTCTAATTACAGATTGCAACATCTTTTACTGAGGCTATGTAAGCTTCACAACAGGGGTCGTTTGGCAGAGCTTAGTTATGCTACACTGCTGCATTTGACTTCCTCTCCTTCACTCACTGGATAGAGCTGGTGCTACTACATTCTGTCCATGGTCCAGAATTCCCTATGAAACTCCCTTGTGCTCTGTGTGGTGGGGGGGGGGGGGGAGTTCTGCAGTGACGTTAAAACATGTTTAAAGACACAAGATTCCAGGGCTGCAGGTCCTGGGTCCTCTTACTCGTCATCTTTACACCATGAAATACTCCCTTCTTGCACCCATGTGGAGAGCAGGTTCTCTGATTCCAGGATTATCCAGGCCAGAAGCATACTAGACTGTCCTTGTTAATTAAAGTGGACCAACAACCAGGATTATCACTATCCTGGGTTTTGGTCCACTTCCGCGGGGCGCCCCGATCGGGGTGAAACCCCCCAGATCACCCTAAAAAACTCACCTCACCTCGCTCCTACGCGAGCGCTCGTCCAATCAGAGCGCTCAGAGCCGCTGTGGTATGTACGGACAAGTGACGGACAACCACAGCGGCTCTGAGCACGCTGGAGGCCGTATCTCGCGCTTCCCTCTAACAGGGAGAGCACCTGTGCCGGCCATTCACAAACGGCCGGCGCGGGTGCGCGCCCTGCTAGAGAGAAGCGCGAGATGCTGCAGCGGCTCGCGCATGCGCCATTGGAACGGGGATAAGGTAAGGTTTCTGGGCATCCCGATTTCGGATGCCCCGTGGGGAGGGATCTGATTGGCCTGGGCTGATCCCCCCCTGGGTGTTGGTCCACTTTAAGATGTTGGTATTTCCTCATTTAGGGAGTTAGTAGACATCTATTTGTTACACTCCTGTTTCTTGGCATACCCAGAGTTCTTTACATTGCATGATATCAAATGAAGCTAGCCATTCCTCTTACTTTCATTGATGTTTTGGAGTATATATACCCTTTCCCTCCTGAGAAAGGTCCCTTTAGGTTAACTAGTATGTGGCTGCCCTTTTTGGTGCATTTTATGGCCAAGGGTAATTTGAAGGCATCCTGAAAAGAAGCATCCACAGGGGGAGTATTCTGTGGATGTTCGGGAAAATTGGGTTTCAGTACCATACTCCATAGGGCGAATGACCCCCACTATTATTTTGGCTATCCCTGCTTGTTTTTGTCTTACAAATGATATGAGTGCCCTTCAGAACTGCAAGAAAATGATTTTACAGCAAGTATGAAAGTCAGATTTTATGCCAGACAAGATTGTGTATACATATACCGTAGATTACGGTATATATCAAAATCCTAATATAAATGGTTGTGCAACAAATCTGCATTGCTAAAAATCGCTGCATCGCTCGTTTTGCTATATTATACTGGTATTTTTTGCTTAACCTTTTATAATAAAACTGATATCTCAGATTAGAAAAGTACCAAAGCAAAGCACAAGCCATTTTAGGGCGAGACCCATGTTGGGCTTATTATAGAGTAGACAAAAATGCCCCCATTCAAGGGTAAAAGTACTGTCTTAAAAGAGTTGCATACGGACCAAGAACAGCAGGTATACCCATGATCCTTGGCAATTGGCAAAGCCACGCAAATAAATATTTTTTTCCAAGTATACAGCACGTCCTGTTTCACAAGTATTCTTTACGCTTGGGTGAGGTGGCGCAGTGGACTGCAGAAGAGACTTGTGGCGTCTCCCGGCCCCATAAAAGGACAGGAACCTCCCACAAATTCCCAGTTTTCTTCTGCAGTCTGGACTGCGAAGATAGAAGATGGCTCTCTATATTACGCAGGCGAGCGGGGCTTACCAGCCTGCGGCCCTGCAGGACTATTCCCACACGTTCTGGACCCACTGCCTCCCAGCCTCGGCTGCCTGGTTCGGGTGAAGGTAGGATGGCGCCAGGGTCAGGTGCTGGAGGAGCTTCAACCCCCAATTCTTGTACCTAGAAGGGTAGGCGGGTCAGGCTTATGGTGAGCCTTGGGGGATGCCCCTTCCTGCCTTATTGTGGCCTTTCCCTGCCCCCCCCCCCACCTCGCTCTCTCCCTGGGGTGCTCTCCGGGGGGGAGGGGGGAATAGGCAGTGTGCTTGCACATTGTTTTTTTTTCTATTTTTTTACTTGTATTGTCCGCGCTCGCGGCTGGCGGCGACATTCGCTTCATGTGTTGCTGCGATGTTATTGGCGCTGGGAGGTCACGTGGAGCGCGATTCGCACTCTTCGGGGGGGCGGGTGCCGCGGCTGGCGCTTTTTGTGTCAAACCTCCGCGTCCCGCCCCTCAAGGTCCTTGCAGGCGTCATTTTGTTTGAAGTTGTCTTCTCCTGACCTGCGGTACATTATGGGGATTTTATGTGTGGTTTTCTTATGTCTTTTAGGCGGGATTAACGTGACTGTGGCTTCTCCCGGCCCTCTTCCCCTTTGCAACTCCCACCTTCCCTAGCGGGTTTTGGGGCATACCGGGTGGCTCTTGTTAGCCTTAACCCTCTACTGGCCAGTGTGCCCACTCTAATCACCATATGGAGGCTTCCGGGGATAATGTGCTTGGTGTTCCTTCGGGACAAGCCCAGCTGTGTGCCGCATGTTGGGTATCCCCGTGAGTGACGGTGTCAGGGTATGTGTGCCCTGCACCCAGAAGGTACTTGCGCTGCAGTCTGGGTTGTCTGCTACGCTACCCAGCTCTGCGCCCCTTTCTACATCACCTACCGCCCTGTGCCTGCATTTGACCTCTAGTGAGGGGCATGCTAGTGGGGAATCAAACTATGACTTGGCCTAGCGGGTGGCCAGCCTGGAAAGGCATATGGCTTGGCCGGTCCCCTGTAAGGCTTGTGGCAAGAAGCAGCATGTAACTCCTGCTGTTTCCCTTTTTCTGAGGAGGATGAGGGACAGTTTTCTTTCCCTGGTCTCTACCCCAGGGAACTTTTCTCTGATTCTGAGTCCTCTGAAGAGCAGCAGGAGGTTTATGGTGGTACTGGGTCTCCTTTTGGAGAAGACCCGTGGTCTCCTGATTCAGGCAGGCTGTTGTCTCACATTTTTGAAGTACTGTGTATTACACCTCCTGTCCCGCCTAAAAGGCAGCAGGGTGAGCGTTTTCACTCTGTTAAACAACGCTTGGAGTTCCCTGAGCAGATCCACTTCAATAATTTGGTGCTCAAGGAGTGGGAACGTCCTAGCAGATTGCCCGCGGTGCCTAGGAGTTGGGACAGGAGGTATTCCTTTCCTGCTGATGTGGTTAAGCGCTGGTCGTGTCCCCCTGAGGTGGATGCTCCCGTGCTTGGGCTGTCCAATACCTTGGTCATGCATTCCCCTGACACTTCTACTCTGAGGGATGGTGAGGACCGGCGTGTTGACCAGCTGGCCTGTCACGCATTTGCTTGTGCAGGGACTGCGCTGCGCCCTGTGTGCGCTTCTACCATCACGGTTACTCAAGGGCCTTCTGGATAATGCCTCGGATGCCTATGAATTTGTGGCATTCTTTCTGCTATGGATGATGCCGTCAGGATGACTTCTGCCCTTTTGGTGGCTATACGCCGCTTTGTTTGGCTGCGTAAGTGGGCGGCTGATAATGCTGCTAAGAAGGCTCTCACTGGCTTCCCCTTTACTCCGCTACGGCTCTTTGGGGAGCGTCTGGATCTGTTTGCCAAGGATGGTAGGCTGCCTCAATGCAGGAGGCAGCCGTGGCCCTTTCGGGGGGCTGGTTCTTCCCTCCCCTCCTTCTGTGCTCCCAGGTCCGGTTGGGGTGCACCATTTGCGGGGGCACGTAGAGACCCTTGGGGCCGGGGTACAGGCCGTGGTCGCCCCAGTCTCTCATGGGGTCCCAAGTCCAAATCTTCCCCCAAGCCCCCTCAGGCATGAGGAGGCGCCCTCACCCATCCGGGTGGGGGGACGGTTGCGGATCTTTGCTCACGTTTGGAGACTGCACGTCTCAGACCGGTGGATTCAGGAGATGGTGTCCTCCGGGTACAAGATAGTTTGCAGCATGGCCGCCCCCCAGATTCATCAGGTCCCGGGTCAAACTCCCTTGTCAGCTCAGGGCTTGCGGTCCAAAGCCTTTTGTATTTGGGGGTCATTTGCCCGGTGCCCTTCCAGGAAAGGGGCAGAGGTTTCTATTCCAATCTGTTCACTGTTCCCAAAAAGGATGGGTCCCTGAGGCCCATCCTGCATTTGAAGCGTCTCAACAAATTTTTCAAGTTCAAGCATTTTGGAGACGCATGGAGACTCTGCGCTCGGCGGTCAGTACCTTGTGCCCGGGGAACTTCATGACTTCTGTGGACATCAAAGATGCTTACCTTCATGTTCCTATCTTTCCAGGTCATCATAGATTTCTCAGCTTTGCTCTGGAGGGTCAGCACTACCAATTTGTGGCCTTGCCTTTCGGTCTTACCTCAGCCCCTCGGGTCTTCACCAAGGTGCTGGCGGGGGTGATGGCTCTGTTGAGATCTCAGGGCATTCGCATCCTTCCTTATCTGGACGACATTCTGATTGCGTCTCAGTCCTTCCATCAAGCCGAGCTGGTGGTCTCAACTACCCCAAGTCTTCTCTGTCTCCGTCCTTGGTGACGTCCTTTTTGGGCATGACTCTGGATACATCTCAGGTCAAGGTTTTTCTGCCTCAGCAGAAGGTGGAGGGCTTGCAGACGCAGGCATGATTTCTTGCCCTCATCCCTCAATTCGGCAGGGGATGCAGCTGGTGGGCCTGATGGTGTCGTGCTTCGAGGCGGTTCCCTATGCTCAGTTTCACTTGAGACCTCTTCAGTTGCACCTCTTGTCAGTTTGGGATCGGGACCCTGTGTCCCTGGATCAGACCTTTGTTCTGTCCCCTCTGGTCAGTCAGTCCTTCTCGTGGTGGCTGGACTCAAGGAATCTCCTAGTGGGCATGACCTTTCAGTCACCAGACAGGTAGGGGGGGCTTTTGGAAGTCTCTGAAGTTCCAGGGTCAGTGGGGCCCTCAGGAGGACCATGTTCCCATCAACATTCTGGAACTGCGGGCAATACGGTTGGTTCTTTCCCAGCTGACTCCGCACCTTCGGGGTCGGGCTATTCAGATCCGCTCGGACAACCGGACGGCGGTTGCCTACATCAATCATCAGGGAGGGACTCGGAGCAAGCGGCCCTGATACTGTCCTGGGCGGAGGAGAATGTTCCCTGCATATCAGCAGTTTACATCCCGGGAGTAGAAAACCTGGAGGCAGACTCCCTGAGCAGGGGGATGTCTCGGCTGGGGGAGTGGTCCCTCAGCGTAAGGGTGTTTCACTCTCTGTGCCTCCGTTGGGGTCTGACGGATGTGGACCTGTTTGCTTCACGTCACAAACTTCCATTCTTTGTCTCTCTGTCACAGGATCCTCTGGCAATGCCTTGGAAGGGGTTTCGGCTCCTCTATGTGTTCCCTCCGTTTCCTCTGTTGGGTAGGGTGCTGCGCAAGGTAGCCCAGGAAGGGGTGCCAACCACTCTGGTGGCCCCCTGTTGGCCAAGAAGGGTGTGGTTCGCAGACATCGTCCAGTTGGCAGTAGATCAGTACGTCCTGCCCAAGGATCCAGATCTGCTCACTCAGGGGCAGCTGTGCCATCCCAATTTACAAGCGCTGACTTTGACGGCTTGGCTGCTGAAACCTCCATCTTGATGTAAAAGGGTTTGCCTGCCTCTGTTGTTGATACCATGATAAGGGCTAGGAAGAAGTCCTCGTCCTTTATCCACTACAGGGTCTGCCATGCTTACATTGCCTGGTGTGAGTCCAAATCTCTTCCCTGTCGGGTGTTTTCTGTTCCCAGAATTCTGGCATCATGGTTTGGATTTGAGCCTTCAACTTTGTACCCTCAAAGGTCATGTTTCAGCTTTGGCAATTTTCTTCCAAAAATCTTTTGCCAGTCACCGTTTGGATAAGACTTTTTTCCAGGGGGTTTCTCATGAGCGTCCACCACGTAAACCTATGTTACCAGTTTGGGATTTGAATTTGGTGTTACCTGCTCTGCAGGGTCGTCCCTTTGAGCCTCTCCGTGAGGCTGCTTTGCCCATTTTGACTCTCAAGGTAGCCTTTTTGGTGGCTATTACTTCTGTCAGGCGTGTTTCTGAGTTTGCGGCGCTTTCCATCAAACCTCCTTATTTTAACCAGGACAAGGTGGTGTTTCGTTTTAAACCAGATTTCTTGCCGTGTCTGCTTTTCATCTCAATCAGGACATTGTCTTGCCTTCCTTGTGTCCTAATCCTGCTAATTCCAAGGAGAGGACTCTGCATTCTTTGGATGTGGTCAGGGTTCTGAAATTTTACTTGGTAGCTACTGAATCTTTCAGGAAGACTGATGCTCTTTTTGTTCTTCCTTCTGGTCCTAGGAAGGGTCTGCCTCTGGCTAAGTCCACTATCAGCAAGTGGATTCGTCAGGCGGTGGTGCAAGCCTATTCTGCTAAGAGGAAGGAACCTCCCTTCCGCCTTACTGCTCATTCCACTTGTGCTATTGGGGCCTCTTGCTTCTGTTGAACAAGTTTGTAAGGCCGCAACTTGGTCTCCTGTTCATACTTTTTCCAAGTTTTACAAGGTTTATGTGAAGGCCTCAGCTGATGCTGCTTTTGGCCGCAAAGTTCTTCAGGCGGCAGTGGTTTAAACTGCCCGCTGTTGTTCTTGGGGATCCCACCCTACTTTACAGACACTGCTTTTGGACGTCCCAAGCGTGAAACAGGACGTGCTGTATACTTGGAAAATTAAATTCCGTGAGTATTCACCTGTAGAATTGATTTTATAGTATATAGCACTTCCTGTTTCACCCCTCCCTTGTTATCATTTTTCTTGGTTACCTCTGTATGGTGATTTGTTCAAATTTTTGATTGGGGTTCCTTCATTTTTATTCTCCCGGCTTCTTGTCTACCTGCTTTGTAACACTGGGAATTTGTGGGAGGTTCCTGTCCTTTTATGGGGCCGGGAGACGCCACAAGTCTTTTCTGCAGTCCACTGCGCCACCTTGTGGCGGATATCCCAAGCGTAAAGAATACTTGTGAAACAGGACGTGCTGTATACTACAAAATCAATTCTACAGGTGAGTACTCACAGAATTGTATTTTAAGTGTTTTCCCACTTGTGCATTTGTTTGTTTTTGTGGTTGTTCCTTGATACATGTACATTTAATTTATGGTTTCTGATTTTGGACATCCTGTAAAACAAAATATCTATTTGCAGCCCATTGGTGAAAACAAGTTAACATATGCCCACAGAAGTCGAGCTTTGCAGTGTTTGATCCATTCAGCAGACACAGAGACTGTAGTGTCACTTGTCAAGAAACCAATTGACCAAGTAAAGTAAGTATATCCTAACCGGTATATTTCTGAAAAAAATCAAGTAATCTGTTTAAGGGCAAAGTCCGCTTTCTTAAACTTTCCTTCAGACCACAGAGCAGGACCTAACTGTAAATTTATGAGAAAAGTCAATTATTATCTGTTTAAATGGAAAGTCCACTTTCTAACGTTTAATCAGACCACAGAGCAGAACTTTTACTGTATGTTTAAGAGAAAAATCAGTTACCTGTTTAAAGGGAAAGTCCACTTTCATGAACTTTTCCCTCAGAACACAGATCAAAATGTTCCAGAGGGCATGGGACTCCCATCTTACCTACCACCTGCTCTGTTGTTCGCTCACCTGCAGTGCTGGTATGAGAAGACTGTGGGTGGGTGTGGACTCAGTACAGAGTGATCCCATTGGCTTCAATGTATCGTAAATCGCCCGTAGAGCAAAGGGAAAGTCTTGTACACAGAAGTGATAAAACTCTTGGTCCAGGAGCTTTCAAACCTTTTGCAAGTGCCCAAGAAGATACCTGCCCCCATTTAGTTTTTTGTTTGTTTTTAATTGCAAGAATTCCCTAGAAACCCCTCACCTGCAAAAAGCACCTCACCTCCCACACCCACAGACAAATCACCGCACACACCCACATAATTCAGGCCACTCGCCCACAAAAGTCAGACCACCAACCCATGTACCCACTTAGGTCAGCCCATCAACCCATGTACCCACATAGGTCAGCCCACCACCTAGTCACCTACCCATCTACATAAGTCACCTTACAACCCACCCCCACACAAATAATTCACCACACCCACCCACATAATTCGGCTCACCCCAAGCACTCGCCCACACCTCACACCACCCTCCCACATAAGTCACCTCATACCGCCATCCAACATAAGTCGCCTCACAACAACCACCCATATATCAGCTCAACCCACCCACATAAGTCACCTCACTCCACCTTCCCACCCGCAAGTCATTTCACTCCACCCACCCACCCACATAAGTCAAGTCACCCCACCCTCCCACATAGATTTATCTCACCCCTACCCTCCCACATAAATTTGCCTCACTCCACCCTCCGACATAAATTCACTTCTCACCACCCACCCACATGGATTTATCTCATCACCCACCCACATGGATTTATTCTAAGTATGTCACACACCCCGCTTCAAGATATTCATAACCTGTGGGTAATACTGACCTGTAGAGGGCGAACTGCAGAGATGATAGGAAGAAAGAAAGAAAGCCCCTCCCGGTCCATAAATACCTGGGACCTCCCACTCATTACCCAGTCTTCATCTCTGCAGACGGCGAGAAAGTCAGAAGATGATGTCTCCTCTTTGCACAGGAGGATTTCAGGTAGCCGGGACAACTCCCGGCCAGTTTTTATCTATTTCCGCTCAGACTCCTTCTTCTTTATTTGATCCTGTCTATATACATGCCTCCCAGTCTTGGCTGCTGTCCGGGCGAAGGTAAATTAGCACCTCAGGTGCTCAGGAGCTATGCTCCACCGCGAGACCCTGTATGAGAGGGTAGGCGGTTACACCGGGTTGGTGACCCCGGTTTGGGATGCCCTGTCCACTGGCAATATTTCCTGGTTGGCCCCTTTCCACCTCCCTAGTTTGGGTCAGGGGTCCCCTCTTTAGTGTTAGGCAGTTACAATAGGTATATGTAATATGTGTGTTTTTTGTTTTCACTGTCTTTTTTATTCATTTCACTGACAGCCGCCATTGCCGCCGCGGCGCTGGTTTTTACCTCAGGTTTGCGGAGGGGAGTTTCTCCCCTCACGCACTTCAGTTGGGGGCGGGGCCGGGCCTTCAGTGCGAGGCCGCGGCCCGCTCCCCTTATTCTGGGTGCCTCTTGTAGCGTGGCTCGAGCAGGCGGTCCCGCATGTCTCTGCAGGCCGCTACCGCTTGCTACCTCTGGGGGTTTACAGCGGAGGGGAGCTTCTCCCCTCACGCGTCTAGTTTGGGGGCAGGGCCGGACTTTCGGCGCGTCGCCGCAGCCCGCCCCCTCTACCTCTGGCACCGCTGAGGAGCTCGCTCCTCACAACTGGCTTCAGGAAGGGGGTGGAGCAGGACAAACGCGCGTTCTGCGCTGGCCACGCCCCCCTTCTTCCTCCTCTCTGTCTCTTCACCTCACGGCTTGTGAGGACACAGCATCCAGACACCGAAGGCACTGTGAGTGGGCCCCTTCCCCCCTTCTTTCTTAAACTAGCCATTCTTATCACTCATTTAGTCTATTTGTGTCTTTCAGGTGGAATCTTCAGGGATATTTAGGGGGTTTCTCCCGGTCCTAGGGTCCCTGGGTATTTTAATTATCCTTTACAAATCCTCCCACTTGGACATTAAAAGGGCATCCCGGGTTGCTTATTAGCGTAATTCCCTTGGTCATAGCGACTTACTACAAGTTCACCTTATGGAGGCATCCCAGGATTCCGGGCTCCCCTCGGGACAACCTCGGAAGTGTATGAGTTGTGGGGTATCCCTAACGGGATGATTTTTTTCTATGTATATCATGTGCACAGCAGACTATTTCACGGCAGTCCGGACCCCAGGCTTCTGGGTCAGCACCGCCGGCTTCATCCCCTCCCATTTTGACCCGTGCCCCGTGTGACGTTGTCATGGGTGGGCAGTCGCAATCTGATGTGTGTGCCAGATTGGCCAATATTGAAAAATTTATTTCTACCGCGGTCGCCAAAAAGGCACCGGCTAAGAGAAAGCATTTGTCACCGGTCACACCGGCATTTGAATATGATGATGTGGATGGTCTGGATTGGTCAGATTACTCTCCACCGGAGGAAGGGGAAGTATTTGAGGAATCGGATAATTCTGATGATCACCAATTTGTTGGCGCTGATTCCGAACGGGGGTCAGGGAGTTCTTCGGATACTCCTAATGTTCTGGCTCAGATGTTTGAGGTTCTGGCTATTTCTCCTCCAGCGGCTGCTCCTCAACAACAAGGGGAGTTTTACGAGGAATCCAGGCCGCAGGCCGCGTTTGGAATTTCCTAATCAAAAGCATTTTGATAAAATTATTTCTAAGGAATGGGAGAGGCCGGCTCGGCTCCCAGGTATTCCTCAGAGTTGGGATAAAAGATATCCGTTCCCTGTGGATACGGTTAAGCGCTGGGCGTCCCCTCCCGAGGTGGACGCACCAATTTGGGGTTATCCAACTCAGCCGTTTTGAATAACCCTGATTGTTCCTCTATTAAAGATGAGGATAAATGCATTGACCAGATGGCTTGTCATGGTTTTGCCAGTATTGGGGCAGCCATACGGCCTGTTTGTGCCTCATCGCTGTTGGTGGTGGCTACCAGGACGGTGGTCAGGGACTTGTTATCCTCTTCCGGTTTGGATCCGGACAGTGACGAATTTCTTGGACTTAAACGATGTGAGTTGTTTTTGTCCTTCATGTTAGCCGCTTTGGATGATTCCTTGATGATGAGTAGCAGAGCTTCTGCTCTGATGGTGACTATCAGGCGTTCAGTTTGGTTGCGCCAGTGGGCGGCTGATTTTGGGTCTAAGAAGTCACTGACGTCTCTTCCCTTCGTGGGGTTACGACTTTTTGGAGACAAATTGGATTCTGTAGCTAAAGGTGGTAAGTTACCTCAACGCAAGAAGCAACGACGTCCCTTTCGAGGAGCGGCTTCGTTCACTCCTTCCTTGCGGGGATCCAGAGCGGGAAGAGGTTTTGCCTTCCCTTCCACAAGAGGAGATTCCTGGAATAGGGGCAGAGGTCGTGCCCGTTCAGGATACAATTGGGGCTCTAAACCCAAACCCGCGGCCAAGCCTGCTCAGCAATGAGGGGGCGCCCTCACCCGTGCGGGTGGGGGGACGGCTGCGACACTTTTCCCAGATCTGGATTCGGGAGGTCTCGAACAAATGGATCCGGGAAGTGGTGTCTTCCGGCTACAAGCTGGAGTTCGAGTCCCCCCCCCCCGCGTTTCTTCAGGTCTCGGCGGCGGTATCGAGCCTTCTGGAAATGGCTGTCATTTGTCCAGTGCCCCCATTAAACCGGGGTCAGGGTTTTTACTCAAATCTGTTCACGGTCCCCAAAAAGGATGGCTCTGTCCGGCCCATCCTGGATCTGAAGATTCTCAACAGGTTTGTCAGGCTGTGAAAATTTCGCATGGAAACGCTGCGTTCAGCTATCCACTCTCTTCATCAGGGGGACTTCATGACGTCTATAGACATCAAGGACGCTTACCTCCATGTTCCAATTTTTCCCGCGCACCAGAGATTTCTCAGGTTCGTGGTGGAGGATCGGCACTTTCAGTTTGTAGCTCTTCCTTTTGGTCTCGCCACAGCTTCAAGGGTTTTCACCAAGGTGCTTGCTGGGGTGATGGCTCTCCTCAGAGCGCAGGGAATTCGCATAGTGCCATATCTGGACGATCTCCTCATCATGGCATCGTCATTCAGCCAAGCAGAATCGGACACCAGGACGGTAATATCCACTCTAACTCTGGAGAGGTTCGGCTGGGTGATCAACTACCCCAAGTCCTCCCTTTACCCGTCCAGGATAGTATCCTTCCTGGGAATGTCTCTGGATACAGATCAGGCCAGAGTGTTCCTTCCTCAATCCAAGGTTCTTTTGATTCAGGTGTTGATTCGGTTGCTCTTGTCCATTCGGCCGACCATCCGGCTAGGGATGAGACTGGTCCCCTTTGCTCAGTTTCACACAAGGAACCTACAGCTCCATCTATTGGCTGTCTGGGACAGGTCTCCTCAGTCGCTGGATCAATCCTTTCTGATGTCTCCCCGAGTTCGCCGCTCGCTTCGGTGGTGGCTGAACTCAGCCAATCTGTTGAAGGGCAGATCCTTTCAGACTCCTCATTGGGAGGTGGTCACCACGGATGCCAGCCTTTCAGGATGGGGGGCTTCTGCAAGGATCTGCAATTTCAGGGTTTGTGGGGACCCCTGGAAGCCCACGAGCCTATCAATGTTCTGGAATTGAGAGCCATCAGGATGGTTCTTTTTCATTTGACTCATCAACTGCGGGGCTTGCCGGTTCAGGTCCGGTCGGACAATCAGACGGCGGTTGCCTACATCAATCACCAGGGAGGGACTCGCAGCAGGAGTGCCCTCAGGGAGGTGTCTCTGATTCTGGACTGGGCGGAGAGCCACGTCCCGTGCATCTCGGCGGTCTACATTCCGGGAGTGGAGAACACGGAGGCGGACTCTCTGAGCAGGTTGTCAGCCCGCAAGGGGGAATGGTCTCTCAGTCCCAAGGTTTTTCACTCAATTTGTCTCAGGTGGGGGTCATCGTAGGTGGACCTCTTTGCCTCCCGTCACAATCACAAACTTTCGGCATTTGTGTCTCTGGCGAAGGACCCACTGGCTCTCGCAGCGGACGCCATGTCTCTGAACTGGAGGGATCTGGGGTTTCTGTACCTGTTCCCTCCGTTTCCCATGGTGGCCAGAGTAGTGCGCAAGCTGGCTCTGGAGGGAGCGTCAGCAATTCTGGTGGCCCCAAGGTGGCCAAGACAGGTTTGGTTCGCAGACGTGGTAAGGTTAGCAGAAGATCAGTTCGTTCTGCCCCTGCTGCCAGATCTGCTCACACAGGGTCATCTACGTTACACCAATTTACCAACGCTGGCTTTGACGGCGTGGCTGCTGAAACCTCCATCTTGAAGGAGGAAGGTCTTTCTGATGCTGTGATTCGAACTCTTATTAGCGCTAGGAAGAGGTCTTCTTCTTCCGTTTACTATAGGACTTGGAGGTCTTATATTGATTGGTGTGAGACTAGGGCCTTCCCTTGTAGGGAATTCTCTATTTCTAGAATCTTGGAGTTCCTGCAACATGGTTTGGATCTAGGGCTCCAACTCAGTACTCTGAAGGGGCAGGTGTCTGCCCTGGCGGTGTTTTTCCAAAGATCTTTTGCTCTTCATCCGTTGGTTAAGACCTTTTTCCAGGGGGTTACGCATGTGCGGCCTCCTAGGAAGCTTCTGATTCCGGTTTGGGATTTGAATTTGGTTCTTTCTGCTCTTCAGGGTCCTCCTTTTGAGCCTTTGCATGATATTGCCTTGTCTTCCCTTACGCAGAAGGTGGCCTTTTTGGTAGCTATCACTTCTGTTAGGCGTGTTTCTGAGTTGGCGGCTCTGTCTATTCAAGCTCCGTATTTTGAAAGACATCAGGACAACAGGTTTTCCATTTCAAGATGGATTTCCATCCTAAGGTGGTTTCTGCTTTTCATCTAAATCAGGATATTGTTCTGCCCTCTCTTTGTCCTAATCCCAGCAACGACAAGGAGAGGGCCCTGCATTCCTTGGATGTGGTTCGCGTTGTGAAGTACTATTTGGTGGTAACGTCTTCCTTTCGCAAGACTGATGCCCTCTTTGTGGTGCCCTCCGGGCCCAAGAAAGGTTTTTGGCGCCCGCCAAATCTTCCATCAGTAAGTCGATTCGTCAGGCCATTGTTGGGGCTTATTCTGCTAAGGGGAGGAATCCCCCTTTTCGTGTTACGGCTCATTCTACTCGTGCGGTTGTGGCTTCCTGGGCTTTTCAGCACCAGGCCTCTGTTGAGCAAGTTTGTAAGGCTGCTACCTGGTCTTCTGTTCACACCTTTTCCAAGTTTTAGAAGGTTGATGTTCGGGCCTCAGCAGATGCTGTTTTTGGCCGCAAAGTTCTGCAGGCTGCAGTGGTTTAAGTTGTGCTTTATGCCTTGTTTTGGATCCCCACCCTTTATGGACACTGCTATTGGATGTCCCACAGGTTATGAATATCTTGAAGCGGGGTGTGTGACATACTTAGAATAATACCATTTTGTGAATACTCACCTTGTAAAATGGGTATTATAAGTATGTCACACACTCCGCTTCACCCCGCCCTTTTGTATTCTGGATCCTTCATATTGTGAACTTTGCGTTGTTATGACTTATATTTGGCTCTTCCTGGTCCCTTACCTTACTGCTTTCTTTATACTGGGTAATGAGTGGGAGGTCCCAGGTATTTATGGACCGGGAGGGGCTTTCTTTCTTCCTATCATCTCTGCAGTTCGCCCTCTACAGGTCAGTATTACCCACAGGTTATGAATATCTTGAAGCGGGGTGTGTGACATACTTATAATACCCATTTTACAAGGTGAGTATTCACAAAATGGTATTATCTCATCACCCACCCACATAGATTCATCTCCTCACCCACCCACATAGATTCAAACCACCCACCCACCCACATAGATTCAACCCACCCACCCACCCATCCACATAGATTCACCCACCCACCCATCCACATAGATTCACCCACCCATCCACATAGATTCACCCTCCCACCCACATAGATTCACCCACCCACATAGATTCACCCACCCACATAGATTCACCCACCCACATAGATTCACCCACCCACCCATCCACATAGATTCACCCACCCACCCACCCATCCACATAGATTCACCCACCCACCCACCCATCCACATAGATTCACCCACCCACCCACCCATCCACATAGATTCACCCACCCATCCACATAGATTCACCCACCCATCCACATAGATTCACCCACCCACCCATCCACATAGATTCACCCACCCACCCACCCATCCACATAGATTCACCCACCCACCCATCCACATAGATTCACCCACCCACCCACCCACCCATCCACATAGATTCAACCACCCACCCACCCATCCACATAGATTCACCCACCCACCCACCCACCCATCCACATAGATTCACCCACCCATCCACATAGATTCACCCACCCACCCATCCACATAGATTCACCCACCCATCCACCCGCCCACATAGATTCGCCCACCCACCCACCCGCCCACATAGATTCGCCCACCCACCCACCCGCCCACATAGATTCGCCCACCCACCCACCCGCCCACATAGATTCGCCCACCCACCCACCCGCCCACATAGATTCGCCCACCCACCCACATAGATTCGCCCACCCACCCGCCCACATAGATTCGAGCACCCGCCCGCCCACATAGATTCGAGCAACCGCCCGCCCACATGGATTCACCCACCCGCCCGCCCACATGGATTCACCCACCCGCCCGCCCACATGGATTCACCCACCCGCCCGCCCACATGGATTCACCCACCCGCCCGCCCACATGGATTCACCCACCCGCCCGCCCACATGGATTCACCCACCCGCCCGCCCACATGGATTCACCCACCCGCCCGCCCACATAGATTCACCCACCCGCCCGCCCACATAGATTCACCCACATAGATTCACCCACCCGCCCACATAGATTCACCCACATAGATTCACCCACCCGCCCACATAGATTCACCCACATAGATTCACCCGCCCACTATGCCGCCCACCCGCCCACATAGATTCACCCGCCCACCCGCCCACATAGATTCACCCGCCCACCCGCCCACATAGATTCACCCGCCCACATAGATTCACCCGCCCACATAGATTCACCCGCCCACCCGCCCACATAGATTCACCCGCCCACCCGCCCACATAGATTCACCCGCCCACCCGCCCACATAGATTCACCCGCCCACCCGCCCACATAGATTCACCCGCCCACCCGCCCACATAGATTCACCCGCCCACCCGCCCACATAGATTCACCCGCCCACCCGCCCACATAGATTCACCCGCCCACCCGCCCACATAGATTCCCCCGCCCACCCGCCCACATAGATTCACCCGCCCACCCGCCCACATAGATTCACCCGCCCACCCGCCCACATAGATTCACCCGCCCACCCGCCCACATAGATTCACCCGCCCACATAGATTCACCCGCCCACCCGCCCACATAGATTCACCCGCCCACCCGCCCACATAGATTCACCCGCCCACCCGCCCACATAGATTCACCCGCCCACCCGCCCACATAGATTCACCCGCCCACATAGATTCACCCGCCCACCCGCCCACATAGATTCAAACGCCCACATAGATTCAAACGCCCACCCGCCCACATAGATTCAAACGCCCACCCGCCCACATAGATTCACCCGCCCACCCGCCCACATAGATTCACCCGCCCACATAGATTCACCCGCCCACCCGCCCACATAGATTCACCCGCCCACCCGCCCACATAGATTCACCCGCCCACCCGCCCACATAGATTCACCCGCCCACCCGCCCACATAGATTCACCCGCCCACATAGATTCACCCGCCCACCCGCCCACATAGATTCACCCGCCCACCCGCCCACATAGATTCACCCGCCCACATAGATTCACCCGCCCACATAGATTCACCCGCCCACCCGCCCACATAGATTCACCCGCCCACCCGCCCACATAGATTCACCCGCCCACCCGCCCACATAGATTCACCCGCCCACCCGCCCACATAGATTCACCCGCCCACCCGCCCACATAGATTCACCCGCCCACATAGATTCACCCGCCCACCCGCCCACATAGATTCACCCGCCCACATAGATTCACCCGCCCACATAGATTCACCCGCCCACCCGCCCACATAGATTCACCCGCCCACCCGCCCACATAGATTCACCCGCCCACCCGCCCACATAGATTCACCCGCCCACCCGCCCACATAGATTCACCCGCCCACCCGCCCACATAGATTCACCCGCCCACCCGCCCACATAGATTCACCCGCCCACCCGCCCACATAGATTCACCCGCCCACCCGCCCACATAGATTCACCCGCCCACCCGCCCACATAGATTCACCCGCCCACCCGCCCACATAGATTCACCCGCCCACATAGATTCACCCGCCCACCCGCCCACATAGATTCACCCGCCCACCCGCCCACATAGATTCACCCGCCCACCCGCCCACATAGATTCACCCGCCCACATAGATTCACCCGCCCACCCGCCCACATAGATTCACCCGCCCACCCGCCCACATAGATTCACCCGCCCACCCGCCCACATAGATTCACCCGCCCACCCGCCCACATAGATTCACCCGCCCACCCGCCCACATAGATTCACCCGCCCACATAGATTCACCCGCCCACCCGCCCACATAGATTCACCCGCCCACCCGCCCACATAGATTCACCCGCCCACCCGCCCACATAGATTCACCCGCCCACCCGCCCACATAGATTCACCCGCCCACATAGATTCACCCGCCCACCCGCCCACATAGATTCACCCGCCCACCCGCCCACATAGATTCACCCGCCCACCCGCCCACATAGATTCACCCGCCCACCCGCCCACATAGATTCACCCGCCCACATAGATTCTCCCGCCCAACCCGCCCACATAGATTCTCCCGCCCACCCGCCCACATAGATTCTCCCGCCCACCCGCCCACATAGATTCTCCCGCCCACCCGCCCACATAGATTCTCCCGCCCACCCGCCCACATAGATTCTCCCGCCCACCCGCCCACATAGATTCTCCCGCCCACCCGCCCACATAGATTCACCCGCCCACCCGCCCACATAGATTCACCCGCCCACCCGCCCACATAGATTCACCCGCCCACCCGCCCACATAGATTCACCCGCCCACCCGCCCACATAGATTCACCCGCCCACCCGCCCACATAGATTCACCCGCCCACCCGCCCACATAGATTCACCCGCCCACCCGCCCACATAGATTCACCCGCCCACCCGCCCACATAGATTCACCCGCCCACATAGATTCACCCGCCCACCCGCCCACATAGATTCACCCGCCCACCCGCCCACATAGATTCACCCGCCCACCCGCCCACATAGATTCACCCGCCCACCCGCCCACATAGATTCACCCGCCCCACATAGATTCACCCGCCCACCCGCCCACATAGATTCACCCGCCCACCCGCCCACATAGATTCACCCGCCCACATAGATTCACCCGCCCACCCGCCCACATAGATTCACCCGCCCACCCGCCCACATAGATTCACCCGCCCACATAGATTCACCCGCCCACCCGCCCACATAGATTCACCCGCCCACCCGCCCACATAGATTCACCCGCCCACCCGCCCACATAGATTCACCCGCCCACATAGATTCACCCGCCCACCCGCCCACATAGATTCACCCGCCCACCCGCCCACATAGATTCACCCGCCCACCCGCCCACATAGATTCACCCGCCCACCCCACATAGATTCACCCGCCCACATAGATTCACCCGCCCACCCGCCCACATAGATTCACCCGCCCACCCGCCCAACATAGATTCACCCGCCCACATAGATTCAACATAGATTCAACATAGATTCACCCGCCCACCCGCCCACATAGATTCAACATAGATTCACCCGCCCACATAGATTCAACATAGATTCACCCGCCCACCCGCCCACATAGATTCAACATAGATTCACCCGCCCACCCCGCCCACATAGATTCAACATAGATTCACCCGCCCACCCGCCCACATAGATTCAACATAGATTCACCCGCCCACCCGCCCACATAGATTCAACATAGATTCACCCGCCCAACCCGCCCACATAGATTCAACATAGATTCACCCGCCCACCCGCCCACATAGATTCAACTTAGATTCACCCGCCCACATAGATTCAACATAGATTCACCCGCCCACCCGCCCACATAGATTCAACATAGATTCACCCGCCCACCCGCCCACATAGATTCAACATAGATTCACCCGCCCACATAGATTCAACATAGATTCACCCGCCCACATAGATTCAACATAGATTCACCCGCCCACCCGCCCACATAGATTCAACATAGATTCACCCGCCCACATAGATTCAACATAGATTCAACATAGATTTAACATAGATTCACCCGCCCACATAGATTCAACATAGATTCACCCGCCCACCCGCCCACATAGATTCAACATAGATTCACCCGCCCACCCGCCCACATAGATTCAACATAGATTCACCCGCCCACATAGATTCAACATAGATTCACCCGCCCACCCGCCCACATAGATTCAACATAGATTCACCCGCCCACCCGCCCACATAGATTCAACATAGATTCACCCGCCCACCCGCCCACATAGATTCAACATAGATTCACCCGCCCACCCGCCCACACAGATTCAACATAGATTCACCCGCCCACCCGCCCACATAGATTCAACATAGATTCACCCGCCCACCCGCCCACATAGATTCAACATAGATTCACCCGCCCACCCGCCCACATAGATTCACCCGCCCACCCGCCCACATAGATTCACCCGCCCACCCGCCCACATAGATTCACCCGCCCACCCGCCCACATAGATTCACCCGCCCACCCGCCCACATAGATTCACCCCGCCCACCCGCCCACATAGATTCACCCGCCCACATAGATTCACCCGCCCACCCGCCCACATAGATTCACCCGCCCACCCGCCCACATAGATTCACCCGCCCACCCGCCCACATAGATTCATCCCGCCCACCCGCCCACATAGATTCACCCGCCCACATAGATTCAACCGCCCACATAGATTCAACCGCCCACATAGATTCACCCGCCCACATAGATTCACCCGCCCACATAGATTCAACCGCCCACATAGATTCACCCGCCCACCCGCCCACATAGATTCACCCGCCCACCCGCCCACATAGATTCACCCGCCCACCCGCCCACATAGATTCACCCGCCCACATAGATTCACCCGCCCACATAGATTCACCCGCCCACCCGCCCACATAGATTCACCCGCCCACATAGATTCACCCGCCCACATAGATTCACCCGCCCACCCGCCCACATAGATTCACCCGCCCACCCGCCCACATAGATTCACCCGCCCACCCGCCCACATAGATTCACCCGCCCACCCGCCCACATAGATTCACCCGCCCACCCGCCCACATAGATTCACCCGCCCACCCGCCCACATAGATTCACCCGCCCACCCGCCCACATAGATTCACCCGCCCACCCGCCCACATAGATTCACCCGCCCACATAGATTCACCCGCCCACCCGCCCACATAGATTCACCCGCCCACCCGCCCACATAGATTCACCCGCCCACCCGCCCACATAGATTCACCCGCCCACCCGCCCACATAGATTCACCCGCCCACCCGCCCACATAGATTCACCCGCCCACCCGCCCACATAGATTCACCCGCCCACCCGCCCACATAGATTCACCCGCCCACATAGATTCACCCGCCCACCCGCCCACATAGATTCACCCGCCCACCCGCCCACATAGATTCACCCGCCCACCCGCCCACATAGATTCACCCGCCCACCCGCCCACATAGATTCATCCCGCCCACCCGCCCACATAGATTCACCCGCCCACATAGATTCACCCGCCCACATAGATTCACCCGCCCACCCAGATTCACCCGCCTACCCGCCCACATAGATTCACCCGCCCACCCGCCCACATAGATTCACCCGCCCACCCGCCCACATAGATTCACCCGCCCACCCGCCCACATAGATTCACCCGCCCACCCGCCCACATAGATTCACCCGCCCACCCGCCCACATAGATTCAGCCGCCCACCCGCCCACATAGATTCAGCCGCCCACCCGCCCACATAGATTCAGCCGCCCACCCGCCCACATAGATTCAGCCGCCCACCCGCCCACATAGATTCAGCCGCCCACCCGCCCACATAGATTCAGCCGCCCACCCGCCCACATAGATTCAGCCGCCCACCCGCCCACATAGATTCAGCCGCCCACCCGCCCACATAGATTCAGCCGCCCACCCGCCCACATAGATTCAGCCGCCCACCCGCCCACATAGATTCAGCCGCCCACCCGCCCACATAGATTCAGCCGCCCACCCGCCCACATAGATTCAGCCGCCCACCCGCCCACATAGATTCAGCCGCCCACCCGCCCACATAGAATTCAGCCGCCCACCCGCCCACATAGATTCAACATAGATTCAGCCGCCCACCCGCCCACATAGATTCAACATAGATTCAGCCGCCCACCCGCCCACATAGATTCAACATAGATTCAGCCGCCCACCCGCCCACATAGATTCAACATAGATTCAGCCGCTCACCCGCCCACATAGATTCAACATAGATTCACCCGCCCACATAGATTCAACATAGATTCACCCGCCCACATAGATTCAACATAGATTCACCCGCCCACCCGCCCACATAGATTCACCCGCCCACATAGATTCAACATAGATTCACCCGCCCACCCGCCCACATAGATTCACCCGCCCACCCGCCCACATAGATTCACCCGCCCACCCGCCCACATAGATTCACCCGCCCACCCGCCCACATAGATTCACCCGCCCACCCGCCCACATAGATTCACCCGCCCACCCGCCCACATAGATTCACCCGCCCACCCGCCCACATAGATTCACCCGCCCACATAGATTCAACCGCCCACCCGCCCACATAGATTCACCCGCCCACCCGCCCACATAGATTCACCCGCCCACATAGATTCAACATAGATTCACCCGCCCACATAGATTCAACATAGATTCACCCGCCCACATAGATTCAACATAGATTCACCCGCCCACCCGCCCACATAGATTCACCCGCCCACATAGATTTCACACACCCCGCCCACCCGCCCACATAGATTCACCCGCCCACCCGCCCACATAGATTCACCCGCCCACATAGATTCACCCGCCCACCCGCCCACATAGATTCACCCCGCCCACATAGATTCACCCGCCCACATAGATTCAACATAGATTCACCCGCCCACATAGATTCAACATAGATTCACCCGCCCACATAGATTCAACATAGATTCACCCGCCCACATAGATTCAACATAGATTCACCCGCCCACCCGCCCACATAGATTCAACACAGATTCACCCGCCCACCCGCCCACCTAGATTCAACATAGATTCACCCGCCCACCCGCCCACATAGATTCAACACAGATTCACCCGCCCACCCGCCCACATAGATTCAACATAGATTCACCCGCCCACCCGCCCACATAGATCCACCCGCCCACCCGCCCACATAGATCCACCCGCCCACATAGATTCACCCGCCCACCCGCCCACATAGATTCACCCGCCCACATAGATTCACCCGCCCACATAGATTCACCCGCCCACCCGCCCACATAGATTCACCCGCCCACCCGCCCACATAGATTCACCCGCCCACCCGCCCACATAGATTCACCCGCCCACCCGCCCACATAGATTCACCCGCCCACCCGCCCACATAGATTCACCCGCCCACATAGATTCACCCGCCCACATAGATTCACCCGCCCACCCGCCCACATAGATTCACCCGCCCACATAGATTCACCCGCCCACATAGATTCACCCGCCCACCCGCCCACATAGATTCACCCGCCCACCCGCCCACATAGATTCACCCGCCCACCCGCCCACATAGATTCACCCGCCCACCCGCCCACATAGATTCACCCGCCCACCCGCCCACATAGATTCACCCGCCCACCCGCCCACATAGATTCACCCGCCCACATAGATTCACCCGCCCACCCGCCCACATAGATTCACCCGCCCACCCGCCCACATAGATTCATCCGCCCACCCGCCCACATAGATTCACCCGCCCACCCGCCCACATAGATTCACCCGCCCACCCGCCCACATAGATTCACCCGCCCACCCGCCCACATAGATTCACCCGCCCACATAGATTCACCCGCCCACCCGCCCACATAGATTCACCCGCCCACCCGCCCACATAGATTCACCCGCCCACCCGCCCACATAGATTCACCCGCCCACATAGATTCACCCGCCCACCCGCCCACATAGATTCACCCGCCCACATAGATTCACCCGCCCACATAGATTCACCCGCCCACCCGCCCACATAGATTCACCCGCCCACCCGCCCACATAGATTCACCCGCCCACCCGCCCACATAGATTCACCCGCCCACCCGCCCACATAGATTCACCCGCCCACCCGCCCACATAGATTCACCCGCCCACCCGCCCACATAGATTCACCCGCCCACATAGATTCAACATAGATTCACCCGCCCACATAGATTCAACATAGATTCACCCGCCCACCCGGCCCACATAGATTCAACATAGATTCAACCGCCCACCCGCCCACATAGATTCAACATAGATTCACCCGCCCACCCGCCCACATAGATTCAACATAGATTCACCCGCCCACCCGCCCACATAGATTCAACATAGATTCACCCGCCCACCCGCCCACATAGATTCAACATAGATTCACCCGCCCACCCGCCCACATAGATTCAACATAGATTCACCCGCCCACCCGCCCACATAGATTCAACATAGATTCACCCGCCCACCCGCCCACATAGATTCAACATAGATTCACCCGCCCACCCGCCCACATAGATTCAACATAGATTCACCCCGCCCACATAGATTCAACATAGATTCACCCGCCCACCCGCCCACATAGATTCAACATAGATTCACCCGCCCACCCGCCCACATAGATTCAACATAGATTCACCCGCCCACCCGCCCACATAGATTCAACATAGATTCACCCGCCCACCCGCCCACATAGATTCAACATAGATTCACCCGCCCACCCGCCCACATAGATTCAACATAGATTCACCCGCCCACCCGCCCACATAGATTCAACATAGATTCACCCGCCCACCCGCCCACATAGATTCAACATAGATTCACCCGCCCACCCGCCCACATAGATTCAACATAGATTCACCCGCCCACCCGCCCACATAGATTCAACATAGATTCACCCGCCCACCCGCCCACATAGATTCAACATAGATTCACCCGCCCACCCGCCCACATAGATTCAACATAGATTCACCCGCCCACCCGCCCACATAGATTCAACATAGATTCACCCGCCCACCCGCCCACATAGATTCAACATAGATTCACCCGCCCACCCGCCCACATAGATTCAACATAGATTCACCCGCCCACCCGCCCACATAGATTCAACATAGATTCACCCGCCCACCCGCCCACATAGATTCAACATAGATTCACCCGCCCACCCGCCCACATAGATTCAACATAGATTCACCCGCCCACCCGCCCACATAGATTCAACATAGATTCACCCGCCCACCCGCCCACATAGATTCAACATAGATTCACCCGCCCACCCGCCCACATAGATTCAACATAGATTCACCCGCCCACCCGCCCACATAGATTCAACATAGATTCACCCGCCCACCCGCCCACATAGATTCAACATAGATTCACCCGCCCACCCGCCCACATAGATTCAACATAGATTCACCCGCCCACCCGCCCACATAGATTCAACATAGATTCACCCGCCCACATAGATTCACCCGCCCACCCGCCCACATAGATTCACCCGCCCACATAGATTCACCCGCCCACCCGCCCACATAGATTCACCCGCCCACCCGCCCACATAGATTCACCCGCCCACCCGCCCACATAGATTCACCCGCCCACATAGATTCACCCGCCCACCCGCCCACATAGATTCACCCGCCCACCCGCCCACATAGATTCATCCCGCCCACCCGCCCACATAGATTCATCCCGCCCACCCGCCCACATAGATTCACCCCGCCCACATAGATTCACCCGCCCACATAGATTCACCCGCCCACATAGATTCACGCCGCCCACATAGATTCACCCGCCCACATAGATTCACCCGCCCACCCGCCCACATAGATTCACCCGCCCCCGCCCACATAGATTCACCCGCCCACCCGCCCACATAGATTCACCCGCCCACCCGCCCACATAGATTCACCCGCCCACATAGATTCACCCGCCCACATAGATTCACCCGCCCACATAGATTCACCCGCCCACATAGATTCACCGCCCACATAGATTCACCCGCCCACCCGCCCACATAGATTCACCCGCCCACATAGATTCACCCGCCCACCCGCCCACATAGATTCACCCGCCCACCCGCCCACATAGATTCACCGCCGCCCACATAGATTCACCCGCCCACCCGCCCACATAGATTCACCCGCCCACATAGATTCACCCGCCCCCGCCCACATAGATTCACCCGCCCACATAGATTCACCCGCCCACACCGCCCACATAGATTCACCCCCACCCGCCCACATAGATTCACCCGCCCACCCGCCCACATAGATTCACCCGCCCACGCCGCCCACATAGATTCACCCGCCCACCCGCCCACATAGATTCACCCGCCCACCCGCCCACATAGATTCACCCGCCCACATAGATTCACCCGCCCACAGCCGCCCACATAGATTCACCCGCCACATAGATTCACCCGCCCACTCCGCCCACATAGATTCACCCGCCCACCCGCCCACA